>BSDF01000003.1:86978988-89378988 GCA_027925045.1 Hypotaenidia okinawae
GGATCTACTGCTGACAATTATTCTATCACTTTGATGACAACACCTGACAAAAATGCCACCTGTGCATTAAGCAGAAAGTTCTAGTGCACACTGCAGAAATGGCTCACATCAAACAGCCTCGACAGAAGAAAGGGAGAGGGTTTGTCCTAACCCACTCCATGGTGCTGCACTACCCACTGGTTCCCACTGTGGCTGGCGTTCTCTTTTGCTCAGATTCTCTCTTTCTGATGAGAGGCCAGATATTTCTTTCTCAACCTGCCAAAACCTTTATGCCAGCTTCCAAGGGGAGGTCCACAGAACCTTTCCTACAAGAGAGCAAAGCATCGCCAAGTGCCCAGAACACACACCCCTTCACTTGTCTGTGGTACAGTGCCCTAAAGAAGCAAGTTCAGAATCACTACCATTGACAATGTCAATCCGTAAACTGTGTTTCTGCAGAGACACTGTTGTGTTTTCTTTTTTTTGCAAAACTCAGTTATCCAGGTTCACAGTAACCCACAAGCCCCTAATGCTGCAGTTCAGTTCATGGTGCTGTTATTACTAACTCATGAAGGAAGAATTCTCAGCATTTCTTTGCACTGCAGTAGCGACGGTTCAGAGAAAATTAGGATATGACTAATTATGCAATAAACACAAATCATTATTATTATTCATAATACTTGCCTTCTAAATAACAGAAAAGCATAAAAATGTGCATTTGCAAATTTTCACTTGCAAAAGTGAAAATAGCAGATTGATACTAATTGAAGTTTAAATAATATGCTCAGCTCAATTCAGGGTGAACAAAATAAAATAATTTGCACAATCCCCTTCAGAGTACTTAATCCTGATCTAGATTTCCCACTTCCAGTAACACATACATTTCAATATAAAAAGCACTACAACCACAAAATTTTACCCTGAATGTGACCAGTGAAGTACTGGGAAGCATGCCATCAGCTTTTTAATCAATACCACACCACCAAAAGTTCATAGACAAGAAAAATCCACACAGCCTAATCCCACCAAAGCTTTCAAGCAAATCTGTTAACTACAATGAAGGGAGGAAAAAAGCTCTTTCTGAAGACTTCATTTCTGAACAGGAGAAGTAATATCTTTAAACAGTTTTATAGGTTATAAAGTAACAAATTTTATAGGTATTTCATATACATCTCATGTTTCAGCTTTTTGAGTCGCACCCTTCATCATAGCTTAGCCTTCCAACAACAACAAAGCTGATCAATCGAGTAGTAGGAAAGTGTTACCTGCCTGGATAGGAACTGACATCTTTGCTGTGGCTGCACTAAATGCAGATGCCTGCATGCACATGACACAGCTGGAGACTCAGAGGAGAGTGGTCAAGGCAGAGGTTGTATAATCAGCAATGTATGTTGAGAAGCATATTCACGTCATGTGTTCATGTTTACAGCTGAAGGTATAAAGGGGTCAGAACACTCCTGATTCCAGCTCCTCCATACATGAGTTAAACACACAGATGCAGGATGCTGATGTTAACAGTAAGCACAGGGAATGCATTCTCTCTCAAGAAAAAAATGTAATCCACTCTATGGACAAGTACTCTGTCTTTGAATCACAACCACTGTATCACTCACACTCCAGCCCTGGGGAATAAAGCAAGAGCTTTAGTCAGAAATCAGTGAAGATTGTAAAAGTAAACAAGAGTCTTAAGCAAATTTTTCACTGGCCCATGAAATGACATAATGCTTTAGGAATGTATATATAGACATGAAGCTCAGTAATTTGAAGACAGCCTTCGCTGTTACATTTCCTAAGGAAGCAGCAAAGGCAGCACATACCCTTTAAACGAGCTTGTGTCACTTTTATAACATATAGCAACACAACTCATGTTGACCTATTCAGACACGTTGGGAATTGGTGTTGGGTTCACTCTCAGCCCTCTAAAGGTAAAGCACAACAAATTGCATCACGTCTCATTCAGAAGAACTATACTGGAGCTCTGTACCTGTAAAACCTGTACAGTTGATACCATTTTTCTTGTGAAAGGCTTTAGAAAGATTACAGATCAGTGTTTTAATGTATATAAAAATCTTTCTACGTTCAATGAAAGTAATCTGCTGATGGACTTGCCTTGCAAAAGACTTGCTTACACATCCGTGAGAGAACTCTACCACTTCTATAATGAAAAAGGAATCATAAACCCATTTTTTCCCCTTTAAAATAATAAGGCCAGCTGTAGGACCCTACTGAGATCTTGCATTTCTTCCACCTGACTGAAGCAAGCAGCTATGGTGACTGAGCGATAATGTCCTAACAAAAAAGTTTTATAAGCACGCTCAAGTCAACAACCTAAAATAACTACATGTAACCACCCAGGCATCTCACCATACATCACATCCCACTGCAATGTTATGCAGAGACAGCAAAAAGCAACCTGACATGAGCACAAAAGCAGAGCACAAAGACAGGAAGCTAGGATTTTCATTGCATCAAGTCTGCAGTGGATCCAGGCTTCTTAACTAGGGGATGATGAAAGGCTTACTAAGAACCTCAACACACAGCTCATACACATAGCCCTTTAGGATTCACTGCCACAAGAAATTATATACTTCAGAGGCTGGAGGGCTTTGAGCACTCCGATAATCTGCTAAAATTGAAGCAACTGCGAAGTTTCATGGCCCTGAGGACAAAACTGTGAGTTACTCAGCTCTTCAGTTAAGAGATGGTGGTAAAGGCACATGTTTGAGAGGAACAAGACCTGGATTCAATGCTTTGTCAGCATAAGGACTCTCCAATCTTCCATCTCCCCAGGAGTGTGAGCTTGTTACCAAATTATAGGATAACCCTGTGGGAGATCAGTCTGTTCAGATTCTATTGCTGTTATTACCCTAAATTGCACAGCATAAGCACCAGACAACAGTAAGAGAAAAAACAAAAGGGAGTGTGATCATTCCCATTAGGAGGGCACTCTCCAAAGGGAAAAGTTCTTGGGTTCCCATCTTTCTCTTCAGAATGCTACATTTTATTAGGGATCATGACGTACAAGCACACTCATCCAAACCTAAGCATACAATCAGAAAATAACTGATATATTAAAAACAGTCCTTGCCATCATCAAAAGGAAATGAAAAGTCAAGTTTTGTAAAAATAAAGTTTCTTTGGTACAAAGATTTCATAACATTCAGAAAAAGAATCACTTCAGAAGTTAGTTTTCTAAGCACATGAAAACTCAGGTAACAAACCTCAGAAGAGAAATCACACCATGCTTTCACAGCATTGAGACTATCAAGTAACGTGTGTGCTGATGTCACAATTTCAGCAGTTTGAAATAAGTTCAAAATGATAAATTCTGACTGAATAGAGACAACTAAGGAATATACTACATTTTATGTAGTGTAACATTTTTACCTCTCTGTCCTTCTGTGAAAAGCAACACAGTATAAAATACAGGTCTAACCAAACTTAAGTGACTTAAAATATTTCCTCTATGCCTTTTTAAGCTGTCAGCCTGTAAAATCAGTGATTTCTCTTGATCCAGGGGAAAAAGGCTTTTTTCTTTTTTTTTTTTAAATGCTAGAGAATCTCGAACCAAGCTAGATCAATCTTCAGGGGCAAGAGACTGTATCTATTGCCTTTATGTCAGGAAGGACATCTTTCTTTCGTAAGTCTTCCCAAGTTAAGTAGCAATGAAGCACTATGTAACGATATATATTTATATAAACATACACAAATTCTTTGCTTTTATTCTAGGAAAGAAAGGTCAGGTTATTTTTTTTTTTTTTAAACAAACTACTAATGTCCTTTCTGTCAGCAGTAAATGTCATCTCCCAGCTATACAATGAGGGTGCAACTCATCTCACCTGGCTTTACACTACACTCCTTGATCAGGACTCCCTTAACTTAAAAATAAAAACCAAAACAAAAAGACATTTCCAGAGGCCAGTTTATCTCCTCTCAAAGGAGGCTGCTAAAACAGCTGGGATGAATGACCCTCAGGAGTTATCCTTTCTCTAGAATAGCTCTATGAGCTACGGTACCCAGTCCAAACTTCAGTATTCATTCGTAGACATCTGAAGATTGACAAAAGAAAAATCTAGCCCCTGTTTACACATTTACCCATCCCAGGAATTGAAATGAAGAGAAGATTTCAATTACAGCTGGGAACCATTCAAAGCCAGGCAGGCACACCCTCATCTCCTTCTCATGCAGATGACAAAAGCTAATCTATTTCAAAACTTAAGTAATTTCCAAATCTTAAAAATGCAAAGTATTAGTAAAATTAGGCAGAAATTTTTCTTTATGTTAACTATTTTTATTATTTATGTTTATTTATGTTTTACTAAGGGCTATATATTCATAAACATGCTCACAGGAGCAATGCAAAGTGAAAGCAGCTGCTTAACTCGGTTAAAAAGAGGCCTCTGGTGGCAGTTGTGAAGTATAACTTCTCATGGTTTTATGAAATATGTATTTTGAAGACATAATTTGCTATATAGAAACAGCTACAGAAAGTATACTAAGTAGTCATATTTGCAGTGAAAATGTTGACATATTGCTACTCATCTCCAAAGCACTAACCATTTCAGCCCATCCATCTTCGTGCCTACACCACAGTTGTCAAATTAGTCTCAAAGTTGCATATATTTCCAGTTAAGTAAAGCATCTCATTTTTAAATAACTGCATTGCAAGCTTCATTGTTCAAGTTATTTCCTTTCTAAAGATACTATTAAGTTAAGGTTAGATACTGAAGATACAATTAAGATAAAGATACTAAAGATACAATTAAGTTAAGGTTATGAGGCCTGCTCATTCCCCAACACCAACCAGGAAGCCTTCTTGATTTTGTTTAAAAATTACACAGACTGACTAAGAAAATTCACAGAAATATTTCTATATAAATATGCAACACTTCTTGGCTAAGCATAAGAATAAAATAAGCCTGTAGCGTAAAACATATTAGACTGGCCAATTCATACCACTTTTGTAAAACTCAATTCCTTTATTAAAGCTTCATGACACTGATCCATATGGAACATAAGGCACCCAAACATTAAGCTCATGATTAGGAACAATCACGCAGCCTACAAGAAGGTAGCTAAGGCTTCCTGCCTTCTAGAAAGAGCTAACAGATGGGCAAACCATAATAGCATGGAGCCTTTAAACAGGTATTTTAAGGTTGGTATGAAAGACATGAATGGAGACATGTATGTGTAGGGACTGAAAGCAGCAGCAGGCCAAGGACTAAAACAACAGGATCAAAAACCCATAGGATACCCCTCCTAGCAGTAAAACTGAGGGATGTGATTTTACATCAAAATCCGAACTCTGGGTCTCTGATAAGATCCCAGCACAGCCTCCCCTCAGCAGAGGGCCATGTATCCCAGCAACCGCAATAGGTTGTGGCGTATTGCATGCACAATTCTTTTCCTCTGCATCCAACAGGACAAGGAAATGACAGATGTATTTCAAACATATACATAAGACAAGGAAAAATGTAAAAACTTGGCCTGGAGGTTGATGTACGTTTGAAGTAAAGGATAGCCTGTAACAGCTAACGATTAGCTTTTCGGTTGGACTGAGTAAAAGCAATCCCACTGTCATTTAAGAGCCCACAGACCAATGGACAGCCAAGGACTTTCTATGGCACAGCCAGCATTTCTACTGCTCTCTTGGTCCTTGACACTAGCATGTCAGGAAGAGAATAACAACTGCCATCACCAGAAGCAACCCTGTAAGCATCTGCAACAGCTGCACCAAGAAGTGCCTCTTGAGATGAAGCTACCAGCAAGGAGCTATAACTGTTGCTTCAATAGAATCACAGATTGGTTTGGTTTCAAAGGGACCTCAAAGACCATCTAGTTCCAAACCCCTGCCATCAGCAGGGACACCCCTCACTAGCCCAGGTTGCCCAAGGTCCCATCCAACCTGGCCTTGAACACGGCCAGGGAAGGGGCAGCCATAGCTTCTCTGAGCAGCCTGTGGCAATGCCTCAGCACCCTCACGATAAAGAGCTTTTTCCTTGTATCTAATCTAAACCTACCCTCTTTTTATTTAAACCCATTACCCTATCACTACATGCCCTGATAAACAGCCCCTCTAAATCTTTCCTGTAGCCCCTTTAGGTATTGGAAGGCTGCTCTAAGGTCTCCTCAGAGCCTTCTCTTCTCCAGGCTGAAGAAGCCCAACTCTCTCAGCCTGTGTTCACAGGAGAGGTGCTCCAGCCTTCTGAGCATCTTCATTGGCCCTCCTCTGCTCTCACTCCAACAGGATAATTTAACATTTCTCTCTTCAGACTGGCTAGCCTGCAGCCATACTAATAAAAGAGCAATGCTACAAACATTTACTATTTATTATAATAAATAGCTGAACTGCCAAGACAATGAGCACTATATTTCACTAGAAATAAAACTCTTTTACAGTCCTTAATAGTAAACTCATTTAACACGCTTAAAGCAACTGGCCTATCTGTTCCATCTTTTTATTTTTGTCACAGTTACCTTAAAAGATGTTCAGGATGGAACATAAGCTGAAAATCTTCATGGAACATTTTAAAGTACAGACTTGCAAAACACTGTACAATTAAAGCTCTGCACATCCCATGCACAAATGCATTTTTTCCTGATGGCGTTTCAGTGATTGTCCAAATCAACAAACCAGACTTAACTGCTCTTTCAAAGAGATGCTTTGTTTTCACAGGACAGCTCAAATCTTTAAAGGGGAAAAAAAAATCCAAAAAATAAAGGAATAATTTTACTTGTCCAGAACGGATTGTAAGATTTATTACTGCCAAAGTTTCTCCTCATATTGATGACAACAACTCAACACGTTTCATTTTTTATAGATAGAAAGTACATCCAAGTAACATGAAATACACTGCAAACAAACACTGAAAACACTTCAGCTGAGAAGATCAAATTTATATGAAGCAACACATAGCTATGCATCTAAGTACTCAAACTGTTACGCATCCACAGCCGGACAACAGGACACTGCCAATAGCGGACGCCCAAGACGGATCTTTCCTCCCATAATCTGCTCCATCCAGTCCCACTGGCAGTCCTTCAGACAACCACAGCAATAATATTCATACTGTGAAGACAGACAAGCTTTGCCATATAATAACATACCCGTGACTCCTCTTTCCCTTTACCATATTTAATCTGTTTAATATTCTACCTGACCAAGAGCAAGACCCTTACTGAGCAACGACAGAGTGACAGAACCCTTGTTTATGTCATTCAGACACTCCAAAAATAGTCAGTTAAGGTGTATCTGATCAGCTCTATTTAAACATCAGCATAACCTGACTTAGTTCTAGGTATGACATTGAGTTAAATTAATCTAAACTGTAGATATGACATTGCCTTAAGTTAGAAACTGCAGGCAGAGAAGGTATTGGATGGAACAACATTTTTTTTCTAGTGCTGGCCCTCTTTGTCCTCATGGTTGTCTTGACTCAGTACACTACAGTTACTAGGCCTGAGTTAACTAAACTGCAGATACCTCTCAAGCTTCAGTTATTTGATCAACAGCATAACATGAAGTAGTGTACAGAGACTGAGTAAGGACCCAATGAGTTGTTAGCCACAGCCTGCAGGACTAGATTCACCAGCTTCAGGAAACTCGCGGCTCTAGTAGCAGCAGCAAGCACTCTGCTAACCCACACAACTTGTCCAAGCTTAAATAAAGGAAACCATTACCACAAAGCAAGGGGAAAACCTTTGGCTATGCTCTGATTGTTAATCCTGTAAATAATGCAAAGACAAAAACACCTACAGAACCTGAGTGCCACAGTCCAAAAGCAGGTTCACTGACATTTGTACTGCTGGATGGCAGTCAGGTAGAGAACTATGAGAGAAGAGCTGCAAGTAACATGGCAAAAAATGATTTAATGGAAGAAGCTCCAGACTCATTTTCATGAGGTAACTTAGCAAAAGACCAGTCTGTGAGAATGCTCCCAAAACAGCAATACTATATATATCTAAGTTTATTCAAGTATTTATAATGTCTAAAATAATTCAAATGGTTAAGTGAAAAGCAAAATAAAAATAAAAATTCCAGGCACTGTAAATAATGTATATAAAACATTGCTAATTCAAAACAACAGGAGAAAAGTTAGATAACAACGAGAAGCAGAGAAATCAAGTTTTCCAGATACAAGGTTGTACTTTAACGACCTCCAGTTTGCTTGTTGTTTTCTTTTAATTCCCAAATTACATTTTTCAACAGTGCACCTTGGGATTCTTACTTACAGTACAAAGACTGTTGGGTAACACTCCCCTGTACTTTTCTTTTAAAGTCTTTCCTTCCAACAGCTCTGTGGTGCCGAAGAAAAAGTAGTACAAGGATGGGCGTAAAGGTAAGCAGACCAAGGTATATGTAAGTACAATAACCACTTCCATTGGTTTCTCAGTATATGGCAACTCAAATTGGGTAAAAAACTATCTGGATGGCCATGCCCAAAAAGTTGTGGTAAATGGAGCTAAATCCAGATGGAGGTCAGTCACAAGTGGTGTTCCCCAGGGCTCAGTCCTGGGTCCAGTTCTGTTCGATATCTTTATCAATGACCTGGATGAAGGGATTGAATGTTCCTTCAGTAAATTTGCAGCTGACACTAAGCTGGGAGGAAGTGTTGATCTGCCTGAGGGTAGGGAGGCTCTTCAGAGGGATCTGAACAGGCTTGATCGATGGATTGAGACCAATGGGATGAGGTTCAACAAGGCCAAGTGCAGAGTCCTGCACATGGGACATAACAACCCCATGCAGCTCTACAGGCTTGGGGAAGAGTGGCTAGAAAGCTGCCTGGCAGAGAAGGACCTGGTGGTGTTGGTTGACTGCAGACTGAATATGAGCCAGCAGAGTGCCCAGGTGGCCAGGAAGGCCAGTGGCATCTTGGCTTGTATCAGAAATAGCACGGCCATTGGGTGCAGAGAAGTGATTGTGCCCCTGTACTCAGCATCGGTGAGGCCACACCTCAAGTACTGTGTCCAGTTCTGGGCCTGTTGCTACAAGAAAGATAGAGGCCCTGGAGTGTGTCCAGAGAAGGGCAACCAGGCTGCTGAAGGGGCTGGAGGGCAAATCTTATGAGGAACAGCTGAGGGAACTGGGGCTGTTTAGCCTGGAGAAGAGAATGCTGAGGGGAGACCTTATCACCACCTACAACTACCTGAAAGGAGGTTGTAGAGAGGTGAGTGTTGGTCTCTTTGCCCAAGCGACAGGTGACAGGACAAGGGGGAATGGATTCAAGCTGTGCCAGGGCAGGTTTAGATTAGACATTAGGAAAGAATTCTTCAGGGAAAGGGTTGTAGGCATTGGAACAGGCTGCCCATGGAGGTGGTTGAGTCACCAACCCTGGATGTATTTAAAAGACAGGTAGACAAGGTGCTCAGGGATATGGTTTAGTAGAGGACACGTAAGGTTGGACTTGATGATCTCAAAGGTCTTTTCCAACCTGGTGATTTCTGTGTGAAATTGCAGTTTCAGATGTCCAGTACTTTGAAGGCAATTCTTTGCAAAATCAACAACTCCCAATAGAGCAGACAAGGTTTCCTAGTGCTTGGCTGGGATAGAGTTAATTTTCACAAGAAGTTCAGAAAGGACACAGCCAGGACAGCTGACACAAACTAGCCATGGGGGTATTCCATACCATATGACATCATGCTCAGTATATAAGGGCAAGAACTGGACAGGAAGAAGTCACTGCTTGGAGCCGGGCTGGGCATCAGGCTCCTGATACCAGCAAATTGCACTGTGTATCACACGCTTTGTAGTTTCATTTATGAGTGCTGTTGTTATTTTCCTTTCCCTTTGCTAACCTAGTAAACTATCCTTATCCCAACCCACAAGTTTTACCTTTTCTTCAGATTCTCTTGCCCATCCCACTAGGGGGAAAAGGGAGTGAGCGAGCGGCCATATGGTGCCTACCTTCCAGCTGGGGCTACACCAGAACACTGGAACTTCACCATACCCATGAATTTCAAATCAGACATTCTGTAAATGTCGTCTTTTCTCCCCAGCCCAAGAATTCATATACCCTAAATCCAAACGTTTTTCTAGAAATACGGATTTAAAGAAAAAAAAAAATCAACTAAGGCGCATTACTACAAACCTAAAACTAAGAAGTTTTGGTGTAAAAGAGCAGGAAAAAGAAAGATAATGATTTCATGTGATCTCTTCAAACCCAAAGACAGCAAAGATGATAGAAAGCACCAGGAAACATGGAAAACAGTTTTCAAGCACAAGTCTGATTAAATCCTGCCCTCTGTTTCAATGTAAAGAACATGTTTTCTAACATTTTTCACCCTGAAACATAATTCTCTTCCAATGCTAAAGCAAATGTTTGGTTTGTGTAAAGTGCATTTACTCTTCATATATGATACAGAACAAAAGATACAGAACATATATAGCACAGAGCAAAAAAGTAAGCCTTAAAAATTTAAAAAGTAATTGTTTGCATTTAACTGTTGTAATTATTAGTGGGACTTTTTTTGTGGTTTCAGAGTAGCATGGTATTATTTCCTTACCTTGCAAACAGTCTCTGTATCCCATGGTAAGATGGTCCTTAGATCAATCACTTCACAGGACACACCAAGCTTTTCTTGAGCCATTGCTGCCACCTCTTTGATCACATGTACCTGGAAAGGCAATGTATTATCACAATTATCGAATATTTATTTTCTGTTTAAGATGTTCTAAATTACACATATCAAATCCAAGCAGTAATTTAACCTGTTACTTGCATGTTTAGCAAAAAAACATTTTTACTTCATCATCTAATTCATTACTCAGTTCACTTTTCTTATTTGTTC
This sequence comes from Hypotaenidia okinawae, assembly GCA_027925045.1. Taxonomy (NCBI): domain Eukaryota; kingdom Metazoa; phylum Chordata; class Aves; order Gruiformes; family Rallidae; genus Hypotaenidia; species Hypotaenidia okinawae. Next base: position 86,989,756 of record BSDF01000003.1, read on the forward strand.
CTTCTTCAATGAAGAATCGCTGAAAACAAAGCTGTGGTTTCCAGAAAATTATCTTCAACTAAATAGTCTCAGGCCTCTCTATGTTTTTATTTGTAGTCAATTTGGGGGTTAGGATAAGATTATTTTTTTTTTTTAATTTCACCTAAACTAAGACCCAAATATATCAGAGTAATGTATCTTGAGGTAGCAGTCACATGAAATTCCACAAGAAGCGTTATGCACATTCAAAAATAGCAATAGATTACCAAGTGATGATCTCCAAAGCATTAACTTTAATTTAATAGTTAGGAGAGACCATAAGTACCACATAAGAAATTACCTATAAACTTCCAGTCCTGACCCCCACAGTGAAAGCATATTGGCACTGACAGGACGGTATGAGCATTCACTGGTCTTCCAACATGCTTAGTACCAACATTACCAAAGTTGTATTATCTGATTATTATAATTAACATTTTACTAAAACAAAGAAGCATCCTCCCTAGCATGAGGCTTGTACTGAATTAGTACAGACATTATTCACTATCCACCAGTTAAGGAATGCATGCAGCAGCATATGTAAGTGCATCAATGAAGGTGTGAAGCAATCTATGCCTACCAGCATCCTTTTCATAAGGTATGTTATGAACAGAAAAGAAAGCAATATTGCATACATCCTAAACTGTATCTTGTCATTATGTTATATAACACTTTTAAGCAAGGCATATCGAAATCACTGGCTTCCCTAAAACAAAGATTAGCAAGCACATGCTCCAACACAGAAGCTAACAACTGTTGTGACAACAACTCAGATTATCTTCCACAAGCATCTCAGCAAAAAGCATTTGTTCATGAGATATGAGAGTAAAAAAAGATTTCTCAATATGATGATGTCAGTAAACACTGACATTTTCTTTATTGTCAGAACATTTCATAATACAGGTTTGGACCTCCACTGAGCAACTTCTAAACATCAGTAAGGGGCTGGAGGTCACAGACCATCCCCAATAAACTCTTTGGATGAGGTCATCTTGATCCAGAAAGCAACAGAATTTGACAATATGAACACGGTCAGGCAGCATCAGTTGCCTGAGGGTCAGAGAGCAGTATTATAACTCTACATAGGTCAAAAATCTATGCTGAAACAAGATAAGGATTTAAAAGTGCATCTACATAATGAAAATATGAATAGCTAAATACCAATGGACAATTTTAAAAGGTAAATCAAGACAAGTATTGCAATAATAAAAAGAAAATCTAGCTTGCAGCATTTTTTAAAACATCTGTGGCTATAATAAGAGTGTTTGAGAACTTCCAACATGACACGTGGGATGGATGACTTTGATGTTTCTCTGATGTGTAAGAATGTTTACCTAGTTCACAGGGAATTGGGATTAGTTAATGACCATAAAATACTGCGAACAGCTGGAGAGAACCAAAAGCATTTACTGGTCCTCACTAGTAGTACCCAGGAAAGCGAGCATTGGGCAACGAAAACAAGCACTAGGCAATGCCACCAGAGGAGCAGCTGACAAGCAGCTACCCAAAACCTGAAATCATACAAGACATAACCAGTGAGTATGTGGAATCACCATGCCTATCAACAATAAGCTCTGAATTGGTTGCACATGTAGCAAACAAGTTCCATCCAAGTTTATGTGCACAGCCTGCAAATACCCTCAGCACAAATTCACTGAATATATTTGATCTGCAGAAGCCTGACACATCCAGACCATGTTGAGTTTACAATGCATGTTCTCAGGCTGCATTATCCCACCACACCCATGGTTTGGTCAGCTCCTAAACTTGGATCAGGGCTACACATCTGTCCTATTACTATTCACATCTAAAGAACCGCCTGTCTTAACAGTTGGCCTACATTTTTCAAGCTCCAAAACACATACTCTTCTTGAAGGATGTCACTCCAAGTCCTCTCTGCACTACTGCTTACTGGGAAAACTCAGGTTATTATATCTCTGTAGCCAGCTTTCAAGCCATTACTTTATCAATTCTGTTTTTTGGGAATACTAACATTTCATCCAAATAGTGCAAATATTTGCTTTCAAAAAGGAACAGGGAAAACTACAGAAAGTGTTTTCTGCTGAAGAAACAAGTACAGGTGAAGATATCGAAGGAGTATGGAATTCAATACTAGTGCAAAGTATCAGAGACTAGGAGGAATAACAATAGATACCAAGGAGATGAAGTAATCTGAGGACAAAGAAACTATCACAGAAAAGCACTGAAGATTACATATTTCAAACAAAAAGAAACGAAAAAGAGAAAAGGAACAGCCAAACAAAACAAGGGGGAAAAAAGAAAAGCCCAGAGATCAATTAAATACTCTTGCGATGAAAGTTGTAACACTCCCTCCTCTAAAAGATTCTCAGATATAATTAGGATAGGAAGAGAGCAATTTTCTTAATTGTAGATTAGAAGCAATAAAAGATTTCTCACAGAATCACACAACATTAGGAGTTGGAAGGGACCTCAAAAGATCATCTAGTCCAACCCCCCTGCCGGAACAGGATCACCTAAATCGAACAAGAACACATCCAGGCAGGTTTTTAATGTCTCCAGAGAAGGAGACTCCACAACCTCCCTGGGCAGCCTGTCCCAGTGCTCCGTCAACCTCACAGTGAAAAAGTCCCTCCTTATATTCACATGGACTTTCCTATACTCCAGCTTGCACCCACTGCCCCTTGTCCTATCGCTGGCCATCACTGAGAAGAGCCTGGCTCCATCCTCCTGACTCTCACCCTTTACATATTTAGAAATATTAATGTGGTCACCCCTCAGCCTCCTCTCCTCCAAGCTTAAGAGGTCCAGCTGCCTCAGCCTCTCCTCATAAGGAAGGTGTTCCACTCCCTTAATCATCTTGGTGGCCCTGCGCTGGACTCTCAAGGAGTTCTATGTCCTTGAACTGAGGGGCCCAGAACTGGGCACAATATTCCACGTGTGGTCTCACCAGGGCAGAGTAGAGGGGGAGAAGGACCTCTCTCGACCTACTAACCACACCCCTTCTAATACACCCCGAGATGCCATTAGCATTCTTAGCCATAAGGGCACATTGCTGGCTCATGGTCATCCTGCTGCCCACCAGGACCACAGGTCCCTCTCACCTACGCTGCTCTCCAACAGGCCAGTCCCCAACCTATACTGGTACCTGAGGCTGTTCTTCCCTAGATTCAAGACCCTACACTTGTTCTTGTTAAATCCTATTAAACTTCTCCCCACCAACTCTCCAGCCTGGTTGAGTCTTGCTGAATGGCAGCACAACCCCCTGGTGTCAGCCATCCCTCTCAGGTTAGTGTCATCCACAAGTTTGCTGACTGTACACTCTATTCCCTCATCCAGGTCATCGATAAATATATTGAACAGTACAGGTCCCAGTACCAACGCCTGAGGGACTCCACTAGATACAGGCCTTACAGGCCTCCAGCTTCTCCAGTAACTCCAAACTAGACTCAAAGCTTTTTCCTTTTCTGTCATTCTTGAAAACAAGCATGGAGATTTTTACCAAGTTTTTCAATATTTTAACCTGGGGAGGAGAGAGGTGCCCAATCATATTCTTGAACAGCTTTGAAATACAACTGTTATAACCATAATTATATTGATCCCTATTTGTATCAAACGTTCAGTGGATTTTAACTCACTGTATAAAGGGAACCCCAGGTTACATTTTTTTAAATCATGCAATAAAAAATATATTACTCCTTCAGCATATTACTTTGAAGTCTCCTTTCCTATTGCCTTCCTCAGCTTCGCATCTCACCGCTTCATTCTTAAACATATCATTTTATCATCACAGATGAATCATTAACCTCCTGCACAGGCACATCTTCTCCATTTTCAGAGTCAGCTTCAACCAAAAATGGCTAAAATCTAACCCAATGAAAAGCAGGTCTCTCATAAACACTGGAAATCATTCATTCAAGTATATAGTGATGGAACATGCGCATCATTTACTGTCTGGTCCTTTAGCTTGAATGCAACACAATTAAAACATCACCTAACCCTCAGTGCAGGCTTTGCTGGATCACAAGTAGCTTCTAAGAGCCTTACTGACCTGAGTGCCCCAAGCAACCAGTGTCACATCACTGCCCGTCTGCAGGACTTCAGCTTGAGACAGTGGAATGTTGTAGGGCTCTACAGGAACTTGTTCCACTATATAAATAAAAACAAAGGAAAAAAATAGTATTAGATCTTTACTATTCATTATCTCATAAAAAATAGACTCTAAGGTTTTTTCAATGTTAATGCTGTCTAAAACAGCCTTTGTTCATTGCCATTTGAAGTATTTTCAATTATAGGATTAAAAATGCATTCAGTGTAGTGCTTAATTTAGGTTATATATGTAACACACAGCAGTAAGATACACATATACACAACAAAGATAGCAGTAAGTCCTGGTTTACTCCAAGTCAAAATACCAGCATCAGATTTGCAGATGGACACTGCAACAACTGGTAAAAAAAAGAGTCAGGAAAACACTGCAGTTAATTCTAAAAAGTATTAAGAGAGCCTTGAAATTACACTTTAATACTCAGACAAGAAGGAAAAACTGTCCCAGTGCCCTCCTGATATCAACCAAGATTGATGCTCCAGTTTTATGTCTAAATAGAGCAAAAAAGTTTTCAGAACCTACACAGAAAGTGTTGTGAAGAACTTGTAATTATAGCAGTTTCAAATTACCCTAATTATTTTTGCTTTAGTAAAAAAAAAAAGTTATCCATTCACACATTTAGAGAGAGTAGACAAAAATTAAGCACACTGTCTTCTCAAAGACATTTAAGATGGTTCCACTTAACTGAAGACCAGCTTACTTTCAGATGGAAATATATTAGGTATGTTGTGCTAGTTTCAAAACAATAAACTATATATTTACTGGTTTAATTATTGAAACTGTGATAAAAGACACACGTGTGTGTATATATATATCTCTATCTATCTCATTGTCCTGGTTCCAGCCAGGCCAGAGTCAACCTCCTCAAGCAGCCAGCCCAGGTGCACTGAGTTAGCACAGGCTGTTTTCCACACCACCTGACATCACTCCCCCCAAAAGCGGCTTGTCAGGGACATGCAATTCCATGCTGCTCCCAGACAATAGTCCTGTTTTCAGTGCCCAACTCAGAGCTCAAACTCATGATCCTTGGATTAACAGTCCCATGCTCTACTGCTACCCCAGCCCTTCGAGCCCCCGTGTGGTAACTGCTTGGGGAGGTTAATTCTGGCCTGGCCCAAACCAGGACAATCATCTTGTAAAAGAAATATTGTTTTGATCTAAAGATGAAAATGTGTTTCGTGCACCAGCAAGACAAATAATACTTCTTAAAATAAATTCCAGTGATAAGTAGTAAAAAAAAATCTTACTCAACTTTTTCTAATTGCAAGAAATAAATTTACAAAGAAGGCACTCTACCTTGTTTGTTAACATAGTTCATAAAATAGTTACTGAGTTCCTGTTGAACAAAATCGTTTCTTGAAGTTATGACAAAGTGAGTGATACCAGCAGGAGAAATTTAGTGATTTGCATATTTCCTCCATTGGCATGGCAGATCTAATATGAGTAGAATGACCTGGGTTTCTTCCTGGCTTACAAGTTATTTATAATTTTTCAATAAATCAAGTGACTTGCCACAGCCGCAGTTCTGCGGACTCAACTCGGGTCAGTGTGATCAATGCTGAGCTCGTTTGCTGGAACACTCACACACCTTATACAGGTTTCTATAGCAGCGCACGACTTACATTACATTGCTATGGGTTAGATGCTCCGTTCACCCGCCTTACACGCGTCTCACTATAGCTCACAATTGGTTAAGGCTACACAGCCACGTGGTTCCTTTTTTAAGGCAGTTGTTAACATTCTTGCAGTTTCTTATCTTGTTCTCAGACTTCTGCTCTTCTCCTACTGCATTCCCATTGTGCCTTCACAGACCTTCGCTCAACCCCCAGGCCTGATTTTATGGCAGTCGAGCCACGCAGCAATAAATCTGGATGGGCCACAAACTCACTCCTCTCATACACTGCTACAGTGATTTGGGGTTTTTTAAATTACAGCAGATTTTTTTTTTCCCCCAGTAATGCTATACAAACACTACAAATTTAGGACAACCACGTAACGGCTGAAATAGGAAGCAACCTCTGGAGACCACCTAGTCCAAGCGCCCTGCTCAGAGCAAGTTCACCTACAACTAGTCATGTCCAGTCAGGTTTTGAGTATTTCAATTATTTCCATGCTCAGAGACTACACAACCTCCCCAGGCAACCTGTTCCTGTGCTTGACTGGCCTCACAGTAAGAAAGTTTTTGCCCTTGCTTTTGTTACAGATATCTCACTTCACCTGAATGGCCGCAGAGGGGACATACATATTAACTAAATTATTCTCCCTAAAAACATGAACTTTTTTTCCCAGCATAATTCAAGAACACATCCATTCAGTCCAGAAAAAAAACGAAAAACCTTAAAAGAATGTGCTTTTAAACATAGCAGAAAAATCAGATCCCTGTGCAAACTATTATTTTAATGTATGTTAATATCAGTGTCTTCCTGTCATAATTTTGTTGACTAACACAAGGGGCTAAAGGAATATAAGGTGAGGAAGGAAAGAGGGGAAAGGCACATCCAACCCTTGCTCACTGCACATTACTGGTTGACAGTAAAGCAGAGCAGGCTCCTATGGATTTTGCACATCATAAAACTCAGACAAAAGAAAGCAGAGACCCTGAAAGATAATGAAAACCACAAGGATACTAATTGGCATTGTAAAACTGTCTTTTTCATGGGATTGTCATCTACTTGAAACCTGGAGAACAAGAAACTTACAAAGGTGCCACAGGACCTTCTATTGGAAACCCAGGCAACTGAAGAACTGCACAGTGTACGTGGTATAAAAAGGCACTCCTCTGTGTAATGGTTTTATTCACTCAGGGAAATTAAATGTAAACAAGCACAAAAGTGAACCCATTTATTATTAAGGGAAATTAAATGTAACAAACACACAAATTAACCCATTTATTATTTTAGCTACATCATTCTACAACAAGATGTCTGTTGTATAAGCTCTTCTAGAGTTCCTAACAGTTTTAAATGCAAAATTCAGCTTGGCAAAATTCATAAGGAAGTCCATATTTGGCAAGGTTTTATTCAAATGTCTTTGCAAAAACTCTTCCTTCCACTAACAGTGATAAGTAGTATCATATGAAATTAATCTATGCACATTCTTTCACAATAATTAATCAATCCAGGACAACATTTATATACAAAGCAGTCCATATATTACTGAAGATATAAATTGTTTTAAATCAAATACTCAAATATTGATTTCAAATAAAGCAATTATCAAAAAGCTGTAATTATCAGAGAAAAAGGGCGACCACAGGTTAATTTAAGAGGCTGTACCATCTGTTGCTTTTTCTAAAAGAGCAATCTGAACAGCAGAAAGAAAACACGTTTTCTCATCTTACCTGTCTTGTCTCTATAACAACCACTGATGTAAGTCGTATTTATTTCTACACCACCAATGTCACATATAGTACAATTAAATGAAACTGAAAAGGTCAAAAAACATCAGAGTAGGTTCTCCACAAGATGTCTAAACCTGATAATGTCAAAGTGACGCATCTTCTCCTTTGATTCATAATCATTATGTGCTCTTGACACTGCACAGGCTGTTAACTACTTTTTTATAAATCAAAGCCTCCTTTCTCTTTTTTATTCAGATATTTTCTAAGTATCTCTGACATTTAGGGGGCGTCACCACAGTGCTTTTAATAACATTATAATCTCATAAATTAACCAGTGACAGAATCCTCCCTATATATGGTACTCAAATACTGAGTTCTGCACGTTTACCCAGAAAGGTTCACATTTCTTTGCTCCTTTCTAAATTTATACAAGGCAAATTAACATACAAAAACTTCTGATGACTACTGTAAGGTTATGTGGAAGGAGAGAGCATCTGCTCCCTTTAAGGGTGTCTAGACAGGGAACTTTTCAGTGCAAAAAGTGGTAACAGAAAGAGGGAGAAACCAAAAGGAAGAATACTCACGGACACAAACATAATCAACAAATGATGAGGGAGGCAGCAACAAGAACCAACCTGCTGAGTCCTATTCATTGATAAGTGCAGGGGGAACATGGGAGTGTTTCTTTCAATAACATTATCTGATGAGGAACCTTGTCAAATGGGATGACAAAGTAATAGAAGCTATAAACAAAATATACAAACTTTAAGACAAATCTAACAAAGACAAGAAACAGCCCTAGTCAGACACACTGAGTGAAGGGCTACCAAGAAACTATGGGCAAAACAGGACTTTCCAAAGGATAAGCACACAAACCTGAGAGCCTGGAGTGTTGGAGGGAGGGTGTATGGAAATAGATCAGCTGCAGAAGGTGAAGGTGAACAAAATGGGGAACAAATAAAAGGTTATAGAAGGAGCCAGTTGCACATAAAGCAGAGCCAGTCAGAATGTCTGTCTGACTTGAGCCCTGTGCCTCATCATGGTGGCCTGTCCTAGCTCCTTTTGAAATCCTATGCTGTGCAGGGGGCAGGGGCTGCAAGGACTAAGTGCCAGCTGCTGGTGAGCCCAACATGAGAAGACAAGACACTGGGCCAACAACAAGAGTCAAAGTGTGACACAGACACCCTAGACTTCTGATGTGAGCTACAGGAGCAAGTGGGGGTCTTGGCCACCAGCTGCTGGGGTGGGAACAGCATGTGTCCCAAATACCAGCTACTGGGAGGGACTGGATTGAGGCAAGTAAAGGCTGTTCTTTCTCCTCTGGGTACCATGCAGAGCTGCTAGACTGGATAAGATCCTTCTGAAAGGAAAACAGCTGTCCAGGGGGAGAAACACTGTAATTCCCACTCTACATACATACTACCAAGCTGGTGGCAGCACTGCTGTAACTCTCCAAGCAAGTAAACAAAGACTAAGAGTAAGCACACTAAAGATCCCAGGCACACCAAGGAATAAGTCCTCTGCTACACAAACTGCTAGTAAAGGGGGTGAATGCACAAGAGAAATAGGCAGTCCTGCCTATGGGCTTAGCCACAGATGCAGCACTGTATGGCTGCAGGGCACAGGAAGACAAAAATCTACAACTACATATGCCAAGTACTCCTTTTCTTTTCTGATCTAGGTACCACTTTACAATATGTATCTTATACACATATACACTATTTTATATATTTTATATACATATACTCTGCTTTATGTTATATAACATATACATATATACACACATAGATAACATTATGTACACTTTCACATCATAAATCCCTGTATGACTATTTTAAATTGGTTGCACATTAGAGCTAATGCAGACTATGAAACTTATCAACTGTATTTCATTCAAACACTATAGATAGTAAGTTTTAAGTTACAGAAGAGAACTATTAACTGGCACCCAGGCAAAGTTTCAGATCTTAGCTTTAAGTTCACTCCCTCCTTTTGGTGTTACTAGGATATCTAAGACCTAAGTTACTTTTTGAATGAACTGCAAAATGTTTTTCAAATGTTCTTGTAAAGCAAATCTTCGCTTTGGAAGTTGACCTTTCTCCTCAGTTCATCAGTGCAAATGTGGTGAATTTCAGGCGATGCTACTTCCATATGCACCTTTCTCCCAGGGATGCCGAAGGGGGAGATTTAAGGCCTAATTTTGTTCTTTTATCTTGTCTAGGCAAAGGCATGTTTGGGTAACAAATACTCATATAGCAAAAAATGCTCATTTAATAACATGGTTAGGTTTAACTCCTGGCTGAATAAGTATACAGCGTACTTGAACAAACAAATCTGTGTTCATTTGGCAAGACATCCAGCTAAATTCATGTGGTGGTTCAGCCCCAACCATGATTTGAGCTGAGCACCAAACGCTGCTCACCCAATCCCTGAGGAGAAACAGACAGGGCCCCTGTGTGTTGGGATGACTACAGACAAAATCACCATGAGCACAGAACAGTAACAGCCCATGGCAAGTTTCACTTACACCCAGTGATAACACAGAGTACTTTACCAACCCAACCACAGCAGAGCGCTGCATGATGCAAGGACCAACCCTATGCCCCAGGCTGCACTTGGACTGCCCTGGAGGCACCCAGGAGTACCCCTCCCCAGCCAGCCCCTTTTATGGGGGAGTGATGCCAGGTGGTGTGGAAACAGCCTGTGCTAACTCAGCTCACCTGGGCTGCCTGCTTGGGGAGGTTGACTCTGGCCTGGCCGGAACCAAGACAATTCATTATTCAAAAAACCAGCAAACAATCACAACATCCATGTGACAATCACACTGAAATGGCTTTGTGCTACATCTCTTATTTACCCTGGAGAACAGACTTAGGCTTCAAAATACTTAGAGGGTCATGGGTTTTTTATTGCTATTTAAAAATATTCTATGCTTGAATTTCAAAAAACCTGCCCTGTCATCAACAACCAAAAACCACCCCAAAAAACCAAATACTTGAAAGCAATTGCTGGGTCTATATAGCTCCTTGGAGGTATGCATTGGATGCAAGTATCACAAGGTTGGTTCTGCAGAAGAGCTTCCATAAAACAGCAATGGCCAGGTACTCTGCATAACATTCTCAAAAAGCAACTTCAGGTTATACACACCATAGGCTAGATAGAGATTATCTTTCCTCATTAGCATCCAACAGCTAATTTCAACAATAGCAGCAACACATGGGGGATGGGTTTTGCTTGGTTGGGGTGTAGTGGGTGTGGGGGGCTTTGTCAGTTATTTTATCGGATTGGTTGGGGGTTTTGGGGTGTTTTGCTTTAAATAAAATATTAGGAGCTTCAACCCACATGAACAAGCACAGATATCCTGTGTTATAAAGACTATCCCATCTACAGCCTATTTTCAGCTGGAATTTCAAAGATGTTAACAGCTCTGAACAAGATATCATGGATAGTTATTTGGAGGCCTCATAGGAAGAAAGAAAATTCCATTAGAGGTGAATGATTAAGCTCAAATGACAACATTAATTTTACAGATAGAAAACACTACTTCTCATTATAGCCCTTGACATGTTCATTTTTCAATGAAGTCCCTACATGCCCACTGTAACATCAGTCATGAAGCTCTCTGCAACAAACGTGTCTATTCACATGAAGCTAGAAAAAAATATTAATGGTAGGGGCAATATAATTTCTTTATTCCGTGCCTTAGCCATCATCATGGAAATAAAGAAAATGGCTTTTTGTCTGGAATAATGACATTACAAATCTTTGGTGAGGTTTTATACCATATTATACTATCAATACCCTGTCTTTTTCCTACAAATGTATCAATGTCAGTGTGTTAGCTTCTGGTAGAAATCAGTAACTTCCCCCTCCAAAAGATAGAGATAAATAAAGCAGCAAATGGTATCTGATACCATTTTGATGCTTTCTTTTGGAAAGCCTGCATCTTCTCAGCCTTGAGAAGACCCTGCAGTATTTTGAGACACTAATGGAAAGGAGGCAAGAAATACATACACAATTCAAGAGGAGTGTGTAAGCACATCTCTGAATCTGTACTATTGTCTTTCTCCTGCTAGAATCAACACACCCATATGGGATGTTAAAACACGAGTTCACTGCATTTTTAAATTCCTTCTTTCCACCATTTATCATGTTATCAGGCTACTGTCTTATCACTGCTGCCTCTGGACCAAATGAGCAATCGTGACGACCCTGGCCCACTTCTGAATTCACAGGGCCGGTTCATTTCTATGGTGGAATCACAAGAAACTCTGACCACAACAAGCAGCAAAAGAGTAATTTTTTTTAAAAGATCTTTCTTTAAAAAAGTTAAATTTTCTAGAAGAAACTCCCAGACACCACTCTTCAAGTTGACTCAAGTCACAAAGGACAGCTAAACAATTAAGATGAACTAATAACACCAGAGGGGAAGGTTTTCAATTAAAATAAAAGGAACATCAAACCCCTTTCACATAATAAAATATTCCTGCTTTATATTGCAGAAATAGAAAAAAGTCCACTCAAAATTGTCTCAAAACAAGTCAACTGTCACAATCATCCCTTTCAGATGTTGACACAAACGTACTATACACTTCAGCCTAGATAGCTAAACTGATGTTCTTAGAAATTTTAGGGTAACATCTGTGAAAATCAGGCTATTGGAATACAGGAGGAAATCACAGTCTTGCAGAAACTACCAACACTGTGGTTGGTTATTGACCAGCAGATAAACCAGATTAACCACTATTTCAGCACATTTTTACCCACTATTTCAATCCCAAGACTGATCTATATTCACTAGATGATACAGCAATTGCTTTACCGGTCATTCTCTCCAACACAAAAACTCTCTATGTTCTCAAAAGCTGTGTGATATTGATGCACAGCCACTCATTCTGCTATGAAAGCAAGTATTTTACTAAAGTCTGTTTTTCTGACTTGTAAATACTGGGGGAAAAAATGAAAGGAACGGTTGTTTTAAAGATACAGGAATTCTAAACTTTTTTTCTTTGTTTAACAGGAATCTAAGGTTCAGGTTCATTTTCCAAACTGCTACATTTAAATGAAGGTTCAGAGCTCTTTATTGCTAAATTTCAGGAAGCTCTCAAAACACACAGAACTTAGGGAATGCAACACCCTTTGGGTACATCACACCACACCACACTAAAAATAGTTGCTCTTTTAAAAATACATTGCTAAGAGGAATTTGGGTCTTTTTTGAAAACATAAAAGCAAATAATGAGTTTTCCCAGTAAATATCCTATTTATTCCTGAGTTACTCTGCTATTTTTTTGGCAGCTTTGATGTCCACTTTCTATATCTTCTCCTTGTTATTCTTTGGTTCTCTTCTCTAGGAAAAGAATACATTTACCAACAAAACTGATGGACTTGTGACAGAGTGGCTGGAGAGTTCCCTGGAGGAGAATGACCTGAGGATGTTAGTTGACAGCCAGCTGAACATGAGCTGTCTGTGTGCCCAGGTGGCCAAGGCGGCCAACAGTATCCTGGCCTGTATCAGGAATAGTGTGACCAGCAGGAGTAGGAAAGTGATTGTTCCATTACACTTAGCTCTGGTGAGGCTGCACCTCAAGTACTGTGTCCAGTTTTGGGGCCCTCACTACAGGAAGAACATCGAGTGTGTCCAGAGAAAGGCATCAAAGCTGGTGAATGATTTGAATTACAAATCCTATAAGGAGCAGCTGAGGAACTGGGATTTTTTAGTCTGAAGAAAAGAGGCTGGCTGAGGGGAGACCTTATTGCTCTATACAACTACCTGCAGAGGCAGGGGTCAGTCTCTCCTCTCTCAGGTAACAAGTGGTAGGATGAGAGGAAATGGTTTCAAATCACACCAGGGGAGATTTAGGTTAGATATCAGAAAATATTTATTTCTTCACTGAAAGGGTTGTCAAACACTGGAACAGGCTGCCCAGGGAAGTGGTGGAGTCACCATCCCTGGAGGTATTTAAAAAGTGTGTAGATGTTGTGCTTGAGGACATGGTCTAGAGGTGGACTAGGCAGGTTAGACTGTGGTTAGACTTGATCTTGAAAGTCTCTTCCAACCCAGGTGATTCTATGATTCCAAAGTTAACTGAGCATGAAATCAGACTATAAGTGCTTATTTGTCTTTGCAGCCAAATTTAGAGTTATTATTCCGTTTTCACCATTCCTCTAAAAACACAACCCTCAAGCATAGCTAGAGAAGCTAAGACTTCTGTGACAGTACTGTTTTAGCTGTGACCATCAACATATATGTGGGGAGGGGAAGAGAAAAAAAAAAAAAAGGTGGTGCTTTCTTGGGAAATGCAGCATATGAATCTTTACCTGCAGCTCTGTAAAGTATTTTAGGTTCAAAGAATATGCACGGATTTTTGTCCTCTATGCATGACAGCAGCAGTCCTTTGGCCTGAAGAGGACTCCTTGGAATAACAATCTGTAAAAATATTTTTTAAAGAGTTTATTTAAACTGCAATTCTGCTACAAGCTTCCCCAATTAAAAACAAGCAATTATTTACTCTAAATAAAACTATGTACAGATTGAGCAGTTCTTAAAAAGTGAATTAACATCAGTGGTATGTTACTAACATGCACGCCAAATTTTTAATTTCCTGGGGCTTGAAAAGTTCCCCCCATACATAATTACTTAAATACTAGTGAACTCCATTCCAATATGGTAGAACAAACATGTTAACAATAACATTCTGAGGTAGAAAAAACAGAAGAAACAGCCAGGTTTAAAAGAAAAATATTCAAATTTTAGTTTAGTAATATTAATGTAGATGTATGACCAAAAAAATAATCAGCTGAGTGATCCTCAGTTGTTTGGGTAAAGATTCATCAAGAGCAGGCCTGGAAAAGTATTCAGACTTATTGCAGTAAGTTTTGAAGACTAAAAAAGGAAACAGCTATTTAAAGTTGACTTCCTTTGCTTACGGGTGAAGCCTGAAATTTATTCACTTTGGAAAAAATACCTCAAGCAGAGAGAAAACTAAACAAGGTTTCCAGATATAATCTGAATACTTGGAAGGAAAAAAGTGTCATTTATTTGCCAACAAAAGAGTTAATTTTAGACCATCTAAGAGAATGTTTATTATGAACAGAGAATTATCACATTATTGCAGTTTAAATTAAATAGAACTTAAGAGCTCAATTCCCTCAAATCAGAAGGACCAGGTAATTTACATCACAGAGATCTCAAAGAGCTGGCACATGCAGCATGAAGTCTACTAGAAAAAGTGTGTATAGCTGTGAAGCTAGAAACAGGCCCTCTGACTGAAAACATTATTTGTAACACTTCTTTTAAAAAAAATAAATAAATCTTTTCAATTACAGACCTGCTAACTTACTGCCTTCCAGGGGTTTCCAAGGCTTCAAAATATGTTTTGAGAGTAAGAACATTTAATTTTATAAATGTAATAACAAAGAGTAGAACCAAAACAAAAACCGCTATCACATCAAATTAACTTGATAAGTGATTTTTCTAAACAAGGGAGCAGCTTTTACCAAAGCATTAGCTAACAGACACATGGGAAATTACCCATCTGATGGATGTTACTGGAGCAGGTCCTTGGGGATCATTTATAGGAGAGACTTTATTTACCTTGCTCATTTACGATGTTAAGTCAGAACATAGCAATGAAAACTGTTCAAAAGCTGAGAGTGACTACCACTACAGTGAATGATACCAAAAAAGACCTATTGCACACTCAGGATGTGACTGACAAGAGCAAACTGAAAAAGATATACTGATAAGTCATAGACATTTAAGGACCACGTTTCTGTTATAAAGTTAGAACTCAGCAGTAGAAATTAATATCTGAAGTTATTATCTGCTCGAAGGATGACTAGGACACTATGCAGTACAGCACTAGAAAAAAAGCACAGTAATATAGCCAAGGAGCTGTAGGTGTTATTGCAAAAGTCACTGCTCGAAACTCAGCTGGAATACTTCTTGACTGTATCAACTGTTTTGAAAGAAAATGCATGAAACAGACACCAAAGCCAGAGATTCAGAAACTGTTGACATCTCTTTGACAGTTTGATTTGTTTAGTCTAACTAATAGAACAAAGAATAAAGGGAAAGCAATTGTTCTCTTAGTACATGAAAGGGAAGATGAAGGACAGTAAGTTAAATATACTAGTTAGTGAGGAACAAATTTAGGCTGGAAATTAAAAGAAAGCTTCCAGCCTTGATGGCAAACATTCTGGAGCAGTGTTACAATGCAATTGAGAGAGTAATACAGTATTTTCAGAAGACAATCTGATCCATTAAGAAATACACCGTCACAACAGTAGACAAAAGACAGAACCATCAACTGCATAAAGTAAGAGTTACTGTACCTTTATTCCTGGACAGTGAGCAAAAAAAGCTTCTGGACTTTGAGAGTGATATAGTGCACCATGACCCACACAGCCCCAGGGCGCTCTGATGGTGAGGTTTCCACAGTTAAACAAATCTCCAGAACGGTAACGATATTTTGCTGCTTCATTAACAATCTGGGAAGATTGATATAAAAAAGTAACATTCAATCCAAGACCTTTTTTAATGCACCATTAAGCCTGTACAATATATAAGATAGGTCTACAACAGCTGCACTGTGTGGGGGGATTCAGAGGGCCAAATTAAAAGCTAAGGAATCCCCCAAGTCAGTGGAAAGGCAAACATTTTCCAAGGCAAATGAGGCAATCATGTAATGTGTTCACATTTGATACTTAGGCCTCAGGAGTAGCCATATCACCCAGTTGTTTCCCCATTCCCGCAGTCAAACCACTCAGTTCAAATCTCTAGCTTGTCCTATGGACAGGTGGCTGGCTGCAGCAACACTGAGAAGTGAGAGATGATGGTGGGAAGATGCAGCTGAGGAATTCAAGACTGCTGAAGCAAAGAGCCACAAAACCAAAACCAAAGAGACATTTGCTTAAAACCACATCTTTTATTTCCATTATTTAATGAGCCTCCAAACTGCTCTTAGTCCCTTCCCTTTTACTTAAAGCACACATAAATATTAGTGACAGAGCTAGGGATATATTTGCAAACACTGCATATTCAAACCGAGTCTTAAGGCTAAGAGAAAAGTGATGTAAACAGTCCCAAGATTTTGCTTTAACCTACCTCCAGCTCATTAGTACTAACCTGATCGAACGCTGGGAAAATGTAATCAGCAAACTGAATTTCTGCAATGGCTGTAGCACCCGCAACAGCAGCTCCAATACCAAAGCCAACAATTCCTTGTTCACACAAGGGGGTGTTGAAAACTCTGTCTTTACCTATTAAAAAAAAAAAAAAAAACAAACCCAAAGCAACTAAAAACCCCAATCCCTTTAAAACACCAGCTCAAAGTGGGAAACTCAGCTTCAGAAATATTCACCTGCAAATAAGCATATGGTTCTTTAGATGGGCTTTTTTAGGTGTAGCAACAATAATCTGTAACAGTTTGGAGTGAGACATGAAAAAACAAAAGGCAAGATAGGAACAGTTTCTGTAACTTACAATGTTAATTGCTCAAGGAAAGTAATTTGTTCTGATGCATAAGAGAAGCATGCATATGCCTCCTACTTAAGTGGGAGAAGTAAACAATACTCAGAAGCACTACAAACTGTCCGTACAGAAAGGCAGATGGGTCTACGGAAGCATCTTACTGTCTTTCCCTCCCCACTGCCTGTAAACAGTGCCCAGTCCTTCTAGCCTAAGTAATTTGGTTTGTCACCAAGGCAAGAGAAAAAAGCTTCTCCTGCTGTTGGAGGCACAAGATTGGAAATCAGGTATTCTGAGGCTTGTGTCTTCCCTGTGGGAGCACAAAAACGTCATTTTATCCCTGAAATATTTGTGTGCCACATTAATTTCAGATTTCAAATATGCATCAAGTAATAGATGAAGTCAAAATTACTCAGTTCATGAAATTAAGGACAAGGAGAACAGGAAGCTGAAACACACATTACACTATCCTTTATAAGACATGGTGACAGTATTTGCCAGCAGTACTGTACTCCCTCAGCAGATCAACAGGAGAACCTAGTTATGCTATTAAATTTTCCTTTCAGAGCACTGGGAAATAGACAGCAGGCTTCTGTTGGAGTGCATCATGCATGGATATGCCAAAACTTCAAACTGGATGGAAAAAAGCACAGCGCACACCAGTGGCTATGAAATAAATTAAATTATGAATAAATTACCACTAAATATATAACTAATAAAAGAAAGATTAAACAAATCAATTAATAATGAGGAAAGTTGTTACTATGAAGACTCCTGATTTCAATAGCTGCAAGTTAATGAACTAGAGAAAGGGAAGCTAACAAAAGGTGGATAAAGGCAGAAATATTACCCAACAGTATATTTACTATATACTTAAGGCACGTTTTAAAATCTTTTAAGTACAGATCTTTCATCTCTACGCATCACCCATTGTCACTGCTTTTACTCTGTCCAAGTTTCATAGGTAAAGAGTTAGGTTGCTTTAGAGTTTTTAGGGGATTTATTTATATATGTATATATATCTCAGTAATGAGTTTTTGGCTTTCCATCTGCCTTCCTCCTTCCTCCACCAGAAACATGATCAAGACACCACACATTGAAGGCAAGTTAAAAAAAAAATGCCATCAAAAGATACTACAATGTTGGTGGTGTTAGTGAGGCTACACAAGCCAACCCCAGGCCAAAGGGCTACCATGACTGCAGGACATAAAACACAGAAGAAATATTTCCAAGCACCTTAAAAGATGGTGCTTCCCCTCAAAAAGACTTATTTTCTCAAATTACTTATTCCAAACGTCTATGACTTCTACTCCTTCCTTAGAAGTCAGTGTTTGAAACAAAACTCCATGTGACTTACAGTACTTTAAGACAGGTGTACACCAGGCTGCTTTGTGTTTGGAAATACATTTCCAAGAACTTTTTTTAATTCTTATGACTTAGAAGTCCTCCTATTGCTGCTGAAGATAAAACTGCTATCACAGCTAACTCAGTAATTAAAATTGCAATTCCAGATCAACAAAATTATTGCGCAGCTTTTGAAAGAAAGTGGGGTTTTGTTGTCTGGATGTACTGATGAACTCTGAATCACAGCAAAGAACCTTCCAGATCAGACAACAGTTTACAAGTAGAAAAACCTGCTAGCTCTCATTTCCAAGGTATGATCTCAGTAATTGCCAGATGTGGGTCATCTGTACTTTTTTTCGTTATCTCCTGGGAGAAAAATAACAACCTCTGCAGGTACTGTGCTCAAAAGTTGTGCCAACTAAAAACGGCAGAGGAAGTGAGATGGGCAGTAACGTCGTAGCGCTGCTATTTATTCTTGCTGGGCATTTATTTTACCAGCACGCTGCAGTAACACCACCAGACTGAGTATTTCTGTTCTTTTGCTCCTGGTACTACCAACATGTCTGGCAATGTCACTACATAAACACAGCCCCAGCTCTGAAAGATTTTTCATTTCCAACAACAGAAAGACAGAATGCTCTGGGAAACCCAGAGCCGGGGAAGATCGTTATATAGAAGATGTAACTTGCTTTATATTGTCCTTGTAATTAAATTATACTCACTTGCCTCTACTGCCAAGGATTAACAAAACTCAGTTCAGAAAGCTTTATGCAGGAACGATCTCTTCCCTCAAGAGCTGACAAAATGGGAAGATAACAGCCACATCAATACGATGCTTCTCCCGTGCAGAATAAGACACTTTGGCTTTCAGAGCTATTTAGTAAATAGATCTATAAACTAATCCATAGGATGGAGAAGGAAAAAAATACCACAGAAAGATGAAAGAACTCCATAACAAGATGAACACAAGATTATTTCTGAATCTAGAGAGTTTATATTGTGCAAGTTTTTCTCATTCCTGAACAATGGATGTAATTTCTGTTCCCAGGCTATACAGCATCCTCTGGCATGGATCCTTCGCTGACAGGCATCATGATCAAAGGAAAGGGGAACATAAGCCACCTATGCAAACGTGTAGTTGCCCCAGGCCCTAAACTATCTATGAAGGTAAGGAAGATGTGTTTCAGAAGCAATCACAAGAACTGCCCCATACCCATATCCACCTGCAAAACTATAAGCAGTTCACAAACTGCTCCTTCTCACAAGCAAGGGTGTCATGAACTTACTTCCCTTCTCTTCCGCCGATGCACTTACACTTTTAATTTAAAACATCTTACATTTTAATAAACTAAAAATGCATTATTACTGTCAAGGCATATTATACTTTCCTACTTCTTAAAAGTCTTTTGGCAGATAAATATATTTCACTTCATTTGCTTACATGAAAGTTTGATATAGGACACGATCAGCAAAGAAATTGCTGGGAAAATAAGATTACAGAAGACACTGTGCAGGAGGGGAGTTAAATTCACAGCAAGTTTTAAAATACAGCATTATCAACACTCTAGAGAAGGAATGCCATCTGAAAGGACCTTGACAGGCTGGTGAGTTGGGCAAATGCAAACCTCATGAAGTTCAACAAGGCCAAGTGCAAGGTCCCAAACACAACTACAGGCTGGGTGAAGAATGGATTGAGAGTAACCCTGAGGAGGAAGGCATGGAGGCATTGCTGGATGAGAAGCTCAACGTGAGCTGGCAATGTGTGTTCACAACCCAGAAAGCCAACTGTGTCCTGGGCTGCATCAAAAGAAGCATCAAGGGAGGTGATTCTGCTCCTCTGCTCTGGTGAGATCCCACCTGGAATACTACATCCAGATCTGAGGTCCTCAATACAAGAAAGACATGAAGCCGTAGGAGTGAGTCCAGAGGAAGGCTATGAAGATGATCAGAGGGCTGGAGCACTTCTCCTATGAGGACAGGCTGAGAGAGTTGAGCTCTTTGAGCCAGGAGCAAAGGCGGTTCTGGGGAGACCTTATAACAAATCTTCCAGAATCTGAAGAGGGCCTAGAGGAAGGCTGGAGAGGGAGTTTCCAAGGGCTTGTAGTGATAGGATGAGGGGTAATGGCTTTAAGTTGAAGGGGCATAGGTTTAGGTTAGATATAAGGAAGAAATTCTTCCCTGTAAGGGTGGTGAGACACTGTCACAGGCTGCCCAGAGAAGCTGTGGCTGCCTCTTCCCTGGCAGTGTTCAAGGCCAGCTTGGATGGGACTTTGGGCAACCTGGTCTATTGGGGGTCCCTCTCCCCATGGCAGGGGGGCAAAAAGTAGATTACATTTGAGGTCCCTTCCAACCCAAACCATTCTGTGATTCTATTTAAAGCAAAATATTCAACTGGCTTTCTTAATGTGATTTTTCTTCTAACACCTACTGATTTACCAAAATGCAGTTAAATCTAGTTTAAAAGACATGTAGCTTACATAATAGACTAATGTCTGAGCAGAATAAAGGAAAAGATTGTTGAGAAGTGCCCAGAATTCAGATCATACTAAGCTTAACCTTATTCTTTACTAGCTAGATTTTTTGAGAGTGGACTGAAATTCCCTCACATTAATTTATAATTTTATGTCCTCGCACAAAAACTCAAATGTATTTGAACAACCCTGTAAAATGAACTCTGAGCCTATAGAAACGTAACAATTTAATATCAATTTGTGATAGGTGCATGAAGTTAAAAGCATATTGGATTCACCACATCAGCTTTGCCCTTCTATGATTCAGAATACAAAAGACAACCAAACAAAACAACTGAAATACTATTGAGATACTAAATTAGAGGCAGCATGCTGTTGTCAATGGAGTATGATGAAATAAATGAAGTGAGAATCAATAAAAGCAAAAGTGAAATACAACATGACAGTTATAACATGATTAGCTTGAAGCACCTAATTTGGACTGTGAGAATTAAAGGCATAATCCTGAAGTACTATGGCTTAAAACAGTGAAGAAAAAGCTCGGTAATTGTCTTTGAATGAGATTCATTACCGAGGAATGGTTTTGATTTTACCAGTAATACTGATCCCTTTTTATAAGCCAAACCTAAAGCACTTTACTATTCCTTAGATGGGGAAACAAGCTTTGGTTGTTAGTTTGGAGGGAGGAGAGGAGGGGTGGTTTAAGAAAAACCTATGCCTTTTAAGATAAAAATATCATTAGGAGAAAGCAAATGTATTTATTTACCTAAACATTAAAAATTGCACAGGATGGCTTTAACTTTCTATCACTATTTATACAATATGAAAATCACTACTAAAATATAAATTATTTGAACACCAAAAATAGAGGCCTATGTATTTTTATCTATTTTATTTCACATTGTGAAAAAAAAAAGTGAAAAGGAAGCCGATTTTGATAAGCAGCCATTCACATCACCCTTCACGAACCGTTCACTCAGCTGAAATCTGACTCAAGCAGACAAATAACCCAGAGGTGCTCTATCTTTCCATCCTTCCTTTCCGTACCAGTGAAGAAACATTTCCTAACATGCACTCCTCTCCTGCTACTTGCGTCAGCCACCCAGCTCAGAACAAGCCAGCACAGAACTCCGCCACGCTGACTCGTCGCTCCAGATGAAAGCGGCACCTCCACAGTATCTGAAACCGGGTGCGTCAGCCTTTGAAGAGAGATGTTACGCTGGTGTCTGTTTCAATTAACCTGCCTGGCTTTACAAACATCCCTAGTTTCAGCCATCTGAGCAGGTTGGTGCCCTTCTCCAAGCAGCGAGGGAAGCAATGTGTCAAACACGGCTGTGTGGGGGGAAAATAAAGGGATGATTCTTCTCATCTCTCCTTCCCAATAACTCAGGAAGAAGATTGGGGGCATATTAAGCAAGTGCATAAATACACTATAAGTTTTGCCTAATAAGGTAAATCTGAAAAGATAGAAAGATTACAGAAAAAGCAGTATCTGATTAAAAGCAATTTTAAACAATTACTTCATCCTCCCCTCATCTCGTTTTACTTCAATAAAATAAATAAAAATGATTGGTCTTTGTGATTGTCAGAGCAAAAGGCAACGTACCCCAAAACATTCAAATTAACACCGACCGCCTGTCTAAGGGGCAACAGCTTTAAGGTAGTATTACAGTCATCTTCTCATCCTCCAAGAATAAAAAGTTTCATAGCAACCTAACAGAGCATGTTTACAGACACGTGTAGTCAATTATTGTGCATTAATGCTTTGGCCTGCTTCATCTTTATTTGTTCCAAGCCTTTGGGGAAAAAAGTATTTAAGTATCCACAATGAAACACGTTCCTGTCTTAACTTTAAAAAATGAGATATTCAAATAAGATCGAATAGCCTATTGAGATACTCCAACTCAAAGTAATTTCACATCGCTGTGTAAGAGCCTACGTTGGATAATCTGAGTGGCTTAAGGAATACTGGTTTTGATTTAGTCAAAGGGGGATGTTTGGGTTTGGTTTTAAAATACTTTTACATCACTTGCATTAAAAAATCCCCTGCATCTTAAAAGATGTCTGTCGTGAGTAGTAGTAGTAACAATATACCCAGAAAGCACTTTATTTGTCTCCATGATATCATTAACTTCCATTTAAGACATCCATTAGATTAGGTATCCACCTAGATTACCTTTTTCACTACTCCCTGAGGACTTTGTGTAAAAAATGGCTGGTTACACATCATTCCTGCCTTTAAAGACCTGTTCTAATCCTAGAATATCTAGGATCTTCCATAGATGTATAGCAACATAAGTCTAGTAATTCTATTCCTTACGATAATTTAACACAATTTATCCAGCATTCAGTCTTTATTGGTTCCACAGTCCCTTTTAAGCCCTGTTTTACAGTTGTCATCTTCCATTTCTCTTATGTGATGTGAGGGGACAGTTAAATTCATACCCTGCTCTTTTAGAGCTCCTGGTTGAACACAAAACAGCATAGTGATTTCTTATTCTTTTTAAATAAGATTGTTCTACCACTTCCTCTATTGATATCCCAGACACAGTTCTTCATCTTTAAAAGAGGGTGTGCAAGGGACACAGTAAATACTGGGAAAAACTCATCAGCTTTCCAGCCATAAATGCAAACTTCAAATCTACTTGTATGAAGCAGGGCTTCTGTTTCACGGATGCAGAGAGGGTTCACCTCTCAATCTTGCATCCTTGCACACTAACATGCCGTCCCATTTGAAAAGCCACTTTTTCCAGAGCTGCCCAATAGATCATTTCACCTACCTAACAGACAAAAAGTAATTACATTAAGTTAAAAGCATCTCCTATGCAAATAGCTAATAATTAAGCTTTCCTCCTATCCTGTTCTTCTCCAATCCTGTATCCTACAAGAGTGGCACAGCCTGAGCTGAGAACATTTGCGTGCACCCAGACTTCCATGGCAGGCTTAAGGACTCGGTCATACCTCTGGCATAGCTCAGCCAACTACAGGGCTGAGCAGCCAGGTTTCAGCCACCATTCAAATCCATTCAGAGTCTCAAGTCAAGTTCAGTAAGTTGGGTCTGTTACAGGAGACACATGAACCTGCACACACAAAAATCATTGTGTACAGGCAGCCTGTGCTTTCGGAAGTTCCACATTTAGTTACTTTCAATGACAATTTCATTCTAATTTTGATTAATCAGCAACTACTGCCATGGCAGTTTGCCATCACTTTCTCCTTAGATATTCCAAAAAGTCACATTATAGCAACAAGATACGTGAACCAGTCAAAAAAAGGTAATCCAGAAATACATGAGTGACCAAGAACAGGGTCAGAACGGAGATTTGTAAACACTAAATTAGCTGCTTCCTCTCTGGTTGCTACAAAATCCACTATCACAAGGTACCCTGCAGCAAAGGACTCAACTTCTTGTTCTAGTGAAGTGTTCTATAGAGGTCAAATGCAAGGTAAGTTTTCCTTGCCCAGTTTCACTTGTCTACAGGAGTCTTAATTAAACTCAACTTGGGTAAGTGGGGGTAAGTGGGGGGAGAACACTTGCACAAAAAAGTATCCTTCTGAGTCACTATTCACTACCAATTGCCCAAAGAAAAGGATACCTGTTCTGACAGGTAACCTGTTCCTCACAGGTTTATCATTTATTCTACTGACATAGCCAACACTTCAGAAGAGTACTTCAAGTAATTTGGAAATTAAAAACAGCTGAAGGGTAAGTTTTCCTTTTAAGTCTTCCCCAGTTACTAATTCCAAGGCATTCATATATTTGAATAGACATGAATATTTGAACTAGCAGTTCTAGCTCAAAGCGTTCTCAACACATCATTCTGTTACTCAAGATAGTGCATTTTTCTTCCAAGAGCTCCATAGATACAAACAGCACTTTCACCTCCTGTCCCCCCAAGATTCCCTTAGGAGAAAAGCATGCTTATTACATTTTCATTTTATCCTCACTCTCAAGAACAATATCAGAGTCAGAAGAACTGCTGGAGTACAAAGAAAACATTACGATGGATGGGGAGTGACCTCCTCAGTTACCTACAATATCCACAAGCTATCTGTGCATTCACTGAACTGCAGGTTTGAAAGGAAAGGTTCTTTTCAGCAAAGCTTAATAAAAATCTTAAAGCTGTTCACAGCATGAACATAACATTAAGCATTTAGTCAATTGGCAGGCTTATTGCTCCCTGGATAAGGGGGACCCAGGAAAAAGCAGCCAAGACAGTAGCATAGGCAAGGGGGGAAAAGATCAGCTTCTTTTCAGATACACAGTGATAGGTGAAAGAATGATGCAAAAAAGGGAAAAAAACTCAGAATGACAGCAGTCAAATGCTGGAACAAGCTGCCCAGAGATGATGTACAAGCTCCTTTCTTGGGCATGTTCAGGAAAAGACTGCAAACAAGCTAAACTGGTTGGTACTCAATATAATGTTGGTAACTCAACATAAACCTACGTTGAGTATCAGTGCTGACCAGGTGACCTTTGAGGTCATTTCCTTCTGGCTCTTATTATTCCATGATTCATTAACTCCCCAAGCAGGGTTGTATGCTGACTGTCCAAACTTTCTACATCCGTACCTGTCCTGCTGATGGAAGCATTTCATGACATTGATAAAATAGCACTGATTCAGCTCCACACTGCTAGAAAAATATTTAATAAGCAGCTGACATCACAGCGGCAGATGTGCTCACCAGAATTCCTTTTTACTGATGACTATGCAGGTTGCCCACTCCACACTGAATTCCTTCTGATCATCTGGCTCATAGACCCAGTTTGTATCAGCCTAAAGAAAAAACGCAAGATGCCTAACTGCACCAAGGCATCCAAGTGTTCCTCCAGCTATGATTAATAACATCTCTTGCTCAACCACAAAAAAATTTTGTTGTGTGAGAAGCACACTTGCAGAACAGCATAACTGACTATAAAGTTAGACGTGCAAAGCTATACCAGATGACAGATTGCTCACTTGCAAAAATACGCCCTGGAATTGACATCTACCAAACATTTATATGTGGGTACATCCAAGGGGCAATATACCAGCTTTATTTAAGAGGCTTAGGTCAGTTCCATGCCTTTTCAGACTTATGCAGCATTACATGACATGACAAGAGATCTAACAGAAATATACATTACAGTTCCCAAAGCTAAGTATTACAACATGTTAATGAAAATTCTTCTGTAATAGGCTGGGTACACTATCTAGATGACAAACCAAGGAACAAGAAAAACTGTGTAATAAGGCACTCACTCCCACACTCCAGAAATACTTTATAGTAAATTTGGAAAAACGCTGAATCTACCCTAAATTGTGAAGTAACTATTCTCAACACAAAAGCAAGGATTTAATGCTGCTATAGAAATACTCAAAAACAAAGTGCAGAATGACCAGCAGCTTGCAGTAACAAAAAACACGTTATGAATCTCAATGTCCCTTGATAATGGAAAGCATGTTCACTGGGGGCCGTAGTGGGGAAAAAAAAAATAAATCAATATATCAATCTGTGCTCGGTGCTTTTATACAAGTGTGAAAAACTCCTTGCCATGATTTAATGTTTCTACAAATTAAAAAGAAGAGAGATCTTTTGTAACAAACGACTAGCATGTTAAATCAGCCCGGTCACTCAAAGATGGCTCTGAATCAAGGTAAATTAACCTGCTCCTCCTCGAAGAGCTTCCGCTGCAAAGCTTAGTCAACTGGCAGGACTGGGGTGCTAGGCTTGACCTTTTCTGACCCTGCTAGGCTTCTAGCAAATTACTTCCAAGAAAACTTTTGAGTGTTTTATTCCCTGTAATAAAGCTTGCACCAACTTCTTAAACTGAAGAGGTGATAACTACCACACTCTTATCACCAATCTCAGAGGCAGAAAAAACACTGGATGTACTAAATCAGTCCCACTTGCCAAGCACAAATGGAACAGGGCTAACCAAGGAAATTCAGAATCACTAAATTCCACCCAAGAAACAGTAAAGGCAAAAAGACTGACAACACAAACTGTGCCTGCAGAACTGGTATTAATACAGACTACAAATACAAGTTATACTCATCAATTCAGTCTTGTGTTTTTAATCCATGAAGTTTCACCCTCCTTGACTCTACAGCACCAAAATATTACTTCTAAATGTATCACTGCAAGTATTTTCTGAAGTGCAAGATTCCTTTTATATAAAGTTGAGCAGCACATACTTTTTTGCCCAGCAATATATCTTGAAATATTTTTTAAAATGTGTTAGAAGAGCTTCCTTAAGCTCTGTGCTCCACATGCCTTATCTTTCCTTCAAATGGGTTTACAAAATATAAAAAGAAAAAATATAAATATTAGTAAGTCCCAAACAAATAAAATATTCTTCCACACCAGGCATACTAAGACAACAATTTAAAAAAATAAACAGAACTAAAATAAATTCTATTTAACTCTGACACGGACTGATTTACATCAATATCCCCCGAACAGTATAAAAGGACATACTACATCATATCAAGTTCTCAAATAACTTCTCTTTTTTTCCTAATTGTAAATCTTAAGAAAAGAATTGGCTATTTAGATTGAAAATGAACAAAATGTACTATTGTGTAATGAGTCTGGAACATGTTGTTATTGTTCCAAGACATTTATATAAATCAGAACAAAATTCAGATCTTGCCAAACTGCTCTGGAAGAACCAGGCAAGCAAGCTGCAGAATTCTCCACTTAAATCCATCCACAAAAGAAACAAAGATAACCAAACTCCGGACCACTTTGGTTTTACTCAACCTACACACAACTATTAATTTGTTCCACCCTCATCTTACATCCCACATGTTAAAAATTCAGAACTGCTTCACCCTATCACGTGCAATACGTTAGGAAGGACCAGCACCTACATAACAGAGGAAGCGCTGGGCTTCAACAAGCTCTCAGTCTGCTGCTGAAGCATCAAGCTGATGTTCTCTATCTGTTCATACAATAAGCCCCTAACACTTATTTCTTATGCTACTTTAGGCTGGTTTACTCCTTCGTATAACAGCATATTGCTATGTTCTTAAAGCATGCAAAAGACCCCATGGTTACTGATTTTAAAACCTCACAGAAAAAAACCAAGAACCACTCCCCACCTGTTGAAGTAATAACCAACCCCTAGTAGCTTCAGGGGGCATGGTTAGGTACAGCCATCTCCTGGCCAAATAAACCAAAACTACTGAATTATTTTACAGGACTATAAACAAATGACTCATTTACTGCGAATGAAGCGTCCCCTGAAAACCCAGACAGGTATTTACACTTTGCACACAATGTCTGCAGAGTAACAACCATGGATTGAAGTGGATTAGACACTGGAAATAAACATTGTAAGACAAGCTAGCATTATCAAGAGATGTATCAACACAAAGCTGTAAGCAACCAGGTTTTGCTCTGTAAGACCCAGAGTAACGTATCCAGTTTTGGATGGCCCACATCCTTCAGTTGCAGTAATCAGGGCCAAGGAAAACTGATCAATATGAGAAAAGCTTGAAACTGTAAGAAAAATCTTGCATTGGGACCGTGCGTGTAGGGAAGCCAGGGAATCTCCGCCACTGAAGGCAAAGGACAGACTTTGCCAGATGATCTGTCCCAAAACATATCCTGTGCTTCAGAGATCTGAGTCTGTAAGGCAGGCAGAAAGTAGGGGAAAACAAATATGGAAGTGATAAATAAAATCATTTTTAAAGCATCCAGCTGATTGCGAATGTGGCTAGGTCATCCTGACATAAGGATGTTATTTTCTTGCTAGAGCTGTGGTTTCATATGCAGCTCAGTCACTGTTTTTTGATGTTTAAGTTTTCCACAAGGGAAAAGCTGATTCAAACCCCCCACCCTCACAGGATTCAATACAAGTGTTATTTCTTCTCTTGGTTTTCCAATTCACCAGTAAATATCCAGGACTGACTGAACAGAAACTAATTGCTGGTTACAATCTGTTCCCCATCCATTTTGCCTTTTTTTTTTTTTATTAAAAAGTCCTACAGACCTTATCTATGCTTCTGGCTGCATCAAAATAATAACTAGGAAGGACTATTTATAAAATAAGCCTATATGATTGAACAGAATAGAGAAAGAAAAGAACTAAATTTTAAGTTGCATGTGCATACTTACTGCACCCTTTCTACACCCCGTAAGGAAATCTGTTTTAGTTATCAAAAATGAGTAAGGAAAGGAAAAAAAAAGCTACTTATTCCTGATGTACTA
This sequence comes from Hypotaenidia okinawae, assembly GCA_027925045.1. NCBI lineage: Eukaryota > Metazoa > Chordata > Aves > Gruiformes > Rallidae > Hypotaenidia > Hypotaenidia okinawae. The sequence continues at coordinate 87,018,687 of BSDF01000003.1, forward strand.
CTGTTTGCATGTATGAATGTCTCTAGCCACGTATGTCATTCAGAATTACCTGAAAGGAAATGATCTGAGACTGGTTTTGGTTTATCCTGCATATAAGAGTGACACACTGTTATTCTTACTGAATTTCATTTTATTAAGTGTCCATCCAGAAAAGAAGCAGTTACTGGCTGCACAGCAGTACAACAGAAAGGACTTGGGGACTAAAGCATGCCCCAAGCTCACAGTCGACACCACACTGCTACCAAAGGGGCAAACATCACTCCAGAACATACTAGCGATGTTACACACAAACCTTATGAAAAGCATTTTGCTCCAATTGACTTTGTATGAGAACACCATAAGCTGCTGCGGACAGCACATCTCTGCAAGCACTGACAAACAGAGAGGAGGACAGCAATAACAGAGACCAAATGGAACAGCTAAAAGAAACCCAAACAGACAAAAATAAAAGCTGTGAGAGAAAAAAGTCTCCAACTAGTGATGGGACATTAATCCAGAAAGAGGAAACCTCTCTTCCTCTTGTTTGCCCTGTGATCACACAGAGGATCCCAAACAGTGACAAATCAATCATATGAGCAAAAGACAAATTCATTCCAAAGCGTTTCAAAAGAACAACTGCTGACAAAATCACTTCTGCTGCATTTCTACAAAGGTCAACTTTGGTATCTCAGTCAATTCTTTTCAGAGTAAAGTCAGAACTCCTGACACACCAGAGAGGCGAAGTTTCTTCTACCCTGGACAAGCACTCACTTCTTGGTGAGACATCCCACTGTGGGATCCTCCAGGAACTGAGACGATCTTTAAAACACAAAAATCCTCCAAGTACACACATTCTACCCATGCTTCCAAACAGTTACAAGCGAACTGAAATTACACTATTCAAGAATTCCCTACTGAAAAATAAAAAAGCCTCATTTTTGCATCCAAAAGTAATTCCAATAGTTATCCACATACATATAAATGTGTGCATTGGTGAGACAACTGAACGTAACCGGTAAGACCTACAAAGAGCTGTAATATGGGAAAGCCTGTACAGTAGTACTAAATGTCTCTGCTAACAAATATTTAAGATGTACATTACTTTTTGAGATCACAAGAATCATGGGCAACAACTCAATCTAAGATTCCAACTTTTTAAATTTATTCAGTTCTTAGTTCTTCCAATTCTTCTGGGTTTGGTTTCTACCACCCACCCAAATTTCATCTATAAAAAGTTAACACAAAAACAACAAAAAAACCCTCTGCTATTGGGAAAGACCTGCCAAACTAATCTTACTTCTGCTCGATTCTCAGATTTCTGAGCAAGGACTGGTCCTATTCCACATCCTCAGAGTATCAAGCTTTGAAACAGTCAGATCACCCCTGATCCTTACCCTCGCGCTAAGGCTGCGACTGTATTTCACACTTCAGGCAGAGCAACAGGATGCACCTACTCATGTTCTAAGTACACTGAGTCTGCAGATGGATTTGAAACAAAGATAAATGTACAGCTAATTCATTCAGATAGCACTATCTTCAAAACACTGAAATAATAATGTGCTTCCTTTGGAACAGAAAAATAAAGCATGTGCACACATTACCAACGCCACAAAAATACAGTAGGCAGTGAAGCAGTCTCACAGCTTACATCTTTGCTCTAGAGTCAGGAAACATCTCCAGAGAGCCAGACTATGGAACAGCAGACATTCATTATTTCAATAAAGATACACTACAGGTTAGAGTATGAAACTGCTGCAAAATGGTGACGATCAAAAACTTGGCAGAGGGTGATGGGGAAATAAAACAAGAATATGCCTTCCAGCGTGAAAGAGCAGAGGGAGGGGACAAAGGAAAAAAGCTGTACAAGACTTATTTCCCCTTCCCTTATCTGACAGGAAATTTTCACATAAAAATTTCAGGAAGTCTACTCATATTCAGCACAGAGAATTATAGAGCAGCAGATTTCTAAGCATTCAGTTCATGCAAAACATACTAACACCAACAGAAGGATCATGAGAATCAAAGCAACACCAGAAAACTGGAATCACCCAATTCAAATGTTGACATAAATTGTATAGGAACAAACATGCTATCCTAACTCACAGCTATCATGGAAAAGAAACTTCACATACTGACTTGTTTGCGTGATTCCTTAACTAAGTATTTTAAAATAAAATTCTTTGTAGCATTTCAAAAATTAATCTGATCAAAAATTAAGATTTCCCTGCAAAGTCAACGAACTTGACTTCTTTTACTTACTAGTATAAGACTCTAGCTGTGTTTATATCACAACAATACTCCACAGTCAGGCTCAAATGGCTTCCCTAGCAAAAAAAAGTTTCAGATTTGATGACAGATTTTTTCTAAAAGTAATTCTTTTCTTTCACTTTCCAGAGAGACTTCAGAAACAGTCTGGATAGCAGCCATCATCCGTATTGTACATCATCTGAGTATTAATACACTAAATTCCCCCTCCTACAATATTAGGTGATATTTACACTTTGATGTCTATAAAAGTGCTTAAAAAGGAACTATCAATTTGTATCAAAATAGCTATTTATGGGCACAGACTGCCATCTAGTGATTTTGATTATCTACAGAAAAAAAAAACCTAACAAAAAGACCCCAAGCAACCCCCTTCTTTCAGAAGGGAAAAAATAATTCCTTTATATTTTACATCAACGTACAGAAACAACCTAACATTATCTCGCTTGTATCTCCTATGGTTATGTCAATGATAAATGGAGAATGGGCAAGAAGAGTCAGTAAGTGTATGTAATCTTCCTTGTACTTGTAAGATCCACAAGGTTGCCTGTTCATTGATTCTGTCATTCCTCATTTTACATGGCTCTAGCCTCGACATAAAACAAGCACTGCATCCAGAACTCTAAACCAACACTGAGAGACAGTGACATCCCTTTGGAAATTTTGGATTCCTGCAATTTTTGTGCTTTTGTCTTTCATGGTTCTCCTCAGCTTTGTAACTGTATTTTCAGTACATCCTTTGGTTCATATAGGACTGCAGTGGTTCAGCCCCAACCACTGGCTGAGCAGCTCACTCACTCCCAGAGGAGAAAGACAGAGCCCTATAGAGTTGGGATAAGGAAAGTATACCGACAAAAGCACTATGGACACAGAACAGTAACAGCCCACAATAAATTTCACTTAGACCCAGTGATAACACAGAGTACCTTACCAACCCAACGATAACAAAGTGCTGCTCAACACAAGGACAAACCCAACACCCCAGCCACACTCAGACTGCCCTGGAGGCACCCAGGAGTACCCCTCCCCAACCAGCCCCTTTTATGGGGGAGTGATACCAGGTGGTGTGGAAACAGCCTGGGCTAACTCAGCTCACCTAGGTTGGCTGCCTGAGGAGGTTGCCTCTGGCCTGGCCAGAACCAGGACATTGCCATTCCCTCTTCAGCAACTGCCTGTTTTCTACAGGATTTCACTATTAGTGAAGAAAGAAGCCAAGTTATCTATATCACCTTCCTGCCTTAAAGCTGAATGACTCCTAAAGTCACCTTATCTTCAGATTTCTCTTTCTGTACAAACTTGTATTTCAGATATTGTCTTCATTTACTTATGGGCACCTCAGCAGCAGGACAAAGAATTCGTATTTATTTTTCCTGTCATGCCTTCTCTACCCCCTTCTCTCTCAAGTTGACCTATGCACAAGTCTCATAACCCAACATTATATTCACATAGCATTAGTCACATATGCAATGTTGTAATGCTTATTGTAACCAGTTTTCTTTCTTTGGAGGCATACTGCAATGCCATAAGACCAGATGTCTGGTCTTACGGAGAAATACGTGGTCAAAACTAACACAGAGAGATACTCCCTTGGATTCCTCCTTGAGCCCTGGCCAGACTTTGGGCAGAATCCAACAGGGATTCCACACCTGAAGTTTTGAAAGATGTTCGTTCAACTGGGTGGACCCTCTTGCAGCAACTCTGGAGACCCCACCTACAAGTGGATGCACTGCTTAGGACCTCCCAAGTACCGGGACAGACTCTACAAATACTCACTGCAACCAGGGCTCCCCAGCAACTGCAGATCTGGATGATGGTAAAACATTAGGGCAATTGGTGATGTATCTTTCTTAATCACTATGACTTTTCTTTTTCCTGCACAGCAATGATTAGGTATTACTCTGCTTATTACCCTTGCTGCTTAAAACTACAGTGTAATAAGCTTATTGTTTTAACTAAATGCATTAACCTTATGCTTGTATTTCCTCAAAACAGACAGCAAAATAAGCCTCCCCTTTCTGTTGGTGTCTGTGTCCTTCCTTCTATTGACACTGTCAATTGGCAGAACACACCTTCAGTTCGCTTCTTACCTAGACCTAGATCTCAGAATCTGCGAGACAAATGGATGTTTGGAAGATCTTCCTATAATGAATTTGTAAGGCAAACCTTTATTTTTTTAAGGGGGAAAACAGCAAAAAACCTTTTCAAATTTCTCCTTCTCTTCCAGCTAATGCACTTATTCTCTAGCAAATACAGTCTTTGCAATGGTTTGAATCAACGTGAAGAGATACGTTCCTACCTTGTTATTCTGATCTCACCAGCACTTTATTTACCCACCCATCTTCTTTCACAGTTGGGTGAAACAAGAGCGCTATTTAGTTTTTCCTTATCAAATCTATCCTCTTAGTCACCATAAAGAGGCCAGTACCCTTTTTGATCAAATGGCAACACCAGCTTTCATTAGCCCTTGGTCAACATTCACATAAGTACTTCCACAATTTCTCACGTTGCCTCTCCTGCTTTAAAGGAGTTCTTTTCAAATACTCCCAAAGTCATGCCTATGCTTCCCAAAAATCTCATTAAAGCTCTTTATTACTATTCACATAAAATAAATTTTATTCTAGCTAGGAGGCTGATGTGCTATGTCTTTTGCTTGTCATAGTCACTAACATTGTGTAAATAGTTCTTTAGACTTCCTCAACACTACTCACCCCAACAGTACCCCACAAACTCTGGGGCAGGGGCTTTAACTGAGTCTTTGAACAGCACTAACATTTCTGAATACACCCATCAATAGAATGTTGATACAAGAATTACATAATGCCTTACCTTCATTCTAATAGTAGATAGCTTTATTCAAAGGAAGCCAACAAATATCCCTCAAAGCAACACCCTAACAATATAGGGATTGTTCTTTTTGTCTTTTTCAACTGGAAATGCTCACTAAAACCAAGAAGGCTGCTTATGGATACATCTGCTCCTGCTGTTAATTTCCAAATGAAGTCTTCTGTTGCCCATGCTTCCAGCAACTGACTGCTGCCTCAGAAGCTTCATTTTCATGTGAACTCTTGTAAACAGAGTTAACACATCACAACAGATTTACAGGTCAGTAACTCAACCTCAACATGCAGCAGTAAAGATCATTACTAATAAAAGTCCTATGTAAACGATTTGAACATATAAACCAGAGAGTGAGAAAACATCCACATAAAAGAGGCAGAGAAACAAGACAACAAAATGCAGTTATGTTTCTAAATCTTCTTAAAAGTACATTCTTCCCTCTCTCCCTCTTTTTGTTTGTGCAAAAAAAGTTAATATTGTCAGTCTCCAAGATGGTTGTAACAAACGCCTCCTCCAGATGAGGAAAATTAAACAGATATAATCACTGGCTACGAGTGGTCCCCATTATCTTTGTGCCTTGGAGAAGGTAAGCTGCAGAAAGTTAGCATTTTATAGCCTTTATAGCAGTTAAATAGCTCAGTGGAGGAGACAGGAACTGCCACACGAAAAGACAGCAGGTTAGTGTATCCACAACCTGCATTGTGCTACTTGGTGTACCATACATGAAATATTGATTCTTTTTTCTTTTAGCATTCCAGTAACAGTACTTCTCACAAAAAAAAAAAGAGCATTTCATGAAACCACACCAAACAGATAACCAAAGAAAAGTAACTGGAAGAAGAATGAAGGACTCTTCAGTCCTCTACATTTGCCAACCACATATCACTAAACAGGTGGTTAATTCCCATCCACCACAAAGTGTGCTGCGAATGTGCTACATACGTGCCTGTGCAACAACATACAGTCTCAAAGAAAGCCTTTTCCTACCCACCACCTTCCACAGAAGCCAAACACTTCAACTGTCTGTAGTGATCGAGTACCATCTTATTTTTCATATACTTCTGCAAACCTGTTTTTCCTAATAGGTGATAAAGGCTTTGCATCTCTAAGACTCTTTGAGACAAGAGTTATACCATTTCTCTGAAAGCCCTCACTTGAGTTTCCCAAATGAGGAAACCAATCACATTCTAGGAGAAGCACAAGCACAGCTATAACTTAGCTAGAAATTAGTATTACTTAACAAACAGTTTCAATCCATTTTAATGTAATTCTTTCTCTTTTCTTGACAGATAGGACAAAAACCATCACCATGTATTGCAGCTAATATGATTTAATTTGATTCCAGTAATTAAATGGGGCCACAGTGATGAGTATCTGGTCCAACAGATGTTTAAAAACAATGAAGTTATACTGATAGATTCCTGATATTATATCAGAAAGTTTTGAAAGTTGACATAAATGGGAGCACATTCAAAATATTTTCTATTTCCGAGAAAGGAAAATGTAACTTGATTTATAAGGCTTCTCCCCCGTGTGTTCTCTTCTTCCACAAGCCATCCCAGAGAACAAAAGAAGAAATATCAATATGGCAGTAACATCAGATTTAGAAGTTAGCTTACCATATTTGTCTCGCAAGCCAACTGTACACCTGAAGACTCCACCAAAGGCCACATCTTCACCAAATATTACTGAAAAATAATAGCAGTAGAGGAGGCTAGTGTTACTCCAATGCATCTTATTTTTAATAAACATGTTTCAAAGGTTTTTATAGGAGATACTAACAAGTGACACCTAACATTTCTTTCTATTTCAAGATTTGTCTAGACATAAGCATTTCTCATGTACAGACTAATTACAACAAATAAACAACTAAGGTTAATGAGGAGACAGTGCAGCAACACAATTATGTCTCAAAACAGAATTCATTACACTGATTCGGCTTTCATTAGCCAATTATTTTTCTGAAATATTCTATCATATCAGAATATCTAAATCAATAAAAGCAATTCCAAGAAACAATTACATTCAATCACTAAGGAGTTCTGCTTCAGTCAGTAACTATTTGTATTCTTCATCCACAGATATCAGTAAATACAGTTTTGAAAAATGTCAAATAAAGTTTTCTTCAAAATACCAATCCAACATGAAATTGCAAGCCTTCTCCAACATATTTGTCGTATCCCTGAGAAGTGACTTCAAGATTAACTCCTCCACAGAAAATAGGGATATTTAAGACAGCTCTCATTCTTCAGCACTACTATCCTTACAGTGTGTGTGATGCAGCCAAGAAAGTTTTATCACTGAAAGTAACTGCCTTTAAAATTCAGCTTCGTGTCAATTAATCTGGGTTTCTTTTCTTTGAAGTTATGGAATGATTTTTTTTTAAAAATCACATTTGTTACTTAATTCACAGAAATAAGTACTGTCCATTTCAATTAAGCATGTACAAGATGTGCAGCAGTATCACCAATGGCAGCTTGCACAATCTGGATTCGATTCCTCAGTACTCTCTGAACTCTTAAGGACACAAAACAGTGAGTTAGCCTCCTAGCCTTTCAAGCTTTATTTTTATTTAAATAAAATACATTTTCTGACTGGAAGCACTAAAAGGGATTAACACAGTTCTGACAATCATATTAATGACACCACTTAAGGATAAATAACTTGTATAAATATGTATAACCAATGCAATCATTGAGTTTATGACTGAAGTATGTCCCCAGATCATCTAATTCATTTTTATATTAATTGGTTTGGGGGTTTTTATGGACTAAAATTTTTGTAAGGCCTTTCCATCAACATATGGCTACACACTTTCGAGCCAGCTGGCATAAAAGAAAAGAGTCCCATTTAATGCTGGTAACAGCAAACTTGCATGGATTTACTCATTCTGTTCAGCCACTGAAAATATTTTCCTGGACAGATTCTAATTCTCATCAACACAAGTATGAGGATTTCCACTACTTAACAACAGTTGCTCAACTCCCATACAACTGAAAACATATGAAGGACATGCTTTGTATTTCAAGAAGTACTAATTAATTCAGTAAGTAGGGTGATACTGACAACACACGTCTGGACTGTAGAACTCCAACATGGTCTTGCAAAGGGCTTTGCAAAGATCCAGCCCTGCAAAGCTGACAAGCCAACTAGAACCTTAGAGACACTAAAAGGCTGCTAGATTATATATGAGTTTAGGTTCCTGCTTGACCAACATTCTACTTACTTTTACATGGCTAATTCTTCAGAAACAGTACTAAAAATCTGTTCTCGGAATTAGTATACCTGCAGTTGTCTAAGTTCAATGAGAGGGAATGTATACAGGCATAGGACTAGACAGACAACATGGAATTTTTCTTAACAGATCAGACAATTAGTCAGATTTCAAGTTGGGCAAATAAGGTCAAAAAGAGTGAGTTACTAACACACTATAAAGAAAAAACAAAACAGCACAGATCAAACGGCTTTTGCAGCTGTGTTCATGGCATTAAACATCTCTTTCAGATACATGGCCATCATCATGCCTTTGTTATGACAACAGAAGCAATAGACCTCCTATTATGCATAAGAACTAAAAGCCCAAGTAAATAGTTTTGTGCAAAAGAGCTCAGGAAAACACTTTCAAATCAAGCTATGATGAATCAGCTTCTTCAAAATTACAGGTTATCCAAAATGCAAAAGCCTAGAAAAATTTTACATTGCCTATACATAGCAATGAACAAAAATCAATAAAACCGGAACGAAGTAGGGGGAAGGGGGCAGGGAAGGAGAATGGACAGAAGAGGGATATAGAGTCTCTAAAGAAATACCACTTTTTTGAGCACAAAGAGTGGAAGGAAATAAAAACTAAGATACAAAGGAGTTTTTAAATTTTGCTTACTGGTGGGACTCAAGCTGCCCTTAAGTACAGTTCACATCAGTAAAACCAGAAGCATGTTAAGCAATGCATCTGTCTGTCCCATCTCTCAAGCAAAAATACACCCAGCTAATACAGAAGACACAACCGCTTCTTAGATAATCTGTTAATACAACACTTGTTCACTTTTTTGAGACTAAAGTGTAGAGAGAAATTAGTAGAAAATTGTAAATGTCATGAGAAATGCATTTAGTATTGTACATAAATAAGGAAAACAACATGGAATTCATACCTGCAGTTGGATCTTTGGCTAAAGCATTGTCCAAGGCACTTGTTATGGATTGGAAGAGATTCATCTTCTGAGTTTGCCCTGTGTGAAAGTGATTATTTAGCCATTTCATTTGGTTCAAAACACAAAGTACATCAGAAAACAGTACTGTAAAGCATCACTAAAAACTTAAGTTAACAGTCATAAAACAAGATCCCAGTTAGGAGTCGCAAGATTCATCTTCTGAGTAAACAATTTATGGGATAAATGGGATTGAGCATGGCATTCCTTGCAATTCTACTATATATATATATTTATCTTATAATTCTACTATCCTGCATTCAACCTTTTCCCAAAAACTATGCTCTTAGGTAAGGCAAACACAGCTTTGCAATGCTTACTCATTGTTCCTAGTGTTTGACTAACACGGCAGGTTTTCAAAGAACAAAACCACAGTAAAGCATTATTGTTTTGAGGATTGGAATCCTTTCTGATAAGATTCATCAGATCTCATTAAGCTTACTTCAGCATTTTTTTTAATGCTCCAGTCTCCCCTTTTTACAGACACCTATTATTATCAGAAGTTTTCTAGAGCACCAGCCTACTCTCCACATTCAATGATTAACTTAAAATGGATAAAGCAAATGCACCAGAATGTTGTATTAAAAACTTCTGTGGAGCAGGCTGAAAGAAAACCTTCAAAACCAAGAAAGACTACCTGAGTGCTCTTCCTCACTGCAACACTGCAAGAAAAAACAAATGGGCCTGGAAGCAAAGATGGAAAAAAAAACCCAAACCAATAAACCATTCCTCATTGCTGTGACCAACTCAGATTCACCAAGAAAAGAAAATAATACCTTATCAGGAACTATGTGAATAGGAAATTCCCTGGCTGGTATTTGGTAGCCCTTTAACTGGCAAAACCTCCACATCATGGTAAGAGCCCAGAGCCAGTAAGAATACAGCCTACCAGTACACACCACATATTTAAAAAAAAGTGATGGTTAGGTGAAGGTCCCAGACAAATAGGAGAGCAGGTGTTAGAAACCAGAACAAACTACATTCTGTTTCCAGTAGCTACAGCATCTCAGTCTCTCTCAACAACCATTAACCATTCAGCTTCCCTTCCTCCTGAACTGTTAATTTATATTAGCATTTTTTTTTTGTTACAGGCTCATCTCATGCCACACCAGAGCTAAGCAGCAACATTCCCACAGATTCCTGTGCTTGGTAGCTTCAGCTTGTTACTTCCCACATTCCTTTAAGAGGTAACTATGAAAAAGTTATGGGAACTGTTCAAATTATACAACAGCTACAAATAATCAACACTTAGGAATTCAAGGGAAGGAAAGCTGTTATTTCTCTCTTTCCTAAGTCATCCACATTAGTATTTAGGTTATCTTTTCCACAAGATACAAACCTTTCCACTATTTGATATAAATAAACACCCATTATTTAAACAACTGTCAGAAACATTCTGACCTGCTGCTCTTGTTTATAATAAAGGCTTTTCCTCACAGGAAAGGAAATCTAGCTGTGCCCTCCAGATTTGAACCATGGAGTTGGAGCAGCTTCCTAATCAGGACAAGCATTGGTGTAACTTTCTTTCACTTTCACTATTTTTCCACAGAATTTCAAAGTGTATTTTAAATCAAGGGAAGTAGCTTTCTATTAGTAAATGGCAAAAAAATCTGGCCTGCCCCACTAGAGCTTGTTCACGATGATCTCAAGTAGGCCCCTGTAGCACACAGACTTTAACTCGATGACACCTTGGCTGCTTACACCTCCCAATGACTAAGAGAAACAGACAAGAGTTTTCTTGGTGTTCCAGCATGGTCATTAAGGCCAAGGTACTCAGCCAAGCAACAACCTTTCTAGGAGGTAGTGTGGCTCATGTGAGAGAAACAGCCCTTCCCCAGCTGGAAGGCTCCTTCCAGAACTCAGCACGACTCATTTGCAGGGATGCACCTGGGAAATTAGAGTCAAAACACCAACTTCCAGCCTGAGCTGCGATTACTCTTAATTACTCTTTCAAGTGATCCACAATTACTCTGAAATGTGTCACCACGAGGTTTTCCTCAAACCTTTCGCTAGGCAGCAGTCTTTATTGCCACAGGTTTATTACCACAGTCACGATTTCAGCACACGGCGCAAAAACAAGGCTGGAGGCAAGCCATTAAACTCCTGCCAGAAGCTCTGCGGCTGACACGGGAGAGGGCCCGGGGAAGGGCTCGCAGCTCGGAGCAGGCGATGGGCAGGCCTATCGCAACCACTGCGCCCACTGCCCAAAGAGAAACTTCACCGAACACCCGCTTCGGGGGTACTGGTGAGGTGCCGAAGGGGCCTGAAGCACCGCGGCGGCTGCCAACGGCCCGAGTTCTGAGCGGAAACCCCGCGAGTGGCAGCGCCGCGGACACAGCGGGGCAAGCGCACTCAGGCGGAGGCCGCCGCCGCCGCCGCCCGGGGACACAGAACGACCCGAGGTGGGAGGAGGCGAGAAGCGCCCACCCTTGTCCCTCCCTCCGCCCCACCCCGGCCGGGGCCTTCCCCGAGAAAGCGGCGGCGACGGGGCGGATCCGGCAGCAGAGCGAGAATGAGCCCGGCCCGCGGGGTGGACCCCGGCCCGGCCCCGCTCTCACCGTACGCGCTTGGCGCCGGGTCCGGCTGGAAAGCGAAGTGCGCCGCGGACCGGCGTGGCGCCGCCGGCAGCGGGGGCAGACAGCTCCAAAGCCCGCCGCGGCGGCGCACCGCCACCGCCCCGGAGGCGACCGCCCCGCGCAGCGATAGCCCCGCCGCCGCCGCCATCGCCGCCACTGTCAGGGGCTGCCGCGGCCGCCGCGCGTTCTAAAGAGGCGGGGTCCCGGGCGGGCTTCCTGAGTGGCCAGCAGCGAGTGGAGGACGGACCAATCCAAAGCCGCTCTGCGGTGGGTGGAGTGGAGCAGCAGAGCTTACTGCGCGTGCGCGGAAGTCACGCTCTTTGGGAGCGGGGGTGGTAGGGGTTGAGGTTATGTACCCGGCACGTGGGGGCAGCACGAGCGGGAGTGACGCGCGCCTTCGGGGTGAAGGCGGGCCGTGCGCGTGCGCGGTGGCTGGGGCGTGATGCTGGGCGCATGGGGAGGGACGGCCCTTGCGCCGTCATGGAATGGTGGGATGCGTTAGGGTTGAAGGGACATTTAAAGGTCATCTAGTCCAACTCCCCTACCGTGAGCAGGGACGTCTGCCCAGGATCAGGTCACTCAGGGGCCCATCAAGTCAGACCTTGAATATCTCCAGGGATGGGGCCTCCTCTACCTCTCCAGGAAACCTGTGCCAGTGATCCACCACCTTCATAATTTTTTCCTAATACTCAACCTAAATCTGCCCTTTTCTAGTTGTAAACCATTACCTCTCATGCTATTGCTACACGCTCTCAGCAACAGTTCTTCCCCAGCTTGCTTATAGGCACCTTTCAGGCATGGGGAGGCAGCTATAATGTCCCCCCAAAGCCGCCTCTTCTCCAGGCTGAACAAGCCCAACTTTCTCAGCCTGTCCTCATAGGAGAGGTGTTTCAGCCCTTTGATCGTTTTTGTGGTGCTCTTCCTATTCACACACCAACAAGTCCATGTCCTTGCGTTGAGGTGTCCTTGTATACAGGGGTTGGCTCTGTCACAGCCGTAGCTGAAACGAATCCCTCACCTTTCTTCTTAAATGTTTTTCTTCCACTGGGATTTTCCTTTTGTTATCCTAGCTTTGAAAAACACTGGACAAGCATCTGAAGTCTTCAATTCCTGCCCCAACAGGGGGCCTGGAACAATAGGAAGTAATAATAGAACTGCAAATATAACCTGTACCTTCACTGCATTTTATTTATTTTTTCAACAGTTGAAATTAGTCTTTCACATGTATATCTTCGACAGGTTTTATAAAGCACTCTAATGTTCTTACAAAGTGATCACCTCACATTTACTCTCCAGGTGCTCCCATAGCTCAGATGAAGCTTCATGTTCTATTGTTGCAGCCTTTCTTCTTCCATATGTCCATCTTTACCACGTTCCAGTTACTTCACATTTTTCTGCACACATGCTCTTGAATCAATCCCTTTCATGTGGTCCCCAACACATGACAAGCTCCTTTGAGTTGTTGTTCCTTGACTGTATTACTATCTGTAAGACTGACTATATTTGATAGCATTTTTTCTCAGTCCAACAGCTCTAATTTCAAAACCATGCCTCAGAGAAAAAGCCTAAAAACTAGAATAATATATACATGGAATTACAGAATCATTTAGCTTGGAAGACCTTGAAGTTCATCAAGTACACCACTAAACCATCTCACTGAGCAATACATCTACATGTCTTTTAAATACTTCTGGGGGTGGTGACAGCCATTCCCTGGGCAGCCTGTTCCAATGACTGACAGCCCTTTCAGTGAAGAAAATTTTACTAATGCCCAATCTAACCTCCCCTGGTGCAACTGGAGGCCATTTCTTCCCATTTTCCTATCACTTGTTACTTGGGAGAAGAGATGAGCACCCACCTGGCTACAACCTCCTTTCAGGTAATTGCCAAGACCAGTAAGGTCTCCCCTGAGCCTCCTTTTCTCCAGACTAAACAACCCCAGTTGCCTCAGCCACTCCTCATAAGACTTGTGCTCTAGACCCTTCACCAGCTTCATTGCCCTTCTTTGGACACGCTCCAGCACTTCAATGTCCCTCCTGTAGTGAGGGGCCAAAAACTGAACATAGTACTCCAGGTACAGTCTCACGAGTGCTGAGTGCAGGGGGACAACCTGATTCTGCTGGCCACACTATTCCTGATACAGGCCAGGATGCTGTTTGCCTTCTTGGCCACCTGGGCACACTGCTGGCTCATATTCAGCCAGATCTCAAACAACACCCCCAGGTCCTTTTCCTCTGTGCAGCCTTGCAGCCACTCTTCCCCAAGCCTGTAGCTTTATATGGAGTTGTTGTGACCCAAGTGCAGGACCCAGCACTGAGTCTTGCTGAATCTCATAGGGCCGAAGCCCACCAATCCAGCCTGTCCAGGCCCCTCTGCAGAGCCTTCCTACTCTCAAGCAGATCAACACTCCCACCCAACTTGGTGTCACCTGCAAACTTACTGAGGGTACACTCAATCCCCTCACCCTGGTCATGATAAAGACATTAACAAGAACTGGCCCCAGCACCGAGCCCTGGGGAACACCACTTGTGACTGGCCACTGCCTGGATTTAACTCCATTCACCTCTGGCATCATCCTCTTCAAATGAGAGAACTCGTGTAACCCCTTTTGAATAGGGCCTTGTTTTAAACACTGAATTATGGGGTTACATATCTAATATGAAATATATACCACTATTATGATTAGATATTCTTTCTTTATGAGTTCCAAGCCATTACTGAGTATCCCTGTAATGATCACAAGAAGATTTCAGTGAAGACCACGGTTAAATTGTGTTTTGTGTGGGGAAAAAAAGTTTTAACATAAAAACATAGATTTTTAATTTCTTAATCTGGGAATTTATGCCAGATAAAAGGCTTAATGCTACTACTGTGACTGGTTGGGAGACCAGTAACTTGCTCTTTAACATGCTTTTTATCCTTAGAGATTGCTGACAGAGCACTTGAGATCATGGGATCAAACAAATTCTTCTAACATAGCCCAGTATATCCCATGGAAGCAAAGTACCACTGAGTATCTAAAAAGCAGCAGGAATTTTAATAAACAGTAGAAAAAGCAATCTCTCCAGTGGAAGAGGAGTATAAATGTCAAATGTTGAGACTGCTTCCAACTCCACCAGAAGGCAAAATGTAAATATTTGGAAAAGTTTAGTATGTAGCAAACATTATAACTACCAAATGATACAAAACCATTTACTTGTATGTCTAATAGTGTAAGAGTTTACAAATATCCGAGTTTATTTTTCAAATAATTGTATTTCTTTCAGTGAGCAAGGTATTTGAGTAGGAGGAAATTGACTGTACTGCACATGGCTGTGGACAGAGCTGCGAAACTTACAGATGGAGAATAGACAGTATAGAAAGGCATGGCTCGACTTGAAAGTCTGTCATCTATTTTAATATGTCAGTTGTTGGACCTGTGAGTTGCTAAACTCAGACTATAAACTATGAGATATATTCAGTTTGTGTACAATTAGCATTTTTCATGCTGTATTATTTATAAAATGAGGCAATAACCTTGGTCAGATATTCCAGGATATGCTTCAGTTTTCAACGCAGGCAGATCCTTGCTGTCTTAGTTGGGTGACTGTTGTCCCCTACATCTGGTGATAGATGGAACTTGATAAGAATGGTCATGCAGCCTGATATCTTACAGAGGAAGTTATGGCATTTATGATTGAAGGGTGGAAAGAAGAAAAAAACCTTCAGCAAGACCTGTTCACTTGCCATTCAGACCTAGGTAAAAGAGAAAAAAGTGTTACCACCTCAATTATTGTTGCATTTTGAGTACAAAAAGTTTGTTGTCCACATTTGCACTGGTACTAGAAAGGGAAATGGGCAAAGACATTTATCCAAGTGGACTTTGGCTGACCAATATGTTAGCAGAGATGAGTCCTAGCATTCATGTATTTCCAGCTCTGATGGGGTAATAATTATATCCACGTTGTTTCTGGCATATTTTATGATATTCCAGCAACTTCAATTACATTTTGAAGACAGCTTTCTCATTTGGAAGTTGTTCAGTCACTTAGAGTCACTTCTGTTAAATCTATACACCAGACTTTTAGGAGCTGAAATCAACTACATTCCCCATCTGTGTGCGTTAGTCATTATGTGCATCCTTACTGTTGTTGACAACCACTAAAAACTCTGGCAGTCATTACAATTATTTCTGAATAGTCATGCAGAGCGATTAATGAGGATCTGATGATGACTGCAGACCCTATTGACATGCACCAGATTATGCCCATGTTTATGCCAGCATTAGTCAGATGTAACTCCTTTGAAGTCCATGTTGTTACCTCAGATTGACATGGATCTAATTGTGAGCAAATTGCAAGTATTGGACTCTGACATGAGCATATGGCTCCATGTCTACTATTATACTTCAAAATCTCAAAACTTGGATATAGCTTACAGCTAAGCCTTAGACTCATTCTGAGTTTGTCACATTTCCCAATAGGTGTTACTTTACTTAAATCACATCTCTGTATATGATGAGACATCCAGGTGATTTCTGTTGCATTCCTTTGAGTGTAGTTTCACTGTTGTTTTCTTGTCAACTCTGTCTGTCATGCTGTAGTGTTTCACTGCTCTTTTGTTCATTGAAGGAATTTTGTAGCATGTTCTCCACCCCAACAGTTGATTAGCTGATTCACCTCCTCTTAGACAAGCTGCTAGTAAGCACTCTTGTCATGCTAATACTATGTCTTGGTACAACAGCTGTTTTCTTGCATGTTTGCTGTCTTAAGTCTTCGTCCTACACTAATTATGATCTGCTTCATCCTTCTTTTTCTATAATTTATCGGTACTTTGGAGCTGTTTTCTCCTGTCACTACTTCCTCACTCACAGAAATGGATTATTTTGCTGGTTAGGGATAGTTACCTGTTGGGTACATATAACTGAGGAACTGTTTTCTAAAATGTAGATGTCACGGTTGGCCTGGTTGTTTTATTACCAGTCTTGTATGGAGTAGACTGTACACACATACATGTGAACAGAAAGGATAGTGCTACTCCTAGGAATAAGACAAACTGAACAAGAGCAGAGTAGCAATGGTTTTGAGCAAAGGGACTTAGAATTGGTTTCATCTTAGGTAACACAAATGTCAGGGACCATTTTTCAGTTTAGCAGAGAAATTGTCATTTTAGACTTTGATAAAAAGCAGGCCAAGACACTGCATCTGCAGCCAGCCAAGGTGCAGTCTGGCAAAGAGCAGGAAAAAAATGAAAAGAAACTTTTATTGAGTAGTTTTGTACTGATTTGCACATAGGGTCAGAAATCACCCAGTTAATTCTGACGAATCACCCACCTCTGTGTTAAGACAGTGATTTCCACTCAGTCTAGAACAGTAACTCCGGCTTTCATCCCCATCTTCCTTTCAAACACTTCACCAGATTGAGCACACTCGAGCTGAAGACAATCCTATTTTTAAATGATATGAGTAATTCCTAACATTAAGCGAAGCAATGCTAGAAACAGCAGTGTCTATCATCAGAGACATTATTCAGCTCTTTTTGTAAGACTTTTCAGTGTCTCATAATTAGGGGAAGAGAATCCCACTATCCTCTGTTGAATTCAATCAGTTTTAATTGCTTTGAAATCATAGAGGGCATTTAACTATATTTTCTACTGTGACTCAATCTTGAATTACCTGTACAGGGGAATGATTTCTAATGGTTGACAGCTCATAATACTAATGCAAAAAAAAAGTCATAATGAAATCCAATTTGTACAAGGAATAAAGGCTACATTTTTATCTTCAGGATAGTTAAATGTAGGAAGAATTTACCTGAGAACATGCTGGATTTTCATCACTTCCATTCTTCAAATAATAATTAAGATTTCTTTGTAGAAATAGCTCAAACAAAATTTATGATCTTGATACCAAAATGACTGGATGGGGCCATATTGAATTAATAACTTCCAGTTCTAAATTATCAGCTGTTGTTAATTAATAAGTGAGAATTTATTTATGACTGATCAGAAAAGTATACCAAAATTATCTCAATCAATCAGATTTGGAAATGAGTGAAGAGATTTCTTCATATATACACAACTGACATTACAAGCATCATTCAAAATTAGGATTTGTCAGTTTTGATGCCTGCTTATAGCATAGTAGTGTTCAGTGGACGACAAAAAAAGGGAGAATAAAAAGGTGTGATAGATAAACTCGTGCCAGAAACCCAGATCACCAAAGCCTCAGTGTTCTCCCTTAGCTAGTCATTGCCTGGAGCACAGTGCAGTTCCCATGTCTGTTAAATTGAACTACCTTTGTGAAGCATTCTGTCCTTTATAGGCAACTCTGAAGTACACTTCTGTATTTTTTCTGCTTATTTTCTTCATACTGATAGCATAAGACTAAGGGGGGACCTAATTAATGTTTATAATTATCTTAAGAATGGGATGCAGGGGAATCAGCCAGCCCCTTTTCAGTGGTCTGTGGAGACAGGACAAGGGGCAATGGCTGCAAGTTGGAGCATAGGAAGTTCCGCACCAACATGGGGAAGAACTTTTTCCCAGTGAGGGTGACAGAGCCCTGGGACAGGCTGCCCAGGGAGGTGGTGGATTCTCCTTCTATGGAGATATTCAAGACCCATCTGGATGCCTATCTGTGCAATATGAGCTAGGGAGCCTGCTTTGGCAGGGGGTTGGACCCGATGATCTCTCGAGGTCCCTTCCAACCCCTACGATTCTATGATTCTATGATCAGCTCTGATTTAAATAATAATAAACCCAACCATATCTTGTGTACAGGTAGAAGTGTGTTATAAAAGGAGATAGAAAAGAAAATCCACTGTCCATGCATTATCTTTTCTCAGAAGATGAGGTTTTATTCAGTTTATTTGGCTTTAAATAACTGTCCTGCAATCTAAAGATGTCCCCTTTGGATCACATGAGCTCATAGAATCATAGAATTGTAGGGGTTGGAAGGGACCTCGAGAGATCATCAGGTCCAAGCCCCCTGCCAAAGCAGGCTCCCTAGGACATATCACTCAGATAGGCGTCCAGACAGGTCTTGAATATCTCCAGTGAAGGAGACTCCACCACCTCCCTGAAGTTCCACCACCACCTCCTGAGTTCCCACAGTGTTGTGGCAGCTGCTGGCAGGTACTGCTCTAGAGGTAACCGTGTACCAAGCAACATGTTCCACGGGCTTAAATAAGCGTCTGAGGTTCCGTTCGCCGTGCACAGACTGACCTTGCGCTGCTGATCAGTTGGAGCTGTGATTGGTTGCAAAACCACTAAGCCTCACCCCGTAATGTTAACAGCGATTTCCATAAATTAAACATACAGAATTTGTACCCTACCAGCAAGTGAACAAGTAGTAGACATGCTGCTTCTGTACAGTTGTAAAATTTGGACTTTTAAATACAGAGACATCAATTTCTGTGCAACAGTTGTCCATTTGCTGAACTATCAATAGGCAATACTGCACAAGTGAGTGCAGTATCCAGGCCCACATTTCATTGCTTTCAGACATGAGAAGGTTAAAAAGATCTGTATTCAGGGTGTGAATAATCAAAGCTACCCCAAAACATTTCATACTTTAAGGACACCTTTGCTAATTTTATGAAAACAAATCCCTTAGCTGTCAGTTCTCCTAAATTTAATCCAAATGGCATATTTTTTCCTTCTACATACCTCTCTCTTTTAGTTTGACCATCTTTGCAGTTAGAGGATGTTCTAGGTATTTTTTCCTAGGCTAATTTACAAAGGTTTCTGTTATTGGATCATATTCGTGTTCTGATGCTACAGTCCAGGTGGCACTGGTGTCTGCACCAATGCAGTCACCCATCTGCAGCCATCTTTAAATAAGCTACCTGGTTGTGGTCTTGTGTTTTTTCCTTCACCCAATCCATTCCCAGCAATAAATTATAGGTCCGTTTTCAATGTTAACAGTAAAAGAATGTGTCTCTCTACATGCTTTTTTGCCTAAAGATTTTCATCACCCCAGAGTACCTGCAGATTCTGTTGGTTACCACTCAAAGTAAGAATGCTTAACACTCGTGCCATTCATATGGCTCTGGGGAAATCTAAGATTGGTTCAGCTTTTCTGTTCCTCATTCCAAAAAAACCCAGCTTCACTGTGGCAATGCTGTACACTCATTCTTTCTATTTTAGTATAAAGAATTGTTTCAAGTAGGTATATGACAAACTTTTGCCTAAGGTTAGATGAACAGAGCATCTTGTAGGAGGTTTTCAGAGGCAGCCACAAGCAGCACAGGCATTTAATGTGGAAACATAGCTTCACCAACATCCAGAGTTGAGAACAAATTAGGCAGCCTGGATCTCACTGAAAGCCAGTAATAGTAATTCACATTTTTATCCATAACCTTGATATTTCTTTATATTTAAATACATCAACATCAATTAGAAGTAACATAACTTGAGAATTGGCTTGCTGATTTGTAATTTTTCACGTACACCATTAGGTGGCAGGGAACAGTAAAAATTTACTTGATGAAATGTCATACATATGTGGAAATACAGATCTGTCAGATTGTTCTCTCCACCCTTTTTGAATCAGAATTATTTCCTACTGTGAACTGTCAAGAGCTTTGTCTAGTTAATTATTAAATGGCTTACCAACAGGGCTCACTGCTTTCATCAAGACTGTTTCAGATTTCGTTTCTGTGCAATCCTTTTGTCAAATGAGAAAAAAACCAGGCATATTCACCCTACTGGGAGTTCTCTAAAAATTAAATCGGACTGTAGTAGTATCTTCACTTTTCTGCTTCTGCTTCTGGGCAGGCTAAATCTGACTGCTGGAAGGCGCCTCTAGGCCAGGCTAATTCCAGCAGGCATTAGTGGGAGGCAAGAAATGCTACTTTTTTTGGAGCTTTGATTCTAAACTGGTTGTAAGGGCCAGGCTTTTGTCCACGTTCAGCTGTAAATAAGGACATTTTACATATCATGGGAAGAAGAAGTTTGAAATGATGAGGTTTAGATGCCCAGGCAGACAGATAGGTGGATGCATATTAAGAATTAGGAAATTTATACTGCCAGCAACATTTGTTTCTCTAGATCTAGTTGGCTGCTGATTTTTGAATTGCAGTGAATGTCACAGATGAGAGGTTAGGTGGCAGGAATCACAGAGCAAGTTTTGCCTGCCTGCTAACTCACGTGATGATTGATGTATGGACAGTTAATTCTGCTACTAGTGACTCTGTTGGAGTTAAGGATGTCAATGCTTAGCATTTCCCAGAAACATAGAATTAAGTCCCTGCAGGAGTAGCCCCTAAGAGATTTATTCTTACTCCCTCAAGCTCTTAGGAACTGTGCCACAGATATTGTCACATGCACTTAATTGGAAAGTCCCAGTGCAGATTTTTCCATATGTTTATGTAATAAACTCATGCCAAAGGGAGAAGTCACAATTCCAGAAAACACACTACAGCTGTAGTTTGCCATACCCGTTTGTTAACCTAACACCCAAAAGGAGGAGAAGCACAGGAGGGACATTTTGTTGATCTCGTTTTTGACTAGTCTGATGTGCAGAGAAATTCAGCTCCATGCACTTCTAACATGACTGAGTCAGTGACAGTAGAGAGACTGATATCCATTATTCCCAGATAAATGTGTGGTAGCAGCTCACAGAACTCCTACAGTGTGTCTCTGTCACAGGCAATAGCATCTAGAACCAAGAAGACCTGTGTTCCCCGAGTTCAGCACCAGCATTGCCTGAGAACACCAACAGTAAGCACCTAAGCTGTAGTTTCAGTATTTTTGAGGCCTACATGTCTGCTTGGATTTGGATGATTCAGTATTTTTCATCATAGGCCTTGAGTTTCTGTCATTGTGTTGTATCTGCTCAGTTCAGACATAGGCAATCCTGTTGGAAATGGCACCCAAACAAGAATCTTCCATAGTTAAAAATCCCAAACCCAGTAATATTGATGATACCACAAGATGACTGAAGCAACAGATTTTAACTTGGATTCCTTCCAAATAGAAATAGTGCCTGTGCACATCACAGTCCCATGGCCACCATGGCTGTCAGCATGTAAAAGGTGGGTCAGTAAAAGGTGGGTCACCTTCAACAGCCTTTTTTTCCTTCACCAAAACCTCACAGATTTCAGAAAGCTGTCGAACAGCACACCAGCAGCCTTCACATCTGACAGCAGTCTTGGTACTCCAAATGGTTTAGTCTTGTAGTCAATCCATAGATCACCCTACCCTATTTCTACCTGAGGCAGAGGTGATTTACTTATCTTTGTGGAAAAGGGAGGAACAATCATAAAGCACAAACTCATCACTTATTGTGCCTTATGTTTTTTAAAATCGTGGATAAGTAGTATGAAACATTGGATCTCCAGAAAGGAGAGGTCTTTTTGGTCTGCATGATTCACATGTGGATTACCATATGCCTGGAGCTAGAGAAGATTGTTCATCTATTATCAGACTGTATTGCATGTGATATTCTTCACAGTTGTATCAGAAATGTCAAGAGCTGCTTACTCAGCTGGACCCAGATCCTGAAAATTTCCATTTGTGCCTTTGGTCCTTCTATTGTTTTACAATCAGAAGTGAAGGTCTGCCTCAGAAGAGAACAAGAATGTTCTGAGATATTGTCTTATTTTCAGAATGCAGTGACCTAAACAAGATTCAGTCTTGCTAGATTCTCCCTAGAAGTTATAGTTGTTTGCACGAGTGGTCACAAACACTTTTTTGGTTTCTCCTGAACTATGTCCAAGATAGCAAAGTTCAGCTTCCCTTGCAGGATTTTGTATCTTCCATCTATTTTCTGAGGTGGATGTAATAAAGACAAGAACATGACAAATTATCTGCATCAGCACCAAGAAGAAGTTACTAATTTGTATTGCTGTACTGCCTCATCTCCTTTTACAGAGAGCACCACACAGTTTGTTTTCCTTGAACTCTCTAGGCAATAAACTCTAAAATTTACTTTCCAGTATTTTCTTTTGAGGAGTCCACAGTAAACAAAAACATATTTCAGCATGCAAATAAGAGATAATATTAGACTGTAAGATAGGAGGAAGACCCTTAGTCAGAACTAACTCAAATTAATGAATTAAAGAGTTTCCTTTGAAAGGAGGGATCTCAGGCAGCACAGTAGAAGCAGGTTATCTGGAGAAGTCAACAAACTCAGGAGAGCAGCAGGGCAAAGTGTATTTCCTAGGCATATGATGACTCTGTGAAGACTCGTGCTCTGTATCATCTTGCTCTGTCTTCCCTACTAGTCTTCTCGCATCACCCAGAAATGAGATTAGTGGAAATAAAGAAGTATGCTTTCTTAGTTCGCTTTTCTTAGCATGCTGAGAAGATGATAAAAAGAAGTAGGATGAGATAGAAAACAAGAATGGTTTTGTTCGGGTCTGCAAGATACTGGGATGATTTGCATTGCAGTAGATTAATGCCTACAGTTGTTTTCCTTCAAATGTGCCAGGAGGTGGTACAAGACCTACTGATGGTTTCATATGTGCTGTCAAAGCTACTGCCTACGACTGCACACATTCAACTTCTTGTGAAACACTGTTACAGACAAGACTGAAGGAAAAACTACTCTTGCAAGCAGTGCTCTGCTTGCCCAAAACAAACAACAGCAAGGGTGGCTTGTGTAGCAATTTGTAGGAGGAGGCCTGAGGATTTTCATCCTTTCTTTAAGGCTGGGATCTAGGAAAAGAACCTGAAGGGTAAGGAGGAAGAAGGATGCAGTTGCAAAACAAACAAACAAACAAAAAATGCGTTAACGTAGAGAAGAAGAAGTTGAGAAATGAATTTGCAGTAATGGAAAGGGATGTGAAAAAGCAGGCAGATGATGGAGTGGCAAGAGAGAAAATTAGGGAAGCCAGTTGCAACAGAGGAGAGGAAGATTTGCTTGAGATAGCTAAGAGGTGGAGCCTAAGAGAGCAGTGACACTGTCCAGGAGACTATGACATAAAACAGGAAGCAAAATGACCTCCAGGTGAAGAAGAGATAGATGGGAGCAAACCTGACATTCATCTCTGTACCAGACAGATTCACCCTCTGACTCAAGCAGATCAAGTGAACATAATGTTAGGCCATCAGTCAGACAAGTGAATGAGGTATGGACAAGAAGTGGAAATCTGTCAGAGTAGGGGTGGCAGGAGGGGCTGACAGAGGCAGATGGATAGGGGACACACAGCCATTGTCTATAAATGGATGAACACCTTGGAGTGAGAAAAGGTATTGGAATTGAATTACAATATTGATACAAGAAAGGACATGCATATATTAGTAGTTAATAGATTTGGAATTAGAAAGTTCCTAACCATCAGATCAGGAGGCTCTGGGTGCTGCTCCATTAGGAACAGAGTGTGCAAGCACATCCTAGATTATCTTCAGCTGAAGCTTGATAAGTTTGGAGATGTAATCACATAGAAGATTGATATCCACGATGAGAGAGACCATATTGGGTATTGTAGGAGGGCCTTCCTAGTCCCTGCCCTAATCTTATTTTCCTAATAATAATGCTGTTGACTCACATATATTGACCAGGACAGGTGCAGACAGACACAAATTTGCCTCACTCACTTTCCAAGCCAACTGTATGCCACCCACCTCTGGAATCTGTGTAGCTGGAGTGGCCCAGGGCTGTGCCCAAGTTGTTAAATCTGTGCAAATACATGACTTTCAGATCTGAACTGGCTTGCTTTTGCCTAACCTGGAGTGTGGGCGAGGGAGTCCACACCTATCCATACACCCTCAGAGGGCTGTGCAGGGCTCACACGTTGGGGCCTCAGAGGAGCACAAAAACTGCTTCGATGAGGAGTGTGGGTACTGTATGAGCTGATGGAGTGGGGCTGAGATCCCAGAAGAAATAACAGTAGTGACATGCAGGGGTACCACAGCTGAACCCTCAGGAGACACATGAAGGATCTCTCTGGTCATTTCTGTATGACACTGTGGTGTCCAGTGACAGACTGGAAGTCTGATTCACCAACATTGTGTATGGTGTGTTCACCAGTAATGACAACGTACTCCTCTGATTGCCCTCCCAGTGCTGAGTTCTTAGACAACACTGCACAGTGGAGGTGATGCTACCGCTCCTCCTTGTTAGAGCAGCGCTTCCTTGTCTGTCATCATACTTTGCACATCATGGTCCCAGAAGTTGCATTGCTCCCCCTCAAGTGCACAGCCCCCTGCTCATGCTGCAGTGACAGCAGCTATCTGCTGATCAGGTTATCTTCCAATGCACTGATATTTACATGTTTCAAAGCAAATGTTTACGTATTATTGGGCTGTGGCAGATTATTTTTAATTGCTAACAAGATCACAGTGGGGAAAGATTATTAAACTCTTCACTGTGTGGTCATCCTCATAAACAAGGCCTTTATTTTGCAAATTCCTCTCCTGCTGTCCTGACTGGTGTTTCAACCACACTAAATTTCCATTTTGCTCTCCTGGTAAACATCCATGCCTACATGAGTGTGTGTGTGTGGCTCACACTGTTTCCGCTGTGACTGAAATGGGACCATTCCCACGCTACTTGGAGCTTTGCATTCTTGGCTCCTGAGATTACCTGCAAGCAGATAGCTGTGGCTATGTCTTCCTTTGATGAAGTTCTTATCTTAGGTGAGATGTGGAGTGCTTCATCTTGCAACATTTCTGCTGCCCCCCAGGCAGAGAGAGAGCAAGCGAGCAAGAGCGCAAGCACACAGGAAGAATGACAACTTGTACTTTCAAAATCAAAACCTCACCTAGGACAACAGTTGATAACAAGCCCAAACAAAACAACTCCTGACTCACCCTCCTCTCTTCTGACCCCACTGGGAAAGATTGAGGATTTCTGTGCAATTAGTACCACTGGCTTCAGTGAGATCCCTTTTTGTCGTTAAAAGAGCTGGAGCTTCATTAGCCTGTACTTTTATTATAGAAACTTGTCTCCAGTTGTTTGGGGTTGGTTTTTTCCCTGAATTGGTCTGCTTTGATCAGGGGACCTGTGATGGAAACTAAGTGACATTTAATGGGGAAATACAGCCTCACTGAAACCCAGAATTTAGACTAAATTAGGCAGCCTGGATCTCACTGAAAGCCTTTCTGTGACTGTATTAGTATCAAGTACAGCACCACAGTTCTCACATAGCTGTACCCTGCAGTAGTTGGATCACCAATCAATAAAATTCCAAGTGTTTTCCAGCAAAAGCAAAATTTTAGGTTTTGAATGAAATACCTTTGTTTCTACTAAAGAGGTAATAAAGGCAATCCACAGAGAAAAAAACCAAAACAATATAGAAATACTGGTATAGGACACAGATAAGTCAGCGTGACTTCCAATGTGACCTTGAAATCTGGTTAATGGCAGATTTAGTATCTTAAAAGAGATTAATGTTCTCTCAGAGAAAAGTATGTCTTCTTAGTACTTTCTGGGCAAGTGAATGAAGTCACCGAACTGTCTTTGTTTCCAGGCCTAGATCAGGTAACTGTTGTTTATTAGATATACACACTTAGCTGGAAGCATAGGTCTAAAACCTACAGTTTATAGGAGATAGGATTGCAAAGCCCAGCATGCTAATGTTATAAGACATCAAAGCTTATACTGCATGTGCAAACCAGATCTACATCATGCCTGTAGGTGTTGCTGAGGTGAGATTAATCCCACTTTTATCATCTGAAAGGTAGACAGTGATTTTCAAATGGTCAGGTAGGCTCCTTAGCTGGGTCGCTGGGCAGAGGTACAGCAGTTCATAGTGTGATGCATCCAAAGCTAAGATAGGTCTGAGGGAAGGGAGGCACACCTCCCTGGAAGCATGCTTGTCTCTGTGATCTAGAGAGAGTGCAAATGACTCGCTGCAAGGTGAATCCCACCATAACAAACGCCCTGTTATTTTTGCTACAGGACCACTGCCTTACTCACTGCTTATTAACCTTGACTCTTCAGTATCTCCTCTTTCTATCCTTTCCCTGTAATGCGTAGCCTCCACATTATTTTACTGTGTGCTATTGCATATAGTATGGAATGCAGAATTATTACTTTTCAGTGGGACTTTCTAATGTGCTCAGGTACAGCATTTGTTAGGTCTTTACAAACACTGGTATCCTCAAAGATCTGTCATGAGAAGACATAATGTTATTAGGACTTTGTTTTTACAAAGGAGTGATGAAAGTGGCAGGAGTAGAGCCACTGAAAGCTTCCCTACACTTCGGGTGTGCGCAGACTGAATTATCAGTGCTTACAGCACTATGCATCATTTTGGAAGTGTGAGATGCAGTTTGTTGTGACCTGGATTGCAGCTGTGAAAGCCTGTTGACTTATGCAAACCACAGTTCCCTATGCCCAGGTGTTTGCCACTATGAAAAATGAAAACGTTTTATTCCAGTTAACAATGTTAGTAGCAGCTTGATTCTGGAACACATACTGCTCTGGATTACCTGGAATAATGCCACTTGTGTTTGTGTGGCTGCCCCACAGTCTGTAAGGTGTCATTCATCTGATTTAACTGTAAGAGCATTGTTTCTGTCACCACAGACCTGTTTTAATCCAGGTTCTGCAATGTTAGTGCTGCAACCAAAGCAGTTGAGCCTTAGCAGGCAGCAGCCTCCACCACGGCACAGTCATAAGAGATTCCCATAGCACAGGCCATTCTTTGCCCCACATAAGGCAGGGAGTCCTGAGGGGAAACCACAGGAGTTTGTAGTCAGGTCATTAGAAGAGCTTATGATAATATTTAGAAGGAGGTTGGAGTAAGGTTTCACAAGCAAATTGGATTTACTTGTTCACTCTTGATTTTGCCAATGTAGGTTTCTTCCAGAAATGTAAAGTTATTGTCATACAGTGTTTTGAAAAATTCAGCATCAGGGAAAGGAGAGGTGTCTCTGCATGAAAACTCTGCCTGGTACATAAACAGTGCTAGCTAGGTAGTTCCTTTGGCAGGTTTCCATCAGCTAAACTCACACTCTAGGTGGTGGCAATAGTGTCATCTCCTGGGCACTAGAGGGGGATGGATACACAGCGTTTGCTGGTGGATTCCACAGCTGGAGAACCAGTGCTTTGCTTCTGGCTTCAATTCCAAAAGTTAAAGGAAGGGGTGACAAACCTTTCTCTCCTCGTTGTTTTTTTTCTCTTTTTATTTTTTGTTGGTTGGTTGGTTTTCGGGATGGGATTTTTTGGGGGTGGGGAATTTTCCTTTAAGTTTCTCTTGCTTTCTGTTCATTTCTGCCTCTGCTTCTCCATTCTAATGTCTTATTTCCCTTGACTTATAAATGCTGTCTTATGCTGTGCCTTTCCTCCTTCCAGAGAGAACTCTTGCTTTTGTTTCCAACCTCTGCTCATGATTCCTCACCTCTCTGGTTCCCATCTGCCTCTTGTATTTTCTCAGCCTCCACCTTCATATGCATCTTAATTACTCTAGCTACAGATTCTTACTCTGTCCTCAGCAAGACAATATTTGGCTCAGCCCCTTTGAACAGGGTAACAAGCAAACCATTATTAACATTCATGCTCTCTCTGTGATTAGGTCAGTGAGGTGGGAAATGTTTGGTTATCTACAGCTTTAGCTCAAAGTTGTTGAGTTTTTTCATTGTATAGCTACTAAAGAAGATGTGTTTTGTTAAAAACTTGTTGAAGGACTGAATCTTGTATTCACAGCACAATGAAGAGAGGTCCATGAGCATCAGATCTTGTGGGAGTTTCCTTTGAAGCCTAGTATTTGCCTTCATGGTAGAAGGCAATGCCATCTAGAAGATGTTGACTATGCTCTTCACTGTGGAGCACTATGTGTTCTTTTCAGACAGCTGGCTACGTAGACACCTATCAGGCTAAAAGGGTAGTCAGCAAATACAGCATTGTCTTCTGGGTGAGCCAAGCCATGGCAACTCGTTGGCATTGTGCCATCCAATGCAAAGAAAGTTGAATTGAAGCCAATGTATATCATGGAGATAAAGTCAAAGACCTTGAAATAGATGTTGATATGTAAGGCTGCGAGCAGAGACTGCCTGATGTGCTCTCAGCAGCTACTGAATTCTGACCCTTTCCTGGGTTCAGGTTGTTGGTGAGTAACTGTAGGACTTTTTACCTTGTAAAGGTAAGCTGGTCACTACACAGAAATTGACTCTATTGATAAAATTCTTCTGCCCCCTCACCTGTTTTTTTTTGTTTTGCTTTTTCCTCCTGTCTCTAACCACCCGTGACTCTTTTACATCTTTCCTGTACTTTCTACCTCCAGTCAGAATTCCTCACCTATCCCACTGAGCTGAGGGTGCTTCTTTCCCTCCCTGCTCTCTTCACATGAGCAGTGGGAGCACTGAGACCAGAGCAGGGATCTTCTTCCCATTCTCATTGCAGAAGGTGACGAATGTACAAGCCCAGCATGGTCCCACTCCCGCAGCCCTGGCCTGCGCTGCACTGTCACCGGAGCAAGCGGAGCATTCATAGTTGCCAGAAGGTAGAAGCTGTTAGGACTTTGGGAGATGTTTGAGAGGGAGAGACTTGTATATCTACTACCATATGATATTGTCAATACCAAATGTACAATTTTCTGGATGTATACTGCTTGGGTGAACCGTAAAAAAGAACAGACAAAAAGCCAACCTCTGGAACTGATGTTGCCCATTCACTAACACAAACAACTAACTCATTCTGTGGCAATACTACTGAACCATTTTAACAAAAAAACCCAAAAATACTGGAAACTGGTAGCCTGAAAGGTTTCCATGGAAAACATCAGTCCCAAAAGCTTAATTTCTGAAAGGTTTGGTTAGCTTGTAACTTAGGAAGGTGAGTTGTGTTTACGGTAGTAGTTGCTGTTTCCATGATCACTAGAACATGGGGGCTTAGTTGATTTGTCTTGTTTGGAGTTTGCTTTTTTCCCCTTTATTTTTACAATTAACTCCTCAGTTACAAAAGTGAGGAAAAAAATGTGTGGTATTTAGTAGAAACTGGTAGGTGGCAAACCTTCCTATTATTTAAACTTCCTTTTTTCCTTGATTCACTTTCCTTTAAGGTCCTTTCAACATCCATCTCTGTAAACATGTGTTGATAGGCGTATGTGTACATATATATGAGATTTTTCTTATGGTTTTAGCTTGATTTTCTAAGGAAGCGTGGATTAAGCCACCATACCGTTTGTCCTCTCTGTCTACCTGCCTGTCTATGCCTATTTGGTGATTTGGAGTTCTCTTGCCAAAGAAAACTAGATTGGACTCTCTACTGAAAACAACTCAGAAATTGATTCCCTGAAGTTTGATGGATAACACTGGGAGAGGAGTGGGACAGGAGATACAAATAGCTTCCCTTTCTGCAGCTAATGTATAAGCTCGGTGTTGTGGTTTTTTTATCCTGACAGATGACCACTCAGCACCCACACGGCTTGGCACCGATCCCAACACGTGCTCCCTCTTCTCCAGCCAGACAGATAGGAGACAGTGAGATGTCGTGGGGCATGCCATAGCGTACTTCACGGTGGAGACATGGAACTCTAGCAGTAAGAGATGGAGTAACAGATTGTACACATCTGTAGGAAACCATATTTCAGCATTTCTACTGTCCAAGTGTGGTGGTTTGACCCTGACTGGAGGCCAGACTCCCACCAAGGTCGCTCCTTTTCAGCTGGACAGGGGAGAAAATATATATTGAGAGGCTTAGGAGTCAAGTTAAGGACAGGGAGAGATCATTCCGTAATCAATGTCATGGGCAAAACAGACTCAACTCAGAATAAAGGAAAGAAAACTCTCTAATTTATTACACTGCACTGCACACACAGTGACACCAGAGTCGGATAATGAGAAGTGTGACTTCCCCCACCCCTCCTTTCTTAGCAGACTTCACTTTAGTCATGATTTCGCCCTCATCTCCCCCCCCACCCAGTTGTGTCACAGGAAGGGGCAGGGAATGGGGGAATGGGGGTTTCAGTCAGTTCCTCATGAGTTGTTTTCCTTCTTAGCTGAGGGGGGGGCATTCATTCCTCACACCCTTCCCCTGCTGCAACATGAGGTCACAAGCATGGGACACAGCCCTTCATGAACGTCTCCAACATGAGTCCTTTCCCATGGGGCTTCAGCCCTTCACCAGCTGCCCCAGCGTGGGTCACTGCTATGGGGTGCAGTCATAAATCATAGAATGTCTCTCAGTCCCAGACTGCTCCAGCTTGGTGCTACACAGAGTCACAAGCCTCATCCCACCCCCCCCAACCTGCTCCGGTGTGGGTGTCTCTCTCTCTCTCTCTCCCTCTCCCTCTCTCTCTCCCTCTCTCTCAATCTCTCTCCACAGTTACACAGCTGTAAAAGTGCTCCCTAGAAGTAAGGCAGTTGAACCTAGCACAACTGGGAAGTATGCCGGTCCTCCTAGACAGTCTTTGAATACATTAGGCTTAAGATTTCTGAAATCACACTGAGTCATCAAATGCTTAGATTTCTCTGCATTTAATTCTAAAATGTTAGAAAATTACTTCATCATACGAAAAATAGATATGGCTTACAAAGATGTATTAGTGATTTGTGTGAAATGTGTTTAGCTCATAAAATGCTCTCATCTATTCAAAAACAGGTATTTGAGAGCACAGATGTCATCTATTTTCAAAGCCAGTCTGGCTTGATTATATAGAGAGTTTCTGGATGTAATACATTTAGGGTTGCCTCTCCTAGATATGACTGAAGAAGAGCTCTTGAATAGCATCTGCATCAATGTCTTGAAGAGATGCAATTAGCTGAAGAATCCAAGCCAACCTGTCTAGGTTTCTATTGAACATCATTGAGATAAACTCCATCAAGACTTGTTGAGCTTCCTGCTGCAGGGTTTGAACGTAGGGAAGACATTTTAGGACGTGACGTCCTGTCAAAACAAGAAGTAAAATATTAAATCTTGAGAAAACACTTCTGTGCCCCCTGCAGTGATGGGTGCCTAGCTTTCTAGCATATAACACTACTTTAGAAAAGAATAAAAACTTTGTAAATGTGCCTTTTTGAAGAAGAAAGGTGTAGTTCAATAATTTGAAGGAACATTGAGGAGCATTGCACACACGTTGGAATCTAGCTTGTTACATTCAATTCAGCTTCAAAACTGTAACAGGAGGTAACCTTGACTCAGTACAAATGGAGAAGTTTTATGGTGTTGTCTACCCACTGAATGGTACTGAGACCATAGTCTTAGTAGGTGGAAACATTCCAGCTCTGATCTAATATAGATAGGTGACATCAGGAAGATGGAGATGGTGGTTTGGAGCAGCAATCCGGCTGGCAGTCTGAAGACATGGGTTTCCAGTCTACCCAGCTCCATCTCCCTCCTCCTGTTGCCTCTGCTTGCTAGTCTAAGCTGGGGCACTATGGTCAACCATGCTATCTAGATACCTTAATTTACAGTCTAAAAATTAGAGTATAAATGTTCCCTGAAACATCATGAGCCACATGAATAGGCTAGATAATTGTGTCTCCTGGTTTTTTACTCCCTTTTTTCAGCCATTTCTGAAGAGGAAGAGGTCTCCACTTCATGGCCTTGAGCCTCAATGACATGTCTCTTATAGCATGTGACTTCAAACCTGCCTGTTCATTGAGGGTTTCTGTGCGTGCCAGGGCTCAGTTCATAGGACACACACTGTTTTTCCTTTGCCTCGGTAGAATGGCCTTACCATGTAGCTCTCAGCAGCCTGTTGCTGCCTGTCCTTACCACCTGAGGATGATTCCATTTGTTTTTCTGGAATTGCTGTAGCCTGGACATAGGTAGCATGTATCTTCAAGTTTTGACTTCTGCCTCTCCTGCCTCCTATATCTTTTTTTAACCTGTCTCTCAGCACACACTCCAGGCCTGTTTAGTATCTTTCACAGTGACTGACTCCATACCTCCCTAGGATGGGTTCTGAAGAGCTTACGCAGGATCATTTGTGCAAGTGTATGAGGTTCATGCCTAGTGCCCTGTACCAAGGCAAAACCAGCCTGGTTGGGTTTTTTTCAGGCTGTGACTGGTTGCCCGTTTCCAGTCTTCAACAGCTCTCTTCTCCCTAGACATCACTTCCAGAGGAGAAGCAGCCTCAGCAAGCCCTGCAATCAGGCTAGCCAGATATGCAAGATTTGGAAATGTCTTCTCCTCCCCTAGGATTACCACCAGCTGTAAAGTGTGAGAATGGTTCCAACTGTTAGATTTTTCATGGAAAGGAAGTCGTCAGGATTTTGTGTATTCAAGATGCTATTTCAGTTGCTTATAACCCTTAAAATTTGCTTAATTTCACCATTTGGTCTTCTTTTATATGCAATCAAACACTGGTTTTAATTTACAAATAATGAGAAACTCCTTGTTCTGAGATCTGTTGTAATAATATCCAGTCAAACATATGCTTCCAGCTGAACTGTAACCCTCTTAAGAGCATCTCTTTCAACAGAAGTCCTGTCACAGCCTCAGTGGAGTCTTTCATATATATATAAATATAAATGCGGTGCTGATACAATAACTGCACCACTTCTCACAGCTCCCATCTCTTCGCTGCACAGTTCCCTTTGCTTTTCAGACAGTTGTCAAGAGCAGCAAGAGCAGCTTCACCTCACTCTGTGCTGTTCACGTGTGGTGGGACAGTCCTACCTGCTCCTTCCTTTGCCTTATTGCTTGAGTCCTAGAGAATACCTTGTAGCTGGACCCTTCACCCATGCACACTTTGATCTCTCAAAAGCCACCTAGATAGAGCACCCCTGCGAAGAGCAGGGTTGGCAATACATTCTGTATTCAGCTGCTGCAGGGTTGCCCATTTCCCCTCATGGGCCGGGCACATGCTTTCTCCTTCACAGGTTCTTGATGGCCCAGATGTGGCCCATCAGTAACCCAGACAGAGCCTCCCACAAAGACATACTGTGGGAGGACCTATACGCCATGCTGCCTGCCACACTGT
Organism: Hypotaenidia okinawae; assembly: GCA_027925045.1. Classification (NCBI taxonomy): domain Eukaryota; kingdom Metazoa; phylum Chordata; class Aves; order Gruiformes; family Rallidae; genus Hypotaenidia; species Hypotaenidia okinawae. The sequence goes on from BSDF01000003.1 coordinate 87,052,348, forward strand.
CCCCAAAGGGATTTTTTTGGTGATAGTAAGCAAAATCTCTATGCCACAAGATGTCACAAACAAAGCTCTGCCCTACTTCTTTGTCATGCCTCTTGCCTGAGCACTCGTATAGCTGTGCTGCTGTGACTGCACTTCTGGGCACCTTGTGGAACTCCCAATTCATAACCCAGCTCTGGACTGCTCCATGTGTGGTCCTCCCCCTTTGTCTTGGTCAGTTTTGGTGGCCCTAACAGGAATAAAAGATACAGGGTAGGAGCCCACACGAGGAGGTATTCCATGATCCAGGAGAGGGTTTAGCGTTGTCGCTGCTGGTGGCTGCCTGAAAGCCGCTTGGAACTGAGGTCTGTAAAATATTAGGATTTGGCCAAACATCAAGCCAGAACTAAGAGGGCAGCTGAAAATGGGCTGGATGCATGCAGAAAACATTTGCTGAGGTTGGTGGAAAGAGTGCAAAAGCTATCAAAAATAGTAATTGTGAATTGACGGTTGTACAGATTTATTTGCAGCAAAACAGGTAGAGAAAGGGGGTGTGGGCTGTGCAAAATCCCAGAGTGCCTGTTTCCACCCAGAGTTAGACTGTGACCCTTTTAATCTAATGTCAGCGCAGACTTAACTGAGGTCCTCCCAGCTACCTTCTGCAGCTCACAGAGAAATGCTGGTCCAGAGAGTAGGTCATCCTACCTAAGAACCAAGGAGTCTCCCTGAAGCTATGGACAGTGTTTGCAGACAGCATCAAGGTCTGCTAAGACTCTCGTACAGAGCCCCAGGAAAGAGGCTGGAATTAGCACAACTCCAGAACATAACACCGCTTTCTCTTTCATTAAGTGAAAATTATATTTATCCACAGAGGTAATAAAAATGCCCGACAGTTAAACTGTGTAAGCCACCACAGATCAGGGATTTCTTCTTTTATCATCACCCTGGATATAACTGTCATTTCTTCCAGCCTGATTTTACTGTGAAGAGTGGAGAAAAGGAAACCCACTCCACTGGTTTGATGCTGCGGCATAGACACTCGAGAGAGTACCAAACATCTGGATGACATTACATCTCAAGGATCAGAACTTGAATCCTATTGGAAACAAATATAAAGTCACTACAGCCTTTGAGCAACCTATAAAGCATTCACCACAAGAAATACCATGGAATAACTGAAGCATTCAAATCTCCTTCTGGTGCAGTCCCAAGCACAGCACTCTGCTGACAGTGCAGCCAACAGCCGTGATTGCTGGGGAAGGAGTTGGGGATCTGAGCCAAAGCAGCCTGGAGTCAATAAGTCTTTCCATTTACTTTAGAGGACTTAGAGCTCAGCTTTTAATGACTCATGCACTCTGTGGTGCTGACCTAGGCAACCTTCCTTCCTGAAGAGGCTAAACTGGGTACCAGAAGTGAGAGGATGCAATTACTAGTCCGAGTTTGCTCCATGATTGCTGTCCCAGGCGTTGAATGTACAGACACTAAAGGATAAATAAATTAAAAGAAAAAAGCTGTGTAACCTCAGTGCAGTATCCTTTTGCCTCCTTGATGGGAATCAGATGATGCAGATTGTTTTGTCGTCTCCAGTGTTCTTGCTACAGAGGAGGTCTTTGTTAAAATACATCTAATACTCCTATCACCTACCCACGTGCCATCCACTCTTTGCTATACTATGGGTGAGGCTGCTCTGTTACCTTCAAGCTGGAAATCATTTGAAGTGACATTTTTTCTGACTTAAGATTTGTCTAATGGAAGCAGTTTTGGTTTACAGCGGGTGTCCTACTGCATACAACCTAAATAAAGTAGTTCAGGCAGAAAATCATTAAATTGTGGAATACAGTTTTATAGAACCTTTAACTATATTCATAGAAAAAAGTCAAACTAAGCATTTGTCTATATGTAAATGAAAATGCCAGATGTCCTTGTAGGCACATAAGCATCTGTGTAATTTCCAGGAGGACTTACCAGAATTAAAAAGAATAATTCCTTTAAGATAGGCATATTCTTTTGCACTTACGTCCAGGTCCCAGAATTTCCACAATAAAGTCTTCAACTTCTGAACTTCTCCTAAAGATGCTCCCCGTGCTGAGCTGCCCAGTTCATTGCTAGCATTCAAAGACTGATTGAGGAGGATTTTTTTCAATAAACTAGGGGCCGAAAGCTCTCTCAGGTCAAAATCCACCCTTTCTTGTGCTAGGCCTAGGATAAAAAGAGGGGCCCAGTTCTGATGTATGAGGACAACCTGATCCTCCCAAGGTACATGATAAAAAGAAGGCAGGTTTCTAATAAAAGTTAAAGTCTTCAAGAGCACTTCAGATGCTCTTCTACACGTGGCTTCTGGTGTTTTCAAGACAACTCTTCTGCCCACACAAGAGCAGCCTCGGCTTCCGGTGGAGTGGTGGGGACTGTGATACCGCTGGTGCTGCTCCGTCTCACTTGCGTGCTCTCTGTTAAGGATCTGGTACAGGATGCTCTCAGCACGGTGTGTCTCACACTGACATCGCCTCAGTCCCTCTGCTGGGATCTCGCTATCCATAGAGCCGAATGTGCCCCGTGGGTCAGCCCTGCTGTGGCCGGCCTTGTGCTGTGCCTCGAGGGCCGGGCAGAGCATGGCTGCCAGGCAGCCAGGCGTTGCACGCTTCTTATATACACCTGCGGTTGAACAGTAACATGACCCCAGTCTGTGAAGTTACCTTGAACTTTATTTGCACCAGTCTGTTTTGAAGGAGGCGGGGCTGCCAGCTGCCGGCATGGCACAGGGCTGCTGTAGCCCCAAGGGAGGAGGAGAGCTCACCGCTGTGCCCCAGAGCTGCTCTATCACTCCTACAACCTGCCCCTGAGGGGAAGCCCAGGGAGAACTATGACACTGTAAGTGAAGAAGGAACAAGGTGTCTGGTTTTTTATCGATACATTGACCTTGCCCACTTGCTCATGCTGAGTGCATGGAAATGCATTTATACTTCAGAATGATGCTGTGGCAGCAGCCCCTGGAATAGATGCTTTTATTTCTTGTCAAAAGGAGCCACCTGAAGATGCTGTGGATGCCTGCTGTTCACAGAGCACTTAACAGTGTTCCCACTTTACACTGTAGCTAATAGGATGTGTCAGGGAGCTCACAGGTGAAAGTCACAGGGATGGAAATCCCATGTGTAATAATTATTTAGCATTCCTGGTAGATCTGAGAGAAACTTCAAAGGAAGTCAGCTCCTATATATCTCATGACAATGTTCTCTCCTGCATTTCACCTATGGCCATTTCAAAACACAGCACATGCAGACTTCTGCCAGGACTGCTGTGTAATTACACATTCTTCATACAAGCTGTGGAAATAAAACTGACGAAGAAAGAGAGACAAATGGCAATTTGTACTGTTGTGTGTGTGAACTTTTGTAGCAGAGGAGAAGCTCAATGATGGAATTTTCAGGACTCTTTAGTCAACGTCAGGGAACATTGAGCAGGGAACATTAGGTATCAGGAATGCAAGCAACTCACCCTTAGCAAGAAATTGTTACTTCCAGTTCTTGCTACTTCGCACTCTCTTGCTTTCTGATATTAGGGGAAGAGGTACTACATTTTTTCACCAAGCATAATGTTTATGCATACCCACCATCTGGGCTCTTAACATGCCATAACAGAAAAAAAAGAACATTAAAAACAACAGTTCCAAGAGCTATTTCTGTTACATCTCCAAGCCTTAGGCGTGTAAAGGCCATTGCATTGTCCTTTGCTGCAGCTGTTTTTTCCATGGTGGGTCATTTTGAAATGTCCATTTGTTTACCTCTCCATGATATTTACTTTGCAACATTCTCCCCTTCTGAGGAGGTAAAAAGTGGAGGAAGAGATGAGTGCTCTGACGTTGAGCAATCTGGAACTGTAGTGCTGCTGAGGTGTGACTACTACTAACTGCAGTGGTCAAGGGGGCCCAGAGCGCTGAACACGTGGTGGGATTTGCTTGTCCACCTCTCCATCCATTCAGTAGCTCTCTGCTGTTGCCCATTGCTGGGGTATGAAAGAGCTTTTAGGTTGGGCACAGCAACAGAGAAGTCCCCAGAAAGTTCCATTCTTCTTATTCTCTCTGAAACATTCTGGCTGGACTGAGATTCAGTGGAATGAACTCGAGTCCCAGAGCTAATGCCATCTGTGTTCTGCATTAATACAGAGATTGGCTAATGGCTCTACTACAAAGCAAGACCGAGCTTGCTAAAATACCTTTTACACAGTTTGCTTGTGAAAAGTTCCGTCTCCTGACTGCTGGTGAGCAGTTGGTGGTGGTTCAGTAATCTAGGTTGGAGAGTGAGGTTTGATAAACCCAACTCCTCTAATCCAAAGGAAAAAAATCTTCAGCTGAAATCAGCACCATTTCACACATCACTGTCATTTCACCCTCATGTTATCATTTCACAGTTCCTATTAACCCTGCTTATTCAAGTTCTACTCCAGATTAAATTGGTTCCTTTCCTACTATTTTTTTCCCCTGAGATCTGCATCAGTCCTGACATCAATAACATATGGTATTGGATTGGTTTACCACCGAATCACAGAATGGTTTGGGTTGGAAGAGACCTCAAGTCGATTATCTAGTTCCAACCCCCTGCCATGGGCACAGACACCCTCCACTAGACCAGGTTACTCAAAACCCCATTCAACCTGATCTTGCTTTATCAATCATAATTGATTTCCTTTGATTTTGTCTAGATCTAAGAGACAGAAGCAAATGATTATTTTTTTTTTCTAACAGGAATTCCTTATATTCTAATAGCTTTATGACTGTTTACCAAAAATACAGAGTAAAGGTTACTGCTAAGGACACATCATCAGGTTTTTTCCTGAGAGAACGATTACTTAGAATTACGAGTCAATATTGAATTACAGGTGAAACTCATCCTGGTGATTCAGAGTTTTCTGCAGTGAGCTCTCTGCTTGACCTGCTTTTCTCAAATGTAGAGGACTGGCAGGTAAATTTAGCTCTCTGCTTATACAGTAGACAAAAGTTCTTTTTTCTTCCTAAATCTTACCTACAGAATAGTTGAAGCCACATGCACCTGGATGTCAAGCACCTACAGTCTTCTTACTACAGTAGCAACACTTCCCACTTTCAAATGTTAAGAAAGTACACTACATAAAAAGCCAATTTGGTGATGTGAGAGATCCCCATGGACTTTCACCTGTTTTAGCTGTTTCTGGCATGAGAACAGTAAGACACAGTCACATCAGTGTCATTTTTTTTTTCTGGTTTGCCTTTTATATACTTGTCAGTCAACAAAGATCACACCCCCACAAATACCCACTGCCACCACATTCCCTCTATAACCATCTGAGTTGCTTCTCGGGCCAAAGTGCACAAAAAAGGGCACAAAAAAGTGTATCCTGCATCCACACACAAACCTGGTACAGACAGCTCGTGGATACTCGCACCACTGCTGGGCACTGTCTTGCTTCAAGCGAGGCAGGCGTCTCCGCCTCTCCCATGCGTAACGTGCTGCACACCGGTGTATTACTGTGACAAGTAATGTATACGTGATACAGCTCTTCATCATTGTTGTTTGGGTGATGCACACACGGTGCAGTCCCTGGGTGTCTCAGGTTTGCACAAACTGCCTGCTAGGCATAGATGGTCCCAGGCCTCTACCCTTTCTGACCAGTGTGCAAAAAGCAGGCTCAGTGTAATCAAATCAGCAGGAGCTGAAGGACGTTTGTTACTATTAAATAACCAGTGACTTATGCATGTTCTCATAGACCGTACCAGGTCCCAGAGTATAGGGCATGTAGCAGTTTTGGCTTTTAGTCCACAGCCCTGGTTTGCCTAACAGAATACTTGGAAGTCTGAAGAGCTTAAGTGACCATCTGATCAATGCCTTGGCAGTAGCCAACTGTGAGTCCTTCAGGAAGAGTGTAAGACACATACTGCTGTTCTCATGAGTACTTTTCTTGCCTTCCATCATTTGCAGCTTAGGGAGTTCCTGAACCAGAGTGATTTTATGCACTTAATAACTCTCAATTAATTTCTGCCCTATGATCTCATGCAGTCCGGTCTTGAACCCACTTGAGCAGGCACATCGGCCTGTGGCAGGGAGCTCTCTGGATGCTGTATGTGAGACAAAACGTGATCAAACATGACATTCACTGGATTTGGTGCCTTCTTGCTCTTGTACTGGGGATTAAAAAGGATGGCCTTTGTTTTATGAATCTCAGTCAGACTCCCACAGCCATCCTTTGTCCAAACTAAAGAGACACACCTTCCAAAACCATTCTTTCTTTGGAGTGGCACAATGCCTTTGATCATGCTGTTACCCTTCTTTGAACCTTTTGTAGCCCTACAGCTTTTCTAAGATGTTTTCTGAGGGGAGGCGGAGAAAGTATCAGAACAGGACACAGTATCTAGGACTTAGGAGAGTGTGAATTTATACAGGGGCAGAATCAAGTTCTCTGGTTTCTCTTTCCCAGAAGTCACTCCTGAACACTGAACTGTTGTTGCTGTGAAACAGTCACAGATCCCAAGTTTTACTCCTGAGTGGTATTCATCAGTTCAGAGTCTCTCATCTTAGTCAGGAGCGGAGTCAGGACTGTTTTGTCTTATATGCATCCTTTGCCATAGATATATTTACATCAAATTATCATTTGACACCTCACTGATGTTTTTCATAAAGCAACTCTTCTGCAGTTCTTCTGACAGCCATAGTCTTCCTCTGATTAATTTTGTGTCATCAGCAGAGATCTGTATTTTGAATCTTTGAACGAGCTGCTCTTCAGAATAGTTCACTCAGTTGGTGCTGCGAGTTGTTTAAAAGACACCCATAAATGTAACTATGGGGCAGAAATCTGACTTTGTCCTTGCAGTAGAGTTTCTGTGTGCCCATGGACAGATATGTTGGGCTTTACATATCGGTGGATAATGTACACAGTGACGAAGTTAGTAGTAGCAGTGATGCAAGCTCTCCTACTTGCCAAAAAAGTGAGACTAGAGAAAGATACATTTATGGAGTAGGATCTTCCACAATTACTCATATGGGTTACAAGAAGCAAACACCTTCCTAGGAAGCTGACAGCAGCCTTTTTGAGGTCATCCCGTAGCACCACTCTATTATATGCACATATTCCTTGGTTCAGTGATCTCTTATCTCTCTGGTCTCCTGTACAAACATTTAATTGGCCTATAAACATCTACATGACTTTGGAACAGGATTTTCACTATGAGTTTTAAACATTTTGTTTTCTGGGAGGAGTTGGGTGAATCTCATGTCACTGGTACTTTTCAGGACGTCTGATTCACTAACAGCCTTAATGATGACAAAAGGAAGCAGTAATAAAACCATTATCTTTCTAGATAGGTTCCATCTCCTCCTTATCACGTAGTACACACCATCTTTCTCGAGCAATAAAGGTATTTGTTTCTCAACCAGAGGAACCCAGAGCTACCATTCACGTGTCCTACTTTGGCTAGGCAGATAGTGGGAAGTTACCATCTGCAAGTTAAAGCCTGATCAGCTTTGAAACAAGCTCTGAAATGGTGTCTTTAGGTTACGTTCCAACCCAGCAATGGATTTCTATGTATGCAAACACATAAATAAACCCCAAAGGGATTTTATGGTTGTTTAAAACAAAAAGAACCAACCCAAACAAACAAAACAACCCAAATAAACTCTTTCTGTGATATTTTGAACAGCCTCATCCTGCTGGGACAAGGGGTCAGAGCCCTCTTAATCTAAAAGCCCAAGCAGCCATCCCTTTGGGGTGGCAGCAGAGCCACGCATGCGATAGAAGGCAGGCTGCGCCGGGGCCCTTCCTCCCTTGGGTAAAGGTAAGCGTTTGGTTTAGACAGTGTGTGGAAAGGGGCTTGAATCTGGAGACATGAGTCGCTGCCCAGCATCAGTTGTTCGCTTCTTCACACTAGAAGAACTGCTGAAGTTTTATAAGGGTAAATTGGCACGTTTATATAAGGGCACACCTTGGCAGGGTGGGGCGTAGGGATAATAAAACAAACCAGAAATGACCTCGTATGAGGTTGCTCCCCAACCAAGGAGATGGCATTTGTACAGTCACCCTTATCAGCACCGGGACAGGCACCATCTGTCATTTTAAATACAGATGGATAGATAGATAGATGGACCACCTAGTATTGTTCTGCAAGTGGAAAATGCTGGAAAGCAATGTAGAAAATTGGCACAGTTCTGCAATAGCAAAGTCAGAAAATGCTCCTGGCTAGCAAAGCCATCTCCAGAGTGGTGCTGAAAACGTACCTCCTCCCTTCGACCCCCTCCCTGGCTGAGAAGAGTGGTTGACATGATAAACATTTTAACGTATGGAGCACACTAACATATTAAACTTAGGTCTCTCTTATATCATTGAAGATAAATGCCTAATCTAGTGATTATCACTCTATAAATACCACAGATTAGGGAGTGAAGGTTAGATGGCAGATTAGATAGATGATGTATATCCTCAGTCTTGGCTACACATTTTACTTACTATAAAATGAGCTAAACAAGTAATCTGTGGTCCAAAAAGCTAAATGCCAAATGAACATTTTATTTTTAAATACACAAGAGGAGATTAACTTCTAACAGAGGTATAGGGCTAATCCACTGAGTCCTCCCTGTGACAAAATTAACATGCCCAAACTTCTGTCTCTGTTTGCTGTAGTATAACGTCTCTATCAATAACTTGTAAACTCTTCAATTAAATATCTATCTATTCAGATTGGAGGGGAGAAAAGGAGGAAAGCAGTTCTGTCTCAAAATCTGGATATTCTTAGAGTTCAGACTTCTTAAAAACTGATAGAAAAATCTATATGATTTGTGGTTTATTCTTCATAATCAGTTATGCAGGGAGCCTGTATGTACAAATCTCAGGTGTTCACCCAACCCCAGAGAGAATCTTCATCAGATATTTCCTCACCACTTTACCCAGAAGAGCCCAGTTTCTTCCATCTGCCTTTGACTATCTCCCCACCTTGATTGCTGTGACTTTCTTCTACTACACCACTGCCAAGGAGATACCTGCTCTGTTCTTGAGCAGCTGGTTTCCCATCTGATTTGAGGGAAGGCTGGGCAGTCTTCAGACACAGCTATGGTAGGATCTTATTGCAGGTCTATTTCCTCACTGTTTTCCTACTATTTCCCAAAGAGGCAAGGACAGAGCAGTTCATAAACACACTGCATCCAAGGACTAAGACATCAGGGGATGCCTGGAACCAAGGAGTAACAAAACCCAGCCCACTTTCGGAGCTTAAACATCCTTGCAAAAGCCATAAGTCCAAGTCTGAGCACCTCTTCGATTGCATGAGCTTGAATTACCTCAGATTTTGGAGATCCTCTGGTATTACATACAACTGATAATCTATTAAACATTTACCTAACTGGCACCGCTGAAGACCAGCAAGGATGAGAGTCTGCCAGTCTTTAGGCAATCTTTCTTTTAGGAATAGGCTGGTCTGACAAAAGTGGGAAGGAAGAAAATATGTTGGGTAATGTACATGTTGGAAATTATAAAGTAAATCCTTCTGTCTCCATCTGTGAGATTCTACCATCAAGATAATTTGGAAAAAGATCCAGCTTTCTGACAACCACGGAGTCCAGCAGGAGAGGAAAAGAAAGGCTGTGAAAACCTTGCAGTATGGTTTTGAGCAAACAGGATTGGGAGACTAAGGGCAAGAAAATGAATTTCAAGTAAGATGTTGAGAGGGTGGAAGATCCTGAAACTATTAAGTAGTCCTGGCTGAAGACTGAAGGGAGGGAAAGGAAGAAAAGATAAACCTGAGCATATTTAATAAAAGCAGGTTATGCCAGGATAAATGTTACTTGCAAATACTCATATGAAGGTGCAAGTTGCCCACGGAGTCAAAGGTGGCCTAAAGACACAAGCACTTCCATGGCACAGTTTGAAAGTAGTTCAGACTTTCCTCTGGACCTCTTTCTGTATGCAGTACACGAGTGCTTTGCTCATTCGGCATTGAAATTTCAGCACTGAGAGATCAACTGCTGCTTACTCTGGCATTTGTGTTATTCCTGTCACTCTGAAAAACAGTTCTGAGATTTTTAGACACAAGCACATTTGCAGAAATCATACTTTTGAAAGAGAAGCCTGGCTCCATTTGCCTCATAAAAGTCTGTTCTTAAAACCACTTTTTATACAATACTATTATGTTAAGGTCAGTGGAAACTCCATCAGAGCGCTTCAGGAAATCGCCAGCTCATTAGAGCAGTGGAAATTGAAAGGTATGCAGCATGCTGATTGCAGACACATTATAAACCAACAGGCAAGAAATCAAGCATGCTCCCTAGTCTTAGCTCAGTGTTCTCCTTCAGAACCCACCCAACTGGGGGTTGGTTCTTTCATGCTGTATGCCAGTGGCTATCCAAAGGTGTTTTGTCTTCAGAGAGGTCTGCGTTGTCACCTCTCAAACTGGCCTTTGAAACTAAGTGGAGATGTAGTTTTTCCTCCTTTAGCTACCCTGGGAAACACACCTATGAGGAGCATTGTCCTCAAGTGAGTGTCTGATGGCTAGAACTACCACCCTGAAGGGAACAGACCCCTTAGAGTCCAGTCAGGTACTTGAAACTGTGTTCAGAAAGCAAAGATTCACCTGAAAGCAACTGAAGGCATTGGAGAACCCAGATCTGTTGGTAGAGCTTACATGCCTGTATGAGCGTGTAAGAAGCAGCAAAAGACCAAGAGAAGCACATGTCTGCAGAGTGTTTAGGTTAGTGCTCACCAGTTCCTTCACCCTCCCTGACTCCTGTGACAAGATGGTAAGAGCTTCACAGCAGCTCTGTAGGAGGGGACATCCAAACTCCAATGGGCTGAAGCATTTATACCTTCAGGACCTGGTTCCGTTTATAGCTCAGATCCACCAGTGAGGGTCCTTCTGGTCCAAACCTCTACCACTTTTCCTCCCTCCTCCTGCCTCATATACTTCTTATTCATTAGGTCAAGCAGCGAATATTCTAGGACTTCCTTCCATGAAGCCAGTACTTGATACCATCTCTTCAGACAGGGCTGCAGGGTTTGTCCCCACTCAGTCTGGACACAGCTATTCCCATTACTGGCCACGACTTTTAAGAAGCTCTCAGCTCATTGTGAAGTGGAGCTGAGCTGGGGAATGCCCAAATCCCAGGATACAAATCCTATTCCATACCCACACCACATACCCTGCTACTCATGTTTTATACAGTCTCCCAAATGTGAGCAAAGGACCCAGCTCATTACAGGATCTCATTTGAGACAGGTGTTGATGGCAACCACACACGTGGAGGTGACAGTATTTTGGAGGGTACCTCAACCCAGCTTCCAGCTCAGTGTTTGAAGAGGCAGCTGGGACAAGATGTACTAAGCTGACTCAGCAGGTCCCATCCTGTGGTAGGAGGCCAACCCCTCAGAGCTCTGTGCTTCTGCTGGGTCCCACACCATTCTGCATGCACCAGACTCCTCAGTGTCTTAACTGCTTTGGAAAGCAAGAGAAAAGTCATCTACAGAGAGAAAAAAATAAACTCAAGCTGGTTCATCAGTGGAAAAGGACAGCAGAGCTGGTCTGAGGGAGAGGCAAAACCTTTGTCTCTGGTTCAGCAGAAGTCTCACCAGATCAAGTGAGACTCTTCCCATGACCTCTGGGGCAGGGCTCCCTCCAACACTGCAGGTTATGGGGGACATGGAGATGATGACTGTGCCCAGCACATTTCGGCAAAGACAGGTAACTCTTCTTACTGCATTTTTCCAGATGTGAGAAATGATGATCCAGAGCAAAACCCGTGGCAGCAATAATGATTTTTGTTGCACATTAACCTGACTAAAAATTTCCTGCAGACCTTTACACATGTCAGGACCTGCAGGAGATGGCTGGCAGGGAAGATCCCGCCCCAGGATCCCCATCTGCTCCACCTCACTCCAAGGAAGCAGCAGCATTTCCCATCCTGGGGCATCTACCTGGATTGTTTGTTTGCTGTGCTGTTGAGACGTGGATGGGAGCCAGGGTCTGCCACCCGTTCAGAAGCAAAGGCAGCATTTGGACAGGCAGCATTCATAGAATCATAGGGGTTGGAAGGGACCTTGAGAGATCATCGGGTCCAACCCCCTGCCAAAGCAGGCTCCCTAGCTCATATTGCACAGATAGGCATCCAGGCAGGATTTGAATGTCTCCAGAGAAGGAGACTCCACCACCTCCCTGGGCAGCCTGTCCCAGGGCTCTGTCACCCTCACTGGGAAAAAGTTCTTCCCCATGTTGGTGCGGAACTTCCTGTGCTCCAACTTGCAGCCATTGCCCCTTGTCCTGTCTCCACAGACCACTGAAAAGGGGCTGGCTGATTCCCCCTGCATCCCTTGCTTAAGATAATTGTAAACATTAATTAGGTCCCCCCTTACTCTTCTCTTCTCAAGACTGAACAGTCCCAGCTTATTCACGTCTGCTCTGTTCACTGCTGTGCTCACTAACTTTACTCACAGACTGTGCGCTGTGATGAGAAGAGATTTGTTTTTCAGATCAAATATAAGAATGGAACACCCAGTGGCAAACAATTTTTATGTGAAATTTTTAATTTCACATACTTTCCCTCTTCAGCAGCTACTGACATGAGCTGTTTGGTTCATTGTGACCTCAAGTGTCACCTTTGAACACCCAAAACGTGAAACAAAAATTAAGTCAGAGCAAATGGGGGGTGGGAGAAAAAGGAGAAGTACTTCTGGGTTTATTTTAAATGTCAAAACAAGATATCACTTTGAACACTTACATACAAAAACTATAGAATATTTTAAAGGTACCATGCTGACCAGCTAAAAAAAATTACTTTGGAAGAACTTCTCCACCTTTCCCTCCCCCTCCCCAAACATGAGTGTCCACAGCATGGTTTGAAAAACCACCGAGCGGGGTTGAGCTGTTTCATTAGCAACCCTCCCTCACCTCCCTTTGAGTTTGTGCTCAGTGGGCACAGGGCTTAGCAGGTTGTTAATTGAGCATTAAAACCTGCCTGTCTACACTCAAAATGTCATTGCAGGCAGGAAGAGAAGAAATAAAAATAAAAAAGGAGTAGAACCCAGAAACTCCGGCCCCACTGAATAGTTAAAACAACAGGAGAGGTAAAAGGTCTCTGAGAAAACAAGCTTTCTCCTGAAAACTATTACCGAGGGCATTTCGACAAAGGAGTAGGTACAGGAGTATTGATGTCATCCAGGTGAATGACTGCACTGGTGCAGCAGCACTGAAGCATGCCTGTCCCTGTGTACCTGCACCTCTGCCCTTTACAGCCCAGCCAGGAAAACGATTCAGATGCCACAGGGTCACGCAACCGCTTTGGTGCTGAGAAGGGTGAGGGCGAGATGAGGAGCGAGGTCTTTGTGCTCTCTGCTACCTGTTAAATCCCAGCACTGAAATCTCAGCAGATGGAGGTGTCTGGATGAAGGGAACAACTGAGCAAGCAGATAAAATAAATATTGGGGAAAAGTGGTATCGCTGGTTAGTGTTGTTTGCTGCTATTATTCATTAAGAAATCAACACTTTGCTGTCTGAGCCAGGAGCTCACTATTACATTTTTATTCTTGAAGAAGATAAAACCCAGGAATGTGGGGACATTTCTTTCTTCCCCCTTTAATTTTCTTTTCTAACAGGAAAATCATTTTTGCCTGCAAATAAAGCATTTCTAGCACTGATGCCTACAAGAAACCACGCAACAAGGGGTTGGGTTTGTATGTGCCTTAGCTGCCATTCCAAAATGCTAAAAGAAATGATGGTGCACATCAAAATGTGCGCTTAACGTTCTTTATAATCAGGTGCTTCCTGGTAGCCCTGCCTTTCCTGCCTTCTGGCTTGTGTGCTTGTTTGTCTCAGGGTGGTTGCAGAGCAGGTGAAACAGCAGTGGAAGTAAAAAAAATGGAAGGCAGATTAACCCTCATTTCCAGGGGTCGTTATTTCTGAGACGTACCCTCATGGATGTGTAGCACATCTCACAGGCGCCCTTTGCAGGAGTACAAACAGCAGCAGCAGCAGCAGCAATGAAGTATTCCCCTGTTCATCGAGTATGGTGAAGCTTTGCTCTTTCACTCTGTTCCCAAGACTACTTTTTGCCTCGTTCCATCGTTTGACAAACCCAGGTGCACTTACTCCTGTGCAGGTGGAATAGCTACGAACAGGGCGATGACCACATACCTGGTGCTTCCTCTGTGTGAGCCCAGCGCTTTGTGAGCTGACACTGATCTCCCTCAGTCTATTACTTTACGCTCCAACCACCTTCAAGGTAAACCAAACTGCCCAGGTGGAATTGCAGCATCCAAGGACAGGGAATGATATGCAGGTTGACTTCACAGATAGAAAACAACTGATAAGAGACAAATACGATGGCTGACTGTGGTTAACCTTTAATTGGAGTCCAGGAGCAGCATGCACTTGCTAAATGTGCTTTTCAAAAGCAAAAATACATATGCTCCTGGCTGGGATTATGCAACAAGTAAAATTAATGGAAAATGTTCATCTCTGGTGTGCCATGACCATGTTTACGCTGCAAAGCCACAACGCTGCGGGTACCGCCTGACACCAAGCTTCAAGCTTTGATTTCACCTTCTCACTGTGAAACCAGCACTTTTGTGTCAGCTTTACAAAGGTACCAAAGTTTTGCATTTTTTAGAAATAAAATCATTTACAGACGCATGTATTTAAGCACAAGCAGTCATCTCAGTTTTACATACACTTTGCCATGTTTTGGAGCTGTCCAAGAGAAAGCCCAGGGGCTGCCATCACCTATGACTGTGGCCTATGACCCTCCTTGTTGCACCTCTCTCCAGCGGTGTAATTCTAATACTAAATTCCCAGTTAATATTCACAAGAGACAGGGCGGGAAAAGAAAGGCAAGTGCTGTATCCCCACTGAAATTTATTGGCAAAGTCCTTCACACCTTCATTCCTATGTTCCACTGCTTGTAGCTAGTTCAGGACAGGATTTCCGTGTGAAATGAAAACAGGAGGGGTGGGGGGAAGGCCAAGATCGGTTTGGGCAGTGCTGCTGCTGTACAGGATCGAGCTAGGAACACAAAGCTGGTTTGCAATGGCCAATCTGTGGTGACACAGGCAGAATCTGTATCTCATTGCGTCAGATGGTGGACCAGGATAAAGAACTTCCATGAAAAACCTGCACTGGAGAAGATGAGGTACATGGGTGCTATAGCCTGCCAAGATAGTGGACTTACGCCAAAGCAAACAAGGAGAGGGAGTTGCAGGTAACCGCTCCTCCTGGCATGGATGGAGCAATTGGGCAGGGAGGGGAAGGAGCTGCAGCCTGAGAAGCAGAACTGAGCTACCCAGTGCCTCAAAGGAAGAGTACAGAGTTCACAGACAACCAGAGGAGAGCCTACAAGCTTCTGAAGGTGGTAGAAACACCCCACAAATGCATAGAGTCAAGCCTATTTCTCAATGCCTTTTTTGAACCATGGAGGTACCTGTTAAACAGTCAGCACTAAGATGCTAGAGAACAGAAACCATTTTCTTCTGATGCCAAACTACTTCAACAGGCTGACTCAGAATTTTCCTGGAGTCAGCCCTCAGAGTTCACAGTTCTGACTTCTTTACAGAAGATGAGGTTATTAGCTGGCCTGACAGAGAAAGGGGGTAACAGACACAGCAACTTGTGGAGTTGATCCCTGGGCTTTCAAACCACACGTTGTCCCAGAGTATGTGAAGCAAGACACAGCCCAGGTACCACAGGCTGACTGGGATGGCGGGAGACGCTCACACAGCTCTCCCACTGTGACAGCTCTGTGAGGGGAAGACATAAGGGTTCTTGCCGTGGAAAGCCAGGGAGCTGTTTCTATCACTCTTTCTTCTCCAAACAGTTCAGCCTGAGCCTGGCTTTTATCAGCCACCGTCCAATTTGCAGCTTCTGTGTAGGGCGTGGGCTGCGCCTCACTGGAATGACTGGTGGGCCCAAATTGTGCAGCCTGGTCACCAACCTCATTCAACAAAGCTCAGCAAAACATTGGCTGAGCAAGCAGCTCACCCAGTGACAAGAGGCATTTGTCTTTCCCAGCCCTCAGAGCGATGCCAGCCTGCCTCAAGCCTTGTATCGGGCTGAAATTTCATCTGTTGCAGAGCAGCTCTGGAAGAGATGAGTCACCGAGAAAGATAAAGCCCTGGATGAGACCAGAAACAAGAAAAGCCAATCCAGGCAGCAGTGGCAGCCTTACACTCCAGGCCACTGAAACTGAGCATAATTCAGTGCAGGGTGTGACTAGCGAAGCCGAGGCTCATAGGCCACGCAGGTTATCGCACAACCCAGCAGGAGATATAAGACTCAAAACCCTTTATCCTGATTCGTGGCCTGGTGCCCTGCCAGCCACGGTCCTTCAGAGTCCCAAATTAATTCCACTCCTGTTTTCTCTCACTCGAATGACAGATCTCTCCAACTGAAACATTATGCATTCAGGAGCCTGTTCTTGTGTTGACAAGCCTAAAGTGGCCCATCCTCCAAAATAGAAACAGAAAGACTTTTGGGGCATAATTCCAAGGCCTGCAGCACTTGCCAGAGAAGCACACACCTCCTCCTTTTTATTCCTCTGAGGTAATAAGCTTAAATTCAAAGTGCCCCTTTGGTATGCACTCTTGTGCGGACAGCAACTGTCCCAGCAGAAACAGACCAACCAAAATTCTGTCCTTCACAGTTTAGTCAGACCTTCAGTCAACACTTTCTCACATAACTCAGGACCCCCCTAAAACGGGCAAGTAACCATCTGACACCATCACGCTCCCTTAAGTGCCAAAGCCAAGATGCTGCATCTTTGAGTATGTATAGGGTGACTCAAAGCTATTCGGGTCTCAGGGTTTGCTCAGCCTTTGCTGCTCTCCGGAGCTGTATGACAGCTGGGGACCTGCTGAGCTACGTGAGGGTGACCTTGTTGAAAGGACTGCCTTTGCTGAGTGAACAGAGCTGCACTCAAATTTGGACTTGCCCCTATCTGCAGGGGATGGTGCAGAGGGTAAAAAACCCACATGCGTTAGCCTGGCTGCACCTGGAAGCCGAGATTAAAGCAGCGTGTGAAGGGAGAGGAAGGATGGGAGGTGGGCACAGAAGGCCAAAAGGAAGACAGAAGCAGTTTAGCACCTCAGCAGAGGAGGCTTTGCCTGATGGACATCGCGATGGAGGGGCGGGGGGGCAAGCTGGGTCTCACCAGAGCTCAGCTAGATTGCTCCTTACTTTCTCTCCATCAGAGTCTGATCACCCAGAGAGCTCACGGCCCTGTTCGGAGTCACTGAAGGCAAGGCGTGTGCGGCAAGAGAGGCTCGTGTGCGCTAGGGCAGGGCGCCCACAACCCGGGTGAGGATAATACGGATCCGAAATAGGCGTCCTCACGCGATGGTGGTGGGCTTGAAGAAGTGAAGCAAGTGCTGCCTTGCTAAAGGGTGCCTTTAAAGCGCGGGGCCGGCGCCCTGCGTGTCGCAGGAACTCCGCAATCGCAATAGTGTGCTGCCCTCAAGTGGATGCAGGGCGCTCGGGAAGGGGCTGCAGCCCCTCGGCTCCGCGCAGCCTGGGCTCTGCTCCCGGCTTTGCAGCCCGGCGGGGCGAGCGCAGCCCTGGGCAACGCCGGGGCGACAAGTGGGCTTCAACATCGAAAGAGTGCCGGGGTTCCGGGCCAAGGGTCTCTCGCTGAAAAGCATTTTCTTTTTCCAGAAATGATTTGATGGTGGGGAATGAAAGGGAACAAAATCTTCATTGCCACGTTACCCACTTGATATTTCCCAGGGGCAAGCAGAAACCGAGGGGCTTTTGGGCCCGACCACAGAGCAGATGCCGTTCATCTCGTCCCTTCCCAGATGCAGTAGCATTTGCCTTCCTCTGGAGATCAGCAGCTGATGCCGAATTGCCTCGCTGATGTCCCACCCCCTCACCTCACTGTGCCAGCACCTGTAACACTCCACTTTGCCCTGTACTGCGTCACTGGTGGCAAACTACACCACTCCATGCCCCCTACCCCCCTCCCCAAAAGAACAGTTTTGCCTGAGCTAACTACTCCCTTCCCAGAAAAATTCCAAGAATATCCCAAGTTTAAGGGATCCCCTCGTCTGGGACAGAGGCGAGTTCAGGGGAATGGATGTCAGCAACACTGACCCCCAGCCCTCGGGAACAGGGAAGGGGCTCAGGTCTGCTCTGTCTACCAGAGCAGCCCCAGGCACGGAGGCAGAGGGAAGGATGCTTCTCTGGGAGGTCTGTGTCACATCACAAGGGTGAAGGTGCAATCTGGGCACCCCACAAAGCAGATCTGTGAGAACAGCACCAGTCCAGAGGCAACTGTGCTGCTAGTCAGCAAGAGATGCTGCCACATTTAACTGGAAGCATGCCAGAAACACAGCTCACCACAGTAACACCACTGCCACAGCAGAGGACAGACACAAAGCACCAGTATAGATATTACTGTAAAGAAAATCAGCAGTGAACTGGAGATATATAAATATATATATATATATATATAAAGAGCACATTAGAGAAGTCTAGTTATGGCTTTCTCCTTCCTATGTTTGCATTACAGAAGTACTGAGGTTTTTGCCATAGAGGGAAGACAGCGGGGCAGCACAGGCTCCAACAGACAAGCTGGAAGAACCTGAGAGGCTGGAGAGGAAATAAAAAGAACCCAGCTCACACAACGTTAAATCCCTCTTTTTTTTAATGAGTCTCTGCAATGAGCTTACTGCTCAGAGGTCACAGGGCAGCAGAGAGGATTTGAGTCATGAGGGGTGATGTAAAACCTAACAGCTATGCTTAATTTCCCTCATCTGAACGCTCCATGGGCAGGAGTCTGGTAGAAGAGCAATGCAGGTGCCAATGCACATTCACACTTGTGCTCAGCTCACTGCCTATCATGGCCTTTTCTGTGGAGCTGCTCCCTGGCCTGGCAGTCCCAGTCTGTCCTGGTGCCCAGGGCTCTTTCACCCCAGGACAGGGCTTGGCATTTGTCCTTGCTGAATTTTATGGGGTTCCTGTTAGCCTGTTCCTCCAGCTTGCCCAGGAAAAGCAGCCCTGCCTTCATGCATTTGTCATCTGCAGATTTTATGAGGGTGCATTGCATCACGTCCTCCAGGTCACTAATGAAGACTTCAAATAGGACACACCCCAGGGACAAGTCGAGAAACGCAGGGGTCTGTGAAGTACAACCCCATCAGCCCCATCATCCAACCATCTTGTAGCTGTCCATCCACCTGTTTGCCCATCCATCCCTCACAATCCTGCCTTGGATGCAGAAGTATCGTGGGAGGCAGTGTCTAAAGCCTTACTAAAGTCAAGGTAAAACATCATCCCTTTGGTGTCCCCTCACCCCCAGATCCATTCATTTCATGACAGAAGGCAATCAGGTTGGTTGAGCATGACTTGATCTTCTGAGCTGTGGAAAGGTCTGGCAATATAAGACTGGAGCTACAGGAGACTGTGTTTATTAGAAGGACCATTCCTAGGTATATAGAGAAATCATAGTCAACCAGAGTCAGTTGAGCTGGTAGTATGAGGATGTGGCACCAAGACACCAGTAGCCAGCACACCTGAGCAGAAACAGCAGGTTGGGGGGCAGTCTATAGTCCTAACAAGCACTAGACCTGTTGGTTGGCAGAACAGCATTGTCTGACCCAGGACAAAAAGACATTAGCAACCAATGACCTCCAGAAACATACCAGCCAGACATCACCAAAAGGGTCCATGTATTTCCAATCACCACATAGAATTTGCAAATCAAATGCCAATCCGGGAAAGATTTGGTGAGTGCAGAAATTTCTCCCTATGGATCCATCCGAAGATAGTCCAGAGCCAGTGCTGAGTCCGTGCTGTACAGCTCAGAAGGGCAATTTACAAGAGCTATCACTCAAAACCGTACCAAGAAAATGAAAGGCAGAGCTATGAACACAAGAGATCACCCTCACACTGACACCAGGAACCTGTCAGTACAGGTAGAAACCTGTTTAAGGGCACTGAGGCCCTGACCAATAACAAAGTTACTTTGTATATATGGATATAAATACATCAGAAAGCTACATGGACATTTTGCCTGGGGCTGAAGTGAACAGTTGGACTGGAGACATTGTCAATACCTGCCAGTTTTACACCAGAAGTACCGGCCCACACAAAAGAAAGAGAAGGTGCTGGTGAGGCTGGCAAACCAGCTTGTCTTACACTGGTGCCGGTGTCAGTTGGACATTGACTGCACAATGACATATTTCTCTAGATCATCACTGGTAACACACCCCAGGACACTACCTGGCAACAGTAGGAAGAGAAAACCACCCCCCATGACGGCCTTGCTTCGCTCCAACCATGACACTTTGGGACAGTTGAATAACCACCAAGGAAGCAAACCTGCACTCTGGCTGCTGCTGATCGAGATCTGATCTTGACAGTCACAACGTCCATCAAAAACTGTCAGTCATGATCCCAATGACAACGTGGAAGCAGCAGTTACAGCAGAAACACAATATAAAGCAATTAAAAGGCAACGCTATGATTAGGGCAAGTAGTTGAGCTTGGGACACAGAAGATGCAGCAGAACATCCTTCACACAAGAAAGGACCACAGGACACAGGGGCTAAGCCATAGACCAGATATCACCCTACGCTACACCCTTACATGAGGTTGGCATCCTTAAAAACAGGAGGAAACCCCAGACAACAACTGCTCGAGTCACAAGCTGGAGAGGGACTTTCCTTTTTACCAAAGAGGCCCTACATCTGCAAAGAGCAAAAGGCAGTTGGTTTCATTTTATTAAGCAAGGGAGACAGAAGGGTTGCAAGGTTTTAATTTAGAAATAACAAGTGATTGCAGATTAAAATAAAGTAGGAGGACAAACAAAAGTAAAGAACACAGCTTTGGGTTTTAAAAGCAGGAACTCCAGCTGTAGATCTGAAAACCTTAAAAAGAAGTAGGCAAAAGCCTTAAAAAAATACTTATCACAAAGGTAAGCTAAGATTGACCTTGCCAAAGATATTAAAACAAATAGGATGTTCTCACATAAATAAACGAATCTCTTTACTGAAAGGGTTGTTAGATACTGGAACAGGCTGCCCAGGGAGGCTGTTGAGTCACCATGCCTGGTGCTGTTTAAAAGAAGAGTAGACGTTGTACTTGGCAACACGGTCTAGTGTTGGACCCTACTAAGACTGGATAGATGGCTGGAATCGATGATCTTGAAGGTCTTTTCCAACCAAACCCATTCTACAATTCTATGAACTCTGCTCTTTTGGAATTGGAAGGGCAGCTTCATTCACACTCCAGGGAAGGTGCTGATGGCCATCTCAGAAGCATCACTGCAGGCCTGCCCCAGGCTGTTCTTACCTAAGCATCTAGTAGTGATCAGAGAGAATATATTAGGCTACCTGGACCTTAACTCTTACCCCAACAATTCTAAAAGGGCTGGCATATGGCATTGCAGGTGAGACTCATTTTAAAGTGAATATAACATACTTGAAGATCACCAAGATTAAAAAAGAAGAAAAGGGGCAAAAAGGTGCTGGTGTGTGCAAGTCTGATTAGCCCATCTCAAAAGTGTGTTCATACTTAAGTACATAACAATAACAATGTGGAAAGCGACACAAAATACGGCTTCGGTTTATTCATGATAAACCAGGCACTACTAAAGAGTTCCTTTCCTCCTGGCAGTCAGGAGGCCAGGGTGTGTTGTGCCCATCTTCACACGCAGCCTTTGGTACAACAGCTCCTTACTGGTTGAAACGGGGGGGGAAAGTGACCCGTTAAGACAGATGATGGCAGACATGGGATGCTGGTCTCGCTCATCATGCGAATTTGGCTGTCAGTCTCCTGGTCAGAAAGAAACAAGAAGCCTGAGCAGCTCAGCGCAGAGCAAGGCCAGTTTCAGCAGGCTGAAAAGAGACTCTTCGAGCTCCTTCAAAGTCAAAGGATCACAGCTAATATTCTAATTAATGGCAAAAAGGGCATTCTAATTAAATTTATCCTTACCTCTTCCTTTATTAACCTCAGTTCAGCATCAGTAACTCAGGTCTAGGAGATTATCTTCACAGGTAGGGGTAAAAGCAAGTTGCAGTGAACTCAATCATAATCAATCAGCAGATCAAGAACCTAGAACCAAAGCCAAAGCACTTCACCCACATGCCACGAGCTTAGCAGGTGGAGGTGAAAGGAAAAATAAAAAATTAAAAGTTCTGTATGAATAGTTTTTTATTAGTAACCAATCACAACTGCTTAAAGCAATAAAAAGGATGCAGCCTGGGGACCACATTCAGTAGCATTCCCTGAAAAGACAAAGCACCATTAATATTTCCCTCTAAAAGGCACCTGGTAGGACTTCCAAAGCCATTTCATTTTCAGTTCCCCATCTATGAACGTGGCCAACCAGGATGTGCAAAAGGGCAAAACCAGGTTACTGGGTGGGTCAGGAAAAAAGCTCTGCAGAAACGCCTGACTGGCTTAGCCAAGCAGAAGGAAGTCTGGGAGAAAGCAGGAGGACACCAGACAGCATCTCACCCTTCCCAGAGAGGCCCTTAGCAGCTCACAAGACAGAACACTGGAGATGCAGCACCTCCTTGTTTCTGGCTGGGCTTGTTCCTTTTGTTATGTGCTTTCTTTTTTTAAAATTGGATCCATTCACACCAGGAACTCCAGTGTGGTTTTGCTGCAGTGGGAAGTGGATGCTCTATCTAGTCCTGCATTAGTATCTTCATCTTTCTTTTATGTTTGGCTTGTCTTAGTGAAAGCAAGTTCGTCATTATCAGGCTATGATGTCCTAAGAGATGTTTAAGGTGGAACTCAATTAACCTCTGTGATCACTTGAAGTCTAGCTTGAGATAAGGTATTATTATATTTGCAAAATTAAAAGAGAAAGAGATGACATTTTGGTTAGTAAGAAAGAACAAGCCTCCACCTGTAAGGACTCCTGTTTACTGCAAGCAGGTAAGATGAGTGAGCTGTAATGGAAAACGTGCTTGGATGCACCAGCTTTGGAAGCACAACTCATGCATTAGCAATGTTTATGGGTTCTGTCATTACACAACCAGTCCTATGCACATCCCTTCTGGGAACATACAGGTTTCCAGACATAGTCAAAAGCAGGATGTCCGGTATCCAGGAAGGTTTATTTTTTTTCTACTGGCCTTCCATGAGCCAGAACCTTCCTGGACTCAAAAACATCTTTGACCGGTGGCTGAAGGGGTGAGATAAGTGCTTTGATACAGCGACAGACCACAAAACAAACAGTAAAGTGCTGTGGGACCCTGTGTTCTGACAGGCTTTTTCCAGATCCCAGTAGGACCTAAATGCCAGGAGATGAAGGCCATATGTTAGGATCTATGGCAGGAGTCTGCCCAAATGATACCGGGCACCTGTCAAAAGCAACACCCAGAAGAGTTTGAAAGGAACACTGTAACTCTTTGAACTGGCATTTCCCCATGAAACCACCACTGAAAAGCTTCCAGCTGTTGCCTTAAACAGGGAACAAGAACATGGATACAGCCAAGTGTGAGGCAAGGCACTGTGGGAAGGCTGAGCACACAGGGAACCCTGCAACCAGCAGGCAAGTTAAACAAGTTTTGCAGGACTGGTTATAGACCTGCCCATGTAGGAAAAAACTAACCCCCACCAGCATCCCAAAGCGGTTATGGGAACATTGGTGCCTGTGCCAGCCTAAGCTGCCAGCAGGAACTGCTGCCAGCATTAGAGCAGGCTATGTGCAGCGTGACCTAGTGCCAGCTGCGTCACTACGTGGTCACAGGGTGAGTCGAGAAAGTTGTAGCACAGACACAGGACCTAAAGGTGAACCTGTAGGGCCAAACCCAAAGACCAAGCTTTCAACAAGCGGACCCAAACTCTGCTCCTACCACAGGTGCTGTGGTTGGACTGCTCTGATACTTGCTTTCCTGTAGCCTTGTTCCCAGCTGACACAGAGGCAAGTGCCATCGCTGGGATCCCAGCTGGCAGCCAGGCAAGTGCCATCGCTGGGATCCCAGCTGGCAGCCAGGCAAGCAGCATGGCTGGGATCCCAGCTGGCAGCCAGGCAAGTGCCATCACTGCAATCCCAGCTGGCAGCCAGGCAAGTGCCATCACTGCAATCCCAGCTGGCAGCCAGGCAAGCGCCATCGCTGGGATCCCAGCTCCCCAGTGCCCTGCAGAGGTACGGTGTATGATGTCAGCAGGGAAGTTGCAGCAAAGTGACAAAACCTGCATGACTGCTCGAGGCAGAGGCTCTGTGGAAGGCAAAGGTGGGATGGCAGATAACATCGTGCAGATACGGTCAAGCCGCTGCCAGTATGAAAAATAACTCCTGCTGGAACACGATTGCTTTCCAGCCGGCAGCGATGCATCCAACCAAATGCATCTGAGTGCTCTTTGCAAGAATTGTCACGTTGACAGCCACAGAGATTGAAATCAAGTATCTGGTACCCAAAGAAACCCAACCACAGGGCTCCAATTAAGGAAGCAGACTGTTGCCAGAATGGATCGGAGCAGGAGGTGGTGTGGTCTGATATCCTCTTCCAACGTGAACCCTTTCAGCCAGGTAAGCGATTCCATCTCTGGCAAAATGTCCCAGACGTTTGGGATCAGAGGTTTTAAGGGAATTCCCAAGCCAGAGATTACATCCACACTATTTATATTTAATGCTAAGAATCAACTTAACCTCCATGAGTGTATCTGATCTCTTTTTGAGCACACTCCCACCTTTGGCTTCCACAATACCCCCCACTAACCTCATTTTGAATGTAAAGACATTTTTGCATACTAAACCCCAGTATCTTCATTTAGTTTGAAATTTCTGACTGCTCATTTCCTCAGCTCCTAACCCCACACAATGCTGATTCCTTCCCTCCAGCATCCTGCCAGCCTGACACAGTTCCCTAAGCCAGTTCCCTAAGCAGCTCATGATGGAAGTTGTTCCATCTCTTTGGACACTTTTGCTGGTTCACTCCATATCCTCCAGTTTTATCAGATCCTTTTCAAGGGCTGCAGACAGCATTCACATTCAACACATTTGTGTAGCAGCACATCAAGATCTTGTTTTGTTCTCTCCCTTTCCCAATAATTAATATTCCAATTGGCTCCTTCAGTACCTTTGTGCTACACACAGTCGGATCCTTTCCTCCCATGTGCATTCCATCATGTTCTGTCAGTGCAGGCTTTCCTCTGCCACTTCATCAGTAGAGACACTCTTCTACCTGTTTTCCCACAGGAGGCTCTAAGTTTTATCTTTTCCGTTATGCCAGTATCAGCAATCCATTGTGTAACCTTAAGATGGCTTCAGAACATACCTTACTACAGCTTCTCAGGAAAGGCTGAGAAGATTGGGACTGTTCAGCCTTGAGAAGAGAAGACTAAGGGGGGACCTAATTAAAGTTTACAATTATCTTAAACAGGGGATGCAGGGGGAATCAGCCAGCCCCTTTTCAGTGGTTTGTGGAGACAGGACAAGGGGCAATGGCTGCAAGTTGGAGCATAGGAAGTTCCGCACCAACATGGGGAAGAACTTTTTCCCAGTGAGGGTGACAGAGCCCTGGGACAGGCTGCCCAGGGAGGTGGTGGAGTCTCCTTCTCTGGAGATATTCAAGACCCGTCTGGATGCCTATCTCAGTGAAATGTCCTAGGGAGCTGCTTTGGCAGGGGGGTTGGACCCGATGATCTCTCGAGGTCCCTTCCAACCCCTACAATTCTATGATTCTATGATTCTCAACCCACCTCACTGGTATTCTTCCTTAGGCAGGAATGTCTGACTCCTTAGTCCACAGCTTTTCCCCAAGCTGTTTACCCTTAGGATACGTCTCTGTGTACTAGCTTCTCTTAAAAGCTGTTGAAGGACCTCACAGTTGCAGCTTTTGGAAAATCCAAGTACGAGTACCGTGCTCATGAACTCTCTAGAAAATAGATTCATAAACATTATTTCTCTGCAAAAGATTCTCTCCCAATACTTGATATTAATTCACGTCTCACATCATTCCACACTCAGATGTATTTCCTCCTTTTGATTTACTATCGATGTCATACTTGGTAGTGTAATCTACAAGCTCCATCATCAAGAGCAGTATCACATTTACAACCTTCCATTTCTGTGTTCCTAAGGCTAATTTAGGAGTCACACAGTACAGTGTCTAGCACAGCTACTGCAAACTCCTCCAGACTCCTTCAGTCAAGGCAGCCTGGGCCTGGAGAGCTATTAGGGCTCATTACATCAGCTGCCCTAAAAAGCTGTTACTGGCACATCAATTTCATCTTTTGTAGCAAGGCTCTGATGTGGAAACTTCTGAGTTCCTCTGCCCCAAATACTGACAGAGGTAACTTAATTTGCTTTTCTTGGTCAGTCTTCCCAGAGAAGGGCAGCAATGGGAGCATTACACTTAAGGCAAACAATATGCTGAAAGACACGATTTCTTTGCATCACCATCCCTAAACCCAATCCTTCATTCATATTTACACTGCCCAACACACATCACTGCTGCTGGGAAACATCTTTACTTCTGCAGTGCTGGACCTCAAAGCCCCACGCCCAGACTGAAAGAGATTTAGGCAGACACGCACCTTTGAGTCAGGTACCCAAGTCCTGCTCAAGACTCAAAAGCCCTGCTTGCCTCGTGACTGACGTACTGCAGGGTCTGGGGTTCCTTTCACCAAGGAACTCCATGAAGCGCTACAGTGCCACCACTGCCCGTGTTGACAGGTATCACTGGCATGTCAGAAAGGAGCACCTGGCTGCCTTCTACCCAAATCATTACTAGTTTGGAAACCCTGTCTCAGCAGCTAAGTTCCATGAGGGGTGCAAGCCAACCAGGTACATCCCAATCAGAGGAGGCCATGGAAGCTCCACTCTGTATTAAGGCACAATAGCTAGCACATTTGTCAGTGAGATGAAGCACGTAGGCTGCAGGCCTTCCTCTGCCTGCGGGGCAGATTTGGGTCAGTGCTTCCTGGCTCAGGAGTCCCTCTGCCATGGGGCAGTGGCTGTGGTGCCCGGTGCTCCTCAGCCACTATGGCAGGAACATCACTGCCTCCAGCCACATAGAGCGGTGCGTCCTTAAGTCAGACCCCACTGTACAAACATCCAGAGGCTGAGTGGATGACAACTGTTACCCACTAGGAATATTTCAAGGTATGCTGCTAGTGCAGGTCGGCGTCATCATGAGCTCTATCCCCTGCAGTCACCAAACAGCCTCGTGGTACAGAACAGCTTTCTACCCAACAAACCAAACCCAGCAAACAAGACAAGGAACGTAAAGAGCAGAGGTCACAGTACCACTTTACCCAGGACCACGCAGGAAGCAAGCCTCAGCACCAAGAATCTAATTAATGTTTCCTTTAACATGGGTACACAATTGTATTTTTGTTTCCCACAGCTATGCAAAATACAAAAAACTCACTTAAGACAGAGACAGGCTGAGTAGCTGCTTGGTAGGTGCTTTGTCTAAGTTCACTTGCACTTACCACGTAACGTGCACATTAAGTGGGTACAGACAAGCCAGAGATCTTTACAATACTCCAAAAGTCAAGGGCTGATGCTATTTAACCATTGGTCTTTTCTTAGTGTTTACCAAGGGTTCAAAACAGTGGCAACCACTAGTCCTCATTAAATTAGTCATCTCTTTCATTGCAAAAGATGCCTGGATTTTAGCAATTCATCTGATTAGAGCTGGCATTTTGGAATTGCATCACTGTTTAGCTGTGGGTATTCCACCTGCCAAGGAATTGAGGTGAGGAGTCAGATTTTTATCTCAGGTTTCATTTCAGCAACTCCCATGAAAGTGCATGGGCAGGCTGTACAAAGACTCCTTCTGTTTCCGTACAGGTGTACACCTCTGTATCCTACAGGTAATCACACGACATTGTCTGCTCCATTCTTTAAAGCCTTTATCTTGCAAGAAGATTCCTCTCAATTACTTGTTGCGGAGTAGTAAGCAAACAAGGGCTTACTCTGCAAGCTGACAGACAGACAGACAGACTTTGTGCTCTAGGTGGGCACAGATAGGCGAGTCAGGAGGCAATAGGTGCATTGAGCATACATCGCTGACACAGGACGTGCCTTCACCGTGACTGTCCAAGATACAAACACGATAAAAAGCAGTACTGGCGTGAGTTCTCAGCAGCAAGGCTAAAATAAACTGAGGCAGCAGCAAGGCAACAGGAAGGAGGCAGCAAACAGCTTTCAGCTCTTACTTGCCATAAACTGGCACTTGCAAGGATTAGCCTGTGATTCTGGCTGAGGAGCTCACGAGCAAGCTAAGCTTCAGAGAGGAACTAGAACTCACATTAACTGCAACTATTTTATTTTTAATTTGATGTCTACCATCAATCCCAGAAGGAGTTCAGCACAGAGACCCACAGGAGGGACAAACATTCGACTGCTTACCTTCAGACTAACTCACACCCTGCTCTGCATTCTCTACTGTTAGGGATTTAACCTTCCCACCTAGCTACACATTCAACAACAGGAGCGTAGAGTGCCTTCACAGCAGCAGGTGCCCGACTCCTCCAGACTCGTCTTGCTCCTTGGACAAGCATCCCAAGGAGCAGGGAGTTAAGCAAGAGAGCAGCCTCCTTTTCTTATATTTGCCAAGGATGCAATTCTGGGTATTGGCACACCAAGGCAGACTGTAAGAGCAGAGCATTCAAACTTTAAGCTCCATTTAGTCTTTGAATTCCAGCTGGACACACAGGTGAGTAATGCTGTACCCACCTGCAAATACAAAAGGAAGTCACCCTTATGTGGTTAGGCTTTTCTTTATGTTAGCTGCCACATGAAGGTTTTTTTGGACTAAGGGTGCAAGTTTCCAAACCCATGTTTTGAAGAATTACTTAAGAGAGCTTACTGAAGGGCCCTCATTTCCTTTTCTACCATTCCTGTAGTTGTGGTATCTTGATATTAACTAATACAGCTCTACACTACACACGTATCCAGCAACCGCCATTACAAAGAGACACACTTCGGTTTAGTCACCCATCTTCTCCCCCTGTTTTATACATCCACCATGTCCTGAACTGAAGTCTTGAAGGTGATGACAACACATGATGGGCATTTCATAATTCTTGATAAAATTTCAGGCAGCAGCCTCTGCTACCCAACATTTAAGACTGGCATTTTCTGTCCTTATAGCTAATTCATGCTTATCTATTCTGTACTTCACAGAGACTTTTAAAGCCCCAGCTAAATCTGAAGAGGGAGATGGGTTGTCTGTAAAGCAAGAAAAAAGAGGAATAGAATGATGGCCAGTAAGTGGCAGCTGCCAAGGTAGGCAGATGTATTGTAACACGTCACTGAGACAGGTAAAGAGGATAAATCAATTGTCAATATTTAATAGAAACGTTTTATTTAAAAGGGATGACATAACACCCCGCTGCCTCTCATCACCCCCAGTCCTCTTTCATAGCCTCCCTCTCAGGCCAGTGATATTTCCTTCATGTTCTCAAGCAGTCATGGAATGAGAAAAAGGATTGAGACACAATATGTTACAGCAGAAAAAAATGAAGCATGGCTGCTCTGCACCATTCAACACTACCCCTAGAAGCAAACAGGGGAAGGTAGCTACAACGTTACAATAATTATGCAGAAAAGCTTTAAGGTCTGTAAGCTAGGCAAGTAGTTGGGAAACATTTCAGCCACTCTTTATGAAGAGATGTTGCTGTGGAGTCAAGCTTTTCTTGACAAGTTTTGTGAAGAGGCTGATACTCCTTTTCCCTGCTCTCCAGGGAGAGCTAGAGGTTCAGTTCCCACGCCATAAGTAGTCTCTGACAAGAATATCAAAGGTGCAGAACACTGACACTTTTCTTCAGTAGCTTCAAGCTTTAACTTTCAATGTTTATACAACAGAAAAGCAGAGAACAATCAGCATGTGTAGTCATCGTGCCTGAAATACTACTGAATAGCTACAGGAGTATTGAATTTAAAAAATGAGAAAGAACAGGACCATTAAAGGGAACAAATCTAACTTTTTTTCCCTAGGAGCACAGGACAGCTGCCCCAGATCCCCACAGATGAGCAACTGAGCCTCCATAATCTGTTTCATATCATAAAAATTAGATCAGAGTTTGGTGTATCACTCCAAGTTTACCCTTATGAGGGGGGACATGGTGCTCCTGCCTGTGCCCCATCACTGAGGTGAGCACACATTCCCTGCTCCAGCCTGGGCTGAGGAGAGAAGGGCAGGGATCAGGGGTAGTTCCCACTCCTCATCACTCCCTGGGTAATCCAGAGAATCACTGCTAGCCTGAAACAAAGGAGGGCAGGTGTTGAGCAGACAGGGGAACACCACACCCCAGAATAATTAGTGTACTTTTACAAGCACTTGCTGTGTCACAGCCAGAGAGGCCTGACTGGCATATGAAGGTGGTGAGGGCTGAAGAGTTTTGAAACACAGATTAAGCAGAGGCCTGATATAGGTACAGAAATACAGTTCTCCATTAACAAACTTATATGAAGAATGGTTTTGCTGCTCTGAATATGAGATGCCTAAGAACAAAGTTTCCCACCTATCAAAGAGTCCTTTTTTATTAGCAAGCTCTGAAAACCTCTTTTTAAAACTAAAGCTACTAAAGTTTGGGGTAAAAGGGAATACTTACGATTTTCATATATCACTTGAGATCAAAGTGTGTGCTATTCTTTTCTCTTTCATTCTTCAGTTCTTATGGGGCTATGAAGTCATCAAAAAACTGATAAAATCAAGGGCAGGAAAGATAGCACATTGAAACACGTCTTTCCTCCAACATTGCTGTTGTGATAAGGTATTTACAACCTGCTATCTCTTTTCTTTGCTGTAAACTCCAGATCAAGACATTGTGACAGTGCTGTGAGTGACACCAGTAGCACTACTGCTGCTCAGTGTGCAAGCATGGAAAAGGGTTGTATGTTGTAAGCTGCAGAATCATCCAAACTACACCTGCCACCCTGCATCACCACAGAAATGGCTGCACCTTCCAGGGATAAAAGGTAACACATTTTCTTTGCAGCTGTCAGTAAAGAGTGATCCCCCATAAACACTAAGGGGAAGTAGGACAGAGTGTACAGAAGATAAAGGCCTCTCAGCCTGCTAGTACACATGGTAAAGGCAGTGTGAACTCCCCTTTTACAGGGTCAAAGTGGAAGTTCAAGAACATCCACATCCTCAGAACACACACAACTATCCAGTATTTTTTTGATGCTCAAAGCCATTTGTAAGACTTCTCTGGACTCCAGCCACATCTTCCCATGGCAGCTAGATGCACTGGCTCAAGCTAGCCTCCAGCAGCCAGAATGACCAATTCCCCAACCACCAACACCCTGACTCCCCACCCAAAACTGATCTAAATCAACCTACTGGATGGCACAGAGAAGACAGAAGTGATACAAACATGTGATTCCTCCACAGAGGCAGAAAGAATACCCAGGCACTTCATTTGCACTCCAGTACTTGGGTCCAGTTCCAGCCAAGACCCAGTTAATAACCTTCCCAGCAGCCAGCAGGATGCTGTGTCTGGGAGTCAGGATGAGAGCCGTGTTGATAACACACTGACATTTTTCGATGCTGCCAAGCAGTCAAGGACTTTGCAGTTGTGCATATTTCCTTGCTAATGAGAAGGTGGGGAGCACCCAGGAAGCTGGGATGGAACACAACCCAGACAGATGACCCAAACTGGCCAAAGAGGGTATTCCACACCAATTACATCATGCTTACCATAGAGGGAGGCTAGTGGGGGGGGTGGGGAGGAGCACACAGCTCCAGGACATGCAGTTTTTGGGGACAGTCCAGCTTCAGGATGGCTCTGAGCTGTATGGCCTGAGTTGTGCAGTTCAGTGAGAAACTGTGTTGTGTATCACCAGTTTTGTATATTTTGCTATAAAAGTCCTATCTATTATTGTTTTTTCTCTCCCTGCTGTCCCAGTAAACTGTCCTTATCCCAAACCACAAGGTTTGCCTTTTTTCCTTTCACCCCACCCTGCCCGTGCAGAGAGTGTGGCTGCCTAGCTCTGGGCTAGGGTCAATGCCATGACAATTTGGATCCATAAAACAGACTTCTGTCGGGTAGTAGAACCTGTCCGTTTAAACCTGACTGCCTCCCTTCTCTAGAGGCTTCAGAGATGTCTCTGTAGTGTTACAGGTAGCCAGTAGCACCATGCCACTCAGATTTTTGATCCTCCAGATCTTTCCAGAGTCATGGAAATGCAAGCTACAGAAATCACCTAGTAGTAACTCTTGTGTTCTAGTGTTCCAATTCTAGGATTCTAGTGTTCCAAGATCAATTAGAAGGCAACTTGATGCTGTGAATCTGGGAAACCTGGAGGAAAAAAGCCTCAGAAGGTGGGAAATACAAATATTTGAATACATGCTTACAATGAAAGGCAAACCTCTCTCAACTTCAATCTTTGCAAAATGTTATATGTGAAAAGATGTCATAAAATATAATAAGTTATCCAAAGTTTAATACAACCTGCAGAAGTTATAAACAGAGACTTCTAAACACTTCAGTGCTCTTCTGAAGCTAAGGAAACATGAAGTCTAAGTGATCAAACATGCAGAAACCATCAAGGAAAGCCTCCCTAGTGCTGACCTTCAACTTCTTCCACCACTGATTGAGGAATATGGGATACTCGTAATTCATGCAGGTTATCAAGGAAAGAACCTCTTTAATAATGAAGTTGGGATCTTTATATGCAGGACTATTATGAAGGCAAAAACAATCTTACAAGCTCATTTTAGACTGTATCCCAGGGCAGCATGGCATCTGTCAGGAAACTGAAGGCAACGTTTATTTCTTTCAGTTTAAAACTATTAGATGTTATTTTAAGATGTTAGTGATTTAAGGAAATTTAAAATTCATGCACTTGCATCAGAAGTGTAACTTAAACTAAAACCTGATCAACCCATTAGCAATCATGTAAAAACCCAAAATAGTCCTGCTGCATTCAGTGCATTTTAAGAATGCTCAGTGTCAATGCTTTTAAAAATCCGAATTAGTGATTTCTGCCAATCACAAGTCCTGATGATTTTTCCATTCCTTTAAAATTGGAAAAATATATTGAATTTATAGTAGCATTTTAGTAGAACAAGAGCCATTTTAGTCATCTGACTCTCCAGAACAGTACTGATGCTTCCATTATGTCACTTAACCACAGGGAAAGCTCAAAAACTGAGTGACACTTACATCTATCAGGGGATGAAAGAGCTTGAAGATTCTCAAACAAGCATTTGTACTCCAAAAGCATTTCTTTTATTTACAAAGACCATAATCACCAATAAGCAATTTTTATTGTTCAATCCAAGTTGCATGTAAGAAGTGAAACAGCCCACAGTGAAAAGCATTCAATTAAATTTTTTAATGATCTGCAAAGCATTATCAGAAGACACAAAGAACATTCTAAAATACAAACTTTCTGCTGAGTGTCCTTTTAAAAAGCTAGCAGCATAAAATATTTTTGAACAGACCAGATGTCTCTGTTGCATCCTGAGTAGCACATCATTTAGTTGTCCGTGACTTTTGACTCCCGAGTTTTGCAAATGCTGACACATCAAGACTCTTACCACTGTTGCACTGTTCATATAAAGTCTGAAAGTTAATAAAAAACCCACAGGTTTTCAGGTAAACCCATACCACACAAATTCAAACTATGTCTTTATAAAAAAGATTAGCACTTAAGGGGACACACATTGAAATATCCTAAACCCTATACTAAAATTTTCCTCTCAAAACAGAATAAAGATATATTTAATGCAACCTAGGACACAGAAGAAAACACATACATTGATTTAGCAGCATGAGCAAAAGGTACAAAGCCTCACAAGTTGGCAGAAAAGCTGATTGCCAAGATTTAAAATCAAATCTGCTCCATCAATTGTCCCTGATGTGCAAACACCAGCATGGAAGAGAGAGGGTTTGTATACCCAGGGCAGGCAAGCTCCATGAGATAGGAAGATCAGTGGCCACAAACATACCAACATCATAATACAGATAAACTGAGAGGCAGAAAGAAAAGAAAGAGCTACAAATCAAGATGAACATCATTCCTTTGACTCCTCCATTCAGGAGGATAGGGAGATAGCCTGCATGGTTGCTAAAGCACCACAGCCTGTAACATTTTTCCAGCTGTGGTTTAAGCTCCCATACATGTATGCTTTAATCTTTCACTACCAAACATTGCAATCTCTGTTTGCTGAGCACCTACTGCCACACCAAAGAGAAAGAAAGGTGTACTTACCCTAGCAGCTCTAGAAATAGAGTTGGGGGAATTCAAGCCAACAAGCTGGCCGAGAATACGTTTCATCTCCTCCGTTGTTCCTTTTGCATTTGGAACCCCTGAAGTTAATTGATAATTATGCTAAAGTTCTATACAGATACATATACAAAAATTACCAGTGCAGCTTGTAAGAGGTATGCAAAAAGTCAATTTTGAAGAACTTAATTAAAAAACAGAAATCTTCTCTGAAAGATACAGGAAGCAATCAAAATAGACTGTTACACCAGGAAGTGGAAAGTAAAAGTATTTTGTTTCCTTAAACAGAATTACAAATACTACTTAATAAAAGTGTATTTTAAAATAAATGTACCTGTTTGACAGTGACTTTGAATTTGAACATAAGGATGCACCAGCAACTCCGAAACAGAAATTCTTTGTTTAGGGTTTCTTACTAAGCAGTGCTGCAAATGAAACAACAACAAAGTTTTGCCTATAAATGAAGAATTTTCTTAAGAACTAACAGTGAGGACAGTTCAAAAGACCTTGTAGATGCATGTCAAAACTTCTTACCACCAAGCTACACACTCAGAAAGGCTCAGCTCAAGATACAGTAACAGATTAACCTAATTGACTGTTACTGTCAGAGTAAAGTTTGGTGTCCTGGTTTACTCATGCAACAGTGAACAGAGGTAAAGACCAGAACCTACAATATTCTTTTATTCTGAAGGATACAAAATGACTCTAAGATATGAAAGTTAAGGAGAAAAGGGTTTCTGGATCTCAGATTTTTACCAGCTGAGCAGCACATTTAGGGCTCAAGCAAAAGCACAGGCCGTGTTTCAAAAGCAGGCAACTATGCAGAGTGAGGGAAAGGGATGTCAAGTACAAAAGCTACTGTTTTTATTTTGGATTGTTCAGCCCAAGGAGCAAAGCCAGACTGCCTTAACTAATGACTTGTGACTGAGCTGAAAATAAGGCTTTTACTATGGAAGTTATATGAAGAAGCTCTCACTTCCTTGAAGTCTTTCTTTTTGCAATAAGTAGCAGCAAGCATTTATTTGTGAAAGAAGTTTCTCAAGCACAACTCATTCAGTTTAAGAAAAATTCACTTTAAATACACTGCCATTATTTGGCTCAAAATTCATACTAAGGTGCAGTTACCTTTAGCACATCTTGAAGATCTTTCTCAGCAATATCTGGAAACTCAATTTCATAACTAGGATCAACAATAGCCTGCAATTTATTAATCTGATTTGTTATATGTTGAAATGGAGTCCTCCCGTACGTCATACAGTACAAAATGCATCCCAAGGACCAGACATCACTTTTGGGACTTATCTAATACAAAAAAACAAAGAAAAAAAGGATTGTTTCTCATTTAAGGATGTGTTTCTCTTCAGTCAATTTATCACATAACTACACTGTGACGTGACAGTACATCTATTTTATGTTGAATAATATATCTTAGTAAAATCACACAAAACCCCCAAGACAGCATGTCATTATCTACTAAGACAGCGTTGTAGCTTCGTTCAGTAATATTCCATAAGAAAGGTGGTTTCATTATCTTTGAAAAATCAACTAAAAATAAATGTAAATCTTGACAAGTTGAAGAGCAAGATTCTAATTTCATATTTACAAGTAAATATAAACATACTAAATTAATTCAAGCAGAAACCAGTGAGACATCACAGCTATGATCCCCAAGTGGGAAGCCTGGAATCAGAATTGTCTTGGTTGGAAGGGACCATAGTTTAGTTCCTCTGGTTTTAAAGGATCCAGATCTGGATTTTAAGCACCACACCTGGGCTGTTCCTTATAGCAGGAGTTTACATTTCTCTTTTTGAAGCTGAACTATTTTAAGAAAAGCATTTAAGGTTAGGGGAGTCAGGGAAGGGAGGGAGATGGCATGCAAAGAGCCTGGCTCCCAGCACAATGGTTGTATTTTTGCTTAGATGAGCTGAGCTCCAAAACAAGTCTGTACTTTACACAGTTTTTTACCTTATTTAAAAGGACAGCACCACCCCTTGTAAAAGTAAAAAGCACCATCCTCACCATAACCATCAGTGTACCCTGACACTTCACAGGCTGCAGGTCTTTCACTGTACTCTGTATTGCTAATCTCTGCCATTCACATGAATAATATTGGAAGGCTTTTTATTGCTCCATAAAAAACAGATTTTAAAATATTTTTACATTTATCAGTTTAGATACTATAACTGCTGCTATACTATAACTGATACTATATCAGCTCTTCCAACACCCAATTGCTGTCAATTTTGCTCATTAATTCAGCACTTATATTTTTCTAAACACCATCTGCAGAATGCTTTTAGGTAGTTGAGAGGACTGAGCCTTTATTGAACTCCTCT
This sequence comes from Hypotaenidia okinawae, assembly GCA_027925045.1. NCBI lineage: Eukaryota > Metazoa > Chordata > Aves > Gruiformes > Rallidae > Hypotaenidia > Hypotaenidia okinawae. The sequence goes on from BSDF01000003.1 coordinate 87,088,793, forward strand.
GCCCGCCACCCTCATGGCACAATGGATTTCCTTGTGTTCCGGTTTCAGTGGAACACCAAGAAGATTAAGTCTTCAGATCTATGTCTGAATTACTTTCTTCTTACCATGAAGGGAATAGGAGAAAAAAGATGATGTTACCTTAGATCGAGATTTCCCATTTTCTCCATAGGAAGACATGTCTCTTATTGCTTCAGGTGGCATATAATTCATCGTGCCAACCTAGACACAAACAAGTAGAATTACTCCTTTAAGTGAAGCACCCATTTCATTCAACTCACTTGATGAAGTGTTAGATTTTTGTCTCAAATTGCTGAAAAACATAATGAAAATTAAGGCTAGAGGCCACTGTTCAGTAAGAACTTCTAGAAATTCGTACATATGAATATTTATATATATATAAAAACAGTTCAGCTTAAGTTTGCAGTATTCATGGAAGTTACTAAATCAGCATAATCAGCAAGCACTATAGCACTTCACAGAAGTGTACATCACCTGAGAATCTTTAACGATGCTTGTCACATCTGGCTGCATTTGGTTTGCGATGCCAAAGTCAATTAGCTTTAACATCCCATCTACTATCAGGAAGTTTGCTGGTTTCAGGTCACTGTGAATAATGCCTGTAAAATGAAGTTTGAAGTCAATCCCAGTTTCATCAACCCAAGTTACTAGTGAAGTACAGGGGGTTTAAATTACTCGATTCTCATAACCCTTCTGCAGAGAGATGGTGCAGATCAGCTTTACCTGGCCACAGCCAAATTGTTCTCAGACTATTTAATAAAGCATTTCCATTTCTTTTTAAATAGTTAAGACCTGCATGATTTTATAGTTTGAATTATTCAAATCTGCAGGCAACCCAAGAGACTCGAGTTGTATGGTTCCTCTCACTTATGTATGGGCTCTCTGGTGCCTTCAGCTGCTGTTTCAGACCCTTTTCAATGACTGGCCCGCTGCTGTAGCTTTCTCTTAAGTAATTAGCTAGGCAGGTACTTAAAGTAAAACTTCTACTGCTTACTCTGATGTTTCCTGCTTCCTAATCTCAAGGTTACCATTCATTGAGGATTACATTTGACTGACTTCTCACGAACCCTACTTACGTGATTTATTACCCATTTTGGTTATTTTCCATATAGTCAACAAAATCATCCTTATATTTTGCAAAATTGTTTGTTTCAAGGGAACATCAGGTAGTAAGTAGCCTATGTTTTAGTAGATTTTGCTGACTTTCTATATTATTCAAAGTTCTAATCACAGAATCATAAGGTTGGAAAAGCCCTTTAAGATCATAAAGTCCAACTGTTCCCATCCTAAGCTAAACCATATCCCTACGTACCTGATCTACCCTTTTTTAAACACATCCAGGGAAGGTGACTCAACCACCTCCCTGGGCAGCCTGTTCCAGGCCTAACAACTCTTTCAGTAGAAAATTTTTTTCTAATATCTAATGTTCTTGTGCTGCAAAGAGTTAACAGTCCCCTCTATACATAGAAGTCCCAACTTTCTTAAACAGGAAAAGGATCCAGATCTACTCTCTCCCTTATGCTATACAGCCAAACAGAACAGACTTCAGGAACAGGTAAATATTAAAGGAAAGTCTGAAGTGAAGTAGTATGAGAAAAAGCTGAAACACTATGTAAAAATGACAGATGTGTAAAAGCTGTCATTAACATCAAAGCTCTTTTGGAGACAGCAGGTGGCTAATATCTTAGTCCAATGGCAAACAAGCAATAGTTGCAGTATAAAATATAGTCTAATACAGAAAAGATTATTTTCTATTGTTGCAAGGCAAGAGAAAGCATCATACTGCAGTGATACTTAAGAGATCCCTTAAGAGACACTTCGATAGATCCCTACTGCTGCATCAAGAGTTAATCTCAGCTTTTGCTTCGCTAAAATTGCTTTCACACTACAGTAAACACCCATCTTTGAAGATCACTAGGCTTACACCAAAACTAAGAGCAGTACCACCTCCAAAATTTAACACACATCCACACTGTCACTTCCATAACTTATACAAATACCTAGAATTATTTAAGAATACCATATTCATGAATTGTGTGAACAGCTTCCAGCATATTTTTCCAATAGCTCTTTCGTTCCAGTGGATCAATGTTTTTTTTCTTTTTGAGCCAGGTATTGAGGTCAATGTTTCCACATTCCATTACCATGTAGATATGATGATCAGTAATTTCACTGCAAAAAGAAATATACTTATGTTAAATTTTAAGGCAACTTCTTAATATCAAAAGAAGCTGGTTTAATAAAATTAGTGTTTACTCACTAGCTGTAAAGACGGATGATTTTATCACTGTGTTGCTGCAGTTTATTCAAATGAGCAATTTCATTCTTATAGCTCTCAACAGTCTGTTGATCAGCTTCCTCTAGATTCACATATTTGACAGCATACAGCTGTTTCTTTTCATTCAGTACTTGAAATACCTGCAAAAAAGTATGAGTTAGTAACTTCATTCAATTCTAATTCTGATTTACTGTGGTCCTTCATCTCCCCAAAGCCAGAATTTCAAAGTAGTAAGTGCACCTTTTCAAGAGGAAGAAGCAACACTGAAGTTACAAAGAAGTTCATGCAAGTCAATGTTAAGTAAAATTAAGAAAGAAGCCACTGGTTACAACAGAAACAGCCCTCTATCAGAAAACATCAGGTACGTTATATTTTGCTAGGTGTATCTGATCACAAGTCTAAATTGTTCCTACAATAAAGAACGCAAAAACAACACCTCCAACAGGTATAAGGGTTTGACCTGTCACTGCACACCCATTTCATCACACCCTGGTAGTTTAGAGGTCACATAGGAGGTAGAGAGCAGCCTCTGTTCTGTTCAGTCTTAAGGTGAGAAGACTACAGTGCATCTTAAGGTTGTCTTCACTGATTTAAAGAGAAGGCTAAATATAAGCCAGCAGCATGCCCTCGCAGCCAAGAGGGCAAACCACATCCTGGGGTGCACCAAACACAGCATAACTGGCCAGTCAAAAGGGGTGATTATCCTGCAGTATTCAGAGCTGGTCTGACCTCACCTAGGGGAGTGTGTGCAGTTCTGAGCCTCACCATTAAAGAAGCAGTCATGTTAGTACTAGGCACTCATTAGATGACCAACATGTATGTTGACGATACCACTACTGTGTAAGTGAATGACTGCAAAAGGACAAAAGAGCATCTTACCTTACTTGAGCCTCCACTACCTATTTGCTTTAATATTGTATAAACTTTTCCTTGGATGGCAAGGCATTCATGTGCAGGTATAGAAGCTGGAACCTGCGTGCATACAAAAGAGGTTATGAAAATAACTACTGGCATACATGCAGCAGAACAAGTTAGAGCTCTCCTTTTTAATAAGTTAATATGTTTAAAGTTTTCTTGGTCTTTCTGAACACAGTAAAGTATGGTAAAGCTAAACTTCAAACATTTTTCTAGAAAGCTAATGATCCCCATAGAAGTGATCATCACTTCGCACGTAACATCACTGTACTCTTATAAAAGATACCAATTCTCCTCATGTTGGAACTCAAGAACAGTGTCCTTTAATAAGGCTTCTCAGATCACTACAGATACCTCCCTCTTTGCAGGTAACGTTGGAAGTTAAACTAAGAGACCACGTCACCACGTGCAGCTAGCATTTGAGGCTAACTGCTAGCTAGCAGACTTCAGTGCTGTCGAGGTAGAACATCCTGTAGTGCCTCTCACTGCTACATCAAGCTGTAGAACAGCCGCAGGCTTTGAATATTAATTCTCTGGTAGGAAGTTTAAACCCATTCTCCAAGTCTACCTGCAGTTGGAAAGATCCCTACTTGAATGTGCAACCCATCCAAGGTAATCCATTTTTACATGATTTCAGGCCACTACAAATGCATCCAAACTTGAAATCTAACTGAAGAGAGGAAGGAGGAAGGTTCTTTATTGTTTTGCCTCCCTCAGACTTTTATGATTCCCAACACACACTGCTTCTTTCTGGATACACTGTAATGGGTAGTACTGCTATAAAAGTGCAGCAGAACATGAAAATAGTGACTAGTTTTTGCCTCTGTCATGAAGTGGGATCTGACAAAGGCTTAGATTTCAGACAGAGGCCTCATGATTTTGAAGCAACTTAACTGAGTTTACGAGAGCTGACTTACCTTATCTAAATTCAGACATACATATGAAGAAAGTTATTTTTACAATAAGCAATAGAGACTACATTCTAGAAAGTCAAACAGTAACTTTAGATTAAAATATATATACACACACTTACTTAACCTAAAAGTAGTCTCCAATGAAAATATGTACTGGAAAATGGCAGAAGAGAGCCTAAAATTGTTACCTGCAAGCCAACTTGATTTTGAAATGGTGTTGCTGGAGTATGTGGTAGGAAATATGGGAGCTGGCTGTAGGGAGTAGAAATTTGACATCCTGGTAGAACATTGTTCTTTACCACTGGTGTTCTGAAACTAAAAGAAATTGTGAACAATATCTGGGTTTAGTTGTATTTTCTTAAGATTATTCTAATAATGAAGTGAAAATCTTCAGTGCTTGTTGAAAGTTAAACCATATGACTAGCAAAAGCCCAAGTCTCTGCTATGGATTCAGTAATTAGCATTAAAGTCATTTCAACTTCTTCACTGACCAAGTGTACTCCTAAGGGACTTCCTAAACTATAACATATTTCTTAAAACAGGAACTAATTAAATCCCCATTTGCAGTTACTAGCTGGCACTCACCACCAACTGCACAATGAATGCACCATAGAAGAGGTGAGCATAAGACAGCAAGATAGTCCAAGTCAGGTAGTTCTCTTGCTTATTGCTCTTCATTCAAAGCCTTTTTATAAACTAGGTTAGCCTTTAAGGTAAGCATTTTGAGACAAACCACTTCAAAGCAGTCATAAGGTTTTTTGAGCTACACTGTGAACATAAAGATCAAGTGTTTAAGAAACTAAAGATTGCAAGAAATCCTTCATGTCCTTTTGATTTATCCCCTTGCTGTCTCTACCATTTATTTAGTTATGTTTCCAAATACACTCTCCCTTCTACCCAGTATTCACAGAAATTAGTGCTAAGACCAGAACCAGAAAGTAATTTACACCTAGGACTTTTTTGTGAGAATAATAGAAAAGTTTAAAAAAAGAGCAAGGAAAACCAGTCAAAAGCACAGTTCTCACTGAACACAAAAGCACTCAACAACTCTGCATGCTTACTATGTGCCATACATACATTGTGAGAATTTTTTTTTTTAATTTCCATTATTATTAACTTGTGAAAGAAGCAAGAACAGAATATATTCAAGGACCACTTTTCAAAATTCATCATGAGATGATGTGCTTCGTTCACTACATACATTTTAAATTCTACAGTGGGAAACAGAGGTCCTACCAACAGGAACAGTGCTTACTCATCTCACAGCCTTGACATATATGATTCATCCTAGAGACTTATAAAATAGTAAGTAATCATATAATTAAAAAGACTTATCAACATATGCACAGGGGTTTATGCCTAATTTAAGATTGCACAGATAAACAAATGCTAGCATTTCTTAACTTGAGTATTTGATTCTGCAAGCCCCTAGATTTCTTACAGATTTTTTTAAACCCACAGATACTTGCATCATGGGAACCAGATTGATACACAGTTATCAATCTAAAAAGAATGCCAGTTACCAAAATACAAGGCATCTGAAACAAGTGGTGTGTAGCATGCATCAGAGAAAGAGGTAGCAGGGATCAGAGAAAGAGGTAAAGGCTGCAATAAGGACTTAGAAGCACACCACCAAATTGCTAAGTGTCTGTGTGTCATCTTTTCAGCAAAGGTCCCTAAGTGCAATCTGAATCTTCAAGTCAGGTACTTGACCAAGTGCTGGAAGCACTCAGAAGTCTTGTTTCCTATCTGGACAGAGAAGCTTAAGAAACACTGTTAAGGACTTTTTAAGTCTTTCTAGAAATCAGCTACCATTCACGAGAGTAGCTCAAAGAAATGGCTTACCAGTCCATATAGTCCTTATATGTGGTGCTTGGTGTTCCACAAACAGGCAATGGATCACTTTCCTTAGGAACTGCATCTGGTGGCGATACACCTCTTGAAACAGGATAACCAGGCTGTTCAAGGCTTGATCGTTTTCCCTATAAAGGGCAAAGCAAGGTATTATTACAAGGAGCCACAGCTAAGAACACATTTTTCAACTTGCAAAAGATGTTACCTCTCTATAGCAGCTTTTCTGTGCCATGGGTTCTTGGATTGGCCATTTTCTTCTGGCATTAACACAGTTTAGTTTCATCTGATCCAGCTGCATTCTATAGCTTTCACTAGAACTAGACTGTTGCAGTTGACTTTCCAGACTCCTTGGCTCTGGTATCTTTAGCTTCTGAGGCTGGACTTTTTCTGGAAAAAAAATTAGATTAAAAATACTTGATATTTAGTACCTGTAGCAGTTTCTGGCACATACAACCCAGTTTCTAGAGGAATTTTACCTCATTTTCTATATCAGAACAAGTTAACTCAGTTGACTTACTGGAATCAGGCATTAAAAGGCATTAGTGTCATCTTTAGGATTCATACTTAATTCAGGGTAGTAACGTGGCAGCTTTTTTAAGTCTTAGGATACTACTGTAACAGTAACAGACACAGCTGTTTCCTTCACTAATGCACAGAACAAGATCATTATTTGTATGACAACACACTGGGACACTGAGCAGGTTTATAGAGCATTTAAGATAAGCTTATTGCAATACATCAAATTAGAATCCTGTTTGCAACAGCAGGCAGCCTACAGTGCAGTTGATGACTGAGGGCAGACACATAAGGGACAAAGCACGCTCCATCTCAGGGTTCCTTTTCCAGAGGTAACAGGACTTTGAATTGGTGGAATCTTAGAGGGCAAGCTGCAAGTATCACAGCCCAGGAGTATCCTTTTATATGCTCATGCAGTTTTCTTCTCAGATGACTGAAAGCAGTATACCCTGCTAAGCAAATGTTGAGTGCAATACAGCTGCCAAAAGGACTGAGCTACTACACCCAGCATCATATCTGGAAGCTTGAATGAAGCACAAACAGGGAAAGCATGACCTGAAACCCAAAGTGTTCCCAAATGCAAGTTAACAGAAGAGTTTTTGCTAGAAGGTAGAGGGAACACTGAAGTTGAGAAAGAGATAGCTTTTTCAAATTAAATCCTATTCTTTCCTACAAAAAAAATAGGTATGTATATAATCCTAAATCAAACTCTTCCAATATTATCAGCCATTTCCACCTAATTTCTTCAGTGGAATCAGAAATCAGAAAGACATGTAGAGAACTAGATTTCTAATGAAACACAGAAGAGGCAAGGAACTGTAAAAAGATTAGTACACATATTCAATATTACAGTGTTGGTGCTAAGTCATTAGTAGTAACCTAAATTTTACCATCCCTGAAATACTTGCTATAAAACTGTCCATAACATTTACCAAAAGACCACAACATAAGGTGGTCTCACGCCATTCCTGTTTCTATTCCATAAGGTGACTTCACACAAACAGCCAAACTCCATGCATTAGATAAATACTTAGAGCTTAGGTTATATCTGGAACACATCAAAAATAGCAGTTTCTATGATCTTAAAAATCATTCTCCCAGAGTATGTTAATAAAGCCGTAGGAATCTCAGCCCTTTGAACAATACCAACGAGTTCTTTAAAAAATAAAATGTCTAAAAGTTAGAAAAAAGTATTATCATACCCTTTCTTTACAGACAGTAATCAAAAGCATAACAGTGCAGTGGACTGACAAATTTTAAAAGCCTCTGAAAGTTACATGTTCAGTACAAATGTTATTCACACAAACAAACAATCCATGTAGTACAAGTTCATAAATTGTATTACTGTATATGGAAAGAAGAGTGAAAGTAGTTCAGGAATTCTTTGCAGGAAGTAGGACAAAGAATTTGCCTTTTGACAAAGTGTTTTCATATTTTTAAGAAACCTCACAAGATTATTACTATGACATTAAAGAAGCTTTCTTATTTTAACCTTTGGACAAAGTATAACACACACACATGCGCTGTGGTAAAACTCAGATGAAGAAAACATTATATTACAACAAGTTAATAAATGCCCCAAATTATATAAACTTAACATTTAAAAGTAAATGGGCATGAGGTAGTGAAGCTCAAAGACAACAGACACTTAAGAAATGAAGCCAAGAGAAGTTTGACCAAAGCAGAAGCAAACATTTCAGATATATAAACAATCATAATATGAGAAAGTAGTCTGGTAAGTGAACAGCAGCCGAACAGCTCCCGAGAGGTTCATGTACTAATGGGTATACAGGACAGAAAGTAGAGTGGTGAAAGCAACAGACAAGGCAGATGTTCTGCATTCAGAGAAAACTGCAGGAGCTTTGCACTGTTTTGTTTTGGTTTTTTTTTCTTCAAGTGTAAGAATGTCATGGACTCACTTAAGGTTTACTTCAGCCAACTAAGATTAAGCTTTGATAAAAGAAGTTAGAGCTATGGCATCTATAGGGTAAGGTAGCAGCACATACAAGGAAAGTCACAGGAGCAGCAACTAGTATAACTTGGGTGTCTCAAAATTTAAACAGACTATTCCTCAAGAAAATTATAATGCTTAGTCTGAATCTATCTTGGCCAACATCCACCTTTTTATCTTTATAACAGTGCTAGCTTATCTAACACACTACACAAGCTTCCATGTCTTAATCTGAAACCCTGCATTGTTGCTATTTCAATGCCTATGTATGTGTATCGTAAGAGCTAAAGACCTAATGAATTACCACAATATATTGGCATTCTACTTTAAGCTCAGCACTCCACTCTCTTGGACAGTGTGGCAGTGGGGATTTTTGTGGGGTTTTGGCTTGTGTTCCATTTTGCTCTTTTCACAGCTACTACTCAAAAGCCAAATTTTAATTAAATGCTCCTCATTTCCAAGCAGACCAACTTTGATATTTTATTTGGCAATGCCTTTTTTCTTTTAAATACAGAACACCACATTTTTAATGATTATCCTATTTCAAATTACTAAAATCACATATTAATAGTTACCTTCTCTTTTTATCCCAAAACTTGTATCCATTTTGGTTTTGAGAGTTATAGTTGAACTGGTAGCTGTTTCTAAGCTGTTCTCATCCAGTATCTGCAACAGTAAAGAATTTTTTTCTTGTAATGACATAATAAAAAGTATTTTAAAGCCAAAGGAGATCCCAAACATAGTGGCCAAAAGAGATTTCCTTATCAATGGCAGACATACCACAAAGCAAATACGCTTCAGAAAGCGGTGCAGGGTACACAGACAACCAATAATATTTTTAAATCCATCACCACTCCCAATTTCTGTCATACAATTTCTATACCAAAGACTTACATACTTTCTATTCTTGGACTGTGTTTTGGGGGATAGGAACACAGAACATGAGAAATATAAGCCGTGGCTCAAAACTATAATCTCTATCAAATACCATAACTTAGAGCTCCATACAGCACTTAATGAGCTCAATTAAATAGACTTAATTGATCAGAGTCCTTCCCATGATAAAAACTCACAACTATAGCTGTAAGAGCTCCTATAGTCAAGATTAAATGTTTATCCTTTCTTTATAAGTCATATTACAGATTTTTAACACACCCATTTCTGCCATCAGATGCATTGTTCAGAGATAACTTGCTCTAAATGCTCAATTATGCATAAAAGTTATCTAATTTAAAAGCCACAACGAATACTGCTATTCACAACCAGTTACTTAAAGGAAAAAAATTCTACCTTAATTCTTCTTGAATTGAGAAAAAATCTTGTAATTTTCCTAATAACATAGCTATTACCAGCCACGTACAGTTCCTTATGTCTATTTAAAAACAATTCAAGTTACCTGTAAATTTCCCAGGTCATACGAATCACTCCCACTAGATTTGGGTTCTGATGCTAGAACAGGTGCAATGAAGGCTGGGCATTTGGAGCTGGATATCTGCCTATTGAAATAACATTGTTAATTACATCCCAGCCAACATATATTGTAATAATTGTCTTTTGTGAACCAGATGAAAGAGGCAATTTTGAGAAGGCTTTTGGCTACAAATTTCATATACAGCAGAGCAGGTCCACACTGACAGCTGAGTGAGAATCAATACTGATTCAATGAAAAACAAAAACTCCATAACAATGCCATCATCCTCCTATGAAGTGACAGATAATTGGTTGTCATCCTCAGGCAACAGTCATAAGCCACAGCTAGGACGCAAAACCCCAATTGTGTGTTACAAAGTATCTGTGTGTTACTACACGAAACCCTATACCCACTGCTTGCTCAGTTTCAGAACATCAGGTCTTAACTTCAGAGAGACTAAATTCACAGTTTTTACTCTCTGGTTACACAGGTCTCCCCCAAAGTTCCCATTTGTGCTTGAATTTATCCACACAGCAATAGAAGAGAAAGGCAGCATTATAGCCTGGGCTGGGGGTTGAGGGGGAAGCTTTCTGTTTACTTTCAAGCAATGCTACAGCCAGGCAACATGCCAAAGTGCTGCTTTAGTTGGCAGCTTCATTCACTTCTGGCTTAACAGTTATTCACAAGAAAGTGAGCATAACCAGTTAATCTTCATCATATGGATTATATTAGAGTGAGAATTAAGAAAACATTTTTGGAAGTTACCGGACTAGCTGATATCTAATTTTAGATATCAGAATACACAGACATAAAGATACTTTCAACAAAATTTGGGTTTGCCTTAGTCTCCATTTCTTTTGGGCCTGCTGATTAGTCAAAGCAAGAAACTGATTTTTGCATGCTCTCATGCAAAAAATGAGAGTATTAAGATAGGAAGCAGGTTATTGCAATACACATTGCAGCTATAATAGCTATTTGCCAATAACCTTTAGACCAATTTTAACATTCTTAACATTTAAGTTTGCCACTATCCAATCAAAGCACTGTTGAAAAGGGGTATTAAAATCTCTGTGCTGTAGCAAACCAAAACAACCATACCTCTTCATAACACTAGCTGTAAGTGGGAGATCAGCCGTCTTCACATCATCCTCAGCATCATCTACTAGTTTAACAGGAACCCTCCCAAAGGAGTAGGCCTAAGAGTAAATTGAACATTACCAGATGTGTAAAGCAATAGAAAGAAGAGTTTAAGGTTTTGAAGGAGAGTGTTACATGTTCTACCTTGTTCAGTGGTCTTAAGGGATTGTGGTAATTAACTAGAGCATCAAGTTCTTGTGACTTCTCCTCCCTGAAGGCAAGAAAAAAAATAATATACAACACCCATGTGAGTTTGGTTTTGTTTTAAATGATATTTTAATAAGTTATATAAGAAATCAAGCCATTACCCAAGCACAAGTCTGGCAGCAGCAGCAGAATTTTCACCAGCATCATTCCTTTTTATGCTTTTGTGATTTCCAACTATGCTCTGAAGTCCAGGCTCTTGTATACTTGATGCTGTAGGTAAATTAGTCAAAATTATTCCGATAATACTGCAGATGGTATTTGTTTCAAAAGAAGAATGAAATTTAAAAATATAGACATTTGCCACAATCTAGTAATGATGACATGCTTTCTTCTGATCTAGAGAGAGATTTCACATTACTATATAAGGCATAATAGTCCAGATGAAACAAGAAAAAACCCAGACTTGAAACCAGGAGCTTTCCAGAATAAGCACAAAATGACCAGTAACAATTGTTAATGTTCAATTGTTAATGTTAAGGCTACTTATTTTCTACACAGCTATAGTTGGAAACTATGTTTAAGCACATAAAAGGAAGAGTCAAGATGTCCAAAGGCTATCCAAGAAATTTTACTTCTAACTGAAAAGCCTCATTGATAATCTTACCCTACATGCAGGAGGATGAATACAAGCACCAAACACTTTGGTCTAAATAGCATCTTGGGGGAGTGAGGAAGAAGCCCATGTTTTTAGAGCAAGATGACTTTCTAAATCTACATTCTGAAAATAAACCCCCACTCCAAAACAGTATCACCTGCAGGATACTTCTGAATCTTGCTCCAAAATTATTCCTTGGGAGATTTAAAACTGCTTATACCTGGATGCTTTTGTTGATCACTCCAATTATTCACCAGCACATATGCTACAAACAAATCCCAGCTTGTTTCAGAGGCAGTATCTCAAAGGTACAACTGTTTAGACTATCCCTACCACTGCAGGGATCCAAGATAACAACATTCCTGACCTGTAGCTCAATTCTTTGTTTAGGGAACATTGTGCAGTATAAGCTATTTTAAGAGCCTTCACTTATACTCCATTCTCTAAAATTATTCAACTAATATCTGAGTGAAAAATACCTGAATATTCAGAAATATCTCTTCTAAAATATACAAGATATATTTTAAAAAGAAAATCAGAGAGCAACTAACATGTATTTAAAAACTAATATACTATATAATATGATCTCCTGGATCATTCAGACCTTGTTTTTCATCAGTATAGGAAATTTGCTTGACCAACAGAACAATTCATAGCTATCCAGAGCATCCCAAGAAATCACAATATAGGGACTTTATATATCACTTCTCTTGCAATATTTTAAAATTCTGGATCAGTTCATTAAAATTATTTTGAGTTTTGACTCCTCTCATGCCCCTTTCTACCTTCAGACAGCAGAAGCTAGATTTCTTGCAGATAACCCTGCAGCATATCAGCTACTTGTAGTCCTTAATTTTCCATACTCTTTATGCCAATAGATCAAACTACTCAGTTTAAAAAAAAAAACAAACACACACAACAGGTAAGTCCCACAATGTAGTTCTATGGTTTTGTTTACATGACACTGAACATAGTTTTGAATTAGCAGTTTAGCAATCCAGTACCATTACTGCCTCACCTCACACACATTCCACACTTCCTTCCATATACAGATTTTTTTTGCCCAAGGTTACCATTAGGCTTACATTCAGCTGATGATCTACAACACTTTTATTCCTTCATAGCCTGAGACAGCCCATCTGCCTCATATTACACATGTCTATGGTGGGACTCTGATCTTGAGGGCCTTTTCCAACCTAAACGACTCTTAAAAATATATAGGTCACAATCTTCTTAGTACAAATTATTTCTGCCCAACTAAGCTTTTCTGAATGCACCTGATACATTAAACCCTGTAGACAGCTGTGCATGAATGAGGGGAAAAAATTACAATGGAGCCTTCTAGACTTGCTGCATGGTTTTTATCACTACACTAACTGCATAAACACTTGTCAAAGGCTTTCTGAACAGTCTTTTGAAGCTGTGAAGACATGCATTTACTGTTTTCAAATAAAAAGCTTTCAAAAGCAGCTGTAAATGGAAATGCAAACCAGACAAGATAAGCAATTACACACTGAAAAGTTTCTATTGCTACACAAGGACCATACAAATTTACTTACAGCCTATTTCAGTGATTTAGGTCGTGCACATCCCTCAGTGTGAGCTATTCCAAATGCAGCTTTGCCTTTGAAAATTTCAACTTTAGTTGAATTAATATTTAGCATTTTTCAAATACCTCATGTTTCACGTTCATATAAATGACATTAAATGAGCATACTCCTCAGAAGTTCATTGCTTCCTTAATGGCAGACAGGCTTTTGCCATGTATTCTCTCATAGATATTCCCTTAGCTTTGCAGCAAGATAGAAATTGTACCATCCATGAAGGATATTCCACAGGATATCTTCCCACGGCACAGTACATCAGCTGTGGTATTTATGTCATCTATCTCTGACTAATAGTAAACAGATTAGGACAAAAAAAATAATATTTACCAAAAAATTAGTACCATAACTGAATATTAAGGCAAGTGTTGCCAAATGTTTAGAGTTCCTACCCCCCATATCATCCAAATAGCGTTTTTACACAAAGGTTGCTTCAACAGGAACCAGCCAATTCTCAAACCACATTCCTGAAGGCATACCCTAAGGAAATAAAATCCAACCTATTTTGCACTTATACCAAAGTGTTAGGCACCACTCTTGGAAGAGTTAGCTATGCACATAGCTGAACTATGGGGTTTTTTTGCTCGATTCCACTTCAGATTTCTCTTGAACTCCCCATGATATAGCTGTTCCCTTACAGTAGCTATATACCAGCAATGGTTTAGAGACAAGCACTTCAGTTCTGTACTGATAAACACACGGGGTTTGCCCATTTGTAAAGTTGAAATTAATTATATTTCCTAGATTTGACGTTACCAAAATGACTGCCAGAACTCCATCAGCCTGTCACAAGACACAGCTCACAGTAATCTATCTGTATGGTCTAGTCTGTGTGTTTCAGTTCTAAATTTTTTTTTACCAAGGTAGGTGTTACTCCACCACTTTCAGCTGCTAAGTTTCTATTACAAAGCACAAATACCAGTCAGAGGAACACTTCTCCACAGAATTAGAGAATCTACCATCCTATGGCTCCTGCTAACTGAAAATGGAACCAAAAGGTGAAGGAATAAAATTGTTAATATAGATAAACACAACTTTAGACAATAGCAGATTATGAGTAAGGCACAAATATTAGAAAGCTTTTTCAGTCTACAGTTACATCACACAAACTCAACCAACATTTTAAGAAATTGCAATTACCTGCAAAGTTCTCCTTCTCCTCATCTGAAAGCAACTGCATTTTGTGTGAATTAAAGTTTTGTAGAGCAGTTTCCAACATTTCTAGAGGAACAGCAGAGCACTCCACAGCTTTCTGAAGGAGCTGCTTACACTTCTTCATATTTCCTAAGGAAAAAATGATCAGCAACAGAAATCAAAAATGGAAATAGAAAAAAACCAGTTACACTGGGGCAACATGGTCTATGTTTAAAGACTTGATTACATTCATGCTGTCATATTCTGCTTTGCATCATTCTCTGAAGCCACTGTTCATTAGGAACTACTCCCCTCAAGGTATCTACTTTAATGATACATACAAAATATGCTTTAAGGACTCAAACTCTTAGTATTTGTTTAACACTACAGGAACTGTGAGGAAATAAAACACATTCTAAAATACTGAAAGCAATCACTTCACATATAAGCCTATATAAATACAGCTATTAAAAACACTTAATAGTCATAAGAGAAGTGTACTGAAACAGAAAAATGTTTTCATTTAAAGAGCATTCGAGCAAAGTTATGTAAGGTTTTGTTACAGCTGTTAGTGGCCCTGAAGTCCCAAATGCCCTTCCTCCATTTCAAAGCAGCAAAACGTAAGCCACTGTTCTTATAGGTGGCACACACCTAAGTATTTCTTACTATCTAATAGGCTATTTTTAAAGATCCATGATGTCTTCAGCACTCAAAGCTCTACTGATAAATTACATGTCTATGTCACCTATGGTTCAGACTGTGGGAAAGTGGGGTGTTTATACTAGGAACTTAAAGCAGCCTATTTTAAGAATATTAATCAGGTGATGCAGGACACTGAAACAAGGAAACATCAAAATGGTATTGTCTGTGACTTGATATAAATATTTTATGCACATTATTACTTTCTTTAATCAATTAAATACTAATTTTCTCCCACACCCTTGACAAGTATTTCTTTATAGCTAAAGGCAGAATGCTGCTTAAGGATTCTTATATTTATAACCACATATTGCTTCAACAAGACCTGATACTCAAAACAAGAAGTAATTCCTCCTAGTATTATTTGACTCGCTGAGTAAGAAATAACATGATACCAAAATACCTATGTGAAAAATTAACTGCTTCATCACCCTTAACAGATGAGGAACCAAGGCACAAAAGTAAAGCCAGAAGTATCTGTGAGTTTCAGTCAGTTCACTTTGTCACATATAAGAAGCCCAAATGATCCACCAAGGCATAACATCTTATGGAGCCAAAAGTAGTTTTATTTATCATCATGAGTTCAAAGCAATTCACAGCAAATCTTGCTTCAAGTACACTACTCAAAGCATACCTAAAGCAAGGTAGAGACAGCTCCTCATCTGACCCATTAAATGAAGTTGCATTCAGCATTTGAATAAAAACCAAGTGTCACCTTTATTGCATCACTCCCTTTTCAGGTCACAAACATTCAATTTATAAGGAAACCAACATCCATTTGCCAACCCCAATTTCAAAATTTTGACATGAGCTTTCTCTCACAGTTTTACTCAAGACAGGAAAGTCAATAAAGTTTCTTCTTAATACAAAGAGAAATAGATTAAACCATAAGTTTTTCTGATTTAATACCTACCAGTTTCCTTGCAAACTGTGCAACAGAGCAGAAGCTTAGAACAACACAGAACAGCAACATTAAAGAAGTTTTTCTACACACCTTGTGATAGTTCAAACTGTGCAAAAGCCACATGCACAAAAGCAAATTTCTTGCAGTTCAGCCTGGCCAGATGGAATTGGTCCCGTGCCTCCTCTGGATCCTGAAGCCTGTAAAGACAGCATATTACTAGTTACACAAGGTGAAGAGCTTGGGTAATAACGTTCCACATGCTGGGTAGCAGTTTTAGATAACTCTGGAAAAGTAATCTATCTATAGCTAAAGTCTTCCCTTTTGGAGCCATTAGGGAAGTATAAATAAGCAAAACTTTTTAAAAACCTAGTAATTGAAAGATACCAAGCTGAACCTTTCAAAAAAACAGAACATGCTCAAACTTAAAGAGAGATATTAAGGACTCACTCCTTGTCACTGCTTATGTTATTCCTCAAACTATGTAGGGATTTTCCCTGAGAGCACCCACTAATCTGTACAAAACACCCAAATGTAGTCCCTTCCAGGCTACATGATGACACTATCCAGTGAAAAATTTCCATTCTTCTAGATGCATCCATCCCTGCACAAGGGGGTTGCAAGGTCAGGGAGGAAATTGCTTTAGACAAACAATGTGGAAAAACTTTTTTCTTTTGACCTGATAAATATTATTATATGTACTATAAGTTATAATCCGCAGCAACATAGTTGCAAAGATCCCAAATTGCATTAAAACAATACTGAAGCCCAAAATTTTGCTAGAGGTTATAGAAGAGCTTCTGCAACCATACCAAAATTGTCAGATTCCCTTAGAAAAGATGTTGGTCACTGAGGGAAGTTGTTTCTATTGGTACATTTGGAACACCATTCCTATAAAAAACTCAGACACAAGCATTTATCCAATAGCTACCTCTATCAAGGGTTCTCTGGAAACATTGACTCCTTGCAAGATGTAGGGAATTCATTCCATTTCCCCACACTCCTAGGCAACACACACTTATCCATTAAATTTGGTAGCACAAGGTGGATTTAAATCCAGCTACAGTCTTTGCTGCTTCCAGTGTGCCTGCAAACACTGTATACTTCAAAACCAGAGACTTTAATATCTTGTCTGGCCATAAAGTCCAGACAAGATATTAAATATTTTCTTTCACTAAATTTTAATTGTAGCTTTACATTCAGCCAGATTGTTACATAGGACAGCCGGGATGTCTGCACACAGCACACCAACATTTAAATACTCCAGAGGATCTACCACTCAAATAAATGCTTGTCAAGATAGAAAATGCTCAAATCTGTATCGCTATCAATAAATTAACATTATGTATCAGTGGAGTCCCTCTGCCTCTAATACTTAAAAAAAAAAAAAAAAAGAAGTTACTATAACACTTATTAGCAAAAATCAAGAAAAAGGATTTTCTTCTAAAATTCCACCTTGGTTCAAGTAAACAAAAGTAGTACTTGGAAGTGGAGATGGTAAAAATATGACAGTGGGTTAAAAAAAATAGGTACAGGAAAATATAACACAGAAAGCTAAAGAGGACATATTTCCAGTAGTTTTGTGGAATTAAGAATGAGAAACGTTTTTGTTGTAGTTTAGGCACATTATTGGGCTGCCGCAAGTTTATTAAACTCAGCTCTGACCATCCAAAGCAACAGGATAGGCACAGATTAGCCCAGCTGCAGGCTAAGTCAGACTAACACTAATTAAGCTGTAATAACCTGTGAACTGCACTCGCTTCCAAAAAGCATGTTAAATTTTAAGTTGCTGCAGAAAGAAACAGCCACCTGGACACAATCTGCAGAACAAGACCTAACATTAGCAAAGGGCATCAAGTGCCACACACTTGGTGGCACTGTGCTACAGCCAGAAGCATTGCATGAAACCAGGCCTTGCCTGGTTAATGTGCAGTGCAGTTTAACACAGATACATCCAGCTGTTCACCTCTGCCTTTTTCACAGTACATTCAAGAGTTCTTCAAACCTCCTCAGCATCATAATAGGTCAAAAAGTTTTGGCACAGTCAGACTAGAGAAGACACCAAGACAAGACTGGTACAGTGCCAACACTGAAGTAAACCAGCTTTGATAGAAGAAAACAGTGTTGATGATGCTAGTAGACACTAAAAGTCTCAAGCCACTGTCACTGATTCTGAAGTTTGTGGTGTGCTCTGACTTGCTTCTGTTAGGTGGAACATCTGGGAGAAGAGCTAACAGAACTCTACTGAAGAGCACCTTCCCTTTTCCACCAAAGGCAGTATCATCAGAGCACCTAAGTATCAAAGTGTTCCTTTACTTGCAATAGCTAAAAGAAAATAAATTAGAACCACTCTAAAAAGTCATGAGATAAGAGGATTTTTCTTTTCTTTCCTCTTCAAAAGACGAAGGATTCACTGCAGGTTGTTATTCATGCCTCCTTGGTTCTTAACTACAGATCAAACAAGTTACTTCTGATTGTAAGCTTTTAGTATAAAGACTGGTGCAGCAAAAGCTGTGCAAGGGACAGTACAGACAAAGTAGAAGACCACAGCATACTGCAAGATCAAGTCACCTGCCAAAAAAAACCAAATGGGAGAACATACAAGAAACAGAAGACAACTACATTCACTGGAAGACCATTTTCTCAACTCTAGTTGTTAGGGATTGATGCAGTGTTAAATCACAGCTCTTCACCAAAATATTAGCCGTAATGGTATTTCAAGTAACAAAACAACTCCTTATGGAAAAAAAAAAAAATCAAATTATAACCCTGTCCCAAACTGTCTGAAAATCCAAACCACACTGTTGAAATTTGGACAGAATAAAGCAGTAAATGGCCACAATCAAAACTAATTTCATAAATATGAAAGCATAGAATGATATTTTAGATATTCTTCTTACCCTAAGGCAGCTATTTAACATAGATAGGATGTGCTTTCCCTAGCAAGATAGAAACACTGGACAAGGACAGACCACTGTGGTTTGATTAGATGGATTAGATAGTAGCAAGTTGTCTACCTCAATCATATCAGTTCTAGAAGTCCACAGAGAAATTAACCCTAACTTACAACATGCCCAGTTTAAGCCAAAGATTATATTTAAAGTTATATCAGATTTTACCCATACAGCTTCTTTTGAGCTAAACTATAAAGCTGAAAAGTCTCATGTTATTTCCCCCATGTACCTTTCCCACAGAACCCAGAAAAAAAGTGTATTAACATCACTAAATCAAACGAGCTCTGAATAATCATGTTTATTAGCATATAAGAAATGCACATACCATGGAGACAACAGATAAGCTGACTAGCCAAAGCTTCTCAGTTTCAAGGCACCCATATGAAAACATCCCTACTGAAAATGATAACTTGTTGCAAAAGCTACTAGTGAAAAAACACGATCATCATCATTCTAATTCAGAATTCTGAATGAGTTGTACATTGAAAATGTGTACTTACGCTTTCAGCTCTGCAAATCTCACAAGGATGCGAGCGTAGCTCTCATCCTGACTATGTTTTTCTGCAGGTAACGCAGTCACCGCTTGACTGTAACGACCGATGAGCCTATTCAGTAGGCTACCATCCATCTGAGGAATACCCTTTTTCTCTAGCCTAAGCAAAAAACACAGCCAATCTTCTGGATTATTTGCCGTCATCATTATCTGATTAACAGTTCCAGAGTTATCTGACAAAAAAAAACCAAACAGTAAAGGAGGTTAAAACTGCAGCAAACAGGAACAAAAGAAAACACTACTTATAAGCTTTTGTTTAAGACTAGCTATTTTTAAACACAAGATTACAGCAACACAATTAAACAAGAAGTCCTTTACTTTAACCTAGACTAAGAGTCAAAGAGCCACTAAGATCAGTTGCTTAAGTGACAAAAACACATACCTGTTGTATCAGCTGAAATTTTAGTACAGTTAAGTTCATCTGTGATATTGTCTTCATTTCTGTATTTGTTTTTCAAGTCTCTAACTCTGTTCATGATTGAAGCAATCTGTGGCAATCGTCTCTCACTTAGGTCCTCCTCCTCCATCTGCAGACACAAGGTTAAAAACCAGTGAAGTTACTGAAGAACTCTTGTTGTAGCTCACCTTAACTGCAATTACCATGGGAAAGCCTCTCAGGTGTATTTTGCAGATGGATTGAGACTCAACTACATTATGTAGCAACTATTAAGCAGTTATACAAG
This sequence comes from Hypotaenidia okinawae, assembly GCA_027925045.1. Taxonomy (NCBI): domain Eukaryota; kingdom Metazoa; phylum Chordata; class Aves; order Gruiformes; family Rallidae; genus Hypotaenidia; species Hypotaenidia okinawae. Next base: position 87,109,117 of record BSDF01000003.1, read on the forward strand.
TAAACTTCTTAGCAGAAGCCAATGCAAGCGAGTGAAAGCAATCAGTATTTAACTGATCTGCTCAAATACTAGTGCATGCTTCACGGTAGCCCTTTCCAATACAATATAGTTGGTGTTTGAATAAAACAGAGGGTGGCATATGTTGCCTGAATAGCTGTGAGTCTATTGCAGTCAATCACACCACATCACTTTAACAGCTCCTGGAGTCTGGCAAGACATTCAGCACATTACTCTAATACCTTTGCAGAAAAGGAAAAAGCACCAAGTTCTGAAAATGGTTCCTTCATTTACAAAATGAAATATTTTCAGGGGTCTAAGAAAAGTACAAGAGCAAGCATCCCTCCAAAGAGGGCTGTAGGCAAGACTATTACAGAAGAAAAACTATGAAAGCTAGAGGCAGCATGCTAAATCAGTTATCTGAAAAAACAATTCCCTGCCTCCACTTTTCTTACTAAAAAAGTACACTCAAATTCTAACTTCAGTGCTCATTGGGAGCTTCCTTTAATATCTCCCTTAAGTGCACGGGAAAAGACATTATCTTAGGCTGTTCTGAGACTGCTCTGTAACCATCCCATCTTTTGTGGATTACATTGCTACAAGTTACATAGTTGATTACTGCAGTAGACTATTCAGGTGCCATCCTAAAGATTATACTTATTAACTTCAAAGGGGAAAACCCATTTGTGTCTTCATAAAGAATAATTTGATATACGCTGCAGCTTTGCCATTGATAAATACAGTAGAGAAGGCTACAGGAGCTCAACTCTCTAAACCTCCTTATGCTGCACCCATTCCCTCAAAATCAGCTTCTAAAAAATTTGAACCACCAAGATGATCAAAAGGAATTTACCTTAAGTTTAGTAATACCATGATCTCTCATTTTAAGTCTAACTGCTAACAAGTCCCAGAAGGATTTTTTTTTTTTAAACACAGTATTTCTGTTTTCCTCACCAATGTAAAAAGATCATTATTCTTTTTAGAGTCACAGCTTACCAAATGCAGTAGAGGAAAAAAATAAATCATTGTCTACATAAATTTGATCTTAAGTCATAGGTACATGCCAAACTTACTTTTCTAGTGTGCCACTTAACTATTCAAGGTTCAATGTGTATTGTAAGGAGAAAGGTCTCCTGAAGGAAGGATGTGCCTTGTCGAAAAGGTAACGTGGATGAGGGTCCGACTATCTCAGATGATCCCAAGAATCCAGCAGTGGCAAGAAATGTAGCTCTCCATCCTGAAGAGGTTCCTCTGTACCAAAATTGGAACAGTTAATATCAGTATACCCTGTAAGTTTGCCTCATCTTCATGACATCTCAGAAATAATAGAACAATACAAAAAAGCTCAAAGTTCTTTCTTACTAAGGGAAAGCACTTCCAAATGCATCACCCTGTGACATTTACAGATAAAATACACTAACGACACAAGTCACCTGTGTATTGGCATGACTTGCAACTAATCTTCCTACTCATGTCTAAGTTCAACCATAAGCTAGTATTCGGACTCCCATTTTGACTTTATCTGCTGTACAATTGCATTTAAAGAAAGCATTTGCCATTTATTTCTGCGTGAAGTGCATTCAAAGTCTGACAAGACAGCAAAGAACTAAAATAGCAATACACTGTTATGAGACACACTCAAAAGGAACCATGCTTTTAACTGCAATGACTACACAACAGTACATCTGAGACCTAGAAAAGGCACACAGGTGAAAGAGGAGGTTCGAGCCAGGGAACTAAACAACATGGAGAACATGTATGCAGATATCAGGAAGATAAGGAACCTGTGAAAAAAACATAGTAAAGTAGCTCAAACATCTCATACAGACTGACTAAACAAGGAGCCAAGGTAGAGTCTGAAAGAGCAGTATATGTTGTAGTGAATGAAGTGGCAGTACTGGTAATCCACAGAATTTCACACATAGTATAAGCAGCAATATTTTTGGATACTAAAGAGAAATAATAGCATCCAATATTGTTATACTGGATTTGCTGTGTTACACTATCTGTTCGGTTTCTGAATGGACTCTGATTCAGTTTTTCCTCAAATGCAAACTTTGAAAACATATCAGAATACTTTTTAGTAATTGAACAATGGTATACTCTTCCTACCCCTGAAATCTACTGAAATTTTGCATCTGTTTACCCAAGGAGAAGGCAGAAAAAAAATTAAGTGCCCAAGAGCTTGCCTGGCTTTTTCCTCCAAGTGACTTGACCAGCCTACTAAAATGTTATCTTATCACCTAAATTTTCCTTATACCCCAAACCACTGTCACTCCAACTGCTACATTAGATATTTGTTTAGCTCTGTTCCTTTGATCTGATTAAAGAAACTTTTAATTTCAAAAGAAGCGTTGAAAAATTTTACTATCTCTACTCTCAGCAAGAGAGGTAAAAAGGCCACTTCTGAATCGGGAACTTCCCATGCACATGTTTCCTGGTGCCCGTGCAGGAAGATTACACACAAAGAAGTGGGGAAGCTAACTACAGTCTTCACCTTCTATGGTATTTGCACTGTTCTGCTGATGTATTCAGTTCATTATTTAACAGCTTACCATTTAAGCAAAGATGCGCATGCTCGCTGGTAGCACAGCAGATGCTGTCTGTTATGGGAAGTGGAACCATACTCAAGTGCAGTTACATCAACATTACCAAAGACCATTCCTGAACGTCAGATTTATTACATAGACATTTAAGTGTTTAAAAGTTCCTGCCTTACGAGATATTACCGCCTTGATTCAAGGCAAATAAGAATGGCAAGTACACTGTAACATTCAGAATCTCTGGCATTATCCATTACTCACCCACTTAATTATTGTTCTGTAGATACCGCAGAAGTCAGCCCACTGAATGAACAGATACCCAACACAGTCGTGTCCATCACTAAGCAAGCCATGACTCAAGGGTTTCTTATAGAATCACAGAATCACTTAGGTTGGAAGAGACCTTCAAGATCATCAAGTCTAACCACAGCCTAACCCTGCCTAGTCTACCTCTAGACCATGTCCTCAAAAACAATATCTACACACCTTTTAAATACCTCCAGGGATGGTGACTCCACCACTTCCCTGGGCAGCCTGTTCCAGTACTTGACAACCCTTTCAGTAAAGAAATTCTTCCTGATATATAACCTAAATATCCCATGGTGCAGTTTGAAACCATTTCCTCTCATCCTATCACTTGTTACCCAAGAGAAGAGACCAACACTCACCTATTTACACCCTCCTTGCAGGTAGTTGTAGAGAGGGATAAGGTCTCCTCTCAGTTTTTCTTAAGACTAAAAAGGCCCAATTTCCTCCGCTGCTCTCAATAGGACTTGTACTCCAAACCCTTCACCAGCTTCATTGCCCTTCTCTGGGCATGCTCCAGCATCTGAATGTCCTTCTTGTACTGAGGCACCCAAAACCAGACACAATACTTAACCTGACACAGCCTCACCAAGCAGATCTGCTTGCTAAACAATACAAGCTTTTAGGTTAATGCAATGGTAGGACACGAAAGAAATCCTGTGACATTTACTTGCTCCAGACAGTTAACAACACGCTGTTAGTAGAAAGCATCAAGCTCAGTTGTTCCATCCACATTCACCAAAAACCTGAATTCAGACAAGTGGCAAAACCCTCTAAATACTCTCCAGCTTCAATTCCCTTCATGTCCCATGTGATACCCTGATTATAAAACTTGGTTAAAAGATTATTAATTACAAATCCATCTAGGCAGACTGGTTAAACCAATTCAGTTCCTAGCACAGCCACTAACAGAAGTCTCTCTTTTACTATTTCGGAAAACACATGGAATTGCTGTGTTTTCAGAGCCCCTATCCAGACTTTAGAAAATTAAAATTCTGCGTGTGTGCATAGCCCCTGCTTGGTTTTTTGTTTGTTTGGTTTTTAACAACTCCTAAAGACTAAATCAGGATTTCTTACAGTGTAAACAAAGACGTCCAACGTGAAAAAGAAAAAACCCAGCAACATAATTTTAAACTGGTATCAACATTAACCATGTTTATAAATTGGAAAAATAGAAGTTCTAGCTACAAAAAAAAGACTTGAAAATACAAACCAGGGCTAATCAGGAAAAGGCTCAGCAGCAGAGAAGTAGGTGAACATGAACAGACCAGAGGGTATATGGCATGTAAAAGTTGCTAACAGACAGCAGAGAACAAAGCAGCAGACAGAAAGACTAAAACACGATTTTAATTTCCAAAAGCTTAAGAACACAGCAAAGCAATAACAAGGGACAGTTTTAAGTTAGGGTATCATTTCAGGAACTGGGGTATCACCTGCACTGACCAGAGCTGAAAAGATAGGTGTTCCAAGACTTTTTCTCCTTTACCCTCTCCTTGCCCACATACACCCTCCTGTTTTCAAAACAACTTGAGTAAACCAGTCCCAAGCACGGGTCTGCTTTGTGGCAGTGCCTGTGAAGTGCTACTCATCGGCCTGAGGATAACTTGCACCATGGATCGGTACCTTCACCCAGTTACATCTTATGACACGTTACCAAGCCTACAGCCAACTGCATCATCAATAAATTCTTTCTCCTTCAGTGTCATGATATACTAAGCTTAAGAAAAAAAAAAAAATTAAACATCCAAACACCATTCTCGAAACCCCTCATCAGATTCGGGTTAAAAACCCAAGCCACGGAATTGGAAGCCAGCGAAAAGAGGCGGTGAGAGTGATCGCGGGGAGACACGAGGTTTCCTCACCCGCAGGGGCGGCAGCCCAGCGGAGCCGCAGGCCCCGTTCTCCGACGCAGCCCACCCCGCAGGCACGGGGAGAAAGGGGGCGCGGGGGAGCTGAGAAGCCCACCCCACGCACCGCCGTTCCCTGGGCCATAGGGCAGGACTTGCCTCCCGGCCACAGCCGGGAGCAGAGGGCGTGGCCGACGGGAGACGGACCCCGCGGACACCGCCACCACACGCAGCCCGGGCTCTGCCGCCGCGGCACCAGAAGCGCCCCCCCGCCGCAGCCTCTCGCCCAGGCCCCGCTTACCCGCGCCGCCTGCTTCTGCTACAGGGACCGGACGAAGCTGCAGCCGAGCAGGCACAACTGCGCCGCTCTCAGTTTGAATATCACTAACGCCCAAAGAGCCCGCTTCTCATTGGCCAGAACGGCTCACGGGGCAGAGGAGGAAGCGAGCGCTGATTGGCCATAGGAGGAAAAAACACTGGAGTCCGCCTGCCTATTGGAGGGGAGTGGCGGCGGTAGCGCTATCAATAACGGCAATGGCTCCTCCTTTCTTCTCCCCCAGCGCTTCGGGTAGGCCTCTGAGCTTCACGCCCGTTCCGCTGGCCTGGAGCCCGGGGAGATCGTGCGCAGGCGCAGTGTGGGAGGCGGGGGATAGGGCCGTTAGCTGTGCCTGCCGCTGAGGCGGGGGTGGGATTTTCCTTTCCCGTGTGGTCTGGTAGCGCCTTGCCGATGCAGCTGAGACTAGTGGGTCGCGGAGCACCCTGCGGGGAAAACACAGGGCCTCGCTCTGCGGGGGCAGTAACGGGAGCACCGGAAGGGCTTCCCTCGGCAGTAGTGGCGGTTTTTTCGCGGCGGGCTGGCTCACCATAGGCCTCCCTTTCCTGACTGGCTTTGGGGAGCAGTGAGGGGCGGCACCTGAGTGAGCCGAAGTAGGTTCCTCAGAGCCCCGGACGCTGGCATGGCTCTTGTCTTTACTCCTGATTCCCGCGGAGAGGGCAGTGTGTGGGCTGCCCACTGGGTTCGGCTCTTGGTTACAAGTGTAGAGCACAGAAATAAAGTAGCGTAAACTTAAAATATTTTCTTCGTGGTTATTTTTTTTAAGCTTCACTGAGCTGTAGCCGAACTCGGGGGCTGTGTCCTAAGCAGGTCCTTAAGGTTATATCTTCCCTCTACCTTTAACGGATTCTTCATAAGCTGATCCTCTAACTGCAGTATGCCCGAGGCTGTTTCTCTGACCTGTGCCTTTCTTGGACTTGGATTATAGTAATGCAAATGCACTAAGTAGAACAAACGGCTTCTATTGAGTTTACATTCTGAATGCACGTATTAATTAGTGTTCTTTATAGCAACTCTGGTTCTTCTGTTGGTTATATTTTCAAGATTGTCAACACACTATAAAAAACAATGAGACATATATGTATGCCTTATTAGTTTGAGAAGTTACTAATCATGAGCTTTCCATAGACACCATGCATGCTATCTTAATAATGCAATACCTAAAGTGCCCTATCATCAAAATGTATCTTACTCATGGTTATTCATCTAGAAATTAAGTACCTCATCAAATCTACTGGTACAAGCTCACTCTACGGTCAAGGAAATGGTGTATTTCAAGAGACAAATTCAGTCCAAACACCTATTTCAGAATGTAATGGATCATCCCATGGAGGGATATCTCATTTTCTTCTCTACTAAGTATAGAGCAATTCTAGCTTTTAGGTATCTAAGACTAAGTGAGATACATTTTTCTATATTGCTTTTGTCCTCCTTGTGTGTTTTGATGATTTTGTTACTGTGTCAGAGCTCTCATGTTCTGCTAGAAGCCAGATCTAGTGCAAAATTAAAGATGCAGCAAAAGTTTCATGAATCCACTCTGTGTCTCTTTTCACTTGGGGTATATAATCATAGATTATTTTATTAGGAGAAGTTTTGGTTTGGTCAAAGGAGGTGACAGTTGGATTGTTGTACTGAATGAATAATGCTGTTAGGGGTTGTCAGTTGATTTCTGTAGCTCTAACAATCCCAGCAAAACCAAAATGAATGTGAAAACGACCTCTGAAAAAAGTGTAGCCAAGGTGCAGGGGAGTCATGTAAGGATTTTTGAATGTTGATAAAATTTTTGTATCCCACCATGGTGTTTTCTGTACGTGGGTATAAAAGAAAGGCCACCTTCTTCCAGTCAAAACTTTGGCAGCCATTAACCCATCCTCTTGAGTTAGTGATTGAGGTTTAATGTCTCTAATATGAAGGGTTGATCCAAAAGGAAAAACAAAGAGATGGTATTTCATTGGTTACAGCTAACGACAGGCACATTTGATGTAGATGATTCAGCAGAAAATGCTTTTCAAAGGAGCTCTGCGGCCTATTTCATGGGCACCATTTACTGGACAGTATCTGGACAGTAATGTTGATGCTTTACTACAAACTGTGGTTGTCCATGAGGAGATGCAAAAAACATGCTAGGTGGCAGAGTCACCTCAATGACTGAGTTCTGAAAATAAGTGGGTAATTACCAAACTCTTAAGATTTTCAGCAGCAAGAATAGCCACGAGTTGTCTGGTATTCTCACTCCTAGCTGTTATGTTTCCATGACATACTACTTGTTTGCTGCTACTGACTTTCAGACTTAGGTATATTGTTTTGTGTTTAATTATGAGAAAAAGAGAATGATAGTTATTTGTATCAGTGGATCTCAACCCATGGCTTTTCTTCATTTACAGACCAGATGTGTGCTTTGTGACTGCACATATAAAATAAACTCTATTTTCCATATCAATGGACACATTCCATCACAAAAATAATGAGATCCTTGGTATCTGGGCATCTTTGTGTTGTCTCATACCTTTTTTTTTCTGAAAGCCTATAAAATAAACAGATGTGCACATACACAAAATAGTGATTTACAAACTGGGTAATCAACAGATCCCCAAAAAAGTAGAGTCAATAAGAAGTGTTTGCACCGTTCATTTCAGAAGGATACCTCACAGATTGGCTCTGCCCACGATGTCTTTTGAGTGTTGCTTTGGTGATACAGAGGTTACCATAAACTGGCTGCCAATAAAACTTGATATAAAGGTAGTGTTAAGTCTGCAGGCAAATGACTGGGTTAAGCCCGCTGCAGGGACATGGTTATCTAGTGCATGTGATATGAGAAATTACTGAACCTGTGAGAGGCTGATAAAGCTACAGATCATGCTGTGGAAGGTGGATGGATCTCACGTGATTACAAAAGAGTTACCTGAGGAATAGCCAAACCTCCCAGGTATTTGAAGGGGAATATTTTCAAAAGGTCATCTTTTGTAGAGTACAATTCTATAACACCAAGAGCACCTGCATAACCACATTGTAAGTATGATGTCACTACTGCACATGCCAAATTTTAATACAAATTTATGAAAACTGGGAGTAAAGGAGAAAAAGGAATTCAATGCAGGTTCTGTATTTAGGAGGAGACTGGGTCAAAGGAAGGGGAGGCACAAGGTGGCTGAAAAGGAGCTGGAAATGGGAAAAGAGGTGATAAGCTCCACTAAGAAATGCATACATTTTCCTGCTCTTAGCGGTTAAGGCTTGCAGTAAATTATGTTCAGGCATAACTTACTGTGATCAGTAGTAAAGCTACTACATGAAAGTTTCTAAACTGTGCTAAGAAGAGATCAGGCTGGATAATCCAGTGGTCCTTTCCACCTTGAACTCCGTGAAACCACAGGACTCAGGAGAGACATGACTTGGTGTTCAAGAACTGATCAACTTCCTTACCACTGGAAAGTATGGGTCTCATCTTTAGAAGTTTCTTTCCTTCAGATTTGTTTCCTCACAGCATCTGCCTCCTGGGGAATCAAAGGAATAACTTCTGATGAATCTTCTCACCCCTATATAGATTTATATGTTTCTTGTTCTCCCACTTCCTGCTCTTCTTTGTTCTCTTTCTGCTTTGCTGCTTAAGGAATACTGGTCTCAAATTATATTCAAAATCTATCAAACAAGAATTGCTTAATCTGGATATAAACCTCTCTTACTTGCCAAAAGCCAGCTAGCATTGTGCCAGTGAGAGCTGTGGAGAAGATAGGGTTAATTATGCTTCTTTTATACTAAGGACACATCTTTACTCGTGTGGTGGTGCAATGTCTGATGGTTCATTATTACATTTTGAGATAACGGCTAGCATTAAGCTTTTGCTTACTATTGGGAAAAAAACCAAAACAGGAGGGTGGGGTTAGTTTCACCTCCTCTGGGATATCTGAAGGGTAGATAGCCAGGCCCGGCTACTGATCCATGTTCCCTTTGCAGTCAGCACAGGGAGACACTCTAAGCCTACCTCCTTCTAGTCTGCAGATGAGCTGAGGGACTTTTTGGAAGTGTCTTTCTTCCTGACAGTTGTCTGTTGAGCAAATATCTGCAGCAATCTTACTCTAAATGTGTAAACATTTCTCCTCAACCTCTCCTGTGCTGTAGCCCCTAACCTAACCTGTAACTAGCTTCCATCCTTTATGGATATACTTTCCCACTGGATGATCTCCCATTTGGTTTTAACTTCAAACTGAATAGTTTTAATTCAACTGATCACCTAATTTCCATATTGTAACTTAATCCCCTCAGAAATAACAAAGCAGCTTGTGTATCTCTGATTAATTGCTGCACAGTTTAAATACCCCTTTTCATCCTGTCAGTGCCTTTTCACTTTCAGATGCTTTTCTGCTGTCACCATCTCAGGAGAATACCTGGAAAATATCTGAGAAATTTGTTTTCAGCACCTATGTGAGACTGAGAAATATTATTCACATCTTATAATGGAAAACTAAGGCATGGGGAAGTGAGCAGCATACCTTAAGTCATATGGGATGCCAAAAAAGGATCTAGAAATCAACCCCAAGATCCTGATATCAATTCCAGCACATAAAAAGCTTTCTCATTTCTTAGGATTTCTTTGGCACTCACTAGTTGCAGTAATCTTTGAAGAAAAGTATATTATTATATATGTATACACACTTCAAATGGTAATAATTGTAGACCTATCATAGTGTCAGCCTCTACAGGTTGGCACTGAGTACAACAAATAGTAGGTGATTGCTCCCCTGCATACTGGGTAATTACTAATCTGCCACAGATGTCTTTTCAACTGCAGTTCTGTTGTTTTGTTCTGTTATCTGACCAGTACACTGTACGTGTGAGGCCACACAGGAAATCTGTGATGATATGAGAGTTGTGGTACTTTCAGTAGGAGGATAATACCCAGCAGTACATATTGATTTCATCAGATCCAGCTGGTGCTGTTCAGCAGCTTGCTTCATATATGGCCAAACCGAGTTACAGATTCATGTGGGATGGAAATATCTAGAAAAGAACAGAGTTGAGAAATCATCAGAACAATCTGTTGTGCAGGTTCACAGCTCTGGGTCATGCTGGATCCATACATTCTGTTGGATGGCCATGTAAAAAGAACAGACAAAAATGTACTTTGTAGGTATATCTGTCAGAAGTTTCCTCTTGAGAGTCCATCTTATAGCAGCAAAGTGTGGTATGGTTGCCATGTTTACTGTGGTACATTTTGTGTAAGTGCATCCTTGACTTTCTAAAAATGTCAGATGATATATAATGATTGCAGAAAAACCTATCATGCTTGTTACACTGACAGCTAATCAATACCTTAGTGAAATTTGAAGTCTGAGTTTTGGCGTGTAGAACTGTAGACATGCTGACTACCTGGTTACTACTTCTGTGATTAAGGCTTTGGCAGAAGTAGTCAGTTGAGGGAAATTAATCAGCTACATCCTCCAATCTTTTCTGCCCACCTTCTGGTCCAATTGGACATGGACTGGTTCCAGTTCAGAAAAAACACAGTTGTACTGGGACAGTCCTCTGAAACCTGCCCAAGAAGCAGCATGTGATAGGTTGTGCATCACGTTCATCTGTACAGCCCTTGGACTGCATGTGGGTTTTATGTGACTAGCTTAAGCTTAGCCAGAGAAACTTGAATCTACTTTCACCTCTCCCTTAGAAAGCCCCAAGAGACTGCAGTTTGCTTGTTAATGAGAAGAAGGGGTGTGGGCAGAGACATCATCTGCGAATGTCTTGTAGTAGAAGCAATGGGAGACTGGAGTTTGCCCAACATCCTTTCTTCACATCTTTCCTCATAAATGACTGAACTGAGACTTTGCATTTGTTAGATCTTGACTACAAGAAAGAACTGAGGAAAAGTTGTTCTGCTTGGGAAGCTCAAAGTAGTAAATGTAAGAATGTGCATGGGTGAAAGATGCACTTGTTCACGGTGCTATTTGAAGGCCTAAAGTTATTACAACATGTTGCCATTGTTCACTGCATTATTAAGAGCATTTCAAAGAGTAGGTGGCCATAACGCAATAATGCGCATCAGTCATTTTAACATCTACATTTCAAAAGAGGTGTAACAGGCACCTAAACAGCAATCACCATTATAGCTGTAATATGACATACAGCTATGCTATCAGACAAGTCTTGTTTCAGTGTCTAAAAAAAAAAAAGATGAGATAAATAAACACTGACCACATTTGTTTACTGTCAGATCACTTGCCTGCAGAGAAAATAGGATACAGATTTGTTTCGGCTAATTCACCAGTCCATGTGGACCCCTGTGGGGTCTTTAGAATGCTGGGACAGCTATAAAATATTGGACATGTTGCCTTACAGACTCTGTAAGTCTTGAGACCATCACAGTTGTTAAAGGTCTCCCATAATGGCTATTTTACAACAACCAGTGAAAGCAAGAAAAGGTACCACTTACATTTGTGAATTTGGTCCTGAAAAAGTGATGGCAAGATGTAGGTTTGAGAAACCTTGATGATACTTTTAACCAAAAGAGCATGAAGTGATTTCTTAAGCTTTAGCAAGAAGTCAGTTCTTATCAGACTGGCTTCATATGCAACTTCTACAAGCCCATATAACAATGATACTTAGCAACAGAAAAAACCTGCCAACAATAGATGGGTTGATTTTCCAGAAAAAGAGTAGACCTGGAGAGATAGAAGTTCTTTAAGGATGACTACATCCATGAAAGCACAATCAACGTCCAAAAAGCCTAGTCAGGATCAGGCCTTTAGGCACTAAATCCAACAGATAGGAACAATTCTTCTGCCCCTCAGGAGTAAGTAGAACCCTGTGTCTGCATCACCTCTTACTTGCCAGCTGCTTCTTTTCCAGCATTCCTTTTCAACAGTTCTACAAAAACTGAGCTGACAAAAAGCCAATAAAGGAAAGATTTGCATTTTCTCTAAGAGTTTCCACCATGTTACTGACATTTAGCTAACATTTAGGGCTTTGCTTTCTTTCTTCTTCCTTATCTATGAAAAGTGATGATAATAATGGATTTGTAGTCTTTGCAGTTCCTTGTGTGGAGGATACTAGTACGAGTACATAAATGCAGTTATTGTTATTATTGCATAAATAATAATAATATCTTTTCACTGGAATGAAGTGTCCCGTCATGACTAGAAGAAATAGGGTTCAAAATGCAAGTGGCCAATCATTAATGCTCCACCCTCTGAATTATCAGTGCATCCAAACTATGTATTATTATGCCACAGAGATTGCACTTCTGACACATCTTCAGTAATGATCTTAAGAAGGAAGTAAATAAAATACTAGTGAAATTGATAAGTGAATGGGAGGAGATGGAATAGAAGTGAGTAGTAAATAAGGACCTTAGGAGAATACAAAATAGAAACAGAACAGAAAACAAAATTATAGTAAAAAAGCCACCCAAACTTGCAGGCATTCAAAAAGGGTGACTAACTGTGTAATCAGTAATGCTGCAAGGGAAATATAGATGATGTTACACAAGGACATGAGTATGTCATAACTGACCCCCCTAAAAGCAATTGTCATTTGAAGCAATTAAGGAGTCTGACAGAGCTCTCATGACTCTTGCTTTTCACCCCTTACCTATTTTCTCCCTCTCTGGTTGGAGGTCACTCCTTTCCTCATGCAGATAAAGAATGCAGCCTACTTCTTTAATCCCAAGGAAAAGGGGATGCTGGACTGAAATGGTGCAGCTCAAATGCGTGTTTCTTTTGATGCACTCAGCTACGGGGAAAGTCATTTCAGGCGGTGGGATGAAGGGAATCTTTCAAACTGGATCACCTCTTTCCTGAGCAGCATGATCAAAACATTCAGGCCAATTACCCTCAAAAATCTCTCCTACACCTGGAAATTGATAAAATAATTTCTATCTTGAAAGTTCTCACTTGTTTTGCTGATAATAATGAGAGAACAACTCCACTGTTGACAGCATGCAGTGTTTGACATTTGTCTTTCTCTTAGCATTAGTGGAAGACTCCAGCAGCACTAAGCACTCATCTTCTCACTGCAGCTGGAGGTTTTGATGAACTGTGGTAGATGAACTGTGAGCATACACACACCACAACTGTACAACAAATTAATCATCTGCTAACAAAGAAGCCTGCCAGTTCAGCCAGGGTGGCAGGGATGTGAATTCAAATACCTTTGCTCCCAGAACTAGCAGCAAGATCAGGTTCAGACTTTCCTATCTTTTTCATAATAGCCCTGGACAGCCTGCATCAAAGGCATCACTACAGCTCCCAGTTACCATGTTATCACAAAGTCATTACCACAAAGCTATTTACAAAGGGGAAGAAAAAGTTCAGGCAGTTGGTAAAAAATGACATGGGGACAAAACTGAATTAATTTGATTTGTGAAGCTGGACAAGCAATAAGAATGTAACGTAATATAATATTCAGTTGGGCTGGTAATTAAAATTGCATGCAGAAGCAACAAACTTTAGTACCAGAGAGATGGGTCAGCTTTGTGTTGCATCATCTTGATGTTAATGACATAAGCGCTCTTTGGGAGCACATTGCAATTGCTATTCATCAGTATTGTTGAGAAAGTGACCCCTGTTATTTCTAACCACATAGGAAAGAAGGATTAATCACACCTTGCCAGAGAGGAAGATAGAATCTGAGATGCAAAATTTTTGTTGCAGTCTCAGAAAAATGCCTGCTTCTGCTACCGCTTAAGCTGAAGGTATGTTGATTATTTTTTAATTACCAGTACAACCGAATAATCCCATCAACTCTCCACAAAATGAAGATTTCTTCAGAACAGTAGTTCCTCTGAGCTGAAGTTTGTGGTTTGATTTTTGATGTATCAAAATCAATAAATATTTTTACCATAAGTTTAAAAGTGAGATCGATTTTAAATTAAAACTTATTTTCCCGCTTCTCTAATGAAAAAAGAAAACTTTGGTCAACACTTAAGGGAACAGAATATTTCTTTAGCTATTTTTGAGATACTTAACAATAAATGGAAATAAAGAGCTTTTTTGTTTTCTTAGTATGAGACCATATAAACAGTGAAAAATAGCAAAATTTGAAATACCCAAGATTGTTACTATTGTTGGAATTAAAAAATAAATTTTAAACTTCTGCAAAGGAGAAGCAAACTAAAATATAACAACAAACTGAATGGTTGCAAAATTGATGGAAATGTTGTTTCTGTAAGGCATGAGGGAAATTAAAATTGAGGCTGAAAGAGGAAGTCTGGTCCCCAATACTAAGTTATTAGAAAGGACAAAATAATGCTACTGGATGACATTTTCCCACAAAAAGAGCTGATTTTGTCCAGCCAAAATTGCAATTCAAGATGACACAATGAAGCAATGCTAGTGGAAGCTGTTACTAGGCAGATTGCCCAGAATGGAGCCTCAGGAGATATTCAAAAGAAAAAAAAAATAATCTAAGCCTGCCAAACATGAGGTGCATTTTAAGATCTTATTACTAGGAATAAATATGTAAGTGATTTTTATCACAGCTGTAAATCGCAGTATAAGAGCCAAAAGATCCACCTCAGGACATCCTCGTTAGAGCTCTTAATTTTAGCTCATCTTAAATGAGCTAACCTGGTTATTGAAAGCAGTCCAAGGGCAGCAACAGAGAGCAACATGGGTTCCCATATGCCGCTGAGAATTGTCAAGCTGGGAAGCTCTGCTCTATCCTGCATGCTTCTCCATGCTGTTGCTGTTGCTTCTGGTACCCAAATCATATTTTATAAGGAATACTTATATAGGGTAGCACAGACTACTGCCTGATAGAAAGTACTGCTTCCTCCACAAGAATCTGACTGTAGCTTAAGAGATGATCGTGATTTTGTGCCGAGCCAGTTCCTCTATTCTGTCCTGACTCCTAACTGGTTTGCCAGAAAGTTGATAAAGAAAAATCAAGCTAATTCCTCAGGAATCAGATCTTGCATGCCCAACTGCACACTTCCGTAATTGACTGGGTATGAAAGCAGCAGAAAGTTAGGAAAGGAACCACGGCTTAGGTAGCAGACTGTACTGTTAACTCACTGGAGCAACACCTCCTCCCAAGGTTTCTCAGGGAAGAAGGTTACTCAAAGAGGAACTCATAGATTAATGGTACAATGTAACCAACCACAAACAGTGATTTAATCAAAGGCATGAGAGTTGAAATTAGCAATTAGCAGATGTCCAGGCACACAATACTAACAAATAGAGATTAGAAGGCCTTGTCCACCCTGCTTTCCACTGGGTGTGTGAACAGCATGAATAGACAGGCACAAATTAGCTTTAATCCTGTAAGCAGAGGAAACAGGAGTGAAGACATGGCAGCACGGTGTGGGCCAGTAACCAATGCACTCTGTAGTAGCCCCGGTGGCTACTGATGTTACGATTGCCAATGCTGTGTTTATCTGAGCTAGCCAGATTACAGCCCACATAGTGGTACTCAACAGTGCTGTGCACCCCATTAATGGTGAACACGTGGAGATGGCAGTGGAGACAGTGGGCAAGCTACTCTATGGGTTTTGGCTGGGATAATTTTCTTCGTAGTAGCTACTATGTGTTTTGGATTTGTGCTGGAAACAGTGTTGATAACACAGGGATGTTTTAGTCACTGCTGAGCAGGGCTTACACAGAGCTGAGGCCTTTTCTGCTTCTCACCCCACCCCACCAGCAAGAAGGCTGGGGGTGCACAAGGAGTTGGGAAGGGACACAGCCAGGACAGCTGACCCCAACTGACCACAGGGATATCCCGTACCATGTCATACTCAGCATATAAGGGGCTTGAGGGGGAGAGAAAGGGAGGGGCAGCAGCATTCCGAGTGGTGGCATTTATCTTCCCAAGTCACCGTTATGTGTGATGCAGCCCTGCTTTCCTGGGGATGGCTGAACACCTGCCTGCCCATGGGAAGCGGGGAATGAATTCCTTGTCTTGCTTTGCTTGCATGTGCAGCTTTTGCTTTACCTATTAAACTCTCTTTGTCTCAGGGCAAAAGTTTTCTCACTTTTCTGATTCTCCCATCTCGCTGTAGGGGATGGGGGAAGTGAGCGGGTGCGTGGGGCTCAGCTGCTGGCAGGGGTTAAACCACGGCAGCTACCCGGAGGCTAACTTGCCGAGGCAACATAAGGCTCATTGGAAGGGCTGATCTACTTGCTGTAGTCTTGCAGTAACACTTGTTTTCACTGTGTGTGAAACAGGTTCCTAGAGGCAAGAAAAAACAAACCTTTTTAAAAGCAAAGACATGGGAATACAGCCAGTTATTCCATACTTAGAGTGCAACACAAGAGGACTTGTCCCCAGGGAGGAAAATGCAAGGACAAAGGAAGTGAAGTCATCATATCAGTGCACATTTCTGATGCTGTCTAAGGGAGAAACCACTCCACTGGTCCAGTGTAATACCTTGTGCCCTGGAAAGGTTGAAATTAGGATTATGACACCTTAGAGGACCTTAAGACCGTTGCCTTAAGTGAACATATGATCTTAAACCTGCTGGTATTAAGCCTTCAAGACTGAAGCACAATCACACGTAAGTGAATGTTTTGACCCCGCCTATGCTGGCCAGTTCATACCTATGAGGAAAACTTGATTATTTGCTAATTACTTGGTAGGACATCAACACTTAGCCTCATTCTCAGTGAATAGTTCTGTATGTGATGTGTAGCTCCAGTGCATGCTTATGGAGACTGTGCATGAAAGCTAGTTGGAAAAGCTTGTGCCTGTTTGCAGTAGAGAGAAGGGAATTTAAAGATGACCAAATGAAATGTCTTGATTATCAAAAAGGAAGATCCTGTGCAACCAAGAAAGCACTGCAAGGACTGCCTTCCAGATAGAGAAACCTGTCAGGAACCCTTCATGCTTCACACTGCATGAAGAATTATGTTAGAAATTTCAAGCCATTAATATCTGAAATCCCAGAGGATGTTTGGAAAGTACTGAGCCTGTTGAAGCTGGCCTGGGTGTTGAACAGGGTAGCACCAAAGATCAAGGACCGAGCTAGTGTAGAGGAAAAGTATGCAGATGAAATGGCTGGACTATGTTTTAATTAGCAATTAATCTGGCCTACCAATGAAGGATGTAAAGGAAAACTTCCCTACAGATGTTGAAAGTGTTTTTGGCAGATGATCTCTATCATTTCTATAAAGAGAACAGAGAAAAAGCCTACATCCCGACTATTTTCAGGTACTTCTGCTTTCCCAGTGACTAACCAATACAGGCATATCTCATGCCTCAGCATCAACTCCTCACACAAAAATGTAAACTAATAGTTTCAAGATGCCTTAGGGAAACAGATCGCAAAAAAAAGCTGTCTTTTTCACCAGTGTTATTCCTTCCAAAAATAAATTCTAAATTAAGATAATAAAAGTTAAATTTTAGAAACTTATCAGAGCAGGAATACTGTAGCATGCAAAGCTAACACAATCTAAGTGGATAAAGATGAATATTTTTGTTCTCCATGTTAAACTGAAGGAATCAAGCATTTATGGTTGAACAAATAAACTACTTTATAGTTTATATAATTCTGTGAGCACTCTGAGTCCACTTTTGTCTAAAAAAAAGTGCCTGCTGACTTTTTAAAGTGCAGGGCAGCTGAGTGCCTGATTTATTGCATTTCTTCACAGAAACCACAGAGCACCTTACAAAAATCTGCTGAGTTCTCACCCAATATTAAACAGACACAGCAAAATTTTTTTTACATACCAACCCATTATGCTCCACATTGGCTGTTTCATGGGAACCTGAATCCCTGTGTCTTACAATCCCACAATGTTTTAAACTAGCTGTCCAGAAGACTGGCAGAGCAACCAATAACATAATATCTGGTTTTTCTCTAGTCTTTATCTTACATGTCTTCTGAGAAGAAACTATGTGTGATCTCACATTAATACCAGGAAGGTAAATTGAAGAGGCAAACATATCAGCCAGCTACTGCTGGCTAAGGCAGGGGATGACTTTACAATGCATCAGCTGTCCCTTAATTGCCTGTGTTATCATGCATTACTGTCTGGTTTGATCTACAAAGAATATGGCAAACAGATCATTCCTCAGGGAACTCACTTTTACCAAAAGGTAAAGAGCAGGCACGTAGGCAGCTACCAGCAAGTAGCTGACATGCGGGGTCTTCAGATCCCTAGGTGACTGCCTGGCTATCTGTTCACTTGCTGTTCTCCTGAGTTTGATTGCTTTTGGGTCAGGGACAGTAATTGCATTTGAGAAGAGTAATTGCTTCCATTGAAGAAACCTGCAGTGTCTAACTTGAAACAGGAAGGTCTATTTCAAGACTCCTCCACAAAGCAGAATTCTTCCCTTTATTTACAGAGATAGCATATTAACCTGTGATTTTGTGAATGCTGCTACATATTAAAGATTGCAAGATTAGATTATTTACATTACGTACTTTCTATCTATGGGAAGATTTTCAGGTTAACTTTTGTTGTGGCTTTGCCCCATCCAGCAGCTAAGCACTGTGAAACTGCTCCCTCACTCTCCCATGGCAAGATGGGGGAAAGAGAATCAGAAGAGTGAAAGACAGAAAACTTGTGGGTTGGGGTAAAGACAATTTCATAGGTAAAACAAAAGCCACATGCACAGGCAAAGCAAGACAAGGAATTCATTCCCCACTTCTAACAAAAGTGGTTGCACTGCTCTCAAGAGAAGCTACAGTTAGATTTACCTGTGCCCTGCCTCTCTGATGACAGAACAGCTCAAAAGGGCACAGCTCTTCTGACAGGTGAATAATGCTGAAGAGACTTGGTGTCAGTGAGAGCCACATATACAAGTGGTTTTGGTTTTTTAACAGGATTCTGAAAGTCACTGAAATGGAAGCATAATACCTTTTCCCTTCCTTCAGGAACATATGTACATTTCTAAAATAGCACTTGTAATCCTGGAGCCTGATCCAATAAACTCATCTTTTTTCATTTTTCCACACTGAATTCTCATCATGTTTTCATGCACACCCCTGACGTCCCATCAGCTTGCTTTATTTTGACAATTTTACATGTCTTCTCAAACAATTATATCCTACTGGGAGGATCTCTACTCAATTCCACATCATAAAATTACACTATTACTATCTCTGTCTTCACATCAACTTCCCCAAACAGAAAAGCCTATCCATGTCTTCATCTGCATCTGTCATCTTATTTGCATCAAGAGCCAGCTTCACTTTGACATGCTTCACTTCTATTCTCTTTTCTGATTCATTTGTTAGAGTAGCACCATACAAAATCAAGCATCAAAATGACACCTCTGGGTTATAGGAGAATTCTTGAAATAACCCTGAAATAGCAGCTGTCTGGAACTGGACTTCCCAAGAGCCAGCATCATCAGTGGTACCTTGTGCACATTATTTGCCCATCAAATGACCATGTGGAAAGGGAATTGCTGAGGCTGCTATTCCATCATTCTCAAGTGGTACTCAGCATGTGTATGTGTATGTGTATGTGTATGTGTATGTGTATGTGTATGTGTATATATAAGTATATATGTTTATATATAAGAAGTATTGTCACATTGTTGAAGAGATCTAATGTTTGCACTTTGGGACCACAGAGACTTTATTCTCTTAATGGCAAAGTAACCAATAAAACACAAGATTTCAATGTTTCTTCAAGGAGTCCCTTTGACCTGCTCCTGTCACGATGCTCAGTGATTGCAGGATGATGGAAGAATGTGCAGGCAGCAGTGAACACGTCATTGAGTAGGGGAACACCCGGATGTGGTCCTGGCCACGCTGCAGCTTACATAGTGAACATTTACATACTTCATATGTTATCTTCTCTTTATCTGAGGACATAATGGCAGGGTCTGGTCGCACACATTCAGCTCATAGATCTGGCACACACAGACAGAAATCCTGTCTCCTCCCTCTAAGGCTAAGGGGAGGCACCCAGGCAAAATGAGGAACGCCTCCTGCTCCCACATCCCTTATTGCAGGGTGATGTGGCTGAGGAATGAGGGAATGCCCAGTGACCATGGGTCATGTCATGTGTTGTGCACTGGTGTGGTATGCATTTCCACTCTCCTGTAATGAACCAATTTGATGTTATGCACCAGAGACTTCTGGGTTTAGAGAATTTTAAAATACTCTACCTATAGTACAAGTTTGTGGTGCAACAACACATTTCTTCACTTTCCAAGCACATAACCCCATTTTTAGGGTACTTGGCTAATACATCAAAAAAGTCGATTGTATGCACAAAACCAAAAGTATGTGCAGGACAACTGAAAATATTTTTAATAGAAAAGGGAAAAATGTCCCACTCTTATATAGACAAAAACAAAACCCCAGTTAGGATTTGTTATCAACATGATGTGTTTATTCCCATTTGAAATAGTGTGCATTTGGAAGTCTTTAAAGCTGAAGTAGCTTAGGCCCAAATGAACAGGAAATATGCTAGGAATTTATTTTTCTCTAGTAAAACTTTTAATAATTGGGGAAATGAAAGGAGAATTTGCTAGGGAAAGTAGTAATATAACATCCTATGATCATTACCAGAAATGGTTTCACTATGGCTTCATACCCAGTAGCTCCTGGGATACATTAATCTTGGAGACTGAAGAAAAGGCAAGCTATGGAAAGATAAGCATAATTTCACCTGCTAATGCAGAGGAGATTTCTTCATTACCTGGTGACTCAACACTGTATTATGGACTGTAGCATGCATTAGTTATGGAGGTGGCCCTTGAAAACATGCACTCAATAGCATCTCATCGACCACCTGCAACTCCACTCATATGAAGAACTCTGAGGTGTCACTTGCAGGTTAAAGTGAAAAATTAGGCAAGCATGAAAAGAGGATGAACTATGAAGGGAATTTAAAAAATAAAATGGATTCATGTGCCTTTCCCCATCCCTCTCAACTCTCAATCACAAAAGGTTTGCTAAGAAATGACACAAGCCAAAGAATATAACTACACTGGGATCCACAGTTCATCCATTTAAACAATTTTTTCAGTTTTAGTTAGTCTGTTTCAATCTACTGCTGGGATAAATCTAGAAAAATATTGGAAGAGATGGGTACTTTCCTTACCGTATCTATGTCTCTTATTTTCCTCAAATTGCAAAGACAGTTTAAAATAGTCCCTAGCTGTACATTTAAACCGCTTCCATCCTCTGTAGGATACCAGATACAAGAAAAAATGTGGTGTGAGAGAAATACTTCCATCTTTACACAAAGCCAAATACAATCCAGCACTGTAAAACAGTAACAAGTGTGTGAAGCTGGATACAGCAGTGATACTACAACTCACCCAAGATTATAGTAAAGAGGATCAGTGGACTTTTTTCTGGCCGTAGACCATTCTCTATGATGCCTTCACAGCTTTTACTTAGTCTGTTGCATCTGACATTCAGCAGAATACCTTCCAGTGCACCCACTTCCAGAGGCTGGCCTTGAGGCCCAGGTCTTCATGGTCTGTTCTCCTTCCTCTTTGCCATTAACACACAACCTCTCAGTTACTTTCACCTGATTCCTCCAGGAAAAGGATGAGAAATTATCTGTTCAAAGACGTGTCATAGCAGATAATGGTGGCAGAAGGAGTTGGTTGCTGGTTGCTCACACCAGCAGGTAACCCAAACCATACCATGACCCGGATTGCAGCAGGAAAGGTGACCTGGCTTTTGTTTGGCTGGTGTAACAGAGATGAGCTGTGTAGCAAATGGAGACCGCTGTATGGAAATGAAGAGTGAAACATTGTACAAACATCAGCACATCAAGAAGTTATCTGGTAGATGGAAGAATGGCAAGGGGAAAAGCAGGGAGAGTAAAACCACAACAGGAATTGTGAGAATAATACTTTGAGAGTACTTTACCAGTGTCTGAAGTACCCATGTGTTGTAGTTTTGCGTGGCTGGGTTCTGGTGGAGAAGGGGGGCTGCAGGGGTGGCTTCTGCAAGAAGTAGCCAGAAGCTCTCTGCAGGCCCCAGAGAGCAAACAACCAGCAGGCTCAAACCGGAGTCATTGTTGACCAAGGCCAAGCCTATCAGCAATGGTCACAGCACCTCTGGGGATCACATTTAGGAGAAAAAAACCCCACAAGCAGCCACTTTCTGACACCAGAAAAGGGAGTGAGGATACGTATGAAAATGTGCAGACACCAAGGTCAGTGAAGAAGGGGGAGAATGAGTCACTTCAGATGCCAGAAAGATTCCCCTGAAGCCTGTGGATACGATCATGGTGGAGCAGGTTGTCACCCTGCAGCCCATGGAAGATGATGGGAAGCAGAAATCCCACCTGCAGCCTGTGGAGAGACTCCACGCTGGAGCAGGTGGAGACATATGGAAGACACTGTGACCCACGTTGGAGCAAGCTCCTGGCAGGACCTGCAGACCTTGGAGAGAGAGGCCCACATGGGAGCAGGTTTGCTGATGGGGAGCTTGTAAATCCATGGGGGACCAGGCTGGAGCAGTCTGGGCCTGAGAGACAGAGAGACATTCAATGATTTATGACTGCACCCCATAGAAGTGACCCACACTGGGGCAGTTGGTGAAGAGCTGAAGCCCCATGGGAAGGAAATCATGCTGGAGAAGCTCGTGTAAGACTGTGTCCCATGGGTGGGACCCCACAGTGCAGCAGGGAAAGGGTGTGAGGAATGACCCCCTGAAGAAAAACAATTAATGAGGAACTGACTGAAAACCCCATTCCCTCATTCCCTGACCCTCCCGTTCCACAGTGGGGAGGGGGGAAAGGGAGCGAAATCATGACTAAAGTGAAGTCTGCTAAGAAGGGAGGGGTGGGGGAAGGTGCTTTAAGATCTTGTCACCCTTCTCATTATCTGACTCTGGTGTCACTGTGTGTGCAGTGCAGTGTAATAAATTCAAGACTTTTCTCTCCTTTATTCTGAGTTGAGTCTGTTTTGCCCATGACATTGATTATGGGATGATCTCTCCCTGTCCTTATCTCGACTCCTAAGCCTCTCAATATATATTTTCTCCCCAGTCCAGCTGAAAAGGGGAGTGATAGAGCGGCTTTGGTTGGTGTCCAGCCTCCAGCCAGGATAAAAACACCCCACCATGTTTGCTACTTCCATATGGCAAAGCAGGGAGGTAACCTCACCACACAATTTGTCCTTCAGGTCTGGAAATGGTAGGCACGTGCATAAGAAGTTTTGAGCAAGAATGGCACTAACGTGATGAAGAGGAGTGGTGTGAAGAAAAACACGCGAAGATTTCATATTGGCAATAACCCCAGAAGTCATTACATGAGACCTACTGAAGGTGTGAACAATACCTGGCATTAGTAGTGCCTGTATCCCCACTAATAAATTGGCATCAAGGAATGTTCCGTGACCCTAACTGAAATAATCTATACTAGCAAGCTCTTAAAATGCAGTCTTTCCTGCTTTCTACTAGCGGTCTTCCCAGCTGTTCCTAAATTTTGTCCAGGAGGAACAAGCCCAACTCTCTCAACCCATTCTCATAAGAGAGGTACTCCAGCCCTTTGATCATCTTTGTGTCCCTCCTCTGGACTCACCCCCACAGCTCCATGTCTTTCTCATACTGGAGACCCCAGAGCTTGATGCAGTACTCCAGGTGGGGTCTCACGAGAGCAGAGCAGAGGGGCAGAATCATCTCCCTTGACCTGCTGGTCACGCTTCTTTTGATGCAGCCCAGGACACAGTTGACTTTCTTGACTGTGAGTGCCCATTGGTGACTCATGTCCAGCTTTTTATCCATTAGTATCCCCAAGTCCTTCTCTACAGGGCCACTCTCAAATTGTGTTTCTTTGCTGAAAGGTTAGATTCTTCAGAACTCTACAGACACACAAACATCTCAAGATTGTGGAGCAGGTATTTGGCCTTTGACTTGTCATTCTGTCCTTAGTCAGTCTGGCTACATCTGTACCAAGTTTAATGTATGGCTTAAGTGAACACATCAAGAATTACCTTGTGCACACCACACCTCAACCTATTTATTTTGAATAGGGCGGAAGTAAGCACCATATTGCCCTGCTTGTATTGGTTTGGGAGCCCCACCTTATGATTACCTTATCTTTGGGCTATGATTGTGAGGCATCTTCTGGTATTTACATTTATGCCACTGGTTTTCTGTGCAAACCGGGACAACTCATTTAAGCATGCAATGGCTGCATTTCTTCATCTCTAAATTGGGGGACAATTCTGTTCTCATGAGATTGTTATGAAGCCACATTAATTAATGTTTATAAAGCACAGAGGGTATCCTGGGATGAATGAGATAGATACATGAAAAGTGTTCTTATTATTCATAATGGGACAGCATATTCTGCTTATACGTATGTAAAAAAATATACATGCTGGCTCAGAACAGGAGAAGTTTACCTAAACTATGTATAAGGGTGGGATTCATTTCTTTAGTGATCTAACACTTAGGTACAGAATCATGGAATCACTTAGGTTGGAAGAGACCTTTAAGATTATCGAGTCCAACCACAACCTAACCCTGCCTAGTCCTCCTTTACACCATGTCCTCAAGCACAAGTCACTGTCCTCACCTAGTCACTGTTCGAGGCTCTTTATATTATTGTTAGAGACAGAAAACCTCAGGAAATGTCTTGTTTTATCTAAGAATAGATAACCAAATATATCATATATAGCAAATTCTGTTCCCACTTGGGTTCAGATTCCATATGAATGTATAGGGTAGAACGTGCCTTCCTCCTCAAGTGTCTATTTCTCCCTGCTGGCTATGAAACCTAGAGTAGCACATAGAAGATGCACAGATGCAGAGAGTAAATGAGATTAATAACAGACTCACCATTTTGCTCAATCAACTGCTGCTATGTATTATTTATTCATAACAATGGTATGGCTAAAATATCACCTGTATAAGATGATAATATGCACTGTACCCACCATGTAAAAGAAACCCAAGGAGGTCATGGCCACATATTATGCAAGAGTATGCCCCGCTCTGTTATTGCACATGCAGGGTTTTCTTATACTGTGCGGTTAGCATACAGACATGGCACAGGAGAATCACCTGGAAAATCCCAGGTTCTGCAGGCATGCGCTTAGGTTTCTTCACTGAACATATGGCAAGCCCTAACCACAGAAATCAAGTAAGTGGCACGCATCCTTTAAAACTTAACATCAAAGCTCAGATCATGTTTGGAAAAAGGAAAGGAGGAGTAGGAAGAGGTGAAGGAGGTGGAATCACCTCAGATACCTACTTAAACAGCAGTGAGAGCAGTGAATCATTATTATAGCTCACTGTACCTCTATATTTTCTTGGCAGTGTCTACCCACAGTGTGGACCAGATGTCATTTTCCTCTGCCTTCTCTCCCAGGGCCAAAACAGTTTTTCAAGCAGGCATGTCAGAGTGTTTTGAATCCACCAACATCCAACTTGCCTTTAAGC
Source organism: Hypotaenidia okinawae (assembly GCA_027925045.1). Lineage (NCBI taxonomy): Eukaryota > Metazoa > Chordata > Aves > Gruiformes > Rallidae > Hypotaenidia > Hypotaenidia okinawae. The sequence continues at coordinate 87,134,437 of BSDF01000003.1, forward strand.
TATTTTTATCCAAGCCTATGTTGCAAGGCCTTTATGGTAAAGGCTGTGTCCTTGCTATAAGTGTAAGTGATTTCTTGCATACAAGTTCCAGAGTTCCTGGTTGCTATGGCATTGCAGATAATCTATTATTATTTGCAATAAATAGAATATTTTTAAACCTCCTATAAAGTGTTACATACTTGATATATTCCACTCATGGATGAAACTCCATTCATACATGTACGAGACATACAGTCTTCACATTTTAGGATACAGTGAAAGCTATTCTGACATATTTAATATTGTCATGCAAGAAAAACCCTATACATTCATATGGAATCTGAAACCAAGTGGGAATAGAATTTGCTATATATGATATATATGGTTTAGTGTTTGATTCTCTAAATAAAGCAGTCTTGCAATCACTCCTGTGATGACCACGAGGCGTATTCTGGCTGTATTGTTACTACTGTTATTATTATTAATCACAGTATTGCAATTCCTACACAGTATCATATTTGATGTGATTTGATCGTATTTGATGTGATTATTACACCTGTATGTTAATGAATATTCCCGTACAGTATGTATTATCTGTATCATTCGCAAATGTGGACAAATTTGGGATTAGTAACAGATTATAAATCCTGTGTGACATACTGTGAGGTAGCAGGTACTGGAAGTGCAGCTCAGGACACATTACACTGTAACCTGTATTCTAGGCTACTTTTGCACAATAAAACCCACCACAAAATACAGCTAGGAATAGATTTCTTTTTTTTAGTTGCCATAAAAAACCCTTTTCTGTCATTTCTGACACATTAAATGCAATACACATGAACAGAATACAGTTTGCATCCCACCTAGCCACTTCACAAGTCGCTGAGTAAGGCTACCACACTTGAAACACTGGAAAAAATACTATAATTACCTAGACACACATATTTAATTATATTTGTATTATTTAAAAACAAAAAAGCCATAGTAATGGAGAATTCATTGCCCAAGAATACTAAAATACTAAAACAGTTGGTCAAATAAATCTCTTAAATATTAAAGTTTATTTTTATCTAACATTGATACACTCAAGAATTTTGAGTGGATTAGAGAAAACAGACAAATATTAAATTGGTTCATTTCAAAAATGTGTAACTCAGGACTCCATTAATAAGGCAGAAATAGGATGCTAGGAGAAAGGAAATGAAATGTGTAAGCAATTAATGTCCATCATCCTGGTATTACAAAACACAGACAATACAGATTTTGTCAGCTAAGCTTGCTATTTGAAGATCAACAGTCTGACCGATAAAGGTAATTGTACTAATATATAAGATAAAACTTCTGTAGGCCTCTGAATTGCATGATCTTGTGACAAAAATGAAGAGTTGCAAAACTTACTTGATTTAAATCATACAGATTAACAAGCAGTTAAGCAACAGAACAGAAAATGTAACCACAAATGGACCCATCAGCTGTAACTAGTAGAACCATTCCTGAGATAATGTGGACTGATCTGGCACTCACATTTCTAAAAAAATACTGAAAAATTGCAAAAACCTTGGTGCATGATACATCATCTGGAGTATATATCTAACAATAACAGCCAAAATAAGACTAATGTGGTTTGCAATCAAGTAAAAAATCAAGAGGCTACTAAGTGAAGAGATTACTGACAGTAGACTTATCACAGTAGGAAGTATACGATATAGTTAATTAAAATCTGCAACAGGACATTCAGACAAGAAAAAATTATGATAAATTACAGCTTGTAAGTACTTATTTCAAAATAGAAGAGAAATGGAAACTCCTCTATGCCACAGAGATAAAAGATACGAGCTTTCTGGTGCTGTGTTGCAGAAAGTTAAATGCTGGCAGCCTGTCGGGACTGAAAAGAGAGCGGAGGTGGTGACAGCAACCAAGGCAGATGTTTCAGAGTATCCCTGACATGATAAGCAGCAGGTCTGAGGACCATGTCCCCTGTGCCGCAGCCGCTGTCCAGTTCTGGGCTGGCACTGGGTTATGCATGGACCCACACCTTGGCAGAATTATCTGGCGTGCTCCCTTACCCCTGCATCAGCAAAAGAGAGGAGATGGATCCTCTTCTGACTGGATACTGCCCGACAAGGCATCATTCTTTAGGTACCAATATTGTACTGTGTAAAATTGTAAAAAATTTAGAAGTGTGATTTTCTTTCTGCAGCTAAATAGGCTCTGTGGACTTGGAATACACCCCTGGAGCTAGCCCTGTACCTACAGAGACCCCTTCTAGAGCATGCTGGCATTGTGAATGTTACTATATACTGTATGTACACCTATTAACTTCTGGCTGTATAATAGCCATTTTCATGTTTGGAGTTACCTTTTTTTTCCCCTTACCTGGTGTCTGATGTATGTTGTTATATTGCATTACAGGAACTTTTTTTTTCTTTAATAAAACTGATCTTTTTAAAGAATTGTGGAAAATACAGGTAAATTGAGCCATCCATAGTTTCTCTGACATAGTAAAAAAATTCATAGAATAGCAAAGAAACTATTTTCCTTCCTCAGAAGGTTATGCTACAAAGTAGCTACAGTCCTAATATATTGCATATTTCTTAAATTCCCTTTTTAATGTTTCAGATAGGGTTCTTTGGTGCTGAAGTAAGGCTGATACTGTTCTGTCATTTAAGGATGCCAGTAAAATTCGTTTCACAGACATCAAATGGTCACAGATTGCTAGCAGCTAGGGAAGTCTATTGCAGAATTACCATTCTCTGGCTTCTCCTGTTACTCTCTGTTCTGCTGTTGGTTTCTATCACACAGAACCTACCTTTGCTTGGGCATTTTTACATTCTTACAGTAAATACAATGTCTACACTCCTTGTTCCAGCAGCTACAGATTCCAATCCCTTTTACTAGTTGGGATCTTAAATAGGAAGTTCAGACTAGACTAGACTAGACTATGACCAGAATAAAATTTCAATTGGAAGGGACCTAGGACAATCGGTTAGTCCAATTGCCAAATTCCTGTCCAGCAGGAACAGCCAGCCCCATGGTTGGGATCGTTTCAGGGGCTGCAGTGTGGGGTGTGGAAAGTCAGAAATGTAAAGTGAAATCAATGGGGCACGCACAAAAAGAACAAATTGAAACTGCTACATGCTGGCAAGGGTGTACTTACATTTACTTCACAGTAATATCATCACACATTACCTAGCACTTCCTTAGGCTACATTCATAAGAACAATTTTAAGAGTATTAAAATATATATGCAGAAAGTTGTACAAGTCTATGCAAGGGATGATATGAGAAATAGTACCAGACTCTGCTTACCACCAGTCTGCTCAGCCTGGAATGTTGAACTTTACTAGAAGGGATGAATACTAACACCTGGAATTAAGGGAGGGAAGATTTAACTTCTGGAGTTGAAGGTGAATTACAGGAGAAATTAGGTTGGAAAGGATCTCAAGATCATTTAGTCCTGTCCTCTGCTCAAACCTGGGACAACTCTGAAGTCATAGCAGATTGCTCAGACTGTTTGATTGGGTTCTACATATCTTTTTCTCAGCTGCAATTTCTGCCCATTGCCTCTAATTCTTCCTCTGTACACCTTTGAGGAGCAACTGTCTCTGTCTTCTCTGCACCCTCTCTACTGCTGTAGACAGCAGTGAGTTCTTCTTGAATCCATCTCTTCTCTGGGCTGAGCAAATCCAGCTCCCTCAGTCTTTCCTTTCTCATCACATGCTTCCGCCCCTGACGATCTTGGTGATCCTCCAATGGGCTCAGTGTGTCCAAGTCTTTCTCATAATGAGGAGCCCCGAACTGCACACACATCATTGCAGATGCTGTCTCACAACTGCTGAAGCAAGGGAAGAAGTACCTCCCTTGTCCTGCTGGCCGCACTTACGTAATTGCAGCCCAATATATGACCACCCTTGCTGCAAAGGCACGCTGCTGACCCATGTTCAGCTTGCTGTCCAGAAGCACCCCAGGTCTTATTTTGCAAAGTTGCTTTCTGGCTCAATCCCCACTCTACTGTTGCATGGTGTTTTTCCATCCCAGATCAGGATTTAATTTTCCCTTGTTGAATTTCATAACATGTTTGTCAGACCATTTCTCCATCTTGTCAAGGTACCTCCAGTGGCAGCTGTATCATCCAGCACAATAACTGCTCCCCCCAGTTGGATATCATCTCTGAAACAGCAGAGGACATAAACTGTTCCACCGTCATATCCTTTAATGGAGTAGTTAAGCAATATTGGTCCCAATATGAATGCCCAAGGTATACCACTTGTAAATAACAACCATGACACTTTCAGCCTGTTGCTCCAGCCTTTTTTGCTACTCACTTTGTAATTCACTCAGCTAGTCCCTAGCTTTCTGTTGTAGCTCCAAAAATGCTGCAAGAGACAGAGTCAAAAGCTTGCCAACATGAAGGCAAATGACATCCACTACTCTGCCCTCGTCTTCAAATCCCATCATTACATTGTAGAAGGCAATTAGATTGGTCAAGCACAATTTGTGCTTGGTAAATCCATGCTGGTTTTTTCCCATCACTTTGTTATCCCTTATATGCATGGACATAACTTACAGAAGGATTTGTTCCATAACCTTCACACGGACTGAAGTAAAGCCGATTGGCCTGTATTTCCCTATCTCTTCCTCCTAGGCCTTCTGGACGATTGGTGTGGTATTTCCTTCTTCATTCATGAGGAACTTTTGATCACTGCAGCTTTTTGAAGAGATTGAGTCTTGCAGTGATATTAGCCATGCATCCTGCTTGGATCTGTGTTCAGGTTGCTTAAGTAACCCCACCTCAGTCTTCCTCTAACGTTGGCTGTATTCCACCAAACACAGGGGAAGCCTGAGGACAGACCTTGACAGTAAAGACTAGGCCTTTCCATCACCTTCATCAGTATGCCACCTGTCAACTTGACCTCAGTCTTCCTCCTGCTGCTCTGCTCTTACAGAGGTCTTTCATGTAACCCTTCATTCCCTCTACCAGTTTTTACTCTGGGTAAGCTTTGGCTTTCCTAATTCAATCTCTGCACACTTGGGCATTCCTTCCATATTCCTCCTGAGCCCATCCTTGCTTATGCTTCCTATAGGCTTCCTTTTTCCATCTCAGCCCTGTCAGGAGATCCTCGTTCAGACACTCTGGCCTCCTCATACCTGCATCATGTCCTGCAGACAGAAGTGGATGCTTCTCATGCTTTGAGAAGGTTGTCTCTGAATATCAACCTCTCTGCCAAACTCCTTTGTCTTTCAAAGCAGCAGCAGCTCCTGGTAATGAGCAAACCAGAAATCTCTCTGCAGTTCAGAGATGGTATTGCTACTTGCATCTTCCACTTGCCATCTTCAAATCCTATGGCTTACTAGTACATGAAACAAGCCCAGCTCTTTTCTTAAAAGAATCAGTGAGGAAATTTTATTATTCAACAAGTTTATTTAAAGAAATAAAGATTTTTTTCATGTTGACATGTATTAATACTGATCCTCAGAGTATGTTCATATAATAATAAACTTTTAATTGTATTCTTATAGTGCAGCATCTCTGGTGCCTCACATTTCCAGTTGCCACTTCCTCAATGATGTTATATTTCTGTTGGTGTTTCTGCCTACAAATGACATGACAGATGTCCATAAAGACTCTACTGAAGTCCACAGAGTCCTGTTCATTTATAAAAGCCGAGGATCTGTTCTAACTGTTGCTCCATAAACTCTTGAGGTAATTCAGATACAGAGCTATTATTCTGTGTCCATGAGCACCTCCATTCTTACAGTTGGGCATACTTTAATAAATATAGATCCTCTTCCAGTGTCAAGCTTCCTGTATTTTGGTTTTAAGTATCCTGCTCTATTACATAGATAAGACCTAAAATTTTAAGACAAGATGTGAGGCAAAATAAATACTTGTGGCTAGATGCAGGACTCATAAAATTGTGACAGACAAAATGGGCATATTTGGTGCACTTACTCATATGCAATAACTGCCTCGTAAAAAGCACACAGTTTAGGGTGTCACCTTCCCTTCTAGGAGTCCATTTAGCTGCCATGTAGAGTTGTTACTCTTACCTTGAAGCCAGGTGACTTCATTCCCACCAGAGCTTTGTAATCCTGGTAAAATCTTCTTGAGTACTAATTGCCACTTGCGTGAAGAACGGGTGGCTCACAGGCTGACACAAGCCCAGTGCCACAACACCCTGCAATTGCCAGTGCAAACCCCATCAGGAAGCACAGCAGCCCTCCCTGGGGATTTCCCAGCCTAACAAAGAGATGGACCAGGGTTGAGTGAAGACAGGAGATTTTAGAAGACGGTTTCAAGATCCTTTATAAAGTAATGGCTGGGTTTTTTTATGATACCAACAACTAAATATTCTTCAGTTGAATTAGCTTTTTCTGCTCATTCTGTTCTCTTAAAAACATCATTGTTTTAACACACACACGCCCCAACTACAAAATGATCCGTTGAGACCCCTGCCAACTAAAAAGCATTAGAACAGCCCCTGTATGACAATGTACATGAAAACTCTCAGATGTTTTGTGAGAAATTTGGAATTTCACTATGCAGTGTAGGAAACGTTATGTGTTTTATATGTTTGTCTTGCCTCGAACTACCAAGTGGATCTTCAGGTTGTTTCCAAGTAGAGTCCTGAGGACCATGTCATGTCTGAATACAACACTGGAAAGACCAGTGAAATAGAGGTTTGCATCAGTGAGTGGACAAGGCTTAGAGGTAACATGTTTGCTCTATTCCATTCCAAAGAGCTGGAACTGGCATTGCTTTTCTCTCAGCTTGATTTCACCACACTTAAAATGAAGTTAATAATCCCCGCTTATCTCAGGAGAGTGTTATGTGGCTAACTTGCTGTTTATAAAATGTATAACCCTGTGGTAAATACTTCTGTGCGATCCTCCGAGGATAGGAGAACGCGAGCCTCTAATGAGGCCTGGCATCCAGGCTGTCCATCAAGAGCGTACAGCTCTACAGAATACCCCCTGGCAGAGTGCAAGGCGGTGCGTGTGCCAGGTCGCACCGGTTCAGAGGCCCAGAGGCTGACACAGCCTTTATATAACTCCTCTACCGCAATTCTGTCCTCCGCACATCCCACAGATAAAGGGTATGCCCAGCGCCGTCGCTACCGCCCGTTCTCGCAGGGTTACAGCCGGAGACGGCGTAATGGCAGCACACAGCTTGCGTAACCAGCATCCCCTCCACCTAGCCACATTGCTACAAGCGCCTTCTGCCGGGCACTATGCCCTACATTTCAGGCCATCGCTAGCGCAGAAGCGAAGGTGCAAAATCATCCCTACAAACAGCTACACGCCTTCAGGAGGGCTGACACACCCAGCGAAGTGGGTGCAGTAGCAGTGACACACACCTATGGAAAAGGCTGGATTTGGTAGTTTGCGAGGTGCTGCAGATCTGACTATACATGTTGCTGTCGTTTCAACACAGTGCCCTCAAAACATCAGCTGATAGTTTGGCATAGCCGTTCTCCAGCATGTACACATATGAAGCCCTCATTGCAAAAGCGGGCTTGCCACACCTCACAAATGATAGATGCTGTGACAGATAGCACTGCAGATAAAAATCTCAGCTGTGTAAAAGTATGAGAAACCGTGTAAGAAAAGTATCAGTAAGGCAGAGCGAGGTAATATGCATACAGGGTTTTATCATCCTCGTATCCGTGAAACACCCATTTTTAAAAGGAAGCTGAAACACAGGTAAAGCTCTGAACGTGTACCTGCTTCTTCGTTGGGGTGAAGTCTCCCAGGGAGGAATGAATAAATCTCTCAGAATGGGGCGGCTGGGAAGCACTGCTGGGCTTATGCTCTTCTTCTGGACCGGTACAGCACAGCAGCAGTTTGAGCTGGATGCAGCCCCACTCTGCAAGCCAAAACTTCCAGCCAATGTCCAGGTGTGCAGTAAACAAGGTTATGTCTACACTTTAAAACCTGTAAGCATAATGGATTCACACCATAGCTGTACTTACTTGGGAATAAAACCTGATGTAGCCTGGGGGAAAGCCATCCACCACTTTCCCCATCATCTTCTCAGGAACAAATTTTTGGGGTAGAAAGTTGGAGGAGAAATGTGTATATATATATATATATATATATGAGAGAGAGAGAGAGAGAGAGAGCGCGCTATGGAAACAAAAGTTGTATTTACTTCGCTAGGAATTCTCTCTGTTGGGCCTGGCCCTCAAGCATTTCAGCCAGGATAACTGATATGTAAGATAAAACCACAGCAAAAATGGCTGTTGTTTGAAACACGGAGATGGTACAGACCAGAAATCAGATTCAGTGCTGATGTGGGCAGATGCAAGTGTGGTGGAACCTACTGTGAACTTGCATCAAAGGTAAGTTTTGGCCAAAAGCTGCACTGAGTATTAACATCTTGAGAGACTTTCTGATGCATCATTTCAATATATTTGGTTTGGGAAAAAACCCAGTTGAATGTATGAAAGGGCAGATGGCAGCTAGCAGACGGTTTAGAAGACAAAAGAACTGGATCTGTTTCAGATCCTGTGGAAGACTCCCTGTGCAAAAGCTCTGTAATCCCTTGTCTACCTGACTTACCCCACCTCAAATTATGGTGTTAACAACCTGTTATGTAATGAACAAAAAAAGAATATATAGTTAGTGCTGAAAGACAGATTGTTGGTTTTAATGTGCTTTTTTTTTAAAATTATGTTTTTTGAAAACAGCTTCTTCTAAGCATGTATAGTGTAAAGCTGCCTTAGTCCAGCCTCTGCATTGAAGCAGATAGCAGTTGTACTCTTGCATATGCATGGATTTAAGCCTGTGCTTGTTGATTCAAAGATCAGACAAGCTTTTTTGGCACAGCCAGCAGCCTTTATAAGGCACATCAGGTAGAACGCTTCAGTGCAAGGAGCATATAAATTTGACAGGCTGTGCAAGAAGATCCCATGCACTGCAAATTGATGTGCTAATTTATTTCGACATTTTCCCTCTTAAAACACTGAGGGAGTCAAATGAAAAAAATATGAAAGTTTAATAGTTAAAGTAATCAAAACACATTTCTAAACTTAAGGTCTTTTGAGCAGTTTAGATTTGGTCATGCTTAACGCATTTAATTCTTTGTATGCCGCCTTTACTGGTTGTCCCTTATCACATGGTGTAACATTTAGATCTCCTGTCAAATGCATTGATTCAAGCACTTTCATGGTTTGCCACCAGGAAAGCTCCTGGTTGTTGTGATTCTCTGCAAAGGTCTTTCACTGCTGTTTTTGTCTTTTGGTGAGCGGCCTGGAGGGATCATGTGGCAACATACAAAACTCTGACTGCTTTCTTCCTACTACACTTCATAAATACTATCCAACATCTCTCTATTTCACTTTCCTCTTACAACAATCTCATTGCTAACTTGAAGCAAAACCTGAGCAGGAATACTTTCAGTTAGTGCTGAAGCCTCTACTCATTCATCAAGCATTACAGTAGAATAGTCTTCACTGAAAATCATTAATAAATGCTTTTTCATATGCATTACTAAATGCACTGATCACCTGGACTTCGTAACATTTCTATTATTACTTACTTGTGTCGTGAAGAAGCAGAAAACAGCTTGAAATGGTTCTGAAATGAGGTATCTCATTGGTTTTTTTTCCACAAAAAGTTTGGAAGGAATACAGTTTGTATCTCAAATGGGAACTGGGAGGAAACCTTCCTCGGGGAAGGCTGTCCCACAGCTTCCTGTGACCTTATGCACTTTTCCTGAACCACGCAGCCATGCCTGCTGCCAGCACAGGCACCCTGGAATGCTGGACAAATGGCCAGAGTACAGCTGAGAATTTGCCTGCTCCTCTGGAGTCAGATGCCACTGGGCTGCCTGTTACAGGCAGAACTTTGCCCATCCGAGCTGTCCAGGTTCTAGGAAGGCGTACATTACCAAGTAGAAGATGACAACGCTGGCTAATTAATGATATTTTAAAAAATATCTTCCTGACTACCATGGTGCAGATCTCCTTGGAGGCTGCTTGGACACTCTGCCTTTGGGTGCTTTCCTCCTCCTGCTCTCCCTAAGTGGAAGACATGGATCTCAGCTTTCTCAGAAGCAGCACATCCTGCTGGGTGCCCAAATGTAGGAAATCAGCTGGGATGTTTTTGGAAGCCCTCAGACACAGACCTAATTTTAAAAGCATATCTGGGTATTTGTAGGCTGAAAGTTAGTAAGAATAGTTCCTCATAAACTTAGTAACATTTTTTTAAAGCCTATGTCAAAGCACAGAAGTTACTCTGTTTATGTTGTTCATCTTCTCCCTGTTCTCCAAGCTCTGCAGCTCTGTTGCGGCTCTTCTCAAACCTTAATTGCTCTGTGCCATTATCTGTGTATAATCATACTGCCAATATAAAGGAATTAATTATAATCAAGAAAAGTTACCTAATCTGAAATAGATGAAAAAGTGAACTGGATTGTATAAATATTTTATAAACAGTAATTACTGGTGTCAAATGTGCAAAAAAAAAAAAACTTCCACAGAATAAATAAATAAACATTTTAATAAAGTAAGCATATCTAGGCTATAATAGAATTATTATTATGAATATGTATTAATGTTGCTAGTATGTCTTGTTCCTTTTAGTTCTTTGATACACTGTTTATCTTTACTCCTCGTATTGGTGTCACTCCACATAGTGCACATCTTGCTCGACATCAGGGACGGCAGAGAAGTGTGGTCCTTTGCCATTTTGATTCATTCAGTAGCCCATTCTGTTTCAAGTACGTGGCCAAAGCAAATGGCCATACACCAGTCTGAGGATTATGACTCATTCTTTTTGGTTCCTTTTGATTTAAATGATAGTGTTAAAAAAAATTTCCGAAGCCATTCGCTAGACAATGCCAACCAAGCACCAAGTTTCTAACTGCCCAACAATACGTGTCAGTGGTTTCATCTGAAGGAGGCTCAGGAACCACAGCTAACGCCACGCTACCTGCATGCAACTTGGGAAGCAGGTTGATGTTCACCTTTCCCTACCCAGTGACAGATCCATTTCAGCGCTCTCACCAGACCTCCTGCCATGAATAGTGCCATCAAAATAAAATGTAATTCAAGTTGGTGCAATTCATGGAGGGTTTTCATTTACTCTTGTCACGTCAGAGAAGTAACAGCTGTCCGTACATCAGCATACAGTAACCGTGCTTCAGCTCCGACTTTCAGGCAGTACTGGGGTAAATTGGACTTCCCTGCCCATCCAGGCCTCCAGGGATTAATACAGATCCTCTTCAATTTCCCAGGTGATCCCTGCTCCCAAATGCCTGCTGGTTTCCAAGTTCCAGATGCAGCAGCTCTGCTGGCAGTGGAGTCAGTAGTGATGGCCAGTGTGCCTTGCCAATCCATAGGGCTGGGATCACAGCAGCCACGGAGGTCCAGGAGTTGTATGGAGGGTGACTCACTCAGGAGTTCGAGGAGTGCTCACCAAGACCAAGTGACAGTAAGTGACACAGGTGCTGCCGCACTGGGGGAGGGAGAGGTAGGTAGGTACCATCTGATACCATCTGAACTGCTGTCTGCCGGGAGGGAAACTTGCAACTCAGGTGGAGCTGCTCCCCTCCTGTACTTCAGCGGGGAAACTGATCCTGAGGGTGTCATGCAGCTATCCACGCGATGGATGCCGATCGTGGGAGAGGGAGGGCTAGAGACAAGCTGGCAGGAGGAGATAAGAGGCTATGGGTGTGAAGAGCAGCTGGTGCACCCACATCAGGCAGAAGGTGCAGAATGGTTGAAGCAGGACTGCACCCACGGTCCTGCAGGCCTGTGCCATGGAAGCTCCTTTTCCTCCAGCATCCCCTGCAGTGGTCCGGGTGGGAGAACCTGTCTGTGGCATGAAGGGAACCTACAGGCTGTGGTTGAGGAGATGGAGGGGAGCGTGTACAAAAGGCACCTCGGTGGCACCCGGGCAGGTTTCCTGATCAGGGAAACGCCGCCAACCACTTCCAGTGGGGCAGTGAGACAGCGAGATCCCGCTGGGATTGCGGGCTTAATCAATCAGTGCCGGGAGGGGAGGGGATTTTAGCTGAGGCGTCTCACGGCCGCCGGCTGAAGAGCCGACAACGCGCTGCTGCAAGCGAGCGCTTCTCGTGCGGCTGCCGCGGCCCGTCCGGCAAGGCGGAGCGCGGGGGAACGAAGAGCGGCAGAAACATCCAAACTTCTAAAAAAAGCAGGAAAAAGACATAAAAGCGCACTGAAATGTTTATTACCCCTATGATTTAACGGGTATAAAAATAACTTTTTAGGGAAGGAAAAAAAGGGTAAATTAAGATAATGAGCACCGCGTTTCCACCTCCGGGCGCCCACTGAGGCGGGATGAGGGAGCGCCGGGGGTCGCCGGGCCGCTCCGCACCTGCTCCCGCCGCGCTGCCCTCAGCGCGCCTGCGCGGCCGGGCCGGACCGCACCGCACCGCCGCGCAGCCCCGGGCGGCCGCCGGCGGGCAGCGAGCCGGCAGTCACGTGACGCGGAGGGTACCGCACCGTGCGCTGCGGACGGCGCCGCCAAGCCGGGACCGCCGCGCCGTCCGTCCGTTCGTTCGTTCGTCCGCCCTCCTCCGCCCGCCTCCGCCTCCTCGCCCTCCTCCCTGCCCGCGGGGCACGGGAGCCGGTGACGGGAGCGAGGCGGAGTCTGGAGGGAAGATACCGAGAGATAGAGATTTAAATCACTTCCCCGGCTGTAGAAGGGCAGCAGCAGCAGCAGCCCCGGCGCAGAGGCACGGACGCACGCGCCAAGACAGGTCTGCCGGCTCCGCCGCTGCTGCTGCTGCTCACCATGGGTGCCGCCGCCGCCGAGCCCCCCCGCGCCATGGGCCTGGTGTCCAGCGTGGTGAACGACACCCTCGAGTTCTACCGCTGGACCTGGAGCATCCGAGGTAACGCGCCGGAGCGGCCCCAGCCGGCATCGCCGGCCCCGCCGTCGCCGGTACCCGGCGCCCCGCGCCCGCTGTCAGCGAGGCGCAGCGGTTCAAAATGGCTCCGTCTCCCGGGAAACGCGGCGCGCGCCGAGGGGGCTGAAGCGGCGGGCGGGCCCGGGCCTCAGACCGTGGCGGGGGGCCAGGCCCCTTCGCGCCGCCGTTGTCCACCTTGTCCTTCTGGGTGCGTTTGGGTGCTTTGTTTGTTTATCGCTCCTAATCCCGCGTAACGGCCCGGGGTGCGCGGGGCATCTCTCCGTGGCAAGGTGAGGGTGTCCGTGTCCGTCGCCCCCCCGCGCACGCCTGCGGGACGGGCGTAGCAAAATCCGCTTTCCGGAGCCGTCGTTGCTCTGGTTCCCTCTCACGGCGGCGTGCCTTGGGGGCGGTCATACGGGAAGCTATTGTCGGAGGTAAGCGAGGCCCTCCGGTAATTCGTGGCGGAGCTCGGGCGGCCTTCGGCTTCTGCGGCAGGTGGGAGCCCTGTGACAGCATCGCCTCGAGTTCAGCAGGCTGGATGAGGAGACGAGCGGTGCCGGCCATGCATCAGCCCTCCGTGTTGAGCGAAGCGCGTCTGGGTTGGGTCCCGTCGTTTTCTGGTTTCGATATGCCCCGGTTTTGTATTGGCACCCTGCAAGTGCTATGAGGAAGATGCCGGAGGAAGAGAAAACATCTTGCAGTACGGAGCAGTGTGAAGAGAAGCAGCTTTTGGTGCTGGACCAGCAAATGAGATAGCAACTTGCTACAAGGGGCCGGTAGCTCTGGAAGTATTGGTCAGCGTGACCAGTGAAATGAAATGAGCGGGGTAGAGTTGTGGCTTTTGCAGCTTGCTGGTGTGAGTAGCCTCGGGCAGTTGGCAGAAGAATCGCTTCTCTGGATGGCTTCTTCCTTATTTTATTTTGGGGTTTTTTTTTAGTTGTCCATGCAGTGATGAGGCCTAGGCTGCTTTGATTTAAATCTAGAAATATGTGGAGCAAACCTCTGGAGTGACTGCAACGGTGGATGTATTTTGTGGCAGTGTGATAAATGAGAATGTGGGGTGTCCGTTACAGATGGGAAGCTCCCCGCATCAGCACTCTCTTCTTTTCCGCCCCCTCCCTCCTGCCATCTGTCAGATAATAAATCAATCTTATGTTATAGATGGAGGGACCTCACTTTTTTTTTCTTTTTTTTTTTTCCCCCACAATTTGCCTTCCCAGCCTATCTTCTGGGTTTTGCCGTGTTTTAAAACTTAAGCCTGCATGCGTATTCTTTTTTCTTCTGTATTTAAAACCTGCCAGAATATGAGATCAAATAAAATGCTTGCAGCAGCATTGCATTGTAATCTACCAGCGTTTGCTCTCTTTCTCTGCCTCTTGCAACATAGAATTGTTTGTAGACTGTCAGGTAATGCGTGAAAGAGATGGTCTTCTAGCCAATCAATAGCGTTTTCAGATGGATATAAAAATAGGTGTGGGCACAGAGTTGATATGCTTATGGGTTACTTGATTTGTTTGGAAAAAGACTTCAGGTTCTGATACATTTCCTGAACCTCAAATGTTATTTATAGACCATGTTTGTTGTAAGCAAAAAATAATTTGAGGCAGAAAAAAAAGGATGAAAAGGTAAGTTTATTTAAAGAATGTAAAAATAAGTAACTTACACTAGTACTGCAACGCTATACTACTACTGTTTAGAGCAAACTTTTACTTCTTCCCCTCCTTTGGAGAATGTCAAGCGGTAGAAGGATGACGCTGTGATGGCATCTGAAATATGCTCAATTCTTCTATGAATTATAATATTTTTTTCTAAGTAGCATTGCTGCTAACACAGGATTCCACTGTAACAAAGTAGTTGGTTGCATTTTGCATAAAAGGTGGAGAGTTGTTCAGGTTCTGGATTTCAGCAGGTCTTTCAAAGGATAGTGCTGGACAGAGCTTAAGTCACATCAAAACCACGTTACTGTTCTTGTTTATACCCAGCACTGCAGAGAGGAAGGTCCTCTGTAGTTTTCAGTCACATGGATATGCAAACCATAGTGTCACACAATGTAGTTACAGGGTAACTGGATAAGAAAGTGCCATTTATGAGCAATGCTGTCTTACTATTTGATGAAAACATAACTTAATGCCCTAAGCTTGATGTTTAAATACCTGCTCAGTTTGCTGCCTTTCTGCATGTGTTTTCATTCAGAGAAAAAAATAATTTGCCTCCATTTGCCATTTCTGAGTGAATATACATTAAAATAATTAATTCAGCACTGTTATGTGATTTCATGCGATTCACCTTTGGGTCAAGAACTATGGCAATGATGTTGCTCAACAGAAGACTCAAATTATGGCATGCAAGACCATTGCCTAACGTTCAATATCATTAAATAAAAAACTATACCACGCAGCAAAGTTGCTCAACAAATGATGCCATGCAATAGCATTACACAATAAATCGCACTGAAACACTACTACACAGCAAAATTACACAATAAAATGTGAAGAAATTTTATTCCCACTACTACTCCTACACAAAACCTTCTCATTCACCTAAAACCAAATTTACGGATTCTCTCTGGTGCTCCCTTCTGTTTATTCATTGGCCTTTCTTTAGCCCTGTTCTCAGTGTTCAGCAGGACTGTTGTGCCACCAGGTGTTTGATAATGCTGCCCTGGACTCCAGTGATGAGACTTGTGTAGAACTGTGCCAGAACGTCCCACTGAGTCTTGTGCTGCTTTATTTATGTGCTGCAAAGATTTGGCCTTTATCTTTCCCTGCTTGGTGCTATTTAAAAAGCAACCAACCTTTACTGAGACCAAAATGAACCCCAAAAGACCAAGTTTTTGATGAACCTCACTGGACTTTTTTTTAATGTCACTTTTTTTTAAAGCATGCTATCTAAACCTGTTTTGTGTTTTGGTTTTGTTGTTTGTTTGGTTTTTTTTAATCTTGCAGTTGGAAATAACAGTATTCTATGACTCTTTCCCAATATATTTGAATACATTTTCCGCTTCAGCTTAATGTTTTTGCTTGTTGATTTGTTGAAAAAAATGTCTTTTTTTCTTTTCCTTCCTTGATTGTTTTTTTCCAGCCCTTTCATGAAAGCCTAAACTCTGTTGTAACTGTACATTCACGTGAAGAGGCTGAAGGATGTAATGTAGGAAGTTGTACGCTTCAAGGAGAGGTGCAAAGGACAGAAACATGGTCTTACCAGTCATCAGGAGAAAAAAGGTGGTCAGTGGAAAAGTCACTATCAGGAAAGATAATCTAGGAATTCCATGCCATTATTTCTGTCAGGGCATGGGACAGGTTACACGTAACGGGTAGGGCAGGGCTTCCTTTTTTTTTTCTCTCAGCTCGGGTAGCTGGTTGGGGTTGGATCTGCCGGGAAGG
Source organism: Hypotaenidia okinawae (assembly GCA_027925045.1). Taxonomy (NCBI): domain Eukaryota; kingdom Metazoa; phylum Chordata; class Aves; order Gruiformes; family Rallidae; genus Hypotaenidia; species Hypotaenidia okinawae. The sequence continues at coordinate 87,150,679 of BSDF01000003.1, forward strand.
ATTAAGGGTATGATTAGATGACCGAGCGAGTGACTTAAAGGGAGGTTCCAGGATGAGTCCAGGGGAACTATTAAGATGAATAACTCAGGACATAATCCAGGAAAAAAGATGTGGAAGTCTCAAAACATTGGTGAAGAGACCATTGGCAGCTGAGGAGGGGGAGTAGGGGACTGTCCCTCAAAAAGTAGACTTGTGAAACCCTGTATCAAAAAGGATTATTTTAGAGGAACTAATTAGTTTTAATATATTGAACTAAAGAACAGAAGGATTTGCTGACTTTGGGTGAGAATGATTGTTCTTGGAGCTCAAAGTTAAAAGGAGGCAGGGCCATCCCAGGCCACGTGGGACTGCTTTGGAACAGCAACTATTTACAGCTGTTGCAGTTAATAAGATTATGGACTTTTTCCATCAGAAGGAAAGGAGAGAGGAGAAAGATGCAAACTTTCACTGCAGTGGTGGGATAGTCCTCTAAGCAGCATCTTTTCCAGGAACAATATTAATTGCACCTTTTATCAATTGGGTCAGAAGTATAAGGATGGTGGTGAGAATGAAAAACACAGGAAACTTACAGCTGCTTGCCTTAAAAGTGAACCAGTGGAGCAGCTTCCATGGGAGCTCAAATGCCATAAAAATCTTTTGCCAGTAGGATCTTGGGACTAAGTTAAGAAAGTTGGGGAAGTTCAGGTTCTTTTTCAGTCCAGGGAACGGAATTGGAAGAAAATTAATTTCTTCTTCTTGTTCTTTTCACCATGCAGAAACCAAGTGTGGCCATAGGATCCTGAATTTTTATGTTCGAGGAGAAAGTTCATTGGGAATGTCAGCAGAACAGTCTGAGTGTAGGTCATACCTTGTGGTATTTGAGAATTTGTGCCAAAGCTGGAGGCAAGTAGAATCCCCATGAAAGTTCTTTAGAGGGTGATAATGGGGAGGTAGAACGAAGGGCAAGATGTTTCACAGAAACAAAGAAGAATGTGTTCCTAAGCTTTCAGAGAACTGGCTGAGCATCAGACTTCGTGATTTGGCATGATACTTACTTTACAGATAAAATTTTCTTCTCAAGGGAACAGTTTTTTCGATCTGTGACCATGACTGGGTAAAACACAAGGTCTAGACAGAAGGAAACATATCAGAAACTGCAGAAGCTGGTGTAATTTGGTATGGCTGTCTTGTGACCGAAACACAAAAACCTGTGGCAGAAGCAGCACTTGAAGAAATTTGTTATGAAGTAAAGAATATTAAAGGCTAGATTATGTGAGTCTGTCAACCAAACTGAGTAATAGGTGCATCCAAGTTTCTGTGATCTGTTTAATTTGTTTCATCATACTTGACTGCCTGACAGTGGAGGGAGGGACTTCCATTAGTGAAGAAAAAAAAAAACTGTTTAGTGTTGAAGACAATTTGCTGGGTGTTTGAGGAAAATTCCACCCACATTTCATCACCAGGAGACTTTACCAGATTGTGGAGTTTGAGAGACAGATAATCAGAACAAAACAGATACTAAGCACCCTTGGAAATGGAAATGCCATTCAGTAAGAGTACATTACTGCAGTGAAAATGTTTATGTAGGGATTTTGCATCACCCAACTTCAAGAACTTGAGCCTGAGGGAGTACCCTGAAGTAAAGCTAAGACTGTGGTAGAGGAGCTGAGTTGTGAGTGGAAGACTTTTCTCTCCTAAAATGGAGGAGTTGTCGGTGGTCTCTTACAACTGTCAGTTCCACCAAAGAGATGAAACAGAAAAAAGCCTTCAAAGAGCACCAGCAAGAATGGGATGGGAACACCTGTTTGAACTTTCATCGGCGTGTTCCAGAGGACAAAGGAAATGTATGGACAAAATGGGGAAAACATAACTGTACTTCTGAAAATTGCTTTGAAACATTCAGAAGGAATAAGGTGTTACGAAATGTTATGGAAAAATGTTGGGAAACTACTTTATACAGAATTTAACCAAAATGATTGCATGACCTTAGTACCTATTGCAGAAGGCCAAATGACTAGAAATTTAAAGTTGCAGCATGTTGTCAATTTACTGTTGGGGAGTTCTCAGCAGATGATGTGTCTCAGTGAAGGCTGCATGCCATTAGTGATGTGCAAGCTGGCATGTGGTCCTGGAGCTACAGAGAGCAATGGGAGATGAAGAATTCTTGAGCAGTTGAAATGTCTATGGCACAAAGCAGCTGCCACAGAGGTGCTCATGCTGGGGACTGCTCTGGTTGTGTAAATTGGTTGAGCATAGTGGTTGAACTGTGGTGTTCGTAAGTAGCTGTCTCCGGTTGGAGAAACTTCATTTAGGCATTGCTAGTCATTCTCTATTTATGCTGTGCTTGGGGTGAAGAGGTATGTAGTAGGGCTGTGGAAGACCAGAAGAGGTTGTATTCAGGGCAGTTATGCTATAATATCCTGTATAACTGGGGAAAAATTGTCAAAGGCTGTATAAGGACAACCAGTAGAGTAAGGTGTAGGAAATGGAGGATGTAGTTCCTTTTAAGGTCTTGTAGGTCAGGAGCTATGAGGAATGGATGAGGCAAGACTCCAGTTTTCCCTCTGCTAGTCCAGACAGGTTGCTGGAGTTACTTGATTTGTGTAGAAAGGATTAAGGGAGTACTTAGATGAAAGGTGAATGAATGAGGAGGCTCCAAGTGGATATGGAGAGATCTTTGTGAGGAAGAATTTGCTAGGATGGAAGATTGCAGGGAGGGGAGGAAGACTGTGGTGTGTACTGAAGTTTTGAGGTAAGGTGAATGTGGCTAAACATCAATGGCTTGAAAAACTGGGGCTACATGACAGTTCATTTAGCTAAAAAGAACTGCCCATAAAGAGATTGAAATTTTGGGCTTTTAAAGAGTGTTGGTATGAGTGGAGTGTGCCTGGAGCACAGAAGTTGGCACAGTGTGCGTTTCAGGGCAGATCTGATCCATGAGGTAGGACTCTGATTAGTAAACTCTTAGGTGTCAGGGCTTTGCTTTCCTAGGCTGCATTTGGAAACAGTACTGCAATTGCATTTCATAAGGAACTCCTGTGTGTAGGACTGACAGACATCTCCTTTAGGAAGATGTAGAGGGGGAATACATAGTTTCTGGATCTTGTTAAGGTGGCAAGTGGGTATAACTGATCAGTTTTGTCAGGACTGGAGTGCTCCTGAGCATATAGACTTCAAGTTCTTTGACAATTTAAGCACATAAATGAAGGCAGCTCTGAAATTCAGGCTTGCAGAGACTTAAGTGACAGGTGTGTGGGCATTTCAGGACTGCACCCTGGATTGTATAGGTAAAACAATAAGTAGCTCCAAGGCAAGCCTAGGAACGAATTGAGTTAATACAAAACGTGTTGCACTCCCAATGTGTGTGCTTGGATCTCAAGATAAACATGAGCTAGTTTACCTTTCTCTCATGGAAGGTGAGAGGAAATAAGCTACCTCTGTTTGGCTTGCATTTGATGCAAGATAATAGCATGTCTGTGAGCATTAGCTGCTCTTCGTTGTCAGATTAACTCACGTGCCTGCAACTCAACTCCTTTCTTTATATACCTGAATAATTTCAGTAGTTTGATCCTTAACTCTTCCCCAAAGTATTCTCTCTCTCTCTCTATCATTGTCTCTGCTGATACCAGGGTTCTTCCCTAATTTCACTCCATCCATCCACCTACCCATGTACTTCTTTGTTTCAGCATAATTGTGGACTCTTGACTATTTGAGTTGTTTCCATTTTTTTCCCAATTACTCTTATTTCTTTTCCACAATATCTCAAAGGTGTCTTTTTCCAGCTCTTGTAGATGTTATGCTTCAGTTTGCTTAACCATGGTGGTGTTCTATTATTTTTTTCCTTTTTTATCAGCTTATAAATATTCTCTCCTTGTTTCCCTTCTTGTAGTTATAAACAGTCTCTGATATTTGCTTACTCTTTTCTAAATGCTCACAGTGTTACTGGAATAAGGGAATTTACAACCCTTGTCTCAGTTGTAGGAGTCATTCAGGTATGACACTATCTAGCAGCCAAGAGGATGATTTTGCTACTGTATACTTAGAGAAAGATTCAGACACTGAGTGTTCTGGTCATCTTTTGGGTATAAGAACATTTTCTCATTCAGTTTGTGTTATGAAAATGAACATTTAAAAATTAGCCTCTTTCTTCTTGTTGGGGTTGTTCCCCAACAACATGAACTGTCATTTTTTGCTGATGTTAAAGGTTCCCTGAGGAAGTAAGTTGTAGCCATATTGCAATATTATCTTTCTTTGGAGGCTTTGAATGACTCACTTGTGTTAGGCTAACAGAAGAGTGTGCCTCACAACTCTCAACTTTGTTCAGAAACAACTGAGATAAGAGCTAGCACGTTTCAACAACTCCTTTTGTAGTTCTTACTGAAAACAGAATTCCCACCTCATTCATCCTTCTATAAAACCAAATTGATGCACAGCATCTTCATGCTGAAAACATGAAGAAACAGAAAAAACAGGCAATTTGTCAAGGAGAAATGTGCAGCTTCTAGTAAACAGTATCTGGTAGCTTTCTGGTATCATTTTTAGGTAGATTTCACTTGGCATTGCTGGTTTTCGTGTGTGTTTAGTCACTGCAACTAGGAGTCTCTGAATGTTCACATGCAATCCCAAATCATTTTGTGTCACAAGAACAGCAATACTTGCTGCGTGATGAAGCATCAGTATCCTCCTGCTATGTCTGCACTTCAGCAAGACACACATCATTGCTGAACTTACTGTCCAGTGTATGCTGACTATGTAACATGTCTCTTTACAATAGATAAGGCCTTGCAGAGTTAGTATTGAACTGTTTATTAATAATCCTTCACGTTTTTTCCAGGATGTTAGCTTTTAACTGAGGGAATCTAATAATAAAAAAAAATCTGTCTGTGGGGAAGATTTATTGTGTTATCATCTCTTTTGGCATTATAAACCCCGGGATCATACTAGATGGGCCAATGGTCTGACCTGTTATTGCAACATTGAATGTGCATAAATCCTGTGTTGGCATTACTGCTTACTGATACCCCTACAGCTATTTTCATAGTACCAAAACCCGCCACTTTAGTGTGAAGTTGTGACCTCTCCAGCCTGAGCTCTCAGAAATACAATTTTGGTTAAGACCAGAGAAATTTAAATAAAAGTTTCAATAAAGAAAATGCTGTAGAAGGAAAGCTTGGTAAGGTGTGGTTTATGTAGTGCTTTTATTTCTTTAGAAATACACAGACACAGGCTGGATCATAGACTTAGGCAGCTAGTTCGTACAATCACATCCCATGGGTTTGCTGAGTTTTTCATTTGTGTTTTTTATCTGTTTTCTTCACTTGTTTGCTCTGTAACTTGTGACATTTAAGAAGAGGCACGCAGGTATCACTGCACTGGGAATGCATCTTGCTTTTATGATATTTGGAAAAGTAAGATTTGTCAAACAGAAGAATGCTCTGTGCTTCAAGGGCTTACTATCTTGCAAATCTTGTGTAAGCTTCAGTGAGGATTATATTTTGATTACTCCTTCAAGCAGACTGTTTGCACTGTCCTCACATATAAACATAATCAGCAGAGGAGGTAAATCAAAAATATTCTGAACAAGGTAGTCTCTGAGACCTGAACATCCCAAGACTTCATTGTGACGTGATATAACTCCTGGACTTGATAATAATTCCATTATTACTCTTGCCTTGAAACAAGTGTGTCCTGCAGTTGCTGTGTACAGGCATGAAGACAATATGGCATTAGTGACTGAATGATGTGAGTCCCAAGAAGGCTAGAATGCTAGTTAGGCAAGAGTGCTATTTAAAAGACAACTGACATTTTAACAATAAATTTGGATTTGGTATTTCTGTTGCTTTAATGGGAGTTTATGAAATGCATGTTACACAGGTGTTTAATAGCTGCAGGAGATGTTCTTAGCTGTGTGGTATTTTGATTTTAGGTTGCTGTATATAGCTTTGAAGAAGAGTAAACAGTCAATTAAAAAGCCATGAAATTTAAAACAAAGCCACAGCCGGTTATAGGCAGTACCTGTTTGTCTGTGGCCCTTTTGGTTTTAGGGCAGGCATCTCTCATTTCTGAGGGCAACAGAATTTGTACAGCTTTTCTCTGCAGTCTTTTAAAATATGTGGGGTTTGTTGTTTTGTTTCTCAGACTATATGATCTCATTTTCCATTGTGACTGGCTATTTTTATTCTTGCATTTTAGCTTGATGTTTCATAGTTTGTTAAAACTGCGATGCTTTGCCATAAAATTTTGATGTCTCTTGTTCGCAGCCCAAACAAATTAGTTTGTTCTTGGCTAGATAAAGCTTGAAGATAAACAAAATGCTTAACTTGGAGATTTCTGTTCATTCTCCAGGATCAAAGTAATCATGTTTTCTCTGTACTTCACTTTAAAAAAATTACTTAAATCAGGCCTGCTGCTTTGCTTTTTCCTGCCAGGTTCCAGGAACCTTTATCCAAATAGAATTGTGTGTGTGTGTGTCATCCTTAGCTCTAGTAACGTAACTCTTTTTATCTTGCCAATCGTAGCTGCCACCGATGCTATGATGTTGCTGTGATAATACAAGAATTCTCCTGTGAGGGAAAGGAGTAGGGACTTGATTGGTATAGTTAATTTTTCCATGTGAAACTGGTGCAGGGCTGATGAATAAAGGATTGGAAAATATGCTTTCAGGCAAATGAAATAAGGTGTTTCTTTAATTTAAAAAAAATTTTTTAAGCAGTTAGTGAGTAACTTGATAGCTGCTTATAAGTACCCAAATGATGGGGAGAAGGGCAATATAAAAGACAGATCTTCAGTCTAGCAAAGAAGAGTATCAAAAACTGGTTAAAGTTTAATCCTAATTCTTTTGGATTTGGGAAGGAAATTTATGCAGCAGGTCTTTACGGCAAGCTGTAATATGTTCTGTGCCTCTGAAAGACACATCCTGTAGTAAAATAGGAAAGTCTTCTAAGGAAGATAGCTAAAATATGCATTAAGAGACATTTCATGGACTCGGTTTGTACGTTACACAAGATTACAGTGTTCCTGAGTTAGATACAGGTGTCTTTGACCCTGTCAGACTCCTTAGATGGACCTGTAAGTGCCAGAAGACTGAAGACATTGCAAAGTATGACAGGTGAGATAAAGGTGAGAAAGAAGCAAAAGCTGGACATTCCTTGTGTCCCAATTCTTTTGCTTTCCTGTAGCAATCTGTCTGCACAATCCCTCCTAGGACATAGACCTTTTTTTTTCCCTAATTGAAACAGGAGTGAGGCAATAGGCATGTTATTTTAGTTCACGCACTAGCTTCAATCTTCTGTCATAGGATTTATCATAAACAAACTTGATAAACTGAGATAATTGAGGATTAGAGTGCAATATGTGCAATGAATAATCAATATAAAGCAGACAATTTAAGCGCTAGAGACCTTCAAAAGAATCACTCATTTTGGGCCATATAAACGGCTCTATTAAAATTGTAATAAATAAGTGAATGGAAAAAATTCAACTTCAGAGAAGCCACATATGTTTGGATTTAATCCTTACAGTTTTGGGTCTGCAATGGTACTTCTCTAACAAGTTGTGCAGCCCGTGTAGCTGGTTACATACTGTTTTAAAGGCTAAAGTCATAGCTTTAGCTATTGTTTCACTTCTATGTTCTGAGGTTTGAGTCGGTCAAAGACTGAGCTTTTTCACAAACTGGTAACTGTAAATATACTTTGAACTGATTCTGTTGCATTGCTACAGTTAGTTTAAAAGCCTCGGGTCTAACATAGGTGGTTATTGTAGTTTATTTTCAACTGAGTCAGCCTGCAGTCGGTGGATAGCCACAACAAACCTTATATTCACTTGTAAATATTCACAGGACTGAGCCATTATTTCTAATACAAACACAGAGAAGTGTGTTGTACAGACCATTAATATGTAACCATAAAGAAAAAGGGGGAGATACTACAAAGGAATTTAATGTGAAAGCTTTATAAACGTTTTAAGATGCATGAAGTTAGGTTTCTTATGTATTTTCTTAGGTCTTTTCATTTTGCATCATCCTTCAATTTTACTGCTAGTGGAGCTAACAAGATGTGTGAAATTCTTATATAGTTAAAACGGTGTCGTTCACAGAACAACACTTCAATTAGGTAATACTGATTTGCCTTCCCTATATTGTGGAATTAACTAATAATTTCACTTGTTTAAGGAAATCTTTCTTAAACTGGAGATTGGGCTTTGGGACTGGAGTTCTTGTTAAATAAACAGCGTAATCTGCAGAGATCTCTCACTGTTAAGAGCCACTTTTAAACAGTCACCATCATTTCTGCAGTGTCTTTAGAGATGTGATTGGACAGATGGATGTGCTGGATTGGCACTGTAAGTGTCTTTGCGCTGAGAATAGTATCAATAGCTATTAATAACTTCGAAAGGCGCTCCAGATAAATTAGTGGGTAGCGACCTTATAGCTAAGGAATACGTATGTTGTTAAAGTTAAAATAAAGACTTAGGAAGTATTGATTTTTGAATCTAAAATGAATGCCTATAATTTGAAAAATAATGTATTTTAGCTACATAATATTTTCTCTAGACCTAATATTGAAAGCAGACATAGTCACTTTTATTTTTTCAGGATTTCTCCTGATGAACATAATAGCAACTGTGCTATGCATTTGCTTGCTTATTTTTAAAAATATGTTTTTGAAAAAAAATAGGCTCAGTAATATGCAGGAGATATAACTGAGATCCTCTCTATTGTAAAGGAAACAATGAACTACATTTAACAGAATCTTTTTCATATTAATACAGTATGTTTCACAGAAGCTTCTTGTGATTTTTCACTCTAGATCACCATTAGTGCAGCCTTATTGAAACTGATTTTCATTTGCTTTCCATGTTTCAATACAAGATAATTATGACCTGTTTGGGCATCACCAGGTAGGGTATTCAGTCTTTTTCACTGGTCCTGCTCTTGTTCTTGCTTTGGAGGAAAAAATCAGAGGGTTTTATGACTGTAGTTCCTGTTAATTGCCCCATGTAAAGAATCAAATCCTGTAAGGGTAGGTACCTCAGAGCAATTTCAATTTTTTTTTTAAAATATTTTTTATATTTCTTGGCTTTTGAATGTGAGACTTTAAAAACTATATACACAAAATTACAGAAAAACCTTGTGTATATAAATACTTCATATTATTTCCTTATGTAACAGTAATTTTCTATTAGGATCATGTTAGCAGATGTCTTATTCTACTCTGGATTCGATTTTATAATTGAGTCAACTTTAAATGTTTTTTCTAAAACTTCTCTCACCTTACAAAAAGCACTGTACTACATGCAGTCTGTGCCATCACAACAGACATTTTATTTGTGGTCAAATTAGAATCTGGGTCTTAGGATTTGAAAGACAAACGCATTAATCCCCTGAAAGATTCAGTCAGTCTCTGTCAATTCTAATCAGGTAAAGGCATTGGTCATTTTCCTTCAAAGCAGTTGGAGGGATTTTTTAATTCAGGGAGCTGGCCTTTTCATTTCAAGCTTATTTCATCTTTCGGGTAGTGATGTACCTGGTGCATGTGAAGTATTGCAGGATTTGATACACTTGTATGTCCCCTTAAGCTATCACAGTTCTCTATAATTTGCAGAAATCACTTGTGGCCGTCAGCACCAGCTAGTAAGGAGGACGAAAACTATGCTGATTCTGCTAAAACAGTGAGGGGTGGGAGGGAGGAGGGTGTTGGGGTAGTTTAGGTTTGTTTCTTTAAGCAGGTGACTTAAGAGAGTAAATTCGTCTTGGTTGGAAGAGGGTATCTGAAAAGAAGTTTGGAACAAGGGTCTGCATGTAACTGTTCTGTCTAGACCACAGGCAAGCAGGCTTGTGTGGTAAAGTGAAATTAAATTGGTTTTGTAACACTTTCTGTGCAACAAGAATGGTCCCTGGAAGTTATTTAAAACCCAACAATTTACCTTGAGTTACCCAGGAGAGATCTTGTGACCAACAAGTTTCTAAATCTAGCAGGTTCTGGGATGGAAAGTAGCATGTTTCCTGATGCCAATTATTAGTAAAAATAATCATATGTAAAGTATCCCAAATTCCTCAAGTAATATAAATTGTTGTTCTTGTTTATTCTAATCCCTACTGTTCTAAACTTTTGATTCGTGGTATGTTTCTGTTTTGGCCAGGACGTACTCCAGAACTGAAACATCTATTGTATTCCCTCTCATTCATGCATTTTATGTTCAAAGTGTACTTAGTTATCCTAGGAGAGGCCAGACCCCTAAAATTCCAGTCAGATTCCCCTGGCAGTGTGTTATGTGGTCTGTATCTGTAAGCTGTGCCTTTCTTGCAAATAGCTTAAGACATGTCTCTGCGATGTGGTGGCTCACTGTCCAGAAACCCTGTGCCAAGTAACAGACTGGACCCATCATACAGATATGGAAGTGTAATGGCAGCTTTCCGTGTGCTTTTATGTTGTCAGAGTTAATTAAATATATCCCTTGGTTTTTTTCTATTTAAGTTCTTCAATTTGTGGTATTTGTAGAAAGTAGGTGGAAGAATTGTTTACAGTGCTGATGAAGCATGAGACAAAGCTCGCTTGCTTCTGGGCTTTCATGAAATTTTTCCCTTTGTCTTCCCTTTGACCCTGTAGTGAATCCTCATTCTTCCCTCTAGAAATCTTTGTCTCTTGCCACAAAAAGAAATCTGGGATAGGTCATGGTTTCCTTTTTTCAGCAGTGGGTGGTAATGTCTGGATCCCATGTAAATATCGGATCTTCTTCCTTTTCCACATTTTTTGTATTGTCACTTGAGGATGCCATGAAACACTGGGCTAGAAAATAAAAGACAGGCTCCCTAGTAAGTCCTTGCCGCTTTATATTGCTTAGTGCAAGAAGGCTGGAAAAGCAACTGGGTCTCTTGCCTTGCCTGCTCTTAACTCCACATGCTACAGTGTCTGAAGTAAGATGCAAATTTGATTAAAGCATGTGATGCATTGGCTATACCCAGAACTGTCTCTTAATTAAGAAGTGACACCTATCTTTTTCATTGGTGGAGGTAAGTCTTTCCCCTTTCCTATCTGGTGCATCATTAGATTCTCCATATCTCATATTTTAAATGCTGTTATCTTTTCTTTTTAAATCCAGACTGGTAATTGCTAAAGCCAGCAGAAAGTGAAGTGTAAGAGAGATAGTAGTGTAATAATTGCAATGCAGTAGTGTGATGTCAGCTTTAGAAGGTAGCATTCAGAAAGGTCTGGAACCCAGAGCTTCTCCTTTACATCCTGAGACACTATACTGTACTAGAAAACATTTGTCATGTTTTACAGAGTACATCATATTGTAACAGAAGTGTCTGTTCAGGCAATTGGTAAAAAGTAAGAGCTAACTAACTGTCTTGGCTCACCTCAGTTCTGTTTCATTGCCTGCATTTCTGTAGTCTCTGAATTGTTTGCCACTCCTCCCTACATCTCGCCCTTGGCTTCTGATGGTAGGTGCAGTTGCAAGGCTGGCTCCCATCATTTTGGCTGTGTCAGCAGGAAGAGTCAGTGCCATGCACACTGCCTTTCTGTAGATCACAGTATGTTTTGCTTATTAGAAATGGAGGGTTTCATGAAATCTGTTCCTAAAATGAAGTTATAATTCATGATCATAAGGGCAACCAAGGAATATGAAAGTGGAGGAGGTCTAATGGCAGTGCTGCTCAGTACTTTTCTCATTGCATCAGAGTTCCTCATTTGGTAGATAACGGTTTTCCAATTTACCTGTAAGTATACCTGGGATCAGGAATTAATTTATGGCATAGAGGAGGGTTTTTTCCACTGTCTTTGGGTTACTGGAAAGAAAAACAGTTCTCCCAAAGAAACTTGTTCCTCTAGGTAAATTTGTAGGCAACTGCATTGCTATTTGTGAGTTTGCCCTCAAATGCCTGAAGGCGGGCGTTTTAAATGCCTGAGCTTCTCAAGGAGCCCTGTGATGTGATTTCTATCTGAACTTCAACTGAACTAAGCATCTGAAAAATAATCTGGTTACTGGTATTGATAGTTACAGAATAGTTGGCTTTTATCTCTTGCTGTAACTAGAGCTTAGCCTTCCATGGAGGGGGAGAGGTGGGAGGGAACACTGCATAAGAAGGTGTCACTGGAGTCTTTCCCTTCCCTCCTCCATAGCAAAGCCATCTTCTAATCCTAGATGTCACTGGTTCATCAGGCTAAGAGTGCTTTTTCAGTGCAGATCCAGAACTTAATAGAGTGTGTTCTGGGCTCTAGTGTAGGTAGAACTCTGGATCCCGTGAGTGACAGGAGTAGACTGTAAATAAAACCTTTGTCTCCCATGTGGCAGCACAAGTTACTCTAACTAGAACCATCCCTTTGAACTCTTTCATTTAGTTGTTTTACAGTAATGTTGTTAGTATTCTCTCTCAAACGTGAGACTGACCTACATCAAATAGCAAAGATACTTGGTTAACATTATGCAACGTGTATAAAATTAATTGGAAGCTTCCTAGTGCCTAATCTTAAACTAATCAAAGCTATTAATTTTATCAGGTTTTTAACAAATTTGTGTTGTGGTGTGGAATATTTTGTTATGTTGCCACTGCAGTCACTCACTATTCATCACAAGCAAAATTGTTTTGGGAGGGACTGGTGGGTTGGGTTTGGGCTCACATGATTCTATTTGCCTTGTTGTTTTGGACTGTAGAACTGGACAATAGAGCTTACATGTCATAGGGAATCTCTGTGCAAGGTAATGTGAAAGGGTGGGTGTTTTTTAAAGCTATTTTCTTCCCACAGAGAATGAGTGTATTGTGCTTCTATTATCTGATGCAGCTATTCCAGGACAGAATAATGCTTTACACATGCAATGCTGAAAATGATGGAATATATTTTGTTCAGACCTTGTTGACTCTTTCTGTTTGCTCTACTCCCTCCAGACAAACGTGTTGATGATTGGCCCTTGATGCAGTCTCCATTTCCAACACTGACTATAAGCACTATTTATCTCCTCACTGTCTGGCTGGGCCCCAAATGGATGAAGTCAAGAGAGCCCTTCCAGTTACGCTTCCTGTTGGTTGTTTACAACTTTGGAATGGTTCTACTCAACTTCTTCATTTTCAAAGAGGTGTGTATGCCCTCTCGCAAGAGGGAATTCCTATTTAAGCATCTACAGATTACAAAATTAACATAATCTTACATATTCATGATGTCTTTTGAGGGTGAATGTTTTGCAGAGACTTTTAAAGCTGAGTTTGCCTTTGATTTCTGTAGCTAGGTATGGTTTATGTTTGAAAATAAGTGCACTAAATGAGTGTGTAGGAGAGAATTTGTGTACTAGCTATTCCAAGTTCTTAACTTCATGTTAGTGTAAATATTGGACAGATTAACTAAAATCCATAGAGATTTAACACTTTTAATGTATTTTATTTTTAGTAATCCTAAATGTGTCGTGTTAGAAATTGAGCTGTTTGGTGCCTTCAGTGTGTTTATCAGTTTTAGAAATTCAGATGTCCATTGTCTGCAGTGAGGAAAAGTGTCTTGTCTGAAACTTGTCTTCTAGAATAAGAATAAAAATAAGTGACCTGTATATTTAAATAAAAACAAAAGGATACAGTGTTCTGTATGCACTGTTCTCAGCGTGTTAACATTAATAAATTTCAGCATTGCTGCATTTTTGCTTTGTTGTTTTTTCTGTGCAGAGGAAGTGACTAGTAACAATGCAGTATATCAGCACTTAAGCAGTAGCTGAGTGGGATTACTTTTAACATTTTGGTAACTATTATTCAAGGATAGCTGCCCAGGATATAGCTGATGCTAAGGAGCAGTTTATACTGCTGTGACTTTGCTCATGTGGATGGAAAGTTTTCTTCCTGGAAGATCTCAGGTCATGAATTCACAAAATCTGTTTCCAGAAGTATGCAAGTGAACAGACCGGTTAAAATTACAGCATTGCAGAACTCTTTTTCTGCCTGGTCTGTTGTGTACTTCTGCCAGGGAAGCATGGCATACCTGATAATGCTCTGCATATTGATCCTTCCTCAGAGCTTCTATAACAAAATTGTTAATTTATTTCAGTCTTTAAGACATTATTCAGTAAAAATACATTCATCACACCTCAGTCATTTTGTCTAAATTGTTTCCTTGCACTATTCATCTAAGTAATAAAGTACTGCATACAGATATAACAGAATTTAATGCTGACACTCCAGGGTAGTTGTGGAAATGGATGAAATCAAATCATCTTGGCAGGTTAAAACTGAAAGTCCTCTGAAGTGAATTCTGCAGTGGCTTTGCCACGTTCGTCTCCTTCACTTATTCATTTACATTGGTTTGGTTTAACCATAGCTGAATTATACCAGACTTGTGGTCAGTTAATTTTCAAACCTGTGTTGTCTATAGGATGTGTTTGCATAGTATTTCCCAATGGCTAAATTAACTTAAAAATGAATGGGACTGCAAACATGCATTTGCTCCTCATTGGCTAAAAGCTCATAATTTTAGACACAGACAGAGGTTCTAGTTTCCTGCTATTTCAAATGGTAGGTTGTTATTCAGTAGATGTTAAGGCTAAGGATACTTTTACAGGAACTGTCTTTTCTTGATATTAGAGACTGATAGGAGGAAGGGGTTCAAGTTTCAATTGTTCCCATTAACCAGGCAACTTCTGCTTCAGTCTATGTCAGGTTTACAATAGCTGTGTGCCACTGTTGTAATTTACATGGGTAATGTAATTGTTATGGATGAAATGACAGTTTGTATTTTGTGAATGGCTTTAAAGTTTCTAGGTATTGCTGAGAATAGAATTTGAATGTGAAATGCCTTTAGATGGTTTTTAAATAATCATCCTGATAGCAAGCTGTATTGTTCATCTGTGCTAATTTACATTAAAATGGTAAATCCATAAAGAATCGCTACGTTGTGTAGTTCAAGACTCCCATATTTTGGACTCAAGATCAGATTCAAATTAGGAGCAAGTTTTGCTTAGAACATGCAGAATCCCAGTCACGTAGCCTGTTTTGCCACAAAATCTTGAATTTTTTATTCTACATTGAGGCTGTCTGGTGAAGGGAATTTCTTGCCTTTTGCCAAGTGAATTTTGGTCAAATTACCTAGTAGGTTGCAGCAGAGATCAGTTAGATTTTGTAACAGTGCAGACTAAAATGTTCCCTGCTCTTTTCTGATACCATAAAAAGTGCTTGTGGCTGTGTGGGACCACGCCAGAGACTACTGGTTTCACTGCAGTTTGTAAATGGACTCAGATGATGCAGAAGTAGTTTTAGGATCGTTTCTGTGGACAGTTCTTTTACTTCCTTCCTAGAGAGACATATGCAGCAAAATAAGTCCAGGTTTTCACAAGGTTTTGTATGTTGGTTTTACCTGGATAACAGTTATCTCTGTGTCTGCACTGCTAGTGCTGTGTGCAAATTGAGATTCCCAAGTCAATTTGAGTTCAGTCTAAATGAGATGGAAGTCAGGTTAGCTGTAAGCCTAGTCAGTGTCTACCCATGTTTTGTTTTGGTTTTTTAAATCCTTTTGTATCTCCCTTCTTTACAGCTCACAATTTACAGGTTGTCTGCTTCACTGCTGTCTCTTTTGATCCTTAACAGGGTGGGATTACCTAGTTTTAAATAATCTTGGATCATAAGATTTATGAATGTCAAGCTTACAGCTATTACTTGAACCCTGTACAGCTCTAGGCAAGTGTTCTTTTCAATGGGAACTTGCTCGAATGTCAAGTTCATCTTCTGTTAAGGTTATTGCAACATGCTTTATTTGGTGTGGCCCTACAGGAGCACTTCATGTGCTTTAGGCCATTTCTATTGGCACAAAATGGGGAATGTTTCTTCATCCAGTTTCTCTCAGTATGTTTTATGGGTGCTCAGCTTTGGCTTGGTTTGTGTTTTTTTTTTTTCCTGGATTTTGCTTGGTAGATCCAAATTATCTAATCTCTGTCTATTGGAGAGAGTTTTCTCTAATCCATCAAGGGGAATAGCGTTTCTGTCACTCATAGTGAAAGCAGTTAGGTATTTTCTGTCTCTGAAGCTAGAGCTGTCAGAGGGAAAATGCATGTTTGAATAACTTACGGTCATACTGGAGTTATTGCTAATTTGTATGGGGCTCTAATTATATGGGCACATACATGCAGGGAAAAATGAGTACTTGGTAACTTACAAGACAAAAATAGATACTGTGTAACAACAGGTTGTTAGAACTAAGTATTGGCTTTCTTTAACAGTAATGTCAGGGTTGAAAGATATTTAAAATATTTCTGTTTAGGTAAGCTTGCATCAAGAAATTTTTGGATAACAGTTTTGAACATGTTTTATGTAGCAACTTTCCCCTCATCTATGACTTTAATATTTTCAGCTGTTTTTGTCATCGAGAGCTCGAGGGTACAGTTACGTCTGCCAGACTGTGGACTATTCAGATAATGTCTATGAAGTTAGGGTGAGTATTTCTTTTTATGTATTTGTAAATGAGTGTATGAAATACATAGCACTACATGGTGGTGTAAGTCTTGTCTGAAAACAGTTCCAAAGTTCTGCTGTCAGACATGACTATATCCAGTTACATTTTCACAGACCACTTCAGGTTTAACTACACTGCTCATAGCAGTTTAATCAAAGTGCATCAGTCTATTTGCAGTAACTTTCATCTGACTGCTACAAGTAAGGGTAGTTTTAAAGATACCATGCTTGGCTTCATCTGCGACTGTACAATCCCGGACAAACTGTGGATACATACTCTGGTTCCTAGACCTTGCTGAAGTATGACACCAGGATAACCACAGTAAAGGTGTAGTGTTCTAGCTAGATCAAAGTAAGATTTGTCAGCATATACTGTGGCTGTACTTTACTCATACTGGTGAGGCAACTCTTTGTCTCCTTTACCTACGTTTTGCTGGCTTTTGACAAATGTATTATCAGTACATTTCATTGCAGACAATTTCAAACGTGTGTTTTTTGGAAAGCATTCAAATTAAAATCAAAGTGCAGATGCTTGTTAACCAACACTATTGCAGAAATTATCTCAGGTACTAAACCTTATCTTCCAGCAGAGCTGACGCTTGAGAATCAGTCAGCTGTTCTTGCAAGTTTCAGCTACAGATTAGAATGTGTTCCTGAAAATGTAATGAAAGTGTGTTAGAGTCTAAACACATTTAATATTTATAATATATTTAGAAAAATGTCTGTCTACAAGGTGACTGTTTGTGGGTAGCATTACTTAGAAGCTGGTGCATATGGTAGGGGTGGTAGAGAGCAGGATAGGTTTGAGTCTTAGACCTTATGGATAGTGTGGATATTACAGAACACCTCTGTGTGTAGATTCTTTTTTAAATTGGCTTCATGGTAGCCACCCATCTTTCACCTTTGCCAATACTCTGCACTCACTGTTTCAGTCACTAGAATACTTCTGTTAATAATTTTGTTTAAAAACACAATCTAGTGAAGTACAACAAATGCTTCACAGTTGTTTTTTAGTAGATAAGCAAAACAGAATGCCCTTGAACTCAGCTGGATGACACTGAGGACTGGTACAGCATATATTGCATAACTTTTTTACACTAGCTAAGTACAAGAGGTAATGAATTTTAGTATGCAAAAATTCTTTTTCATAGCCTCACTTTTAGGTGCACTTGTTTATGGGAGGCTGTGCAGGGGTCAGACCTACTGAAAAGAATTATTTTCTGTTTTGGTCATTATGACAAAGCTTTTTTATACAACGAAACAAAGGCAAAATGACTTGTGCAATCTATTTATTGCTTATGATATGTCCAGAAAGATTGCTCTAGCAGTATCTATTCTTTGGATTTCCTGACTTTCTATGGGTTTTTTGAAAACTTACGGATTTGCATAAACTTTTAGAAATAGGTTTTTTTATTTGTAACATGTTCATTTTGCAACCAGGATAGCTGAGGGAAAATTGTGTTCTCTCAAGTTGTTCAGGCAACTCTATAGTACCTTATCAATCAAGACCCTTATCTTGATGATTATCCAGTAGTTCTTAGTTCTTTTGAATGAATGCTCAATTTAGGCAGATATGTTTCAGGTATAAAAGCACACTTCCCACAAGTGTACTCTTTCTAACTAAAGAGCCCAGCATACATTTCTGGCCTGCTCTACAGTATACCATGCTCCACCTCATTGTTCTGTTATTTTTAAGGGGATATTCTTCCATAAAATTGTCTTTGTCAACTTCATTAAGCTTCTGGATTTCACTGACAATTCTGTAGGTGGTTTACACACAGAATGAACTTGGACCTCCTACTACTGTTTTGAACCTACCTACACCTGTTAATCTCATCCAGGCATCCTTGTCTGTTGCTCTACAAGAGGCAGTGAACAGTTAGAGCAAGCCCGGATCGAAGTTAGATTCCACAGTTGCAGATATAAGGTCCTTTCTAAAGGACTTAGCCACTTTACTGATTGCCAGCAGGAAGTTGAAGAATATGTTTTAGAATTTGTTTGTTTGGTTTTGTTTGTTTTTAAAAAGGTTGATAGTAGAGAATTAAGAAAAAAGGGAAGGAATCCCCAGTGAGGGATTTTAAAGGAGCTGCACCTGCATCTTGGAAGAACTTTTTTTTGTTATAGTCTAGGAGTCAAAACAATAAATGCCAAGGGCTGAGGTGTTAAATCAATACATTCTACTACTTCTTTGGAAGCTCAAGTATTTGGAGTGAACAGTTTCCTAATACTAATTTAAGGCACATTAGTGTCCGGTGAGTAGTCGCTTTCCCCTTCTGCTTACATTTGTCTGTCCTTGTTTCCTAGGTTAAAGTTCATCTATTTTTTTTAGCATTTCTGGAGAGATGAGAATTAAGATTCTGGGGCTCTGTGAATTACTTAGCTCTTAGTTTTGAGTGTGCTGATTATAATCATAAAGCTGAGCTATTAGGATCAGTGGGTAGCTGCTTATTGTCAGGGTCTAGTAAACCATCTTTTTAGCACGGCTAATTCTGTCCAGTACTGGATCTCTCACTCCATGGTGGTCCGCTTGCTTGGCTGACATACAACATTGTTGTCTTCTGTACTGTAGTTGTAATCTGCATTGTTTGTCTAGAGCTTGAGTGGTTTCCTCTTTTAAAGTAAATTGTTACTATGTTTTTTTCATAGTTTTGTGAAGAGGGAACTTAACAAAATAAACGTCATGGTCCTGTAAACAAAGTCACAGAATCACAGAATGGCATGGGTTGGAAGGGACCCCAAGGATCATAGAGCTCCAACCCCCTGCCACAGGCAGGGCCACCAATGTCGTGTCTGGATCTACACAAGGTTGCCCAGGGCCCCATCCAACCTGGCCTTGAACACCTCCAGGGACAGGGCATCCACCACCTCTCTGGGCAGCCTGTTCCAGCACCTCACCACTCTCTCTGTGGAAAACTTCCCCCTAATATCTAATCTGAACCTTCCTTCCTTTAGCTTTAGTCCATTCCCCCTTGTCCTGCCAAGTCCTACAACTGAAGTGGGGAAAAGCATTCTCTTTAAAAGCTGCTTTAACTTTTCATGTTAGTTTTCATGTTAGTTGCCTGCTAAGAAGCATCTTAGTTAGAAGTTAGTTGCCTCCAACCTGAAATGAGGAAGGAGTGTTCAGGAATGGAGTCCCATGTTAAAACAGCCCTCTGTTCAAAAATGCTGCAGCAGACAGAGGTTATGGGATTGGACCTCTTGCTGACCCCCTTAATCCTAGGCTGTAATGTAATCTTTCTGTGCCATCTGGTGTTTTAAAAGACTTAAATTGGGCATATGACAATTGCCAGAAAAGGTATGGTTGTGACAAATATTATTAATTTCAGGAAAATGCCTTTTTAATGTGCATTTTCTTTTAAGCTAAATCTTTCTTTCATGCTGTGTCCAAAGAAAAGCCACAGGTTATGTCCTAACTTCTGATGCTTTGCAGAAGAAGTTTAATAGTAGCCATGCGGTTCTAACATAGCTTCTGTATCAGTGTATTGTTCTATTTCTGCCCTCTGTCACTGATAGCATGTGTGGCCTCGGGCAAATGACTTAACATCTGTGTCATTTTTTTCCTGCATCTATAAGCTAATGATCAAAACATCTGCATAAGTCATCGGGAGCGCTGAAATAATCATCAGTACGTGAAACCTGTGAGTTTTGAGAATAAGTAGTAGTAAAATTTTATAAGAAGAGAGCACAAGAGCTGGCAGGAAGAAAAAATAATAATAAATCTCCAAGAACACAAAATTAGCAGGTATAATCTTGAACAAAAGTGGAGGATGCTTTTGTTCTTAAGTGATAAGAAGCATTTTGATAAAAAGTTCAGCTGACCTTCTTTTTATCCATGGGCTGTATTTGCTTTCTGTGCAAGGCAGGTGGAATTCAAAGCAAGAGGAATGAGGTATGTTAAATGTCTTATCCAAGGAGCATTTAGTGAACCTGTGGCATTTGTGGCATAAAGCATAAGGGTATTTTGTTGGGTTTTTCTCCACTGAATGTTGTGCTGTTGCCATACAGTAAATCAGTTATTTCGCTTACTGTTATTTAACAAAATAAGCTCTACTGCTTATTTAACGTGCTTATGCATGTCAGCTTTTTTTTTAATGGCAGTTTGCATGTAACTGACCTGTTGATGCTTTAAAAGTTTCTCAGAAGGAAGGAGCTCCACAGAGCTTCAGTAGTGTGCTGGCTTCTTGTTTTATGGACACAATCCAGTGTTTATTATTAACTCAGGAGATGAAAAGATGCTTATCTTATTTTATTTAAGAGATGCAGCTTTAGCAAAGATCTGTAAAAGATGTTGGACTGTTATGCTAATCCACGGGTGTGAGACAATGCCTTGATGTGGGTGTTATTAAACACCTGACTACCTGTTCCAGAGGTAGAACTGTAATGGAGATTGAGCAATGTATATATATTGATGGTTCTTGCAGCTTCCCTGTTTATCTGGGAACCCCAAGATCTGTAGGAGTCACTTTTGTCTTTAAGCCTCTCCAACTTTGACAGATACTAGTATCTTTTTATACAAAACTGACAACATCTGCCTCCTCTTCCTGAGACCTGAAGCAGGCAAAATGATGTTCAGTGAGTGAGGAGGGTGTGCATTAGTGGGTACATAGAACTCTGCAGTTTGGCAACAGTGCGTTGTGCAGTCTCTTTGGGAGACTGCAGAGTCTGCAATGCAGATCTGCAGCACTCTTCTGCTCCTGTGCTGTGTTTCTGTTTCTGCAGTATTCTCTCCTAAAACATTCACCAGTCCAATTATGGCTGTGACAAGATTACTCTGAGAGATGCGTTCCTTCCCCACCAGTTTGGAGAGGTGGGCAAAAACACCATGCAGGGCTGTGGCTCTGCTCTGTACTGCTCTTTTATCCTGATTTCCCTTTCTCTCACTTGCCTAACATTATGTGTGTATTTGGGAAGGGAAGCTATTGCTTTCTTAGCTTTTTCTCTTCTGTCTCCCCTGGGGACTGAAAGGGTGGTGGGGTTATTTCACACCATGTTAAGGTAAGTAAGTCTGATTTGCCATCAGATGAGTCCTGAAAGATGAGGTGAACTTCTTACAAATAACATGTGTTGTGACACTGCCTGCTCTCCTTGCTGGTGGTGCCACTTCCAAACTTTTTTTTTTTGTTCTCTATGTGAGTCACCATCTGTCCATATGTCCTGGTCCCACCCTTGTATAACAAGCTAGATGACTTATGATGCCAGGAACTAGATGTGTTGCTATGCTTTGGGATTTGGAAGGAGTCCCCACCATCACCATACCCCCGTATCATAGTATTAGCAAATTGCTATGCAGAGCTTCTGGGCTTTACCTGATACAAATCCTGGTTTCACTAGGAAGCCATATTCATGTTGCATCTTGGGCAAGATTCATTGTAATGGGTGGATTAGAAAAAGAATTAGGGGTGTGTAGCACTGCCCTGTTGGGTAGCTGGGTTATACCTCTGCAGTTTACATTGCTCCCATGGTCTCCTTTATTCCCTGAATGGCACAGAGCCACTGGAGCTGGTTTCCAGAGGCAGGGGTACTGAGCAGGCCAGAAGAAGCTGAGGGGAATATTGCCCTAAGGGATGTGAAGTCTGCATTGCATCTACTTTGTAAGAGTGATTTGGAATCTTCCCACTCATGCCTGTGGTACTGAAAGAATTTTATATAAGGTTTCAACCTTTGCCTCTTCATGTTATCATAATGTTTCGACCTCACTGTTCTGACCACATCAAAGTGTTGCCTCATTAGTATGGGAAGCCCTGTGGTAGTCTTCTGCAAAGCTTAGGACATAAGGAATGAGGACATAAGGAATGAGGACATAAACTCCCTGTGTTTAACTGGTAAACCATTTGGAGATGGCAAAGCTTTTAATTATGCTAGCTCTTTTTTACAGTTGTGATTTGTGAGCAGTAGACTCAGAATAATGTTTCCATGTCCAGAATAGATGTAGTATTAATTTTGTTGTTGTTCTCATACTGTCAGGTGTCTGATGACTCCGCCTCAACATTTACCAGAGTTTAGGGAAGGAAGAGGTATCCTTCTCTTGCAGCAGACAGATGGAGAGAACTTCATTCCATTCATCTTGCAATCGTTAAAGCTTCTGTATTGTCTTGTTTTCATTGCAGATAGCTGCTGCTTTATGGTGGTATTATGTCTCTAAAGGAATTGAATATTTGGATACAGTATTCTTCATCCTGAGGAAGAAATTTAACCAAATTAGTTTCCTTCATGTCTATCACCATTTCACCATGTTCACCTTGTGGTGGATTGGTATTAAGTGGGTTGCAGGTGGACAAGGTGAGTTCCCTTCCTTCTGTACCCTCTTGACAGGATATAAGGGAAAATGGTTACGTTTTGGGATTGATGTAAAATAGTTTTCATAGGTGTAATGTTACAATATTCAAAACTGTTTAAGTGGCACCGAAGCAGTGCACTAGCTTTAATACATACAGGCTTCCTCTGTGGGAAACGTGGGGGAGGAAAAGATAACATGGCAATAATCTAATGAATTGCAAAATTCCTTTTTCGTTCGTGGGCATCAATTGCAAGCCTCAGGTTCTGTCTTCAAAATTATCCTTGTTCTGGGTGAAAGAGAAAGATGAACGTGTCTTGCATAACTTCAGTTTTTGCAGATACCAAGAACTGACTGCAAAATCTAATCATGGGACACAGTCTGTCTGCAAATGTAATGAAGTGACATTCTTTTGCCATTCTATCTGAGTTTGGGGTTTTCTTTATTTTTTTATAAAGAGGCATGTATAAAATTCTGAAACCTTCCCATGGAGGTGAGCCAAGAAATTTGTCAATTAACATCTAGTCATAATGACACAAGTCTATAATTCACTATCATATTTATTGGCTGCTGCCCCCATAAAATAAGCTTTTGGAGACTGGATGCTTAACTGTATGCTTACTTGGGAATTACATGGATATCTCAAAATACCCTCTCCTTTGTTGCCTTTTCAGTCATTTCATGTTTAATATCAGCAGTTTTCAATACAGCAGTTGCAATTATTTCCAAATTTATTTCAAGTTTTGATGTCCTCGCAGTGCCTCCTGGTTTTTTAGCCCCTGCAAAAGGAAAAGCAACAGTTGCTCTTTGGCATTTATGTAGTGCTACTGCATAAATGTGGATAGATCTATGTTCTTCTATTTTCTAGTTGATGGCACATTGCTTACATAAACAGATCTATTATAAACTAGACCCTATTATATCTAACTGGGTTTAGACCACATGGGCATTTGAGCTGTTGGATGTCAGCAGCTATTGTCTGTATTGCCCTAATCTTACACATTAGAGCCTTTTTGAGCCTCTCTGGCAGTGTAAGAATACCTTAACAAGATATAATTTGTTTCTGCTAAATGGCTGTTAATCCTGACAGAGCAAAGGGATCTTAATGCAAATGAGAACCGTGGTCTTTTTCCAGCGTGGATCATTCTGGAAAAAGTTACACATCTATATATTTAAGAATGATGGGTATTTTAAGTCATAGATCGGGAAACTAAAGATGAGAAGTTTAGACAAACTCACTTGGCAGTGCCCCTAAACTTCTTTATAGCCACAAATGAACTTATGCTTTGTATGATTTTTTTGTCTATTGAACCACACTTCCATGTGAGTTTCTTGGCTTCTTACTGAGATGTGAACCTTGTGCATTTAAATCGTTTGAAAGATGTAGGTTCAGAACCTGATACTTTATACTTTACATTGTCAAATACAGGTTTTAATAATCCCCTAGCAGAACAATTGTAGTTACATTACAATACCTGATGTGTCATCTGTGATTTACATCTGTTCAACAAAAATCTCATGAAAAGCTATTGCATAAGTAATTCCATGAAAGATGTGACATAATTGCGTGAACAGTTGTTTGTGTCAGCACATGCTGGCCGTCAGGTCTGTACTGTACTACTGAATATTTCAGAGATGGGGCCCTGGCATGTCCTGTGCTTTATAATATTTACTGTCACATAAATAACACTGCAGAAGACAGGGCAAGAGGCAATGGGCATAAGCTTGAATATAGGAAGTTCCATCTAAACATGAGGAGGAACTTCTTTTCTGTGAGGGTGGCAGAGCACTGGAACAAGCTGCCCAGAGAGGCTGTGGACTCTCATCATCTGGAGATATTAAAAACCCACCTGGATGCTGTCCTGTGCAGCCTGCTCTAGGTGATCCTGCTCTGGCAGGGGGTTGGACTAGGTGATCTCCAAAGGTCCCTTTTAACCCTAATCATTCTGTGATTCTGTGACTACTTTCTTTTTTTTTCAAAATTACATGACAATCTTCCCTTCTCTTCCTGGACAGCTTTTTTTGGAGCTCAGATGAATGCATTTATTCATGTCATTATGTACATGTATTATGGATTAGCTGCCTGTGGCCCTAAATTTCAGAAATACCTGTGGTGGAAACGATACTTGACCATATTGCAATTGGTAAGTAAAAATTGTTCCCTTTATCTCAGAAAGGGCTGCCTCTGAGTGGATTTGCATTTGTAGAGCTTTGAAACAAATGCTGCTGCTTCCAAAAGTTCTTGGCTGGCTGATACTTACTGCTCAAGTTAGAATACTTTCCAGAGATGGAATGTTTGTGTCATTTCTCAAAAAATCCACAGCATAGATAAGAGTTGCGTGAGTAAAGTCTAATACTACTGTACTGAGTGTTTCAATTGAATTGCAGAGACCTGTTTGAAATGCAGAGAAAATCCAGATCTCTTAATGCCTTCTCATTTTCCTGTTTCTGAAAAGTGGTGCCAGGTACTGCAATAAATTTGATGTCCCTGATCACAAGTGTACATGTGCATGCATGATATGACAGCCAAATACAGCTTCCCTGCAGCTTCCCAATTCAGCAACTTTGATAGCTTAAAGCATTGGTGCGGTCAGACCTACAGAATACATCCAGACCTTTTTGATTCTGTATTTTTGTGTCTTGCAGGTGCAGTTCCACGTGACTATTGGCCACACAGCCTTGTCTATTTATATTGATTGTCCTTTCCCTAAATGGATGCACTGGGGTGTGATTTTCTATGCTGTCACCTTCATTTTCCTGTTTGGTAACTTCTACTATCGGACATATAAGCTGCCCAAAGAACCTGTAAAGAATGGCAAAATAGCAAATGGTGCTGTGGCAAATGGAGTAAGCAAACCAGAAAATAATGCAGTGGTGGAAAACGGAAAAAAGCAGAAAAAGGGAAAAGCAAAAGGAGAGTAACTCGATCCAGGCCTTAACCATTGTTGGCAGTGAGGAACCTCCAGTTTGGTTTGTAAAAGGAAGAAAAAACCACTATCTGTACCAATTAACCATAGGTTACTGAAGAGCTAGAACACAGGTATTTTCATTATTTATGAAGATTGTTTTAAGAACAACACTAAAGTTGAATTTCTATTGTAATTATGTAATTATCATACATATGGTCTCTGTGTAAACTTGTAGACTGCTGGTGTTGGTGAATGTAAGGAAGAATTGCAGTTGATTCCATGTTTAGCAGTCCAAAAGTTAATACCACCATTGATACAGGCAGTTTTCTTGGCACCCACATTTCTTTGGGGGAGGGAGGGGAAGGAAGTAGCATTTGGATACTTGTGTTTTCTTTCCAGAAAATTATTAAATTTCAAATTATGACGTATTATCTGATCAGAATGCGCAACTTTTCTTGTCCTCCTTGGAGAGTATCTTCAGACACATTATGTTTATGTGCTGTCAGAACAGTGTTTGACTTTTCAGACATTACTTGATTTAATTGAGTGTCTGTTACAGTTTTGTTTTGTTTTTTTTCCTCATGTGGAAATATACCTACCTCTTCATCTGCTGAAAAGAATATTGAGCATTAAAAAGCCGGTTTCTGAAATGTGGAGTTTATAATATAAATATCCGTTAACACTAATTCAGGAGAAAATAGGATTTCCTGTGGGAGTAAAAAGGACTTTTGGCAGAATGTTTTTGTCAGGTCATCAATAACCTTTTTACAATGTAAACCTAAATTTTGGAGTGGTACTTTTAGTATAGCTAAGTGAAGAAAACATTTTAGGAATGTATAAATATGAAACAATTAATTGTGTGAATCAAGCAGTAAAAGCTTGCGGCTGCTTGTCCTGCATTAAACCTGTGGTGCTGACTGACACTGAAAACAGTAAGATAATGTTATGGTGGAGAGAAAACAGCAGTATGTAATTCCATTTAGAAAAGCTGCATCTGTATGGGTAGTCATGCTAATTACAAAGCGGTCGCGTTATTGGAAGAGAGAATTCAGTTAAATGTACAAAATACAGCAAAACTAAAATGTGGAAAATGCTGCTACTGCATGGTACCCCTCAAAACTCTTGCAGACAAAGTGTGGGTGGTAGTCAGGCCACCATCTTAATGCAAATGTCAAAGATGGGTTTCTGAAACTATTCACAAAATGTTCTTGGCTCTTTTCAACCCAATTGATGATGTGGTTCTGCTAATAATTTTTTAGTCAAAACTGCTAAAATAAGTAGAAGCCTTCTAGATGGGGCTCTTCATCTTATATAATACATTAATGGACTTTTTACTGCTCCTTTTGTGAAGCAAATATGGAGTTACTCTCATTCCAAGTAATGTGATTCCCGAGAGAGATACCTTGAGTTGCTCAGCATGCAATGACAGGGGTGGAATTAGAAACAATATCCTGAACTCCCATGTTCCTTGTTCATCACTGCAAGAGCTGTGTTGTTGCTGTCTTAAACGCGTTCCTCCCCGCTCTGGTCAGAAACATATTCATAGTTAGTGACAAACTTGCATCCAGCAAGTGATGGCCATTGTTGCAGGGGAAAAAGTACCTGGAGCTGTAGGTGTGAAGCGTGCGGCACCTTTAATGGGTTTTGCATCTCGATTATCCATTTGTCTGTTTATGATGTGCAAACAGGCCACTTCTGTGTCTCAGGTTTGTCTCTTCCCCCTATGCTAAAGGTAAAAGCAGGTCCTAGGGAGAAAAAAAAAAAAAAAGGCTGGGTTGGATATAGTCTGTTGTATTGAGAAATGCTGGAATTGATTCAAGGTGGAAGGTAGTTCATCCATAATCTCCACCACGGATTTTATGGCAGATTATAGGATTGTGAAAGAATGTTTCTGCTGAACTGCAATGCATGTGACCATTAAGGTTCCTATCTGCTGTCTCTTGTCGTTCTTCCAGCCTCTGTACCGATGCTTTTTGCATTTCTCTGTTTATTTATGTAGTGTGGCATGGGGACACGTGCCAAGAGGGACAGTGCTCTACCCTTCCTTCTTGCACAAATGTCACTACCCTTAACCGAGCCAAAATGCTGGTTAACTGGGTAACTTTGGAATGACTAAAGGAGCAAATAACTGCAAAGCAAGCTAGCAGATTTACAGCACACCCGCTACTCACTCCAAGGTAGTGGCTGGTGCAAATTCACTACTACATGCTACTGTAAATCCAAGGTAGCTCACGCCACTTTGATTAAAGAGTAGATTCTTTCTATTTGCTGTGGGTTGTGGGGAGCTAACTTGTAAGTCTGTATCATTCCTTGTATCATGTTAAATTGGTTGTTTGCTCTGTCTGTCTTTGGGTAAGTCAGCTGAGATAAACTGACACTCTTAATGTGATCTAGCTCTGAAAGAGCGTACTGACAAGTATTCTGGTACAGGTTGAATTATGTCTTTGCTACACTTTGTAAAGTAAGAATTCTGTCTTGCATGTTGGCAGATATTTAAATAACTGAAAGTCAAATCTTCTTTCCCCTCATCATGCATGGAAGCTGCTTAAAGTTGGTAACAACTTGAACCTTATTGGCAGAACTTGGATAGAATCCTTCCCTCAAACTCTGGGGCGCTTGGGAGCTTTGAAGAAAAAAATGAAACAACACCTTGTGAGGATGCATGCACACAGACACATTGTGTTGTCAGGCCCTGTGTGAGGAACCAGTCTGAGAGATTGGTGATTCATGGGGGAAAAAAATAATTGGTCATTAAATTGCTGGAGCACTGCTGGTTTGAGTCCCATCTCCTGCAATATGGCTTTCCTAGGTCTACTTATGATATATTTTGATTGTTAATGTGACTTGAGTCCCATTATAATCTTTACTATAATGGCCTTATGAAATGTGCATTTTTGTAGGCGTGGTCTTGAGTGCAATACTTACGTTTCTGACTATGCAGCCAGGCTCACAGGATACAGGGCTGAGTTTGTACAGCTTTTTGTTTTTCAAAATTTGAGGATATAATGCACATGTGAGAGAGTGCCAGATTCATTAAAGTCATCATTTGAGTCCATGGCACCTCAGATTTTTGCCATCAAAGTAATAGATTATGTGTATTAATGTGTTTGCTATACACAGAACTGAACTTTAAATTATAAAATCTAATCTGCATGGAATTATTTTTAATTTTTTATTCTAAATGCTTCCAATTTATTTAAAAGTGAAATTCAAAACCTTTTTTTTTTTTTTTTTGCCAACGAAAGATATTTTTTTGCTAACAGTTCTGAAGCTCTTGGACCAGAGTCTCATAATTACTTGATGCCATATAAGTTACCCTCATCTCTAGCAGTGACAGTTGTTGGGTTACTTTAGCACTTCATCAGTGTAAAATAAATGCAGACTATCTATGTATGTGTATGTGTATATGTATCTGTACACATACATGGCATATGTGTGTGTATATACACGGGTTCTTAGCAGGTTCTTTCAGTATGAGAAGTAAATGATATTTCTTTAATGCGAAGTTGGCAGGACCTGATAGAACAGTTCCTACAGCTCGAGCAGTAAAATGAAGCAGTTTTCATTTGTCCACAGATCCAGTATCAGTCCTGCAGACATAGATAGTATTTGTCAGGCATTTTAGACATAGGGTGGCAGACAAGCCAGAGCCATTTCTTCCAGTGAAATACATATTTTGAAGCATCGGTTGTAGATTTTGAGGGGAGGCACCTCATCTCAGGGGAGCTGAGGAATTTTGCTGTTTTATAGTAGGGATCATTTTAGGAATCAGTATGAGCAACTTGCTCAAGGTAAGTCTTTGAAGTAATTGGAATAAAAATCTCTGTTTAGCAAAACACTTTTTAAACAAATAAACGTTTCTCTTTAGGTTCAAAAGCATGGTTTGATTATATGACCATTAATTACTTCCAGCTCCACATGGGACAAAAAGATGAAGGCAAAATAAAAATACTGCACCTTTTTTTTCAGGTTAATCTTAGGGCACGTTTCTTCAGAGTAAGCACTTGACCTCTATGTGCTGGGGAGGCAGGGTATGAAAGGAGTAAAGAGCTACTGTGCTGAAAGGTCTCACTCCTTAAATAGCTTATAAGCACACTTGCTAGCTCTTAAAAACTTGAATAAAATTGTTCATGGTGCATAAAGTTTAACTTTGCATGAAGTTAGTTTTGGGTGAGAGTCGCAATATTTAAACAGGTATTTAAAATAAGACCTGTTTCAGATAAAGCTAAAGAGAAAGGGGAGCTTGCCAAGTGTATGAATACTGTACTTATCTTGGTTAGAAGCACAGACTAAGGCAATTTGGCACGTAAAAGCAAGTCACCCATATGACATCTCATTGCGTTGCGGTCTGATGAGTCTGCCTCTTTGCTAACGTTAAGCAGTCGGAGCTCCGTGGAAATTGGTGGGGTGGTTCCCATTTACCTCAGCAGAGTATGTTTAACCCTAAGGAACAAGAGAAAATACTTGCTTTCTGCCAACATCCCAGGAGGATGAGGGAAATGTATGGTTCAGGATGCTGCTTTTGCGTAAGGTGTTCATGCTTTTGTAAACAATAAAAATAAAGATTACTTTTTTCATGCTGTTTGAGTTTGGTTTTATACATTTTGTAGAATGTCCTTCTGTGCCCTACCTTGTTGTGAGATGCTTGCTAATTTTGCAGTGTTGCACAGGTTTTGTTGATGTAATCTCTTATACAGTCCAGAAGTTTGAGAGAAACATTTTTTTGTGGCACATCCTCCCATTTTAAGGTTATGGGGACTTTCTAACTTCGGATATATTGCCCCAAAATGTTAGCCTAGTGGCATTGAAGTCACCCTTGGGGAATTGAATGAAAATAGGATGTCCTCTTAAACAAAAACCAAGTCTCCTGGAATTCATTCTGGCTGTACAGCACATGTATCAGCATCAGATTTGGTCCAAACGGTGTCTTAACACTGGGGTGAACTGAGAGTGTCAGATGGAGCTGGCCTTTGCTTCTCTCCCGGTGTGTCTCGTGCCTTGGATATGCAGGAGAGGGGAGGGGTCAGCAGCGTAAAAATGGATGTAACGCTTGAACCTAATGGTTCTAGTTAAGAAATCTCAACTGATCTTCTGGTTTGAGAAGGTGGTGGTGAGACACTCTGCACATTGTACTCATGGTTCCAGATTATTTGGTCTTGGAAGTATTGACAGCTAGGAACACAACTAGCCACGTGGTTTAGGCTTTGCTGGACCCTGCGTTGTGCTGACGTGACGTCTGTCATCCTGGACAGCCTGGAGCACTTGTGGCAGGAGTAATTCGCAGTTACATGTTGCTGCATTCAGTAAGTTCCTTCATAGCTAGTCTGCCTGGTAGGACCTCTGTCATCATCTTTATAATATTAAAGAGTTGCACCCATGTTGCTGTCCTAGGTGTAAATAGTTACTCCAGGTGTCAGGCAGTAGAGAATCAAGTCTGCCATCGCAGCAAAATACAGTGAGGTCAATTATCTCTTGTGTAATTCGCAGCTGTTGCTCCTATCCATTGCTTCCACCCTCCCTGGAATCAGAAAATACACCAAGTGTGCAGAGCAGGATTTGTCCCTTAGGTGACGTGCTGCTGGTAGGCACTCTGTCCAGGCATCTTTTCTGTAAAGCTTACTCCCCACCAGTAGTAAAAATAAGTGCACATGATCGAGTTGCATTTGTCAGATGGTCAGATAGACCAGAGCAGGACCTCTGTGTTCATGTTTGGCTTTATTGTACGGTGGGGGTTGGGAGAAGGGGTTTATTACCTGTTTGCTCTGCTCACAGCGCTAGGGTTGCCGCACAGGAGTGGGGGAAGGCAGGCTCTACTCTTAGATGCAAATGAAGCATGCTCTCAGGGGCAGTCCTGACAGCAGAACTTTGGATGAGTAGTGCCTTTCGGTGTCCTCTAGGTAGCCTAATGAACACACACACACTTTCCTATTGATTGCCTGACACGTCAGTGACATTAATTTTGACTTAATTACAAAGATACTTTGTAAGTAAGATACTGATGGGCAAGATTATGGCTCTCTTGATCATCGTGGTGCCAGTTGTCCAGGGCCTGATGAGTGTGTGCTGGTCTGATAGGATTAAAGCAGTGTTGGCAGTTCGTGCCAGAGCGCTGTACAGTCAGTATATTTTAGGGTTTTTTTTGTTGTTGTTGGGGGAAAAAAGCTATTTACACTTTCATTCAATATGCAGGAACCAATACGAGCTCATATGCCATCACCACTCTCTCTCAAATCAGTATCAGGTAGGTTTTAGCCTGATAAATGGGAAGGAATCTTGAAATGATTCGAAGTTAAATGTTGTCTGACCCTTTAGATTGAGAACTGTTAATTCTTCCAGTCGTATCATCTTAATTTGTTTTGGGAGAAAGCAGCCTCTGTGCTGTGGGACCCTTTGGAGTGTGTTTATGAGGGAAAACTAGAGAAATGCAAGAAATAGCTTGGGCCAAAAGCCAGACAACGTAGAGGTAGTTGCTCCTCTAGCTTTTGCTCTTGCATCTAGGTGCTGCAGGAGTTAAATGACTACTCCGTAACTGCTACTGCTGTGCATTTATTATTTATAGATGCTGTAACAGTATGCAAGTAATGCACAAGTACATACTGAAGTATGTAAAAACTGCTTTGCCTTAAACTGCAATGAGGAGGGCTATTTATCTAACCAAAACCTCTTGTAGTGGAAATAAAGACAAACATAGCCCTGCATTGGCAGGACTCACAAATAATTAACATTTACTCTGTATTTTCTGATCATTAATCTTCCTCGGAGCTTCCTGCAATAACACAAAGCTCTGTGAAGCTGAAAATTCCTCTGTAACTGCTAAACCCTATTTTGCAGAGTTTCTATTATTGTTTTGTTTCTTTTTTGTAAACGTGTCTTTCGGTTAGGTTCTTGCTTACTAAATTCTTCCAGAGTGGAATGTACTTCATGGAAAGACTGTGTAATAGTGAGCATAATGTTAAAATGGGCTCTTGGGCATTGTACAATCAGGGCTTTCAAGTCCATGGCATCGCTTGGCACACTGGCTTTGCCTCAAATGCTGCTCTTGAGCTTTATCGTGGCAGCTTGAGGTAAAGAGTTGGAGGAAAATGTGGCTCTGGGACAAGAGTTTGGAGGTTGCAGAGAGGTGGGCGATGGTCTCTTCAGCCAGGTGATAGGACAAGGGGAAATGGCACGAAGCTGCACCAGGGCAGGTTCAGATTAGATGTTAGGAAAAAGTTCTTCACTTGAAGAGTTGTCAGGGCCTGGAACAAGCTGCCCAGGGAGGGGGATGAGTCACCTTCCCTGGAT
This sequence comes from Hypotaenidia okinawae, assembly GCA_027925045.1. Taxonomy (NCBI): domain Eukaryota; kingdom Metazoa; phylum Chordata; class Aves; order Gruiformes; family Rallidae; genus Hypotaenidia; species Hypotaenidia okinawae. The sequence goes on from BSDF01000003.1 coordinate 87,183,542, forward strand.
GTGTTTAAAAAAGGGTAGATCAGGTACTTAGGGATATGGTTTCGCTTAGGATGGGAACGGTTGGACTTGATCTTAAAGGTCGTTTCCAACCTTGTGATTCTGTGAAAAGCCTAGCATGCTTTTCAGTTCTTTGCTACTTGACATGAGCCAAATGTGCTGGAAATATTCCAGTTAAATAGGGAAAAAACCCCAAATCACCCAAAATAATCCCCCCAAGACACCTTTTCAGACTTGTTCATAAAGTTAGGCTTTATGCAGCAGCTAGTTTTTTTACAGGAAACTTCCCCTCCTCTCTCCCTAACCACTGTGCATGCCTCTCTGCCCTGCTGGGGTGGCTCCTCAGGTGGAGGCTGCTAAACAAGCTCAGGAAATGATTTACTGGGGCACGTAAAGTGACTTCTCTTATGGCCTGAAGGGCCACGCAGCAGCTGCGCAGGCTGAGCGGTAACAGTATGTCATACAAAATGGTCTCAGAGCATCACTACAAAACTGGGTGTGCCAGATACAATGAGCTGGAAACAGCAACAGCTTGGATTAAGTTTTGTCTTCCCACTTAACACATACGGGGCGACAAGGGGGTGAGCTCCAGTGTTGTATTCCATGATATGGAGGGTATTGTACACGCCTAACCGGAGCTTATGGCTGTGGGAGACAGAATTTACTGCGCTATAAAATCACTTTGTTAGAGGTTTTATACTGAGCTGTCCTCTGTTGTGATCAGATTTTAATAAAAAGTGGATTTTTATATAAATCCGACTTTTGTTTTTTTATTTCAAAGTCAGGTAACTAGTACAAATATTTTTCTCACACGGGTACAAGTTCTCATCCAGACTTCCTGAGGCTCTCTAGGGAAGTTTCACATACTTCAGTGAGAACCTTCACTAGCTAAGGACACTCTGTGATGTTAGAAAAATAAGTACCAAAAATTTTAATTGCTTTTCCTATTTACCTGGGTTTTTTTAAAGACTTTACAATGACAGTATAGTTACTTTAGTAACACAGTAGGAGAAGTGGCAAAGTATTTGGAACTTAGTGTTGGCTGTAGCAGATTCCTTACTGAGAAAAAACCTGCCTTGTGCTAGGAGGATTTTTTTTTGTTTTCTGATTCTATATAATATATTTTTGATAAAGGCTTGATAAGAGATATGTGCAACACTTGTGGCTCAAACGCTCTTGAACAATCCCTGGATATGTTTAAAAGATGGGTAGTGGTTTAGTAGAGGATGGATATGGTTGGACTCAATCTCAAAGGTCTTCTCCAACCTAGTGATTCTGTGAATGTGTCCCTTGCACAGACTACACCAGTAGTACTGTAATGATAAGTAGTCAGCATGAGTTGACCATCTCTCAGGTCTGTGAATCCCTTGGATCTGGAAGGTCACCTTGAAAGCCTGTTGAAAGCTACAAAGGTGCTGATTTACTAACACCCATGAACAGAACCATTAGGATGACCTACTCTTGCAGGTGATGTGTTAAATAGAAGGGATTTGGTTACTTGTCTGTAGCGTGTTTTGTTTGGATTTTTAACAACCAACTGGGGCCTATGTAGGTATTTTAGTGTGACCACAGTATTCTTGGTATCTCCTTCACATCGTATCTTGGTGCATGTTTTTCACGGGGGGTAGGAAGGTGTGCTGGGTTATAGACATGTGCAGAATGTTAGTAGTTTGCTCACCTTTAAATTGCAAGGATGCTGAAAATAACACATTGGTTTAGCCAGCTGAGTGATTTTTGGGCTCTGCAGTTTTGGTAGCATGACATCTTGAGGCAATGCGGGGTTTTGTGGTGGTTTTTTTTTCTTCAGGGTTTGGACTCTATGACCTCTTGAGGTCCCTTCCAAACCCTACAATTCTGTGATTCTTCGAGCAGGTACAGAACACTGTCCTGTATCTCCTTCACTAAGCACAACTCCCTTTGGAAGCCTAATGCAAGATCAGCTGTCTTCATTGTTATGACCTGGTGAGCAGCATATTCTGGATCTGAATGATTATTTAAAAAATAATAATCCTTAATTTGCCAGAAAGTAGATGTACTCAACAGGATTTCTTCCAGCACTTTGGCTAGGCCGGGATATAGAGCATATGTGCCATTGTTAGCTGCAAAACCTGTCTGTAGGAACCAGGAATTTGGGGGGGTAGGAAACACAGTGCTTTTGTGTCGTAAACCCTGATTTAAATTAAAATTCATTTTAAAAATCACTAAATTTAACACAACTCTTTTTTTCAGCATTGAGGAATAAGGTAAAGGGAAAAAAAAATCCCTGATTTGTGCTCACTGAGGTTATCGCTCACTGTTCTTTTTGTGCCCTCTGCTATATGAGTAGTGGAAGCAACCAAATTAAGAAATGCCCTTGTTATTGCATACTAGTGCTATTTATTTTAAGAAAATCAGTACCTGGTGTTAAATCCCCATCTGGAACCTGTTTCTTTGTTGCTTTGATAAAACAACCTCTAAGGTGTGAAAAAATGCTGTAGAAAAGAGATTAATGATACACTCAGAGGTGTGTGTGTGTGTGTGTGTGAGGGGGTGTTCTAGTTGGTTTTGGGTGGGTTTTTTTCCAGCCTTTGTAGTGCAGTCTGGATGTCTGAGCCAGACATTCAGTTCCTGAAGCTGGAAGTTCTGGAGCAGAAGCAGCATCTCATGTTAGTGAGGAGAAATTCATACAACCCCAGCAGGATGGCCCTGGAGTTCCTTGGAAAGTGCAAGATCTTATTGCTGGGCATTCCTGTTCCTTGGGCCCAGCTTACCTTTGGGGGTTTACTGGGTTGTCTGAACAGCAATTTAAAAAAAATTTAAATTTAAAAAAACAATAGCAGCTGCTGGATTTCTGCTGTGTGCAATTTAGTGGAGAAGATTCCTGTACCTGGAAGCTCCATCTACTTATGTAATATTTTCCAGGAGGCACTTGGATTTTTGGGCTTCACAGACCCTGCCAGCTGCTAGCAGGTTGCACTGTGCAGGTATGGATGCAGGTCCATGGCGAAGGCATGGTGTGGTGGCTCAGCCCCAAACAGTGGCTGAGCACCACGTGCCACTCACTTACTCCCAGAGGAGAAACAGACAGAGCCCCCGTGGGCTGGGATAAGGACAGTTTACTGACAAAACCATCACGAAAGAGGAACAATAACAGGTAATTACACTCACACCCAGCGATAACACAGAGTACCTTACCAACCCTACTATTACAGAGTGCTGCACATGCAAGGACCAACCTGACACGCCAGTCTCACTCAGACTGCCCTGGAGGCAGCCAGGGGCACCCTCCCCAACCAGCCCCTTTTATGGGGGAGTGATGTTGGATGATGTGGAAACAGCCCGGGCTAACTCAGCTCACCTGGGCTGGCTGCTGGGGGAGGTTAACTCTGGCCTGATGTTGCATTTCACTACAGTGCTTTCCTTAGGAAAACTGGGAACCTTTCCTAACTGCTGATGTTTTCCAAGGAAGAGCTAAATAATGTACTGGCCTCAATAGGTAGGGCATTGCTGCAGCTCCACCTCTTTGGCTTTAAAAATTTAACTGATGGGTGATCTTAAAGTGGCTTTTCTGGTGTCCACCTATGACCAAATGAAAAGCTGCTCATCTAGGAGCTTCTCACACACGGTAAAAGACCACTCTCGGGTGTTTAGCTTTGGGGTATTTTTTATTTTAACAGGTGTGATGGGCTCAGCCAGGACAACAGGGAAAGGAGAACAAAAGAGCAGACCTATAGTTTACCTGGGACGGCTACCATGCTGGTTTGTTGGTTTTTCAGTGGTTACTGGCAAGGATGAGAGAGGATTGAACAAGTTTTGAGCAGACACCCTCTGCAGCGTGGTGTCACGCCTTAACAAGAGCGTTATCCCTCCTGGCCGTGCTACAAAGTAAGGAAGGGGATTACTTATTCAGGAGTAAAAAGGGGGGTAGGTAATTTGGGTTACTGAGAGCTCCTTGCTAATATTTTTTCCCAATTAAAAACAAAGCAAAAAACCATTCACAAAGCGGTTGGAATACTCAGCAAAAGAATCAGGAACAAGACTTGCAAGAACCTGGGTAGTGATGACTCCCTCCTTTGATCCTGTTCTTCCTGCAGCCCTGGCAGGCTAACACAAGGCTGCTGCTGCTGTGTCTGCAAGCTCTGTGCGGGACTCGGCCTGGTGAGCGACTGGAAATAAAGGTCTGCTGGCTGCTGCTGCCTCCCTGGGCAGAAAACCAGCAGAGCTTTGGCTCTCCTGCTACGCCCCCAGAGCAGCCAAAAACCCCCTGTGCGACGAACACCCTGCAATGCGCCATCTGTGACGTCTTTGCAGCTTCTGGTCTGGGATAAGAGACCAAAACTTTTGCACAGCATTAAGTAGGAATTTTGCTGAATACTGAAAGCAAATTCCAAGTCCCACTGTCTTCTTCATTAATAATAGTATCATCTTTTCAATATGGGATGTGATTAGCTTGCACTTACGAGCTTTTTCTAATTAATGGTTGAAAAGCAGCCATATGGAAATGCTAATAATTGCATGAAAGAAAGCTAGAATGGTTTTCTTTAAAAAGCTTCTACCACTTCTGCCCTTGTGCTTGACCATAAAATCAGAAAGTGTTTACTTTTGCTACCTGCGTCCGTGCACACACCCTGAACCCCCCCTCTTAAAATTGTGGCCTTTGTCAATCCTGCCATTGCCAAGGTGTGTGTCTCACCTCCTATGCTGAGTCCCTACAGGCTGTTTTCTCTGTTCGCATGTTAAAATGAAACCACCCTCCTGTAGCCGTGTCTTCCTGCAGGTCTTGCCAAGTTAAGTTGTACAAATCCCCAAGAGCTTCCTGGTGTTAATAAGGTCCAGTTTGGCTGTTCCTATGCAAGCCCTAAAACCTTCGTCAGCCCCATCAGGACAAATCTTTGTTAGCTTTGATGATCTCTGAGCCACAGAACTGCTTTGTTTTGTGCCTCCAAAGCTCATAAAGCTGGTGATCAGCTGTTTTTACCGTGGGTTTTACACCTGTAATTTTATCATCCCCCTAATGAAGACTAACAATGGGACTGTACCATGGCTGGCAACAACAACAACAAAAATAAAATCATAGAATCATAGAATGGTCTGGGTTGGAAGGAACCCCAAGGATCACGGAGTTCCAACCCCCTGCCACAGGCAGGGCCACCAACCTCCAGGCCTGCATCTACACAAGGTTGCCCAGGGCCCCATCCAACCTGGCCTTGAACACCTCCAGGGACGGGGCATCCACCACCTCTCTGGGCAGCCTGTTCCAGCACCTCACCACTCTCTCTGTAAAAAACTTCCCCCTAATATCTAATTTAAACCTTCCTTCCTTTAGCTTTAGTCCATTCCCCTTTGTCCTGCCAGTGTCTGCCCTTTTAAGAAGTTGATTCCCCTCCTGTTTGTACGCTCCCTTCAGGTACTGGAAGGCTGCAATGAGGGCCCCCCGCAGCCTTCTCTTCTCCAGGCTTGAACAAGCCTAGCTGCCCCAGCCTCTCCTCGTGGAGGAGGTGCTCCAGCCCTCTAATCATCTTTATGGCCCTCCTCTGAACCCTCTCCAACAGTTCTACATCTTTCTTGATCTGGACACAGTACTCCAGACGGGGCCTCATCTGGAAGCTATGACTAGAAATCAACCATTCAGAATGCCAGCAACAGCTTGGGGACAAGGCTGGGGACTTGCCTTGGAAGGTTCACCCCCTCGGTGGGGACCAACCCATTGCCCTCACTCAGCTGGCTTGTGTCCCCATGGGGGTGGCAGTCACCTCTCAGCTCCACCCGTTCTGTTTGTTCCCAGTTCCCAGTCTAACCCTCTCCGCTCATGCACATCGCTTATGGAAAGGGTTGACCAATCTGGTTCCCGCCACACAAGCACTGGGTAAGGTGGGAAAATGTGCCAAAGCATCGCCAGGCAACGAGGAAACAGGAGTGGGTTTGGTCTTGGTGTTGCAGAGCGCTGGCTGTGCGAGGCAGGCCTGCCCCTCGCCTGCTGACAGCCCTGCGTTATCTCCCCCAACAGCCTTCCCATCAGCTCATTTTGCTTGGATCTACTGGTGACTCAGCCTATTAAATGGGCGTCGTATTTTGTTACAAATCTGAGCTGATTAATTACATGCTGTGAGGCAAAAAATTGCAGGGCAGCTGAAGGGGGGTGTGATGATGCAAGGGAGGTGCAAGTAGGAAAGTTGTCACTTCTGGAAAGGGAGAGAAGAAGGATTAGGGAGCTGAAAGGAACCAGAAGAAGCTGCTTTGTCACGTGGATCACTCACCAGAGGAGTTGGGAAAGTGTTGCTGATCACAGTCCTCACCTTCCATGCCAGCCTGGTACAGCTCTTCTTGCAGGGCTGGAGATATGCAGAGTGCCTTGTTCCTCTTAAAAAGTAGTCCTTGCCATCTGTGCTATTAAAATAAAATAAATTTGTAATGCTTTTTAGGAAAGATTTAGAAGATTCTTTGAAAAGGTGAGTGGCCAAGCTGGCACGGGGGGAACCGGCACGAAAAAGAAGAGAGTATGAAAAGTGTGATGGTGCTGCAGCGCCCCACCCCCTGCCCCAGCATCCCTCCACCCGTCCATCCTCCACAAAGCATGAGGAAGAGGTGCCCACGCTATCTGGATCAGCATCGTAACTTCTGCAGCCTGGCTGCACGTCAGCGTTGCACCTTTGTAATCAGAAGAGGGCAAGGCACCCCTTGCTGGGGAGAGCCGGGGAGCTCTGGTGTCTTGGTGTCCCAACTCTCACCCCTGGGGAGGGAGAACACATCTCTGTCCCTGCACCTGGAGCAGCGGCAGGGAAAAGCAAGCGTGAGCCGGGTGAGTAAGGCAGGGGAGGAGGGCGACTTCCCGCTGCCGGGCCTGTCTCTCGGGATGCAGGCTGGGAACGCCTCTCTTTCAACAGAAGGATCAGGGAACACCAGAAAAAAAACACCCCTCTTTAAAAAGAATTTTAAAATTTTGGGTCCAAGACAATGAGTAAGTTGCATGGTTTAAGGAGCCGGGAATGTCGGAGTGTGTGAATCGCTCCAGCAGCCCTTTCCAAAGGGGAAAGTGGCAGGCACCAGATTGGAATTACCCAAGGTGGCAGCTCAGGCCCTTTGAAGGGAGCCTGCTCAAGCCAATTTTGTTTTCATTTTTGCTATGCTTGTGCTTGAAATCACGCAGAAGCAAACCTACTTGCTCTGTGAAACAGGCTGTCTCCTTGGTGTCCCCGGAGCTGACGCATCCCTGTGTGGTGGTTTGGCCCTGGCTGGAGGCCAGGTGCCCCCCAAAGCCACTCTATCGCTCCCCTCCACAGCTGCACAGGGGAGAAAAGATACAGCAAAAGGGTTGAGATAAGGACGGGGGAGATAATGCTGTGATTAGCATCATGGGCAAAACAGACTCAACTTGGGGAAATTAATTTAATTTATTGCAAATTAATACTCCAGGGTGGGGTAATAGGAAATAAAACTAAATCTTAAAGCACCTCCCTCCCACCCCTCCATTCTTCTCGGGCTCAACTTTACTCCCAGTTTCTCTCCCTCCCATCCCCAAGAGGCACAGGGTGATGGGGAATGTAGGTTGGGGTCAGTTGATCACGCATTGTCTCTGCTGCTCCTTCCTCCTCAGGAGGACTCCTCACACTCTGCCCCTGCTCCAGAGTGGGATCTCTCCCACAGCAGACAGTCCTCCCCTAAATTCTCCAACATGAGTCCTCCCCATGGGCTGCAGGTCTTCATGAACTGCCTCAGTTCATGTCTTCCATGGGGTGCAGACTTTCAGGACCAGACTGCTCTAGTGTGGGTCCCACACAGTCACAAGTCACAAGTCCTGCCAGCAAACTTGCCCTGGCATGAGCCTCTCACTCCATAGGACCACAGATTCCACTGGGTCACAGCCTCCTTCAGATGTGTCCCCCTGCTCCAGTGTGGAGTCCTTCATGGGATGCATGTGGACTCTGCTCCACCATCATCCTCCATGGGCTGCAGGGGGACAGCCTCACCATGGTCTTCTCCATGAGCTACAGGGGAATCTCTGGTTCCTGGAGCACTTCCTGCCCTTCCGTCTTCACTGTCCTGGGTGTCTGAAGAGCTGTTCCTCTAACATATTTTCACTCCTCTCTCCAGCTGCAGTTTTTACAGCAGCTTTTTCTGCTTCATTCCAGATGTGCTACCACTGTCACTCATGGGCTCAGCCTTGGAGCTAGGTGGCATTGGCTCTATCAGAAATGAGGGAATCTTCTAGCAGCTTCTCACAGAAGTCATCCCTGTAGGCCCCCGCTACTACCATAACCTTGTAGGAAACTCTCTGAAGCCGGTTGAGTAAGTGAAAGGGAGGGAAAAAAATCCTCTTATCCACCACTAGACTTTCAAAGCCAAACTCATGGACACATGAACTGTGGAGAGGCCATCCAAGCCTCCTATACAGTAGATGCAGGTTTGCAGATCATGTCTGAAAAGCCAAGGCTCTGTGTGTTGTGGTGGCTGGTTCACTGGAAAACCACTTTTAGCATTTGCTGATGCTGTTTAACATCTTCCTGTGGTCCCACACTGCCTAGTAGGTTTCTCAAAGCCCAGGCTAAAATGCAGCCTGAAATGATAGAGATTTTGAATGTATTATTAGTAAACCAAGATGACTCATTGCTTTCAAAATAGCAGGCTTATTACTGCCTTGTTCACCAGAGAGCACAGGTTCTTTGTAACAGAGGCGCCAACATGGAAAATGTATGTCATCAGGGTATTGGGTACATCTCTGGGAGGTAGCACCGCAGTCTGGCTTCAATGGAAAAGCTTCAAATCAATTAGAAAATCATTGGATTTAGGGGATATAAGACTCAAAAATGGTTGCACACCTCCTGGAGATGTTTTACTTCAGGAAATAAAATCTTTATAAAGATGAAGGTTTTTTCAGTAGTGTAATGGAGTTACATCTTGTATCTCACACTGTACCCCACCCTTGCCTCTTCGCATTACTTCCACCTATCTCACTATGTGATGTACTATATTTTTATGAAGAATTAGAGAGCAACTAAGCCTGAGAGGTCTCTCTGGGACCTCCTGGTCCAAATCCCTGCTCAGGTCAGGGCTAATTTCCAGTGACTGAGAAGCTCCTCAGATAAGCCCTGCCCATTACTGAAAACGTGTCCTCACCGAACAGTCACCCTTCAGAAACCTCAACCAACCCAGGGACAGGGGAAGAGTGGAGCAGCTGGAGGTGTCTCAGCTGGTAGTGGAGAGGGTAGACTATGTAGGATCTGAAATAAGAGGTTAGAGGCTCAACTGGCTCATCTCAGAACTGGTGAGGCTGCACCTTGAGTACTGTGTTCAGTTTTGGCCCCCTCACTACAGGAAAGAGCACCCCAGGGAAGTGGTGGAGTCACCATCCCTGGAGGTATTTAAAAGATGTGTAGATGTGGTGCTGAGGGACATGGTTTAGTGGTGATTTTGGCAGGTTAGGGTGGTAGTTGGACTCAATGATCTGAAAGGTCCCTTCCAACCAAGACAATTCTATGATTCTATCTTTTGCCTACATCTATAGAGAGTGAGAGTCTAGTTTTATCTCTCTTAAATCCTGGCAAATGGACAGCCAGCTACTTGCTGGAAATAATGGTGATTCCCAGCAAAAAAAAGCAAAACTCCACTCATCAGGGTGGTTCAGAAACAGAATCTTCAACAGTAACCCAACATTTTTTGCAAGAACGGTGCACGGGATGGGAAAAGGGGAGAGAAGAAAGGTATCATTTAAATCTTTGTCACTACCTGAATCTACTTCAATAGGCAAGAAATTGAAATATTTTTTCCTCAGTTAAGTCTGTGATGGTAACTGGCAAATTAGCTCCCTGTCCCTAGCTTGACACAAGACCTTTTTCATCCTGTTTTCTGAAGAGGGGAGTGAGTGAGCAGCTGGGTGAGATCGTGTCTGTGTGCGAAGGCTAACCCATCACAGGAAGTTAAGAGCAAATGCATTTGCTAGTTTTAAAAAGAGGAGGATAATAAAGCTAGTAAATAAAGGGTAAGAAGGCCAATCTTGGGGATAGACCTTTGCTCCTCCCAGGACCTCCCTGCCATGTCCATGGATGCCATAGGCCAGGGTCCTGATGCCATCCCAAGCTATTCCAAAACCTGAAAATGATCGCTACTGGCGGATTGTTTTTTCCTCACAGGTACTTTTGCCCTTGTACACACCTCCTAGTTGAAAAATCCCAAGCAGTTTCTCTCTGAAGTATTGATTTTTAATCTTGTTTGCCCTTCACGTTTGATTTAACTAAGGAGAAGGAGCTCTTGTAGGAGTTTGCAACTGTTCGCATGTGCTGTACTTAGTGTAATCCATCCCTTGTGTATCTTAACTATAAACACAAGGCTTTCCAGAGAGCTGCTACTGAGTCTCCGGAGACCCATCAAGAGCTGAGCTATTTAATATTTTTTTCCCAAAAATATCCACTAGAGGGTACTCGATGCCCTTCCAGCGAAGGCAGGCTTGAGGATAACGACTGGCAGAGGGAAGCCAAAAGAAAACGTCACTGAGAGTGGCTTTAACAATAGCAGAGCACACTACAGGACCGGAAAGCACAGTAAGGATGTTTTTTTAAGGGAAAGAAATACTGGACTAGCTTAAATCCAGCAGGAACGTGTCTGTACTACAGCTTTGGATGGAAATGGGGCGATGGGAAATGGGGGTTTGGTGGCCCTTTCCCGAGGAGCAAAGTGGGGAGCGTGAGCCGGCAGCCAGCCCCGCTGCGGGACGGGAGCACAGAGCTGGCCGGGAGCCCAATTCACACTCCCATGACAGCACACCTCTGGGTTTGCTTTCTTTTTCCCCTGCTTTTTCTTGCCCCACCTGTAAGGACAGAATCTTTGGGGGTGACCTCCACACTCGCCGGTTTGACACGGCCGAAGATGTCCTGAAAAAAAGGGTGCTGTTTTTTTCATACTGCTGACCATGGAGAGAATTGATCTTAGACACTGAGGTATTAAAAAAAGCCAAACCCATCTTGTGTAATATCAGTGGGGTGTCTGTTCCACAGAGGTTTATTTTTATTGTGCAAATCACTCGCGATCATTTTAAATGGGCAGCTGATGACTGTCCTTCTTAGGCAGGCTAGAAAATGAGATGATTTTTGCCATGCCGATAAGTCACATTCATGGAGGCTTTATAAACCCAGGGAATGCCCTAGCCACAAATTCCTGTTCATATTATTATTCCAGGCTTTTATTTCCCCATTAAATGCTGCAAAGGGCACGTAAAATGCTAGGCATGGTCACAGAAAGGCTGGCCCTGCAAGGATATGCCATTCATCTTTTGCTTTCTGCTTCCAAAAAAATCAATAATAAGGATCTTATTTCAGGGTTGAAAGAGAAGATTTTTTTACTATCCAGCAGGACATCTGAGTTATTGACCTTGAACGCTAATCAGTATGTTTGAATGTTCTCACCAGGTTTAGAGCCCAGGCTAAAAAAAAATAAAATCTAATTAAATCAGCAGGGGGCACGATTTCTTCAAAATATCACAGGATTACCCAACCTTGTGCGGGCTTTTCTTTCTGTTACACGGCACAGGGCTGCCCACCAATACTGTTTTTAAAGACCTAATGTGAGTGTTTTTCCCCAGTTAACCTGTTTAGCCGCTGAGCTGCCCCATGGGGCAACCTCAGGCGTTAGCAAGGTAGTTCAGGGCCCTGCAAAGGGACTCTCCACCCCAGCAGTGGGTCAGTCCTGCGGAGCATTGCTTTAGCCATCCTGGAGTCCTTTTTAATTCTTTCCCTGGATGTCCCAATTTCCTGGGGGCAGCGCAAGCCCCAGCTTCCTTTGCCATTAACCTGCAGTACACTGAACAAGTGTTGGGTCACAGAATCACAGAACATTAGGAGTTGGAAGGGACCTTGAAAGATTATCTAGTCCAACCCCCTGCCAGAGCAGGATCACCTAGACTAAATCACACAGGAACGTGTCCAGGTGGGTTTTGAATGTCCCCAGAGAAGGAGACTCCACAGCCTCTCTGGGCAGCCTGTCCCAGTGCTCCGTCACCCTCACAGTGAAAAAGTTCCTCCTTATATTCACATGGATCTTCCTATGCTCCAGCTTGCACCCATTGCCCCTTGTCCTGTCACTGGCCATCACTGAGAAGAGCCTGGCTCCATCCTCCTGACTCTCACCCTTTACATATTTATAAACATTAATGAGGTCACCCCTCAGTCTCCTCTTCTCCAAGCTAAGGAGGCCCTCAGCCTCTCCTCATAAGGAAGGTATTCTACTTTGCCCATGGCCAACAGTCACGGACAAGCCCAAAGGTCTGGGAGCAAGGGGCTGAGGGGCAGGAAGCTTCCCTACACCCCTGAAATCCTTCTTAGCAATAACCAAACAGGAGGACAACACTAAGAAACAGACTAGCATGCACCGTGTAGGTGAGCAGGTGCCACTTTTGGAGGTGCCCAGAAGAAAACCTGGGAGATGTTACAGCAACACAAGGATTGCCATACCAGAGAGGACCCTAGAAAAGACAAGAGAAAGGTCCAACTAGCTCAGTGCCTGGGATCTGCCAGAAGGCAACACGCCTGTAGGAAAGTGTATAAAAAGAAAGTACATTTTGGGTATCTGTCCTCTCCTACCAGAAATCGGTCAACAGCGCTGGGATTTCCCAAGGCTGGATCCAATTGGTGGTGCCTTGTAACCACAAGTAGCTTTAGTCACAGAAAGGCTGTAGTGGAGAGGCAAGCAAACGTCTTGGGTCACTGTCCTCCCAGTGGAGTCTAGCTGTGGCTTTCTGTTTTGTGCCAGATCTTGAAAAGCTGAGGGCTTTGCTCCTGTTTTTCCCTCTGAAAGCTTGTCTTTAAAGGCTAGGCACTCAAACTATCCAGCTTTACAAACAACAAAAAAATGAATTCCTGAAAAAAATGGACTCTTCTCATTTTTTAGGTAGCAAAGCCCAATTAATAGCTGTAAGTAGCTTTAGGTGTGTGTTTTGTTTCCCTCACAGATTTGCTTGTGTAACAGTTTTACCTTTTTCCAGTACATGTGCTGTGTCTCTGTCAGCTCCTCCTTTGAGGAATACACCCGTGGGAAGACTACCTCAGAGGGATGGAGGTAACAGTGGCAAAAATAACCAGTGCTGATTATGGACCTGGATGAGGGAGTGCTATAAGGACTCCCTGGCAGAAAATGTGGTCTTAAGGAAAGCTTTTAAATGCTAAACTGCTGACAGTGAAGATCCTTCAGTAGCTTCTCTGGGAAATTTTCTCTCCCCATATTTAGTGTCTTCCCAATTACATCCCCTTGCTGACACTCTGCTTAAATGCACCTGCAAAGTGGATTCGGAACTCAAGGACAAAGCAAAGGTATAGTCAAGGGTAACTACAGCTGAATGGATTTTATCCACTTCTGGTTCAGGATAATGCAATTTTTCTACTTCTCTAGCATGCCAGCTGGGGGAACTTGCCATTTATTTACCAGTCACACCACCGACTTATTTTCATGGTTTTCACCTACAGAACAGGCAGGACAAAGGCAGCAAACATGCAGAAGGTGGCAAGTGGGATGGTGCTCTGAGGCAGAAAGTGGTCACATCATGGTGGCATGGACAGATGACAAAAGAGAGGGAGATATCCTCCTTTATTTTTAGTGTACCATCTTGGATACCACATCCAATGGCTCATATCATTTTCATGATGAATTCTTATTCAAACTCCACCTCAGGTTCTTGGAAAGTCCAGCTTCACCTGCAGTCTTTGATCATTAGAGAAGAGGCACTGGCACTGGCACCAATGATAGCATGTAGGAGTGGGGGCTCAGATTCACTGTGCTTGGTTTGCCTTGCTATAAACGTTGTCAGATAAGACATCACTGTGTGACTAAATCAAAGTTCAGAATACATCATTACCCTACATATGTTGTTCATCATGTCTTATAAAGTTATTTTAATAATTACACATCTTTTTATTTCATCCCAATTCCCTGCCATCACTTCAGCTGTTGTAGTTTTGCATGGCTGGGTTCTGGTGGAGAAGGGGGCTGCAGGGGTGGCTTCTGCAAGAAGCAGCCAGAAGCTCTCTGCAGGCCCCAGAGAGTAAACACCAGCCGGCTCAAGGCCAGAGTTGTTTCTGACCAAGGCCAGGCCCATCAGCAATGGTCACGGCACCTCTGGGAATCACATTTAGGGAAAAAAACCCCACAAGCAACCACTTTTTGCCAGAAGGGACTTAGAAGATGTAAGAAACTGTGCAGACACCAAGGCCAGGGAAGGTGGGGATGAGGCACCCCAGGTGCCAGAGAGAAAGATGACCGTGTAGCCTATGGAGAAACCCATAGTGTAGCGGGTGTCCCCACAGCCCATGGAAAAGGCCGAGACCCCACCTGCAGCCTGTGGAAAGGCCCCACGCTGGAGCAGGTGGAGACATACAGAAGACACGCTGACCCACATTGGAGCAAACCTCTGCCAGCACTTGCAGCCTGTGGAGAGAGATAGAGAGACAGAAGTGAGTGAGAGAGAGAGATCTGCACCCAGGCAGGTTTGCTGGTGGGAAAGTTTGTAACTCCATGGGGGACCAGGCTGGAGCAGGCTGGGCCTGAGAGACTGAGAGACATTCTATGTTTTATGACTACACCCCATAGAAGTGACCCACACTGGGGCAGCTGGTGAAAAGCTGAAGCCCTGTGGAAAACAGCTCATGTTGGAGAAGTTTGTGGAGGACTGTCTTCATGGGATTGTCTCCATGGGACCCCACCCTGCAGCGGGGGAAGGGGGTGAGGAATGCCCACTCCCCCTAGCTAAGAAGGAAAACAACTCATGAGGAACTGACCGAAACCCCCATTCCCTGCCCCTTCCCGTCCCATAGTAAGGGGAGAGGAAGGCAGTGAAATCATGACTGAAGTCTCTAAGAAGGGAGGGGTGGGGAGAGGTGCTTTAAGATCTGGTTGTGCTTCTCATTATCCGACTCTGGTGTCACTGTGTGTGCAGTGCAGTGTAATAAATTAGTTTTTTTCCTTTATTCTGTGTTGAGTCTGTTTTGCCCATGATGCTGATTGCGGAATGATCTCTCCCTGTCCTTACCTTGACTCCTAAGCTTCCCAATATATATTTTCTCTCCTGTTCAGCTGAAAAGGGGAGTGAAAGAGCAGCTTTGGTGGGCGTCCAGCCTCCAGCCAGGCTTAAAGCACCACAGGAAATAAAATGGGGCTGGTAAGGGGCCTGTCTGGGCTTCGTTTCACAAGTCAGAGTGACAATACAATATTCCAGTTTCTGTTAAGATGCCGCCAGGAAGAGATTTGCACACTAAAGCAGAAGATGAAGTACTTCAGTTTCACTGCTTCCCTGGTGAATATGCAGGTGTGGATTAAAGGCCACCCACCTTCTTCTGATCTCAGGGATCAATTGTGCACGCTGAAGTGGGCGCATGTTACTATGACTGCCAGTTGCTAGAAACCCTTGGTAATGTACTTTTTAAAAAAGGTATTAAATGCTGAGGAAAAAAAAATGAACAAAGAAATCAACTGTTTTCCACTTGAGAAATATTTTCCAACCATATTTAATGAAAAGGCAGAGGTCATAGAAGCCAGGCTGCATAAAGCCTGCTTTTTCTTTCTCCTCAATCTCCCCAACCAATGCACATGCAACTCCTCTTCTGCACACTCCTCTTCTTCCCCACCTTCTGCTGAGGACTTCCTTGATCAGGACATGTAGATCTCTGTGTCCTGCCTATTCAAGATCTGAAGAGCAGGCAGAGGCATGCTTATGTCTACCCACACACTCCCTGTCCCCAGCCCTGACACTTCATTTTAGACATATGTGCTAAACAGGTTGATAGGGCTGGGTTGCACGGTAACATGATGTGAGCCAACTAGAGAAGCAGTAGCCATAGGGAAGAGATAATGGCCCTAGCATCCAGCCTTGGCAGCTTTCTCTCTGGGTACTCCCAAAAGGGGGAAAAGGAAGAGGACAGACACAAATAAAACCTGATTTTGTAGCTTCGTGCTTAAGAAGAGCAGATATTCCACTCTCTCTAGCCATAAAATCCATACATCTCAAACAATGGATATAAAATAAGGAATATTAGGTGTTCTTGGTAGCTTTGTGACAATTCCTTATATCCAGAGAATTGCAGTTTCTTCTCTGAGCTGGTTTCTATCAGGGCATGATCTTGCCCAAGTCTGCACAAGCAAACCCTTGATGTCCACAGCACTGGCAGCTGCATTGGTGTCTCTCCTAAGAAGCTGCTCAGGAGAGGATATACTTCTGTAAGTTCAAGGGTGTGTCAGTTTGTGTTTTGCAGCCCTCCATGGCATAGAACAAGTGGCAATAACCAAACTGCTCTTTCAAGATGAATAGAAAGCCTTCAGCTACCTCTGTCTCAAGGTGGAAGTAAGTAGAAGGGCTTTTCCCTGTGTTCACTTATTTACTGACCCCTGTCTGGAGCCCATCAGCTTCACCCTCACATGTTTTAAGATGAGGTTACCAAAACAGGCTAAAGCATTTGAAATGCAGGAAGATGACTTGCTAAGTGATATTTTCTCACTTCTCTATACCAGTCCTTTCTGTGTTTTGCTGAGGGTGTCTAGATCAGAGCCTTCTGTTAGATTATACCCCAAAGGTTGTCCATATCTTCTCCAAAATGGTCAAATTTAACTGAGAAATGAACAAGGGGACAGGACAGCTCATCTTATTTCTGTTAAGACTCGTTATCTCATACTGACAACAGCCAATTTTCTCCATCGTCCTGCTTTGTAAGCACTTTTCCTTTGCCACTTTTTCCTGGAGTTTCCTCAGTCCAGGAAAGACCAATTTACCTTAAAAAAAAAGTAATATTGATGTACTCTGTGTTTTATTGATTGTTCCTCTGTGGTCTGTAATTTTAAGGTCTCTAAATGTGCTTTAAAATGGTTGCTAGGTTTGCTTTTTTCCCAGTCTTTCATTTCAGTTTCTCCTTTCACTAAGAGTTTGACCTTTCTTGGTTTGGCTCAGCTTGGTTTTCCCCTTGTAAAGGGCTGAAGAAATCTCTTCTATGTAGATACCACTCTTCACCCAAATTGTAACTGATGTGTGATCTCTGGGTGGATACCCATACTGCTGAAAGTCTCTGTGACTTAAATCATGTGAACCACTTCCTATTTTGCTACTGACTTAGCAAAATTTAGCAGCATTATTTGGTTTTCAGTGCATCACTATATTTCCAGGTAAATGCTATGGAGAAGATGATGTAAAATACTCATGAACTTAGGGACTGGGAGACAAAGGCCTCATCTATGCTTGCAAACCCACCTGGTCCCAGTTTTTGGCATATATATATATATGCACATATATTTGGCATAAATATGTTAATATATATGCATGTATCTGAGCTGTCCTTGGGAGCAGTGCCTCCTGGAGCACTCCCCACCAGTGTCTGTGCTTGTAGGGGAAAACAACTTGCCCAGGCTCCAACAAGCTGAGCTTGTTGAGCTGGAGCAAACTCCAGGCTTTACATCACAGGGCTCACACCTTTCTCACATCACTTGTAGGTGTCACCCCCTTCTCCCTGCTTGTGATTACTGCTTCTGAGCCATCAAATTGGTGGCTCAGAGCAAGAGGTCTGGGAGCTGGAGACCAAAAGGAGAAGCAGCCTGGAGAGGAGGGGAGTTGGTGTCTTGCGGGGGATTCTTTCAAGTTTGGGGCCCTGCTGGAAAACAGCATCCCCTTAGATATATTTTGTCACATTTTTAAAAACTGAGGCTGTTCAGCTGGCGCTCAGCTCATCATACTCACCCGTTGGGCTGAATTTCTGAAGCAAAACGGGTGATATTACAGCAGAGATGGGTTTCTCGCTGTACTCGATTATGTCGTCATATTGATGTATGGACGCCCAGGAACGCATCTGTCTTGATTTACTCATTGCAAGTGGGCAGCGCACTCTTTGTTTTCCAACTTCTCCCTAACGCAGGCCATTAATTAAAATGTATGGCTCTCTCAAGTGCTATTTTAATTGCATTTCACTTCCAACTTAAAGGGCCGGCAAACAATAAAGCTGGGTATTATGTACACTTTGAAATGCTGAGCGACGTAGGGGGAACAGACAACTCCTGCAATCAATTTGCTCTCCCACACTACTCAATTCCTGAGCGTGCCATTTGTTTGATTAATGGATGTTATTTTTTTTCTGTAAAAATCAACAATTTTAATATCGTTTTCCATCAGAAGCTATTTGTGCCTTGCTTGTGGATTAAGGAGAAAGTTCTTTAGCATCTCTCTCACGTGCTGATGAAATCGTTAATCAGAGAAACATCTCCTGACCTGGAAGAATGGGAGCTGTACCAGGCACACTACATGCACATGGCTCAGTTGCTCTGCCTGCTCATTCGTGTTCGTATTCCTCAGTTGCCTGCCCTCCCCTTCCTCTCAACAAACGTCTCCTGACCTTTTCTTCTCACCCTTCTTTCTCCCTTCACTTTTCCTCCTCCTGCCTGTTCCCACAGGTGGGCCGTGTGAAAAAGCCTGCATGTCAAGTCAGGGCAGCCTCAGCCAGCCAGCATACAGCAAAGGCCCAGTGCCACAGCAGTGACGGTAACAGTGTAGAGGTTCACACCTCAAGCTCCCAAACCTTGTGGTCCCATTATTAATACCTTCACTATCATAGTAATCTTGCCAGAACCAAAACCCACATAGCCCATGGTCATCCTGCCATCCCCTTCTGCTTGACAAGACCCAGAGATGAACAGCAACACCTGCATGACACTGTCATCTGATGGGCCCTCTTCCATGGGGATGTCCTGTCCAAGCAGCTTGTCTCATTCCCATTCAACATTAATCAGCAGAGCTTTAAACTTCCCCTCCTCAGTTTATATTGTCTTATTAGGGTTTTCTCTTGATAGATTAATTATGTTGTGGTTGGGCCATTGCGTCCTGTTCCTGGATACCACTGACTCCATCAGAAATATCTCTCAGCAGGATTTCTTCTTCCACACCAGTTTTGTTGGGGTATGCGTGTTTATTTATTTTATTATTTTATTAGGAAAATGAAAAGTCAGAGGAAAACTGTAGGATTCAAAGTCCTTACCAAAGTTCATGCAATCTCCCTATAGTACTAAAAGCATGTTTAAAAAAAATACAGGAAGGATTTTCCAAAAAGAAAAGGCTATTTCTTGTATTCTGCAGTGATTGCTTCTCCATCCTCACCTTTTTTGACTTGGTCAGTGCAATGGGATTGGAGCCCACCCTCACCCCAGCCCATCCTCACACGTGGGGTTCTGTGGGTACTACCTGTTTGCAGGTGTAGCGGAGGAAGGCTTGCCAAGCAGTTCCCATTCTGCCGAGGGAGTTCTTTTGGCTTTGGGAGGCTCCTGGTCATTCCCGAGCTTTGTTGGAGACTTGTCATGACGTGTGTGCTGCTGGCACAGACATTGGTTGTGTTTTGGTTACAGCCTGCCTCTGTGAGCTCAGTCCTCAGCCTCACTCTTCCACATTTCCAAAACTCTGCTAGCAATATTTCTCAGCTTCACAAAGCGATAGTGGTTCACAGTGACCTTCAAAAGGCTAAAGGTTGTGGAGGGTGCAGAGGCACATGTATTTAAAGGTATTTTAAACTCAGCATATGGATATTTTTTGTGGGAGCTGTACTGTTAACAAAAGCTGCTCTTCCTCGTTCTGTGTTCATGCCTTCCCAAACATAACTGCTTACATGTGCTGAGCATAGCATGCATCTGCCCATTGATTTCATGTCCATATGTATGAAAATTAGGATTCCTAAATCATCATTGTAGAGGAAATGTTTTTCTTTATTAACTAGTAGCCACAGAGTGGCCTATTTGGATTCAGTTCACTCAGCACTCTCATAAATTTTATACCCCTCCTAGGAATATATAGGTTAGACCTGCGTTTAAAAGTGCAGCTGGTATCAAAAATGATGAGCAGATGAAGAGAGGCCATTGACTTTGACAAGAAGAATCTTTGTGATTCACATACAAGCAGCTGAGATGATAGACAGTGCCTGATGCCTGCCATAACATCCTGTGACCGAACATCAGGCATGCCTATCACATAAGAACAGTGAGGTTAACAGATTTCATCTCAAACACCCCTAAGTTCTCACACTGAGGCTTCTCATTTTCCACCTGAACCACTGATTATCACCATTTTGACAGACACTATTATTAAATTTAAAAAAAAATATGCTTGCAACAGATGTTTCTTTAACCTACATGGTGTAACAACTCTGCTGCCTATTTTACTGCTTCTTTCATAATATTTTGACCCAAGCTGATACCTATCTGCCGTGTATTAGCGCTTTTCTCCTTCCATGGAGGAGACCGTTCCCGACTTAGTACCAGACTTCTGATTTATTGAGCTTTCCTCACCTTTTATGAAGATGAGGAAGAGTCAGCTAATACAGAGAAGAGCATGTCTGGTACTCAGTAGACACTCTGCATTTGTCCCATATTCCCTTAAATATTTTAATCAGATGAGTGGGAGGGGGAAGCTCGGTCTCATTAGTTGGTACACTGAAAATGTTCGTGGATAAGCTCCTGAGGGAAGAATTGCAGGATGTGGGTTATTTTAAGCAGCATTTGCCTGTCTATGCAGAGCTGGAAATGCTTGTCACCTACGACAGTTGACAAATAAAAATTTGAGCAATTACGTGAAGCCAAGGAGACCTGTTCTGTGCTGAGCTACAAATCACACCACATGGACAGGTCCTAGGGAGCAATTGCACTGGCAAATGGAAGTCCAAAGAAGTCTAATTACATAACAATGACATCAAACCCAACTTTTTATCTCCCCTCAGACCCGCATCAATATGAGAAAGGGAAACTTGGAATGTTAATTCACCATTATGCATGTGAAATGTATTAAACACCCTGGGAGCCTTAAGAACTTAAAACCTGTGCTATTTTGAACAAACTAAAGTTGGCTTTGAATAAATGCTAATTTCCCTTTCACATGTTACCCCTAACTCAGTAACGTCATCCCAAGTCCATTCCCAGCTCAGTGTGCTGGGGAAGGTTTGGTCAACCCAAAACAGGGGTACAGTTACATTGCTTGAGCCTTATATTAGATAGATGTATAGTCTTACTGAAGCACACTTTATGTATAGACTTACTGAAAGCACATTTTAGGTCAGTGATTACCCATAACTTAACAGCTGGCTGACTTATTGAACACCAGCTATACTGCTTGCCAGACTGCCATTTGACAAAAATGGGTCCTATCCAACATCATCTCTCAGGGCTCCCAGCACCATGTCATCACCTCACCTGAACAGCTTTTGTGGGACCATAACATGACCCTGATGGCCTTCACCCAAATGGTCAGCTTGTGTAAATCTTCTTAGGTTTGCCTGATTTACACCACTTGAGATCTCAGATCCAATCCACCTCACTGTACGCAAAGAAGAGATGTGTAAATAGGATCTGAAAAGAACTGTCCATGATCTTGACATTCATAAATCAATTAAGATGATGCTATTTATGAGACAGACCCTCCTTTTGAGCAGTACCCCTGCCTGCCTCCTCACATGTTTTATCCGGACAAATATTTTCACAGAAAGAAGCACTGAAATTTATACAGCTAAGAGGTCTACTTAAGAAAATGCACGTTGGCACACAAAAATGAAGAGTCACTTCTTAAATTTGAAAAAATGCCAGCATGCTCAACTACCACTGAAATAAACCTATCCATGTCCAAGTACGTTGTCCAAAAAAACCCACATGGGACACTTACACTGGGAGTGACAGTGAACAGGCCAGCTCCTCAGGCCAGTGCTGAGAGCAACCAGTTTGGACTCAGTGGTCATATTTTTGGCAATAAAGGAAAGTTACCAGAGGTCATTTCCCGACCTTGTGTTCAAGGGGCCTGGTAGAGTTCACAGAAGACTAAATTCTTCCATCCCTTACCCATGTTTAAATGTGGAGTATGATCCTGTGCCAGGAGTTGATCCAGTACCTTGATTCCATTTTGCCTACTCTGACAGGCATGTCCTTTGAATATCTGAGAGAGATAAATAATAGATTAATTAAAGTGTTTGAAAGGAAAATTGAAAGTATAATTAAGATCTAATTAACACAAGGCAGGAATATTGTAATCATCTCAGTACATGCAAAAATGCAAAACAGTTTGCTGGTAGGAAGGAAAAAAAACCCAAAACACAAGACCCAGAGTCCAGGCCCTTCTAAGGTTGCCTGGGCTGTCGCTTGGGGTCCTGAGGGGTGGTCCTCTGGCACCCTCCCATTGCCACCTCCATGTTTGGGCTGGTCCTCCCTGGTTCAGCCTCTCCCATGTTTCCTGATTGATCCTGGCTATCAAGGTCCATGCCAAAGATTTTCACAGCTCTATCTTGAAGTTTGACTTAGAACGGCTCAAAAAAGGCTGTTTGGGTTGTGTCAGTTGACAGGGACAGGCAGCTGCTTCTGACTGAGATCAGGACAGTCTCAGTTAGGGAACTGGAGAGCACCACAGGTCCCAGAATGCTTCCCATAGCCTTCATCCCTCCAAGCCAATGGCAGTCTGGGCTGATGGAAAGGAGCCACTGGATCTGCGAGTCTGGAAAATAGTCCACCTGTCCCACACAAGTGGTCTGGAAATGTACAGTCCTGCTCTCTTCCATCTGCATTTCCACAACAGCAACAGCAAGCTTGCATCAACTTCACAGTTAGGGGAGGGAGACCAGGAGACCCTTTTTTAATGCCAGTGTTGTATTTACCTGTGTGGTTTTTTTCTTTTGAACACCTACACACCTCAGGTGCAGGCCGCAGCCATCAAAACATGCTGCTGCAGTAGCTCTCTTGAAATGGTGTCAAGGAATGGCGCTATTCCAAAACAGTTGCCTAGATCTTAATAACAAGAGATAGCATCATGTATCTTTAGTCCCAAAAGTCTTTGGGAATCTCTTTTTTTTTTTAAGCTTCTAAAGCTTCCTACGCTTTCTGGGCAATTATAGCATTGACATCAACACCACAGATGAAATCTTTGGACAAGCAGGCTTCTATAAATTACAGTAATGGCAGATGATGGAGGTTGGCAGTAGGATCAAAATTCATGGGTTCCAGCAAATCCCCAAGGATGTGTTTTAAAGAAGTACTTCCAACCACCAATAGCCTCTGCAAAAATTTCTGTCATAGCCTGACTTCATGTATGAGTATTTTATTAATGATACCTTGGTGTTTAGGGACGCCAGATTCATGAGTGGCATATTAGATAGAAGATCCCTGATGCAAAGATTAAGGATGAACTATGGGCACTAGGGACCTGAAGGCAATTTTGAGACAGTGTAAAGAGATACAAAAGCAAAAGTCATGTTCTGCAGTGGCAAAAGAAATCCAACTGTTGCTTTGAAAACATCTTGATACTGGAGTTGTGACTGTGAAATCAAGCTGAAGTTTGGAAGAGAATAGCATGGTAGAAGAATGAGACAATTTTGTGGGCTGGAATTTACTTATTTGAGCTTTTCATTACTCAGGACTTACCCCCAAAGCAATTTAATATCCCATGGAATAATGACTCACGTACATTCATTTAATCTCCACCCAATGGTATGAGGAAGAGAACAAAGAAAACATCTTACAGTGTATTTTGTTACTGTTGCTCTAATGGAGCTAAAAAATAACACAAAGGAGTTAGAGATGCTGCTTGCTAATATAATTCTCCAGGTTTACTTCAGCAGCTGTATAAATCGGGTTAGTGATGCAACTGCAAAACCCAGCAAGTTTGATTCGGTGTTGAAAACAAATGGCAATATTTATTCAGGAACAAAACCTTAACACACATTCTGTCAAAGCAGTGCCTAGGAAATGCGTGCTGTTTGCATGTAAACTGTATTAAGGGAGATACTTAGAAACACCTGGAAGGGATAAGTCTGTGATTATCTCTAGTGACAGCTAATGCATACCCTACGAGAAGACAGAGAATGTGAAATGGGACAGTTTGTGCTATTGTATGTCTCTCTTTCTCAGCATAACAAACCAACATGTATAAATAAGCAGCTGGCCCCCTTCATCCTCCAAAAAAAGTAAACAGATTTCTTCCAACTAAGAAGGTCATGTGGAACAATTGTGATGTCTGCAACCTAGGAATGAGCAAAAACAGCAATTACCATAGAAAGACACTTCATATGCTTTCTTTTGGGAGAGGTTACATTTCTAAACAATGCTGTCTAATTAGAATCTGACTGTGACCACGCATCTATGCACATAAAGCAAAATATTAACAGCAATGCATTATCTGGGGTCCAAATGCGAGGAGACCCATAAAGGATGAGGATTCATTTCTGGCAGGCAGAGTGTTAAATGCAGCATTGCAGTTTTGATGATTTCAGGATTGCTCTTCTTCATTTGCAGCATCCTCCCAGTTACTCCTCATACATATTCTCTTCACAGAGAGATGACGGTTTGCTCTGTGCTTCTGATAATACTGTGCCACAGTCAAATTGCCTGCTATGACACAAAGGTTTAGTATCTCCCACAAAAGAAGGCACTCAGTTATTCAGACTTCCAAAAACCTGGGGTGGTCACATCTTGCTCTACGCAGTCCGAGGATAAAAGGGCCATATTCACACAGGTCATGCCTAGGGGTCTAACACAACTTACCCATCTCTCTCCATCATCTATAGGAGTTGAGCATGGCAACAGGCAGACTGCATCAGTCATTGCTACCTTCAGCCCTGGCTCTGTTGCAGATGGTCTGAACACTTCCCTTTGCCACCAATGGCTGTTTCGTATTTGTTTCTTTACTAGTTAATAAAGCAAGACATTTTGAAATAAAAGTCAGGATTTCAGCTGTCCACTGGTTTGTTTCTCTTCAGTTGCCTGGGTCTCATTCCAGATGCTGGAGATACTATCTCCTGCTACCAGAAACCTCATTAGCTGTTCTGATACCATGATCAGCAAACTTACAGGAATTACAAGGAGGATGGAGATGTCCCCCATTGGTTTCACTGTAGTGCTGATTCTCAGGGTTCCAGAGCCAGCCCAGTGCCTCGGCATGCCAGAAAGGATGGAGAGTAACACCCAGCTACGGCATCTCCTTCTGACTCCAGACAGGTCAGGATTTTGCCATTCCTCTACTACCTGAGGTGTTCAGGAAGGCACTTAAGTACATACATGCTTAGGCAAAATTCACTGAAGTTTTCTCCTCACTCCTCCTGTCCCCGCTGCCAGCTCCCCTCAGGCCAGCCCTCAGTAGGTAGCTGTTTGTGTTCATCACACTGTGTCACAGAAGGGCTGGAAGCAAGGCCAGCAGCACCTCTCCACTGCTGCAGGCACATTGTGAAGATAAGTTAATTAATGTTTGTGAAGCAGTCACATTATGGGGTTATGAATACCACAGGAAATTAGTATTTGAGAGGAGGGTTTGGCTAGCATTCAGTAAATAAGGCCTGGGGCTACACATCCGGCAGTGAGGGAAAACAAAATATTGAGCAGCTTTCTCCCAAAGTGGGGCTAGTGCCTCCTCAGCTCCGGATTGGCAGCAACCCCCTTGGGAAAAGCCAAGCAGGAGCTGGTGACAACCCCACACCCAGGTTCAGGCATGGGCTCCAGTGTTGCCCAGCCATCGCCTCTCCTGGGAGGGCTTTTAATGCAGCCCCACGTGTAAGTAAGTGGCTCTGTGTCTGCGTGGGCAGTGTTATTACCCAAAGAGAAGCAAAGCAAAGCGCACGGAGTTGAAACTTGCAACCTCCTGCTATCCATGAGCCAGGGGATGGTGGCAGGTGGAGATGGAGGTCCACAGCAAGGTCCGGCACTGGGATTTTCCATATCCCCACTCACATCAGGGCTGCCACACAGCCTTTAGCGCTATTGGAAGCT
Organism: Hypotaenidia okinawae; assembly: GCA_027925045.1. Lineage (NCBI taxonomy): Eukaryota > Metazoa > Chordata > Aves > Gruiformes > Rallidae > Hypotaenidia > Hypotaenidia okinawae. The sequence goes on from BSDF01000003.1 coordinate 87,209,240, forward strand.
ACTACGAGAGAGGGGAGAGAGGGTAATTTCAGCCCATATACTGTAACTGGCCGTTTGTTTGCTGAAGGCGATGAGTGTAGAAATGAATTTCAGTGCAAGAAATGTGTTCCTGTGATGAAGAGAGCTTGTGCTGAGTTAATCATGCTAGCGGCATACTCTGCGCTACCGCCCAGCAGCTCCTGTCTAACTACCGTAGCATCTCATTAGACCTGGAGCTCTCCCTGGGAAACACAGTTTGTGTGAAGAAGTGGGGAAAGGAGAAGTGTGACTGCAGCGAGCCAGATGTCCTGATTTGCCTTTCATGGAAATTTGGCTATGCAAGCGGTCAAGGAAATGTAATGCAGGTACCGCCAAGATTTATTCACAGGATTAACGTCAAAATTGCATTTCAAATCAGCAAGGGGAGGAGGGGAGAAATAGTCCAATTTCTGTTGTGAAAGACCACTGATTTGTTTCCATGTGAGGCTAGCATGCAGGGAAACATGCCTTGCCCCTGGTACCCCAATGCCAGCGTGGAGGGGGTGCTAATGGCACACCAGTACCTTCTCAGGCAAACACTCCAGCTGGATTTAAATCCAATGAAGCCAGCTTTCCCAAGGAGTGCTGAGAGAGCAATAACAAATGATTCTATTAGTATTAATGCAGTCGGCTTGTGCTATTTATAATGTAAATATCATCTGAGTATAAAAATTGCCTCATTGGCAGAACAGAGGTGAAATTTCCATTCATCACATTTTAAAATAGCCTAATCACACAATATGTACTTGGAAACCATAAATGAAAGGCTTTCTTAACATAAAGATGATTAATAATGGGCAGGTATGCATTATGTATTTTCCTACTGATGAAAAACATAAATATTTTGGCCCAAGTATAAAAGCTCTGGTTGTATAATGAAGTGTTTACATTAATCTCCCAAATAATTTCTTTTTATTCCTGCAGGGATTAGGGCCTTTAAAAGCACATAAAGGAAACATAGTTATATCTTATTTGGCTGGAGAATGAAACATATTGTGAGAGCTATACACCCACTTGTTGGCACACTATTACAGTCCACAAGCCCAGGGGTTAGAACTGCCCCACTCCTATGCGGATGACCAGGCCACCCTCTCCAGACCTCAAACACTGGCATTATTTGGGCCGGGGATGCTCAGCTGATTTTATTGCACAGGTGATGCTTTCCCAGCGTGGTCAGGGGAGGAGCATCCAGAAGGGGAAAGAAAGGATTTTTTTGGGTGCAACCCCTTGGAAATACCTGGAATGCTGAGTGTGAAATAATGAAAATATCTCCCTCCCAAAGGCCTTGTGGGTTTTTGAATGTAGGACTGAGCAGCAGATGTCGCCCCCAAAGCAGAAGTGCCTGACCACCTGTGCCTGTCCCCAGCACATGCATGGCACAGCCCATGTCAGCTGCCTTTACATCCTTCCCTGCTCCCCATGGTGGCTACCTTTCCTCTGGGGAGTGTGTGCACAGACAGAAGGAGCCTGGTGCCACTAAGCTGCTCAGAGATTTATCTCCCATCTCAGCCAAAGAAGGATTTTTCAAACCAGGCATTTCCCCACCTGCTTTGCCTGCATGGTCCTACCGACCATAGAGTCTTTCTCGGAACCTATTGGCTGACCCAATCAGAAGACACAGGTGCTTACCCGACACGCATAAATATGGGTTTAAAACCCTGGCTTCCCCAGTTCTATCTGAAACACTCATCCTTGAATAATCCCCTGTGCCCCTCGCCACTGGCTAGAGTGGACCTCAGCATGTGCTGCCGTGTGGCAGGGACTGCCAATGCAGAAAGTGCCTGATGGAAACCTGTACCCTGTGCGATGTGCCCTGTGTGATGAGCTCCTTGCATTATGATTAAGACTATCCCATGGAAAATAAATTCTAACACGTAAGTCATTGCAAGTAAGGCAGCTTATGTGCTTACCTTATCTCACCCCTCCCAGACATTGTTTAAGTTCGGCTTTGAGAGCGGGCGTGCTTTCTGCGTCCAGATGAAAGTTATTCCAGCATTTGCACCACATGCTGTCAGAAAGCTTTTATCTCCTGGTGTAGTTTTATTCACGGTTGGTTTATGTTACTTGTCCTTGTGCCCATGGCGTGTATGTACTTTACAAATGAGGAAGAGAAGAGGAGGCAAAGGCATCCTGAAACCCCTATTCCCCACACCATTGCAAGGTGTAAGGGGTAAAATTTTCAAGAGTGTGAGTAAGTATAGCACAAAAAATATCTTTCCTTTTGCCATATAAACTTATTGCATACAAGGATTTGTATAAACACTGCCTAACTTCCAGTAGATACAGCTTAATTATAAATGTTTTGCTCCTCAGACACTCACGCACGTGCCTCTACCACCTTCTTCTTGGATATCTGACATCCATAGCATCGCCTCTGCTCCTACCAGCACCTCATGTGTGTACCTGGCTGAGGCTGGAGAAACTACTGGACACCCACCACCTTGACAGATGCTGAATTCACAAGCATTTCACTCATCAGACCTGGCCCAGAGGCTTTTCAGAGCATACTGGATGCTTTGAGACTCTGCAAAACCTCACTGCAGAAGAAGCCAGTGTCCTGGAGGAGACAGCCTTTCCCTCAATTCCCTCCACCAAGAAGGACCTGGGGCGTACTTGTTCTTTGATAAATTCTCAATCCAGGAGGAGATTCCAACACTGGTATACCCCCCTGGGTGAATATTTGTATGCAGGGACATTGTTTCCAGAGTTATGTCCAGGGATAATGAAAGGGGAACATGAAACACACATGTCCTCAACGCCTCAGCTGCATGTCTAAGGTATCATATCCTGTATCCTCCTTAGGTAGTTGAAAAGCAGTCATTTTATTTGCGAGTCTTCATTTAAAATGCAAAGAAGCTCATGTGTATCATGTTAAAAAAAATCTGCATGTTATTACCATGCTTTCCAAAGGTGCTCCTAGAGGTACCACACTTAAGTCTGCTTCTCTACACTTGGAGAATGTATCCACATTTAAAATTTAAAGTAAAATTAAAAGAGAGAGAGAGATAGATAAATTTCTGGGTTCTGTACTGAGTCTGTGGTATTATTATAACTAAAGGGGAAAAAAATCTTGGTTTCACTGGGAAGGACAGCAAATGTCAGCTACATGGCTTCCAGGCAAAAGAAGGACAATGCTCCTCTAAAATTCTCAGGGTTTTCTTTTGCTTCTCTCACTAGAAAAGCAAAAGAAAACACAGGAATTCAAAAAGCACATCTACAGTCACAGTGAAATGAGGTACAGAATTGCCTCACATTTCCTGTTAATCACTGGTAAACGGCTGAAATAACAGTATTTGGAATAAAAATTGGTATTGAAATAGGCACTGCCGAGTCAACTTTCCCATTTTTCTAACTACCTCAGAAATAAGATATTTTACAAGACAGGTGGTGTCTTTCAAGGAAAACCAGGCTCCAGCTTTACCATTTCTTTGTGGCTTAGCAGTAAGAAGCCCTCACAGGAGCAAATCACCTGGAGAAGCAATCTGACTGTTTTCCAGCAGAGATAACACATGCCAATAGAACAGAGCTCTCAGTGAAATGCTGAGAGCAGGCTGTATCCCCTGCTTTTATGGAAGATACCTTTCAATCACACAGTTTACTTTCATGCTGCTTTATCTGTGGCAGCCAACTGAAAATCATGCAAAATGGATTAGAAAAATAGAGCAGCACAGACCCAGCTTGAGAAGTAACTCTTTGAGTTATTTGGCAAGAAATGGAAGGTAGGCAGAACTGCAAATGCCCAGATTTAAGGTTTCAAACTGTAATTATAAATGATGAATGCACTTGGAAAAGGGAGAAGACTTTGAGGGAATCATCTCCTGGAGGAAGGAGAGAAGAACACCCCAGCAAGACCACAGGTCTGAGAAGGTTACCCAAAGATGAAGGCAAGTACAGGAGGATACAAATAACAAATGTCTAAAAGACTCTCACAAAGAGAAAGGGAATTATCCATTCTTATGTTTGCTGTGAGAAAGTTGAAGAGCGTGAGACTTAGCCAGAGGGAGCTGGGAAGATGTAGCTGAAATTTCCAGATGTGAGGATAATGAAGCCATGACATGGATCACCTGGGGGCTTTCTTGCACTGGAAGGCTTTCTGGTTACTTGGGCTTCTGTTGGGGGTGGCTTAGGTATAGCTTAGCCTCCCTGGAGCTGGAGGGCAGATTAAAGGGCCTCCAGAGAGCATATTTCTGTAGCTGTGTATTCATAATCTACTCCAGCTACAATAAAAAGGCACAAAATTTAATTATTTTTACCCACCTAGGAGCTGGTTCTTGGTCGTTTAGAATTTCTTGGTAGTCAGGCATGAGAGATGGAACTAAACCCAAAATATGTCAGATTCCTGTTGCAGAATCACAGAATGTCCTGAGTTGGAAGGGACCCACAAGGATCATCAAGTCCAACTCTTGGCTCCACACAGGGCCAGCCAAATCAGAGCATGTCACTGAGTGCATTGTCCAGGCTCTTCTTGAACTGTCAGCTGTGACCACTTCCCTGGGGAGCCTGTTCCAGGGCCTGACCACCCTCTCAATAAAGAACCTCTTCCTAATATCCAACCTAAACCTACCCTGTCGCAGCTTTGTGCCATTCCCTTGGGTTTTATCACTGGTCACCAAAGAGAGGAGATCAGCCCCTGCCCCTTCACTCCTCCTCATCAGGAAGCCATAGACTGTGATGAAGCCTCCTCTCAGTCTCCTTTTCTCCAGGCTGAACAGACCAAGGGACTTCAGCCTCTCCTCATGAGACTTCCCCTCCAGACCCTTCACCATCCTTGCTACCCTCCTCTGGATGCTCTTGTGTCCCTCTTGTACTGTGGCTCCCAAAACTGCACCCAGTACTCGAGGTGAGGCTGCACCAGTGCAGTGTAGAGTGGGACAATCACTTCCCTGGACTGGCTGGCAGTGCTGTGTTTGATGCATCCCAGGATATGGTTGGCCCTCTCAGCTGCCTGGGCACACTGCTGCTCATGTTTAACTTGCTGTCAACCAAGACCCCCAAATCCCTCTCAGCACAGCTGTCCTCCAGTGTCTGATCCCCCAGTCTGTAGGTGCAGCCAGGGTTGCTCCTTCCCAGGTGCAGAATCCGGCACTTGCCCTTGTTAAACTTCATGCTGTTGGTGATTGCTCAGCTCTCTGATCTGTCCAGGTCTCTCTGCAAGGCTTCTCCACCCTCAACGGAGTCAATAGCTCCTCCCAACCATTGTCAACAGCAGCCTGCCCGATACTGCTGGGGACACAGATGTATCCTGCCTCCACTGAGAGTTTAAATCCCTCGTTTAACCTCTGTGCTTTTCAGATGTAAGGTGATCAAATATAAACTGTGAATAGATGGAAACCTAATTCTTAACCACAGCTGCCCTGATGCGTACTGTGTGGAGCCCGAGGCGTCTTTCCCAAGCTGATGCTGGGGAACTGAGCTCACAGTTCCCTCTCCCATTTTCTTTTGAAAATGACAGTTTAGGATTTAAATCATTTATGTAATTGCCATTATTCTGCATCTTGTAATAAACCACTGGATTTTCTTAGTGAATTGCATAAATCAGCCAAGGCTAAATAAATGTCAGTGTTTTCTAAAGATGTCTAAATTGGTTGTTCTGTAACTGGTTTGACATTATTAGTCATCCACACTGTGCTATTAGCAGAAAATTTTTATCTTCCCATGGAAAATCAATCCCACTCTAACACAGCAAGTTTGTTTCATTTATAAGCTAAACACTTATAAAGAAAAAAAAATCTGTACCAATTTTGAACAGAAACTCATTTACGTTTCTGAAAAAATAAAAAAAAGGTGTGAGTGAGACTTACTTTTATGCTGCATTGTCCATTTTGAAATGCAATCAGAAACTGGAGTTCCCTTTTTGGAGCTTACCAGAACCCCTGTTTTTAACCCTTTTTTCCCCTAAGGCTGTTTCAGTCACACACACACACCCTCCCCAGGAGAGAAGGAGATGGCCTGTCTGCCTGAACTGCTTCTCCCTTGGTAATCTTCTCCCCTCTAACTTTGAATGGGTTCATCGTTTCAAGTAAGGGGAAAACAGAAGTATTGAGCTTTGGTTTTTTAAATGATGTAAAAACTGCATGGTTAAAGGCAAGGGAGCAGCAATGCCTCTGCTGAAGGGAACAAGATCCCATTTCACTCTTTATAATCAGAGACTTGGTGAGGAAAGGCTTGAGCACACGTGAGCAACACAGGGCGACTGGGAAGGAGATTATGTTGGGTTTGCTGCAGTGGAATTGAATAGATGTGCTGCAAAGTCCAGTTCCCCTCTTTTGCTTGCCTTCTAGAACCATGGCTAACTCAGAAACTTTATGTCCAACCTTGCACACAGTTTTAATACGAAGAAGAGCTTTCTGCAACAGGGAGGAAAGCCCCTCCTCTTAGATAGGAAGCCATAAATGTGTCCATTAATTAACATATTCTGCAGAAATTTAGCCAAGCTGAGAAGACTTTCCCAACTTTCCTGTCCTGCAAAAACTGATCTGGGCATTGCCAGTACGTTGCCTTGTGCCACTGCAGTTTTGCTCTGGTTTAACAACTGATATGAATGCTAATGGGCACCCAAGGGATGCTGCTGCTACCACTGGAAAAAAGTTGTCCCCCAAATTTTAGCTATCAGATTTTGAAATGTACTCTGCTAAATAAGAAAGAGAGTAACTATCTGTTGCTTGATTCTTTTTTTTTTCCTACTGAATTTCCTCTTGGTGCCAGGAAAATGAAGCCTGGGAATACAAAAATTAGTAAAATTAAGCTGGAAATAGAAATCTGATAAATAGTCTGAGGAAAGAAGTGAAAACACAAGTATTATCTGCGAAAGTATACAAAAAAAAGGAGCTTTGGTCATTAAACTATAAAATATAAATAATAAATTATTGAAACAAAGCTGTTCTCAGAATTCAAAGGAACTAGATTTGTGGATGTATAATGCTTTCTTCCCAGTGGATATTTTGTAGAACATCATTAAGCAACTCAAAACTGTGAGCTGTCTGCAAGCAAAGCAAGATTTACAAAGCAAGATTTACCATGACAGGACATACAAACCGTAATTTCAATGAAAATCTCTTGAGACAGTTAAAAATAAATTAATAAAGAGAATTAATCTGTATGCTTCTGTCCAAGTGTGAATCTTGCTGTTTTAAACTTACTCAGGGTCAGTATACAGCTGGTAAAAGTCAGCAATTCCCATCGTGCTGGGCTTTTTTTTTAGGGAAAATCTATGTCAATTCTTAATGGGGACCTTCAGGAGAATTGCAAGGAGTACACACAAGCACAGTCTGGTCCATCATATATAATACTAAAGTGCTGAAAAGGGATGACTAAGGACACTTGAGAAGAAGAGGTTAGAGGGAAACAGGCTGTGAGGGAGCAGGGATGGTGGTGGGAACACCATTCCAGACCAGCCAGAGATCATCAGAAGTCACAGTAGATGGCTGCTCCTGCCTGCTGAGAAATACTGAACCTCTCTAATAGATGCAGGTACAGGTTTTCTCTAGGGGGACCTATAAGAAGCTGTGCTCTCGAGTGATGACTTGCAAGTTGGCAAAAGGGGAAGGGTTGAGGTTTGCTACTGATACGAATAATTCTGTCTCCTTCCAAAGGTGAATGCGGTAAAACAGAGCAATGTTTTTTAAATTAGGAAGGGAGTTCTAATTCCAGTAAAACAGTGAATAGATCTTGCCCAAACCTTTAGCAAATCCAGATTAAAAACAAATTCAAGCATTTCTGAGGCCCAACATATGGAAATCTGGCCTGGTTCTCCACTTCCCACACATGACAGTTTCTCATTTCTGTGTCAGATGAGAAATAGAGTATGACTTACTTAACTTCACAAAAGCATGACTTTTTTTTTCTTTAGGATAAACCAAGACCCTTGGTAGGATCTTTAGACTGAACAACAATCTTTCAGAACATCATAGGCTTTGTGGCTACTTCATCGGCCTCTGAAGAAGTAGCTGACCTACAAAGCCATAATTGCACAATAGAGTGGCTTCATGCAAAGTTGGAATGTCAGTCTTCCTCAAGCCAGAAGTCTGTGCCACTATTCCTTGTCTCCAAATCATTTTCTATCTCATGTCATTGTTCACCAGGGTCCACACTGCAAACAGGATCTGGGAGATAAGGAGCAGCAGCACTGCTCAAGTGGCAACAAAATGCAGTGTCTGTGGGTGGAGAAACCAAGATGGGGAACAAGTGGCCTCAGGCATTTGGAGTGGGAGTTTCTCAAGCTAGCATCACAGAAAAAGAAATACATCTTGCAGGAAAGACAGTGAGATGGCAATAAACTCCAGAAAGTCCTTCAAGAGCCACAGTAGTGTGGTGGTCATCCACTTATGGTCAGGGCAACACAGCTGATGATCATCTTCCACAAGAGTGAAGTTCATACCTCTGTAATAATATATTTTCTCAGCAAAAAAAATTATGACAAATATAAATGTAGAAATGTATAGTTATTTGTATTTTTACTTTATGTTCAGGGAGAAAAGCACTTCAAGGCCAGGAAAAAAAAAAGAGTCCAAATTGGAATATATTTCTGCAGAAAAATTCTAATCCACTTTGATCAACCTCACAGAAAAAGAAAGTACATGTGAAGGAAGAAATTCCAACAGTCCTCTAGTTCCTTCTCTTCATCCTAGAAAATATATATTAAGTATGAATAATAATAACAGTTCACTGCTTCAGCAAGATCTTCTAAAGGAGTGAGGAGTCATCTCAAACACTCACATATAAATATCTGCCCATAGTGTATTGCCAATTTAAAATAAATGTGACATGGACTATATTAATAATATAAAATTATTATAGAAAACCATGCAGAAATACTGAAAAATAAAGTAGAAGATTCAGCTAAAGGTTAAATGCAGATGGTCCCTGTGGGAATACAGCACAAATGGAAAGACAGTGGGTCAGTTAAAGCCCTCCAGAGCGGGATCCAGTGAAGGACATAAAGAGAACAGCTTCTTCAGGTAGCAGCAAAAGAAGTACAGGGTAAATGGGGGCCTGCTGAGGAATCTGACAGGAAACCTTGTGACAGAGGACATGGAAAACATATAAAGAAAATGGACATAAATGGTACCTGGGACCTGATGGGATGCACCTACATGTGTTGAGGGCACTGGCCAATGTCACTGCAAACTTGACCAGCTTTCAATAGTTGTGGCAACTGGGAGAGGTTCCTGAAGACTGGAAAAAACCAAATGTTGGTGCTGTCTCCAAGAAGGGCAACAAGGAAGATCCAGGGAACTAGTCACGTCAGCCTCACCTCAATCTCTGGGAAGGTGATGGAAAAAGCCAAGGTATGTAATGTCTTCTTTGCCCTGATCTTTCCCAGTAAAACTAGCCTTTGGGAATCCCTGGGATTGGATGTGGCTTCTTCAGGGAAGGAAAAAGGAGGTATAAAAGATGCACTATATATTACACCACATAATATTACACCAGGTAAATAGTCACTGTAGCATCTATATCTGAGGTATAAATAAGTATTTAAAGTAAGGAAAAGGCTGTATAATGGTGGATTTTCAGTGATAATTTAAACAACAGTGCAATGGTTTCATGTCACTGCATTTTCAGGACAGAGACATAACTCTACCCTCCTGCACTCCTCAAGTCATCCCCCTTGATTGTATCACACTCATTTTTTTTTATATATAGTATTTTAAATCTAAACATAATATAACCTAGTCCATAGGAGCCCTTGGGCTTCATGACATTCAGTGAGAGCCATGGAAAATCATCCCCAATCTTCATTTGAATTGTATTATTAGTACTGCTGGAAAATGCACCTTTTCCTCCAGTAACAGTTATTTGCTTTTTGCCTATTTTGCCAACCTCTCCAAATTAACAGCAGATTATTATTATCATCATCACACAGATTCATGCAGGCAAGAGAGCAGCAGCAGCAAGACACAGTTGCAGTAATTTTCAGCAGGGATAATATGCTGCCTTTGCACAATCTGAGACCCTCCAAAATTTCTGTGGACTGAGATGACCTCCCCTGGGCAAGGTCAGCAGGATCTCAGCCGCTTGCATCCCAACCAGCTTAACCAGTAAGAAGATTATGGGTGCACTTGGAGAGTTTCTGATTGCTTAACCCAATGGCAGCCTTTCTGTACTTTGTACTCCCAGGCCCAAGTCGATGTGTGGGACCACCGAGACCATGGCATCTGTGATAAAGCAGTGCTCAGCGGTCAGCCGCTGTGTGCCAGAACAGTTGGCTAGTCAGGAACAGTCCCACATTATGAGTTTACTGGCCAGGTCATGAATGACAAAGGCTACTCTGTCACTTTATAAATGCACCCATGTTTCATCATCATTCATCGTAAAGAGGAAAACCCGAGTTAACTATGTAACTGTCAACAAATATTTCACCTTAACTGTGCATGTATTAAGAAATGCCTGGTGAATACAAAGACCTTTTTTTCAGGAACAAGAATGATGTTCAAAATACCAGGCAAAATATCTTGGGTATTTTTAGGACAGGTGATGTTAAGTCCTTAATTTTTTGGCATGGGCGGTAGCACTATGATTTTTCCCGTGATGGCAGTTTTATCTGTTTATGAGACTGAAAGCTGTAATGGGAAACTAACAGTCTGGCAGATCACACCTTGGGCATTTCGAAAGGGTCCCAGCTCTGCCACCCCTCTGTGCCCTTACGCCCCTCTTTGGTCTACCCTCCACACAACTTCTGGACATAGACACCACAGAAGGAAAGGAAGCCATCCAGTGGGATCTTGACAGGCTGGAAAGGTGAACCTAATGAGATTCAACACTGCCAAGTGTAAGGTGTTGCACTTGGGCCGGAAGAATCCCAGGCATAGATACAGACTGGGAGAAGAGCTCCTTGAGAGTAGCCCTCTCAAGGTGGATGAGAAACTTAACATGAGCCAGCAGTGTGCTCTTCCAGCTTGGAAGGCCAATGGTATCCTGGTCTCCATCAGGAGAGGGGTGGCCAACAGGGAGGTAATTGTCCCTCTCTACTCTGCCCTCGTGAGGCCCCATCTGGAGTACTGTGTCCAGATCTGGGGCCCCAATACAAGAAAGATGTAGAACTGTTGGAGAGGGTTCAGAGGAGGGCCACAAAGATAATTAGAGGGCTGGAGCACCTCCTCCACGAGGAGAGGTTGTTCAGCTTGGAGAAGAGAAGGCTGCAGGGGAACCTCATTGCAGCCTTCCAGTACCTGAAGGGAGCATACAAACAGGAGGGGATTCAACCTTTTAAAAGGGTAGAAAATGGCAGGACAAGGGGGAATGGATTAAAACTAAAGGAGGGAAGGTTTAAATTAGATATTAGGGGGAAGTTTTTTACAGAGAGAGTGGTGAGGTGCTGGAACAGGCTGCCCAGAGAGGTGGTGGATGCCCTGTCCCTGGAGGTGTTCAAGGCCAGGTTGGATGGGGCCCTGGACAACCTTGTGTAGATCCAGGCCTGGAGGTTGGTGGCCCTGCCTGTGGCAGGGGGTTGGAACTCTGTGACCCTTAGGGTCCTTTCCAACCCATGCCATTCTATGATAGACTTGATGGAGAGTCTGATGGGTTTCCTCCAGCATCCTGGTGGCCTTAGGATATATTCATCAACTTTAGTACTTCCTGTAGGTATCCACACTCCTGTCATCAAACATTCCACCTCCTGCTGTTCACTAACTTATTTCCTGCCTTGTTCTCCACTTTTTTCCATATCTGCTGCCCTTTTCACTAACCTTCCCTCCCTTTTTCCACTCAGTTTCCTTCCAAAGAAACCACCTTGTTAACCCTATTTTCCTACATCCATTCCCAAATTCTGTATTTCTGCTATTATTACACAGGTGATCTCAGCATTACATAGCATGAATGATATGGTTTCCTGCATGCAACTGCCCTTACAAGGCACCATTCCCCAAAAGAGCCTCCAAACTCCCTTTAAGCTATCTGCTTCATACTGGTTTCAGTTTCCTTACCTTATGAGTTTTCTGAGCTTTCCTGCTTGTGTCTTGATGCCTCTACTCAGCTCTGGGTAAGCCCAAGTACTGCCTTTTCTCGTATGAAAACCAGCCACATGTCAAAACTCATCCTGGAACATATTTTTCTAACTCTGTTTTTTGTGTTCACAGCATATCCTGCTCACCCTTTGCTGCTCACTCACAAGTCGTTGTCTCTCTTGTCCCAGATATGTTCTTGGGACACCATCTCATTTCCCACAGAGGCACCATCTTAACACCATCTTGATCCTCTGTAGTTTGGTGCCCTATAGCAATGCTTTCCCAGTGTTGGAGGAACACTCAGGATGAGTGTAGCATCAATCCAGGCACTCCAGACAGGGTAGGGCAACAGGAAAGATTCAACCTCCTATTGACTGGGGATTACACAAAATATCTCTAGGGCTCAGTTCTGCCTGGTTCTGTCACTGCTGGAGGGGGTTGATCTCCTTCAAGGTTTGCACTTGAGCAGACCAAAACATTTTGCCATGTTGTTTGACATCTGATGTGGCTAATGCAATTTTTCTTTGCAAGTATCTGAGAAAGGTATTTTATATTTCTTCAGGTACTTTTTCTCAGAGGTGATAAATAATTTACTGTAGTAATTTTAGTGGCAACACAAGCTTTGGGTGACCTCCCTTGTCCTTGCAGCCAGACAGCTATCTTCTCAGAGGAGTAATGCCACTGACTGCAAATTCAAGAGAAGCGATCCAAGCTCTCTGATGCTCAGAAGGCTGGAGCACCTCTCCTGTGAAGACAGACTGAGACATTTGGGCTTGTTCAGCCTGGAGGAGAAAAGGCCCTGTGAAGACCTTAAAGCAGCCTTCCAGTACCTGAAGGGGCCTACAGGAAAGCTGGGGAGGGGCTGTTTGCAAGGGCATGGAGTGATAGGATGAGAGGTAATGGCTTTAAACTAAAAGAGTGTAGATTTAGATTAGATATAAGGAAGAAATTCTTCCCTGTGAGAGTGGTGAGGCCCTGGCACAGGCTGCCCAGAGAAGCTGTGGCTGCCGCCTCCCTGGCAGTCTTCAAGGTCAGGTTGGATGGGGCTTTGGGCAACCTGGTCTAGGGGAGGGTGTCCCTGCCCATGGCAGGGGGTTGGAACTAGGTGATTTTAGATGTCCCTTCCAACCAAAACATTCTGTGATTCTATGGTTAGGTAAAGCTGAAAATACAGTGTTATGATCAGAACAGCAAATGAAAAGGTAAAGGAAAATACAGAAGAAACCAGAGCTTCCTTTGAAATAAAAGTGCACTGAGAAAAAACAGGCAGTGAAATTTCACTTGCCATTTGAACAGGACTTTATTCCTTTGCATCATCATTTATAAAACACTTTATGAAGGGAGTTGGCCAGTGGGAAAGGACTCACTCTATTGCTTGATCCTCCTCCCCAACACCTAAACCAGATGAAATTCCAATTGAGTAGAAAGGTTTGTGAGTGTTGTCCATGTAAGCTGTGTCAGTAAAGGCCTGATTATGTTCTTAGCTAACCTCCATTATAGAGGAGACATTTTTAAAGGTGATCATCTCTCATGCCGGTGTTATTTCTCCTAAACACTGTGCCTGTCCTGCTCCTTGCTGCTGCTGCTGCCACTGCTGCTGCCTCTGCTGCATCCTCATAATCTCCTCAAGAAGAAGGTTATTCTGTATTGTTTCTAGATCAGTAATTTACTGTGGTAACAAGCCACAGACAATGGTAGCATTTATAGAGGTAGTCAGAAGGAGATTAATTAAAGGTCATTTTGAAAATAAGATGGTCCCATTGCTTTGAAAAATAAAATGAAAACCACACAGCTGTGATCACTTTGGAAGGTTTGCTTCTACTTTTAAAGCAGATGCCACTGATGTCATTTAATTATGAATAAACTGGAATAGCTGGATGCTGTGGGAAATCTGCTGTAAAGGCAGATGTCAGCCAAATTGTTCTGGTTCATACAAAGCACTTGTAAACTCCAGAGGGTTATGGCCTCTTTTAGTTACACTACACAGTCTGTAACACACACTGCTTGCTGTTCATTAAATGCTGTCAGTTAAAAGCAACTTCTTAGGGAATGTTGACATTGTCCTGCTCCCTGACTCTCTGGTCCTGCTCTCAGAAACAGTTCAAGGATGTTCTGCTCTTTTTTGGCACGTGAAACCGGGCACAACTGTGTCAGTGAATTATTAGCAATAGGTATATTTTCAGTCAAAAAGAAACTCAGCCCTTTGCAGAGGGAAGCACACACATGATGGGGTTTTTTGGGTTCCGTATCAGCACTCAAAAGGTGGCACCTTTGCTACCCACAGGTGATGCCATGACCTGTGTTTCACACGTTGTGATACATTGTCTGTTCTGGTGCTGAGAAGGCAGGAGGTGAAAGTCTGTCTTGCACACTGCATGGTGAAGATCTGTGATTCCAGGCGCTACAGGGAGATACTTCTGCACCTGGCCATTACAGGCTTTGCTGCCAAATACCCTTCCTTAGACCGCTTTTGTTTTTTATGGATGTTTATTTATGGAATATTATGGAAGAGAATGATACATGTGGACTATTTATGAACCATCTTTGAGAGACACATATGCCAGTTGAACCAAATCCTGAATATTTTCTGAAATAATGTTTCTTGTGATCAGTGTGTAATGTAAACATACAGGCTTGGAGAAATTCCTGAGCACACCTGAGATTTCCAAAGTTCTTGTAAGACTGAATTTGGCTTTGATTTGCCTTTCATTTTATGCCAAAATAAGTTTTTTCTCTAAAACATAACAACTGCTAATGACCTCAAGCAGACTTTTTCTCATTTCCCTCCAGCCCCAAAAATCTTGCCTCAAAGTGACTGTATTAAAGTTTTGGGCAATGGCAGTAGAACAAGCAGGAAAAAACATGTTCCTGGAGGTCTGGGAGCCGTGACAGCTGGTGTGCTGGAGATGAGCATGAAATTAAATATGGACATTGGTTAACTTTTCCACAGAGGACAGGATTTGGGTCCAGGTTTAGACATCCAAATGCCTGCATACAGGCAGCTGAACTGAGCCTTCCCTGGATGTCCATTTGCAGTACTGGGAACTTCGATACCTTGTTCATATAAGAACATACATTTAGTTATCTTAAATGGGGCTAAATCACATCCCTCTGTTTCTATGTTTCCTAAACTGGATAAAAATCCCCCACCAAGCCAAAGGATGCATTCAGTTGTTGGACTGTAATTAATGTCAGCAGAATGTTGACATGTTTATTCAGTCAAAAAGCCAATTGGTGAGGAAAGGGGCTTGAGAAGGCATTTGAAGGGTTGCTATGATCTCGATGACATCATTAATGTTGAAGGGTTGCAACCGATATTTAAACAATTGAAAAGGGTGCTACTTAGGTCTTGTGGCCGCTGTGACCATGGTTTGCTTTGACAGAACTTGCCCTTCAGGTGGCGTGGGGGTGTAGGAAAGCACATAGCTGCTTCCAAAATGTACCTGTAACATCTGTTGGTCGCTTTGACTGTGCAGACAAGATAGTGTGAAGGGACATCATTGCCAGCAAGCTGCTTCTTTCTGTCAGTGCTTCTCTGAAGGCTAACTTTACCCCATGAATCTCATCGAACTTGTGTGACCTTATATACATTTGGTCCAACCACTCAGAAAAGCATCTGGCTTTTAACACAGCGTGGTTTAACGGGGCCCCTGCCTAATCAAAGCCTAATTTTCTGTCTGACAACAGTGGCACCGAAATTCTCAGAGGGGTTTTTCCCATTTTTATGTGCCTGTGTAAAGAGAGGGATTTTGCTCCAGGTCCGCCCCCACTCCACCAGCAGCACAGAGCTCTCAGCAAAGCAGCTGCTTCCCTGGAGAAGTAGGTAGGCAGATACTGCTGCAGAGCATCAGCTCCTGTTAAAACTGATTTAAAATTACATTTTTTTTATTTTAAAAGTGCGTGTGGTAAATATTTCGCTCTGCATATCATTATTAATCTGTATTTCAGCTTTTCTTTCATCTATTTCTAGGCAAAGTAGGGATGAAAATAGGACTTTATATAACCCTCATGAAAGCATCTGTCATGTAATGGGAAAGAAATAAGTACAAGAGACTTGTTAATAAAACAGTAAAAATATCTAGAGACACAGCATTACAACAAGGGAGCCTGGTGCTCTAATTAAATCATCTGCTTTTAAAATTGATTTCCTTTAGCAACTGGCTTAAGTGCTTGGGGTATCACTGCATGGCACTGAGCTGAGCCCTCCTTCCCCCCAACCCACCTCAACCAGTCTTCCCCTCGGCAGGCACACCGTCCCCTGTGCTGGCTGTGTCAGGTGGTGCAAGCCAACTCCCAAAAACATTTGTCCTCATGCAGGAGCGCTCCAGCAATGTGGCCCCAGTGCCAGGGGAGTGTGATAGTCTGTGAAGGGGGCCTTTCTGCCTCTTCTGTACATCTCCTTCACCAAGGTCCATGCTGAAAGCATACTTCTATGTTTGGGGGGGGGGCGTAGGGAGCAAGACTAAAGTAATTCTTCTCTTTCCATCCACTGCCAAAATTTCCCTTGGCCTAGGGATAGCAGCTACTGGCTGGTTTGTAAAGTGGAAATGCTAAAAATCTGAGGGTTTTGCACTAGGGTACAACTGGAAGACCTTTGCAATCTTTGTGAAGAAGTTGATCCCTGTGTCATACAGCTCTACGGAAACACAACTGGATGGTCACTGTTCCATATATTTCTCACACACAGCACTCTCTCACTGCAGATAAAGTTTTACACACACCCCCTCTTTTTTTCCTGTTGTGCCTGTCTGATGCTCCCAGCACGGTGTGCGGAGGCAGTGGGAAGACCATCTATAACACCACAGGCATGAGGATCATGCTCGCTGGCAACATCTCTCTACTGCAGGTCCTTCATCACTCCAACAAAATAAAAGAAGCCCCGGGAAATGTGAGACACTACTCACAAAGGCAAATGGGTGGGAGCCTTCCCAGCTGCAAAGTAGGCAGCAGTGGGGATGGTTGGTTGACGGGAGCACTGCTCAGCTGACGTGCAGAGCTGCTGGGAAGCAGTGGCACAGGTTACACTTACCGCATTACCTGCCCTTGCTGACCTCAGCCTTGTAAATCCAGAGTGCAAAGCTGAAAGCATGGGAAAAGCTAATTAAACATTGCACTCAATTAAAATTCCTCTAAAAAAATTTATTAGCTTTGTGCAAAACAGTTTACTCATCTTTTTACTATTCAGACTCTCTTTATGAGGACAGCCTCTTCACTGCTGCTGGAAAACCAAGGTGTGGGGTAATTCACTGACTCTGGGCAACTGCCCCATTACGTGTCAATTTGGCATGCTCTAGGGAGGGTGATGAGCTGCTGCGTGCATGCTCAGCCACCCTGAGTGGAAGAAGCAGCTCCTTGGCTTGAAGTGATTACAGATTTCCTCCTGGTGCAAAAGAACCCACTCCAGCCCAAAGATCTCCAAATAGTTAAAAATAAATCCACCTAATTTTTGACACTGTCCTGCACAATATCCTTGTCTCTAAATTGGAGAGACACGGATTTGATGGATGGAGCACTCAGTGGATAAGGAATTGCCTGTATGGTTGCACTCAAAGCATTGTGGTCAACAGCTCAATGTCCAAATCAAGACCAGAAATGAGTGGCACTCCTCAGGGGTCAGTACTGGGACCAGCACTGTTCAACATTTTGTTGGAGACATAGACAGCAGGATCAAGTGTGCCCTCAGTAAATATGCTGATGACACCAAGCTGTGTGGTGTGGTCAACACACTGGAGTGAAGGGATGATATCCAGAGGGGCCTTGACAGGCTTGAAAGATGAGCCCATGCAAACAAGGCCAAAATTGGGTCAAGGCAATCCCAAGCACAACTACAGGCTGTGTGGAGAATGGATTGAGAGCAGCCTTGCACAGAAGGACTTGGGAGCATTGCTGGATGACAATCTCAATGTGAGCCAGCAATGTGTGCTTGCAGCCCCGAAAATCAACCATGTACTGGGCTGCATCTAAAGAAGCATGACCAGAAGGTCAAAGGAGGTGATTGTCCCTCTCTATTCTGCTCTGGTAAGACCCTATATAAGAGGACTACATCCAGCTCTGGAGTCTACAACATAAGAAGGATATGGAGCTGTTTGAGCAAGTGCAGAGGAAGGCCACAAAGATGCTCAGAGGGCTGGAACACCTCTCCTATGAAAACAGGCTGAGAGAGTTGGGCTTGTTCAGCCTGGAGGAGAGAAGGCTCTGGGGAGATGTTATAGTGGCCTTCCGGTACCTGAAAGCTGAAAAGGGAGTTTTACAAGGGACTGTAGTGACAGGACAAGGGGTGATGGCTTTAAATGGAAAGAAAGTAGATTTATACTAGACATAAGGAAGAAATTCTTCCCTGTGAGGGCAGTAAGGCCCTGGCACAGGCTGCCCAGAGAAACTGTGGCTGCCCCTTCCCTGGCAGTGTTCAAGGCCAGGTTGGATGGGGCTTTGGGCAACCTGGTCTAGTGGGGTGTGTCCCTCCTCATGGCAGGTGGTGTAACTAGGTGATCTTTGAGGTCCCTTCCAACCCAAATGATTCCATCACTCTGTGATCATATAAAGCTTTCAGAAAAAGGTGTGAAGCAGTACTTCAGTCTCTCCAGTTATTTTCCTACATCTGCAAAGGTTGATGCCAGCAGAAAGATGTGGAGAAGGTGGCCTATCTACAACAACTTAGATCTTCATGAGCTGTGCCAGGAAGAGAAACATACTGTGAAAATATATCCTTGAAATTAGAATTAATTTCCCAGGAGCCTCCCTACTTATTTTGTTTAAAAATCTGGCTCATGCTGCATCAACAGGGGCTTGAACAACACAGGCAGGTATAAAATACACCTAACATAAATGGTGCTCTCAGCCTCTCCTCCAATGAGAAGGACCTATCCAGCTCCCGTCCCTAGTGCAGTAGGGCAGCAGATATACCTTGTAGCAGGACTTGTATCATGTGGTGCTCAACAGCACCCCACAGCCTCCTGCCAACACTAAGATGGGTGCAGGGTGCCAAACAGGCACAAATGGACCCCAGCGTTGGAGCCCCAGGGGCTATGCTGGTGCCTGGCCTCCTTCACCTGGTTGGGTAAAGCCCATGGTCTTCACAGTTGTGGTGGGGGATGGCAGCTTACGGAGCTGACAGTGTCCCCCATTAGGAAATGTCCATCAGCACCATTAGTTTTGGTCAGTCTCAAATTTTATGTGCTTGCTGAGGAGAGGAAGATGAGACAGCCCCAGAGCAGGTAGCAGTGCTGCTGAATCATTGGCAATGAAAAATACAATGTCAGTGTCCAAACAGTGTAAAATGGGTACAGAGAACCCGAGCAGCAGTGAGGAAAGCCCACGTGTTTCAGCTGTGAGGGCTGCTGTACCCATGAGCAGTGCCAAGGCAAAGGAGGCATTATCATGCCCTGGGTTTCCTCACTTTATAGTGCTTCACAATATGTATGTTGTCTGTGCTGTCCTCTAGATGTCAGTGATAGCCAGCACATCCCAACTCCCAACTCCCCACTCCCACCCACACCCCATCGTGTCTGGACTGGACTCTCCCTTGTCCCCTTTCCCTTGTCCCCTTTCCCTGGCTTCACTGTCTCTGACACAGAACTGACCTTTTGTGGCAGCACCAAAGGAGATGGTCCTTGAAAACAGGCTGAGGTGTAAATCTGTGACCTAAGTTTTTGAGAAGGCTGGTCTCAGATGCAGGTTTCCAACCCTTGGTAATGATGGTTTCTCACTAGGCGCTGGTGGGACCAGCTCACCCAGATCACCTTTGGCGCGCCTTCCAAAGGCCGGTGTGCTCTCCTCAGAAGTGAGCAGAGAAGGATTGTTGCAGCCCCCTGATCAGGATGGGGAATGAATGTCATGCCAGCATGTGCTGAGGGTGTTGCAGGAGAATCTTCGACAACAGATAGATAAGGAGGTGCAGGAGAATCAAAAGGCTACCCAACAACTCACTATGTTCATTTGTATGAGAGGGAATTTATTATTAATGGAGATGCTGGCAAAAGAATGTTCTGCCAAAATCTTTCTCAGCGAAAAATGAGGTGGGTGAAAGTACACCAAAAAATGGTCAACATATCTATTTTCTTTGGGGCTTCTGTCTTTGAAGGAGAACATGAAAAATAATACATTTATTTACTGCATGGGCTTGTTTTCCATCATTTTATTCTAGAAAGGAAGTAGACCACGTTTTTCATCCCCTCCCTCCACCTTTTTTATTCCGCCAGGATGTCAAAAAGCTTGTCAAGAAGGTGCAATCATCATTTAGTGTGCCTTTATTGGTCCCTACAGTGTTAAGTGTCTACAGGAGGATCTTTTATGACGACTGTTGCTGCTGATCCGTTGAAGATATTACTAGGAAACGGGCATCGTAATGCTCAGTTGGGTGGGACAGGGGAAGCTAAGAAAGCCTGGAATCTATTTCTTGTTTCAACCATCACCATCCCTGAAGACAGTTGAATTTAAACCTTAGGTCACACGTAACCCAGAGAGGTTGTTGAACTGATCTTAATGGTAAAGATCCTGTAAAATTACAGTGATCAAAACTCCCACAGTCTTTAGCTGGGAAAAAACTGCTCCAGTTGCCACCATTTCATATTTTATTCTCAGTGGTTTTAGTACATATGCAAGACAGTTTTCCCCTCATTGTTAACCACAAACAGTGTCTGTCCCATTGGGGTTTGGAGGGCATAAACTCCAAGCCCCCCTTGGGGCAGTGATGCATCCATAGGGTTTCAGCTAACACGGTGAGAGGCGTTTTCTGATGGGTGGTCCTTTGTAGCAGCAATTGATTATCCTGGGGAGAAGCAAACAAGGTGTTTGTTACATTTTCCCTAAACAAACATTCCAAAACCTCTCACATATCTTCAAAACCTCTCAGCTGGTGCCACAAGGCAGGGAGACTGACATGAACTTGGGGAGGATGGTATATGGAAGAGGCCATTGGCACAGAGTAGCACCAGAAAGTACAAGGTGTAAAGTGAGAAGACTGGAAGACACATACCATGATAAATCTGCTGGAAGCCCGTCTAGGATGGTGTGACGAGGGGAGAGGATTCTGTTGTGGGAGCCTGCTGAGAGGTGGGTGCAGGGAGCAGGTTGGAGCAAACACCACAAGAACAGTTTCTGGGGCAAACACAGTGATTTTGACTTGCCATGAAGGAAACCCAGGCAGCAGGACTGCTATGGGAGATGAAAGAGAGGCACCCCCAGGAGCCAGCAGAAGACAGGGAAGGGGTAGAGCCTGAGCCCTGGGCAGCAACAACAGTATTTGGCTGCTGTAAGGCTGGAGACAAACTGGGGACATGCTCAGGGAAAGGCGGACTCACCATGGCACACACAGATGAGGCCATGGCCCCAACAGCTCTCCGGCCCCTCTGAGAGCCAGGTAACCGCTGCCTGCTGTGGGGAGTCATGCTCCTTGTTCCAATCAGTGGGGAATTAGGATGTACCTGTAACGCCTGTTTTTAATGCGTGTGGCTACCTGTCAAACTGAAATACATTTTTAAAAGATGGCTGGTTACTCAGGCTCTTTCCAAGACTTGTATTTCACTCCTGCAGCTGGTGTGAGTTCAAGGAGCACATCCCAGCCTATCGATTTTTCTGACACCTTTGAATTAATTGAAGGTTAAAGTCTGTCAAGAAAGTGTTTAATTCACATATTTAGCGCACACAGTTTCTTTCATCTGCCCATATAACATGCCCCAAATATAAGCTATACTGGAGCAATAGCTTGATCAGGGCTTGTCCTGGTTTCAGTCAGGATAGAGTTAACTTCATTTGTAGCAGCTGATGGAATGCTGTGTTTGGGAGTTACAATGAAAGCAGTGCTGAGAACACCCTGATGTTCTTAGTTGCAGTCAGACAGTCAAGGACTTTCCTTAGCTTCTTCGTATTTCTCTATTCTTGAGAAAGGAGGGGCAAAGCCAGGACAGGTGACCCAGATGGGCCAAAGAGAGTATTCCATGCCAATTACGTCCTGCCCAGGAAAACGGGGGGCTGTTGGGAAGAAGAAGAGGGGCGGTGGCGGGACGCGTGCTTCTTGGGGGGACGGTCGGGTTCCGGGACAGCTCTGGGTGGTACGGCCTGAGTTGTGTGGTTCGGTGAGAAACTGCATTGGGGATCAATAGTTTCATATTCTTTTGCTCTAAAGTCCTGTTAGCATTGTTATATTTTATCTTTCTGTTATCTTAGTAAACTATCCTTATCCCAACCCACGGGCCTCTCAGTTTCTTGGTTTTGGAGTTATTTGCCCCTTCCTTTTCCCTTCCCTTGTTTCCCCCTTTTTCCCTCTTCCCCTGCTCTTTTACTTTAAGAAGCAGGCAGCTGCGTGGATCTCGGCCCACAGCCGGGGTGAAACCACGACAGGGCTAAAATGAAAAACTGTAAAATGACAAGACTTTGTCAAGATGCTGAATTCCTGAAAGGTGCAAGCTGGGGAAGGAGTGCTCCCAAGGGCATGTAGGATTAGGACTGTGGGTGGTAGTTTTAAACTAGAAAAGGGGAGATTTAGGTTGGGTATTAGGAAAAAGTTCTTCAATATGAAGGTGGTAGATCACTGGAACAGGTTGCCCAGAGAGGTAGTGGAGGCCCCATCCCTGCAGACATTCAAGGTCAGGCTTGATGGGGTTCTGAGCAACCTGATCTAATTAAGATGTCCCTGCTTACTGCAGGGGGTTGGACTAGATGGCCTTTAAAGGTCCAGCCTTCCAACCTAACACATTGATTCTATGCTGAAAGCAAGTATCAGGATCATGTCTGTCTCTGTTACAGCTCTAAATTACCAATTCTGCCAGCTGAAGTAATTAAAGAGCTTATTCTGGTCTTGCTTCATGGATTTAATATATACTATTGTATAGAGGAGATCTCCTCATCCCTGGGATTTCAGCTGTACCTGGACATCAGTGGCACTGACAGCAAAACCAGACGACACTGCAGTGGCTCAGCTTCTTCTTCCACCTTGGAAAAGCATAGCTGAGGCAGCAGAGGGAAATGACCATGTAACTAATGGGACAGGTAATTCCCACAAGGCAGACTTATTTAAATGCAAGGACCACAAAGGCAATGGAGAGAAGCTGGCCATGAATAAACTTCAGCTAGAACTTGAAAGATGTTCTGGTTTTGGTGCAAGAGAAGTGGGATTTTGAAACAACCTTCCAACTGGCAGTAGAGGGGGTAAAAAAAAAAAAAACAACCAGGAAAAATAAACCAAGGAAAAAAAGTCTCAACTCAGACCTGACCATTGTTTTCAGCTGGAGTTTGGTTGTTTTATGAAACAGACTCTGTGACGATGGAAACAGCAGAGGATTTGGTTCTGCGACCCAAGAGATCTCCTCCAGGTTGACTAGTTACTACAGACCGTGAAATTTTGTTGCACAGAAATGCCATGGCCTCTGCAGGTTCCTGTGCCTGTAAGTGGGTTTGATGGATACTGACGCTTTGCTGGGAGCCAGAATGCTCCAAAGGACACAAAATGACCACTTAGGGCTTAAGTATTATAGCCTGGCTGGAGCGGCACTGATGCTACAGCAATTTACCTTAATGACTCAAGAGTGTATTTCACAGCGATACCGTATAACTGTCCTGACCCAAAAGCCCTCTTATGGCTTAAGCTGAAATTTATGCCACTCACAGAAGAAACCTAAAAGAAAAAGCACATCCAACAAAGCCAGGAAAGGAAACAGAAGAATTTAAGGCAGTGAAAACCCTGGGAAGAGAACGTGTTGAAGGAAAATTATACTCATGGTGCCGATGATTACACAAGTCTTGCAGTAGGAAGACCATTAGCTCAGGGGTCAGCAGTGAAAAGCCATTATCAGCCATTACCAGGCACAGCATGGCAGGATGGTGGCAGGACACACAGCCTCTGTGGGTCACAGTGCCAGGCAGGGACAGTGCTGGGGGTGGGCTACAGCTAGCTCAGCAAGCAGTTTTGCCATCTTGCAACGATGACATATAGCCATGTCACTGCTGCAGACGGGTGACATCACCAAAGGGCTCTGCAAGGGCCATTCCCAGCAGAGACAATCATTAGGTCATTGCTCAAGAGGACAATATGGGTATGCTGGCAAAGGAAGCCAAGGCAGAAGGAACAGAATGCCTCTCCAGATACAGTTTTAATTAGGAAACATATAATCAAGTTATAAACACCATGTATTTGGACACATTAGTATGCTGCTTATGTCATGGTCAAGAGTGACTGAGCCCCCTGTTCTTCACCCATGAGTACCTGATCACCCTCTGCAGGTTTCTCTGCCTGCCAGCATTGATCTGCATTATACCCCTTCAGTTCAACATCAGGAAAACAAATCCCTTAGGCGAAGATGCAGTTGGTGGTGGTCTGGTCCCATTGGGAGGCAAAGGGAGAAGCAGCTATGGTCAGGCAGCCAGGGCTCAAGTCCTGCTCTGCTCCCAGCTCTGGTTCTTCAGCATTAGATGTTCACAAAATCTTGCTGATCCCCAAAGCGCCTCAGCAAAAGAAACAAGGAAAAAGAACCCAAGCTATTTCTGCATTTTTTGTTCTGCTGGTTGCCAGTAGAATAACTGACTCTGCCAAATTTATGGAAGGTGCAGTAATGCATGTGGGCCTATGTAGGCTCCAGGTGAGGTCTGACCAGAGCAGAGGGGCAGAATCACCCCTCTTGCTCTGCTGGCCATGCCTCTTTTGATGCAGCTGGCCTTCTGGGCTGCAGATGCACATTGTTGGCTCATGTCCAGCTTCTCATCCATGAGCACCTCCGAGTCCTTTTCCTCAGGGCAGCTTTCTAGCACATCAGCTCCTAACCTGTATGGATAACAGGGGTTGTCCCAACCCAGGTGCCAGATCCTTCACTTGGCTTTGCTGAACCTCATGAGGTTCACCTGGGCTCACTTCTCCAGCCTGTCCAGGTCCCTCTGGATGGCATCCCATCCCTCTGGCACATTAACCTCACCACCCA
The DNA here is from genome assembly GCA_027925045.1 of Hypotaenidia okinawae. NCBI lineage: Eukaryota > Metazoa > Chordata > Aves > Gruiformes > Rallidae > Hypotaenidia > Hypotaenidia okinawae. The sequence goes on from BSDF01000003.1 coordinate 87,234,108, forward strand.
GCTTGGTGTCATCTGCAAACTTACTGAGGGTGCACTCAATCCCACTGTCAATATCATTAATAAAGATATTAAACAGCACCAGTCCCAGTACAGACCCTTGAGGAGCTCTGTTTGTCACCATCTTCCATCTGGACTTGAAGCCATTGACCACCACCCTCTGGATGTGACCATCCAGCCAATTCCTTACCTGCTGAACAGTCCACCCATCAAATCCGTGTGTCTCCAACTTTGAGAAGGATGTTGTGGGGGACTGCGCCAAAGGCTTTGCAGAAATCCAGACAGATGATAACATCCACCAGTGTAAATGGAATTGCTCTCCATCTCCAAATTAGGTGGAAGGAAAAGATAAGCACAGTCTGATGTTCAGCACTTATGGGAGGTAGCACCAGGAAGAGGTGTCCCATCGCTGGGACTTGAGGGGCACCAGAACATTGTGCTGCTTATTCCCACTGCGGGAAAGTCACCTTCTCTCAGGGCATCAAGGAGGAGGGTGCACACAGGGCTGCTGCGCGATGCGAGGTGTCTTCTGATGGCAGTAACATCACGTAAGGGCTCTTTCCCTTACAGGGTGACCCCACCGGGACCCTCCTGGAGTGTGGGGAGAGGGATGGGGAGGTCAGTGGTCTGCCTGGAGGCACGAAGGAAGGAATTTCTTCTGTGCCTGCCTACCCTGGCTTTGCATCGGAGCCCCTCGAGAGGGGAGCGGTGGCAGTAAGACACAAGGCGCCTGACAGCCGAGCATTACCCTGGGATGAAGTCAGCCATGGCCAGAAGTGTGTGCTTTCCCTGGAGAGCGTGAGGTGCATGAGCAAATGTAGCTGTTCATACTGTGGACACCTAAACTGGGCGGGCAGGTGGGAACTAGCTCGTGCTTCTCAAGGACTCTTACTTCTGAACCCCCATTTTCCAAGCCAGGATCTAAGAGCTCTTCTCCTGACTTCCAAAGGTTTTTGCGAGGCTGCAGCTGACCCTTTATTTAGGGTGCTAGTTCCTTAATCCTGTGATTTTCCAAAGTTTCCCAAATTCATCAAGGGATTGAGTTATGTGTAATGCTCACCTCTAATTAATTTAGGGAGGACCATGCTGCACTGTGCAGTCAGAGGGAAGTCACTTCCCATGAGGGTGTGAAGGCACTTTTAGTGACAGCTTGGCTCAAGTCTGTGGAGGGAATGTGGAAAGTCCTTCTGGAAATGAAGTGGATGTGCCAGGTTCAGGAGAAACTTCTCACAGCCCAGACGGACTGCTCTGGGGGAGGCACAAAAACACGCAGACAGACTGGCAGACACACGCATGCATTGATGTGTGCACACATTCCTTAAGTACTTTAGCCTGCTGATGCTCCCCTGGCACAGAAAGCAGATGCAGAGGGAGGCACGAGGGACACAGCTTGTCATCCCATGTCATGTGACCTCTGCCTGCCCTCAGCATGTTCTCTGGCTGCCACATAGGAGGAATGGCAGTGCCACAGGTTTACACACAGGGCGCTGGCAGCGATGCTGCACAAGCAAAGTGATACAGAACAGCTCTTCATCTTCCTCTATGGAGGTCAAGACATTTCTGCTCAGCCCTGCTGCAAAATCTGGCTGCTCCGACCCACCGAGCCACAACAGCTGAGCTGCTACAGCTGTGCTCACTTCAGAGAGGGGCTGCTGTAAGGCACCTTGTAAGCAGCCCCCAATCTCATTTTGGGTACTTTGGGCTTGTCTTCCCACCCATATCTCTGTTATTCCTTAGAGCAGGTGGCACGGTACCTTGCTCCAGGGCGCAGAAGCAGCCACAAATGAGTTTCCATTGCGATATTCACACTGGAGGTAACAGGCATGTTTTAGATGGGAACAGTAAATACCAAAAACTACATACTAGACTGAGAACCACAAAGTTGGTTAAAGACCTTTAAGATCATCAAGTCCAACTGCTCCTGTCCTGTGCTAAACCATATCCCTAAGTACCTCATCTACCCAAGGAACGACTGCAGTGCCTGCAAAACTACCCTTGGTTACTTACCAGGTAAAACACAATTAAATACCTTCTTTGGATTGGCAGAGCAGAGAGGCAAAGGAGGAACTCATATCCCTTTCAGACAAGAAAAAGCAGCACTCCTGATGTGCTGAGTTTCAGTGTGTGAAAGCTTCCTGGCCCCGCTGCCCAAAAGAACCTGCCCTTTATTTCCACAGAACTTACTTATCAACAAACCCAAGCACAAAATTAGAAGACAATAAATCAACCCTTTTTTTGGTTTTTTTCTTTACTATTACTTACCTGGGGAGGACCCGAACCCAAGTCCAGCAGGTATTCTGCTCACTGCAATTCTCTCCAAGCCAAGAGGGACCGAAGCCGCTTGGCATCGTACAGAGCAGGGCTCACCCTCCCCAGGCGAAGAGCCCCGCAGTGCACCCGGCTGTCCCCAGAGGGAGCTGCAGCAAGAATAGAGACTGACCCTTTTTCACTCCCTGGCACATACACCACAGCCCAAATGTCTTCTTTTGAATGACGTTTATTAGACGAGCACGGGTTTAATACATAACTTAAAACCCACGTGTACACAGCCCAGGATGCAGCGTGCTCCCTCCCCTGCCCAGTTACCAAACAGCAATGCCGTGAAGGTGAACACCAGCCCTGCGTCCCCACAGGGATGTCACAAATGGTCAGGAGTGGAAGCTTTGCACGCAGGAAGGTCTACGCAGGACAGGACACAGCACATTAGGAAGAGGTAAAGGATAGGGAGTGAGCTGGATCTGCCCTGGCTGAAGGACTGCTCTCAAGAAGCTGTTCTCCATTTCCCCTCCCAAATTCCTTAGGGAGCAAGAGGGTGATGGACAGGCCATGATGCAGCCAGAGTCCCATGGAGACCAGCACTGTGTGGTTCCATGCAGGGCACTGCCAGCCACGGGTCCCTGGAAGAACTGCTGCTCAGGGTGCCGTCAGTGAGCTGCGGGCTGTTCTGCACCATGCCTTCTCCCCTGGCAAACACCCAGGGAGCTCTCTGCCTCCACCACCACCACTGCTTGCATCAAGATCTAGCGAGAACAGCAGACAAGTCACTGGAGACTAATGGGATTTGGCACTTTCCTGGCGATGACCCCACTCTTGCACTCCTGTGAAGCGCCACGAGGCACTGCCTAAAACCTCAGGGTCCTACTTCTGAATCGTGGTATTCCCAGAATTGGACTCCTTAAATAAGTGGCCGGACAGGGCAGGGAGGGACAACCAAGAAGCCCACTGAGAGCTTGGCAGCTCCTCCTTGTTTCAGTGATAGCACTCAGGCTGCCCAACACCTGAATCATAGGGTTGTTTGTTTTTTAAAGTGTAAACATGGATGCAGGGGGCTTTACTCCAGGTCCACTTCCCTTGGAAGGTTTGATTCTAGACAGTTAACAAAAAGAAAAATAAAAAAAGATAAAGCCACTCGAAGAAAAATCAAGAGTTCAGAAGACTTATCAAAAGCTGTTTCAATCTTACAAAGCATACATTTTTTTGACTCAGGCCTCAAAACCGATTCACTGCATTATTACAAAAATAGCACTATAGAAACTTCCCCCCTTCTTGGTTCAAAGCTTAAGTGCATCTAAAAGATCCTGCAGAAACAGTTCTCTTTCTGGCAAGGCACTATCCAGTAGCGTGTGGCACAAACAAAACCGCCTCTATCAAAGCCACTGATACAGTGAAGGTGTGAGTGCACGTCAGCCCACACAGCAACCTTAGCTGGGTACTAAGAGTTACAACTTAACTCACACTGCTCTCCCTTTTGAAAAGCGGGGTACTTCCAAGCATGAGCTAAAAATCAGGATAATTTGATTCTCAAGCATATGCAAGTACTTTAAACAGAATTAAGAATTTGCTATTTCTTTCCACAAATGGCTCTAGTTTCCACAGACCATTGCAGTTGCCTGGTAGTTACATTTCATTATTACAAAACCAGTTTAAAAAATCCCAAATCATCTTGTGTAACAAACTAGAACTCTACTTGCTTTAGTTACAAAAATACAGCTGTCACACAACAGACCAAATTCACGTTCAAGGAACATATATACACTTCTGAGTGGGGTTTTGTTGGGTTTTTTTCCTTTTTACTAGCCACTTCTAATTCAAAAAGCACATATTCTAAGGGGCTTGGGCTGCCAACCCAGGGCATCTTTGGAGCCAGCGTCGCGTCCTCCACACAACTCACTGCGCCCACGCGTGTGCTCTGAAGCAAGCTAGGTTTACCCAACAGCTCTAACAGGACCTGCTCTCCTCTCAACGAGAGGCTTCTACTCTACAGTTATCAAAATTCAAGAGGAGTTTTGCAAAGCTAATTTCACCCCTGGAGAAATCAGCGTGGGGCTTGCCTCTCACGTGGGTAAGCCCGGGATTTCAGCCTGGCTTACTCAGGCGGATGCGCTTCCACGCGGAGGTAAGCGTCTCAAAACTGGGACTTCAGGCAGTTCTCAAAGCTTGCAACAGATCAAGTACGTGATAAATCCAGGATGGCTTCTCTGTAATCAACTGCATAATTATGTAAATTTCTATCTGTCTGAATTCACAAAGGTGGATAGTTTGGGGGTTTGGGGTTTTTTTTGAGGAATAGCGATATTGCCCTGGGTGAAGTTACCAACATACAGCTCCACCTCGTGTCACAGTCCCGTCCTAGTGAGGGTCGAGCCTTGTGAAAACATGGATTGGTGAGAAGAATGTCACAATAGCTTACCACAGACAACATAATTCTTAAAAATGCATATACAGGTATGTACACATACATATCTATATATACAGAGATGTATATGCACGCTACCAACTCCCATTCAGGATTCCTCTAGAGACGGTGCTGTAGTTAAGATTTTGACCAGTAAATACAACCAGAGACTTTAAATCTGTGCATGCTCTTGCTCCATCTATCCTTTATCTAAGCTGAGAAGGCATCAGAGGATCCAAAGAGAAACTGATTTACCATGGACTCCTTTAAAATCTCCTTTTTTAAACCTTCCTTGCCTTTGTACCAGAGGGAAAAGCCACACAGATGTAAGCAGTTTGTATCTGAGTCAACACAAACAGGAAGGTAACTTGCTTTTTTACTCCAGCAACTGGTAGTCATGAACATTGTCCACGTCATACCTCTGTAGTCATGAGTAAGCCACCATCCAAAATCTGAAAGGCTTCAATTCTCTTGCTGTTCAGCATCTTCAGCAAGGGCCTGGACGCTGACCTAGCATGCATGCTCAGCAAATCTGAGAGTGGCATCTGAACCTGTTTCAGTGGATGGGAAGAGCTGGCAGATCTCCAGTCCAGTGGCATCACAACCACCTTGAGGACTGGGCTAACAGAAACCTCATGAAGTCTGATATGGACAGGTTGCCCAGAGAACCTGTGGCTGCCCCCTCCTCGGCAGTGTTCAAAGCCAGGTCAGATGGGGCTTTGGGCAGCCTGGTCTAGTGGAGGGTGTCCCTGCCCATGGCAGGGGGTTGGAAGCAGATGATCTTTGAGGTCCCTTCCAACCCAAAGCATTCCATGACTATGTAGAAAGTTCTGCCCTTGAGGGTGGTGAAGTATGAGCTGGGAAGCAACTGACTAATACTCCTGCTGAAGGGACCTGGGAATTTTAGCCAATGTCAGATTGACCATAAGCCAGCAGCGTACTCACTACAAATAGGGGAAAGCATGTGGTGTGGCACGCCAGGAGAAGCGTGGCCTGCAGGCTGAGGAAAGTTACTATTCCTCTCTACTCAGCACTGGTGAGGCCACATCCAAAATACTGTTTTGGGATGTCCTCCCAGTTCTAGAGCTATGTGAACTAACGGAAAGAGCAGCCTTCATCAAACAAAGTAGACATGGGCCTGAAGCACACAGCCTGTGAAGAAAGGTCTGAGGAAGCCAGGTTTCTTTAGTCTGCTAAGAAGGTGGCTGAGCGGTGATCTAATGGTAGACTGCAACTGTTCTGAGGGCAGTTACAAAAAGGATGGCACCACTCTCTTCCTCTGAGTGCTGGAAAACACAGCAAAGGCAACAGCCTCAAATTACAGCCTAGGAGTTGAGGCTGGACGTTGAAAGAAAGTTTTCACTCTGGGATACTGCAGCACTGGCACAGGTTACCTAGAGGGTTATGAGATCTTCATCTTTGGATATTTTTAACACTCTGCTAGACAAACCCAGATCTGATCCAAGCCAGTGTTTACATTAGTCTGGATTTTGACAGCACTGGCCCAGAGACCTCCAGCTGTCCCTTCCAACTAACATCTCAGATGCCACGTTCCTGATATTATCAGAACACGTGATTTGTTGCACAGACAGTGGTTCTGACATCTTTTACAAGTTTGCCTTCCTTCAAGCCACACAGTCTGAGAGATGCTGTGATTGCAAAGGTTTCCCACGTAACAGCTGTCCTTCATTTACTCAAGAACATAAGGGCATTTAATGGAATGGCACTACCCTGTCATTATGAAATCACTTGAGTAAAAGCTACATTACAGCATAGCTGCTATTTCCATAGCCAGACTTGATTCAAAACAGATAATGCAATTTGACTTCTGTGTAGAATGCATTTTGTAATGGCTATTGGGAAGTCACGGGCCTAAGTCCTGCTACGTGCATCAACACAGCCCCACTGGAACGATTTCCACTTCCTTTACCTGGCTCCTCCTCTTCACTGAGAGGACCATCGTGGCCTCATCCAGCAAAGCTCACCCAGCTTTCTCACTGTTTTTTGAGGCAACTCCACATTTCCACACCTGGGGATATAACTGGGACAACGGCTGGCAAGTTCAGCATGCTCCTGGACCCTGACAGAATGTTCAGCCATCAGTGGGACTCAGCTCTGGCTCTTAAAGCATGGCCCTGACTCATGTGGCTAATGGTGGAGCTGTGTGTTGCTGACTGTAAACTCAAAGTTTTGGCAAAATTTCATTTTAAGACAGCCCAACTGTAGTTCTCCAACCTTTGGTGTTAAGCCTCTCTCAGTTAAGAGATAACTTAATATTATCATTAGCTATGAGACTGCTTCTTCTGAACTATTTTCCACCAAGTGTTTTCCTGCACATTTCACCTGTATTTACAATATGTCAAAATATTTCACTTTGGCACCTACTCTGTGGTAACAGCTGTTTTTAAAGTCAGTTGCAACATACATCATGAGACAAACCAAGTTTTCATGAACAAGGCTAGCAGCCCATGTCTCCTACAACAAACATGATCTAGCATAAACATCTCAAATGCAGGGCAAAAATATGGTAGTTATTGGCTTAAACTGAGATCTTAAGATTGACAGTTTTAACCTTCTGGATCATAACCAGGACAAACATTCTGAAGACTACTAGCACTTTAACTATCACAATGAGCTAATTTCAACTACAGTAGTTGGATGCATAAAAAAAGGCAAGGAGTCTGACTAGGTAAGTGGATCTGTGAACAACAGGAGCCCTGCACTCCCGCTCCTTATTCTCAAACACACATGTCCATTAGAATGTCAGTGCCAGTGGCAAAAGCAATCCAAAGACAAAGTGAAACATCAACAATGAGTATTTTTAAAAAGGAAGATGAGTAGCCTGGCCTTAATCCTGTTTCATATATGTGTTATTAACTCCACATTATTGGAGAGCACCGTCTCATGGCAAGCAGACTACTACTAATGGTGCATGTTTGCTCTGTCACAGTGATCCATTGGGGAAGCTGTTGTGTGCTGAAGAGCAGGGTCATTCATCCAGGAGATGTGCTTGTCGATACTTCAGACAGACTTTCTAGGGTTCTGACTCCTATTTAAAAGAAACAAAAAGATTATTAATACTATGAAGAAATTCTCACCATCTGTGACCTTTGCACAGAAAGTACCCCTAGCCCTGGTCCACACAGCAGCTGAGGATGCATCACTGAAGTACTACCAGGCTGAAGTAGTGATCTGTCCAAGCTTAGAGAGATACTCCTCTGGGTGGACAATGGTTTATTTCCCAGGAACAGAGCTTCATAGAAGCTGCTATTTCCAATTGCAGTAGGCCATCATCTTTTTGCTGGACCACTTCAAGCTATAAAGCTTGCAGTGAGGCTGCCAAAATAACCTGCTGAGGTTCTCTCCTACTCTTCTCCCCCAAAAGGGTGCAAAACTACACAAATCCCTGGAAGAGGAACTCCACAGAAACCCAAGAGCTACCATCCAGGCCTGAAACAGTACTGCTACCAAACACAGCTGTGTCCACACTGACCAAGGGAAGAAAAATCCTCTCCCATATGTCTGATATCAAAAGTGCACCATACAATCTCTTTGAACAAGTGTCCAGGCTTCCATACAGCAATAAAATCTCTATTATACTGCAGATATATTTCAGTTGATGTTAAGTATTCAACGGAAAGATATTAACTGGCTTTGTGTTCTCACCTGTATAAATCATAGAATCATAGAATCATAGAATTGTAGGGGTTGGAAGGGACCTCGAGAGATCATCGGGTCCAACCCCCTGCCGAAGCAGGCTCCCTAGGACATTTCACTGAGATAGGCATCCAGACGGGTCTTGAATATCTCCAGAGAAGGAGACTCCACCACCTCCCTGGGCAGCCTGTCCCAGGGCTCTGTCACCCTCACTGGGAAAAAGTTTCTCCGCATGTTGGTGCGGAACTTCCTGTGCTCCAACTTGCAGCCATTGCCCCTTGTCCTGTCTCCACAGACCACTGAAAAGGGGCTGGCTGATTCCCCCTGCATCCCTTGCTTAAGATAATTGTAAACATTAATTAGGTCCCCCCTTAGTCTTCTCTTCTCAAGGCTGAACAGTCCCAATCTTCTCAGCCTTTCCTCATAGGGGAGATGCTCCAGGCCCTTTATCATCTTCGTAGCCCTTCTCTGGACTCTCTCCAGGAGATCCCTGTCCTTTTTATAGCAGGGAGCCCAGAACTGGACACAATACTCCAGGTGGGGCCTGACCAGGGCAGAGTAGAGCGGAAGGATCACCTCCCTTGACCTGCTGGCTACACTCCTCCGGATGCACCCCAGGATCCCGTTGGCTCTCTTAGCCACAGAGGCACACTGCTGGCTCATGGCCAACCTGTCATCCACCAGGACCCCCAGGTCCTTCTCCACAGAGCTCTTCTCCAGCAGGTCATCCCCCAGCCTGTACTGATAGAAACGGTTGTTCCTTCCCAGGTGCAAGACTTTACACTTGCTTTTGTTGAACCTCATCTGGTTTCTCCCTGCCCAGCTCTCCAGCCTGTCCAGGTCTCGCTGGATGGCAGCGCAGTGTTCCTGCGTGTCAGCCACTCCTCCCAGCTTTGTGTCATCGGCGTACTTGCTGAGGGTCGATGCTATTCCCTCATCAAGGTCGTCAATGAAGATGTTAAACAGGACTGGACCCAACACCGAGCCCTGGGGAACACCGCTAGTCACAGGCCTCCAGTCAGATTCCACTCCACGAATCACGACCCTCTGGGCTCGGTCCGACAGCCAATTCTCAACCCACCTCACTGTCCACTCATCAATCCCATGCTTTCTCAGCTTTGCTATCAGGATGTCATGGGAGACAGTATCAAAAGCCTTGCTGAAGTTATTTGTTATAACTGAATTCTTATCCAAAAAAACTTGCTACAACTCCTGACTGCTCCAGCACTTAAAAATAAATAAATTACTGTGTAATGAATAAATGCCATCCTGGTTCATCCATTATGCCAGGCAGTCCAGTAAGATGATGTTTCGGTGACATAAGCTGCAGATATTCCAGTGATTAAGATAATTATAACAGCAGGCAGAACTACTAAGTTGCTCTCAGTTTACATTGATAACATGAAGGAGAATGTATTTTTTAAATTTCATTTATCTGCTGCCTCAAATTATCTCCTACATATATACTTGGTTTCATTTAAAAGGCTTTGCTTCTCATGACAACGGTTTCAATTACCTCACTGGCATGAATTTGATATGGACGAGGTATGGATCAAGGCAGCAGTACACCCAAACACACAGAGTCCTTTTGGTTCAACCAAAATTCAATCTCAGTACTTCAAGAATTCCATGAAAAGTCTGCAATACTACACTGACCTTTGATGCCAAAGTAGGTTTCAGTCCAAGAAAGGAGAAGACAGTGTTGCTCTCCTTTGATTCAAAAAAGCCATCGTAATCCTAGAGAAGAAAAAAAAGTGTTAGTCAACATTTGTATTTGGTTTTTTCCTGATTGATCCTACCATGCTCCAGCCCTCTAACCATCTTTGTGGCCCTCCTCTAAACTCTCTCCAACAGTTCATCATCATGTCCTCTGAAATCAGCAATCATCTCTCAGTCTTGGACAGCCACATAGTTAAATACAAAATGTTACTATAAAGAAATCTTGTTGTATAGAAAGGTTAAAAAATAACCTTCATTATCATGATGAAGTTCCTTTTAGGTTTCAGCTGATTAAGACTGGGTTCTGATCTCAAAGTGTTATTACTGATTTGCTTATTGCTTTGGACACCTGCTACTCTTCTATCATCAGATGACCTGACAATATTCAGTTTTTAAGGGGGAAAAAAGAGAAAGAGCAGAGCAGAGTTTAGTGAATGGATTTGGTATATGACAAGAATAGAGGAAGTTTCGGGTTCTCTTAGTGGTCTGGCAAAGACTTCCTCTATGACCACTAGTAAACAATACAGCACCCAGTTTAGATTCTTTTCCTCCCCCACTTAAGTGCCAAGTGGAAATACGAATCTTTACTTAATCATTTCTGGCACGTAAAATACTCCACAAGTGACAGGAAGTTTCAGGTATGTGCTCATCATTACATAGAAATTATCTTTAATGTCTAAGATTAGTAGTTAAGCATTCAATGAGAGAAATACCTTGCAATATTGACTGTGTACACACATGCTTTCAATAGAGAATATAAACAGGCAGTCTGTGTGTCTCCACATGCTTCCTGTCCCTGTAACAGCCATTCCCAATGCACCTGACCCCCAAAGTTAGCACTTCTTTAGCTCTTATCCTCTAATCTCACTACTTTTTTGAGAGCTCATGTCTCATTGTGACAGTTGCAGGTCCTTTCCCTAAAACTGATCCTCAATCTACCTCAGCAGCAGCTGCTTTGCCCACCGGTCTCATTCCACTCCTGCCTTCTTTTGAACCTGTAAATTCACAAGCCTCCACCACACACATGCAGCCACAGGGGACTGTGTAAGATAAACAGAATAAGCTGTAAATGGAAGGCAGAAATCTTTTGCTGACCTGTCTCTTCTTGGAAGACCATCACAGGGTATGGAAAGATTAAGAGCCTTATTTTACCTTCCAACCAGAGTTTACTCATGCCTAGCCAATATCTACTTGTGCTTACATTTTGGCGTCTCATCTCCTAAGCAGGAAGCAAAAGTGTTCTGGGCAGACATTCTGCTTCTCAGTACTTCTCTGGGTCTTCACAATCACAAGAGTGAATCCCTGAACAAACCTGCACCCCACCTGCCAGATCCAATTATGAAATATACCAAATAACATTCTAGCAGAAAGTTGGTTAGTATTTTGTAAAATAACTTTGTAAGGAAAGTCTCTGCTAGTAAAGGAGGACTTTACTTCTCTTCGTTGTCTTTTTTCTTGCCACTAACCTAAAAAAAAGACTGTTCACACAGAAAATAATCATCACAGGGATAATATACATCCCATGAGAACCATAATAATTTTGCAGATGTGCAGAATTTCTCTTAAAACCTCTATGGTGCACTAGGCAAAGATGCTTTACTAGCATTTCCATAATAATATCCCGCTAAACCAACGTGAACGCAACTGTCCTACCAAAGGGATACTCTGCAGTTGCATAATCATTCATGTAACCTCAGACCAGGAAAAACACATAGCTGCACAGAGGCAGTTTCCCCAGCCTAACCCTAAAAGTATCTGCCTTGAAAGGCACGGGGAGGTCAGCAGGTCAGGATGGTCAGGAGGCCTCAGACATATAAGCTTACATAAGCAGGAGTAAACCTCCCTCTTCAGATGGCTTTTTGTCGTCACCTTCTTAAAAGATGGCATATCGCTGTGCTATACACTCGGGCAATAAGGTGGTATTCCAGGACCAAGCTTTATGCCTACTGAGCCCTTCAGCTTTCATGCACATGTTTGTAAAGAATCATAGAATCATTTAGGTTGGAACAGACCCCCGAGACAATCGAATCCAACCGTTAACTTAGCCCCACCAAGTCTAACCACTCAATCATGTCCATAAACCCCATTTCTACAAGTCTTTTAAATTCCTTCAGTGTTGGCAAATCAACCACTTCCCTGGGCAGCCTGTTCCAATGACTGGCAACATTTTCAGTGAAAAACAATTTCCCGGCACAACTTGAAGTCATTTCCTCTTGTCCTATCACTTGTTACTTGGGAGAGGAGACCAACACCCACCAAACTACACCCTCCTTTCAGGTAGTTGTAGAGAACAATAAGGTCTCCCCTCAGCTTCCTCTTCTCCAGGCTGAACAACCCCAGTTCTCTCAGCTGCTCCTCATAAGACTTGCTCTCCAGACCCTTCACCAGCTTTGCTCCCCTTCCCTGGACATGCTCCCACACCTCAATGTCTTTCTTGTAGTGAGGGGCCCAAAACTGAACACAGTACTCAAGGTGCAGCCTCACCAGAGCTGAGTACATACACTGCTCTCTCTATGCACAGTATTCACTGGAAACGATGTATTATCTACTCACTTCACTCCATGGGAAGAGTTGAGTTTATTTGCTGTCCCTGCCAGGGGAATGAAACACTTCAAGGAATAAAGCAGTTCTGGAGCAAGGAAAGGTACTCTCCCACAGCAATCAGCATCACAGACTGGGAAGCAGACTTTGCAGCCAGATGCTACTTATCATTATGAAGACAGGACTATTTATTTTTTTAAATGCTTACAGATGGAGGCATTAGGCACAGTTTTAAGTTCTCTTATTGTTACTTTTATGTATGGTATGTTCCACTTAACCTTGAAATTAAACATATAAACAGACACAGGAAAGAGGCATATATACATACATTTTTAAAAATTTACATGTGATGAACTGATGCTAGTTTCTGATTTCATGTAAATTCACAATTAATAGCCAGAAAGCAAACAGACAGATCTCACAACCAGGCCATGATGTAAGCTGATGAAAGCAACCCCAACACTACCATGGATAACAAGCAGACACCGAACACCTAGAAGAGTAGTAACACTGCAGCTCTGCAGAAGGATGTTTGACTTGAAAAGCTGCACAGACACTGCTAAACCTGAAAAAGGTCCAGCCTCACTCTGCTAAAGCAGATGAAAAATCCATGAGGGACACAAGCTATAACAGCAAGCACAGGTGAAGGCAGTGACTCATCTGAGAAATAACCTTCATTTTCTTCACTAGGCTTATCTGCAAGTGAGTCACACCCTCTCTGGAGTGCAAGTTGGGGAGCAGTGGAGGAGTACAACCTACCCTGAGAACAAGGGCACCCCTTTAATATCAGGTTTAAATTGTCTTGAACAGCTCATTACAGCCCTGTCACCTAGAAGCAGCCCATCTGCAGGCAGGCAGCTATTGCGAGTGCTTCTGCAGCAGCATGACACCATTTTCACTCCCCATTAAGAGCATCCTAAGGACACAGGGAGTTTACATGAAGCCCCAGACATCTGTTTGTCTCAAAAGTTTATCCAAGAGAAGGGTCAGTTTGTTCAGGTGAATCATCATCTCTCATCACCATTTTAAACTTCTGGGGTTTTCCTTAATTGTCTTAATCCCAGTACTTCAATTAGCTCTAAAACCATCGCTTCTGTAAGACCACATGTTTTTCACTCTGGTAGGACTTTGGGAAGAAACACAGGATAGGGAAGGATTAACAGCCTGAAAACAATGTTCTAAGAAATAAGGCTTTATTCCTGGCTCTGACAATGACTTTGTGACTCAAGTAATCCACCAGTAGCCATGAACATCTGTTTAGCTTAACCTCTGTAAACTAATTGTGACAGTTACCAATTTTTACTTGCAGAAGTACCCAGGTCTGATTTAGGATGTTTTTTCCACATTTTTACATATTATTAAACCTGGATTCACTTACTGAAAAAATTGTGAAGGTTAAACAATGAGCTGAGCAAGCATATGTTTGAAAGAGCACAAAACCCAGTGGGTAGATTCATTTTAAAAGGAGCAGAATATTTAATAACCACAAGAGATTATCCAAGAGAAGCAGTCTCCCTGATGTTTTGAAATATCTGCATTGCAAAGCACACTAAAACGCTGTTGACACTTTCTTCCCTTCATGGGGGATGGGGGTATAAGCATCATGCTTCCAGATAAAGCAGCAGTAAAGTTTTAAATGGGAGAATTTTCCTATTAATCTCTGCGATGAAAAATATATGAATTCAAAGGTGGAAAATGTGTTACAAAAACGCATACTAGTCATAAAATTGAAAAGAAATCACTTCAGTATGACAGTTTATTAAGAGATTTTTTGAGAAGCATCATCTGAAGGACTCATGGGTTTTGGTTCAAAGTAGGCATCCCTGGCTTTCCCTGTAATATGGGCAAGATAACAGATGTTCCAAAACCATCCTGCCTTTGGCCTTACCTTTTTAAGGAGAGAAAGTCTGTGCAGATCTGAGCTGCATGAAGAGACATTAAATTAGTGGGTGAGGACATGAAAATCCTTGTCCTGCATGAAGAACATCCCACAGCTACCAACAGAAGATGGAAAGACTGAAGGATGAAAATGGTGCCAACCTCAGTGGAAGCTGAGAGCATCATACACAGGCAAGAGCCCAACTCACTTGCAAGCCAGCAGGTTCCACTTCGAAAAACTCTGTGGGATGCTGCCTCCCACAGAGGAGGGACACCACCATCCACTGTTTTTGGCATGGCAGTGGCTCCCTGCTTCCACACCAGGCTTCACTACCGGTAACAAGTTACTACAATCCCCTTGCTACTGTGCCAAGCAGCTCTACCAAGCCAGAGCGCTGCGGCTTTGCTGGGACCAGCTAAGCACTGGTGTCTTACCCCTGCACAAGGAAGGGGCTCCCACTGATGTCCTGGAGGTGTTCAGAAACCAGCTGTTAACCTAAAAATATACAAGGATGGCAAACTGCCACCTAGTGCCCCACTTCAAAAGGCAACTGTGTGTACAAATATAATTCTGACTGCATTGCTTTAAATTATGATCCTTAGCATTTTCCAGAGCTGCTTATTACACATTAACATATAAAATACTACCAACATTAGTAGCTGATAAAGGCTACTAAAAGTAAGGGGGCACAGAGACAGTGGACATGAATTATCAATGATGAACAGATGCTCAACCCCTCTGGAAAAGTTGAAAAGCTGCAAAAATGCAGGTGACAAATCACAAAGATGAGGGTATGAAACGTAACAGAGAGTGACAAACACCACTTTGGAGAAAAAAATACATCTTGGGGTGGTTTGAGGGGATAGAGAAGTGACAGGAGTATGAATAAGGCAAGTAAAAAGCTATCAAGTCAGAAAAGGTTTCTTAACTGGGTAACAGCCACCTGACTGCCTCAGGCCTTGCTCCTGACCTAAAAGTCAATGGCAGCTTGATCACCAAGTAGCCTAGGCAAGACGCAGCCCCTCTGTTTTACCACCAGAATCCTTTGCTGAAAATTAGCAAAGCTAACTGTACTGACATTTCAACAGCTCACCTACAGGGACAAGCATAAAGCGTTTCTTTGCTCTAAAACAGGACAGAGAAGCAGGCTATGGCTGCAAAGGTCTCCAGGAGCACGATTACCCCAGGTGGTACTGGGAAGAAGGCTGTGAAGCTCTCTGTAGTGACAGCATGATCAGGTACTAAATGCAGAGCTCAGGGGACCCATGGTGCACATTGCAAAAGCACACTAAGGATGCTAAATGGTTACATGGCTTCACCAGAAGTGTGACTTTAAGAGAAATGTGTTAAGAATTACTAAATACAGTAAAGCTGTATTTGCTTCAGAAAAATAACTAGAGGCACAGAGAATATGCAACAGAAGTATTTTATCTGCTTGACTTGCTTCTAGCCTTTCCCAGGCATATGCTTATGGCCACTGCTGGGGGACAGAACTGGGTGAGACAGACCTAGTCTCACATAATAAAGACCACTCCTGTATCTTAAGTCATCTCTTACACAAAGTTTTAAAACAATCAAATGTCCTTCTGACATTCATGTGGGTTGTATGTAAATTCACTCCAGTGGGAAAACTGTTGGTCCTTAGGAATTCCGTCCTTGGAAACCCCACTTTAGGGTAGTTTCTTTTCTTAACAGCAACTGCCAAGTTGACAAAGCTCAACTTGGCCACAACAGTAGCTGTACAACTGTGATGTGGAGGCCTTAAATGGGTTGTATCCTGGTGCTGGGAAACCAGACCACTGTAGTGACATGGTTACAGATGCTGCCATAATTAATTTGGCTCACCATTTTGTTAAGCAGGTACAGGGAGGCTGGTTTAAATAAACACTGTCACAGCCAGGAGAAATTTACTGCACACCCAAGTTAAAACTGGTAGTCCTGCAGGTCAGTAAATAATTATTTGTGCTTCAAGGAATGTAACACGAGCGTGATGGCATTGAATCAAAGAAAAACATTAACACAACACAGACTGCATTTACAATTAGCAATTACAGAGACACCATCTATCTATTACTACTCCAATGATATCAGGAGAACATTTTATCTAATCAAGTTTCAAGGAAAGTAACTGTGAATAAAGTTCCTCCCAGCAAGTTTCATAGAATCACAGAATCGTAGGGGTTAGAAGGGACCTCGAGAGATCATCGGGTCCAACCCCCTGCCAAAGCAGCTCCCTAGCTCATATTGCACAGACAGGCGTCCAGATGGGTCTTGAATATCTCCAGAGAAGGAGACTCCACCACCTCCCTGGGCAGCCTGTCCCAGGGCTCTGTCACCCTCACTGGGAAAAAGTTCTTCCCCATGTTGGTGCAGAACTTCCTATGCTCCAACTTGCAGCCATTGCCCCTTGTCCTGTCTCCACAGACCACTGAAAAGGGGCTGGCTGATTCCCCCTGCAACCCCTGCTTAAGATAATTATAAACATTAATTAGGTCCCCCCTTAGTCTTCTCTTCTCAAGACTGAAGAGTCCCAGCTCACTCAGCCTTTCCTCATAGGGTAGATGCTCCAGGCCCTTAATCATCTTCGTTAAAAGAGCAATGTGCTTTGCCACTGTTTGGCTTTAGCTTGCAGCCCGACAAAGAACACGCTGCTGCGCATCTCAGACACTCCTCGTCGCTTACCGCACGTCGCGGTTGAGCCCCAGGCGCAGGGAGGCAGCATCGCCCCTCGCTCACCCCTCCCCGGCGGGACGGGAGAAACGGCCAGGAGCCCCCGCGGGTTGGGGTAAGGGCAGTTTGCTGGCGCAGCACAGGGAGGGGGAACAGCAGCACAGACCCCGCCACAGAACAACGAAGGACAGTAACACAGAATTCTTACCGAGAGACCGGATGCTCTGCCCGTCCCGGAGCTGCCCCTCCCCGCCTGACCCCTCCCTTTTAAGGGGCCTGATGTCACGGGGTGTGGGGAACAACAACTCGGCTCACCTGTGCTGGCTCCTCGGGAACGCGAACCTGTCCTGGCAGGCACCGAGACCCCACATCAAGCAGCCGAAAAACAAGGAACCCACCCAAACACACTAGCTATTGGACACTACTTAAATCTGTGGCCACACTGTCTGAATCTGTTCCTCTTTAGCACCAATTCTTTAATACATGATGATGATCTCTTCCTTCTTAAGAAAGGGGCAAGGTAGTTGCTCTGACAAGTAATGATGGGGAGCTGCTAAACTGATTGCACGGGCTCAGCACTGCTACAGCCTGAATCAATACCGTGTGCCACCCAGAGCGAGCTGTTCGGGTCCTTCCCGAAAAGGGCAGCCCGGTTCTCCAGGTCAGATGACACTCATTTACTGATCTGATCGGGATTACAATGGAAAGCTCTTACTCAGCACAGCCCTCTTTGGGGAACAAGTGTGTGTGTGTGTGCATGTCTGAGGGGGTTTTATACTACCTCAGCACACAAAATTAAGAAAGTCTCCTCTGCACCACACAAGATCAGTCTCAGCACGAGAGTTTCCCATTTGATAACCTTCTGATAAGATCCCTGCACAGTATTTGCAAAGACCTTACACAATTGACTCTACAAAGCAACTTGTTACTCCGCTCCTAAGGGCCAGATATTTATTTCTGTAATCTCTTGTTGTACACTTCCAAAAACAAAGGCTTTAATAAAAGGGAGGCAGATGTCAGCTGCAGCTCTATTGTTTGAACAGTACATGACAAACTCAGGCTGAGGTGACGTTTGTCAGCAGCTGCGACAGGGTGGAAACATCCAAGAACTAGTATCTTTGACCTCCAATAAATTAAAGTGCAGAACAGCTTCCCCCATCCAAACACTGAAGACTCCAAACTGGCATATTGCCCACCTGGGGCAGGGGAATATTCAGGAGGAGTTAGTGGCATGATCAGTACTATGGGTAACAGGTGCCACCTCCCTCTGTTGTGCACCTTCCAATGCATCATCTTAGAATGCACTGAGCTGGAAGGGACATTTAAAGGTCATCTAGTCCAACCCCCTGCAGTAAGCAGGGGCATCTTCACTAGATCAAGTCACTCAGAGCCCCATCAAGTCTGACCTTGAATATCTCCAGGGACAGGGCCTCCACTACCTCTCTGGACAACCTGTGCCAGTGATCTACCACCTTCATAATGAATTAAAATTTTTCCTAATACCCAACCTAAATCTGCCCTTTTCTGGTTTAAACTGTTACCCCTTGTCCTATTGCTACATGCCCTTGGGAACAGTTCGTCCCCAGCTTTCTTATAGGCACCTTTTAGGTACTAGAAGGCTACTATAAGCTTCCCCCACAGAGGTTTCTCTTCTCCAGGCTGAACAAGCCCAACCCTCTCAGCCTGTCTTCACAGGAGAGGTGCTCCAGCCCTTTGATCATTTCTGTGGCCCTCTTCTGGACATGCTCCAGCAGGTCCATGTCCTTCTTGTGTTGAGGGCTCCAAAGCTGGACACAGAGGTCTCACCAGAGCAGAGTAGAGAGGCAGAATCACCCCTCTTGCTCTGCTGGCCACGCTTCTTTTGATGCAGCCCAGGATGCAGTTGGCCTTCTGGGCTGCAGGCGCACATTGTTGGCTCATGTCCAGCTTCTCATCCATGAGCACCTCCGAGTCCTTTTCCTCAGGGCAGCTTTCTAGCACATCAGCTCCTAACCTGTATGGATAACAGGGGTTGTCCCAACCCAGGTGCCAGATCCTTCACTTGGCTTTGCTGAACCTCATAAGGTTCACCTGGGCTCACTTCTCCAGCCTGTCCAGTTCCCTCTGGATGGCATCCCGTCCCTTTGGCACATTAACCTCACCACCCAGCTTGGTGTCATCTGCAAACTTACTGAGGGTGAGCTCAATCCCACTGTCAATATCATTAATAAAGATATTAAACAGCACCAGTCCCAGTATGGACTCTTGAGGAACTCTATCTACCACCATCTTCCATCTACAGAAATCCGGATAGTTGACATCCATAGCTCTTCCCTTGTCCACTGATGCAGTTACTCCGTTGTAGAAAGCCACTAGATTGGTCAGGCAGGACTTGCCCCTAGTAAAGCCATGCTGGCTGTCTCAAATCACCTCCCTGTCCTCCATGTGCCTCAGCACAGCTTCTAGGAGGATCTGTTCCATGATCTTCCCATGCACAGAGGTGAGACTGACAGGTTGGTACTTCCCAGGGTCCTCCTTCCTACCCTTTTTAAAAATGGCCTTGATGTTTCCTCTCTTCCTGTCACCAGGGACTACACCTGACAGCCACAACTTTTCAAATATCATGGAGAGTGGCTTGGCAACTACATCAGCCAATTCCTTCAGGATTCTGGGATGCATCTCATCAGGTCCCATGGACTTGTGTACATTCAGATGTGACCATTTGTTCCTCAGATGGTCACAAACCTTATCTTCACTTACAGCGGGAGGGACTCTGCCTCCCTGGTCCCATCTTGCAGGCCATCAACTTGAGAGCAGGGAGGAGAAAGGTTTCCAGTGAAGAGCAAAGCAAGAGAGTTGAGAACCTCAGCCTTTTCCTCATCTGTTGTCACCAGTTCACCATTGTTGTTCATTGGGGGACATACACTTTAACTTTCCTTTTCTGGTTTATACACATGTAGAAGCCCTTCTTGGTTTTCCTGGCATCCCTTGCTAAGTTCAGCTCCAGCCATGACAAATTTGAGAGGGAGGAACTGAAATGCCAGGGAGTTAGCTGTGATAGTCACCCTTCTACATGAAGCCATGGCTAAGAGACCTAACAGTATCTTGCCAACATGCAGAAGACACAAGGGCAGGGGTTGCTTTCCAATGCCAGCTATGTTCCTTCCTTGTGTAAAATGCTTAATCAGAAGGTTAAATAGTGATGTGTCACTGGCCCCAAGTCACTCACATTCAGCCAAGGGTCTGTGGTCACACTGGTGACCCACAAACTGCTTCAATGCAACTGCAGAAGGTAACGAAGAACAATTTCAAGCAAACAGCTTATAAACTGTTCCCACAGGAAACTTCCTCCAATGGAAAAATCATCAAGAAAGTTTCAGGTTCATCTCTGAGCAATTCACACTAACTTTTATCTGGCAAAATTACCCCAAGACAGACCCAGAGCAGCAAGATTTTAAACAAGTTGGCTAAGAAATCTCCAAGGGTGTGGGGAATCAAACACAGACTTGCTGAATACTAAATTAGCTGCACAACTGCCCAAGCTCCTGTGGTAAACACACTACAGGAGACCTGCTGAGGTGAATTGTGCCATGTTGCTTGAGGATCTAGAGAGAGTGTTCAAACTCTCTGTATCTGTATGTTTCAATAATGACAAACTCCTCAACAACAGGCCAGCACAGAAACTGAGGTGGTTTCCAGACAGTTTCCTTAAATCCTCTTTTCTTTCTCTTACCAACCAGTAGTTACTGATTTGTATTTGACACACAAAGAAAATGCATAAGAATCTTTCCAGGATGTTTAAAAACACAGAAGAAATTGATACCTATCACTGCAAAGAAATCAGTTCCACAGTAATTGCTTGTGTGCTGAATCATTTCTAGAGAACACTGGGCATCTTTCAGCAGCCTGTTTTATTTCTTTCTTGTCTGTAGGCCTTCACTGTTTTGATGGAGTTGATACCCATATATCACATTTCAGGGAAGGACAAGAAATACAATAAATATCACATATCTCCATCTCTACCACTGCCCACTAGGAACTCTATCAGGACTTAAACCCCACACTCTAAGCCATATGAATAGCTTTAAAGGAGGAAAAAAAAGGGGGGGGGGGAGGGAATAAGAAAAGTCAGCCTGCTGCTATGTAAATATTTTCCCTTTGGCCCAAACTCCCACCCAGAAACAGTTTTCCTTTTACTTTTGGTTGGCCTAAATTTCAGGCAATCTCATCACTAGCAGATTTCTGCATATAGAACAGTCACCATTTCAAAGCACTAACCTGCAGCTTTGTAAGGTTAAAAATAGAGCACAGTCTCACTGGAAATGGAGATTTCCAATCTTCTGCGAGATCCAGGAGTCACTTCTAGTCTACAAAGGGTTGTGTATTCAAATGTGGAGGTTTCAGAGAAAGAAGAGGAATGTGTGAGGCACAGGCCTAGTGTCAGACATCACTTCTCCAGTACTTCTCGCTTTCTGCTTTAAGAGCTCACCACCTCCAAAGTTCTGGCTACTGCAGATCCTGTTTGGATACACATACCTACCTATTTACCATGTGAAGAAGCTAAAGCCCTAGCTGGAGGCTACAAATTCCACTCCAGAAGCCACACCCCCAAAATTTAGGCATTTCAGTACTTGGTATCATGCAACAGTCCTTTTGTGAATCTGGCAAAGGCACCAGTCTATAGTGATCTCTCCATTTGTCTGAACTTTCCCTGGTCTGTGTAAAAAAGGTAACAGGAGTAAGTAAGGATAAGTAACTATTTGTTCATTCTTTTTAAAAGCATTTTTAACCTGCAGGTTAAAGCAGTTAGTACTGTGCTGTAAGTACCAGTACTTAGAAAAAAGTTAATAACCCATACAAAATCATTGATCTGGTTGAGTGAAATAAATTCACAAAGGGAAGCAGAGCATTTAGAATTTTCTTTGTAACCTTGAAAGCAAAGGATTTGGTAAAAATACAGAAAACAAACTACCACCCTCACATTTTTACTGAGTCCAGATGGGATGGAGTTAACTTTCTTCACAGCAACCCATGTGGTGCTGTGTTTTGGATATGCAATTAAAACAGCCTTGATAAGATATCAATGTTTTGGCTACTGCCAAGCAGTGCTTGCACAGCATCAAGGCCTTTCCTGTTTCTCTGCTCCTCACTGCCATCTCCACACACTGGGAGCGGGCAAGAGGCTGGGACTGCTCGCCCCCACTGGCCAAGGTGATGCCCCACACCACATAAACTCATGCTCATAAAAAGTGTTAAGTCTTCCAAGGTAGCTGCTGCTGGAGACTGGCTGGGCAGTCTGCTTTTGGGAGATGGTGAGCGATTGCATTTGCATCGCTCTTTTTCCCTTTTCTTCACTTATTCAACTGCCCTTAACTCATGAGCTTTCCTGCTTTTGCTCTTCCTATTCTCTCTGGTGTCCTGCTAGGAGACTGAGGGGGCGACCAAGCAGCTGTATGGTTACTGGCTGGGGTCAACCCACAACAGTCCTTTTTGGCTCCTGAGCACACTGACCAGATCTACAGCTGTTACTTGGCAGGCTATTAATTCATGTTGCTGGTCACAACGTTGACTTGATGCCAATTTGATTTTTCCCCTCAGTTGCTCTGTTGCTCACTCTGTTTCTTCCTGTACATCCAACTCAAGAGCTTGTTAATGTCTGTTTCCAGGTCTTGCTGTGTTATCACTTTTTATTGCTGTACCTGGGAGAGCCACAATAAAAGCATCAGCCTTGAGCCTGCATTTGGCCCTGCACTGCTGCCATCCCAGTACCCTGGGAACCAACTCAGACAGTCAGCAATTATACCTTGCTCCTCTTCTTGAAACCACTTTGTGTACTAAATGAAGAATGGCATCTTTTTCCCCAGGACAGAGGTTTCCACCGTTGTTGCAACAGCCCTTCAGTTTCTTGAACATCCTAACATAACCAGAAGGTTGTACTGCTGTGTGCAGCAGCACTGATTCTTGGCTTCTCATGAGGTGAGCCAATCAGTTATAACCCACTGTGTAATTAGCAGAAAAGTGAAAGCAATACACTGTTTACTGATGGGCCCTCTCATGGGTCTGTGGGAAAACATCAGAACTGGAAATCTGCTCTGTGGAGTCCCACAGGACAAGTCACAAACTGTCACAGGCAAAGGCAAATCAAGCCAGTTAGAGGTGAAAGCTGGCCAGCTTGCCCTGGACATTGCCAGAAGATGGCCAGTACTCTGTACACTGACTCATGGACATCAACAAATGCCCTGTGTGAGTGGCTACAGCAACAGAAGCTGACTAACTGGCAGGTAAGCCCATCTGGGCTGCTGCACAGCAGCAAGACATCGCTGCCTGGGTACAGAACCTCATTGCAAGAGTATGCTACTTAGACACTCAAATGTCCAAGAGACAAGTGCCACTGAAGAACACAGAAACAAGGAGCAAGCAGAGAGGCTGTGAGAACTGAAACAGCTAAGGTGGACCTGGACTGGGAACATAAGTTACTCACTGCTCAGTAGTCCCGTGACACATGAGGACACCAGGGAAGAAATGCAATGAATAGATGGGCTTGTGATCAAGGGGTGGCCCAACTACTGAACAGGTCATCCATGAATGCAAAACATGTGCCATGATCAAATGAATCCAGTGGGTAAAGCCTCACTGCTGTGGAGAACAGTGGCTGGGAATATATGGTTGCTCCTACCTCAGGGTATGTTTAGTGGGTAATCCAGGAGGATGAGGAAACCCAGTGTATACTGCAAAGAGATTTAACCTTGAGGGAATGTATTCCACTGAATTGTATGTCATAGCTGTATGTCACAGTACAACAGCAGAAGCCACGAAAACTGAGGATGAGCCTTGCAAAGAACCCAGCAAGACAACTGGTTCCAATGCCCAATAATCCAACCTACCAGCTCTACTTGTCTCTCTCATCTTTTCCAAATTCTCTCCATTTCATTTTTCTCTTTGCAAAAGGGAACTCATGCTCTTTGCATCATGGACTATGCACTTCCTTACTCTTATCTATCATTAACTAGAACAAGATAACTGTAGTAATTTACACTATCGTAAATTAGAAGAGCAGGTTCATTTGTCTGAAATGTAGGCTGTCTTTATCACACTTAAAATGTTATAGTAACGTCATTAAGATGAAACAACAGATTGTAAAGTCATAGAAAATGTAAATTTTATAGTATCAGTGCTATGACATGGGTCTGGATTATCAGTGAAAGAGCTGTAAGCACACAAGAACACAAATCATCTTGTTCACAGGAAAAAAATGAGTTTGCTGAGTACTTTATTTCAAAATTAATTAGCAGAAATTGTTACTGAAAAATTGGGGAGTGCATCTCAAGACTGAGAAAATGAGGAGAAAGATCAATGATCTGTGATTACAGCAACTCAAATTTTTTTCCACTTGAAACACTTTGTGAACCAGTAAGCACTGGTCATTTTTTTGTGCTTTTCTCCCCTCCTACACACATGGTCAGATGGCTGTCACCGACCCCCTTTTTAAGATACTTACTGAAAGCACTGAAGACAGACTTCATCTACACTGCAACTACATTCTGAAAAATATTATTTAAGATTTAAGTATTAGCCAGAAAAAAAGCTAATTCAGATAATACCACTGTGCTGCACATTGCTGAGGTTTCCTACTAAAGAGTGTATGTAGAGAAGAGCCCAACTATTACTGCTTTTACTAACATGGACTGTTACAAGCATGACATACAATCTTTATTTCCTGTGAACAAGATAATGATTGGTGTTCTTGTGTGCTCACAGCTCTTACTGATAAATCCAGTCCTATGTCATAACACCAACACTATGGTAGTTTATGTTTTTATATGCTTGTGAACCTTTCTTGAAGTAACATGAACAAAATAAAGTACCTATTTTGCTTTGCCTTGTCTAGCCCCAGTACGTTTAGATGCTCTGCAATGGATCTGACCAGTTTGTGCTGTTAAGTCTGTATTGTCTGTGACAATGTGTAAAGCCACAGTAAGTACAAAGGCAGTTTCCTGGTGAGACTGCAGAAGAGGCAAGCACAAAACCAGACAGTGTTTGTTAATAGAGAAAATTGGATTAGAAATTGCCTGTGCACAAATTAGGAATGACAAGCTACAATTTTCACTAACACAACTAAGAGAAAACTCAGTAGGCACTTTTTCACTTTAAGTTACTTAATAGTGCTTTATTTTTAAGTTATTTCTGTCAACATAAACATATGAAAACACTCCCTGTTGAGATATACAATGTCTGTGGACTTCATCTGATTGTGGTATTTTAACCCCCTTTCCAGCACTGACCTCCTTTGCTTCCTGCTTAATGTTTCCTACACTGTATTACCTAAGAACTTCTATACTGCAGCAGGCTACCTGGTGAATATCGATGTGATCCTGCACATTCCTCTTTCTTCATCCTAGAAAACATAACTTCTTTCAAAGCATGTTTTCTCTTTAAAGATGTTCATGCAGACAGAGAGGCCCAGTAATAGGATTAACTGCTCAACCAAAATGGCTATCAGCTGAGCAGGCAGATTAATGAGATCATCTCACATGTTGCTAATTCCAAACAGCAATTTCTAAGACAAGGTTAAAACATGCTATAAAGGCAATCTGACAGGGTAAGCAAAACCATCTTAAAACACTGTATGTGCCAGGCAAAGTAAAAAATCACACAAATAAAAACATTTACTTTGTTCTGTAAGAGAGGGGCAGTTCCACAAGTGAGGGTCAAAATCCCTTCTGTCCCAGACATTTCTTTAACTGACATCTCTTACCTGGAAGTAGGAAGATACCAGTTACACTACTGAGGTAACTAGGTAAGAGAAACTCAAAGCATGGAAAGGGATGTAAAAAAGCTTGCTTCAAGCAGCCAATTAGCTACTACATCATACCCAGTCTGTTTGTTGCAGAGGATCCTAAATCACTTGTGCTCTTCCTACATTGAGACAACAGTTGCATTGCAGTTGAGAGGTTCTCAACATATCTGAACTACCTGTCAGCCTGAAGCAGCTTTGTTACAGCATTGTTGAGTCTGGCAGGGTCTAAGTTAGAACCAGCTTGGATGCATTTCCATCACATTCTAGTCAGAAACCCACACAATAGCTGGAACAGAGTAAATGTGAATATAACTGCAGAGACTCTCTTCTCCATATCATTTTCCTACTGAATTCACAGACACACCTTACCCTCTCTCTTCCTGATTCAGCCAGGGTGGCACATCAAACCTCTTTTCTCCCCATCAGCTACTCAGTTACCTCAAAACTGTCTCCTACAGGACCTACAAGCCACGTGGTTGAAGTATGAAGAGATGCAGTATGGCAAGGAGGGCCCAGCTGTAGACTTTTTACATTTTCTTCAAAGGTGAGTAAAAAAGTTCTAGTAAGAGTCTCCCAGACTACAACAGTGCCCAAGACTAGGAGTTGCAGTGTACCATGCTGGCTAAGCAAGAGTAACACCTTCATATGGTGCCATTCTTAGCATATCACAGGCTTAAGCTTGCACTAGCTGATGGAGAAATTATTAGTTTACACCATAAGAGAAAACAGTTCACCTGACTGTTGTGAGGTTCATAGGCTCTCACACTTAGCAGTCATTCAGCAGAAGATAAGTCTCAAGATGCTTTAACTTTAGGGAAAGATTAAACTGTTTTACAATTCCAGCAGCAAATAGCTGTCATTCACACTAGATACCTCTATTATATGAAGGCTCTCTGAGCATAAATGAAATTTACACTGTGACAGCAGCAGAGAAGTTTAGCTGTTGGAGCAAGTCCAGAGGAGGCCCTGGGATGATCAGAGGGCTGGAGCACCCCTCCTATGAAGGTAGGCTGAGAGAGAGTTGGGCTTGTTCAGCCTAGAAAAGAGAAGGCTCTAAGGACACCTTACAGCGGTCTTCCAGTACCTGAAGGGGCCTACAGGAAAGCTGGAGAGGGACTGTCTACAAGGGAGGGTAGTAATTGGACAAGGGGTCGTGGGTTTGAACTAAAAGAGGGTAGATCTGGATTAGATAGAAGGAAGTTCCTCACAGAGAGTGGTGAGACTGGCACAGGTTGCCCAGAGAAGCTGTGGCTGCCTCCTCCCTGGCAGTGTTCAAGCCCAGGTTGGATGGGGCTTTGGGCAACCTGGTCTAGTGGAGAGTGTCCCTGTCCCCCCGCCTGGCCAGGGGGGTTGGAACTACATGATCTTTGAGATCCCTTCCAACCCAAACCACTGATTCTATGGTGATGCCTCAAAAAGCCAGAATCAAAACTCAACAGCCTTGGTGACTATGAAGCAGGTATCCTCCTTTGCAGCGCTGGGCACACAGGGGATCGCTCCTCCAAATGTGTGCACCCAGTAAAGCCAAATTTCTCATATTTACACAGATTAACTATACATATTCACTCTAATTTCTAAGAGGAGGCAGGTTTATTCAAATTATTTCCAGGAAATCATTTACATTAACTCCTCACAGACAGGGCATGCTCAGTGACACTCAGGGGGTGTTCTGGTGGTCTTCAGGGATGAAGGCTGGACATCTTCCTCGCTCTCAGTGCATGCTCTTTATGGTTTTCTCCATAGTTACCAAAACACATTCCTGAGCTCACAAACACATTCCTGCACAAACTAGTTAGGAACCCCTTTTAACTGAAAAAAAAGATATACTCTGTCTCTTAATTGGTCATTGGTGTCAATATTTATGATTTCCCTATCTTCACTAGCTTCAAGGCTGTTATGGCTAAGTTTCATAGAAGCTTTCACAAAACAGCTCACACAGTTACAGCCATATTCTACTAAAATCCAAAACAAATATATTCTTAAAATACACAAAGTTATATTAATTGCTTCAAGGTACATCTACATCAATCTATTCAGCATTATTGCATTTCACTGAATCAATGGTTTTATGATTAATTACAGTGACAATTTAGCTAGTGTTCTCATTTACTGTGGTGAAGATTTTTACGCTTGGACTAGACCAAGTAGCAAGAAAACCCCAGATCCCCATCTTATAGTGGGGTTTCACAAGGGACTTCACCATTATCAGGTTATACATCCAAGGGAATCCACCAGCTGAAGACAACTTTAGGATTTGCAGATGAATAATCTGAATTTTCATTCGGATCATTACCTGCCACTACTGCCCCAAACTGTCACCATTCATTCAGACACTATCAGAGAAAGCTCCACAGCAAGTCACAGTTTATTAAATGGTCAACAGGTTATACTAATAGATTGATTGTTGACAATTATAACAGCTACTTACTCCACAGTATCGATCATCACTGAATATCTGCGGTGGTAGCGGGTTGCCTTGGGCAGGCTGCCTGTCCTCAGGAATATTTTTATACATCCATTGTCTTTTCTCCTCTGACATTGTGATATCCACTTCTTCAAACTCTATGCGATTGGCTTCCAGAAACCTTACCACATCTTGCTGCCTCTTCTTTATCTAGAAGAAAGGAAGGGAAAAAAAACTGTACTCGGACCAAGTTCATCAGAGCCTAGACACGTTTACAACCAAAGAACATTCCTCCTCTCCTGTCCCACTTTCATGGGATGGGAAGTCAGAAACTCAAAGACAAAGAATTATTTTTCCACTTTATGTTCTTAAAAGTTAAATACCACTGATTCCTTACAGGTTGGGAAGGTTATACTTCATCTCTTTGTCCTGGTTTCAGTCAGGATAGAGTTAACTTCATTTGTAGCAGCTGATGGAATGCTGTGTTTGGGAGTTAAAATGCAAGCAGTGCTGAGAACACCCTGATGTTCTTAGTTGCAGTCAGACAGTGAAGGACTTTCTCAGCTTCTTCGTATTTCTCTATTCATGAGAAAGGAGGGGCGAAGCCAGGACAGGTGACCCAGATGGGCCAAAGAGAGTATTCCATGCCAATTACGTCCTGCCCAGGATAACGGGGGGCTGAGGGGAGGAAGAAGAGGGGCGGTGGCGGGACGCGTGCTTCTCGGGGGGACGGTCGGTTCCGGGACAGCTCTGGGTGGTACGGCCTGAGTTGTGTGGTTCGGGGAGAAACTGCATTGGGGATCAATAGTTTCATATTCTTTTGCTCTAAAGTCCTGTTAGCATTGGTATATTTGATCTTTCTGTTATCTTAGTAAACTATCCTTATCCCAACCCACGGGCCTCTTAGTTTCTTGGTTTTGGAGTTATTTGCCCCTTCCTTTTCCCTTCCCTTGTTCCCCGCCTTTTTCCCTCTTCCCCTGCTCTTTTACTTTAAGGAGCAGGCAGCTGCGTGGATCTCGGCCCGCAGCCGGGGTGAAACCACGACACTCTTTTCTAGAAGGATCTCTGTGGTTATTTTAGCCTTTACTTGCTAAAGAGGCTTTAAAAAATACTCTTTGTAAACAGGACTCTTTGGAAGGAGGACTTAAAAGAGGTAGCTTGTTTTCAAAGTCATTAGGGCCTAGATTTTTTTAAGTATATAGGCACCTAGAGAAATGCATGGTAAAATCTGGCAAGCCTCAGAACAGTCTACTCCAGGAAGTGTTCATTGAGATAAAGATGTTGGTACATCTAGAAAAAAAAATCACAGCTACACACATTTTTGTTTTCCTAGACACCTACACATCTTTTAAAAACACAGCTTGATGGTTCCCTGAACAAGGATTGTTGAATCTTTAATTAGGAGTGTCTGTCTGCATAATACATATGCCTAAAAATAAGCCTGATCTCATCTCTTGTGTACTAGATATATGGTGTTTCTGCCCCTCAAAAAGATCATCATCTTTATACAAAAGCCTTGGAGGCAGAACACTGGCGGTTTTTAGCAAGTTGTAGTTAAGATCAACCCTTAAGAGCTAGCTGGGCTTCAAGCAGATGCACTCAGCTGAAGACTACTTCTGCCTCAAATAGGGCTTTATATCAAGATAACCACCTTCCAAATGGAAATCTGTAGGACCAAGAAAAGCTACCTGGGCTCACTCACCTAGGTCTGCTCTGCATTCTCTTTAGTCCACACTGTACTTTTTGCATAGACTTATTGAAATTAATTCTTTTAGACAAGGACTATAAATTATATGCTGTGTTTTTTACGGTTACATCAACATAATTATTTGAGGAAAAATACAGCTTTAATTATTTTACAGTATTCCTGGAGTGTCAGATCTATGCAGTTGCTGACTGGCATAAAGCCCAGGTGGATGAATCATGCCTGTGGGTATCATATGACCTAGATACTATTTGGAAATCAGAGGATTTTTAGAGTGAATGTACTAGTTGTTCTTGTCACACAACCCATTCTATCTACCTAAAAACACCACAAAAATGCTTAACTTCTGGAGATAATACTAATAGAATCATTGTTTCCTTGAAATAAGAGGGTAGCCATCCCAGGGAATTGCAGACAAAGCTCTTAAATTATTACTGCCTTTCTTAATAAGTAGGACACATTTTGTGTCTTTTATTCTTTTTCCTTACAGATGCTGATGGGGGTTTGAGGCATATGTGAAAGGATCTCTTTCATACATACAGCAGCTCCTAAACTTGTGTACAAGTAGTGCATTATCAACCCCAGCAAAACTACTTCAAAGGTAACATGCCTTTCACTGCCTCCCTAAAAACTGCAAAGAAATTCTGTTGTCAATGTAGAAGTGAAAGATGAAAATATTTTCCTCTTTCACCAAGAAAAGTTGCAAGGGAGGCCTGACAGACAGATTTTCTTAACATGAATATCAGCATTTGTTCAAACAGAAATGAGACATCTAAAACGGTATGTGGGAGAGGTCATTTCCTTATAGTGGTGTACTGCCACCACCAATATGGAATTCCCTCTTGCACTGGGTCAGAGCAACTAGCAAACCACATACAGTGCTCAGGACAGCCCTCTGGCCCTGGGGCTAAATGGCATCTTCTTGCCAAGACTGTTAAACCTGCACCCTCCCAGAGTGGCTGCATGCTAAGTGTATATTGGGAATGAAACCTGGCATGCTGTAACATCTACATCGTGGCCACGACCTGTTTGTGAGACTAGCTAACACCTGGTCAAAGCTGTCAGCAGCCATTCTTCTCAGTTTCACAGTACCAGAGAGCTGCAGTGCTAGATCCAGGCCACAAACCAGCACACATGTATCTACATGTACCCATTTCCATCCTGTCTTCCACTAGTCTGGACACAAGTTGAACTGTAACTCAGATTTGATCAGATCCCCAGTATCTTCACTGTTCAGACCATGAGAATTATTCCCAAAACTCACATTTACTAATCTCTCCTTTTTATTTTTATAAAACTAATTAAGATGTTGGAGTGAAATAAATTGTAGGGTGGGGTTTTCTTTTAGCCAGAAGCCTTGTAATTCTACAACTCATCTGCATGAGTTATCAGCTGTGGATGTGCCAGCTGCATACATTTAAACAAAAGGCCCTGAAAATTTTTAGCCCAAAAAGCAGCATCTTCTCCTCCCCCAAGTAATTTCAGTCAAGCCTGTAAACTGAAGCAAGAGCATTAGATACATTAAAAATCCTATTACATTATGCCTCATTATTTAAGACGGATGCTCAGAGCATCTGCCACAACATAAACCATCTGACAATTCCCCAAGAAAACCACAGGACCTTTGTCTTCCTCTACAACTGGATGCGTGCCGCAGGAGTGCGTCAGCCTCACAATCCTGCCTGCAGCTCTCATCTGTGGCTACCCTCATCTATAAAAGCTCCCAGCCTTCAACCACATGAAACACTGAGCAAAGACAAGAAGACACAAAGAGCAGTGTAGTTCTCCCTCCCTCACTAGCCTGCACAGAGGATCTGAGCTCTTGTCAAGAGCCCAGTGGAGAAAAATACATCTTCCTTTGATAAGCTACAGAGGTGGATACTTCAGTTCTCTGTGAAACTTAGCCTTGTACCTTGCAATTTGAGGTCTTCAGAGTATGATGTAGCCAAAAAAAGAGTATTTGTATCTGAAAAGATTATTTGTATAATCAGAGGTACCATGTGCAGTAAAGCCTGGTTTGTAGTTCTTCATACAACACTTTGGGAAAGCATCTGTATTCTTAGAAGGACTGACTGCTTTAGCATCAAAATATTTTGGTTTTAATACATTTTAGCACATGAGAATACACTGAGATACACCATCAAAATATCTCTCCATTGTGAAGTTTCAGAGGGAAACACTTAATTTTGTAATTATAGCAACTGCAGCTCCCATATGCATCCTAATCATCTCAAACAAGCAGTTCAATTTTGATTTTTTTTAACTTTCCTTATATTCATGAGAGCACATTAGCCATAAATACAAATATGAACAGGAAATACCTCTTCTTATGAAACAGCAACACTGACTTTGAAACAAAATCCATGTCTCTAATATGATCCTACTCTATCCTTAACACAGTGAAGAAAAAACCTAATAGGGCTAATAGTCTAGTATCATATTATGATTTTCTCCCATATATTTAACAGACAGTTTTCTGAATATCACTTCTCTGGGATTGGTTTTACTGTTGTGTATGTTTCTAGTCACAAAAGTAAGGCAGGAAAAATCTCCCAGACACATCTCCATTTTATCACAGTATTTGAAACTGGTTTCATTATTAGAATTAAAAAGCATTTTTGACATACAGAATTGCTAATCACTTGCCTAACTTTTTTTAAAAAAAAGTCTCTCAACTGAAGTATCCTGGCTTTCTTTCCTAGTTTTCA
Source organism: Hypotaenidia okinawae (assembly GCA_027925045.1). Lineage (NCBI taxonomy): Eukaryota > Metazoa > Chordata > Aves > Gruiformes > Rallidae > Hypotaenidia > Hypotaenidia okinawae. The sequence continues at coordinate 87,266,839 of BSDF01000003.1, forward strand.
TTTCTTCATACTGATTTGGTCAGGTAACAGGAGGATACTGCTTTGGAGAAATACTTCAAAGACATCCTCGGGCCAGAAGGGACTACTGGGATTATCTGCTCTAACTTTCAGCATCCCTGAATTAATTCCTTAGAGGAATAAAGAATTTCCTTAGATATTTTTTTGCCTGAACTGATAACAAGAGAACCTGCTAGCCTTTGTAAAATGTTGCCATCACTTAAATTTGCTTGCTTCTGTTCAGATTTTGCCTCAATTCCAGCTTCCAGACAGTTTTTATACCTTTAGCTAGACTGAAAACTCTTCTGTTACAAGACTGCTGTCTCCCACACAACTAATATGGGGGGAACAGATGTCCCAGCTAATCTGAACAGTGATCTCTGGTAAAAAGATTTAACAGTAGAATAAAGGTCACAAATCGTGCCCACATTAGACCATAAGTTTAGCAAAGTCAGATCACAGCCTCCATCCAAAATTCCCTGGAAGCTTCTCATCACTTCCAACACAACTAGAGATCACAATTTTCTTCTTCCCCCACAATGCTTCCTGAAACTGCTTGCAGAAGACCTTCTGAACTAGAAAGACTTGCCTGCTGACCAAAAAGCATATCATGTGGTATTTCCACTACTAAATAGCAGCAGTATGTCATTATGCTATACCAGTTTAGCTAAGATATTAAATACACTGCAAAAGTCTCACTAGTAGAAGATTTATCTAACCCAGATAAGATAAATGAGTATTACTTCTACTGTAGTATAGATGACTCAAGGAGCAGTATTAATAGGCACTGTGAAATAAACATAATTAAATAGAACTCCTCAGCCTTATTTCATTAGCCCAGTTAACATAAACAGGGCAAAGCAGACAGGTTTTCCATTTCAAATGTCTTGATAATTTCAGTGCCTGGTGCCCACAGAGCAGACCTGGGAGACTAGTCTTCTGTCACGGTTGAGCCCCAGGCGCAGGGAGGCAGCATCGCCCCTCGCTCACCCCTCCCCGGCGGGACGGGAGAAACGGCCAGGAGCCCCCGCGGGTTGGGGTAAGGGCAGTTTGCTGGCGCAGCACAGGGAGGGGGGAACAGCAACACAGGCCCCGCGACACAACACACACGGAGCTCTTACGGAGCGACCGGAGGCTCTGCCCGCACCCAGCCGGTCCCAGAGCCACCCCTCCCCACCTGACCCCCTTTTATGGGGGCCTGATGTCACGGGGTGTGGGGAACAACAACTCGGCTCACCTGTGCTGGCTCCTTGGGAGTGAGAATTCTGTCCTGGCAGGCACCAGGCCATCTTCTGATGTGGACTCTAACCCTCACCCACCTTCTGAGGATAAACCGTTCCCTGGGCTTCACTCCTACCGCCAGCGAGGGGAGAGAGTGACAGCCGGTGCCATGCAGGCTGGAGAGCGGCATGTGTAGCACTGGCTGTCTCACAGCCTCTTCATCCTGGGACTGAAGGGACCAAAGGCCTAACCTCAACTGTCCACTCATTGCAGGCAGATCCCAAGAACAAATTCCCTGCTTCCTAACACAAAATCTCATCCCCTCCAAAAAATACTCAGAACACAGATGCCAGAAACAGGGCTTTGTGATGAGCATCTTCTAAGCTGGCTTGTCAGACACACACACAGGTTTTAGAAGCCTGACACTGAAAAAACCCCAAGCTGGAATGCATGTCTAAGTCCACCTCAAAGCCTTGTTTTCACAGACTGCATATGTGTACCTAGAGCTCTGCATCTAAAGACACAGATGGTCCTGCTGGTTCCCTTCTCTCTCTTTCAATCTCCTTCCTGACCTCTGCCCTTACTCCAGAACTGCAGCAGCCATGGTACCCGCCCACTGACTCAGCTGAAACCTGAATGCACTGCATTTGGCAGGGGTACCTTTCGGGTGCAGTCTGTTGATACAGCTAAGCAGATCTCACCGCTGGCTGTCACCGAGACAACACAATGTTCCTTCCTCCCTCCTGCCAAGAAGCTCCTGCAGCTTTCCTTGCACAAGTATAATTCAGGAATCAGGGGAACAAGGGAAAGAGCATCAATAATGTCAGCACCACAATCTCATCAGTTTATATCAGTAGCAAAACCACACTGAAGGAAATGGCTCAGCAGAAGCTGACCCATGACCAGCTACAGGTATTTGAAATACGAACTGCATAAACACCATTGTATTATATAAACACAAGCTCCTGCTCACTCCCACAGCTGAAAATATCAAGTGGGAGCCTCTGCCTTCACAAGTCATGCAAACATAACCCAAGGGATGGCTGCAGTGTAAATTGCAGATGTCATATAGTTGCTCCAGAGGATTTCTAATCTTCGCCTCTCATACAGATGAGGCTCAACAGACACTCCCAGGCAGTAAGGAGAAACTACACTGCAGAGAAGAGATGCAAGCCCTAACCACATCAAACGAACAGAACCTGAAACAGTGTTAGCCTACACATGCCCTAGAAAAGCAAGGTGCAAGATGGAGGCAAAGCCTCTCACAAACATGCTATAAGCTTCAGGTTTCTACTGTGTTTCTGGTTTAAATCAGATGCAATTAAAAACAATTTCACACATTCACCAAGACTGACATGCAAATCCTGGTGGTTCTGTTACATGTGGAACCTGTAGTAACAGATTTCCTGCCAAATTTCCCTTTCTTTGCCTGGCTTAGCAGAGCACACAAGTGACCCCTGGCAATTCTTACTGCACGGAGATGCCAGTGCTATGAAAGACCTTTAAAAAGGTTCATATGACTAATTCATTGTTCTTGGCACATGAAAATATAACTCAGCTATGTACATAGGCAAAAAGGAAATGAGAAGCTGTAGTGAGTTGAAGGAGGGTAATAAAGAAGGAATTTGAAAAAAAAATAAAATCAGCATTACGAAACTATTCTCAAAGGTAACGTACGTGGCTACCTGCCATAGCAAATACTGCATTACATGTGATAAAAGGATAAATACATTATATGTGATAAGTACAGTCTCCTCAAAACAGACCTCCAAATAGCTTACAACACCCTCAACACTTCATCCTCAAAAAAAAAAAGTTCCAATATCCTAAAAACTGGGGACAAAACTTTTCAAACTGAAAAGAAATAGAACAGTCCCTGATGAGTGGCAACATGCAGCCTGCACTGCCCTGGTCTCCTGCTAGCCACACTCTTCTTCTTGCATACAGAGACACAATTAAGGGCACGCCACATGAAATACTCCATTGAACTGAGAGGGCAATCTGTTCAGCTTCACACAAAATAAGTTTGCAGGTCGCTGCTGAGCCACTGCTTAGCAAGGCACTCTGCACATCTTTCCCTCTGTGCAAGATCTGCATGGTAGCTTTGATGGACCCCAGTATTTAAGCAATGCAAGTGAAATTTGAGCCAGGTTTGTTTTCTAAAAGACTCCTAACCACAAGCAGTCAGCAAAGGAAAACATTATTTTATTTTTCACTAAGTGTACAGAATACAGTAAACTGCTCCATGCCCAATGCCAGCTAAGCTTGTATTTTCCTTGTCAGGTGTTGCACTATGAAAAAATGCATTTAAATCTATTTCTGTGCATGTATGCCTATTACGAGCTGCAGGGAAAAGCTTCTTATTTAATATAGTTTGTAAGAAACCATTGGTCTCTGTGCAAGTAACAAGGTAACGTTCAGAAACCTGAAGGAATCTTTAGGAAGTACAAATACATCTGTCTTCGCAGGAAACAAAAGATGATGGGAGTTTGCTCAGGGAGTTACCTGGTATCATTTCAGTAAGCATAAAGGGAAAAGGAGAGAGAGAAATGGAACAAACATAAAAAGAGGAAAGACCAAGAAAGGAAAGAGAGAAGGTCCTACAGAAGTATCAGCTACAGGCAGTGCTATGCAGGGTACCTTTGAGCTGTGTGCAGCTGAGAAAGCCTCTAAAGTCACTCCCAAGTCTACTTCCTTTGATCTATTCTGTATTTCACGAAAAAAACCAAGAATTGCCAATGATGCACACAAATGAAGTAAGTAATTCTATCATCATTTTCTTCTTGCAGTAGGAACAACATGTTCCTACAGTGTTGAAAATCCATTTACATGTGAGTCTCTGATGGACTGGAGAAAAACAGACGCTATGAGACCCAAATCGTGGCTCATTACTTCCCATCACAAGAATAAGAATATCATTGAAGTGGGATCTATCTTCTAATTAATGACGTGGATTTATATTCCATTGCACCAATGTGAAACACAAATAAACAAAAAACAGCACTGCTTGTGGAAATATTTTTTTTTAAAAAAGGCTACACCAAACTGAAACTTTGCAACAGGGACTGAATCCAAACTTGGAAGACCAACTGAGTGGATAGGCAGGCAGCTCCAAATCAGAGGGACCCTACCCTGGCAGACTAGCAGCCAGAGGACTGAGTGAGAAATGTAGTAAGAGGATCCCAAGCCTACCCTGGGAACCAGCAGGTGACTGCCAGATGAAGGTCAAGATACTGATTGTTCTAGTAGGGAAGCTTGCAGAACCTACCAACCTACCTACAACAAGAGCCCCATTCTTTAGAATTACACTATCTTGAAAACTTTTGCATTTGTATTTGACAAAATACACACTTGAAATCATATTTTTGCTACAGATACGGGATCTTTCCTGGATATAGGTATTTTCTTGGGAGGGCACCAGGAAGGCATACTGGTTCTTCTTCAGTTGGGCTTCTAGAAAAAATTTCTTAGCCAGCAGTAAGGCAAGAAGCTTCCAAATCATTAGAAATGTGCTAGGAGTTGTTTGGGGGGGTCTGAAATGAGGTTTGAGGATCCTAGTGGCTAGCACAAAAAGCAAGAGACACTTTGAACAGACTGGAAGATATCGGGGATTCATAAAGCATACTCTCAAAAACTTCTCATGTGTCCTGGTTCCAGCTAGGACAGAGTTAACTTTCCCAAGGAACCAGCACAGGTGAGAGTTGTTATTGTTTTCCACACCACATGACATCACACCCCCATAAAAGGGGGTCAGGCTCCAGGGCAGTCCTAGTGCAGTCAGGATGGTCCTTCAGGTGAGGTGCTCTGTGTTGCTGCTTGTCAGGTTGGTAAGTACTCAGTGTTATCATACTGTGTGTATTCTACCATGAGTTCTGTTATTCCTATTGTGTGGTGCTGAGTCAGTAACTGTCGTTATCTCAACCCAAGGGGGCTTTGATCACCCTCCCCTGGGAGTGGTGAGTGAGGAGTTTCAGGTGCTCTGCTACTGCTTGGGGCTGAACCACAATGGGATAGAACCACTCTGTAGGAGCAGAACAGTTCATTTCAAAAGACTAACAACCCAAGCCCTGGCTGGCAGCTAACTTCTTGCAGCTGAGATGTTTTTGTTTGTAATTTACCATATGTTTCAGTAATTCAAGAGTAGTTGAAGTGTTATTTCTGTGCACTTTTCAACAGAAACCTCCTGAAGTTGCCAGAGAATAACTTAAGTCTCCTGTTTAGCATTCTACATTGAACTCCTCCTCATATTTTTCTCTTTTGTCAAAATAACATGTTTATAGCAAGTATTTTACATCATGAAAGAAACCTTTTCAACAAGCAACAACTATCTTCCTTTTCAGAATGTGTACCACACACAAATACAAGCATGATAATAGCATCCCTTATTAGTTCAGCTACTCTAAAGTTATCTTCTAATTAAATGCAAGTTGTTCCCTGGTCTCCCTGATATAAGTTTGCTTTCTTTATTTCTGTAAGTTATTTGGCTCTGAAGAACATACTTTGCTTTTCAGTGAAGTCCCAGTTGAGTATGGTAGTTGAGAACTGTCAAGTTCTGAACTGTTGGAAACTTGGTCCTGCAGTGATGAACAGAAGATGGACCTTTCAATCTCACAGTTCCTCCTGCACAGTTAGGAGGGTGAGGAATAGTTTGCTGTCTTCCATGTGGAAGTCAAATGCTGCTGTAGGTGAAAAGGTGCAGATTTGAGGTATTACTTTGTTAATGTGAATCAAGCTGACCCAGTAGAACTATGATTTTGTGGAGGGAAGAAAACCAAGTTAACTATGTTCTCTTTATTTTAAGATGTATGAAATGTTTAAAGCTTACTGAAATAGCACTGAAGAGAGCAGTTTTCTAAGCAGGCTTTGGGAAAGTAATTAAATGTTATAATACTCTAAGTCAGTAGTGTGCCCTGGTAGCTAAGAGGGCAAACTGCATCCTGGGGTGCATCAAACACAGCATGACCAGCTGGTAAAAAGGTGATTATCCCAGTTGTATTCAAAGCTAGTCTGGCCTCACCTGGAGAAGTGTGTGCTGTGCTAGGCCTCACCATTTAAGAGGGTCCAGAGGAGGGCAACGAAGCTAGTGAAAGGGCTGGAAGGAAAGTCCTATGAGGAGTAGTTCAGGGCTTTGGCATTGTCTAATTTGGGGAGAAAGAACCTGATGGGAGACCTCACTGATCTTCAGAGTTTCCTGAGAGGAAGGGGAATGCTCATCTCTTCTGCCTGGTATCCAATGACAGAACACCTGGGAATGGTGACGTTTGGACTTCATGTTAGGAAGCACTTCTCTACTGTGAGGGAGGGCAAATACTTCTAGGACCAGGCTTCCTAGAGAGGTGCTTGATACCCCAAGCCTGTTGGTCATCTGGACAATGCCCTCAGCATGCTCTCATGTGTGGTCAAGCAGTTGGACTAGATAGTTATTGTAATTCCCTTCCAACTGAAATAGTTCTATTCTGAATTCTGCCAGTAAAGTTTAAGACCAAAAAAATCCCTCAATGAGATTTGCATAGACTTTGTATTATATAACATGTTTATCACCTAGACTTAAGAGGAAAACACATGTTTGCCTCTGGCATGGTGAGTCAGCAGAGTGTGAACTCTATGTATTTATCAGTCACACTGTTTTGTTACAATATAGCACCCCCAGCTATAATTTCTGTAATTACTGCAAATGATACATAAAAGAAAATTTTTGGCACTAAAAAAAGGTCATATTTCTTCTGTCTCACTAGCTGTAAGGATCAAAACCCAGTGGCAGAGAAATACTGATCTATTAGAATGGATTAAAACACCTGGCAGCCCATGAGACATAAGTAATTATCCTTGCTTTGTTGGGGTGGTGTCTCAGATCTGTTAGCTCAGGATGTAGGTTCTGCTGGCCATCTCCTACCTTACCCGTGAGGCTGTACCCTTTATATTTTGTCACTCGGGATCCACAGCCCAACACCCAGTTACACCCAACTGCAGTTCCAGCTATTTCTGAATCAAGAGCTATTTGATGAAGAATGTGGAGCTGTAAGATGCCACATGCAGTGGAGTCTCCTGCCAGCATGGTAGGCTTTCACAGAGACATTAAGGCAGGCTCCAAGATTAGAATGCTGTTCCCCTATAAGCACAAGGTCACATCCATGTTTCTCCCATGTGACTACTGCTCTCCTTTCATGAATCTGAGAGAATGTTCAGACCCCTTGGACAAAACATTGAGCCTTTCCCTAAGAAAGACTGTACTTGCATTTGTTTGTTTTCTTATCCTGAGGGATCAAAGATGATATGATTCCAAAACACTACAAAGACTGAAAAACAAGTTGGTGAAATAAAGCTGTCAATATCTTCACTGTTTTATCCACACTGCACAGATGTGTCATTCTGCCAACTATAGGTGTGCACACTCCTGATAATATGGTTTAAAATAACAGCAGTAATGGCAGCACTAGTCATTCAGAATTTGTTGTGCTAAGTTTTAACAGATATTTACAGGCTTTTCCCAGCAGTACATGAAATAGTAACAGAAAAACACATTTTCAGCTTCAGATAAATGTCAAATTTCAGATAAAATTGGACTTATCACTGCAATGTTCTATCAGTATGTTTTTATAAGGCTAAGATGATAGATTTTGTTGATGCCATTCTCTAAACTAGGGCTGACTGCCACTGCTATTATTCAGATCAATAACAGAATTACCTTTGACTCAACTGAGAGCAGAATGAGGCTTCTAACTTTGTTAATAAAGGTCAGTGTTGTTTCTCTTTCAACAACTGCAACTATTTCTCTGTAACGTGTGTGTTCTTGCAGCTCTGTGCAAATGACTCCTTTTATTCTTCTGCAGCCCCAAACACTGCAGCAATCTGATTATTACCCCATTAAGTGCAGACATGTCTCCTGCAAGGACAGCAGGAGTCATCTCCACATAGCCAAAGTTATGCTGAATAAAACCCACAGATTTTTCAGATTCTCCTGGAGCCCAGTGGTGGGAACCTTTACTAGAAAATAAACCTTGCTGCAGGCAAGCCAGACTCACTGAGTGGGAAGGAACTGCTTGCACATCAGGTCTTCAAAGGCAGCTGTCTTTGATCAAAAACCAATTTTTTTATCTCCTTTCTAACTGATTTTAGCTTCCTAGCAGGTTACTACTGAAGAATTTGATGTATCCAAATCCTTCAAATGCCACTCCTGCCTCTGCTTCTATATAAACATACCAGATCACTCAATTAGAGATGCTCCAGGAAGATTGTCTGACCTTAGGAGATGCAGATCCAGATCAAAGGTTTAATACATACTTGAATTGTGTTTCTTTCAGATTAGATGGGGATATTTTCACTAACCCTGAAGCAAAGTAATGACAGGATTTAGTTGATGATGCTCTATTCTTTATCAGATCAAAGGAAGCTTCATTTCAAGTGAAGACTAATTCACTCGCCTCTCTCTGAAAAACACAGAAACACAACCTTGTGTAGTGGAGGGTATCCCATAGCAGGGGGCTCAAAACCAGGTGACTTTTAAGGTCCCCTACAACCCAAGCCATTCTTTTATTCTATGGCTCTAGCACTCTAGCTTACACAGAAGACAGGCAACCATGTTTACAATGCCATAAGGTCCAGAGGTTCAAATCAGTCATTTTTGATAGGACCCCACCAGATGCTGACATTAAATTGAGCAACCAATGTTGAGGCACCAGTATGTTATCTTTGTTTCTCTTCTGGGGATACAAAAATCAGGGATTTGTTTTTACCACTAATAGGACAATTGGCATATGTTGGTTATTCCAAGGTTAGGAAGCATGCACAGATATTGATACAGTGTATATTTAAATATATATGTATATGCAAAAAATGTATGTCCAAACAAAGGGTTGTTTTACATATTTGCAAGAGTCATTCCCAATCATTAACTTCCAGTTTATTCCTTGAAGTAAAATGAGAAACATCTTACATTTTATGATGAATGGTGGGGATTTATCCAGAGGTAAAAAAGCAAAATCAGCAACAAATCCTGGAACTCTTTGCTGTTAAGATAAGCTCTATCCTACCCAAGGGAGACAGGCAATGACAGAAGGGCATGCTGTTACAAGTCACTGAGCAACCTTCATCTCCTAGGACCTTCTCTTCATAAATCAGCTAGCAAAACAGTACCCTTCCTCCATGCCAAATTCAATTATTCTTCAGTGAAGTTCAATATTAAATTTATACCTAATAAGCTTGTCTACTGTTGCAAGAGATAGTTGTTTTTCTCATTGTCCTGGTTTCAGTCAGGATAGAGTTAACTTCATTTGTAGCAGCTGATGGAATGCTGTGTTTGGGAGTTACAATGAAAGCAGTGCTGAGAACACCCTGATGTTCTTAGTTGCAGTCAGACAGTCAAGGACTTTCCTTAGCTTCTTCGTATTTCTCCATTCATGAGAAAGGAGGGGCGAAGCCAGGACAGGTGACCCAGATGGGCCAAAGAGAGTATTCCATGCCAATTACGTCCTGCCCAGGATAACGGGGGGCTGAGGGGAGGAGGAAGAGGGGCGGTGGTGGGACGCGTGCTTCTTGGGGGGACGGTCGGGTTCCGGGACAGCTCTGGGTGGTACGGCCTGAGTTGTGTGGTTCGGTGAGAAACTGCATTGGGTATCAAGAGTTTCATATTCTTTTGCTCTGAAGTCCTGTTAGCATTGGTATATTTTATCTTTCTGTTATCTTAGTAAACTATCCTTATCCCAACCCACGGGCCTCTTAGTTTCTTGGTTTTGGAGTTATTTGCCCCTTCCTTTTCCCTTCCCTTGTTCCCCCCCCCCCTTTTTCCCTCTTCCCCTGCTCTTTTACTTTAAGGAGCAGGCAGCTGCGTGGATCTCAACCCACAGCTGGGGTGAAACCACGACACTCATCTCCCCCATTAATGAGATAGCAGCAACTTTTTAAAGATTCTTCATCACTATGGTTCTTATCACACCAAAAGAAGGGTATCAATGTGCTTTTAGACTCAGTGTCTTCAGAGTGGTGATAAAGGACTGGCACCATCTTGAACAGAACTATTAAGAGATTTCACCTGAAGTATTGAAGAGGGATGCCTAAAGACCAGAAAGCAGGCTTAGTATCCATGATATCTTGCTATAAGACAAACTAGGTTAACCTTGCAGTTCATCAGCAAGTTTAAGTTGCTTCTTGAAAGATCAGGTCACGCTTTCCTCACTTACATGTGTCCTACTGAAATGAGTCTGATGTCTGCTTTTAGAAATGAGTCAACAGTGACTTAGGTTTCTGAATTGACTCCATTCCTCATCCACTGGGTGCTGACTAAAGAATATACAAACCTGAGGAGAGAGGATGGAGGAAACAACTTCATGGCTACTGAGGAACTCAGAAAACCTTCCCAGCAATTGCAACTAACTGTAGACTGTTTCCATGGACAGCCATGAGTAAGAAACACTACCTCTGCCTCTGTTTTCCCCCTCACCTTGCCAAGAAGGAAATTCACCCATCTAAGGGACCTGCCAAATGTTAACCATCTTTTGTAAAATGTACCAAATGTTTAGCTGGTATATGATCATGGTTCTGGACACAGTAGATTTCAACTAAGAATAGACTACAGGACTTGTGTTCTTTACTCTTCTTATCAAGCTTTCACACTGCAAACAGGATAAGGATTGCAGTATTTCACTGTGGAGAGACTCCCTTAGGAGCCTAGTGCTTGAGGCTGCAGGTGAGGAAACTGTTGCCCTTAGTGTATTTGCTAGTAAAACAATAGCCTTGGTTACCAGCTCTGTAACAATTATTTATCTCCAAACTGAACTTAGATTGCTAAAGATAAGACTGACCCTGATTTTATACAATAAGGAACTTCCTTAAATGCTGACTACTTTTCTTCCACTCCTAATTTCTTCTGTATTTTCCACTTTTGCTAAAAATCTGGAATAATTATATTGGAAGATGTACAGAAGAGAATCTAACACAGGTCAACTGAAACATGTTGCATTCTAGGTTTAGATTTTGCTTTAATTAAAATCAAAAGCATTCATATAGCAAGCGGAATGGACTTACTCAAAGTAAATGTCAACTTTGATAAGACTATTAAACCAGAATACTCAAGGTATCAGCATATAGGACTTTTTTAAGCTCTTACAAGTACTAATAAAGGCAACTCATGCAGAATATTGTTCCATTACACTGTCAAGCTTTGCTTTCTGAGCTTTGGTACTGTTAGGCAACTTTGACTAGTATGCTTCTACATTTACTGGTATGCATTCACTGCTGCTTGAATATTATCTACAGATCCTTAAATTTTAAAAATGGGTAAGTAGTGAGGAATAGAAAGCAGACATAACTCTGCAAGAGTTATTTGTTTGTTTCTAGCCTCGCTGTTCACCAGAATGGTGGTAATTCAGGAAATTTTCTTGCCTAGAATGTGGCCTGTGTCATGCAACTGGTACTTGCTTGCCATGGTCTGCACAAGGGCAGAGGCTTAGGAGTCCAATACAACCATTCTACCAACAATCTAGGTCTCTCAGTTTGAAGATCATATCATGGGGTTCATCTCCCCTTATTGCTAATGAGGATATTATGTTTGCAGACAGTACTTGAGCAGTTCCAAGTTGGTGCTGGCAGCTTTGTACAGTTTATGTGCATGAATAAAAACATTTAGGACAATACACAATCAAGTCCTGAAGTTTTCACACATTAGACAACTCCTAGGTTTAAATGCATGGAAGCTACCTGGCTTGGATGAAAGCCCAGTTGGTCAATTAAATTTTGCTAACTTCAATAAGCTTTGGATTGCATCTTACAGTTTACTATGATAGACTCACATCTTAGTGAGTCTGAAGATCACAAGATTTGCATTAGAGGCATTAAAAAAGGCTGTTGGTTTCAATTCAGTGCTGGACTATTTTCAAAGACACTCAATTTAAAAAAAGGGAAAAGTCCCAGATAGCCTGAAGGTCTAGTGTTTAGCATGTTTTGCCCAAGTAAGATTTCTTGAAACACAGTCCAGAGAAGTGAGTATCTGACCTAGGTTTACAGAAAAATAGCTGAACAAGTTTTAGGGAAACAGTTCTGTGATGCCCAAACATACTAGAATTCAGTTCATTGTCTCTCAGCTAAGACCTTTGTGGTTACAAGAAACCAGACACCAAGGCTGTGGTCGACTGCCCATGGAAAATGTACTGCTTTCAATTTGAATTCACCAGATGAAAGTTGCTGGTACCAGGAGCTCCAGTTCAGCACTGAAGCAGCTGCAGTGGGTTACAGCAAGAGAGCTGGCTGCCTTGCCCCTCTGCCAGAGTTGTCTCTGCAGGAGCAATGTTAGCACAGAACACTGTGACAATGACAGCTATAAAAGTAATAGTTTAATGTACAACAAAATGGGAATAACCAAAGAATGGCATCTGCTTCATTCCCTGCTTTTCCTCCTCTCTAGAAAGCAGACAGGTGAGTTACGTGCCCAAATTAACTTTCATTTTACTAAACAACACGGAAAGTGAAAGTAATCCAAAAGTCATTAAATTGCATGCAAGTTAATGTCTGCTGGTTTCCATTAATGTAAACAAATTCAGTTATATGTGACCTCCTGTGTTCACTGACACTACAACCAGGGCTATGAAAATTCATTTCCAGGCTTTGATATGGGTGGAAGATCAAAGAGAACAGGACACCTGTGAAGGATGTCCATCCAGGGACTTGCACTTTGACACTGCTATACTTTATAGAAAACCGAGGCGGGGGGGAAATCCTTCTTAAAATGAAGAAGTTGCCTTTTATTACTCATCTAGTTCTTTCCAAACCATGTGAATATATTCAAAATGGAGGGCTAAATCTGTAATGGATGTCACTGTATAGTTGTTAGAGACATTGAACCGTATGCCTGTACAAAGCAGGTCAGTGAACGGAGAGTCAAAACACACTTCAAACAGTCTTCAGAAATTCAGAACAATACCTCCTTTGAAGTTCTATAACATCTACAATTGAAGTCAAAGTTCAGCACTGGTCCACATTGCTCATGACACTGTAGTCTAAAGTGTGTTCTTCAATGTAGTATTATTTCTGACAATCTATCTGCCAAGAAGTGTAAATATTTGAAAAGCACTAGAGCACATAGGAATGGTGCAACAGTTAACTACTGAATACCACAAACAGATGATCTAAATCCACTTGTATCCTTGGGCCTAGGCTTCTCACCCAGCTCCCTCCTGAACATGCTCCCTTAAGCTATCTGAAGCACTCTTCAGATCCTCTTAGCTCTCTCCATCATGCCACAAGAGGATGTAACTAGAATTTAGACTTCTCTAGAAAACAGACTTGAATGCTAGATCCACAGAGGGTCCTCAGGGTGAAAAATAGCTAAAGCCTTCAGCACTGACCTCCCTGCTTTGCAGAACTCAAGAGCAAGCCTCTCTGCCACATGAGCCCTGCAAAAAGAGCTTACAAAAGCCAGCAGAGATGAATGCGAGTCACCTGACAACAGGGAACTTGGGGAAGGATGAGGGAATGAATTCTGTCAGTCAAAGGGACTAGATCTAGACAGTCCTCAGATCTCTCATTTGGACATAAAATGCTAATGTCCAAGACACAGATACATGCTGTGTCCTGTGACTGAGCAGGGATCCAACTTTTTTCTTCCAGTATTGCTGCTTTTGCTACAGCACTACTCTGCAGGTGCACAACCAGAAGCACCACCATCTTGACCAAGTGGCACAGTATGATGATCACGGGAGCATCATAGATCAGGCCTTGAGGATCCAATCCAACAGGTATATCCTCACCATGCTGACAGATGTTAGACCATACTGTGGTTATGCATGTAAAATACTGCTCTTTCCCACATCAATAGTGCTGAATCACTTCTAATTGTAAAGATTAAAGTGCTGTTTCTGAAAAGCTGACTTACCTGCTGCTGTGATCTGATTTTTACAAACTTTTAATGTTAAAAAAATCATGATGATGTTTATAGTTTGCAAAGCTTAATATTTTATATCATAGGTTGCTGAGTTTCCATAAATCCCATGCAACAGGCTGTGGATCCCTCCAAATGACTGCCATAACTAATACATTTTTCACAAAAGGCAATTGTATCAACCAAATCACTTTCAGTATTGATTGCTGAGCTTCCAGGGTGCAGAGGTGCAACCTCCCCTCCTCCTTCCCCCTCCCCCTGCCATTAGGTGGTGGATATTCTAAAAGTGTTGTATTAGAAATGAATTTATTCCACACCTCTCAACAAGAATCACATTCTTCCTGAGAACTGCTATGAGAACTGTTGAGTTATGAGTTTGTGTAAGAGAGGGTGGAGTTGAAATTCATCATTATCGCTAGGAGACAAGCTTAGCCTTAGGAATGTTAGCATTGTATTTGTCCTCATTACATTATCCAACAGCATGTGAACCAAACAAACATAACTGTAATTATTCTGACATGCTGATATTTTACACTGTGATTTAAAGTTGTTCTGGGAAACAAAAATTACAACTTGCTTGACCTCCATAGTATGCTTAAACAAAAGTAGAACTTTAGTCTATAAACCCTGTATTTGCCATAGAAACAACTCAAGTATAACTGTACCTATCTTATCAAGCTTCCTAGTAAAAGAAAAAAACAACCCACAACCCTCTTCAGTAGCAAGAATCAAAGTACAAGGTTTAGTCATTTAAAAAACTCCGTTCTCTCTGGGTTGGTGCTTTTCCTCCCCAAACCTCTAAACATGTTCTTATGGAGAATGGGGCTGAGCAGCAGTTGCCCTTGTATGCTAAAGGGAATTCATTTCAGTGACGTGTGTCTCACATTGTTTGAGCATGCAAAAATCTCAATGGGAAAGTGTTTCGTGTCTCTCACCAGTCAGAGATGAAGCTCCAAGTCGATAAATTATCACCGCAGAGGAGAAAGTACAAGTGAGACAGTTGTTGGAAGTTTCTCTGTTATTTGACAGCCCTTCAATGACATTCCCCTTAACTGATCTCAGTCCTGTTCCTTAGAGAAGACTGGAGGCTCTTCTGGGTATTTCTAGACAACTGTAGGAATTCCAGGTATAGAATTCCTTAGCTCATACTACCAGCTTCCTGTCAATTAGAGCTGCTTTAAAACACTGAATACCATTTAACTGAGTCAATACATAGTATGGTAGCACAAGCCCAATTTTTTAGTGATAGATTGGAAAATGTGAAACAGATTAAGTTACAGTCACCTCTGGTGAAAAACAAGGGCACAAACTATTTCCTGCTGAGGGAGAAAAGTAAACGGCTAATTTTAATATGGCTTTTCTCCTAAGCACAAAAGAACATTGATTGTCCTTATCAGGGAGGAGTAGCAAACCCTCCCTCCCCAGTCCTACAAAGAAAAGAGTGCTTTGAAATCGAGACACAGCTTACCAACAAGCAGAAATCCAGGTCAGAAAAAGTAGGAGACAGTAAGGCTTGTAGAAACATGCCTGCCTGCCTATTCAGAGGCTTCCCATTGTGATTCAATTGGATCTGCCAAATGCATGCTTAAAACAACACGAGGCTATTTCAAAATGTACACATACACACAAGGGCTCTCTTCTGTCCCACAAGAAGCTTTCTGGAACCTGCCTACAGCATCCCGACAAGGTAAATCCACTGTCCTGCTTCCCTAATACCGCAGATGAATGTTTCCACTCAAGCAATAAAGAGGTTTTAGGATCTGTGAGGTCTTTTAACCCATGAAGCATTTGTATTTACGTGTTTTTTTTAAAAAAAAAAAAAAAACAAACAAAAATAGTTACTACCAATAACCTTTCAGGGTGTCTAAGAACCTGCAGATGTGAGGAAGATGCTGGAGGGAGAAGTCCAAGACCAAATGGAGGAAAGGTTCATATTGTTCTTGGCTTCTTCTCATCCACTGCATTGTTTTCTTTTCTCATTCTCCAGAATGACCCCCAACACATTTTTATGCACTGTTAGAATTATGTATGACTATTGCACGTTTTTATCTTCTTTAGCACAAAATCATGCCAAGTATCAGGATCAATAAACATTTCAGGACTTTCCATGGCACATGATATTTCTGTAAACTGAAGCTTTTGCTGACTACACGGTTTCTCAGGAAAGCTTCAGCCATTTGACCTGGCTATTCTGAAGATTTCAAAAGGAGTCATTCACAGAGCATTATCTCATTATATTTGCTAGGTAATATCTTTTTCACCAGTTAAGGAAATTGCTGCATATTATTTTTATCTAAACAAATAGTTGCTTTCACCCCTCCCTCTCTGCAAATTCAAACCAGTCTTATTCCAGGCACAGAGAGGAAAGAGGACTGAGAAGTGCCCCTCTAACTGCACGCTGCAGGTGAGGTAACAACAAACCCAAAAGCTTATTCTACAGACTAGATGGAGTTTTCATTTTAAGATAAAGAGTCATTTAACAAAACATCTCTAGTGAGATTAGGAAAGTGAGTCATGTCACTATGACACTGCTTTTAGTTTATCAGCAAATATGACACAGGTAAGTTTTTGGTCAATTACAGTAGGACACATTCACGTCAGTCAGCCACATCCACTCTCACAAGCTTACAATTTGACTCAAGCTGACCTACGGATTGAAATTAAACCATGGATTCTGATACTTTTTAACAGGAGACAGCGTAGGATCCACAAGGGGTACTCCTTTCTCTAGACAGGAAAATCATCCTGTCTCATAGATTGCGCAGGATCCCTCAAAAGTAACTGATGTAGTTTGTGCTGAAGGCTGGAGGAGACAACAAGGAATTGGATGATTCAAAAACTTAGTTTCCTATCAGTAATGTTTAGTTTAAAACTTCCTTGTTTAGAAATGTACAATACACTTAACCATTCTTTTCTCCATGTGTGGATTCCCACATAACCAGCTGATGACATTTTCCTCAATCACTTGGCCATGATCTATGGACAACCCCTGCAAAACCCACAGTAAAGCACCTTGGTGATGTTAACACTGAACACGGCAGGAACTTAGCCCATAATGAAGGTTCCTAAATACTGTGGTAACATAGGTGAAGAAAAACTGATGTAAAAGAGCTGTCACAGTTCTGGTCATGTGTAACAGTACTGTCAATCACTACATTTATCTATTCTTCTCTGAGTAGGCTGTCCTTGGACATAACTGCTGTCCAGATGAAGAAAGTTGACTGTCACCAGAATGCAAACTGTTACCCATATTCTATGTCATTTTTTTCTGTTGTCCAACCCAGGAGAAGAAAAAAAAAAAAAAAGCCAGCAAATGAACTGATGTGTGGCTTAATTGTTTGTCAACCTCAGATTTGGTTTGCTGGGTTAACAGATTGCGAAGGGTCTTACATTGCTGCTGTTAACAGGGTATGTATCTTGCAGGCAGAGACCGAGGAGGGAGAAAGGATAATCAAAAACTCTTGTCAATAACCTATTTGCAGACTGATCAGAACAGGAGATATAGGTAAGATAATTAATTACGTGGCCCTTTACTCCCCTTAAACAAAAGCAAAATATGAAACTACGCATTATTGTTCAAGCTATGAGGCATGAAATAGAAACTAAACCTAGCAATACTGAGCTACGACAGCATGAACCAATTGCCCGTGTGGGGAAGGAGATGTTTCTATTAAGGATGCTTGATGAACATGGATTTTGGACTTCTGAAGATTCTCTGTGTTTACTCGGTTGGCTGCTGAAATGGATAATTAGTTTTTATTAGCTGTAATGCTGCCACTAAGCATTTTGAACAATTCTTGCCAAAACATATCACAACACGTACCTGTCACTGTGCCACTGAACTGAAAACAAGTATCGTGCAGATAAAGGCTGAAGGAAGTGAACACGCAATAAACCTTCAAATGGGAAAATACAGTGCTATATCTTTCTGCAGTGAAAAAATGCCGCTGCCTTCGCTGCTGAAGCATAAAGAACAGCAATTATACCTAAGTCCTTCTGATGCTTCTCATTAAAGAACAAATTCACCGGAATGCTTACATTCAGATTGCCTTAACAGGAATCAGAGCTGTCACATTACGTGAAAATACAGAAATTCATAGGTCACATGCATAATTAATTCAAGAAGAGAAAGCTCTAAGTACTTCAGTTAAGCAGCGGATGCAGCGATGTCTTTCAAAGCCAAGTTTGAAAGGAGCTGTACCTTTTCCAGAATATTTGTTAATGCAGAGAAGCGCTACCGGCCTGAAGCGTGTCTCTAGGCTCTCCTTTTATTTATTCTTTAAACCCGCAGTAGTTGGCAGGCACCAAGGCACGGCACCTGACCGGGCTCAGCCCGCCGCAGGGCCCTCCACCAAGGTGCTGAACCCCCCTCCCAAGCAAGCAAGTTTAGCCCACGCTCATCACCTTTAAGACTCTTTAAACACACGCAGCATTTGTCCCCTACAAAGAGGTTCCATGGGGAGTTCGTTTTGCCAAGGCAACTGAGGAACAAGTTACGCTTTGGTGGCCCTTCGGGAGGGTGGAGGGGGTGTCATTGTCACCTTCCCCCCACCCCCCCTCCTATTGCACACACAACCCTGGCAAATTCAGAGCCCCGTTTCGCAACACCCCACTGACTCTCGGGTCCGTGTCGGGGTGCGGGGCGAGGTCTCGGGGCTGAGGGTAGGTTCCGCAACTGCGGGGACGGGGACCGGCGGCTGACAGCCACCGGGTAGCTTCGCTTCGCTCCGCGCTGCTGTCTCCGGCCCCCGGAGGCTGAGCCCTGGCCGCGGCGGCCCCGCTCTTCTCCCTGCCGCTCGCCCCCACTTACCGCCACCGAGCCCGAGGAGGAGGCGACGAAGACGCGGATCACCATCTTCACCTCATGAGCCGCGCCGCCACCGCGGCGACGGGACGGGACCGGACGGGACGGGGCAGCGAGGCTGCGGAGGCGCCGCTCCCCCGCACGGGACGGGGACGAGGCCGCCCCGCTCCGCCCCCGAAGGGCGGCCGCCAGCTGCAGCACCCCCTTCCTCGCGGCGGCAAACCCTCTCAGGCAAGCTGGGTCCGGCTCCTCGCTGACAGGAGACAAGCGATAACGGCGAGAGGCGGGAAAGGTGGGGGCGGCGCGCAGGGGCCGACGGGCGCTGTAGTTCTCCGCGGGCGGGGCACAGTGCGCTGTTCGTCGTGCTTCACCGGGAAAACCGAGCCGAGCCGGCAGTCTGCCTGACTCGGGCAGCCTTGTCCCCAACGCCTGGGGCTGCCAAGTGCCACCATTCGCTTTTGGGAGGCTGAGAAGGGGGTTGTACCGCCCTCCAGGTGTGTTGCCTGCAGGTCAAGGTGGTCCCTGCTCATGATGAACAACAAATGCACTTAAATTCATCCCTTCTGCCATCAAGGGCTTCTCCCTGATAGTTCGTCCCACGTGGCTGCTCTCTGCATTCCTACCCTGCGTGGAGCCACCATCTCTACTGTACCGGGCTTGTGCTCAGCCCACCTGGCCACCATCTAGAGCCACAAAGAGATGGAAAAGGGTGCTGGAGAGGGTGCACAGGGACATTCCTGTCAGGGCAGCAGAAAGGGATGAGGCAAGGGAGGTGGGCTGCTGGGCAAGAGGATTCTCCTAGGCCATATGTCTCAAAGGAGTTAAACAGCGCTATTTTCACTCCCTGGTAGAGATGTACAGTTCTTGGTATTGTCAGCTGTGGAACAGATGTTATTAATCAACAGAATAAGCAGATAACCCCAAGTAACCCTTCATCAATCAGCTCATCTGCCAGTGTCTGAGGGGAATCCCTACTGCCCTCATCAGCTTTTGGGTCTGTGAAGACATCCTGTCTTTATTTAAGGACTCAGAACCACGTAGCTGGCAGCCTTATACACATTACTATAGTTGTAACCCTCATCCTCTTTCTTTCCTACACGCAGCCAGATGGTTACTCATTCCCTCTGACTAAACTCCCTTCCCACCATTTCAGCCCCACGGGGAAGTGCATAGTGTCAGCATCTTTCACACCTTTGCATCACTCCCACCCTCAGTGAATTTCCACCATCCAGACTAAGCGTGGACCTCGACTTGCTGCCAAATATGGCCTTAAAGCTTTCTCTACATTTCCATATTGATCATTTATTTTGAAATCCTGCAGATCTCAGAGAAGTTACTTAGCAAGAGCCATAAAAGATAATCAAGACACTCAGTGCTCATTTTGAGCTTGATTTATATCTTGTGGAAGTCACTGGGAGGCTTTCCACTGACTTCACTGTCCTCTGGAGTGGAGCAAAAAGATCAGCAATATATAGTCTAGTCTTGTCATGAAAATTCAGGTACCAATATTGCAAGGATTGATAACAATGCATTACTTTGCTTTCATGAGAGTGCTTGCTGAAAACAGAGTAAACTTAATTGGAGTACACTTAAGTACAAAGGTTAAGATTTTCTGGCTTCAGTGCTCCTGTCTTCCTTTGAGTGCAGCTCTTACTGTGGGAACCATAAACCAGTGACCAATAAATGTTTACTGGTTAATTGGTACTGAACGACTGTCAAAAGGAGCAAAGGAGGCAAGCTTTTTATATGTTGGTTTGTAAGGTAGCTCTGAACAACTTGCTAGAATTCCTTGATAGGTGAATAATTATAGGAATTTGCTGGAAAATTCCCATTACCCTACTCAATGAATTTCCTTCACACTGCAAGATTACTTTTGACAACATATTTTCCTGTTGTACTCTAAATTTTCTTGAAAAGGTGGAGATGCTTACTACCAATTACTTCTCTATTTACTCCCTACTAAAAAATACTGTATTTAATATTCTAGTTTGGCCATACTCTTAGTATATGAAGCAAGCAGAATTAGGGCAACTCACTACAGCTGTTTGGATTCAGTTGTCTCACAGCATTCATTTATAATATTAATCTTGCCTTCTAATGTATTTATTACATGCAACAAACCAGAAAAAAAGTAGTGAAGTCTACTTCTGAAGGGCACTGAATATCTTTCATTCTCACTAAACAGAAGATGGGGATGCTCCTGCATCTCAGAGACAACCTTGTGACAACCAGTAACTGTGGCAGAGTCTGAAAGAGTGCAGTAGCATTACCTAGAAGAAAAAAAATGCAGCAAATTCAGTAACATTTTAATTTTTTAAAACACCCTTTGAAACAGCATTTGAACAATCTCAAGATATATTTCAATTAATTTTCTTGTAATTCTCCATTTTTATAAGTAAATTTATAATTTTTTGGGCTAAAAATCTTGCATCTACAACATCTCAACTTTGATGTAGCATGGGCACTGAGAACTCAGACAGCTTTTTTACTTCTCTCTTTTGCTAATGTTTCCACACACACACAAAAGAACTAGTTCTGTCATGGAAGTAATCCAGAAAATTAGGAAAAAGAAGTATTAGGGTTGTGGAAGATTTCGAAGCTTGTGCACTGGTATCTTACTTTACAGGGCTCCTAAGAGGAGAGCTCTTACTCTGTGGAGGGTGAAACTGATCAGATATTGCCATGTGAAATTCCATGCTTCCAGGTGGTGTGCAGGTTAAGACTGGCCATCATCCTCTATCCTGCAGCAGCTGCTGGTTAATGTCCCAAGGCCATACCTTTAACTCCATTTCTATTTTACAGTTGTGGAGGCCTGAAGACCAGATGGTACAAACAGTTAAGTGGAAGAAATGTGATAAATTAAAAACACTGTTGAAATGATTTATGAGCAGTTTTCCATGTTTACATGAGGTGCAGGCTGGAGTTGGAGATGTGAGTTTATGGGAGACAGAGGGTAGTTTCTAAAGATTTCATGGTGAGGATGATTCATTATTATGCCAGATCTTCATGGAAGATTAAACACAACTTTACTGCTGCTAAGGTCACAAAGAACACACCAAACCAAGGCTTGAGAATATGTGAAAACAAAAGCATAAAAGTACAACCTTGGACAAAGAAGATTCTAATAATGATAAAAGATTATTTGTGTAGCGAGATGCAACAGGAAACAGGAGAGAAATCCTGGAGTAATGGAATATTATATTCAGAACTGGAAAAGTGGTTATTAATTCATCCCTCACCTCAAAGGAGCAGTCTCGTTCTCTGAGGCATTTTAGTTTTCTGGTCTGTAGGTTGTTGGTACCCATCAGTTATTTCTCTGGGTTCTGTGAAAGGTTGCTAAGAAGTAGCAAACTGACATAGAACATACAGCAATCCACATACTTGAAATATCTAAAGGTGCATTTAGTACTTTTTAAAAATTGTAAGTATCAAAACATGTTGAAAATTACCATTTTAGAGTGTCATTAAAAGCTCTGACAGTCCTGAGCAATGTTCCTTGGTAGAAATGTGACTGTCGGGCCAGTGAGCAGCAAAAGGAGAAGGTAAATAGTAGAGAAAACGGAACTTTCCAGCTGCAATAGAGCTAAGGAACATCATCAGCCCACCTCACAGTGCAGACTGCAAGAGAAAGCAGATAACTTAAAGGCTCAAGAACATACAAAATGGCCAAAGTAAGGTAAGAAAGGGATTGTTCCACTTGCTGACTAATGGCACTCAGTATGGTGGCTGATGGTCTACAAATACCGTGGCTAGTCACAGCTTGAAAGCATATGAGATAATGCTATTTGGAGCCTGACTCTGCACATACATCCTAGAAGCCACTGTATTTGTACAGCATCAATTAAATCACAGAAGGACCTGCAGGGAACACTCTCTCACTTGTATATTAATGCCTGCAGTCATGGGTTGTGCATAACTCTATGGCTCCTGCTCTACACGCACAACAGGTCAAGCAGCTGCTCATCAAGATCACCCTATGCCTTGCAAAAACACCTTTAGAAGTTTCATCAATCCCACCAGAGCGTCCCAATAACAAACACAGCTTCACACAGGAGTCTTTTGGTTTTTTTTCCCAGAACCTTGACTGTGGCCAGAGGTTTACATTCAGAGCATTTCACAGCTTTCCCCACTGTCAGATTTTAGAGATAATGTCAACAAAATTAAACACTATCCCAAGAGAAAGGTTTTTCTCTATTGATTTGAACTACTCTAGAGCTACTACAAAGTGCAGATGTTAAAGCAGGCTCTTGAGAAGACACAGACCTGGAACAATTTTGAGAAAGGTTTTTATTCTTGCATTCACAAATTTGTGGGATATTGAGGAAAGTGGAAAGGTATGGCTGCACTTGATTTTTCTACCATATCTTTAAAAATGCTAGCACAAAAAAAACCCACAGAGAGCTGACTAAACCTTCCTTCGTGCCATTTAAACCAAAATATATCTAGATCATTCTAAAGCTGTAGAAGAGTCCATTCTCCTCAACTGCTGCCCTTCAGTTGAAGTCCTAATCTGCTGCCCTTTAGTTGTTAGCATCTGTGCCTGCTTGATTCTGCCCCCCCCCCCCCATGAATTCCTAATACTAAGGACCTTTGAAAGCAAAAAAAAAACATTTTCCTGTGAAATCCATCATCTGATGTAGCTCAGCCATCTGACTTTCAATAACTGAACCTGGAGGTAAAAACATCTTTCATGCTCTGTATTAAATCATTCATCATTCCTTGTGGAAGAAGTGCCAGAGTACATTTCCCACTCATGTTTTTAAAGATCCTGCCACTGCTGAAGCCAGTGGCTCTGACTGAGGAGCAGAAATCCAGGCAATTTTTGGTCAGTGGTCTGCCTTCTACCCCATCTACTCTCTCAGCCCAAGATATTGGAAACAAATCAGGCTTAACAATGTCAAGCCCAGTAGGCTAGCATTTCTTGGTGAAACCAAATTTTTTTATTTTTCCTTTTTATTATTTGCAACTTAGGGAAAGGAGTCATCTTTATTTCTTCTAATTTGAACAACCGTTAGTAATCTACATTACTTACATTACTGCAGAAGGATGAGGGATGAAAGCCCCCACAAATCTGCATCTCCAGTTCCAGTGCAACTTAAATTGGCAAACACTCGAGATGCAAAGTGCACTCAGGGAGCAGCCATAGAGCATTACATTCCCTCCAGCCCTTTTCTGGGGGACTTTCTGCCAAGCCCTTGGAAAAGCAATCTACCACCGCATTCATTTTGGCCATTTTCCAGCTGGTTTTCCACGTCTGTCCAGTTCCACTATGACAAGGCACTTTAAAAGATTCATGTCTTGCAGGATGCAGGAGAAGTGGGGCAGCAATAATATTTATGTATGCAAGGACAAAGAGCAAGTAATCTTGTGGAGAATAAGAAGCAGCTGAGTACGTGAATACTGGCAACTTTCCTAAAGTGTATGCACCAAATAAACTAAGAATAGTTATTATTTTCATAGTACTTAGAGGTTTTTTAAATGTTTCACAGAACAGAGAAGGAAAAAAAACCAACCTTGGAACACTGACATAGATTCAAGGATGAAGATTATGCATGTGCTGCATTTGAAGCATGTGTTTGAGACCACAAACGGAGGCCACACTCATGCCACGGGAACACAAGGCTATGCTTGGGCACAGGACAGAGGTGATCTTTAGGAACCAGCAGTGAAGTCTTTGTTCCACGCTAATCCTCACCTCAGAGCCAAAGGAATCTCTGTGTGTGTGTGTGCTGTGCTGGCCCCTACCCCACTGTAAGGGTATCTCCTCCCCCTGGAGATGCTTCTGGGTGACTAGTAAAGTCCTTACTCACAGACAGGCCGTGTAAATGACATGAATTTAACTCCATAAAAGCAGTGCAGACAGCTGCAGCCAACCTACCAGCATCCTTCTAGAATCACAGGTGTCACGGGCAGGGGCTAAGGAGAATGATGAGGTCGAAAAAGCTTGCGGGTCCTGTGTCCCAAACTGGAGAGGGGACAGGCAAGTGGGAGCCAGAGCCGGTGGAGGGAGAAGGCAGGAAAGTACAACATGGCAGCAGCGATAAGGGATGTGCTGCAGGCTGGTTGTATTGACCTATGTGGGAACTAATTGCAGTTTCATGAGCTGGTTTGGACAGAGAGGACCCTTCCCTGCCTGGACAGAAGCAAAAGGGATGTGGATTTAGAGCAGGAGCACGCTGGGCTGAAACCAGCGGCCTGGCCTGACAACAAATGCGCTGAGCAAAGGAGCATGTAGGAGGCAATGTAAGCCGGGCTAATCAGCAGCTAAATACATGAGAAATTGTGCAACTTCTCAAGTGACAGGCAGACAAACCAGCGCCCTTCCATGCCCTTCCATGCCTTGTCTTACTAGTCTCAACTTCTTTTGCTAAGCATGAACCTGCCTGTCAAAGCAGATGCACATTTTGTACTCTTTGGTAAAGTCACCCTGCCAAATTTGCTAACATTTATTTATTCCTTTCAGATTTGTAGCACAAAGATGGTTACATTTTGCATTTTTGTGTCCTGGATTATTTTGCATTTTTGTGTCCTGGATTATTTTTTTTTTTTGCACGGTGTTCTCCCAGATCAGATCTTCAGTGCAGCTGTTACTCTGTCTCAGAGCTATCTGAGGTTTATTTTCTACTGCCAGAAAGGTACTGAGGAGGTAGCGGTCAGAAAGTAGTATTTTCCATAGAGGACTAATTAACGTGTAACTGTTGTTCAGTTCTAAAATGTAAAGTGGTAAAACTGCTAAGTGGCATTTTTAGCATTTCCCAGAAGTTATCTACAAAACTCAGTGCTGTTACCCCAGGTCACGTTTGACCTTACCAGCTCTTCTTTGCCGAAAATAAATGACGTGCTTTGTGTCTATGTTTTTCCATTGGGAGAACTACTAGTTGACACGATAAGTACGAATTACTTTTGTTAGTGAACGCACAGCTTAGGACAGCTTCCAGATGATGCAGAGCATGACTTGGATGGTAAGAACAAAAAACTAATTCAGCTTGGGTTTGTTTTGGTTGGAGGGTTGGTTTTTTTTTTTTAATTAATTGAAAAACGGCGGTGAAAAGAACACAACTGGTCTTCATCAGAAATCTGTAAAACAAACATGGCAAGCCATATGAGAAGTTATGAGAGGTTAGCAAAATTTATCTTACTGCAAGAAATGTTATTTGCTCAATTCACCAAAATCATCTTCAGGATACATACTGTCTGTTTCAGCGAGCCACAGACACATACATGCAGGCAGAAGGGTCGAGTCTGCTGTTACATTAATGGCATGGCAAGGGTAAGCACGTCAAAGCTGCTATTGATTTCTTTTAAATGCAGCTGGACTGAACTAGCATTACTTCAGAACAGCAGATACAAAATAACTAATGAAGGTATGGCCAAGCAGCTGTGATGCTACACCTAACAGAAGCCTTTAACTTTGGGATTCTTTTGGGGATGAACTTGAGTGCAGAATATGACCCTGGGCTATGTAAAACTTCTGGAGATTGTCCTATCTTTCATAATAAAAAAGTATGAAGGAGGTAGAAATATACCTCAAATATTAAGATTTACAAGACTAATGCATACAAACTAGACTATTTTAGGCAACATACCTGTCTCAATCACAACCTGTTTTAGCCATGAACTGGGCAGCATAGGCTGCTCTCAGATAACACCTGAAAAAGAAGCCACAATTGAAAAAAAAAATTTTAAAAATTTGTATTTTGTGAATTATTTCCTTATGTAGTTGTCTTTTGACCACAAATGGACAAATATGATACCATAGCTATATCAGAACCTAAGCGGGTAAATATCTGTGATGCTCAGTCTACTTTGTACACTTAAAAAAAACCCAACACAGTTCTATATAAAATAACAGGAGGTAACTTTGACTCAATAATAAAGTTTAGTATCGATGACTGCAGTCTATGATAGTCTGAGAAATATTAAACTCAGCATAATGGATACTTTGGTATCATAATTGGATGCAGCATTTCTTAATGGATTCTAGATAAGAGGACGAACAACAGACTCTGTCTCTGAGTTTTTGGACTACAGAACAGGGGGTGAAGATTCAGGCTCTGAGATAGCAACTGTAAATAAATCTGAACTCTAACTAGCAACTGTAAATAAATCTGAACTCAGACAACAGACTTCTTTTTAGGGTATGACCAGTGAGGGCCTTACAAACCTTTCATAGCATGACCCCATGGTGAGACACTGGCCTACAGGACAAGAAACCTGTCTTGGCTCTGAGTTTTTACAGCTGATCTAGTGTACAGTATATCTTCTTTAAAGTGATTTATTTCAGTATTTCTTTTATGATCTTTCAATTTTATCACTTACTGGGATACAGCTATTAAGAACAACAAGCAGTAGATCATTGTTAGCTGTGGTTTTCATACCTACAGGCCTTTCCATCTTGCTCAGATTCAGCTGTACCTGTGGTATCTTCATGCTACTTCCATGTTGCTTTCACTTCCAAGACTGGGCTGTCTCACCTGTTTATCTGAGTGCTGCATCTAGATGTTGAAGAGAATGAGGCTTATTTTTATGGGACTTGGATATAACAAGGATCACGGTTGAAGATGTTGCTTCTGTCAAAGGCTGGAATTCATGTATCAAGACTAAATTAGGGATTCAGAGCAAATTTCTTGTGAGGCTGATCAAAAACAGTGCTGTGAACTTCCCCAGGAACTAAGGGCTATTTATACTTCTTGGTACAAGTTACACCAACAAATAAATAAAACCAAGTGAACTGGCTTTTGATACTTCTATGTTTGGAGCTCGCTGAATTCCAACAGAGATAGGAACCTTTGTCAGCAAAGAAAATCTTTTTTGTCCATCACATGCTGATTCATGTCTTGCACTAATATGGGAAACGAAAGACTGTTCCCAAATGGGTATAGTGCCACAGAGCTGGTTCTCACACAGAAGCAGCTCTCTTTTACCTACAAAATATTTGTATGGACTTATTAAATTAGAATTGCCCCTGCCTCTGTAGTACATTTTATTATATTTTTATTCTTTGGGACTGCAGGGCACTAAAGGATGAAACAAAAAATCCTCCATGCAGTCTTAATCTCACCTCGCCACTCTCTGGTTCCTTCTCTGACCTTGCAGTTTTTTGTAGTATTTATTTGTAGCATTCCCTAAAATATTAGTTCTTTTCTAAAGGTTTTGCTGTCCTTTTTTTTTTTTTTTCCTAAACTATTATGTATTTCTTTATTTTCATGGAGGGGGAAAAAATAAAGGAAGAGTTTGGTTTAGCTATAATGAATGCTTCATAGTTCCTACAGATCATCCAGGGACACCATTCATAGTTAATGATTGAAATGTAGTAATAAAACATGAAATGCATGAAAGTCAACAGTGATGCCTCTGAAGGTAGATCTTTGACAGAAATTGCTGACAGCATCAGAAACTTTCCCTCTATAAATACATATATTCAGACATACTAATTTCTCTATTTATTCTTTTCCCTTTTGCCTTCTCTCCCTTGCAGGCATCTTCTATATGTGCTGTTTCAGGGTCAATATTCTAGCAAGACAGCAGTTTGTCTATAATTTAATTTAACATTTTTCTTACTTAATTTACATTTTTAGCCTGCAGTGGTTATTTGCATGGAAAGAAATTGTCTTCAAAGGCTATATTTAGCCTGATATATCGGATTAGAAATGTAAGCCAATCATGCAATGAGGTTAATTTTAAATCCTGTGGAAATTGTACCACTCCGTTCAGTTTTCTCAGCGCTGGCACCCATCTTGTTTGAGGTCATATGACCTTTAACTCCAGTGTCGAATGTAATTTCCCAGCAAAAGGAGTACAAGCAATCTCCTTAAAATAGGCATTTTAGAACTCGTAAGAAGAAGCAGCCTGAGCAGATTTATTTTTTCTTTTTAAAGCGGGTGATCTGCGGGCTGTGATTGTGTTTAAAAATACGCAAAGAATGAACAGAAAAACAAACAAACAAACAAAGCAGAAACTTATGCTTGCTCTCCTCATCCCACCACATGCAGTCTTCACCAATTGTTACTTCTGGGTCATCCACCAATACTGGTAGATGCGTTTCAGCCAGTGCTGTATCTATGATATTGAGCCAATGTTAATATCAGTTATAAGACTATTTTTGAGGTCTACAGTTTCCGTAACTGCTTTCTTCTACCTCAGTTTGTCCCCATTCCACACTCCCTCACCCCTCCCCCCTCCAAAAAAAAAAAAACAAACCACCAAACATTTTGAATATTTTTTTTCCTTAAATAATATCACTGTTTTCTTGGCAGTGACTGCCTAGGGATGACTATCACATTCATCGTCCCCATCAAATCTATTTATATCTATTGGTTAAAATTCAGCTTGTGATCACTGAGCTGCAGATGGAGCTCCCTGAACAGCAAAGGAGTCCACGAATCCGTGCCAAGAACAGTTGGAGCCAGAGCGGAGAGGGGGCTGAGAGGATCTGTCACTGCAGAGTCTTTATCCCTTCGACCTCAGAGAGGTGTCAAAAAGAGGCAAAGACCGCTACCTCACCTGAGTATTACTGCCAGGGCTTTCAGCAGACTCAAGCACAACCTGATTATTCGGGGTTTTTTGCAGTGACATGATTTTTTTTTTGGTCTTTTTAATTAAAGAGAGAATATAGGCAGTAGATGTGATTGTCAATCTTCCAATGAACCATTAGCAAAATACTAAAAAGAGGTATTTTTGAAGTATGGAAAAAGCAGAGTAGCACTTCTGTTTAAAACGTGCTTTTCCAGCAGAATTCATTAAGCACAAGATCAAGGCAGCTCCATTCTAACCTATAAACTTCTGGATGATCTGCTATAAGGATATTTTTGTTTTCTAGGGCATTGGCTCACTCGAATGTTTCATTTCTGAAGTGCACGAACAGGAGCTGAAGAAAGGGGTTTAGAAAAGAAGGAAGGACCAGACAACCGGCAAGTGTGTTTATCTCCAAGGCCAGGAGCTGTGCGGGAGGGTCCCCATCCCTGTGCAGGGCTGCACTGATTTGGAAAGGGGTCCAGATGGACATCAGAGTGTCTCCTCATGGAGCGCTGCAGAATTAGGCTAAATCGAACATATTTAATATGATCTCGGACAGCTAAGCTGCTTATCACTGTCTGTCAGATAATACATTATACAGCTGAGTGGCTAATAGATTAAACAGAGAAAGGCTGGTGGCAGGGCATTTTCAGTTGCTTTGCGTTATATTCTTTCCCTAGAAATGGCACTGTGAATTTGGAAGGCGCAGGAAAGGATTCTCAGCCTCACGTTTTTCCAGGAAACCTGCTTAAAAAATATGTAGAAAGTGAATACTGTCTTCTGTATGCAAAAAATTGAGCAATCCTAAAAGTCATCATGCTTCACAAATCTTCATGTGATGGATCTTAGCCAGGAATAAGGAATTCATAATTAGATATAAGTATTTTTTACAGAAAATCAAACAAGAACTCTCTAGTCTGGTTCTGAAATTTCAGATTCAACGAAGGGGGTTCCACCTACAGAAGTGCGAATGAAATACCGGTGCTGATGTAAAGATGTTTGCATATAGTCACAACGGTGCACACAAGCCTTTGGTGATACCTGCCCAATATGGGGCCTGAGAAGGATGGGGACCTCATGTCTGTAGCTATTGCCCTTAATGAAAGGAAGGGAATGAACAAGCTAACAGCACTTGCATGAGAATAAAGCAGTGCTTTTATTTTTCCGTATTTATATTTTATACTTCTGGTTTTGGAAACTCTGTTTCTTTACTTAAACCATTCTAGACACTGGAACTCGATCTCCTTCGCTGTTAAAATTGTGATTGTGGCTTTGCCCCTAGGCAGGCTGCACTCCCCAACGATCCCCATGCAGGGTTTGGGAGGCAGCACCGGCTGGGGAGCACTGCTGGTTTGGGTACAGCCCCGCAGTTTCCCAATCATAGACACACAGGTTGATATAGTTTGGAAGGGACTTCTCAAGGTCATCAGTCAGTCTGCTCAAAGTAGGGGCAACTAGGTTGGGTTGTTCAGAGCTCTCTCCAGTCAAGTTTTGAGTATATTCAAAGACAGACACTCCATGATCTCTCTGGACAACCTGCTCCAGTTTTGACCACGCTCTTGGTGAACATTTTTTTCCTAACATCTAGTCAGAATCTCCCATGTCGCAACATATGTCCAGTGGCCTTTTGTCCTTCCACTGGGTGCATCAGGGAAGAGTCTGGATCAATCTTCTCCACACCCTCCCAGCAGGTAGCTGTAGACAGCAGAAAGTTCTCCCCGAAGCATCCCTTCTCTGGGCTGAGCCAACCCAGCAGCCTCAGCCTGTGCTGAAACATCCTGTGCTGCAGCCCCTTGCTAGCTTGGTGGTCCTTTACAGGACTCAGTCGAGGTTTTCAATGTCCTGGGGATCCCAGGGCACATCACTGACTCATGTTCAACCTGTTGCCCACCAGCATCCCAGCGCTTTTTCTGGAGGATTACTTCCTGGCCTATACTTGCCCAGCATGCCGCATGGGGTACCTCCATTCCCTGAGGGTGACTGTGGGGCCTGCAGGGTGTCATTGCCTGACGCCAACCCCACAGCGCCTGCAAAGCTGTCAGGGCCAGGCTGGGACAGTGATGGGGTCAGCTCAAACCCTGCGGCCACCAGGCTGGTCCACAGCCACGGGGCTGCCTGTTGTTGAGCTGAGAGTTCCTGTCCACAGGTCAGCGTCCTCAGCACAAGACCTGAAAGCAGGTCCAAATGGCAGGGGTCAGCCTGCCAGCTGCAACCTCTCCACGGTACATTCAGGAGTGCCCCTGCAACCCCCAGAGGTATGGGGTCACTCTTAGCTGTACTGGAATGGAGCTAGCCCCAAGCCCAGCAGGCAAACACTGACAGTGGAAGCATATACACAAAGCCCCGACAAACTCCATCCCTTTGTTCAGCTGAGTAATAAAGTCATTAAACCATACTGGCTCCAGTACCGTCCCTGAGGGACACTTCTCGTCACCATCAGCCAGCAGGACTTTTTACCACTGATCACAAACTTTTGAGTCTGGTGGTTTCTACCCACCTTCCCTCACAGGGGAGATGCTCCAGGCCCTTAATCATCTTCGTAGCCCTTCTCTGGACTCTTTCCAGGAGATCCCTGTCCTTTTTATACCAGGGAGCCCAGAACTGGACACAATACTCCAGGTGGGGCCTGACCAGGGCAGAGTAGAGGGAGAGCCAGGGCAGAGTAGAGGGGGATAAGATAAACTGGACAGGACCAAAAAAACCCAGAGATTTTCGCACTTAGGAAACAGCCCAGCGAACAAGGCAGTGTGAAAAGGAACAAGGACGAATTTGAAGACGGGACAAAGCTGTTTCATATACCCCCCTCTCCCCATTGGCTCGAAGGGCTGGTTTGCCCCCCGCAGCGGTGGGTCCGGCAGCTCGCTGCCTCTGCCGGTGCTCAAGCCCCACCTAGAGCACCGCCGCGCTACTGCACCCGCCCCGCCCCGCCGGGGCCAAGCACCGGCAGCGCTCCGGGACCGGGGAAGGAGGGAGCGACAGATAACGCGTCAGTAGCTTTGAAGAGACAGGAGAAGGGTTAAAGAGCCGCAGACCGAGCGGTCTGCGCGGGCATCCCGTGCTGCTGCCGCTGCCGGGGGCTTGGCAAAGGGCAGCTCCGTCAGCGGGCTTCAGGCTCGGCGTGGGACACAGCGTGGAGCCCGTGTGCTCAGACAGTCAGTGCAATCGCTTGGGTAACCGCGGGCAGCTTCAGCTAGCAAGTGCTATCAAGCAAACCAACGGAAATGCTGACATGGCGTACTAATGAAAGCATTAACGGATTACGGATTTGTTGGTCTCAGTCCCAGGAACTCTGACTGTCAAATAGTTTTGATACTGTTCGAAATGACATTAAACATCAGGCTG
This sequence comes from Hypotaenidia okinawae, assembly GCA_027925045.1. Classification (NCBI taxonomy): domain Eukaryota; kingdom Metazoa; phylum Chordata; class Aves; order Gruiformes; family Rallidae; genus Hypotaenidia; species Hypotaenidia okinawae. Next base: position 87,299,586 of record BSDF01000003.1, read on the forward strand.
ATAACAAAGATTGTGGCTGAAATAGTGTCTTTAGCAAACATATGACATAACTTTCCATTAAAAAATCACTCTAAACAAAATCAACAAAAGCATGTATTAAATGATTTTATTTTTTTTTTTAAAGCTGGTTAACAACCAAGTCATAAAAATATACTCTAGTTGGAGTGTTCTCATTCCAAGCGATTGTGGGGTTTGTGAGCTTATGGAGGGATCTGGTTTGGCAGGGATTTTCTTCCTGTGCATTTATCAGTGCCCTTGCTGAGAACAGACTCACTGCATGTAAAATTTGCACTATGACACACAAATTGCTTCTGTGGAAAAGAGTGAAAGCGACAGTTGTATAACACAGCGTGATCATTCGCTGAGATAAAAAAAGGTCTGGTTCTGTTGATGCAGATGTGGACCCAAATGCAAGCTCATGTGCCTAAGAACAAAAAAAAAAAACATCAACAAATTTGTAGATCTGGGGCTTAGTCCTAAAACGCAATGGGACATGGAGAAAGAACCCCATCAGGAGAAATCCTGAGGGGTCAATGACAGCGCTTGGGTGCTGACGCCACAGTGAAAAGTCCTAATCAAAACACTGCATATATGAGAATTCAAACCATAATTTAACTTATTAGGACCAGTGATGTCAGCCACTGAACTGCTTGCACATAATATGTGTTCTGGTATGGTAGAATCACAGAACAGCTGAGGTCAGGGGGGATGACAGCCCTCAGAGTTTATCTCAAGCAGGTTCAGTCAGAGCAAGGTGTCCAGGACTGAGTCCGTCAGGTTTTGAGTAGCGTGAAGCGTGATGATGCCACAACTTTCCTCAGGCAAACTTCTTGTCTTTGATCACCTGCATGGTAGTGTTTCAGTGTGCCCACTGCTGCTTGTGCTGCCTCTGTGCCTCAGTCCCAGCTTCCTCAGTCTCTACTCTTACACCAGATGCCTCAACCCCTTCATCACCTTCATGGCCCATCACTGGACCCACTGCAGCACATCCCTGCCTCTCTTGTACTCTTGGAGCTCAGAACTGGTCCCAGCGCCGCTCCCAATGTGCCCCACCAGTGGTGAGCAGAGGAGAAGGGTGACCTCCCTCACCTGGTGGCAGTGCTCCCCTCCTGCAGCCCCGGGTGCCACTGGCTGCCTTTGCTGCAAAGATGCATTGCTGGCTCAGGTTAATGCTTAATATAATTATGCATGAGTGTAGCACGTACTGAGTCATGTTATGTTCAAGCAATCAGTACCTAACTATCTTCCTGGCATAGCTACCCAGCTGTCCTTATCACACAGAGCACAGCCTGTCACAGTCCCGGTCCAGACTGGAAATGACCTTGAAGCTAAGATCCATTAAAACCACGAGTTTAGGTAATTTCAGCACCCTGTTTTTGAGATGTACTCCAGCCTGCTTCATCACAAGTATTTCACCAAATGACAAAGTCAGAATTAACCAGGCCTTTCCCACCATCCTCAAGGTGTAACGAGGATGCTAGCCACCAGTTCTGGCAAACACTACTATGGGAATTTAGTGTGATACAATCCCCCCTTCAGTCACCAGTAAAGGTGAATTTGACCAAAAAAAATACCAGATTTACTCTGAAGCACTCGAGCCGCAGCCCCTCACCTCCTTCTCTAGGCTCTTGTGGGAGCAGTCACCTGCAGTGGTGGACAGGGTAGATACCTGGGGGCATTCATGACTTAAAATTCCAGCACCTTTTCTGCTCATTTCATCCCAGTAAAGGCAGTACCTTTCCCTGGTGAAGATGTACACTTTCTTGTACTAGCTCCAACTTCTTTTTTTACTACTTTAATTAAAATGGACTTTAAGCCCCAATTACAAACTGACCCTTCCTCCAACTCTAGAACTGCAGTGAACTTGTGACCCTGAAAGGTGCAGGACAGAAAAGGAAGGCACAGAATCTACTCTGTGGTACAGGTGAAACCCACAGCCTTGGATACAATCCTTTCTTGAAGAAGAAACCACTTCCTCCCATCTCCTAGTAGCTGGCCCACCACACTTCAGGTGGGTCATCCAGCCAGGAGACAGTTCTGGTCACTTGTTGGGCTACTAGATATCTCCCCACATGGTGACCAGAAAGAGATAGAATAAATAAGAGTATATATTGACACCAGAGGTTGTTCAGAGGACTGTCCCTTGAGCCTAACATTAGCCCTTGTAAACATCCCTCGTGCTGTCCTTCAATCTGTCTGCACAGGCCCAGGACTTTGCTTCAACTATCAGAAAAATCCTCCCCTGCTTGCTCACCCACAGCCCAGGGTTGGCTCAGTCACTGTCCTTGCTTTTCCGCCGACTACACAGTGACGGATCTCATTATTTACTAGGTCTTAGGAGAGGACTGACAGTTTTGGTCATAAAAATGGAAAGGGAAAAAACATCCAGAAAGCAGTCTTCATCAATCAAAGCCTGTTTGAAACACATGGAGGGACAGCATGAATAACAGAATATTCTAGTGTTTTTATTGCCCCCCAAAAAAGTTAAAATACTGTAAATCCTATGATGGAAAGGATACTGTTTAACATTATTTCATTCCAATAAAGAGAATTTCAGTGAGATGATGCATATATTGCAAGGGTTTATACACTTCAAGCTGTAAAGGCTCAGACCTAAAGAGGATTTTAACAAATTGGTGTAATTAAGTTAAGAATGCTGTCTCCACGTTGCTGTCCTAATCAGCACTGCTCAAAGCTCACATGTTCTGCTCAGAGGCACCCCAGCATTCGCAGTGATGGGCAGCTCCAGGATCTCACAGGTAAGGTCAGCCTGTCTACACTCCCCCACTGAGCTTGACTGGGGAGGTACATCCAGAAATCCAAGGACACAAGTTTCAGTTCCCTCCTTTAGCTGAGTGGGCACAAATCTCTACCTCCTACTTGACCAGAGACTCTGATACAAAGACTGAGGGCTGAGATGTTGGCTCTTCTGCCCCCTCACTGCAAACATTCCATTTCGCATTTAAAAGAGAAAAAGATGATATGATCAGGTACCTAGAAGCTGTGCAATGTGCCTACATCTCTTCCTGACTCAAACACCAATAACCAGCTGTGCTTGTCTCTTCAACAAAGATTTTTTTAAGGGGAAGATTTTTCTTTGTTCCTATATGACATTTCTGTAACTGGAACAATAAAAATGTTTTTAAAAGCAGTAACATTCAACACTGAGGACAGATTTATTTTGATGTAACATCCATTCTCTTTACTGGTTTCAGAGATACATTTGACCTTATTTCTCTACAATGTAATTTATATCACTGAAGTCAACAGAGACAGAACAAAATTCATTTGCTATCCTAGCAATAGAAATGAATTTTAAAGCCAAAAGAGATGGATGTTCAGAACCAATGCACGTTGGTTTTGATTAAAGAATAGGACAGAATGATTTGGCCACTGCATTTTTAAATTTTTTTGGGTCAAATACTTACATATTGTAACTATGAAATTGTAGATTAGGCAAAAGCAGCAGAAACAAGTCCACAGATACCACACTTGTCCTTCAAAAAGCTGTTTTCTGGAAAACTGTTACTCAAGCCTACTAAGAACTAACGCAGCACTTGACATAAAACTGCCAGATCCTGAACACTCTGCATGAAATTTTCATCCCAGTAGCACATGTCTTCTGGAGAAAGATGTCCTTAACTGAAATGTCTCCTTCAAATCAATTTTTTTCTAACCAAACATTAAGTACTTGTTTCTTCAGCAACTTCCATACCTTCCCAGGCTCGAATGGGCTTTTTAAAATTTAAATTGCTTATAAAATATTTGTTGCTATTCCTTAAGCAATAATTACTATGTTTTAATTTGGGACCTTGTTATAACAAACCTATATCCACAACATGAGCAGTTAAAGCTTCATATTGTAGTAACAGAACATCTCAGCATGTGGAAATGTTAATTCATCAGACTGTCAATTATATTCCTGTAATTCACCAGCAAATGCTTTTGTCATTCATCTAGTATTTCTCCGCAAGGCAGCTGTGAGTTCAAGAGCCAAGCAGGTATTCTGACACACAAGAATTCCGACAAATTTGTAAAATCTCTGAAATTGACTAGTGGTGTGAAGGATACATAAAGGTTCCTTCAATTGCTCTGTTTTTTCCCTTTAATATTTTAATATTTCACAGCCTTGGAAGATTGTATGGCTGCAAACAATTGACCATGAACAATGCCCAACGTGCTTCTTTCATGCATCTCCAAGTTCAGCTGAGTTCATGGAAGCCCATTCTCCGCTGCCTGTCAGAGACACAAAAGGGGTGTCAGTAACACCGTAGCAGCTCCAACACCACCGCAGCCGGAGAATGCTCAAGAAAATCCCCTTAAGGGGGTTGCGAGTACTCACAGTATGAGAAGTGACACCAATAGACATTCTTTCAGAGAATTATAACGCTAAATTGTAAAAGGTGAGCGGTCACTTTTCATCAGATGACTCGGGAGCACTTGAGAAAATACACAATGAAAAGAATTCAGGTCACTTCAGAGTCCAGGGCATGGGAGACAAGCTTTGAAAGTCATCTTGGGCTTCTCGTTTCTCAAGGTAAGTGAGCATGCAGCAAGAAAAGCAGCTGGCCTCCCACAAAACATAGCTTATTTTGACAAACGCGCTAAAAAGTACAAGGAGACCATGAATATTTATAGCATCAAAACAAACTGACATTTAATTTTATTTGCATTTGATTTTAAAATATTTTGAGGATATAATTGCAGATAATTGAGAGCAAAGGGAAGGATGTGCTGATACACAACATGTCTGGTATGCAGGAGAATATTCCAACCCTATGTTTAGGAAAAAAGCCTCCAGATGGACTCTAACTACATCCACACTCATGTTCTAATAGAGAGATCTTGGTCACATCACAGTGCAGAAAAGGAACAAATATCTACCTTGATACTGGAAACAGCAGCCTGAACTGGCCCACCTGGCTACCCAGATGCACGGAACTTCAACTTTGAGCCAAAATCTCCTCAGTATCGATTCCTGGATTGTGAACAAAGCCTTTCTGCAAGTGTGGGCGCAAAACACCACCTTGGGTGTATGTGTATAGAGATGTGTATACATGTTTACACATCAGCTCCAATGTGGAAGGCAGTGTCATACAGCCCATTCCAAGGGAAAGCATCAGAGGATGTGAAGGCTGAAGGAGCCGAAGGGGATCTTCGTTGGCATTTCATACTTGATCTGATGGTTTTCACCAGCCGTTGATCTTTTTGCAGAAATCAAGTGTCTAAGTCTGGATCTCACAGTGAAGCTTCACATTGTGCCATTCGCACCTGGTTAAAGCAAGCGTCATGTTGCTTTGGCTCACACCATCATACATTCATGAAGTCTCCACTCCTTCACCAAGTTATGGCCTTAAAAGCAATACCATGAAGATTTTCCCTTTCCAGATTTGAACGCCATCTTTGTTCTGGCAATTCAGGGAACCTGTTTTATCCATCACATTAAATACAGTCATTGTAACAGTTCCCGCCCCGTATGCCACAGCCATTGCCACGGTGCAGTGGAAATCAATAGCATCTTTTCTGCACATTGGGCATTTCTGTGTAAGAATTAAATGAGCACGGGTTCCACTCATCTGAATAAGCCCAGGGGCTTTGTCCCTGTTGGTACCTCTGGGAATAGCAAACTGTGTGACATTATGATCTGATTCAGTTTTTGAAGGTTTCCACCCTCCTTTCCGAAGCAGCACTCCCCTCAGCTAAACTCTGAAACTAAGGCCATTCCTTTCAAGCCTTCTATTTCCTCATCCAGCTCCTGAATTAAATACTCTGTTTCAGTGACCTTCCCATCCAGGAAAGCAGTTAAGACATCAGATTTGCTTTACAGAGACAAAAGGAAACTGCCAAACATCTTTTCTTGCCCAGGTGATTCATGTATTTGTCCTGTCCAAGAGAATCTGAAATACCACACCATCTATCTGCACTCTATCAACTGTTACGTAGAGGACAATACCTTATATACATTACTTGTAGGCTTTAGATCAACAAACTTCCATCAATTAACCCCTCTGCCAATATTACACAGTGTCTGAATTTATTCTGGTTCAGCAGCTGATTCATTATTCTGGGTGGAGAAGTCCGGAGAGGTATCGTTTGTTCTGAACCAGAGGCCTGCCTTCCCCATAGTTCAATACACGTATTAAATACACACGCAGCCTAAATTCAATAACTGCATTACCTGCATTCAAGAGCTAATGATTAGCTAGTTGCTAATCAAGCCCCAAATGGTTAGCCATGACAATCAGTCCATAAATTATCAACACAAAAACAGCCTCTTCCACATTTTTTAATGTGTTTGGTTGTTGTGGGGGTTTTTTTTAATTGCTTTTTCTGCTTATGATTTTCCTAGCTACAGTGGGCATGGAGATGGATTACGAATCCCTTTCATCCTATTTACAGCAGCAGCAGCGTTTCACATTCTGGCCTGGCCTGCTGCCAGATACAAGCAATACATTTCCTTCCGTTGCAAGCAATAAAATTATTCTGTCTTTGTTATTCTGCGTTTCCCTGGATCTTTTTGAAGGACATCAATGATTCTCTGCCAGTGTTGCTGTGATAAATTATATGCTTTAGCTGTTTAGCACAAGGGTGAGCTACACAAAGCCACAGGAGGATGAGTTGAAAAAATTATCCGTGAGTTTTTATTGTGTTTTAAACCGATTCCACAATAGTAATGCAAATATAGCAAGAAAATGTTGAGTGCAATTAGGGAGGCAATCAAAATTATGAAATTCATGGACTGGTTGTTGGGGTTTTTTGTGTGCTTCATGCCTGTTTCCTGGCATTTTACGATCAAAAAATTAAATGCTCTGTTCAGTTTGGGAGACGCCACGTCAGGTCTGTGCCTCCCAAGTGCTTTTGTGTTTTTGTAATACCTGTTCCCATCTCCTCTTCTTTTATGGGACTTTCTCCTGACATATTTATGATTGAATTCTAGCCTACTCAATAAATTACATTTTCAAGAAATTTAATTAAGCATATTGAGAGTTTCTGTGCACAATGCCTAAGTCTGCTTTAAGAGCCCCTCAATTCCAACTTTAATAATCATGATTTTTTTTCTTTTTTCCATTTAAATAGAGACAATTCTTCCTCCTAAAATTTGTATTCAGAGTGGGTGGCAATCTTTTCATTTCAAGCGGATTAAAACTGTATTTTCTGACCTATTTCCTTGTATTTTATAGTGAGGGTCAGAGTTTGAGGTGAAAACATTACCTTTATTAACAAAATTGATACTTTGTCCTATTTCCTTCAGTTTGTTTTCATTTAGCTGTCAATGAGTGTAAATTTTGAACATTTGGAACTGCAAAGAGTTCATTCTGTTGAGTACAAATCTGACTCCATTTCCCAAATGTCCCTTTAATGCCTTCTCAGGCAGGCAGGCTACAAAAACTTTCATATGAAATGTTTTATTTTACTCCACCAAAACCCTTCTATCACTTTCACCGCTGTGTTATCCTAACATATTCCAACAGTAAGCAGGTAAGCAAGACGTGCCATTTGTTTCTTTTCACCACTCCCTCTCCAGAAAGAAGTTTGCATGATTGCACTTATAATTAAAGATTAGCATTAAGAAAAAAAAAAATAGCAGTAACTTGGGAGTAATAAGAGTCAAGCTTTAGAAAACCTCTTCCTTCTTTGTGGAACCAAACACAAAAGCCTATTAAATCAGGTCTGCCCTCAAACTGAAGCTGATTTACTAGCTTTATGCAGCACTTTTATCCTTTTGTCAGTATAATCCATTTTTCTTTAAGTTCTGGGGTATTTTATAATTTGTTACCATTCCTCTTTTTTTTTTCCTTTCCTCCTGGCTTAGGGGTTTCATTTTCATATAATATCACACCCACACACAGAATGCACATGCAGAAAGGTATATTTATTTGTATCTGCATAAAACCTCTCATCTATCACTCACCTAGCTTCCCATTCTACTTAAATAATAAAGTCAAAAGTAGTTTTATCCCTTTTGCTCTATCTCCCATCAGTCCTTACTCCCAGATGCTGCTCTGACCCAAAGCCTCATCTTCAAACCACAGGTAACGCTAAGTGACAGAGGCCACCAAGGTTCCAACCCCCTGTCATGGGCAGGGACACCCTCCACTAAGCCCAGGTTGCCCAAAGCCCCATCCAATCTGGCCTTGAACACTTCCAGGTAGGGGGCAGCCTATGCCAGGGCCTCACCACCCTCAGAGGGAAGAATTTTTTTGCTAACGTCTAACCTAAACCTATCCTCCTTCAGCCTAACTCACTTTCCCCTTGTCATATCACTACACTTCCCGGCAAAGCGTCCCTCGACCCTTCTCCTTGGAGGGGTAACGAGGCAAGGTGGCTCGATACCACTTGGCGGGTACTCAGCACGAAGCTGCCTTTCCCCCGCCCCGCCCCAGCACTTAACACCTCCCTCGCTCACACGCGCGGCACTACAAAACCAAGATGGCGGCGCCAGACCAGGGACTCGGAGCCTCGGGACTACCGCCCCCCTGGAGGCTCCCCGAGGGCGGGAGCTCAGGGTGACACAGCGAAAGACCTAGGCCGACCCCCGCCGCTGCAACATGAAGAAACAGGACCCACCCACAGAGCCCCCCTCATCCCGTCTCCCCTGCAGCTCTCCAACCAATCAGCAGCCGGATTGTAGCCTCCCACCAATGGGGACAGCGGTTACCCCCTCAGCCTCTCGTGCCAATCAGCCGCCGGATCCGCAGTGTGCCATCGAACTGGCAGGGCAGGCAGCCAATGGATGACGGCGAGAGCCCGCCTCGTCCTCCGCCCTCTTGCTCGGACAGCCGCTGTCAATAGCCCCCGCGCGCGGCGCGGCCCCTTTAAGCGTATCGTGGCAACCGCCAGCGCGTCCGCGGGCAGGCGGGCCGGCAGGTACCGGCGGCGGTGGGGCCGCTCGGGGTGGGGGCCGCCGCTCGGCCGGGCCTGGGCTGACTGGGGCAACGGGAGTATCTGTAGGGCGTAGGGAGGAGCGGGCGGAAGGCTGTTCCTGGGGGCTGGAGGGGTTGGGAGTGGGCCCGGGCTTAGGCCGGGGCTGAGGCTCGGCCTCTGGGCAAGGGTGTACTCCCTGCCGCAGCTGCGGATTGTACTCCCGGTGCGCTGCGCGGGCCGGGCTGGACGGCTGGGTCCCGGGGCGGGCAGCGGGAACGGCGGCTGTGCCTCGGGTTCCCCGCGGCGGAGTTCAGGCGCGGGGGAGAGGCTTCGTCCCGGGCTCTGCTGGGTGCCGGGCAGCAGGCCTCCCGGAGGGCCGGGCCGCGAACCATCAGTCCCCCGTCCTCAGAAATCGTTTCTCTTAGGAGTAAACGGTGGCGCTTCAGACGCACTCTGAAGCGCAGTCGCTGGTTGTTTTAAAATGTGCTAATTAAAGATATTTGGTATGTTCTTTTAAGTACTCCCGCCCAGGGAAGAATTGCTTGCTTCTACTTTGGGAGCTGGAGAGCTGCTTTCAGGAATGGCTAGGATGAACTAGGTAAGTCTGCAAGCACTGGAGGCAGAGGTGGAAGCATGAACGGTGGCACAGGCCTCCTTGGTGGAGGATTTAGAAACAATCTCTTTCCTGATTGTAGGGCTGGCCGGCCTGTTGCCTATTTCAACCACAATCTCCTCACCTTTGATCTGGGACTTGGAGCAACTTTTTCATTTTGAGATCTGCTGATGAAAGTAGCATTGTTACTGTCATAGGCTCAGATAGTTCTAACATATAAAACTTTTTAAACCATATGGCATTTCAAATCACCCAAAGCTAGTAAACCTAGAAGAAATCTGTACAGTTAGGTGAGCAGCTGCAGAAAGCTTCCGTAGTAAAATATTTGCTCCTCACTCAAGCTTCATCAGCATTATGTTTTGATGTGATACAAGCAAATTCTTTTGCTCCTTTTTTTTTTCTGAAAAAAAATTAACAGTATTTGGATGTGAAAAAGAGAGGAGGAGAGAGACTAATTTCTTTTGAAGTTCCTCTTTGTTCTTAAGTTCAGCACTTAAATAATTTGGATTTGGGCTTTTGTACTTGCCTGAAGCTGGCTCTTGTGCTGTCCTTCTCTCACAGAATAGCTGGAAAAAACTGTGTGGACCATTAGAGGTCAGCACTTGTACTTGGGAAGTATATGGTGACCAGTAAAAGCGTGTGGCATTTTCTGGTCTTAGAAAGATATTAAGATTCAAAGGGACTTAAAAAGTTTTATGAGCCTTGCATTACAGAGCTACGCTTTGGATCTATTGTGAGAGAAGAATTACTGAGGAGTTCCCTGTTCTCTCTGTTGCTTAATACCTGTAATTCAGTAGTTCAATTTCTGTTTCTGTGATTTCTTTAGGAGTGATGAGAGAGACAGTATTCTGTCACCATTGCGGTTGTTTTGTGTTCTCTATTTTGTCTGCCACGTCCTTCACAATGACCTGGAGCTTGAGTGGTTTTTTGTAATCATAAGGATGCTTTCAATAAAAAATACATCAGTGGCAACAGTAGAAATTGCAGAAGTGAAGCAGTATGAAACTCTGGAAACAAAACCTTTTCTAAAGTTTGTTACAAGTCCCAGATTTACTTCAGTCACTCTGTACTGATCTGATCTTGATTGCATTAGGCTTCTAAAAGCATGCATGGAGCTTTTGGGGGCTTGGATTTTTGGTGGTAGAGCTTAGTAGACCCACCGCTAATGTTTCACTCCTCACAATCTTATCAGATGTTCCAGGGGAAAATAGATATCTTTGTGGCTCCTACAGAGTGAGTTGAACTTACTTTATCACCGAGACTAGTTGGTAACAATTGAAAAGTCAGTGAACCAAAGCATTTCGTAATTAGTCAGTCCTTAGGCTAACCAAAGTAAAACTCAAATATCCTAGTGATTCATTCATGCTCAAGATAAACTGGGCATTCTTCATGTTAATCAAAGTACATTATAAACTGTTGGAAAACTGAGTTTGGCAAGACTTGACAGGCTAAGGTTTCTTGTATAGAAAGTATGATAATATTACCAATTTAACAACAAAAAAACCCCAACCCTTTGAAGATTCAGAAAATGCTTTGGAGATTACTCAAGGGAGCTTTTCTTGGTTCACCTTTTTCAATATGTTTTTGGTCTATTGCTTTTCAGAATGCATCAAAAATTGCAGTTTGTTTATGTTGCTGTATGTCAAAACCCTACTTAGAAAATACTCTGAAAAGTGGGAAGCATCCAGTACGGAAGTGATGGGTAATTCTAATCCTCCAATCCTTGCAATTTGTCTGTTTTAAATACACTGAGTTATGAAAAACATTCTTCAGAAAGGTTATTGCCTCTTCAGTGAACACTTGTGGGACTGTAAAATAACTGATCAGGTCAAAGTCAGTAAGTGAAAGTGAGTGTTCTCACTTTACATATATAACTAGACACCTTGGTGATTGAACTGTAGGCATTTGTGTTTTCCCTAAATACAATCCCATTTGTTTTTGTTCATGTTTATTTCCTTCTCAAGAGAAAGTCTGGATGCTGTGTCCTGAGGCCAGACAAAATTTGAGTGTGTTTTGGCTGTGTATACACTGTTGAAGATGTTTGCCTTGTAGAGTAATCCTGGCCTCCACACAGGGCTAGGTTAACCCCTCTAGACGTGGTGATACCTCTAACTGATGTGTCTTCTCCAGGAGTCCAGGACTCCTCTGGGTGCCATGTGTGGCCCTGTGGCCTGGAGACAGACTTGCATCCAAGTAAGAGACTTGGTTGCTTGAATTGCCATCGGTGTGTTTTGTTCAGCATGCTGCTATGAGCAAACCAGGGAACACATCTTGGACATGGAGCCAGCAGCTGGTTGTTTGTCTAATTCAAATCTGAACCGTGAAATCAAAGACATAGTACTAGTCCAGATACTAACACAGTTCAAGTTGTATATGGTCAGAGGGATACAGCACAAACTCTAGTACCAGACCCCTTTCTCTGGGGTTATCTTCACCCACCCGCTCTCCCTCTGGGACTTGACTGGCTTCAGATGGGAGGGGAAAGTCTTTACAGCAAGCCGTCAGCATCCCAGATCCTTCCCTGGCAGGAGGAGGGTGGCAATGGGTCCATTTGGGATCATTTTTTAATGCTTGCCAACACCCTCTGCACCTTGCTCTTTGTTCTGTTCATGATTCCACATTATGTCTGAATTTACTACATGTGGTATGTTTTGTGTATGTTCAATACTTGGGGTTTTGTGCTATACGTTGTCTACAGAACTGGTTTTATCTGGTTCCCAAGATTTTTGTCATAGCTTAGGGCTCCTGTATTGTCCAGGTTTTGTGTTTTCAGGCCTCTGCAGTCACCCCATGCCTGTAATCCTCTGTTTTTTTGGATGACTAATGGCAGCACTCCAAAATACAGTTTTTATATTTTATATTAGTTTAACATCTTAACATAAATATATTGGGGAGGTTTGTTTTGTGGGTTTTTGCATTCCCCGAGGTTCCGTCCTGTGGAGACAGGATTGATAGTGTCATGTTGTCCCCCAAACTCTGCCTGTGTTTCAGTTTGGGCTTGGTTTGCTCTTCAAGGAGCAAAATTGCATGCTGCCCAGATGTTTGTGAAGCCAGGACCTAGGAGTGTAGCTGTGTGGGAGCAGGGATGCACCCTGGTATGTTCTAATACTCTTACATCATCTTAGTTTTGCAGTCATGAACATATCTGAGGATCTTCATCACAGTTGAAGACAAGATAATGCCATTATGGTTAGGTATATGCTTCTGAAATTTCTGTAATAATGTAGATATTAAAGAAGTTACAGTCATTACTGATAATTTGAATGTTCACAATAACTTCCAGCATGTTTAGCAATCTTTAGGACAAGCAATCTCGAGCACAGCTTGCCTTCTTTCTGGGCTTTGCAGTGCAATTTTAAGTTTTCATCAGAATCCTCTCTGACATCAGTTTTAGGCATGTAATTTATTTGGACTCCTTGGAAAATATTCAGGTACTTAAAAATATTGTTTTGGAAAGTTACTCTCTAAGTTAAGAAAAAACACTCTTCCAAATAACTCAATATTAATTCCCAGCAGCTTCCCAGTTTAGAAATCTGTTGGGATATTAATTACTCTGATTCCTTCTGCATACATGATGAGGACAAATGGGTTCCAGTCACTGGGGACAGAGTTGTGCTAACAGTGAACTGGGCCAGAAAGCTTGACTTCGTAATGAAACCTGTCTCAGCAGCTGGCACTGCTGTTCTCCCTGCCTGTGCAATTCTGCATGTGGAACAGAAGGCTGAGAAGTGTACTAAGTTTAGGAAAATAATATAGTGAAAAATTGACAACTCATTTACAGGTATGTTGTATGCCCTGCAGTGTGGAAGAGTTTTGATTGAAAGCTGCTCAGTTTTGTGTGCGTAGTTTGCTATACCATTTAGCAGTGGGCTAGGAGCTTATGTCATTCAACAGGCAGAACTGATGGGCTCTGTTGCGAGCCCTGTATATTCACCCATTAGAGGCCTGACATCCTGAAGTTGGATTGAAAGGAGATAGATGGTGAAATAAGCTTGAGGGCTGTGAAGAGTGGTAGGTGAGAAAGACAAAAGGCATTGGAGGCTGAGCATAGTCAGTAAAATACTTCCTAAACTGACAAGAAAATTCTTTTGACTGAGAAGGTCAGGAAAATTTTGAATATATTTACTCTATTATGTTCTCAGGCAGGGTCTCCAAAAATGAAAAATAAAGTGATTTTACCTTGAGCTGAGGGGATTTTTCAGTTTTCAGGCTGCAGGAGCAGCCCTTCTCGATTTTTACATGCTGCAGATAGAATGTTTACCATACACCAGCAGCATGGTCTTTCTTATCAGATATAAAAAACCCATAAGGCTATATTTGCGTTCTCCTGTATAGCCTACAAGACCAATGTGTGTGCTCCTGCCAGTTCTTGAAGGCATGAAACACTAGATGTTGTAGGGTACAAGAGTTCTCTCCAGGACAAAGACTATGATACCTAGGTACAGTCTCCTTAGTAGTTGGGGACAGAATGTCCTTCAGGAAAATGGGACAACTGATTTTTCAAGCCCATTTGTTATTTAACACCAGTAGAGTGTCAGAAGTTGAGATGTGCTGAAGATTTAGTCAAATTCTACATATGTCCTAATTCTAGTCACATGAATAAACTGTTAATTTATTGGGTTATGAAGTTTTAAAATAAGTTTAAATTATTTGTCTGAATATCATCAAGCTTTCACTTGTCTTCTCCTTTGTTTTCCAAATGCTTCTTTTCCCCTCTCTCTAGCCTGGTATAATTTCTCATTCTAGATTTAGCAGTGTTAATTTTCTAATTTCTCATTTGGGGATGAAGTGCCTCAAGCTACTGAGTGTAATAGTAGTAGCATTCTTAGAGGGATGTTTGTCACATTTAATATAATGAAGTCTAATGTAGCACAGCACATGGTATAAGGTTCTAAGAATTCAGAAATTTTTTTTCCATGTTTTTTTACCTTTCTTAACTAAACAGCAAAACCATTCTCAATTTTTTTCCTCTCTAAATTATTACAGAAAAAAAAAATGCATTCTGAATGATAACTGCTGCTTGCTGAACTCAACTGCAAAGATCTCATGCTTTGGAGATGAAGATGATAAATCCAAGGAAATAATCCAGCTGCTGCCATTGTGACAACTGAAAGGTTCTTTGTGTCAAAATGAACAGTCTTTGAGAAAAATCTGGGAAGCAGTTAAATCTGAAAAATGGGAGAAAGAGTAAGGAGTCCAGATTCTGAACATGACAGGAAATCAGATGGGGACAAAAATAGTGACTCCTATTATTCAGATGAAGATAATGCATCTCATTCATCTGGCCAGTCGCCAACAGTAAGCTATCTATCTACAAGCCAAGAAAAAAGACATCACAAAACACAGACTTCAAACAGCCTTGCGAACCACCGAGGTAGGTAGATAGCAGAAATTGCTGCTTTGTAACTCCTTTAAAGAGTTAATTGTCTTTGAAAACTGAAATAAAGGTAGGAAACTACCATATGAGAAGCTACAAATGAAGTTCATGTGAATTATGCTGCAGGTGGACTGCAACTGCTTTGGTGAAAATTGAAATTAACCTGTTCCTGCATAAGGAGCATTTTTAGTGATTTTCAGAATTACTCATATTTTTCCTTAGCAAGTGAACGTGGCTCTGATACTAGCCTTTTGTTGATTTGTGCTGACACTTTCTTTGACAAGAAAGCTGGAGGTCTGGATGCTGTCCTGTGCAACATGGTCTAGGAATCCTGCTCTAACAGGGGGGTTGGACTACATGATCTCCAGAGGTCCCTTCCAACCCCTATGAATCTGTGAATCTGTGACTCCAGGCAAGTACTTACTAAGCAGGCAGTAAAAGAGGGACAGTTGTTGAAATTCCTCTGACAAAATAGCCCTACAGATATCTTGCTTGTGGAAGTCTAGTTGACTAAACTTCATAGTGTAGTGCTGGGTGCTTTCAAAAACAAACAAATCAAAGATCACTAATGCTGCAAGAGAGGGGAAAATACGTTTGGTGAAAGTTAAGTGCATGTGGAAATTAAAAGAAAAAGTTGTTCTCAGGCCTTCCTTGAAGGCAGAATATCTCAAATTTGAGATGAAATAGCTCCACTTTGAGCACCCTCATACACCCCTCACCTGTATAAGTTGCTTTCGTGGTTGAGACTGTGGGTAAGTCAACATCCCTACAAAAAGTGAGAGAGGCCCTGAGCTGAAGTAGGGATGTGAAGCCCCTCTGCCACACTTATATATAAGCCAACAGCTTATATTTTTAATGATTGCATACATTTTCTGATGACATCAGAACATACCCTGCTCTACTTAGTTCATAAGTGCTCAATACCATATGAATCATTTGGTTGACATTGTGATCTAGAATGTGCCAGAAGATCTAACCATAAATGCTGAAGTTGCCCAGGGAGTGTATCTCTTCAGATCCTTGGCAGTGTTGGTGTCCCAGTGCAACTGATGTTTTGCCAAGCTTTGCTGTGTTCATAAGTGGCATCTTCTCCATTAGCAGTCATGGGTTAGCTTTCTGGGAAAGAAAAACAGCAGTTCTGCTATGCTGTTTAATGTGGAAGGGGAAATGACTGACTAGTTCTTTGGTTGTGAAGCCAGAATTGAACAAAATTATTACATAAAGATGTTGTTAATGTTATACCTGAAAGACACTGTTCCCCAATTTAACTATGTGGTCAAAAGTGCAAACTTGGTATTGGAATTTTCTGTTCTTCCTTAAATGTGGAGGAATTCTTGAAGGGCTGGAAGTCTAGATTTACTGGGAATTCCCTTAGTTGCTGATAGGAGTGGCATCATTCCTGCACTGCATGCATCAGATAGTTTTTTTGCACCTCAATATAAGTGTTCCTTGGAAAGGGAAAAAACCCCCACCCTTGTTTTGTTTGCCTAAGCCATGGAAAAAATAAGCATCAAGAAAAAACGGGTATTTGTGCAAAATGTTTAGAGGGAGTTAGAACAAATATTTGCACAAAATATTTAGAGGAAGCCAGAACAAATATTTTAAAGCTGTTGTTTTTGCTGTAAAAATATTCTCTGGTGAGCGCCAAAGGGGAGGAAGGATTTGCTGTCACACACCCCCACTGTCTGTCTATAGGTAACTGCACTGTTGCTGCATTTCAAGCCTGGAATGTAAACTGTCGCTGCTCAGAGTGCGGTTTCTTCCACACACTGGTGTACCTTAACAAATTATGTGCTCTCTGATCATTCAGTTGTTGTAAGGGATATTTTTTTTTGGGGGGGGGGGGTGGGGGTTATATGCTCCATTATATGCTGCCCTGCGTGTGGTTTGAGAGGCAAATAAGATAGAAACAAAATGTTTCGCTGCTATCTCTGGGAATGATGATAATACAATATCGAATGGGAATGCGAGTGATGCATACTATTAATCAAGTGATGCTGTGTGGAAAATAACTTGTGATACAGGAATAAATTATTCAGGGGAGAGCTGAATCTTCATGGGATTTGTAATTTTGCTTTGGAGGCTTTTTGCATCGAGCCTTTGAAATCTCCTGTTTTGTGTGTAAGCATGGCAGCTGGATTTGAAAATACTATTGCATTTGTCTCAGAGAATTACGTCTTGCATAATAGATAACTAGCTAATGCTCAGCTAATTGTTGCCATTTTAAAAGCATTTGATAATATTGTATGCACAGGAGTGGGGTATTCCTAAAACATTTTAATAAACATAATCAAATATTAACAAAATATGACGGCTTTTTCTGGTACGATTTGCAGCTGGTTACAATGGTCCTGTATTGATGGCTGCAGATACTACCTCTTACAGTAGAACACAGATGTAAATCTCCTTTTTTTTTTTAATCTATCAAGAGAACCATAAGTCTATCATGTATATGCCTTTTATTGTCTGGTTTGAAAGCTGTGATCTCTGCTAAGTATTGTAAAACTGTTTCAGGCAGAGCTTTATTCCAAGAAGGATGTCTGAATAGACAAATTGCGTTGTCTGACAATAAACATGCTTTTTATTTTTCCTCTCCTAGCCACAAAGAAATTTGGTTCCAAAGATGCACCAGGCAAAAGAGGGACGCGTTGGGGTTTCCGTTCCCAGAGCCTCACTAGGGATTCTCCAGCAAAAGATATAGATCTGGTTACCAAAAGAGTTCTTTCTGCTAGGCTGCTGAAAATCAATGAGCTCCGAAATGAACTGACTGAACTACACATCAAACTAGACGAGCTGCAGAAGGAAAACAGGGCACTGAAGAGGCTTCAGTACAGGCAGGAGAAAGCCCTGAATAAGTTTGAAGATACGGAGAACGAGATCTCTCAGCTCCTCGCTCGGCACAACAATGAGATTAGAATATTGAGGGAGCGCCTGCGTAAGTCTCAGGAGAGAGAACGTGCCACTGAGAGGCGGCTGAAGGATTCGGAAGATGAACTGTACAGAACAAAAACTGCCTTGCAGAAACTGAAAAAACTGTCTGCAGATAAGCACCTTGCCGAAAGAGATGACCTGGCAAAGAAACTAGCCTGTGCAGAGAGCAGGCTCGAGGACAGTGAGAAAAGAATTAAGGTGAGGTGACTTCCTTTTTGTAGGAAATTCCAGCACAGACATTTCTTGCCATAATGAGCTTCATGAATTGTATTTTTTCATAGTTTCATAGGAAATAAATCTTTTTTTTTTTTTTTTTTGCACATAGGTATCATTGAGTAAAATATTTCCAGGGTGATTATATAGTTACATCCTTGGTAGTTGTGCAATCAAATTTCTACTTAAACCTCAATTTTGTTTTGTCAGTATATATATATATACACTGTGGACTTGAGCTTTTAAGTGTGTTTATAACTAGTAATAATGTTTTAGAAATGCATGCAGCTATAATACAACTTCCTGCAATCTAATTTGTCCTCTTGGAGGGGAAGCATTTGTTAAAAATTTTCTGGGTATTTAGGAAATTGTATACTAAAATTCTAAAAAACATATGTATAGTAATTCTTTTTCAATTTTGTGAACTGCATTCATGCAGTGTTTGATTGTCCACTATTCTGCATGTCTGAGAGCTGAGCTAAACAAAATTACAGCTGTGTTTTGAATACCAAAACTAGCTTTAGAATATTTTGCAGGTATCCATTTTTGTGGAATATATTCTAATTTCATTTAGCACTATGTTTAAATTTTTTGTAAACATGTCTAAACATATCTGCATTGTAAACATGTCTAAAAAGTAATTTAAAATAATTGTGTTAACACTGTTGTACTGTTAGTAGCTGTATGCGAAACTATTTTTAAATTAAATCATGTCAGTCATTAAAATGGTGTTAAGGTTTGGTGTCTATGTTAGTAATTAAACCTAAATTACATTACAGAGATAATAGATCTGGAAATCCAAAGGATTAAGCTGGAAACTAAGCTTTCATAAAATAAATCCCAAAATGCCAGGATATAAACCATTGAGTTAGCCAAATCACCTCATCCTGTAGTGTCACCATCTGGCATCTCTAGTTTTATGACCAGGTATTTCAGCATTTGTAGTGCTGGATAATTTTAAAATGAATCATGCTCTAAAAAGTAAGAGATTTTCTTCTACTATTTTTCCTTCTCTCATCATCATCATCACAGGTTCACTTTAAACAGGTATTGCAAGGTGAGGGTATGTAAATGAAATCAGAATCACTTCTTTTTTTCCCCTAGTAGAAAGGTTAAAAATTATTTTTGTCTTCTTCCTTCTAATGCTGCATGTTCAGGGAGGTAGTCTCTTTCTTAACCAGCAGTTTGAGATTTGGCTTAAGAGATCTGGAGGTCCCCTGTGCCAGGAGCCTTGCAGAAAGTAGTGTGTGTTCCCATTACGTCCTCAAATCACCTCTCAGTATTCCTGAGGGGTGAGTTGCAGCACCTGCAGGGGCTCTCTCTGCCCCCTCAAAGTTAAGATTAAAGGTTTAAATGTGTTCAGTGTTACAGTGATGGTGGTGGAGCTGATAACGTCAATTCAGGATGCTTGTTTGTAAGTAATTTGACTATTAAAAATACTTGTTATTAAAAAATACTGTTGCGTTTTAAATTGAAGGATCTGGAGAAGAATCTTGAATTAAGTAATAGCAGTTTTCAGCGAGAGCTACAGTCAAAGAAAAAAAAGATGTATGAGGCTCAAGAAGAAAATAGAGTTCTCCAAGAAGATCTTCATCAACTAAATCAGAAGCTGAAGGTAAAACATGAATCAATACATGTTGCTAACCATGTCCTGGCATTTTATCTTTGGAAGTATCTGTAATCAGGTTTGAATAGTTTACCAGTGACTGCACTCTCTGATGTGTACTTAATTATATACCACATGTGAGTTCTTTTCCTGCTTTAAATTGAAATGTTCTGTGCTCTGAGCCTCCAGCGTTTATAAAAAGAATGTCTCTGCGTTAATCATTATTGTTAGCACTAGTTAAGCAAAGCAAGATCCAGTACATAGCCAAGCATTGTGATTAAACAACATCTACTGGTATATGAGGTTTTGAAGGCTTGATTTTAAAACTAAATCTACAGGAATACACAGTATTTTTATGTTACTGCTATATTTGCATTGCAGTAGGTTTGTGTAAGGATTAAGTTCATGCATTTGTGATGTCCGTGTATGTTGGTAAATTTGTGAAAAGGTTTATTTCCATCCCTCCATGTCATCCCTGCCCAAATTCTAAGTCTCGGGACTGAAAATACTGTGTTCTACTGACTAAGTTTATCTTCAGGGAAAAAAAATTGACTTGAGCTAAGGTACTTAGTTTCTAGAATTTCTTTCAAACCCTAAGTCTCAAACATAAAATGGAGATGCACCAGTTTAGCACCTTATCAGCCATCAAGCTGATAGCAGTAGCATTAGTAACTCCAAACTTTATTTGTTTAGAGTGTTTTAAGCCTGATTTGTGAATGGAGAGTTTGATATTTTGAAAATATTTTTATTATCAGATGATTTCCAAGAATTCACTGTTAATTCCTGTATTTTATTCAATAAATGTAATGAAGAAGAAGACTATGTCTCTCTGTGATGAAGTGACTGAAAATTCAGTTGTGCCATCTATACATACATCATAGGTCTTATTCAATTGTATGGAAACACTAGCATTCAGTTTTATTTTCACTGCAGAGAGACTTACCCCTCCCTTCCCCTCCCACACCCCCCCAACAAATATTTTGCTAGTGAGTTTTTTGGATGAAACTTTTATCTGCTTTCTTGTAGCACAATAAAACTTAGGAATGTGATTGTTCTCCTTAAAACGTTGGATGTAACTATTGGTTACTGTGTTTCTACTTATGACATATGTATTTAATTAACAGCTGTGCTAATGACTAGTAAATGAAATGTTAGTGGCTCAATCTGTTATACCCACCTCTTTCACTCACAGGAAAAAGAAAGAGAACTGGAAGCAAAGAATATATATGCTAATCGTATGTCAAAGCTGTCACCCAGAAAAGATGTGGATATTATACAAAGAAAAAGAGGTAACTCATAAAGCAGTAAAGGCAGAAAAATGAATAGTGACACTTAAATTACTCTGCTGTGTTCTATCATTCATGCTGCTCAGTGTTTGGTCCTACGACTTGTTTGTTCACAAACGTTAACTTTTCCCCCTCCTTTCAGCACACTGGTCACAAAGAAGGGCACGGGTTTTGTTTCACTGTTCTGTAACTGCAGCAGAACCTAAACCCAGAGCTTCATCAAACAGCATCCTGAAGTCCTTTCACACCAGATGTTCTGCATAAAGGAGGACAGGAAGGTTGTTTAGTAAATTCTCTACTAGATCATAAGTACTGTCTACGTGAGAATAAATTACAGAGGCTTTAAAAATATTTAACTTCACCGCTATGAATATTTTTGTCATTTTAAAAGATTTATTTCTTGCTAATTCAAAGTTACCCTCAGATGGGCTGCACTCTCTTTTTCCACAAAGAGTACCGATGTCCCAGAACACAATCTTCTACAAGTATCAATGCAGTGATTTCTTCTGGTGTGACAAGGCAGCCTCAGGCCTTATGCTACCTACATAGCTATGTCTCTCTGTGTGCTTAGACTATTTTCACTGGATCAGTAGAATCTACTTGTCAAAAGAAACAGGAATTTATGAGACTGTTTTAAATATTTAATGCCAGCATTTCAAACAATTTGCTGCTCATTTTACTACAGATACTCTGCTGTTATTCCATTTTAGGTTCAGATTTTTAGAAACGTCATTCCATAGAGATAAGTGTATGTGTTTCAAAGATGCAAATAAGTGAATTTTGATTTTTATGAGTTTGCTTCTCTATATGGAGAAAAAAGTGAGATATTTTGTAAGGATTTTTTTTTAACAAAAGTTCAATATGCTGTAGTGATTTTGTAACTATCTTTAAGGTGGTTTGGGGTTTTTCAGTGAAAGTTCTGCATGCAATTTATATATTTATTTTTTTAAATTAGCCTTTACAAATGCTGAAAACAGCTGTCTGAAACTTGTTGATACTTTCCACTTCCATTGGCTCCAGTACACTCTTTTATGTTTGCTTCAAATCATTAGTTAAGAGAGAGAGGTACATAGTGGGGTAGTTTCAAGTGAAAATCTGATTGGATTTCTTGGTTTTTCTACAGCCAACAACCAAAATGTGAAAAAAGGAGCACAGCTGACGAAAGGCGTGCAGACCAGTGGGTACTTCTCACCAATAGAATTTCCTCCAGAATCAGAACTTGTCTGTGGTGACACAGCAAACAAGAAAGAAGAGATCCTGCCTAAAATAGTGAGTTCCATAAAAAATTGAGACTTGCTTCAGATTATTCGCCTATCAGACTGAATGTTTAATGCAGAGCTTTTATTTTGGAAAATATGTGTTAATATAAACATATATAGAAAATAAAGTTTATACAACTTCTTGGTCTTTTAAGAAAAACTCTACACTTCCAGAAATATCATATTCCATTTCTGTGACACGTGGTTCATCATATTCTATGTCTTATTGATAACCGTTAGCTCCATTTGTTTCTTTTTCTGCCACTATAATTTCTTTGAAAGTTTTTAAGACTTCATTTTGGTTTTCATCCCTTTTCTTTATTTCTAATACTTATTTGAGCAATCTTATAACAGTGCTGGCTGCCTTGTCTTTCTTTTTTGTTTTGGTCTTAATTATGTCTTCTTTTACTTTCCAGATTTATTGCACAATGCTTGAATCTAACACTTCCTCTTATTGTCATAGTGCTGGTATTTCTCCTGTCATTTTTCCAGCTTTGTGAATATGGTTAGATTTTTTCTTTTTTGTTTTTCCATTTCCCTTTTTATTATAAAATATTACCATTAGCAGTATTGCTAATACTCCTGTGACCTCGAGCATAAAACAAAGAGACTTGTAAGGTATTACAAATCAGAATGACACAGATTCTGGTACAAACTGTACAAATTCTGGTTACATAAGGCTAGGACTACTTGTCAGAAAGAGTGCTTTTCATGAATGGTTTTGACTGGCTTCCTGGCAGGACTGAAGCTTTTCTCTGGCTGTTTCGTTCATTTATTCTCTCTTCCAAAATCCTTTCTGTAGGTATGGTTGTAGTTTGATCATAGAATCAGAGAATGGTTTCAGTTGGAAGGGACCTCAAAGACCACCTAGTTCCAACCCCACTGCCATGGGCAGGGACACCCTCAATAGACCAGGTTGCCCAAAGCCCCATCCAACCTGGCCTTAAACATCTCCAGGGATGGGGCTTCCACAACCTCTCTGGGCAACCTGTTCCAGTGCTTCACCACCCTCACAGTAAAGAATTTCTTCCCAACATCTAATCTAAACCTACCCCCTTTCAGCTTAAAGCCATTCCACCTTGTCCTATCACTACACTCCCTGGTGGACAGCCCCCTCCCACTTTCCTGTAGGACCCCTGTAAGTATTGGTACACTGTAATTAGGTCAATCCAGAGCCTTCTCTTCTCCAGGCTGAAGAAGGCCAACCCTCTCAGCCTGTCTTCATAGGAGAGGTCCTCCTGTCCCTTTGGGACTCTCCTCTGGACTCACTCCAACTTCTCTGTGTTTTTTCTGTACTGGGGAATCCAGGGCTAGACACAGCACTCCAGGTGAGGTGTCACAAGAGCAGAGCAGAGGGGCAGAATCACCTCCCTTGACCTGCTGGCCATGCTGTTCTTGATGCAGCCCAGGACACAGTTGGCCTTCTTGAGCTGCCAGCGCACACTGCCGGCTCCTGTTGAGCTTGTGTGGGTTCATCCATCATGTGCTTCAGCCTGTGAGTTATGGAACTGCACAGCTGGTACAAGTGCAGCTCATGGCATCCAACTATATGTCATCTTACAAACCTCTGTAGTTTGTATATGGTTATTGCTTTACGTAACGTAAATTAGATTGGAGTCGTCTGCGCTTTCACCAGTTTTCAAAGTCAAGCACTTTAAATACCTGGTCTCCATCTCTTTATGAAGTTCATATGGTTTTTAAATATAATAACCATGTTCTTGTACATGAAGTGGTTTGGGATAATAGTTACATTTTGTTCATTAAGTAGTAACTTTCTCTTATTTAGCTTAGAAGGGTATTTTAATCTAGTAGCTTGTTTTACTCTAGGTGCAAGCTACAAAGTTAGCATCTACGCGTTGGATTACGCTGGCTTCCTCCTCGCTGGCTTCCTCCTCACTTCATTGCCACTACTCTTTGTGTTAGTGATTTTTACTGCTGACATATAATATCTGTTCTGGAGGTTCTTTCCTTTTAAATGTGTGTCTATACTCACTAGCTGAATTTCTCAGCCAATAAGAAACCTTTTTCTTTCAGTGTTTGTTACTTAAAACTCCACAACTTTTCGATACCACCGTGAAACTGTCTGAATCTACAACCCACCCCCTTGAGTAAAAAGCTCAGATTGTGGGAATAGAGGGTAACTAATTGCTGCTTGTTCAAAGAATACAGTCTGGCCTTCTATTAGTCTGTCCTGGTTTCCCAAAACTGCGACATAGTCCTTGAAAAAGCTAACTTCTGGCTTCTAAAGAGAACTACCCTAACACAGTGGTAACATTGTGTTATGATGTTGGAACTGCAGCTTTCCTGCAATGTGTAGTACAGGATAGAGTCTATTAATTTTGTTTCAGATGCATGTAACTATGTTAAAGGTGATGAGACTTCAGGGCCAAACCTGTAGGCTGTCAAAGCTGCCTTGGCTTAGATAGCTTGCTCGTTTTTATGTTTAGCAGTAAGAATGTGATTTCAGAGTGACACAGAAGTTCATATGATGTATTTTTCTTGGCTGTTTTATTGATTATTTTTCCTAATCACTTTCTGGTTGGTATCCATTTATTTCAGGAGAAAGAAACTCAAGGTAGAGAACAGAAAGAGCAAGCAGACCTCCTAAGACAAGACCAAGACAGGGAAAGGGAAGAGAAACGGAAATATTTTCAGGAAATACAGGCTTTGGAGGAGAGGGTTCAAAAATTACATGATGGTAAGGAAATGGGCAGCTGAAGGCTGGAAAATGCACCATAGAATACTAATCAAGTGAGACTGCTAGTTTCTTGTGAGAAGAGCAAAATGATTTTGCAGAGATCAGTACAGTGGAAAATTATTTTCAGTTATATTATGCAAAGAGAATAAGAAATAAAAATGGGTTATAGAGTAATCTGTATCTTGTACTCAGCTGTGATTAAGCGTGCAGCAGCAAAAAATGCTGCCCACTAGAAAATATTGAAGGCTGAGAGATTTTGCTTTGCAAAACAAGGATGGCATAGCAGGTAAATGCTGATGTTATCTCTGACTTGCTAGATGCTATTGAGGTAGGCAGTAGCCTTTCACAATTGTGGAACAAATCTGCTTTCCTTAATATGGCCTGGTTTTTAAGTACATATCTACTTTGCTGGTATCATTTGAAACTGTAGTTTCTCTTTTCACTTGTGGTTATCTGAATCATTTGCTGTGGCTGTTTGAGAAATGTCAGGTTCTGTTGTTATATTTTAATACTGCTTTTTTTATCAATTTGGTTTTCACAACATCTTAATGACTTATATTCATAAATCTCTTAAATTTCTGAAGTATTGTAGATGAGCTGCATCCTGTCATACTAAAATACTATTTCAGTTACTATAGTTAATGAACAGAAACACTCAGTCTAGGTGAAAGAGAAGAATCTATAGCTCCTTTTGGAGGTAAATATGTGCATAATCTCCTACCTCCACTGACAACAGTGCACAACTCACACAAGCCAAGAATCGGTTCTGTTATGCCTCTGAGATGAATCTGACCTCCTTTCCCATCTTAGATCATAAGCTGCTATTTTCCCCACCTTACATACAGAAAGGTAGCTCCTTATTTGTCTTGGTAAAATGATATGCTATTGAAAAAAAAGAAAATTAAGTACATTAACTGAACCGTTGCAGTTATTTCTGTAAGCTTGATCTGAAGTATAACAGATAACGTGTTGCTTTGTGAAAACCTCAGTCAAATTTGAATAAAAAGTTCAAAGGGGAATGCCAGCATGTTGAAGGGCCTGAACAGTCATACTCAACTTTTGGCCAAACACACATCTGTTGTCTTGATAGAGAAATATTTTGAAGGGAGAAGTATTGGGAAGCTTCCTTTTTCTTGTACACGTAGTTATTCACAGGCTCTGCTTAGAAGTTACTACTGTTTTGCACCTTTGGTGGCCCTGTGTAGCTGTGCAAGCTGATATTGGGTGATTTGCACAGACACTCTCATTGGGTTCACGTGCTGATGCACAGAACTCTTGTGTAAAAGTGCTCTGAAAACACATATCCCAGAACCATCCTGAAGTCAGTGGTGCTGACAGAGAAAAGTTAAGTCCAGTGCAAGTCAGAACTGTTGGAATCAGTGATGGATTCATTTTCATTCAGACCCAGGAAGTGGGAAGGCAATTGGAAGAAAGGAAATTTCTCTGAAAATTCCAACATGTGCATAATGTCCTAATCAGTTTGGAAAATGACAGCAAGCTTTTATATCTTAGCAGAGAACCTGGTGTGAATTTAGTTATGATTTTGGGGGAATTTATTTTTGTGGTAGGAAATCCACGTTATGCCTAGAAAAGCATGCTAAAAACTCAGTGGCTTTTGGTTGAGTTATTTTAAAAATATTCTCTTAAAGGCATTTTAAAACTAAAACATTTTAAATAACGTTTAAACATTTCCTGCAGAAGGGGAAAGGGAAGACTATGGCAAAATGAAAAAAGAAAGCAGCTTTTTCTTGGATAAAGAAGAGAAAACAAAGGTCGACACAGAGATGCACAAACCTGAAGTAGAGAGAGAAAACACTGAAATTCTGGAAGAGCAGCAGAACAGAGAGTTCCTGCTTGCTAAAATGCAGGAAATTGATAAAGAAACTCAAAATGTACCAAACACGAAACCCGCTTCCCAAGCGCCATTCATAAATGCAGCAAGAAAATCTGATTCCCTGGAGAAAATAATAGGAAAAAATAATCACTTAGAGATTCCCGGGCAGGTTACTAACGGGCTTCCTGCAGGTGACAGCCAGGACGATGCCACCAGGGCACAAGGGCAGAGGCAGCGGAGCCCGAGGACTGCGGAGTTAAGCAGCAAGCTGACGTTCGGGAGTTACGTGCCTTCCTTTGGGAGAGGATCAGGAAGGCCAAGTTGGCTCACTCAGAAAAGTGACAACTTAGAAGAAAATGTTAAGGAAAATGCAGATGTCGATAGTAAGAAAGAGAAGAAATCAAACTTGATGGAACAACTCTTTGGAAGCAGTGCCAGTGCCGTCCTTGTTTCTAAAAATAGCGATGCAACACCTTTTGACATAGATTGGGACTCTGGTAATCGACTTGGGGATAAAAACAGTAGAGCCAAAGTGAAAGAAGACAGCGGGCTCTTCAGTGAAGGAAGAAACCTAACCAGACACCGTTTGCAGCACACCACAAGCAAGCCAGGAGTTAAGACCCTTGGTTCTTTAGAAGATGACATTGAAGAAGTTATCTTACAATGATCGTGATTTTATATGTTTCATATGTAAATACTGAAAAAATATTTTCATGTAATATTTATTAGATACAGATTTGAAGTATTTCAGATATATTGGAAAGCCTTGTGAAGGAATAATTTACATAAATGGGTAACCTATGGAGGAAAGATGCACTTTGACAGAACAGCCTAACCTGTGTGCAGGAAATTTGTTCTAAAATGTGATAGCCAAACACAGACCTTGGAGATCCGGCAGTGGTGCTCTTGGCAGAGAGATGGGAAGGTGTCCTGAGGGACTTTGGTAGGTGAAGTAAGCGCTGGCTGGAGTCTTCAGTCAATCGGTGAAGACACTTTTGCCCCAACCTGGGCCCCAGACCTAGCGTCACTGTTGCCACATGGCACCATCTGACTTGGGCAGCTGTGGCTCGGGGTGCAAGAGGCCTGGTAGCACAGAGCTGGTAGGGGTGCCACAGGACTGTAAGAACTTACAAGAGGCTTATGCTCACTTGTGCTCGTTGCTGAGGCTCCCTCACACTCCCTTTATACTCGCTCTTGCTCTCTAGCTCTCTTCCCCTCTCACCCTCTCTCACTTGCCATCGCTGTCTGAATCTTTGAGGCTTGCTGGTGTGTACTGGTACGTTAAGTTGTACTTCTCAAAAGGGAGCATTATTATTTATTGCAGAATGAGTTGGCTATAAGGCAGCAAGCTTGTTTGTGGCAGCCCTGGAATTCAGGGCAGCTACTGGATGAACATCATTGGCTAACCATCATAGGAAGCGTTGGGGTTTGTTTTGACCTGTATGCTGCTCACAATACACTGCTTTCCATTTGGAGCACTTCTTTTAGGCCTCAGATATTCCCATTCTCAGATGTTCAGAGAGCCTCTTAACTGTGTCAGGAGAAGGCACGTGTAACATCGGTGTCATGGAATGGATAGGAGAGATATACCAAGCACAGAGGCTCAGGTAGAAAGAGAACATTCTACACTGCAGTCATGTTATTTCACAAGAACATCAACAGCAGTGCAGGGAACTCAGGAACAGGTGATTTCTGCATACATTTTCTGTAGACTTTATTACCAAATTTGTCTAACTCTTCTCATATATTCACATTATATTTATTATATAATGCCATTTTTTGTATCTGAATTTTCTATGTAAATTCAAATTGTTATTGTTTTTAACCAAATGATTTTATTAAATCACTTGAGTAAAATTTTTGTGTGTAGAATCATCTTTAACACAAGGTTCTGACTTCTTATATCCTGTAATTGATGGTGGGGAGGGATGGAGGATTGGTAGCAACGTTGATAGTGATGTTATTCACTGCATGGTGCCGTGTCCACGCCACGAAGGATTTAGCTGAGGCATTCCAGAAAACAAGCTGAAAGTCATTCCCTACTAGAACACACTGAAATGCCTCTCTGATTTGCTCCCCATGAGCCTGATTCAAAACATACTAAAATACAGAGGCGGATTCTCATGATTTCAGGATGCTTTGGGCCAAGATTTCTCTGAACACAATGGCTCTTCTGAATAGAAAGGCTGGTGTCTGCATCATGCAATAACTTTGCTTGCTCCCTCATTCAGAAAGAAAATCAGTCACAGACCCAGACCCAGTGTGTGGGACTGTTCTCACTCGGCACCCTGTAGTGAAGAGCAGCTCGTGTTCACCTGCTTGTCTACAGCCCCCTTTACAATGACCTTAATACTGAAGAACTGAGCTGGTTTGCTCTGCTTGCCCATGGTCAGAACATCAAGACAGGTCTGACCAGCAACAGTGACTGTAACCATCTGTGTTACTCTTCTGCAGGGGCTTCTTTGGGGGAACACTGGGTGTAGGAGTGTCTGTGGGTAAACACTGGGGGTATTTGTGAGTGGATGGGTGTTTTGTCTTAACTTTCTTGTCCTAATTGTGGGTGCCTGCTGCCCTTCTAGAAGGCAGCACTTTGCTCCTGAGGAGACTGCAGGGGTGGTTTGTTTATTTTTCTTTCCTGTGGCTGAGGATTCCAAGGAGTAAAACAATGGTGTCGCTGCTGCGGTCATGAAGGATCATGTACTGTGTGGAGGGTTCTTTCTTGTTTCTTTGCAAGTCAACCCAATAACATCTGGCAGACTGTAGCTGTCATGCTGAACTGGTGTGCCCTGCTGTTCCAATTACGAATGTATAGTTTCTAAGCTGTTTTGTATTATCAGCCCCTTCTTAAGTTCACAAATGTGCCCATCCTCTTGCCAGACTCTTCCTGAAGCAAACACTGCAGTGCCACATGCACACACACACACACACACACTCTCCCTCTCCCCCCCGCCCCCCAAACCCAAAACATATCTGCTTTAGGAAGGTGAAAATAGATTCTGCTGGGAAGACTATTGCAGGCATAGCTTCCCTTTTGTCCTCATTGCTCTCTGTCTCTACAGCTTATTCTCTTGTTGCACTTCCCAGTCTCAGAGTTAACTTGTATGTAAATGCCATTACAGTTAAAGTGTGTAAAGCCAGCACTCTCAGAGGGAAGATGGGTTTTGGGGGGAATCCTTAGATCCTTCTAATGTCTGTAAGCAGTGTTTCTGCTCCTGAGTAACAGTTTTCTACTGACCAGATTTCAAGGATTTAAAAGGGTCTGTGGACCTTATGATTCAGCATGTTGATATCCTGTAGTCCTCTTGACCCCTGGTCTCAACTACTGTATCCAGATAGTCTGCATGCTGCTTTTAGTGGTGGCAGTGTCCAATAACGCTTGATTGACTGCAGAAGAATTCATCTTTTGCAGTAAAAATAGATCACAGATGCTTTGATGATGGTTTGTGTATGCTTTGATGTCTATGCCCAGTTGTGAATTCTTGTTTGTTAGGTGTTCATGTGGCTGTTGCATTTGCTGTGTTTTGCTTTCCCTCTGAACCACCAACAGTGATGGGAGAAATTCCTCTGTTCTAACAAGAAAAGATCATTAAAGCTTGACTAACTGTTTTAGTGGAGTATGCAGTGAGATGGTCACTGCCCAGGGCAAACTGATCTTCCAGTTCTGATCCCCAGGAGAGTGGTCCCCAAACAGAAGTACCTGAGGAGCATCTGATCGGGCTCACCTGACAGCGAGAACAGGCAGTTTTAAGAAGCAAGATTTTTCTCTTTGAGAGAGGAAATGGGTGGCGGGATGTGGGGGGTAGTGTAGTGCACCTTCTGTGATCCAAGAGAAGAGATGCAAGCTGTAGGAGGAGAACTTGGGACGCCCTTCACATGAAGCCTGAAGAACACTACAATGGTAAGAAAAGAGAACTGGGAAGTGCTTAAACTCAGTGAATATTTTTCTCAGATCTGTGGTATCTTCAGGCTACTTTATGGGCTAAAAGAAAAAGTTATTTTTCAGAGCCCTAATGTGGTTCTGATTTGGCTTCACCTGCTGCACATGCAAAGAGGTGAATCTACAATGGTCCCAAAATGGGGATGTTTGGAGAGGGGGTACTTTGGCTACTTGGTACCCACAGGTTCGTTGCTGGTCCTGAGACAAGTCCAATGCAGCCTAATTGCACTGCCAGGAGGCGTTAGGGAATATTGGATGTGGCATGTTAGGAGTAGGAATTCGTTCAGGAAACATCATAGAACCACAGAATCAACCCTTCCATGGGTTGGAAGGGACCCCAAGGATCACAGAGTTCCAACCCCCTGCCACAGGCAGGGCCACCAACCGCAGGCCTGGATCTACACAGGGTTGCCCAGGGCCCCATCCAACCTGGCCTTGAACACCTGCAGGGATGGGGGCATCCACCACCTCTCTGGGCAGCCTGTTCCAGCACCTCACCACTCTCTCTGTGAAAAACTTCCCTAGTATCTAGTCTAAACCTTCCCTCCTTTAGTTTTAATCCATTCCCCCTTGTCCTGCCCTTTTCTGCCCTTTTAAGAAGTTGATTCCCCTCCTGTTCATATGCTCCCTTCAGGTACTGGAAGGCTGCAATGAGGTTCCCCCGCAGCCTTCTCTTCTCCAGGCTTGAACAAGCCCAGCTCCCCCATCCTGGGGCAAATGGCTGCAGTTGCATCAGCAGAGCTGTTGCTGATCCTTGTGCTCTGGAAGGAGCGTGGGGTGAGCCGTTGCTGTCCAAGGAAATGGTAACAAATTCTGCGTGGTTCTCTGAAGCGGAGACTGGCGAAAACCTGCCCGGCAGAAGCGAGCGCCTTCGTGGGAGCAGTGCTGCCGAACGCAGGGAGGGAGGTTTTGTTCCCAGAGTTGCATGGCTTCACTGAGCATGACCCACTCTTGTTCGGAGATGACAGCTTCAAGCATGAGAGATGCCCCGGGTGACATTTATAAAATTCCCTTTTGTTGGATCAAATTTAACGTGGTCTCCTGGTTCGAATTATCTCTTTGATTAGCTGCAAAGTTTTGATGTCTGCAGGAGGAGAACAATTGCATCAGTGTGCACTGTCAGCCGGGACTTGTGGCTGCTGGGGAGTTGCTAGGATACCTCTCTAAAAGGTAGGATTCACTTGATTAACCACCAACCCAGTTTGCATGAGAAACGCTTTTGCTAGCTTTGTTTTGTGCCGGCATCAGCTGTGCATCAGATGTGCATGTGTGTTTAGAGCAAGCCACAGGTTGGTTGTCATGGGCGTCTTTTGCCTGGTTTTAATATGTGAAAACCCCCCGTGCTACCTAGCAAAGAATCCAGAGCAACTAGACTGGAGATTCCAGTAATCCGAGAGGTGAGCATTGCTGCCAGAGGGGAACATCAGCCATAGAGAGCCAAGGGAAGGTTTGACTTTGGATATGCATTTCTGGTGTGTGGCTAAGGCTTAACTTTCTATCTGTGATGATGCAAGGGAGCTTTTCATCTCTGACTGATTATTTTCTTTCCCTGCTCTGAGCAGGGGGTTGAAGCAGAGGACTCACCGAGGTCCCAAACGAAGCTGTGTTATGATTCTCTTCTCCTTGCCACATCCCACTGATATTAGTGCTCCCTTCCAGCAGAAACCCTTTGCACAAAGCTCCTGTGTGCTACTTGCACAAAGTTGCCTCAGATGCCTCCCGTGTGTCCATCTGTTCTTGAATATGATTGCATTGTATTCAGGACACAAATCCTAGCTTAACTCTCTCTCTCTCTCCTGTTCCACAACACTCATCCTTCTCTTTCCCTGTAACTTTGATAAACTCCTCTTGATGCTTCACTGTGCCTTTCCTTTTGATGGTCCATCATTCATTCATTCTGTCTGAACAGTCTGCTTTTTGTCCCCCAAGCACCACAGTTATCTTCTCCCCAAGTTCCCCTCAACTCCTCTCCCACAGTTTCTTTCCTCACTCTGGAGCTTCCTACCAGCCATGTTGTGCTGTGGTTTCTGTGGGTGTTGTGGGTGGAAGTAATGTTGCAAAAGAGTAGGAAAGGCTTTGTAGGAATGGGAGGTGATCTCGTTTTGAAACTGATTTTGCTTGTATTTTCATGCTGACCTAGGAGCACTAAAATTCATGTACTCAAGCGGTCTGTCCTGTGGCCAGGCAGCAAGATACTTGACCTGATTGACCTGGACAGGGGCCCTTACAGCAACCCAGAGATTGCTGATGCCTGCTCTGAAGTCCTACTTGCTCCCTCGCTTTGGAAGTGCCCTTTGTACCCTTTAGGAGCTGCCCATGATTTTTTTATCAGTCCTTTCCCACCTCTGTGACTCATTAGGATTTCCTCACTGCCCTTTTGCACCTTCTCTGAGCTTCCAGGGGCTCCAGCTCTTTATCTTCCCACCATCTCCCAGTCTGGGTATAGGCCCCCCTCCTCTTCCAAGTAACCTGAAAAGCTGCAAGTTGCTGTGCTAGGATCTTGGTGGCCTGCTCATCTGTGTGCCTCTTACAGCCCTTCTGCCCATCCTCATGCTGCTCCCTCATCCCAGACCTTCCCAGTCACTCTCCCATTAAGCCACTCTTCTTGTTTCCCTTGCTGTCTGTACACCGTGATATATTGAGAGTCTGAGGGACGCCGGCTATGTGCTGTTGTGTCTTACAAAGCTTCTAATGAGCTGTTGGCTTAACAGTTTGCTGCTTAATAATTCTCATGGTAGCAAGGATGGATAACCCAGGTGCTGTAATTCACTAGAGATCAGTTAATTACTAGTACTCAGAGAGAAGAAATTGTGTTTGGATTGGCAAAGGGTGTGAACTGAACTCCCATAACTGACCTTCCTCTTGCTATAAAGCTAACTCTGCCTTTGAATTCCCAGTCAAAAAACAAGTACAGAAGCTGAGCCTTAAACCGCCTGTGTGAGCTGAGCACCCGAGTCTTGGGGAGCAGTTCTTATTTAACCAGCAGTCATTTGTTTGCTTGGTGTGTGGTTTTCCTTCATAACCCATCCTATAGAGTAACAGCAGCAGCAGCACTCAGGTTTTTGAGATGTTTCTGTCTCAACGTGCTTTCTAAGCCTGTTGGCCTCACACCTCCCATGTGGAAACCCTGAGAGGTATAAAAGTCGCCCTCTGAGTTGCACTAGTTGGTGGCAGAGGTTAGATTAGAAATGCCCAGGTTCTCATGCATTATGCAGCACCTCCCCCATTTTCATGTTTACTTGGGCTCCAAATCTAGGTTCTCTAATGGAAAAGGTATCCAACCAATCTTCAGTCCTGGAATTAGCTGGGATGTGTAATTTCTTCAATTAAAAAGTGCGTAAATCTGGGATGAAAATGTTCCCAATAATATTCTAATCATAGGATCACAGAATGCTTTGGGTTGGAAGAGACCTCAAAGATCATCTAGTTCCAACCCCCTGCCATGGGCAGGGACACCCTCCACTAGACCAGGCTGCCCAAAGCCCCATCCGACCTGGCCTTGAACCCTGCCAGGGATGGGGCTTCCACAACCTCTCTGGGCTTCCTGTGCCAGTGCCCCACCACCTTTTAAAAATTACTTTTAAAAACCCCATCTGTTTGATTTTTTTGTTTGTTTGTTTTTAGTGAATATACCACATATGCTGGCACATGGATGTAGCTTTTGTGGGCAAAGGGTGTAACTTTGCTTTAGCTGATAAATCACAGCATCCTCATGATACTATGCCTGCAATCCAGGAGAAAAAAAATCACTGTTTACATAAGCAACATTTCCAACTTTCACTAGAAATATTTAATTCTAAGCAATATTAGTACTTTTCTGTTCTCCTCAGTTATAACTTACACTCTGGGATCTAGAGTTCCTCGAAAACCTAATCAAATACTTTCTAATTTTAATAAGTGGTAGTCACAAAACCTGGGAATAATTGTCCTGACTCTCTGAGGAGCAAAGCATTGCAGCACATACTGAATTCAACACAAGATTGATCTTTCTGGCAGCAGATGGTTGTTGTCCTGAAATAATGTATACCCCTGTATAAGATCATCAGATCTCAGTACATCAGAGGTCAATAGCTCTTTCCCTCATTTGGCCAAATGATGTTCTTTGGCTGCTGCAGTCAGCCAGAGCTCAGCTGGAAGTTTGAAACAAAGCATGTGGTGGTGTTCATGGTATTTCAGGATGAGTATGTTGAATTTTGTAAGTAATTGCGGACTCCTGTCAGTTAAGGCCAAGGCAAAACACTGCTTACAGAGCTCTAGCTCCTCCCTGGTGCTTGTACTCCTGGTTCCTGTGCAGCTCTTGTGTCTGGCCTCTGCATACCTGCTCCTGGTTTGTGTTACTTAGCTCAGGATAAAGTATATTGTGGCAATATATCATGGTCCACTTTCCCTTGTGCAGACTGTCCTGCTAGCTCGATGTAGCTTTGTTTTCTGAGCTGTGGTCTGAGGTTTTGCTCCCAACAACATTTACATATGTTTTTGGACAAGGACAGCTCCTTCCCTTAGACAGTACACGTTTGGGAAACCTGAGCTTTGCACAGGCCGCCTTCCCCAAATTCAAAAGGGATAACAAGGACCCCGTACTTTGTCATCTTATTCATCGTTTAAATCCATTGCTCAGGAACAGTTCATGGGTAATTCAGTGGCTGCGGGGGCAGTGGCTACCAACAGCTGTCAGGAGCTCCTGCCTATCACATGAGTTTCCTTTAGAGGGCACCATTGACTTCCCCGAAGTCTACGTAAACGTCTGTACTTGCCGCTAATGAGGCTTGTTATCCACATCTGGACAACTGAGGTCCATTTGAGTACTTTTTGCTTTAAATATTTGGGATGCTGTAGGCTAGTGCACATTATCTACTGCACACAAACATTGGACAGAAAATACCCTTGCAATAGACTTCTCAGGCCTTGGCTGTGGTGATTTCCTTAATCATCAAGCAAAATGCTGGAAGGAACATGTGCTCCAGGATCACAGAATCACAGAATGGCATGGGTTGGAAGGGACCCCAGGGATCATAGAGTTCCAACCCCCCTGCCACAGGCAGGGACACCAACCTCAGGCCTGGATCTACACAAGGTTGCCCAGGGCCCCATCCAACCTGGCCTTGAACACCTCCAGGGACAGGGCATCCACCACCTCCCTGGGCAGCCTGTTCCAGCACCTCACTACTCTCTGTGAAAAACTTCCCCCTAGTATCTAATCTCAATCTTTCTTCAGAATGCTGAACTGTGTCTTCTGATAAAGGATTTAAGAGGACTGGAAGGCTCAGCTTCAAGCCAGGGAAGCCGGCATACAAGTGAGTCTTCATTTCTGCTGAGTGGTCTCAGAGATGCAGGTTCTCCCATCCTGGAGATGGAGGGGAGTCACTTGATCTACAGATACACACTAGATTCTCCTTCCCTGTGACTTTGCCTGTTTTCCAGCAGAAGTGATGTTTATGCAGCCAGATGCATCAGTCCATCTCCTTCTCACTTCCCTCTCCTCTTTTTTTGGATGCTGTACCCAAGCTGGGTAGGAGGCATCTGTGTGGTCATCTTGCTTGATAAAGAGATGCCAAAAGGGAGCAGCTTTAGGAAGTCGATGGGAGATGTGAGTTATTTTCTAGAATGAAGAAAATTGCTTCTAGATTTCTTAATCTATTTTTCTGCTTCTTACTTTTTAATGAAGAAGCACAGAGATCAAGGAAGTATAGAAAGTGCCTACCCTACGTCTCCCAGCTTGAGGCAATACACGGTTCAAGGGAAGTCCATAGTGATATAAGCAGGATAATTGGGTAAATAAATGTCTGCTGTGCAATAAGCTATAAGCTGAATTTTAACATTCAGCCCTTAAAAGAATGTATCTCATTTGTCCAGATACTTGCTGCATTTTCATAGGGATGAAGGAACCTCCAACAAAATGGTCATTAGGATGCTTACCTTCTCTTGCACTCCTTATTATGAAGGTTATACACCCCTCTGGGCAACTGCATCAACATGACCCTGAGAAGGCTGGTTTATATTTTATACTTGTGCAGTTAATTAACTGCAGAGCTGCAGTGAGACCACCTCTAACGTCACAGATGACTGGGGACTCTTCAGCACATTTGCAGCCCCTGAATCAAATCTTTGACTGTGCTCATAATGTCTTCTTTCATTGGCTCTAGTGGGAGCAGGCTGACTGCCACAGGCAGCCTATGGGGACTGGGTTGAAGGAAGAAGAAAAGCTCAGATGAGAGTGAAAAAGACATCCTTTGATGTCCTGCAAAGGAATTTTTATGACGAGGGTGATGGAACGCTGGAACAGGTTGCCCAGAGAGGTGGTAGATGCCCCATCCCTAGAAACGTCCAAGGTCAGGTTGGATGGGGCTCTGAGCAACCTGATCTAGTTGAAGATGTCCCTGCTCATTGCAGGGGGTTGGACTAGATGACCTTTAAAAGGTCTCTTCCAACCCAAACCATTCTGTGATTTTTGCAAGCACCACGAAGGACTCATGGGGCAGCAGCAATAGCTGGAAGGCTGCCCAGAAGAAGTCCCCAGATATGTAATCCTGGGAATCTCACCAAGCTATCACTTACCTCTTCTTCCACTCCAGCCTTAGGAGATGTTTTTCATAACACCCGCCAGATTAAACCTCTTGGCTGGACCTGATGTTCAGGAAACTCAGCATAAATTTATCTTGTGGTAGTGGGATTCACTGTTATGCATCGATCTCCAGAAGGTTGCCACCTCACTATTGCAACACATTGAAAACACGAAATCTCTTCTACAGTGTTATAAGATGTTGGGGTTTTTCCCTATTTATATCCACAGAACCAAGATGGAAGAAGATGTTGTTCTCCCAAACTTTTAGTTTCGTTGGGTAGTACTCTATGGCAGGCATGTTTACACCTCTGTGATCCTAAACCTCAGGGAATTGCATTTCATTTCAGGACTGCTGTGTCTGCAAATCCTGTGAGATTTTTTTAGCTTTGATTTTAAAAACCCAGGGTGTTTTATCCTATGGTAGCTGTGAGAACCTTGTAAGTTAGAAGCCTCAAAGAAAAAGAAAGTGCATTTAAGAAATAAAAATACATGATAAAATAATGTTTCAAATGCATACTTAATTTTGTAAACAAACCCCACATCTTTATTTTAATGACAGAAGATGACAATTCAAGATTTTGGAATTGCTCAGAAAAACAGTTCTTCAGGTCTCTGTTAAGATGACCCTGAGTTTCGGGCTGGTTTGGGCCATTACACTGAATGCTGTATTCTCCCTAAATAAGTGAGGAATTACCCAATTAAATGCAGCCCAATTAGTATTATCAGCATCTCCACCTTACAGAAGGATGATGAGTACACAGAGTCCAGCTCTTCCAGAGCTGCTGAGAATGCCTGGGCTCCCAAGTGCTGTAAGAAAGGCTTAACCCCTCAGTAAGTATTCCTGCTTGGTCCAGTTTCAGGCTTGAGGAGGGCTGCATTTTAATCTTGGTTCATGTGGGAGCCAGTGGGGCCAGTGACAACCTCTCTGTAACCACAAGTTCCTTGTACCTTCATTCCTCCCTCTTCTTATGGGTGAGAACAGGGATGTGTCTTACAGAGAGGTTCTAGTTAACGTACAAGTATTTGTAACCCTTTCTGCAATCATCTCCCTCTCAAAGCTGAAGGGCCTGAGAGCACCTCAGAGTTGAGATCATCCCAGTGAAGTGCTGATTCCAAGTGAATGAGTTACCTGTTGTTCTGCGATGTTCTCACCTGCTCTGTTTCAGAACCATTTATAAAACAGTCTGAAAACAAGTTCAAGAGCACTCAGGAACCTGATCTGCAGGGAAGGCAGGGGATGGTAGGTCCTGGAATACTCCAGGCCATGAGTCTGGAGCACCTCTGAGTGCAATGAGCCTGTCAGGCTGCTGCAACATGTGGGTGGACCAGGGATGCTACGTGTGACCTCTCAGGTTTATCTCACTAGCTTGCTCTCATTGTGATTCTTCGTGAGACAAGCAGGCTCCCTCCTGTCAAAAATCAAAACTGGCAAAGGCCAAGGTCACCACAGACACAGACTAAACCTGAGCTTGGAGTTGGTTCTTGTGCTGGCTCACTGCTCGTGGCATCAGGTGCATTCCCCATTCAGCACAGCTCCTTGCTGCGGGCTCAGCTATAGCACAAAAAAGGAGAGTATTTGGGACCCCAAATACCTCATGTGCCCCGAATTCATCTGTCTACCACAAAGCAGTGTAGATGATTCCAGTGCTAAAGAGAGGTCAAGTCCAGGGCTCCATCCTCCTTGCAGCTGTGAGAGAGGCTTTCAGCAGCAAAGGAGGTTACTTCTTTTCTTACAAGTACACTCTTGGCTCTCCTCTTTCTGGAGGCTTGTCCCAAAACCAGCCGCACTTCACCTGACTCAGCCTAAGGAGGTTTTCTGCAAAAGCCTCCTAATCTTTCTCTTTTGAAGGCCAGTTACTATCAATGCTGCTACTAGTGGTTAGTCTGCAGTCATTGATGCAAAATTATGACATTCTTCTCTCACTGTCCATAATGGGATTGGTTGAACTGGACTTACCTTTCCAAAACACAGCCAGCTTCCACTCTGGAAAGTAAGAATTCAAGTTTTTATTATTTTCATTATATTAGGGCAGACTGTAGTTAATATAGCAATAAACTTGCATCTTATATTGAAGACAAGTTACTCCTTGTACTCTGAATGTTGTCCTGCAACCACTTTGGTGGTAAGAAGCCCTCAGTCAGTTGACAAGACTCTTCAGTATGAGGAAAAATAAAAATGTCTGGTATGGAGTGGGAGATACCATGGAAGTTATAAAACAGTGAATGACATGGTAGCTACGAAGATGATTAAGAGCCTGGAATATCTCCCTTATGAGGGGAGGCTGAATGAACTGGGGTTGTTCAGCCTTGAGAAGAGAAGACTAAAAGGGGATCTTATTAATGTTTATAAATATCTTAAGCATGGGATGCAGGGGAATCAGCCAGCCCCTTTTCAGTGGTCTGTGGAGACAGGACAAGGGGCAATGGCTGCAAGTTGGAGCACAGGGAGTTCCGCACCAACATGGGGAAGAGCTTTTTCCCAGTGAGGGTGACAGAGCCCTGGGACAGGCTGCCCAGGGAGGTGGTGGAGTCTCCTTCTCTGGAGATATTCAAGACCCATCTGGACGCCTATCTGAGTGAAATGTCCTAGGGAGCTGCTTTGGCAGGGGGTTGGTCCCGATGATCTCTCGAGGTCCCTTCCAATCCCTACAATTCTGTGATTCTGTGGGCTGTGACAGTGGTGTCAGAACTGCAGTGATGGCATTAATGCAACTTATTTAAATCAAATTAAAGGAACTGAACTTCTTTTTTTGTGTGTGTGAAATGCTTAATTAAATTCCAGAATTGTTGCTAAGTGTAGTTGTAGCAGGACTAAATGCATCCAAGAAGGATTGGTCCATGTGAGTTATGGGAAGGGTGCTCAAACAGAAAAAGTTTGGCATGAGGTGTCGTGGGAAAGATCACACCCTGGACCCAAAGCTTGTCCTGTTCCTTGTAGCCTTTTCTGAAGGGTTTGGGCAGTGATCAATCTGGGTTACTGCTCTCAGTCACTGCTGTCACTGTGGTACGTGGTTTCAGCTCATCTTAACATTTGTTTGGCTAAGCTCAGTGCCAGGGCTTGTGAGTTGAGTGGGTATTTTTGCATGCCCATAGCTTGTGTGGAGCCACCGGTGTGATTTCTTTTCTTTATAATGTAAAATCATCTTACTTCTGAAAAATAAAGCTGACTTCTCATTTTCCTCAACACTACCAGTAACATCCTGGTAGCTGATCTAGGGCTTCTTCCCCTCTGCCTGTCTCCAGTGACACAAGCTCCCATTTGCTCAAACCACTGGCTTTTCCATCCATTGTGAAAGTCAAGAGACATCTATTGCAGCCATCCCCAGTTACTCCATAAGATCTAGAGACTGCCCAAATGGAATCATTGGACAGTATTTTGTACACTGTTCTGAGGGTTCAGTTTCCTTTAAGCATTGTCAGATTGTTCGGGTGACTTCTGACTTTCATTATGGAAAATAAATGGCTGGTTGGGATGGCTGTACCTCCAGAAAGTCCATTGCTTTAAAGCAGTGCCCAGGTGGTGTCTTTTTTTTATCTTTCCAAGCCATCCATTTCTCTCTCTCATTTACACATTCTCCAGTTCACCCTGACACTGTGCCCCACTGCAGCCATACAAAACCCCATAGCATTCCAGCCTCCTAAACATCTTTGACTTTTTTCCCAAAGATTTTCTTTTTGTTCCATCTATGACCTTCCTATAGGCTTCATACAGCTTTCAGAAGATGCACCCACGCCTAAGCTCTGACCTCTATTTCAGTGTAGCAGCAGAGGAGCAGGAGGGGACTTCTCGTCATGAAACCCGGTCCCACGCTCAGGCAAGAAAGCATGTCATATAACCCTTGACTTAAGCTGAATGAGCTCAGTCTTAACATGAGTTGGCTTGTGTGCCCCATGCTTCCTTCTAGTAAGCCAGCCTCACTGCTTTTGTGACAAGAAAGGCTCTGATTTTCAAAATTCCCCTGATGATACTTTTCTTGTTCTTGACTGGTTCTGAGGTATTTCCGAATGGACCTGCTCTTGCTTTGTTTTGTGATGCTAAACAAGTCAGGGGCTCCTTGTCTCCTCTCCAAGCACAAGCTCTGTGGCCCCTTTCCTGTCCTTATCCCCTCCAAGCTTGTATGGAGCCCTCTCCTTAGGAGGTAAATTGGTGCAGGTGTCTGCTAGAATCAGTATTAGATATAACTTTGAGTTGAAATTATCCACAGATGTGAGCAGCTTCAAAGCTACGGGAGCTAGGACCCAGGCATATGATCTGTGCCTCGTCTCTTAATAATTAATATTTATTATTTATTATTGATTATAGTAGTTTGCTTGAAACACTAATGAAAATGTGGCTGCAGCTCTGAAAAGCTGATAGCTTGATTAGGAGCTATATTAAAATTTTATGACAATTGCTGAAATACATCTTATTGCAGTTTGTCATCCAGCGCATCTCTGAGAGCTGATGGGACCTATAGATGAAAGTATGCATCCAGTGTACAGCCACAATCCCCAGGTGTTTTTCAGCAGGGTCACAGGCTAGCAGCGAGTAACTGGTGTCAAAGGCAGAGCTCATAGAAGCTCCTGCCCCTTGCCATCCCATGTGTGCCATCCCATATGCATCTAATACGTTAACTAACCCTTTAAGCCACCGCCTTGTGCTGAAGCTTCATGATTAGCTCACCGCCTTCTCTAGCTCCTCAACTTCTTTCCCCCAGGATGTAATGGCATGAAGCTGTGCCAGGGCAGGTTCAGATTAGATGTTAGGAAAAAAATTTTCACTGAAAGAGTTGTCAGGGCCTGGAACAGGCTGCCCAGGGAGGGGGTTGAGTCACCATCCCTGAACGTGTTTA
This sequence comes from Hypotaenidia okinawae, assembly GCA_027925045.1. NCBI lineage: Eukaryota > Metazoa > Chordata > Aves > Gruiformes > Rallidae > Hypotaenidia > Hypotaenidia okinawae. Next base: position 87,341,599 of record BSDF01000003.1, read on the forward strand.
AAAGACAGGTAGATGAGGTACTTAGGGATATGGTTTAGCATAGGACAGGAATGGTTGGACCTGATGATCTTAAAAGTCTTTTCCAACCTTGTGATTCTGTGATTCTGTGATCTCTTCTCCCCTAAGCACAAACTGTTCTTTTCCCAAGTATGTGACTATTTGGCTTCACTGTATCCCGCTTGCTTGGCTGTGCTTGGTTTGTTGCCTCTGGCAGAGGGAAGACCCGTCCTTTTTATTATTTAACGATCCCCCAGTTTTTGCTTTAGCTGCAAACTTTATCAGCAGTGTTATATTTCCTTCCAGTTCACTGGTAACAGCTCAATAATGTGAAGAGACATGGCGCCACACTGAAAATGTGCTTCCTTCATGGGGAATCCCTGGGTACACTTACGTTTGAGACTGGTCAGTAAACTGGTTTTACCACCTACTTGTTTAGTGATGATTCAGTAGAAATGTAATCTACAATAATTGACATTTCCTACATGTAGGCTTACATTCCATATGTTTGATTGGCATTTATTCATTTCGCAACCAAATCTGAGCCATGACTGGAAAGGTTCTGAGTTGCTATGGGAAAAATCTGGTTTACTTATTTTTCTTACTGGTATTGATCATGGTGCAAGGACCTGGAGCACAGGTAGTTTTTTCCTTCATCGGTTGGACTTAATGATCTTCAAGGTCTTTTCCAACCTTGTGATTCTGTGGTTCTGTGATTCTGTGGTTCTGTGATTCTGTATGTCTCTCTGCCCAGCTGTTTAACAATGACATCTCACATCTGCTCTTTAGTTACATTTACTGGGACCGACATTAAGTTGACAGGACAATGGTTAATTTTGCAATCCCTTTAATGCTTTACACATCCTTGTACCTAGCTACCTTTTTTCCCTCCTCACTTCTCTTACTAAACACACTTTTAAATGCCAAAAAATGTATGTCAAAGATAGTTGTCATTTGCATAAACCAGCCTATTGCCTTCTCTTCTGTGTGTGACAGGATGAAACTACCAAAGTGTTTTTCCATAATCAGACATGAGGATGTGAATGAAGCTTCCAGAGCAGCAGAGCAATATGTATTTGTATACCAAGGCCATCTATTTCCAGGGAGCACCCTTTAGTGATGAGAGCATTAATTCCTTTTGCTGCTCTCCATCTTGTAGGCACAATCATTGCCTCTGTGCTTTTATACTGATGCTTCTCCACCTTGACATACTGTTCTTTCTTCAATTTTAGGTGACTCTTGTCTCTGTTCTCAGCATCCGTTGTTGCTATTTACAGAGTAGGAAGGTCAGTTTGCTCTCTTGAGACTTTGCTAATCCTGGCATGACACCGTTTATCTGAGAAAATGGTTGGGATCTCATTGCTTTCCTCCTCAACCCATAGTGAGGTTTTCTGTCTCAGACACCCAATGAGACTGGAGCTAGAGATGGGTAGGAAACAGTTTCCCCTTAAGGCAAAATTAAGGGGAAAAAAGCTTTCCAGTCCTGTTTTAGGAGAAACTTGGGACTTTTCCAGGTATTTTATACAGAGACTGAGAGTGTTGGAGGTGGTGGCATGTGTAGTTGGACTCTGTCACCCTCGTCTAGGGTGAGAATTTGGTCAATCCTCTGCAATGCCCATGTGGCAGGTCTGTGGAGAAGGAACAGGAGACAAGTACAGATGAAGAAATCTAAGTTTGGGCATCTGGCTGTAGGTTATAGAAACACATCTGTTATCTGAACCTCTTCAGCTGATGGACATTAACAGAGCCAGGTCAACTCACTCTGAAGTAGGTGCCTCATGCCACATCAGCTGAGCTGTGTTGATCAGGTGCTTGATGCAGTCACCTACACAAGGGGCTGAGAAATGTTGCCTGCCTGGCCACCCAGCTTTACAAGGGTGCACATCTCTCCATGTCATGTCTGTTAGCCCTGTGTAATACTTGCATTAAATAAACAGCCCTGAGTGGCACTGAGGTGGGACTTTGACCTGAATCCATTGTCTCCCAAGTCAAGTAAAGAACAGGTTTCTTTCTCTGCTTGGTAGATGTGTCATTTATACGGTGTGGAACAGCATGGGCAGCTGAGGAGAATTTAGTAGGTAGTGGCAAAAGAAGTGTCAGAGTGAGCATCCCAAAGAGCTGTTGAATATTGCCAGAGGAGGCATTGCTGATATTTCAATGAGAACTTCATGACAAAATTGTTATTAAAACTAGAATGTTTCTGAAAAAATACCCCACCAGATCTTTGATAGCTGACACCTTCCAACAAATAACAACCTGTGGGAAACTCTTGACTTAGACATAGCCCTATTGTTGTTGCTCATCACCACGCCTGGAGCACAGTTCATTCTCAGAGCAGTGCTGAGAGCTTGGATTCCTTTCAGCTGTTCACCTTGTTTTCACAGCATGTGAGGCTGATGAGCTGGTTTAACACTTGCCCACCTGCCCAGAGCTGTGGCTCTCCTTTTGGGGGAACTGCTGAACCATGGCTGTTCCTCACTCATTTCCTTGCAGCTGGCCCAGGAGGTCTGAGCCCTCCCACAGGGGTGTCCTCTGGGCAGGCAGTGCTTAACCTCTTCAAAGAAAGAGTGCATACAGTCAGTGGAGGATGAATGAGGTGGGTCTGAAGGGGCTAGGGAAGGCTCCCATTCAGAGATGGCATTGAGCTGCTCGCCTCTGTGGCTGGCACCTTTGCAAAGACTGGAATGGCTCATGTGAAGCCTCCCTCTGTTTTCCATCTCCACTTTAATACTTAAGATGGAGTTTTGTAGGTAAGTCTGTATTTCAAAAATCCCACTGTACTTATTATAATCCTTACAACTGTTGAATTTTTTTTTCCTAGCTTAATTCCACTATAAAATGAACAAAGCCACTTCTCCTGACATCACTTCTTACCCAATCCTTTTTTATTTTTTTTCAGTGGGTGAGGAGAGAATGCAAACCCCTCACTTGAATTGATAGCATGTTCAAGATTTACTCCATGGTGATGTCCAAATTTAGCTGTTGTGATTCTCTGTTAACTATGGAGCGTTTTTCTGCCTGGTTCCTCAAGTTTAGCATGATTCTTCGTCCTGTGTTGAAACTACTCTGCTTTTGAGTTTCCTGAGTCCAAAATTGCCTTGGTGCTGCAGGATACATCCTTTTTTCCCCTCTGGGATGACAAGCTTTGGATAAAAAATGTCTAGAAAGTTATCAGTCCAGATATACTGCTATTATATATCCACCTACTCCAGTGCAAGTCCCTTTAGTGTTACTACTTGGCTACAGTTCCCTGATAACCATCAGGACAGCTTCATTTTCCTGGTATTCAGGGTTAAATAAATTCATCATCTTCTGCATCTGTACCCCAGCAAATCTGGAGTTTCCATTTTCAGAAATACTTCTGAGAGGTGTCAGCTCAGAAAAGCTGCTTAATTTCTGATTATATTAACAGAGAAGGTTTCCAGAATTTCGTGTCTATTCTGAGGTCCTTCACTCAGGTCCTTCTTTGATATCAGGGCTTGGAAGATTGCGTGTGTTCCAGGTCACCCTGTGCTCAGAGTAACTGACGTCCTTTAGAAATTAGAAACGTAGGAGTTGCTGGTGAGTGTTTCTAACAGAAGTATGTGTATCTTTTTGTGTACATACAGTGCTTGTTAAAATAACTCCAAGGAGGTATTCTCTTTCGGGTTGTGGGTGGCTGACAGCAAGGTACTATGGTTTTGGCAACTGTTTTCTGCACACCATTTTTCTCTTATTTAAGAAGTACAGTGTCTAAATATAGCCTAAGGGCACAGCCTCCCTACTCAAATGAGTTGAATTTTTTCCCACTGTTTTGTTCTTCCCTGACCCTGTTCCATGTATGCTTTGTCCTAAGGGCAATTACCATCTGGAATGTGCTCTGCTGGTGCAACCAGTCCATAAGGGCAAGAACAAACCAGCACCTCTACAGATCCACATGGGAAAAGGGGAGTTGTATACTTGGGTCAGGCACAAATAGCTGGAAGCTGGTTTAGCAGCTGCAGCACCTAAGAGACAACTCTCATTGCGGAACAAATACTTCCTTCTACAGAGAGATGCCTTCTTGTTCTCCCCCCATTTTCCAGACCTCTTCCTTCCTGCTTCTCCTTCTTTTTCTCAAAAAACCTTAATGTGATTTTCAGGTCATCCTTCTCACCCACTTCTCTTTCTGGGGTGCTCCAATGGAGCTTCACTTTCTCTTCCCTCTCTGTCTAGCTGGTGCCTGATCCCATATACAGTAAATATCTATTTGCAGGTAATACAGCTGGTTCAACTTTCTTCTGGACCTCCCTCTTCTGTTGAGTTCAGGCCTGTCTTGCAAACATGTCCTAGATAATTATCTGGTCCCAAAATAGCTAACATAGGTCCCAGCCAAGCCTTCTCCTGGCCTCCTTTGAGGGGGGAAGATTTTTTGTTGTGACCACCCCATGCTGCCAGCAGTTAGGGCCCTAGAACTGGGGATATACCTCAAGTCATGCCTCTCCTCTTTAGACTCTTCCTCTAACTTCCATTAATATAGATATAGACATGTCAAGCACCATATGTATCAAATATATATATTTGTGTCTTAACTCTTCTCAGAGCTGGAGTTTCACTACCCACTACTTACCCAGACCTGCTGCCCAGGCTCACACCAACCCCTGCAGCATCCTTTCCTCTGGCCTCAAACTAGCTATACCCTAGCAATGCTACTTGGAGGGTGACTTTTGCATTAGTCTTGCCTCCTGGTATCCACTTGGGACCATGGAGGGCCAGTAGCATCCTTTTGTCTCAGCAAAGCCACCTGGTGCAAGTGGAAGGGCTCTCAGACCCTCCATAGCAAAGCTGAGAGAGAAGTCACAAACAGGTGCCAGATGCAACTGCCCTTTCTTCCTGAGGCCATCGCATACAGCAAGATACCTCACCATTTTCTTACCACTTATGAAAAATCTTGGTGCTGGTTCTGTGCAATGAACTGGCTCTGGCATGAAGGAGGCAGGTCTGGGAGATGCTCATTGCTCTTCAGGACTGGGGAGGCTGTGGGAGTCCAGGCAGAGGAGCAACAGGGGACTGACGCTGCTGCGAGTAATGTGACTGCCTCGTATGTCCTTGGGGTTCAGCTGAGTGAGGATAGCTGCTCGAACAGCACTGGTTCCTAACAGATGTTGTGAGGGCAGGTTGAACACTTATCATCAGGCACCCCAACTGGCTTGTCAGGTAGCATTGCCCACCTCTTGGAAAGGTGAAAATTCAAATTCAGGCTCCTAAGCCAAGCAATGCCACTAATGACTTCAGATCTGTAACAATTAAAGAAGCAATGACCTTTTTGTTCTGGCTTTGTGCATCACCCAATGAGGTCTTGATCCATATCTACAAGTCCTAAGCAATAAAGGCATACAAATAATTAATAATAATAATGAGTTGGGTTTTATTGCATGTCTTGCACTGCATAAAATCCCCTGTGAGCAGTTACTGCCTGTGAAAATATTTAATGTCTTGCTGCAATTTGAAAATGTAGTGCAAATGACAGTGTAATAAACCAAAGAACTTCATCAACTTCTAATTGAAATTAATGAGAACTGAACTGCTGCATTGTGCATAGAAGAACAGACTTCTTCCCCAACCTTAAAAGCATTTGGCTCCAGGGGTGGCCTGACTCAGTTTGAACTGCCTTCTTTTCTACCTCAAACACTGTCTTTCATTGCAGGAAACTACACTTATTTCAGATAGCCAGTGAATATCACATAGAGGAAAAAGGTTAGACTTTTCTCTTGATTCCTGCAGAAGTGTTTTCCTTATATACATTTCAGATCCATAAGAAATTATGGCCATCTGTATTTAGGGAGGCTAGGAGCTGAAAATACATTCCTTACCCAGAAGACCATTTTCTACAGCACTACTTCAGAAATTTGTGTGTAGATGGAAGTCTTAACAAATAAAACTCCACAAACTTCTGTTATTTCAAGGTCTTTTTTTTTTTTTTTATGCCTCTGCAGCAGAGGTATAAAGGTTAGCAGTGGCATCAGGCAAAAGCATGGTGCACTGAGGCATGCTGCAGTGTTTGTCAGAATGGCTGTGGAAGCCCTTTTCCCAGCCCTGGGCAGCAGATGTGAGTAACAGAGATGGTTGGTACTGGTCATTGCGTTTTATTACCATGCCATAACACAGGCAAATACGATTCTCCGTGCTAACATTTGGCACCAGTACGATTTCATGGACCCTGAAAGATTGCAGTGGGGAACACCTCAAGTCACTCAGCTCCAGGTAACGGAAATATTGCTTGCCTTCAAAGTTACACGTAATATTTACTTCTCTAGTAGCTTCTTGCCATAAAACCTGCTAAAACAAGAGGGTTTAGTTGTGGGGTTTGGTTTGGTTTTGGGTTGGTTTTCTTCTTTGTTAGTTGCACAGCTTTAAGGAGCTTCGGCACGGGCATTTAGGTCATTCCACATTATTATACTGCAGCTGTTTGCGCTACATCTTGCGGGTCACTTGTGCAGAGAGGAGTTCTTATGATGTATTGTACTTGCCAACAGCAGGCACAAATCAGGAGAATTTTACCTGGAGGCATATAATTAAATTTCAACAAACAGGTTTACTGGAGAAAGCCATTCTTCCTACGAGATCACTAAAGCTGCCGTTGTCCATAAACTATTTAAAAGACTGGAATAAAGGGCTGCGTAAGGTGTGCAGCTGATGGGGCTTAATGCTGTTGCTTCCTTGTTCCTTTGTTTCTCATTCTCCAACTTTTCTCCAGTTTTTTTTTTTCCTCAACACCAGAAAAATTTCAGCTCAGGAGCACCTGCTTTTAGGGCTGTCGGAGAAACGGGGTATTTAAATACTAGCTCTGTCTAGTACCTACAGAGAGACCTAAGGGTCTCTAAGGTTTTTTTGATGGCCGCAACATAAGCGCCTGGTTAGCTCGTGACAAAAGCAAAAGCCGCACGAGCCTCTCGGAAGCTGAGTTCAAGTGAGTGTCAGTCTGTACCTCAGAAACTGTTGTTTTATTTCTTTTCATAGCAGTTATGTACACTGCTTCTAAAAATAATCCTTTTTTTTTTTTTGTATACCCTCAGCCTGCACCCTGGGTCTAACTCAAAGACTGTGAAGTCAATGGAGATTATTCTAAGCAAAGATAAAAAAGATTCTCTGGAAATGTTAGAACTTGTGATATTTTGTTCTATTTTGCTTTGTCCAAATACAAAGACATAAGTTCTCCAATTTCTGCTTTCTGAAAATGTGGTTAGTCTCCATCTTCCAGAGAATTAGAAAGCGGTGCCCAGAGTCTGTGTACCTTTCTCCAAAAATGTTTACCCGATTGGGACTAAAAATACCTCGTCAAAATCCCATCTTTCAGAATGGGATTTACTACTTCTTGGTGGAGGAGGATGCTTTCACGCAGCAGTGTTATGCACTAACAAGGCATGAATCAATTTACATTTTAATCATAGGAGAGCCAATGCCATCAGTTGGTGAGAGTGCTTTTACTTTACCTGAACTCACAGTCGTTGGACTGATCCCAGCAGATTTGCCTTTTACAGCGACATTTGCTTTTACCATGACATCCCTCGAGTGCTCAGCCTCCATAAAAGTAAATAAATCCTTCTGAAACTGTGCTAAATTCATTACCAACGAATCTTCTTTCACTATATGAAATTCTAAATAAAAAAGACAGGTTTATTTTAAGCTTTTAACAGACTGTTGTAGTTAATCGTGTGTATCAGGCAAGAGGCTTGGTTGCTAAGAAAATCTTTGGCATGTTTCCATGGGATTTGTATGTTATTGACAGAAAAAAGTACCAAATGATAGGAAATGCATCTGTTAATTTGAATGGTGAAAGAGGAATAGAAAGGGAATAGAACAATTTTCTCCCTAACTTTCCAGTTAATGCAATCCTGGGTCAAAAAATAAGATACTTCCCATCAATTTACAGAGTAGATATTTGGCTTCAAAGATCTGATTAAGATTTAAAAAAAAAAAATATAGCCCCATTTCAATGTGGATAGAATATGTAGGACTCTGGCAGTAGTTGCCCTTACACTGGTGCACAGAAGTTCCAAGGATGAACTCGAAGTTAAATAGATGTCCAATACTTTAGTTACTTGCCGAAACACCCAGTATGCTTGCTGCTTCCAGGAGAAATCTCAGAGTTGTGTTTACATGTTACATTCTCCAGTGTGCAGCTGCCTGCCATGTGATGAGGCACAGCTTTCTCCATAGTTTTTCCAGCTGTCCCAGTTGCCAAGGCCCAAAAGAGGGGGAGAACAGATGGCCTGAGATGGGGAGATAAGACAGAGTGGGACTTTCTTTAAAAAGCCCTGATATTACTTGCCTCAGGAACAGAGAGCGCAGCAGGCATCCAGGGCTTTAGCTGAATTAAGTCTGCCTAGAGGTGAAGATGCCTAGTACTGGGTCACAGCCTGGCACTGGAAGTGCTGCTAGGGAAGGTCTGCCAGGTACAAGGTGGATACAGCCAGTGGCAAAGACAGCCAGGATGCCAGCACGGACTTAGAGCCCTGCATGAGCCAAGGCTGAAAGACTGGCTGGCTGTGAAGGCCACACTGAGTCAACTTGGAAACTTTTTATTTTTTTGTATTTAAATATAGACTGGAGTCACCTGGCAATCAAGAATCAAGCAATGGGATTAGATGCTATTGCATGTTCTCAGAAACAGTAATTTTAGTTGCTCTGTATTTAGCCCCTTGGCTATGCTCCATAATCAGTACATGACCCCATAACTTACAGATTTTGGAAAATAAATGAGTCCCACAGGTCTACAGGCCAAATAAAACAGTGGATGCATTGTGGGAGGATATATTATTTAGTAGGGTAGCAGAGTTCAATAAAGTAGTGTCGTGGCCAAGGAGCCTATTCAGAGAATAAAGTTTCCAAAGAACATTGATCTGCAGTGCAAGGTTCAGAAAATCCCATGGAAAGCAAATTATTCTGTGAGATGGTAATCTTATTTTGACTTCCTTAATTCATATTGGTTTTAGGTATCACTCTTTATGCCTGGACAAGGAAAATCAGACCGAGAGCCATATTTGGGACATGTATTGCTCAGTAATTGCTTCCCACAGTGTTTATTTTCCTGGGGAAAGAAATCTTGATTCTTGGTTCTCTCTCATTTCAATGATTCTTTATTATTTCGGTTTAAACACAGGAGGATTTTATAGGCTGAGGAATGGGTTCCTGCCTCTGCTTACCATTGAGCTAATTAAGCAGAAAAACATTCCTGGACAATGAGGGGATCCTATTGGAGGTACGAAAATTAAGACTTCAAAACTCTCTGTTATAATTCAGCAATTGCACTGGAGATAATTATTCATTTGCTGTGGGAAATAAGCAGTCAGGTTTGTTGTTGTTGTTGTTTTCTTTCTGCTTCTATTATTTCACTCCGTGACTTTGGGCAAGTTCTCCTAACTTTTAGTTCCTCAGTCTCCCCTTTCTGCAAAACAACAAATCAAACTGCCTTTCTGGAATTCCAGAGGAATGGATGCAGTATGTTATAAATGCATAATGAGATCTATTTTTTGCTAGGAGGCAGGATGGACTTTATATATATATGTGCATATATATATATGTATATTTAAGGTTTGTCAGTGTTCTTGGTGTTTTTTTTCAAGACATGGCAATAAGAGATAAACTTAAGCTTTACTATGACTTACCTCATTGAGTGCCAGAGGTTTGTATCAAATATTTGATTGAAGGTTCTCTGTGAGTCTGCTTTTAAAGCAGCACTGTGGCAGGCACGTTTGCTCAGCCTGCATATCCCTAGAAAGTGATCAGATACACATTTTTAAGACATTTTCATTTGCTTCATCTTCTTTTAGGAAGGACAGGCAGGGAGACGAGGAGGGGTGTCACCCTCTATGTCAATGATCACCTGGAGTGCATGGAGCTCCACATGTGGATGGGGAGGAGCCAACCAAAAGTTTATGGATCAGGATTAAAGGGAGGGACAGGTGACACTACAGCATGGGTCTGCTACAGGCCACCTGACCAGAAAGACCACATGGATGAGATCCTCTATAGACAGATAGGAGCAGCCTCATGTTCACAAGCCCTGGTCCTCATGAGAGACTTCAACCACCCTGATATCTGTTGGAGGGACAACACAGCAGGGCATAAGTAATCCAAGAGGTTCCTGGAAGGCATGGATAATAACTTCCTTCTCCAAGTGATGGAGGAGCCTATGAGGACAGGTGCCATGCTGGACCTTGTTCTTAGTGAAAAGGAGTGACTGGTGGTGAATGGGAAATCCAAGGGCAGTCTTGGCTGCAATGACCATGAAAACAGTGGAGTTCAAGATCCTCAGGGCAGCAAGGAGGGTGAACAGGAAGTTAACTACTCTGGACTTGTGGAGAGCAGGCTTCAGCCTCTTCAGGGATCTGCTTGGTAGAGTATTGTGGGGTAAAGTCCTGGAGGGAAGAGGAGCCCAAGAAAGGTGCTTAGTATTCAAGGATCACATCCTCCAGGCTCAGGAGTGATGAATCCCAATGAAGAGGAAGTAGGGCAAAAAAACCTGGAGGCCTGATGGGTGAACAAGGAGCTCTTGGACAAATGCAAAAAAAGAAAGCTACAGAAGGTGGAAGCAAGGATCGAAGCCTGGGAGGAATACAGAGAAGTTGTGTGAGTATCCAGGGATCAGGTAGAGAAATGATGTGAATATCCAGGGATCAGGGTAGGAAAGTTAAATTCCTGCTAGAATTAAATCTGGCCAGGGGCAACAAGAAAAGATTCTATAGGTATGTCAGTGATAAAAGGAAAAGGAGGGAAAATGTGAGCCCTCTCTGGAATGACACAGGAGACCTGGTTACCTAGGATGTGGAGAGGGATGAGGTACTCAATGACTTTTTTGACTCAGTCTTCACTGGCAAGTGATAGCCACACCAGCCAACTTGCTGAATGCTAAGGCAGGGACTGGGAGAATGAAGAACTGCCCACTGTAGGAGAAGATCAGGTTTGAGACCATCTAAAGAACCTGAAGGTGCACAAGTCCATGGGACCTGATGAGATGTATCCACAGGTCCTGAGGGAGCTGTTGGAGCAAGTCCAAAGGAGGGCCACAAAGATAATCAGAGGGCTGAAGCGCTTCTACGAAGACAGGCTGAGAGATCTGGGCTTGTTCAGCCTGGAGAGGAGAAGGCTCCAAGGAGAGACATTATAGCAGCCTTCTAGTACCTGAAGATGCCTAAAGAAAATCTGGAGGGAGACCCGTTAGAAGGGCATGGAGTGATAGGATAAGGATTAAGGGGTTTAAACTAAAAGAGGGTAGATTTAGATTGGATATTAGGAAGAAATTAATCCCTGTGAGGATGGTGAGGCCTTGGCACAGGCTGCCCAGAGAAGCTGTGGCTGCCCTCTCCCTGGCAGCGTTCAAGGCCAGGTAGGATGGGGCTTTGGGCAACCTGCTCTAGTGGAGGGTGTCCCTGCCCATGGCAAAGGATTGGAACAAGATGATATTTAAGGCCCCTTCTATCTGAAACCATTCTGTGATTCTATACTTATGAGCAGAATATCTATTGCAGATAGGTATATCTTATACTTGATGTATAAAATGTTTTGTGCCTGCACAACATCTGCACAGAGCATATGTTTTAATTTTAGTTCAACACTATATTTCAATTTTAAACAAATTAGCCTGAGGCATAAAGTACCATCAACCCTTTTTTTTCCCCTGTTTTTTAATGCATTCCAGATTGCAGTGAAGCCTTACTAATGCAAAGGGTAATCATATACTTGAGCATATTTTATTTACTCCTCATTAAGGACATAATATACCTTTTTTATTTAGAATTTCATATAGTGAAAGAAAATTAATTGGTAATGATCTTGTTATTTCTTCACAGATTTTTGTAATGATTGTTTTAATGGCTTTTTTTATTTGAAGGTGCCATTTGAGCTTCATTATTCACAGGTATTCTCCTTAAACTTGTCCAATTTCCCTGCTCTGTAAACAAGGAACATGGACGTCATGGTCCCTGAACCACTTCTAGGATAGTTGCTCAAGATAACCAGAAAAAGCAAGTCAGAAAGCTTAAATTTAGTGTTCAGGAGCCTAAATTTTCAGTCTTGTGAAACACTATCTGTGAGGTATATTGAACATGTAGTCCAGTAAACTCTTTCTCCCAGGTAAGGCTTGGCATATCATGGGATGCCATTTCTCCATTTATAAATATTCTATGTCAATACAACCACCAAAGGTGATTGCATCGTTAGTTACATCAAATTTTATGATGAAGCCCCTTTAATTCAGAAGTCAGGCATCTCCTCCTGAAAATCCTCTCACTGAAGGGAGATTCAAAGATGGATGCTGCTGCTCATTATTGAATATTCAGCTATTGCAAACAATCAAACAATTGTGTAAGACAGACACCTCTGGTGCAAAGAGAGAGGGAGAGAGAGAGAGAGAGGGAGGGAGGTGTGCCTGTATTGAGGGGACATGCAAAGGGGAATGAAGGTGGAAGAAGCTAGCTGGGGAATGAAACCTCTTCGGTTGGCTCAGCTGGAACTGGAGGTAGGTGTGCCCATGGTGAGGTAGTTCAGAAAGGGATTCAAAGGATGAGCTTGGTGGAACTTGTGTTTCAGCACTTACCTAAAGTCCTCACATTCAGTGCAGCACCAGGTAGCACCAACATACAGTTATGAGTTGAGCATATGTGGCTCTAATCCTTCCTTTCCTCTGATCCCCATGCCTCACGCAGAGATGCAGGCACCCACAGCTCACCCTCTGCAGCAGACTCCTGCAGACCTTTCACTCAAAGAACACTTTCCCCTCTCCCTGTTTCTCATGCAAAGAGAAGGTCATGGGACTCAGCTTTTACAATCATCTAACAGCCAGAAACCTAAGCCAAGCACTGGTTCCAGATCTCTCTCCAGCTTGAGAGACTTTAAACTACATTCACGCCTCTCTGGACCTTACGGTCCTGTAAGGATAAAGAAATCTTTGAACTTGATGTACTCTTTCATGGAAAATTTCTATTTCCTTCTCTGTATGGCACCCGAGTACCATCCTGTGGGGTTTACATTTCAGTTGTGAGCACAGTGGGGTTCTGTAGGGCGTCCAGTCTGGTCAGCATGCCTTCAGTATGTGCTGGAAATGCCTGCCAGACAGGAGTGTGTCTTAGGCATATAAAGCATCACAGGATTAGACATGTCACCATTAGAAGTGTAAACAGAACAGATTCAGACCCTAAATTCTGTATGAATCTTGGTTTAATTTCCTTTTTTCTTTTTTTTCTTTTTGAGATCTTTTTTTCTTTTTGAGTCTTGCCCAGATGATGCCATCATCTTTACAGGATGGTAAAGGTCTTGTGATACAGTGAAGAAGTCAAATTCTGTGTTCAACTCTCAGACTACTTGACTACCTAAATTGTGTTTCAGAACAACTGCAAGTTGTCTTTTTTTTATTTTTTATTGAGAGCTGCCTCAGTGCAGCAAAACAAACTTTTCATATGGGCTCCCACAGACCTATTCTTGATTTATGGCATTATACCAGAAGCTGAGTCAAGCTAATATTGTTCATCAGATACCAAGGGAACAAATTGTTAAGTGCTCTGTTGAAGTGCTTTTCTATTTTGAATTTTATGTGAAAATCAACACAGTCTACTTCCACTTATTCTAGTGCAGATGAGGAGACGGTCTACTGCAGCTACAGTAGATGGAAAGCAGCCTGTGCTTTAACCAGTCATTTCTGTACACTGTACTCACTTCCTCGTTTCTCTTTGCTTCTTGGTTCTAATTAATCTTCAAAAGAAGAACGGTTTAAACTTTAAACAAACTATAAAACCTATAAAATATAAAAAGAAGTATCCAAAACCAGGTGCTTGACAGTTGCATTTATTCCTGCTCACTGACTGAACAAGACATCGCACTGGATACAGAAGGACAATTGGCATCAAGCAGGCACTCTATATAAAGTGCAACAGTACATGCTAGAGAGAAAAGGCATTTGGGGGGCATTTGATTAATGAACTTTTAATTGGACTTTCCTGCCTCATTGGTTTTATTCTCTCAGTTTAGCTCAAGCTGCTCAAATACATAAATAGCCAAAGCACCTACTACAATTAACAAAATACACTGTTTGCAAATTACCAAATTTGTCAGATTGTGTATAAACAAATAGTATATTATGCAAATGTTGCTGAACGCCTATAGAATCATAGAATCATAGAATGTCCTGAGTTGGAAGGGACCCACAAAGATCATTGAGTCCAATCCCTGGCTCCACACAGGGCCAGCCAAGTCGGAGCATGTGACAGAGTGCACCATTCAGACGCTCTTTGAACTCAGTCAAGCTTGGTGCTGTGACCCCTTCCCTGGGGAGCCTGTTCCAGTGGCAACCACCTTCTCAGTAAAGAACCTCTTCCTAATATCCAACCTAAACCTCCCCTGTCTCAGCTTCATGCCATTCCCTTGGGTTCTATCACTTGTTACCAAAGAGAGGAGATGGGAACCTGCCCCTTCCCTCCCCCTCGTGAGGAAATCATAGACTGTGATGAGGTCTCCCCTCAGCCTCCTTTTCCCCAGGCTGAAGGGGCCAAGGGACTTCAGCCTCTCCTCATGAGATTTCTCCCCAGACTCTTCACCACCCTTGTTGCCCTATAAATAGGCAAAAAAATTCCAATATTCACCATAAAAAAGCAAAAACCCAACAACCTTCTCTTTGAAAGCAGTTTGGGACACTTGATCTTTGTGGCATGTTTTCAACTGCAGTCTTTTGTTCTATGTTTCATTAAAAATTTGCAGGGTGCTCTGCCAGTGCTCTTCAAGTTGATATTTGAGTGTACTAAGTTATGTCCCCTACGTAATGGTCTCTGGTCTTATAAAGAATGTGTGAGACCATATTTGTTTCACAGACCATATTTGTTTCACAAAATTCAAGATACAAAACTGAGAAGCAAACACATATTGAATGAAGATTGCCTACAGCAAAGAAACCCAACAGAAAATGTTCACGTCTATTGCTATTTATATCTTTGAACAGATTCTAGGGCTTTTAAGAATCCCATTGTTTGTAATTCAAAAAGAATATGTAAAGTGCATGATTGTTAATAAAACAGATTAAACAATTAACAATTGGGAAATCCATATAGGTAATTTGGATTTGATACTGACATTCTTAGCAAATTTGAATGAAATGTGGGCAATAAAGCACATGGACAGAAATTCCACAGTCAGGGTATAAGTTGAGTGAACAATTAGTTGCTTATTTGGAAGAAAAAGAACAGACTGAGAAATGTGCAGCTTCCATGTTTGTTTGAGTGATCATTTAGTTGCACAGGGTTTAAAAATCAGTTAGTGTCATACTGTTGAGTTTTCCATGGCTGGGTTCCAGTGAAGAAGGGGGGCTGCAGGGGTGGCTTCTGCAAGAAGCAGCTATAAGCTCTCTGCAGGCCCCACAGAGCAAACACAAGCCGGCTCAAGGCCAGGGTAGTTGCTTAGCTTTCAGCTGACCATCGCTGACCAAGGCCAAGCCCATCAGCGATGGTCACAGTGCCTCTGGGAATCACATTTAGGAGAAAAAAACACAAGCAGCTGCTTTTTGCCACCAGAGGAGGGAGTGAGAAGATGTAAGAAATGCTACAGACACCAAGGTCAGTGAAGAAGGGGGCAGGGGATGGCTGAGGTGCTTCAGCCACCAGAGAGGGAGATTCCCCTGCAGCCATGGTGAAGCGGGTATCCCCCTGCAGCCCATGGATGATGATGGGGAGCAGAGATCCCATCTACAGCCCATGGAGGACTCCATGCCAGAGTGGAGACATCTGAAGGATCCTGTGACCCCATGGGAAGCCTAAATTGGAGCAAACTCCTGGCAGGACCTGCAGCCTGTGGAGAGAGAGACCCATGCTGGAGCAGGTTTGCTGGGGGGATTTGTGACTCCGTAGGGGACCAGGTCGGCACCCTATGGAAGGGATCCACGCTGGGGCAGCTGGTGAAGAGCTCAAGCCCCATGGGAAAGGACTCATGTTGGAGAAGTTCATGAAGGACTGTCTCCTGTGGGTGGGACTCCACGGTGCAGCAGGGGAAGGGTGTGAGGAATGCCCCCCCACCTCAGCTAAGAAGGAAAACAACTTGTGAGGAACTGACTGAAACCCCCATTCCCCCATTCCCTGCCCCTTCCTGTGCCACAATGAGGGGGAAGAAGGGAGCAAAATCATGACTAAGGTGAAGTGTGCTAAGAAGGGAGGGGTGAAGAAGGTGCTTTAAGATCTGGTTGTACTTCTCATTGTCTGACTCTGGTGTCTCTGTGTGTTTAGTGTAGTGTAATATTCCTTTATTCTGTGTCAAGTCTGTTTTGCCCCTGACGGGATGCTGACTGTGGAATGATCTCAACTCCTAAGCCTCTCTATATATTTTCTCCCCTGTCCAGCTGAAAAGGGGAGTGATGGAGTGACTTTGGTGGGCATCTGGCCTCCAGCCAGGATCAAACAACCACACGTACTTAATATACTTATAGCAATTTTATGAGTTAACTACTATTCAGTTACCATCTTAAAACCCCCAAAAGTTCTCCTTCCTCAGTAAACCCTCTTTAATTTGCATTTTAGACTACATACATTTCTACCTTGGGAGCACCACCTGCTGTTGAATGTCTACAGTGTGTGGGAGAACTCCTACCAAGTTGATGGATCTTCCCAAATTTAGATTAGAAAAATACACAGCTTTTCATTTAAAACCAACATGGACAATTTGAGGCAAATTCCAAAGTCACCAGTATATTTTATGAGCCAAAAAGGAAAGATGGGATTCTTTTCAAGCAACAAAGAAGGGAAATGCTATTCAGGAAGAATTGAATACTGGATTAATTACATATTTACTACTCTCCACCTCCCCCTTCACTACACTTTGTGGGAGAAAAGTGTCAAATGATTATTTGTTTTTTCTTCATAGTGCTTTTCCATTTCACCTCACAAATTCACTTGCATAGGCTCCAATGCTTGAATAACTCTTCAAATGAATGCAGTTTCCCCTCATTAAGCATTCACAAATCATTTTACAAACATTATTTGGGTCCTTGTGTCTTCCTTGCTTCACAGTAGCACAAAGCTAATGGCATTTAAGACACCACCATTGTCTCATTGGGAAGGAGGATTTTTGAACTGGTACTTGGTTTGTGATGCTGATATTTCTGGGGAATACCTGGGTGACTTGCAGATTCACTGGGTGCTCATTATTGCCCCAAAACAAAGGTTTCTGTAACTTATATACTTAGCTAAAGAATTAATTATATAGGGGAAGGAATTTAAATGTAATCTCCCTAGCTATCTTGCCGAGGAAAACAGTACTAAAGAAAAATAAATGTCCATTAGGAGGTAATAGCTGGAGTATGCTCCAATACTGCTGTTTCTGTGCTGATTATGTAAAATAGCTGTCAATCAGGAAGTTCCTTTGGGAAAACTGCTCTTCCTTCTTTCCAAATTAATTACATTAAATGTGGTGAATTACATTAAGGAGCAGGATCATGGAGGAATGGTTGTGGGAAGTTTACTTCCGTGCTATCAAGAACTTTCAATCAGCTGTTTTCATGGAGCGTAACTGAATATCCCATTCTAATTTATTCTCCAGCTGGGATGAATGTGAAAAAGACCTGGACCCTTTATGTCCAATGCATGTGACGTTGCTTTATTTTGAAAAAAGAAAACAAAACCTCTCACCTGGTTCCTTCTCATGAGATATGAAATGATACATACCTCTGAACAGTTGTCTGTAATCTGCTGTCAGTACATGCATCAGAACGAACAGTCCTGATATTTACATCTATACCCTCTTCAGACTCACAATTCTTCAATAGCATTGCCTCCATGCATTTAAGATACACATCCCTTGATGGTCCAGCATCCCTTTAATCTGAGAACAGGACAACTAACTGAAAAAATAAGCTTGTCCTTCCTGTCTTTATTATTCTCTGTCTCCTTTTGTCCCGGGTCAAGTGTCCAAGGAAGATAGTATAGGTTCTTTTTACTCATGTCTGCAACATTTTATGTTTACTTTTCTCACTAAGCCCTCCCATTAATTTACTTGCTGCTTCACTTTGCAGTACAAGTAGTTCAATATGCTGAATAACACCAATTGTAGATATTTTTTGAAGTTGGCCATTACTTTTGGGGATGGCAGAAGGCTGCCTCTAAAAACAGTGTTGAAATGTGTGTCACTGTAGTTACTTAATATTTATCACATCTTTGTACTATAGTCCTACGTGGAGACTGAATTAACTCAGTCAAGTTTGAGGCCAGCCTGACTAGAATTTCATGTTTATCACTATGTGTATCCCAAAATCACAGAATCACAAGGTTGACAAAGACCTTTGAGATCATCAAGTCCAACCATACCTGTCTTCTACTAAACCATATCCCTGAGCACCTCATCTACTCATCTTTTAAATACATCCAGGGTCGGTGACTCAACCACCTCCCTGGGCAGCCTGTTCCAATGCCCGACAATCCTTTTGGTGGAGAATTCTTTCCTAATGTCTAATCTGAACCTGCCCTGCTGCAACTTGAGTCCATTCCCCCTCATCCTATCACCAGTCATTCCAAGCTATGGAAGTCCTGACGTTATGGCATTAATCTTACATTATGAAATTTTATTCTGCAGTTAATGAATATTTAGGAGAAAGGAATGGAATTAAATATTTCAAATATCCTCCCAGCCCATTTTCATATGAATAATGTTCATATGAAATCAGACTATTCCTGCTAAAAGACTTTTAAGTGTTGTAACATAGCAGTTTTCCTGACAACCCTGAGCAAGCTCTATAAATATTCCCTTGCAAGACATCTCCAGTTTCTCTAAACATAGGTTCCACCCTGCAAGCGCACTCAAGTATTACAGCTGGATTCAGCATAATTGTTCAGTGTTCCTAAACTTCAGAAATACTTGAGAGTGGATGAAAACCACCCTCCGTTGAGGATAGTGTATTGACCTCCATGACACAGGACTTCACTCAGAGTGCAAGACTCAAAGCTGCTTTTTTACATATGATCTAGGCATCTGCAACACACCTGAGGAAAAGCAGTACTCTTAACATGCAGCTAATTTATGTCATCAGAAATAGTTAAAGAAAATTCCTGTTTTGGTTAGTGAATTGTAATAACTATACCCAGCTGTTAAAATTGCTTACGATGCACCAAAACCAAACTCACAAAGCATCTGTGATGAGAAAGCAATCATTTCCTGGTATTTAACTGAGATGTAGCCAATTAGAACAATAAACAGGATCACAGAGCTTTTTGGATTGCATCAGCAATTCATCTTTTACGATACATAGCTTTGATTATAACCAACATTTGTTCCACTGAATTCTGTTTAAACATTCCCTCTGCTTCTCAGTTCAAAACTGCTTTAATTCAATTCTAAAAATGTTCTGATTTACCTGTTCCTGCCACTGAACTCGCTCGAGCCCTTGAAAAGTATTTGCAGGGCATTAGCTTCTGTAGCACATTATCTTTGCCCTCCATGTCATATGGCAGGTTCTAGTGGTACAAAGTGTATTCATTTCAATATTGCATGTTCTTCTGGTCTGAAGGGTCATAGCTCCAGGGAACACAGACAACCACTTCAAACCATTTTAACAAGCATTGTCGTTTTATCTTGACTAGAAAGAAAGCTTAATCAGTTTCAGTGCCAGAGAGTCTGATCATTGTGCAAAAGGATGTATGGCCTCTAAGTTTGTCTAAAATTCCAGTTATCAGGCAGGGCTCATTTTATTCAATTTTAGCTCTCTAAAAGGGAAGGGGTTAGTCTAAGCCTGTTTCCAGATTTCACCTTCTCTCAGTGAAGAGAGGCAGGCTCTAGAATGTGCTTCATCCTGTCTGTCCTAGAAACCTGTGCTGTGTTCCTCCGGAATGAGTCCAACACTAAGGCTGCTAAAGGTAGAAGAAATGTACCCCACAGAGAGTGAGGAGGCAAAAACAACTCATAGAAAAACTATTTCTACAGAAGCAAAATCAAGAAATGAAGGCCAAGAGATGAAGCAGGGCAACATCACTACTTGAGCTTTCTCATCTTGCACCACGTGTTACAGCTGGCCACGGTCAGACTTCACAGTCATGCCTTTGCAACCCTGATCCACTACCTTTTTTTGCAGCCACTGCCCAACAGGGTAGCTCTCCCCATTCTCAACCAGTGCCTGCATGTTTTGTCCCACAGATGTACCGTTTTCCCCAGACTGTGCTGAAACACACTTCAAGAGCAATCCACGCTGCTGTCTGCTTTAGTGTCCTTGTTACTTATTGCTTTCACACCCTGTGTGATCTTCAGACACCTTTAACGTCAGAATATTGTACCAAGTCCAGGTCCCCCAGCTGAACTCTCTGGCAGCCGTAAGAAACACCAAGTAACATTCCAAATTTACGACTGTGTTTGGACACTGTCAGGTAAGCAGTTTCTCCTTCTTTTATTACATATCATGTACACTTTAGATCCATATGATTTCTCAAAGTGTTGTGACATACCAGGTCATGGAGTTTTTATTTATCCTATCACCATTATAGGTCAAACATGAATTTGGTTTTTTTATTTTTTTTTCTGTAAATCACCATAGTAGGATTCAATCTATTCTCAGTAAACCCCCGTTAGCTGGTATTAATTATATTCCCCTCTTTTAATTCTTGATGAATCAAGTCCTGTATCAGTCATTCTATTAATTTGCCAAAGGACTGATATCAGGCTGTCAGAATTATAATTAGCTGGGTCGTCCTGTTTGGATTCTGTGTAAAAACTGGTCACACTCTTCTAAAGTTGTTAAAACTAGATTATGCTCATTCTCTTCAATTAAAAAAATTCATTAGCTGTGTGATTACTGGCTGTAAATCAGAATTGTTTCAAAATAATTTTACAAAGTGGAGCTGGGTAGTATTAAAGTATCACATTAACTCACAGTTTTCCTGTGGCCAAGGGAAGCATTCAGGAAGGATATTCTCCATGCTTAGACTGACAAGGACCTGGCTGTAGCCTCCCTTCACAGATTTTGATAACATAATCCTTTGTGGCTCTTTGTGTGGCTGTTAAGGCAACCTCATCAAGCACAGAGACTTGTCTCCTCAGTCTATTGAGAGTAGGGCCAATCCCCACAGGCAGATTTCCAAGCTGCAATCCAGTTGCTGCCACAGCTGTACTTGGCTGCTGAGCAGAAATCAGAAGTTATCTCAGACTCCTGGTCTTGAACAAACAATGCTTTCAATACAACATGAGATGTATTCTGAAAATTGCTGCCAATTTTGCATCTCATACCAGTACTTAGCAAGGTTGGCACATGACTTTTGGGTTCCTCCATTGCTGCTGTCCTTCTAGACATGAACATAAGAAATGGATCACATCAGTGGTCCATTCAGCCCTGTACTCTGTCAATGAGCAGTAGGACAGGCTGTTTAGAGAGTGCACAGGAGCCTTGCCACTTTCTGAGCTCTCACATGCCACTGTAAGCTGCACTCTCTGTACTACTGGGTTCATCTTTGATAATTTTCTTTAGTATCCAGATGTTAATCTATTGGATGTGAATTTGTCCAGCCCCTTTTGAAGCTGCTGATATCATCTGCCTCCACTGTCCCCTGTGGCAACACATGACAGAGGTTCACCATCCACTGTGTAAAGATGTACTTTTGTATATATGCTTTTAAATGCTCTATCACGTGTTTCAGTGAATTTCCCCTGTTCCAGTATTCAGTGAAAACCAGTTCAGTTTACCTACCACCTTGTAGTAGGTTGACCCTGGCTGGACCAAAGTCACTCCCTCACTCCCCCCCTCAGCTGGACAGGGGAGAGAAAATACAGGGAGAGATCTCTCACCAATTACCATTGCAGGCAAAACAGACTCAACTTGGGGAAAATTAATTTAATTTATTACCAATGAAATCAGAGTAGGATAATGGAAAGTTTTGATCCTGTCATCCCCTGCTTTGTCCTATTTCCCATTACAGGGTGGCCATCCTTTCCTCTGTGATGGAAACAGATAGTGCCAAAGCTACTGGAGAGGAGTGGGAGACAGGTTGATAAAGAGATTTGACTTTACCTATAGTTTTGGGACAGCCCTGCTGTTGACAAGGCTCTTTGCATATACCTCAAGTTCTGTACCCAAGCTTCGCAAGCAGCTATCTCCACAGGACTGCTATTCCCACAGGGCTGGTGACAAGGCAGTTCATTAAGCCCATAATGTTGACATAGATATGAGTGAGAGGCTCAGTGTCTCTATGTTTCTCTATATCCACACTGTCACTGCCAGGGCTGCAACCTACTCGTGATGGCGTCGGTGTAATGCAGCTTCTTTGAGGGTGACACTGAGTGCTAGTGAGACTCCTCAGCAATAGATCATCTTTGAAAGTCCATCCGTTGAAGATGGATGTGCCTCTTTGTCTTTACAATTTTTTAAACTGCTAGTGCTTAACACTGTCTAATATGTACTTAGTAATATATATTTGGCCAATTTTCTGCCTGTCAGTTTGGAAAATCAGCATAGAGTCATCTTTCAGTTTTGAGCTTTGTACACAGCTAATGTTCTAGGAAAACAGGGGGATTGTTAACAAAGACAAAGAGCATGAGCTGACATTATTTCCTTCAAGCTTCATTCAGCAGGAATGCCCTGTCAAGTGGAGCACATTATTCCTGAAAGCATTTTCAAAATGTGTGGGTGAACGTCCTCCATCATTCTGTGATACTTGTTAAACATCAACAATGCTGCTGGGAGGGGTGTACAACATCAAGGGTCTGGCTGGGGGACCAGCACTCCTGAACAGAGAGCAATAGAGCAGTTCTTTGTAAAATAAATAAAGGACAGCCTAAATGGGTGAAAAGCTGGATGGAGCCTGGCCCGAGTTTACAGGTGAAACTTATGCCCATGGAAAATAAAGGAGAGAGTCCCCTCCAAGCTAAGTAATCTGTCTGTATTTGTCACTGAATCTGTACTACACCATTTGCAAAGGCAGAGGTCTTACAAATGTTTCCTTAATTATTATAATTAATAAGTGTCTAGTAGGTTGCTTCAATCATTGGTAAATTCAATTGCTGTGCTTCTATTCCTGCCTTGTCTTCAGGAATCCTGTAAGACAAGAAGTCAAGAACACAAAAGAGTGATGAGGAAGGGGCCAGTGACTGGTACTTGAATAGCAATAATGAATAGAAGAATTATCATGATTTGAAATGTCAGCACACTGCTGGAGAAAGGCACTGTTCCCAAGAACAGGAAGAAGATGTCTTACTGTCTTACTGCCTGGCATGATTATCTGTGGTGTGGATTCCTGCCTTTTTTAGCTGGTTCTAGTGACGAGGGAGCATAGACTTGATAGAGCCTCTTCATTCAGCATATATTAAGCTGCAACCTCACATTTTGAAAACAGTGGAGAATAATGCATTACTAGGCAGTCTAATATCAAATGATGAGCAAACAATTCAGGAATAAATTAAAGTCCCACTGAACCCAAATTGCTGCTTAAGCTGAACAAGCCATGAAATATAATTATGTTTCAGTTCATCTTGTCTTTCTCAATGACTCTAAATATTTATTTCACAAATTTGCTCATAGGTTGTTGGTGTTTGTTTGTTGGGGTTTTTTTAATTCTCCTAAATGAATTAATGCAGTATAACATGAGAGTACACACGGTATAACAGTGCTGTAACACTAGAGATGTGAGTTCATGGTTCTTTTGTTAATGCAGCTCTAGAAAGAACACTCTAGCATGTTATAGACAACCAGGGCATCGTTGCTTTGCAATGAAATCCTGTTGTCTGAATCAGTTAGGTGACACCAAGGATTTGCAGCTAATTGCAAATTAATACAAAAGTGGAAGATAATAGTGGAAGAAGTAGCTCATTAAAGGGAGAAGTTTGGGTCACAGGTTTTCAAAGATCAGGGCTCTATTGTGTAATTAATCTTTCTCTTCCCAATATAAAGGAAGTATAAGCCGGAAAAAATAGTATCATCCCTTTTTTTCTTTAGGAAGAAAAGTATTCACTGTAGGAGTCAAAAGAAGCAGGAAAGTCATTAAGAGATGCTAACAAGGTGGTTCAATGGGCTTTATTCAGAACATGCCAGTAGAATTCTTTTTGCTGGAAACGAGAAACACTTTTTTCCTACTGACATCTTGAGTCTCTAAAAATCACAGTCCTTAACTGTACTATCTGTTCCATATCAACAGTGTTATCTGCATGAAAAATGCTTCTGAAATCCATTACACCTATCACCTTAGAGAACCTGCCCACCAAGGTTCGTTTCTAGTTGATCAGTTTAGGCGTGGAAGAGACACATGATTATATCCACAGTCAGCCCAAGAGCATTAGCAGCACTGTTGCTGTTTGTTCAAAAAGAAATTATTTGTAAACAAAAGTAGAGTCTCTGTGATCTGATCACCAACATCAAGAGAACACGGCAAGCATAGCTGTAATTTTAGAGCAGGCAATAGCACTCTACAGCTCACTAGCTGAATTATTTTTCCTTTTAATGTCAAACCAAATGTGCTGCTAGACGATGTTCAACACAGTAACACAGAGCGCTGCATTAACCCTTTCCCTAGCAAAGCCTGAGCTTCCCAAGAAAGGAGGACAGCAAAAGCCAAGAGCTAGAAATCCATCGTAGTGGACTCTCTGTCTGTATCTCCCCACTTCAGTGAAAGCTTTTGAATTTTAATCTCTTCATCTCCACTTCACATAGTTTTTTCTGACTATAGAATTAATATCAGAAATGTATTTTTTTTCCTTATAGTCTAATGATGGGCTACACATGGCTGATTCTGAACCCCAGATACGGTGGTCTTAGAGAGCTATGTCCGTTCCTTTCATAATTACCCATGAAAATACGAAGTGATCCTAGGATTGAGAAGAATAAACCATTTAATTTCTCCAATGAGACAGGAGGAAACACTTTTCTCCTCAGGTTTATGTATACAGTGTTGCCAAAGCTGTAGACTTTCTGTGAGGTATCACCTTCTCAAAATGAACTGAGATGTGGCAGTTGTGATTTTTCTCTCTTTTTGTAATGTACATTTCTTATAGTCATATTTGCATAGAAGTCTTGAAAGCAAGACATTCATGCATCCAGCAGTTTTAGAATCCATTAATAATTTTTTCTTGATTGATCTCTGAATACGACAAATGGGGTGATGCTACATGTGCTTGGTTAGAATCAATTGCAGCTAAAATATATTACTCTAAATAATGCTTTCACAAATCTTCTCTAAATCTTCAGACTTCTCCTGTCCACAGCAGTGAAGTCACTGCAGGAAGAAACTGGTTTTAAGATAGTCTTGAAAAAAATTGCCCTAGCCAAAAAGGCTAAAACTGGTTTTACAAAAATCAAACCAGAGGAGAGAAAGGGGCATCCTATATCTTCAATCTGACACGGAGCACACGATGTATGAACACAGGCTAAGATATGTGGGTTTGTCAAGACAGAAAAGAAGGCTTAGCAGACTACTTGGGGCTTATAAAAAAGATGAGAGGCAACAGGCACAAACTGCTGCTGCAAAGACGTTCTGCTGGATGAAACAAGAAAAATTCCCAGCAAGCACTGGACCAAGTTGCCTAAAGTGTGTCGAATCTCAGCCCCTGGAGACACTCTAAATTCAACTGGACAAAGACCTAAGCAAACTAAGCTAACTTTGAATTTTGGTCTGGCTCTGAGAAAAAGGTTGAACTGGATGAGCTCCAGACATCCCTTTCAACTTTAATTATCCTACAGTTCTGTTTGTCTCAATTCTCATTTTACTAAGCTACCCAAGCTAAAACTTTTTGTCTCCTCTCATTAAAAAGGAGAAATTCAAACTCATTTTCATCCAAAGTGGTAAATCATCATCTTTTTTTTTTTGTGTCAGTCAAGAATCTATAATGAATGCCATGTACTAAACCGATGCCAATTTTTGTAATAAGTACAAACTCCTATTTACAGGTTGATATAAAATAGCAGCTCAGTAGACTGAGACATTTCACATCCAAATGTACACACAGAGCCAAGACAGAGGAAGATGTTTTACCCCACATGAAGTCAAGGTCAGCCAAGTACAAAGACACCTGCTCTGGCAATGTGACATTTCCATCCCTGAAAAAATTGAGTCTGTTCTTAACGCAACAGGAGGAAAGTTACCTCTTGGCTAACTAAGTGCAGGAAGTTTTGGGGGAGGGCAATTCCCCAGAAACCTCTAAAGAAACTGTGTTGGCAGTAGAGGTTAGGATGCTACAATAGGAGGTGGTTTCCACTGTGGAACAGGAGAGAAAGGCAAACAAGGAGATAGAATCAGTGAAGAGATGGGTATATCTATGCAGGTAAGGATGAGAGATCTGGGGATGAATGCTTCGCCCTGAGGCCAAATGGCATGGACTAGCTGAGGGCCCCACTGCTTAGGGCTAGTCCTTTATAGAGAAATCAACCATGTCCACACTACTTAGCACTGAGTGTCTTCTGAATCCTATGTATTGCTCCCAAGATCCTAAACGATCATTATTATTATCTTGTGTCTTTTTTTTAATCACAAATTATCTGAAAATAACTTCGGGGCTATGTGGCAGCTTACCGCTGTCATTTCATTAGCATCTGAAATGGGACGGTTTGTGTTTTCTAGGAAGCAAAAGGGTACAAAGCCTCTTAGGAGATTTTGCTGGAGGATTGTGTAGGGACTTGAACCCAATAGTCTCTTTCTAACTGCCTGCTAGAACTGGTTTCTGGATTGAACTACTCCCAAAAGGATTTTTATCTCGCAGAGAATAAGTTAGAGTGCTCAAATGCAGAGCCAGGCATAAGATGACAATTAAACCATTATATATCCATGCACGTGCTTTCCCCTCAGGGCAGAGCTGCTTAGTTCCCTTAAAATATTAACAGGACAACCATGGGGTCCAATTTTAAATCTCACACCCTGGCCCTGTGTGTTTACTAAAATAGAGGTACCCAGTGGGTCGACAAAACACTGACTGCAGAGAAGGAGAGAGATTTATTTCTTTTTAGTTGATGATCTTGAGAGCAACAGATTAGATTTCTTTTGGTTTCTATAAACTTTTGCAATTCTGACATCTGCTTTACATTTGGAATTGATATTTTTCTCTCTCTTGCCTCTGACTTAAGCACAATATCAAAGTAACTGGCTAATAGGCATTGGTCCCACACATCTCTAATTTAGCAAGACATTCCTTTAGATTGGCAAAGGGCCAATGAACCATTAAATTGGGATTTTAGCAACTGTCCAGCTTTCCTAGGGTAGCCAAAGGAAAAAGGAGTGTATCCCCATGGAAGCAGCAAGATTTGCTTTGAGAGTTGACCTCACAGTGATCAGGAATTCATGTGCTCCAGTGACAGCCGGAAGAGCTGTCCAACCTGTTGCAAGTAGCGGATGCTGGTCCGGAGTGCCCATGTATCTGCGGATGTCCTCCCAGATGACCTTCAGACCTGGTGGTGCAAAGAAGCCAGCATCCACACTGCCCAAAATGCAACCTCCTCAAGCACAGATGGCTTGTGTACACACTGCACGGGTACTTGGTCTTCCTTGGGACAGCACAAGGCCCCCATGGGTCTAAACTATAACAGCTATGTCTGTGTGCCTGTGTATGGTGGGAGGAGGTTTGAGATCAAAGTGAATGTAAGGACTGCGCTGGATGGACCCACCAGAGTGATGTTTTGCAAGCATGATGGTGAGAGTATGTATTGCTTATCCTGGGAACTGGTGGCAGCCCAGTGGAGCTTAAGGATGTCTTAAGCCTTCTGGGCTAGTGTTGGAGGAATGTGAAGGAACAAGGGAGCAAAACCTGGAAACTAGAAGCTCTGTTTGCAAGGAACAATTCCTGGGACAAATGATTGCCAGAACTGCATCGGAGAATGGCAGTCCATCCAAAAGAGGGTCCAAGGACAGCTTTCTGTATGGTACTGGCCTTTCCTAACAGGTCCTGGAATCACATTTGCCTCTTTCACGGTCATATCATCTTGGCACCACATGGTTCTTCTGTGGTCATGTGATGACAACCTATGTAAAAGCAGAGATTCCCATTCTTTGTTCCAAGTCTATTACTTTGCACTTGGCATTACTAAACTCCATTCCATCCTCAAACTCTTCTCCAATCCTCTTTTACACTCTCTGATCCTGTTTTATACCCTTGATATTTAAATCCTCCTTTATGTTAATGTTGCCCCTCAATTTTGCATCGTCATCATATTTCCTTAGGGTATGCACATCTTCCCATGACAACACATACTATGTGAAAATACTAAATTAGAGATCAAGACAGACCAAAACTGTTCCTAGAGGAATTTCACTACTTATTTTACCCTACTATTATGACTGTGTTTTCAGCACAAACTCCCATCACCTGTGTTCTAACTATCCTCTTTTCATTTCTTATAAACATCCCCTTCTTCATAAGCTGATGTTTCTCTGTGTGGAATAGAAAGTGAGTAAGCAACATTGAACGTGATTAAAGCTATTGCACTTCAAGGGAAAGATAACACAGAGAAAATACTTTTGTCTTGAAAAAATAAAAAGTGTTGCTATCATATAATTTACTTTTGGTGAGCATAAACCAGATTTTGTTCCATTTATCCCAGACATAATAACAAAAAAGGAAGTAAGCTCAGCTTTCCTACATAAGAGACCCCCATTCTTCGTCTTTTCTGGTTCTCTTTTAGTTTATATCTAAATAAAATTAAAATCTATGTTTAAAACTGCCTTTAAAGGACCTAATTCATCTTAGCTTTCAGTCATACTTAATTTAGCTGTACACTTTTTGCCCTCCAGGAAACTGTTCAGTCCCTTTTTTGTGTGTCACTAAGGGTGTCTACTTATTTTTAATAACCTTTTGAGGTGGTTATTTGTCCAGCTTGAGTCTGAAGCTTTTGATACCAGCCTCTGGATAAAAATTCCATACTACTTTTTGCAGTTTTCACTTTTAAAAAAAACAGTTCAAGCATTCTGTCCCCTAAGAACTTCCGTCCTTCAGTCCAGCCCACCTCACTATGTAGTTTTCCCAGCTTATCAAAGTTTGCCCATTTAAAATCTTCATGGTACGTGCAGATCACTTTCATTAATCCTTCCATTTCACCACCATTATTTGCCAGACAACATGCTCCTTGGTGAATTCTCATAGCCTAAAAAGCTTAGGAGCTCTGTTAGTTTTGGCTATAGTTTACATATCCAGATGAATGAGTTTGAATGAAGTTGTTTTACCTGAGGCATCTCACTTGCATTTGTTTGCAGAGAAGATGAATGCAGTGCCCCTGGCTTTCCTGTCCTACCTGCATGTGTAAACATTTGAGTGTTTTAAAATACAAGGTCCTGTGGAAGGAGTCATGTAAATGTCTATGTCTGAGAGAATCACTGCAGGAACCTCTTAGAGTCCCTGAAGAGAAGCAGACATTTTAAGGTTGCAAATCAGAAATGAATAATTCTAGTCCTTCTTGTGACTAATTTTGGATAGGGAGGCTAGACAGTTAGCTCAGACATAGGCATCTACACTGCAGATAACTAATGTTAAAGGAGATGAATCAAGCTCCTGCTGTGCTTTAACCAGTTGTTTCTGAAACAAACTATTGCACCCGTTTCAGTGCTAATGAGGTTGGGCATTCTCTCTGTTACTTATTACCACTGCTGGAGACAGGATACTGGGTTACTGGGACCTTTGATAAGATATTGTGTGGCATGTTTTTATTGTAGGTATTTCTCAAGATAATTATGTCACTTTGATTTTAGTTCACTGATAATTAAGAGTAGGGAGATTCACTTGCTAGATAATAATTAGTATTATGCCTCAATAGTCTTGGACGTATTAAGTACAAAATACAATGTTTACTCAAAATTAAGTGCTGGTCTGAATATCTGCTTTAAATTAAATATATTAGTTTTTGTACAGAATGCTATCGTTTCTGGAGAACCCTATATTAGGTAATGCATATAAGCATACAGCTTACACAAGGTTATCTACTAAAGATTGTCACACTATGCAAAAAATGGTGTGCTAATAAACATACACCTATTAACCTAAAATCATATGGTTCATTTAAATTTGCGTGGCAAAAAAAAAGGAGTATACAATTGCTTTCTTCATACTGGCTTGTCCTGATTAACTTTATTTTGCTATATTCTTTGTTAAGCAGTTAATAACAGATTAGAAATTTAACATGTCTTCTGTCAAGCCAGGAGAGGATTTTCTATGCCTGTCCATAAGAAAATTTACTACTGATAAGATTATTATAACATCAAATAATGCAATTTGGCATTTACTTTTGTTTGATTATTTAATTGTTATCCCCAACCTGCCTTCTATGTAAATGTATGTCCTTGATTGTTATTATATTAATCAGATACGTAAAGCAATAAATTCTTTCTAAAGAAATGTGTCAACTTTTACTGTAAGGCTACAGAGAGCAAAGCAAACTGCACTGACTATTAGATAATAATGAAATACCTTGACATCTAGACCACTTTATGATACTATTATATCTTCAGGCTGACATATAAAAGAACAATAATACCGGTATTAAGCAGTATAAAAATATCTAGCAGTGCTGACATTTTGACATAAGAAAGCTTACGGTGATATACTGATACCGGGTGCCAAAAGATTGCCTGATCTCTATAAGCTCAACTGAGGAGACAGTCTGGTGAGGTGGAGGAGAATTTCCCCTGGAAGGTGGTGTGCGGTGATGGAAGGAAAGAGTACCCTTTCCCTTTCAGCAATAGGAGCTTCTGCAGCAGGAAAGTTGCTCGTGGACTGTGGCGCTGTACAGTCATGGCATTCTCCAGGTAATCGCATTTCATCAGCTTAAGCCCTTTGTGTCCCTGTGAATATTTCAGCAATATTCATGACAGTATGTAGGTTGTAGTATTTGCAGGGGGTACTTATTTTAAAATGCTTAGTGGGGGGGTTTTCTTCCATCAAAATCGTGCCTGTGTTTTTCTACAATATTGGCTTGGCTATTCTCTCATTTTCCCTTGTGATGGGTAACTCTTTGCATATTTCCTACTTATTGATCAAAGAGCAAACTTTTAGATCATTTAGGTAGTAAACAATGGATAGCAAGTACTATTTGTGGAAAAACAGACTTTCTTTTTATAAACACACAGCTACATCAATGAGGAATAATCTAATGGATGTGATGAGCATTTAAGACCCATTACAAAAAAAAGATACTTGGGCTTCAAGCATAGTTGACCAGGCAGTTCTTTTGAAAGCTTATAAATGTACCTTTCTGTAGCATTTGGTGTAACACTGGCACAAATTTGAATATTACATGGGATGGAGGTAGTCAAAATAGATTAGATGTTATATTTGGTTATATCAAAAAAGAGTCTAGACTGAATTTCCTGGCATTAGCAAACAAAACTCAGAAGCTGTTTAACATAGACATGTGGCAATTCTATTACAGACATTACA
This sequence comes from Hypotaenidia okinawae, assembly GCA_027925045.1. Lineage (NCBI taxonomy): Eukaryota > Metazoa > Chordata > Aves > Gruiformes > Rallidae > Hypotaenidia > Hypotaenidia okinawae. The sequence continues at coordinate 87,372,898 of BSDF01000003.1, forward strand.
TGGTATTTGCCAGTAAGTGATCTTTGAACATTTGCAGTTAGGGAACTTAACAATCAGATGCATTCAATTCAGCTGTCAAGTAGTGTAGTGACTCACAAGAACTTCGAATGAATTTAGGAGGAAAAAAACCCCAAGTAATTCCAGTTCAGTACATATGTGACAAAAAGCAGACTCCTGCCCTTTGTGGCTATGATCTCAAGAGCTAATCTGAAAAACAAGTTAAAAGTACAGAGCTCCTGGTTGGGCACACAGGATGCTAGGAGGAAGGAAATATAAACCATTTTTTATGATTGGGTTTTTTTTCCTTTTTCTTTGGTTTTCATTTGACTTAAAACATAGCTGAAGTGTCCCACGGCACTGAGGACCCTGTAAATTATCTTGAAATTCAACTAAACCAAACTCAGTAAGCAAACTTCATGCTGTACTACTACCAGGTACCTCTACGCATACTTCCCTAATCATCTGTCTGTGTGTTCCTTCTTCAACCACTCTCCAAAAAGCAGCTAGCACAAACAGGTGCTGGACAGGAGGAAGGATGCAGCACCTCAGAGTCTTTGTAGAGAATATATTCCCGACCCACCTCCTCCAATTCTGTCACATGGGATCGAGCAACAGCCTGCCTGCAGATTGCAACCTAGGCTGTCTGGGGTATTGCATGTAAAGATAAGCTAGGACACACTTGGCTCGTGCTACTTTTTATTTATCTCACTATGCTAGTTCAGGAGAGCTTTACTGAAGCAGACTCATGTAGATTTACCTGAGCTGTTTGAGGATAGAAAATAATAATGGAATCTGTAATTAGACAGATGCCAGTTTCATTACTTCTGACCTCTGTATCGTAGTTCCAGATAAAAGAACAGCTGCTCCGTACTCCTAGATGAAAAACCATTTAGATCAAGGCTCGGCAAGGAGCCTTGGACAAACCCGATGTATTTATTTAGAGCCGTGACAGAGAAGAGCAATTTATCAACATCAGGAAATCCTGATGAATGCCAAGACACACAAGCCTCCTAAATCAAATAAGGGCCTCGACCAGGTTTTGTCTAATAATTGCTTGCTGAAAGCTGAATGTGAGGTAGAACATAGTTAATTGGATTCTCCGTCCTCACAGCATAGCATAGCCCTAGAGTGCAGGCTGTGAAGGTTTAGGATGTTGAGCAGGAACAAGAAATTAACTTGCAGAAGATATAGGAATGGAATTTTCACCTTATCCAGCAGGTAACATCATGTGGGACTTGATTTTTTTTTTTAGATTGACCTTTCCAAGCCCCAAAACCTGTTGTAAAAGTGAGGAGCTCTGCATTCCATCTGCTATGCCTGACTGTCCCATTTAGCCCAAATACTGTGAAATTTCTGCATACACTTGGCAGATATGAAAGATCTGTATTTGTTTAAGGTGCTATACAGTACTTAATTCCACCCTAACAAGATACTGATCTAGAGATGAAAGGGTTAAGGCACTCTTTTGGGTTTGTTAAAAAAAATAAGAAGCTATTTTGGCTTGTGAAACAAATCAGGCTTTGCCCTGCCAGGGAAGAAATGTGATTTTATGTGACCATGGATAATATGTAATGTTGAGCAAGTCATTTGCACTTTCTTTCTCTGTTGCCTTTTTTTGAAATGGGAATACCAGCACTAGTCTGACTGCAATGGATTTATGGAAGACATATGTTAAAGCTTGTGACTACGCTTCAGTGTGTGAGCTATGTAAGTATTTTCCAACTAGAGCAGCAGGTGATGCTAATATTTCTCCCACATTTAACCACGGTATCGACCATGTGGATGAGCCTGCAGAACCTGTGGCATCCAGCAGGTAGCAGGAATAAGTGACAGAGGGAGAGCTGTATTTATCTAGCTTCCTAATGTTTCCTTGAGATGTAGACAATATGAGCAAAGAAAATGTTAGGGTCTACACCTGATGTGGTTGGAGTTTTGCCACTGGACTAAAAATATCTCTTGGAAACACACACACATGCACACACACATATACATAGAGGAAGAATTCACAGAAATAAGCAAGCCTCCTTTCTTCTATGTTTCTCCTGTGCAGGGGCAAATGGAACCTTGAGAAGCTCCATTTCCTTTAATTTGCCAGAAGACAGCTTTCCCTGAGAAACAAGCTTTCAAACTAGAAGGCAGACCAGTTCTAATATTCACCCATCGGTAATCTGCAAGGATTATACATTTTAAAAAGAGAAAGGGATGGGTTTTGTGATGGTCCTTTTCCTTCTCAGCATTTCTCATAGCTGTTCTGTCAAAAAGCACTGCTTCGTTGAGAACACAGTCCTAGTGCAATTGTGTAGGTGACTAAGATTGTTGATGCTTTTCAAAACCTACTGGTAAAAATCCACAATTCTCAGAAAAACTAAATCCCAGGCAACAAGATAACGATAGCCAAAATACAGCCTCTGTAGCTTTGCTGTCTAAAATGGAGGGAGGGCTTCCTGTTGTGAAATTAAGTTTTAGTCTCATTCTTGTAAGAGATCATCTTAGGGAAAAAATAAATAAATAAAGAGGAGAGGGGAGATGCAGAGGAAATACCATCGAACCTTAATGAATGTTGAATTTCCACTGACTTGTGCCAGCACGCTGCTTTTGCCAGAAAAATAGCAGAAGATGATGTACAACATAATTAGTGACTAGTTAGTGGAAGAAAAGACAGATTAGAAGAAAATGTAGGGAAAGAGTAACGTGTTTCCTATGTTGTGCATGAGAAAACCCCATGAAGCCTGGATCTTGTAGCCACATGAAGTTGCCCAAAGTCATGTCAGCAGCGGCCACTGTCAACAGGAAAGCAGGGCTGCTATTGACATTTCTGGAGTGAGCCTGTGCTGTGACCGGCAGGGCACTGATGTCCTGCCATAGTGAATTTAGAGAAACTTGAGGTGAGCCTGTCCCCTCTGAACAGGGAACTCCCCACTCAACACTGCAGCTTTTCCTCCCCCCATGACCTATATTACCTTTTTCTAGGTTCTGCAGGCAAAAAATGAACACTTCTTGGGTTGAGTAAAACCTTGTTGAAATGGATTAATATAACAACTGTTCTTTGTTTAAGTTCATTGTAAGGATCTGTGCAAGGGGCGTTGTACCAAAACACAGCCACTTGTTACCACTCCAAACAAATGTGTGCCCTGTGAGATCCCACTCAGGAATTCAAACTATCTGGGTGGAGGGCTCAGATAGGTGGAGTTTCTCTGAGTGCTCTTCTGGATGTGTGTGGGTGGGACGGAGCAAGAAAAAGGGAGAGGGAAAGAGAACATCAAAGGGAAGAAGCAGGGAAAGAACAGAGGATATGTTTACACTTTTACACTTCTTTTTTCTTTTTCCTTTTTCTTTTTTTTTTCTTTTTTTGCAAGCAGATGTGAGCTTGCTTTGGTTGTGCTCCAAGCAGACACAACTTGTGCCCACGCTATCAGCAAAGGCTTAGTAGCTCAGGCTTACTAACCATGGCTACACTGTTTATGGTTTGGAGCTGACTCATGCCCATCCAGAGTGAAGGCTCACAACTGTGCAGTTCAAACCAGAAGGGACCAGAAAAACAATTCCAGACACAGGCAGAACAAGCTCATTGTGTCTCCTCAGAAAAGCATATAGGTCTTTGACTTGCAGCAGGGCACTGCCCACAAAAGTCTACATTGATATTAGCACTGAGACACAGGAGTTCTGCTCATGGTTCTTGTGCTCCCAGCCAGTGACTTAGCACTGGGCTTTGTGACAAAACTTCTGCTCTTGAATTTGAAACTGGAGAACGCTGTTCAGTTACCTGCTGCATAACTGATCTAATCCTTACTGCTCTTGAAACTGTTGCTGACTTCAGCTTTTGCCCACAGAGTTGTGTTTGTCTTGCTTTTCTGTTCTCTGTCATCTCGCCCATATTGTGTGACATTGGCTAAATCCAGCTGATATGCATCAAAACAAATATTGGCATGCATGGAAAAAAGAAGAGATCAATGATTTCAGGCCCCAAACCTGCGTAAGAAATGCCTGAGTCCAAAATGACAATCTGAAAATCTCTGCTTATTCTGCACATACTGTTACAAATCTCAGCTTTCTTTTAAAGATGGATGTGAAGCGTCTCAGCACCTATCTCACACCTGCACCAGAGGAGGTAGAAAAACTATGATGTTCCTCTATATCCCTGAGAAGAAACAGGTAATATAGTCAGGAATCCTGGCTGGCCTTAAAGACACATCTGGGATCTGAGCTCTGCTTTGACAATTTCTGCATTTTATAAGAAACAGTCAGTGAAGAAAACTCCTTAACAGTTCTTGGACCAGAACCTAAGAACTAAATCTCCCCCTCCTGGGTAAAGGTCCTAAGGCTGAGAAGCCTAGGATCCTATCCTCTTTTCCACTGGGTGGAACTCAAGGACTTTTTTCATTCCTCTGTTGCTGATAAATTATTTGCAGTTGCAGCTCCAACAGGCTGCAGATGTCGAGAAACCCTAGCCAACAGACCACTGATCTCAAGTTTGTAGATCTGTTCCTGTTCTTAAAAAGACATTGGTGCCACATGACCTGAGGAGAGGAGAGATTCACCATTCTCATAATGGTGAATACCTCAGTCTCAGAGCAGAGCTGGAATTATGGTCAGCATTGGCTAGGTGTAGTTAAGGCAAAACCTTAGAGTACTTTTAGTGCTACCTTCCTCTTCCTCAAGCATAGTGCTGGGACCTGTCTCTGTACAGAGATTTCATAAATCCTGCTCAAGATCAAAGGGATTGCGACTTTTAACGCTGTGATGCTCACTTTTAGGTATAGGAGCAGGCTCCCAACAAAGATACCGATTTTCTACTGTGTTTATCCTGAGGTTATGTATCGTTTCAAGGGCAACCACTCCAGGTCTTTCCATGCCTTGATGTGTCCTATGAATGTGCCTGAACTCTACACTGCAACAACATTCTCAGAGGACAAAAGGATAATAATTCTATAGCTTGTGCTTTGAAAATTTGAGCCTCGGTAATTCAATGAGAGGTTTGGGGTGGTTTTTTCCCCTAGTTTCAATAAGGGTAGGATTCCATTCTTCACACACATCTTTTCTCTGTGTCTCACAGCACGATGGTCATGATACCAATGTTTTTAGTCAGCGGTGGAGAGCATGTCTATACTACATAATGAAGGGTGTTACAGAGGGCTACCAAACAGACCTGACTGAAAACTGGTTGCTTCATGCTGAAGCATGAAGTACATGCTGTGTGCTTCAGCATCGCTCCAGCACACTGATTCCACAAGAGAGGTATTACATCTGCACTACAAAGTAACAGTCATTTCATCTAGCTGCATACACAGTTTTAGATAAGGTATTTAAAGGGAAACAAATAAACAGACAAACAGCAGATGTATCAAACTGCAGAGGTGGGCTTGAGGCTGTGACCCCTTTCATTTCCTCTTTAAGGATCAAGACAAACTTCTGGTGAAGCAGTCAGAGAAACCTTAAACCAACAATGTAACCTTTAAATATATATGTTATTCTGTACATAAAATACAACATGTCATATGCAACATGTATTACAATAATATTTTACTATATATGAGATAATATATATAATCTTATTTTTATTATGTTATATTACATGTCTATTTATACATCTTATATGTTTGTGTGTGTATACATAATTATAAAATTGAGTTTAGGCCTTAATTTAAGGCATGATTTAACAATAAATGGCACTCATGGTATAGCAGAACCTCACCTCTCCCACCTCCCCCACAAAGACATGTCTCTCTCTGTCACTGTCAGTAAACATATTGTAGCAAAACACTGAGACAGTTAAAACTTACAAAGTAGGATGTAGAAGTGCTTTCAGAGTACATCAGCATACTGTGCTTCAGCAGCTTTGATTTCTTCTCACAGGACTGAAGAAGAAACTCAATCAGTACATTTAGGCTCATCTTACCATCTTCTTTTAATGTTATCAACACATGTCTTTGAGATAGTACTCTGAATCCTCAAAAAACAATCATCACAACTTCTGCTGGCAATTAGTGTGAAGAAAATTAAACCTGAGAGACACGCCAGTTGTACATACAAAGCTGATCCCCGTGGGGGCAATTGTCTCAGTGTGTACCAGAGTGTACCAGAAACATCTCTTAACACTGAACATCATCACCATACTGGAAAAAAAATTACTCTATAAAGTGGCAGCATGTTTGAAAGATGTTGTAGATCTCTCAAGCTTCAGCCAGAATGCTCTGACTTTGGCATTCCTACATCGATAAAGTCCATACCAGCTACATAGGCTGAGCTGTGGATACATTTTTGTTAAACAAAAATGAACAGAGATCTTCAGTCAACTCCAGCTAACTCTCTTCTCACTAAACTCCACTGTTTAAATTCCAAATGCCTAAATTGGCAACTATGGGATCCCTTCAGCTCCTCACTGAAAACACTTGTTACTGCATTTGCTGAACTTGTGCTGTTCACCCACTGTACTGGTGTTTACACAGTAGCCTGTTTATACAGGTTTGTAAACATTTGCAGTATAATACATATCTTCAATTTTATTTTTGTTTTCTTTGCAGTTGACAGGGAACGAGTTTGTAGAAGTGCTCAGCTTTGGCCAAACTTTGCTTCTATCAGAGGCAATGGTTTCACTGTTTTCAGTGGCAGCAGATAGCTGATAGCAGATCTTTGGGAAATCCCACCAATGATGTCTCCTCAGTTTGAAGAGACTGCATGATGTAATGTTTTCGAGGTTTGGGGGGTAGTGGTGCTTGATTTTTCTTTGGGTTTACTTATCTTAGGGTGTTAGGAGCCACCTTGTAGCAGAAGTGGGTGGAAGAGTTATATTCTTATATCTCTTTTTATTAGAGAGGATAAATATAAGATTAATTCAGAAAAAATAAAAGGTCTATTAAAAGAAAAAAAAAGAATGGGTGCAAGTATACTGTAAAGTAAGAAAAAAAAAGAGTTTTGTAACCACAGACATGTCTAATGCTCAAAAAAATTTACAAACATGTCTTCTTAGAATATACCATGCCTGCGTGCATATACAGGTTTTGTTTGTGGGATTTTTTAAATAGTGACAAAATTTCACCAACAAACGCTTTTTCAGTAAAATTATTATATACTGTTTACTGTACAAACTCAAAAACTCTTCCAAGAACAGTTCTATCATGAATTTCTGAACTTTAAGCTTTCTTTGAGTGTTACTGCCTCTGAATCTCCTGAATGGTTAGATCTAATTGAGAAGAAAAAATATTTTTCAACAATGATTCCAAAGTAGCTCTCTAGAAACATTTTTTAAACACATGTTTAGAAGCCATAATTTATAAAGTCCATAAAATGATACACTATCTTTATTTCCTGAGTTTCATTAACTGCTCCTTATGCCTTTGTTGACTGCTGTGACTAGACTTTGATATATCAACAAACATAGTTTATGACTTTGTGGCTGGTTAATATGTTTGCTTAAAACATTATCTAGCAGTTGATTTAGGATTTCCCATTTAAATTACACTGGCTGTTTAAAGGCTCTATTTGACAAGGTTTCTATTGTAGTGTTTCTTTCTTCCTGTCAGCTCAATCAATTAATTATTGACATATTTATCATGAAATATACACAAAAAGGGAAAAGCACAGTTAGCCCAGGAAAACATATCCAAGGAAGATGGAAAGACTTAATTAAAATATATTTACACTACTTCCTTGCTACAAAATTGCTAATAAACTAACCTCTGCATCCCTAGTGCAAACTTACAGAAGACTGTTTCATATTTAACATCTAAACAGCAAAGTCTTACCCAGAAGCGGAAGCAACCTCACCATAAAGGAGAGATGAGAACAATCTCATTGCTGTAATCTCAGGAATTCTGTGCCAGACCACTGCAGCCACAGTCTGTGTTCCCTCACATGCTTGCTACCTTTCCAGTTTGAGGAAGATGAATTGATTGCAGAGAAACTCTAAGCAAAGATTAAAAGGAGCTTGTAACAGGGGATGTGGAGGAAGTGCTTGTTTTGTTTAGCTGGTCCAGAATTTCAACAGAACATTAAAAGCACTGGCTTGAGCTGTTCAAAGTGTCATTAAATGACAAGCTCAGAAATAATGGCAAGCATTTTGGCATTAGTCAAGGTGAACTCATTGTACCTTCATCTAAGATGAACTTTATAGAGTGTGCACCAAAAAACCCACTTGCCTTTCGCCAAAGTAAATAAACATAGCACATCATGAGGGGTTTTTTTTAAAACAATTATTAAATTTTAGCTGATCAAGTTAGGCTCTTTATAATGTTCCCCACAGTCAAATTCTTACTTACTGACAGCAGAGTTTAATGCTGTGGAACAGGAATCAGTAGTTTGGGGGAATTTTTCTCATTGTATGTTAACAGAGGACATAGCACTTACATAAACTTTACTTAGTATTAAAACGTAAAGTTTAAAAGAAGCTATTCCCTGATTTTGTCAATCAGCTGTGGTATTTCAGAGAAGCATGATAGAGATGGAAGTAGTACTCCATATTATCAAGAAAATATTCATCTACATTTATGAATCACCTCCTAATACGTATGTGTCTGCAATTTCAAGGTGTCGTGGTTTTGCATGGCTGGGTTCTGGTGAAGAAGGGGGGCTGCAGGGGTGGCTTCTGCAAGAAGCAGCCAGAAGCTCTCTGCAGGCCCCAGAGAGCAAACACCAGCCGGCTCAAGGCCAGGGTAGTTGCTGACCAAGGCCAGGCCCATTAGCGATGGTCACAGTGCCTCTGGGAATCACATTTAGGAGAAAAAAAACACAAGCAGCCACATTTTGCCACCAGAGAAGGGAGTGAGAAGATGTAAGAAACTCTGCAGGCACCCAAGGTCAATGAAGAAGAGAGCAATGAGGTGCTCCAGGCACCAGAGGCTCCCCTGCAGCCCGTAGAGCAGACCATGGTGAAGCAGGCTGTCCCCCTGCAGCCCATGGATGATGACAGGGAGCAGAGATCCCATCTACAGCCCATGAAGGACCCCATGCCAGAGCAGGTGGAGACACCTGAAGGATGCTGTGACCCCATGGGAAGCCCACATTGGAGCAAGCTCCTGGCAGGGCCTGCAGCCCATGGAGAGAGAGACACATGCCAGAGCTGGTTTGCTGGGGGAGACTTGCAACAACATGGGGGACCAGGATGGAGCAGTCTGGGCCTGAGAGACTTCACCCCATAGAAATGACCCACAGTGGGGCAGTTGGTGAAGAGATAAAGCCCCATGGGAATTCATGGAGGACTGTATCCCATGGGTGGGACCTCATGCTGGAGCAGGGCAAGAGTGTGAGGAATTTCCCCACCAGCTAAGAAGAAAAACAACTTGTGAGGAACCCCCATCCCTGTCTTCCCCTGTGACACCTGGCAATGGGAGGAAAGGAGAGAATTCCTGAATAAAGTTGAGTCCACAAAGAAGGGAGGGGTCTGGGGAGGTGTTTTAAGATTTAGCTTTACTTCTCATTATTCTACTCTTGTTTCACTGTGTGTTTGTGTCATAAATTAGATGTGTTTTTTTAATTCCATGTTGAGTCTATTTTGCCCGTGACATTAATTGCTGAATGATCTTTCTCTGTCCTTCCCTCAGCTCCTAAGCCTCTCTATATTTTCTCCCCTGTCCAGCTGAAAGTGGAGTTGACAGGGCGACTTTTGTGGGCATCTGGCCTCCAGCCAGGGTGAAACCACTACACAAGGTGTGATTCAGAACCTTACCAGGATGAAGTACCTCTTGTAGCTACCCAGCTCTCTCCATCAATTGAAGAGGATGCTAAGGGCAGGTATTTTTTTGTGTTCACACAGCTAGTTCCATAGCCAGGCCAAGTGAAGAATGCTTGTATCACCCCCCAGCTGCTTATTACCACCCCCACCACAGATTTCCACTTCCCAGGTTGTGCCAGTGTAACTTGTCTGATTGCTCCCCAACCTGTGTTGAAATGAGCCAGGCCCACTCACTTTCAATAACAGGTCTTTGCAGGTCCGATTTGGTTTGCCCAAACTGAAATAGAAAGCAACTGTTTGAATGACTGTGCCAGCAGAATTGAGGGCAGTGGCTTTCAGAGGATTCTTATAGTCAAGCGTTTGGAGGGTTCACTTGACCTAGAAAAACTGCAACTGAAATGGGGCATCACTGCACTTAAAAGTCTGAAGGGTACAAAGCAGGAAAAGTGCCACAGGACAACTGCAGGCAGACATGCTGTCCCAGGAGCAGCTAAAGTCTATCAACCCCAGCTATAGATTACATCCCTGCCTCATAAATGGTTATTGCATTTGCCCAAAACCTACACTGTATAGAATCACAGACTGGTTTGGGTTGGAAGAGACCTCAAAGACCCCCTGCCATAGACAGGGGACGTTCTCCACTAGACCAGGTTGCTCAAAGCCCCATACAACCTGGCCTTGAACACTGCCAGGGAGGGGGCAGCCACAGCTTCTCTGGGCAGTCTGTGCCAGGGCCTCACCACCTTCACAGGGAAGAATTTCTTCCTAAATTTCTAATCTAAATCTCTCCATTTTCATTTCAAAAACCTTTACCTGTTGTCCTATCACTCCATGCACTTGTAAACTGTTCCTCTTCATCTTTCCTATAAACATCTTCAGGTACTTGAAGGCTGCTATAAGGTCTCCCTGGAGTCTTCTCTTCTCCAGGCTAAGCTAGCCTGGGCCTCTCAGCCTGTCTTCATAGGAGAGGTGTTTCAGCCTTCTGAACATCTTTGTAGCCCTCCTCTAGACCCACTCCAAGAGCTCCATATCATTCTTATGTTGGGGTCCCCACAGCTGGACATAGTGCTCTATGTAAGGTATGAGTAGAGAGGAACAATCACCTTCCTCAACCTGCTGGTCACACCTCTTTTGAGGCAGCCCAGGAGACAACTTTATGGGCTGTAGGCACACGTTGCTGCCTCGCATTGAGCTTTTCATCAACCACCTGTATCTGTGCTTGCTTTCAGAATCAGGTCTATCACATGGTTCAATTAATTAAATACTTGTGTTTCTAATGCAACCTCTTTGATAAGTAGTGAACTAGGGTGTGGCTAAGTAAATTGGTATATTGACAGACCCAAAAGGAATCTCTAGCTTAATCAGGTTCAGCAGTAAATAGAGCAACATTTAAATCTTTTGTTAAGGCCTTCTGAAGAAGAGCCAGGTCATTTTTTCCTTGTTTGCTGTATACCACAATGTGGAAAGCTCTCCAGGATACATCTCTGTGCTCATTTACTAGTTACTTTACTTTAGAAGGGCTTTGATGTGTTAAGAATAAACATGGAAAATGGTGTATTCGTGGTAAGTCTCCTCTATTCAGAAAACAAATATTAATATCATGCTGGAACTGTGAAATATGTATATATATGTATACACATGAAATATGTCTTTTTACAGGTATGTGCATGTGGGTGCTTTTAGTAAAGGGCTGGTATAGAAATAAAGACAGAGTTTGGAAGACAGGGCTATTGTAATTAAGACTCAATAGAAGGTTTAAGGTTACAGAATTGCTTCTCTAGAATCCTTGTCTAACAGCTCAGAAAGGCTTTTCCCCTGGCCGTGCAGATTAATTCAAGATTTATTACTTTTAATATTACTTCACCTCAAAAGGTGGCATCTTTCTTGGTCCCACTTCTGTATGCAAGGGGACTAGAAGTTAAGAAGCTGAGACAAGGAAGAGAAAAAGATACCGTAATAACATTGTTAGTTGTGGCAATGTAGTATCTATGTTAGTGTTTAGAAGGTACCGGGCTGGAGGTGTTGCTGAACCTGAGAAAGGTGAAGGCCTTTGCTCTTGCTTCACCAAGTCACACACTTGTATAAATAGGTCATAAGTTGCCTCATTGATTTATATAATACAGTAGAAAAGCTAGAATGGCAGGCAGTTGCCTTACTTTGACAATGGGCTGGAAAAACCATATGGTATGCTTCTCAGCTTCAGTATGTAGTTGCCTCTCCAAGGTGAGGGTTTCTATTGTACTAATGCATCAAGACTCAACAGACTTGTTAGTTAAGGAACGGTGGTTCTCCTCAGCTTTTTATAATTTATTTTCCTGCAGTTTGTTGTTTTGTTTTGTTTGGGAATTTTTTTAATAAGTCACAGTAAATGTTAGAGATGCCTAACTGGTAAACTGTTTCTCACAGTAATCGCTTTGGTTCTAGAGAATCAAGAATAAATAAAATAATGAGGAAAAAAAAAAAAAGCAGCTTTTATGAGTGTAATTCTTTAGGGCTTGTTGAGCAAGGAAAGCAAATCTTTGGACAATGGGAAGAAGCCATGTTTGATACTCCTGGAAGATTTGAGCCACCCTGGTATCTGCTAGAGGGGTAACACAGCAGAAGGCAGGCAATCCTGAAGATTTCTGCAACACATTGATGACAACTTCCTGGCACAGGCCATTGGGGAGCTGACAACAACAGGTGCTTAGCTGGATCTGACAGTTCCTGTGCTGGATCTGGTTGGGATGGAGTTATCTTTCCTCATAGCAGCTCATATGGTGCTGTGCTTTAAGATTTGTGACAAAACAATGCTATTGATAACAGCAATAGCTGTTTTAGCTATTGCTGACCAGTTTTTGTAGAGCCAAGCTCTTGTTTCTTACTCTGCTTTTCCCTTCTTGCCTCCCCAAATAGATTAGGAGGGGACAGAACCAGGCAGATGACCCAGACTAACCAAAGGCTATTCCTTGCCATACCATGTCAGGCTCAGAGACAGAAAGGAAGAGGAGGGGGTTTAGGGAAGTTAGACATCTTTTGCTTGGTAACTGACTAGGTATCAGCCTGCCTGTGCAAAGGGATAAGCAATTGCTTTTGCATCACTTGTTTTCTTTCTCTCTTCTTCCACTTCTCTTTTGCTGGTTAAACAATTTGCATCTCGACCCACGGGCTTTCTTGCTTTTACTCTTTCTTTCCTCTTCCCCCATCCAACCGGGGTTGATGGAGTGATGAAGCAGCTGCATGGTGCTTAGACGCCCACAACAAATACAAACAACAAAAATGTACAGACTTGGGGTTGTGAAGGTCAGGGGAGTTTTCGCGGCAGTGAACAAGAGGTGATGGAGCTCAGAAGAAGGAACGAGGTAAAAAGCAGGATCATAACCCTGGACTTCAGAGGAGAAGACTTTGAACTGTCTGGGGACCTGCTTGGAAGAATCCTGTGGGATATAGTGTTGGGGAGAGAGGAGGAGTCCAGGGGAACTGGCTGGTTTTTTAGGGATAGTCTCTTTCAGACTGGAGAATCATCCATCCTCATGTGCAGAAAGGCAAGCAAAGATGGCAGGAGGCCTGCATAGCTAAACAAGGAGCTCAAACACAACATAAAACTCAAACACGACCTGATGAGAGATGCTGGCAAGTGCTGAGGGCACTGGCCAATACCCTTGTGAAGCAATTCATGGTTACCTCTGAAAGGCCATGATGATCAGGACTGGGGACTGGAAGAGAGCACATGTCATTCCTCTTGTCAGGAAGGAAGGAATTGCAGACTGCTCATCCTTGCCTTGATCCTTAGGAATGTAATGAGGTAAATAATTCTGGAAATGTTTCCAAATGTATTAAGGACAAGAAGGTGAGTGGGAGTAGTCAGCATGAATTTATGACGGGGAAATCATTCCTCTTCAACTTGATAGTCTTCTGTGATGAGAAAGAGTGATGGGGAGAGTGGTGAATGCTGTTTATCCTGACTTTAGCAAGGCTTTTGATGCTCTCCCATGACAGCCTTATTGACAGACTGATTAAGTATAGGCTAGAGAGGTGGACAATAAGACAGACTGAAACCTAGCAGAATGGCCAGGCCAAAGCCTGGTGATGTGTGATCACAGATGTGATTAGTGGCATGAAGTCCTTCTGGAGGCTAGTCACTACTGATGTAGCCCAAGGCTCAATGCCAGAGCAACTGGAAGCTGATGGACTAGAAAGCATCTTGGCAGGAAAAGTCCTTGGAATCCTGTTACTCAAATCAGACATGAACAGCATTGTGTCCTTGTGGCCAATGGTGTCCAGGGCTGCATTTGGAAGAGTGTTGCCAAAAGGTCAATGGGGGTGACTCTTCTCTGCTCAGCCCTGGTGAGACATACCTAGAGCGTTACATCCAGTTCTGGGCTACTCAGTATGGACATGGAGATACCAGAGAGTCCAGTAAAGGTCCATGAAGATGATGAATGGATTGGCATCTAATATGCACAAGGTGAGGTTGAGAGAGCCATGACAGCTCAGTCTGGAGAACAGAAGGTTCAGGGTGATCTTATTCATAAGTACAAATACCTGATGGGAAGGTGTAAAGAACTCGGACCCAGGGTCTTTTCAGTGACATTCAATGTCAGGATGAGAGGCAATAGGCACAAACTGAACTATGTGCAATTCCATCTGAATGTAGGAAAATGCTCACTGTGAGGGTGGTCAGACACTGGAGTAGGTTGCTTAAGGAGGTTGTGGAGTCTCTATCCTCAGAGACATCCAAAATCCAATGGGACACAGCAACCTGCTGTACTTGACCCTGCTTTGAACAGAGGGTTGGACTAGACAATCTGTAGAGGTCCCTTCCCACTTCTTTCCTTCTGTCATCTTAAATGTTAGTAACTCATAGGCTGAGTACAATAACTTCCACAGAATGAAGGTGTCCAAAATAGTTCAAGTTCCCTGAGTTACATGGTATTAGCCAAATTCTGCTCCAAACTTCATTGATGTGGTTCCTATTGACTTCTATGGACATATTGTAGACCAAATAATCAGGAGAAATTTATGGAGAAAAAAGGAGAGAATTACTAGATTTCCAAATTCAACTGCCTTCCTAATATGTGTGTGGAAGAGATTGCACTTTTATTGATTAGTATGGTAGAAAAGCTGGTGTTGCTTTGTGTTTTGCAGTAACTAGCTACTAAATGTCTGTTTTCTGAGATTCCCTGCAGTATTTGTAGAAAGCATGACTGAAAGTTCAAGAGGTTTAAAGTGTGATTGTAGTAGCTCAAGGTGGTAGAGATGTCCCTGAAACAATGATAGAAGGGGCTTTTCTGAGAACTGTGACATGTTTCAAAAGCTTGATAGCTTGGAAACTATCATGATTGTAGTGTGGTGAATGTGGAGTGCTGGAACTTTTATTGATATCAACCAGAAGGCTGCTCTGAAACTAATTTTAAATGGTTTATGGGAGTTCCTTCATACCAATTGACCTGCTCCACAGGTTTGGGTTTTTTTCAAAAGCAACTAGCATGCTTTATTTTTGCTTACAAGTAACAATTCTGAAGTAACAGAAATTTCTGAAGAGGACAGATAATAATTATGATAGTAAAAGAACATAATTACCAGACTTCAGATTGCCTATGTTTGAAACAGGGGAACTAACTAGAAGTGTATTGACTGCTTAGTTTGTATACCCGTAACCCCTTACTAATACCATTTTGAATTACTGGCCTACAGCCACAATCACTTCTAAGGAACTGATCACAATAATGTCTCTTCTGGCAGTTCCAAGGCTAGCCATCTGGGTGGCTCTGCAATACAGGTGTCATCCCTAGGGCATGAAAGGTGATGTAGAGTTACAGTTATTTTGATCTGTGTACTTCCTAAATGTTATTTAAAAATGGCACTGTGTTCAGAGTTCTATCCCCTATTTACTTATAAATATGGCCAAAGCATGGCTTTCCTAGCATGGCCTACATCTGTAGTATAGACATCACCATCACATATTGGAAGAGAGCATTTTTTTGCATTTTCCCTTTGAAAACCTACAGATCAGTGTTTTTCTTGTTGTTAGTGGCAGAGTCCTTCAGGTAAGAAGCACCTTTCGACACTAGTGGTCCAGGTATGGTGGAAAAAGACAACAGCTGCAGAAACTACCAAACATTTCAGATGCTTTTTAACTGCAAGCTACACCAGCAGGCTACTCGGTCTCAATAGGAATTCTGTTAGGGAGAGAGCGTAACACAGGTGCAGATGGGCCACGTGCACGGGTGGTATTAAAACAACTTGTTGCTCATGTCTCAGTGAATCTCCCACACACCCTGCCGCTGTCTAGAGACCTGGTAAGACTTGAAGTGACAAGGAACATTTCTGTATTGATCTTGTCATCGTCTAGCTCAAAGTGTAAAGAAGCTGGAGTAAATGACTGTAGAAAGATGGTGAGTTCAGTTTTATAACTGAGTTTATGCATAAACAAGGAAAGAACCAGAGAGTTGGCACAGGGTGCCTGAGGGGATTGTAGAATCTGTTTCTAGAGATATTCTGAACTTGTTGAGGCCCACAGCTGCCAGGTCTAAGGAACAGAGGGTTGTATCTGGTGACCTGAAGTCCCTCTCAACCTGGATTATCCTATAAGACTAAAAGTAGAGGGACAAGATGAAACAGCAATAAAATAGAATGAGGAAGATGGTAAGGTAGTCATAGAGCTAATCAGAACTTATTAGTATGCCTCTCCCACAAGTTACTTAGGTTTGGAATTTGATAAGGGCCTAATCCAAATGTTTGGGTGGTATTGGAAGAAACCACTGCAGTTGCGTGGTTTCTTGCTCCTCTCAATAGTATTTGTCTGTGTCAGTGGAGGCCTAGCTCCTGTTTCTCTTTCTGAATGGACAGCTCACAATGATGCTGGGTTGCTTCCATCATCCATACATGGAGAAAAATGCTGGATAACAGGTGAAAAAAGAAATAGGGAAAGGTTAAGCTAAAGAGTAATTCTGACTTGTTTCTTTCCAATGTTAATCAATATCTAGTTGTTACACTATGTAAATCTTTGATTAGCCCGTGCACCTCTTGCTGAAGTAATTGTTTCTCAGTCTTTTCCATGTGGAACTACAGCACTACATTTAAGTGTAAACAACTTAAATGTGCAGAAGTAGCATGCAAACAAGTGGGTGCGACTCTCTAGTGTGGTGGCTTACACACTTAACTGGGAGCAAACCCAGCTGGGTTCCTGCTGTGGTGAATTATTAGTACAAGTTAATTAATATAAATTCAACAAAGCTGTTGAAATGGTATCAACAGGAAAATCAGAGCTTTCCTACCTCAGAGATGCTGTAGCTTGTTGTCAAAATAAATGCTGTGGGAGAACAAGAGGCATGAGTTCAAATGCCTTCAGGTAAAGAGGAAAATCAGGCCTATGGCTGCAGCATTCTTCTTGTATGCATCCTAACTGCTTAGCTCTTGGCTAAAAGGCAGGTGGCCAAACTCCCATTTTCAGTTTTGCTTCTTAGTGCAGGTGCTCAAGAGGGATCACTTGGCTTCAAGCTTACAACACTTAATCACCTCTATTTTTCTCACTAAAATTTATTTTTAAAAAAGGGTATTTGCTGGCATTTGAACTTCACAGAATTGATTACACCACCTCGTAATGGAGCATCTCAGCAGAACGGGCTCGCCTGGCTAGTGGCTTAACAGGGTATGTAGTGAGGGGACTCGGGAACGGCTTCCTTAGGTTTGACCGGCGGATGAATGGATTTACACGACAAAATAAAACCCCGGGTGCGAGAAGGGAGAACGGTCGCGCCGGGTTAAGACTGCGGTGTATTTCAGCCGGGGAAGGGAAACCGGAACCAGCGGGGGGAGAAAACGAAGGGAAATTTAAACGGGCTGAAATAATTCCGCCGTGTAACGCGCACTCCCGTCTTCCCGGGCGGATGCTGGGTGCCGCTCGCAACTTGCCCGCTGCGCCCAGACCTCCGGCTCTCCTTCCGTAAGTGTGAACGAAGAAACCTCGGCGCAGCGGGCCGTGGTACCTGGCGGGCCGCGTCCAGGCTGCGAGCGGGCTCCCCCGAGGGCGCTCAGCGGCCGGCCCTACCCCGGCTCCCCCCAAGGCTCGGGCCCGGCGGCCGGCCCCAACGGTCCTCGCGCGCCCGGCCTCTGACCCGCGCGGGCTGCCCCTGATTAGCCCGCTCCCGCCAGAGAGAGGGGCGCGACGCAATTGGAGAGCCAATCAGGAGCCGGAGCTACCCCGCTCTGCCCGCCCCGTCGGCGAGGCGGGCGCTGGCGGTGGGGGCTGCCGGGGCGCCGGGGGCGGCGCGGCGGGCACCGGGCGCGGGCAGAGCTGCGGGCACCAGCGACGCCGGTGTCGCCGCCGCCGCCGCTGCTGCCGCCGCCACTACCACCACCGGGCGGATCCGCGCTTCTGCCGGAGCTTCTTTCGTCGCTTTACTTTCGCGGCCCGGAGCAGGGACATTATGCCGAAGAGAAAGGTAAGGCGCCTCGGGCGTGCGGCGGGTCTTGCCTCCGCGCCCCCTCCGAGCAGGGGCGAGGGGCCGAGCGGCGGTTAGTCGGTGAGACGCGCGTAAGAGGCCGGGGGCGCCCGCTGCTCTCCCGCCGTCGTTCCGTTCCGGAGCCCGCGGATTGCTCCCGATCCCGGGTATTTTGCTGCCTGTTGCAAGCCACCTCCACCCCTCCCTGCCGCTCCCCGCGCCGCCGCCGCCCGCTGTTTACTTTCCCGGCGCCGCGCGGGGCGGTGTCGCCCCCGTCCCCGGGGGGTGAAGTCGCTATCACAACTCCGGTCCTCCCTTCTCCTCTCCTCTCCTCCCTCCGCCGCCGGAGAGAAGCGCCGCAGCAGCTGCGGCTTCGCCCCTGGTCCCCGGCGGGAGGAGTTTCCTCCTTGCAAACTCCGGCAGCCGTTGCCGCCGCGGGGGGAGCGGCAGGGAGGGGGCAGCCCCCCACCCGGGGCGGCCGGATCCCGCCGCCGCCTCCCGCCGTGCCCGGGTGATGGCTCCGAGGTAAAAGGGAGGACGGGAGAGGCAAGCCATGTTTAAAACAAACTACACCCTTCTCCTCGCCTCCCGCGGCAGACCCGTATGTACCAACTCCGGCGCCCATCCGGGCAGGGCCCCCGGGGGCGGCCGCCGGGGCGGGGAGAGGAGGGGAGGGGAGGCGCATCCTGAGGGAGCGCGGCCGGCCCCCGCCGGGCCGGGGAAACCATGGCGGGGCTGAGGGGGCCCGGCTGACCCCGCCGCGGTCTTTTTTTTGCTCACCGGGCACCTCGGGGCGGGCAGCCTCCTCGGGGAGGGAGAGGGAACAAGCCTTCGGGAGACCGCGTTCCCGAAGGGAGAGAAACTTAAGCTGCCTGTCGGTGGCTGGGCTCGGTGTTGGGGAAGGAGGGTTTACCCCTCTCTTTCCTGCTTGAACCCGGAGCCTTCTCTGCCTTCCCTGCGCGGCGTACCGGCCGCCGGCAATGCTTGCGGCGCTGGCAGAAGGCAGGCTGAGGGCGGACGGGGGCAGCCGCCCCACTCCCCTGCACGCTGCGGGGCAGAGGAGGTGCCCGCCCGGCCCCCGCGGGTGGGCAGGCCGGCCGGCCCTGGTCGAGAACTCGCTGCCCGCCTTCTACAGGCGCTAATGGGGTGTAGCGAGGGGCTTGACAGTAACACATGCTGTGATAAAAAAAATAATAGCTGCAGTCCTTTAACTAGGTCACCCAAGAGAAGGCAATTTGTGGTCTGGGGTATTTCCCAAATGTCCCCAGGTCCCTGATAGGCTGTTTCTGGGCTGGGGCTCAAATCAGTTTTCATGAAGTTACAAGTGATGAGTAGGTAGCTCAGTGATAAGTGCTTGTCCTTCCCTTACAGACGATATCAAAATAACAAATTGTTGAGTACACTACTGAATTATTTAATTCATAGTTGCGAACCCAATTCCAGTCTGAAAACAGATACAAGTGTGGGATTGATTGCTCCTATTGGGATAACTGGGCTTGAAGTTAGTGAATGTTGCATACTTTTTCCTCTTGCTCTTCTGTCAACGCATCCTTCCTCGTGGGCTGTTGCTTGTCATCAACAAATAGCTGAAAATTAGTCTGTGTCCATAGAGCTTTGGAGACCTTGCAGACTTCCTACCTGGTTTCCTTTGCCTTCTGTGTTCCTACGCTATGGATAATGTTTCAGGCTGTCCTTCCTAAGAGAGGGTGGAGTTAAAGTCACTCATGTAGGATTTTGTGGTCTGTTGTGAAATGTTTAGTAAGAGAAACTATCTTTGATTTTTAAGCCCACAAGAACGTGTCTTTCTATAAGATTTTTTAAAAAAAGTAACCACATCACATTTGGGATCAGAGCAATAGGGATTAATTTTAATGGCGCAGCAAATTTTAATTTACTTAGTATTGTATGGGTCAACACTTAAATGTTAAGATTATTTATGAAATGTGGGGTTTGGGAAGAACTGGTTCCATGACAAGTATGTGAATAATGGCTTTGCTTTTTGAGAAAAATGGAATTGCCATAAATATTCTACAATAGTCAATTTTATTCCAGAATAACATCCACAGAGTGAGAAGCTAGTGATGCAGTAGTAGCTGGATAATTACACCAGTCAGCTTCCACAAGGAAACAAAACCATCATGTGCAGCTACTAGTCAACTCTTTTATTAAAATATCTAATTTATAAAGAGACTAACACTGAAAGTTTTATAAGGAAATAAATACCAAAAGCCAAAATGAGACATTTTTGCAGTTACAGGGGTAAGTAAATAATATGGCAGAAAGGGTGTGAATCCACCAGTACCTGTTGAGGGTTTTTTCTGTATGCTTTAGTTATCTAAACAGGCTTGCTTTTCTTTGCATCTCTTGATTTTTTTGTTTTTGTTTTATCGTGGTGTAAACTGAAGTCGGTTGCGGAGTCCCTGGCCTAATGTTCATTATGAAAACAAAAAGTCTAGGCTCTCTCCCCTCTCTAGAGGGCTGTGGCCTAAGGTGTTGCAGAATCATTAGTTGTTGGTTGAGGGTCACAGGGAAAAGGAAAAACTTCAGATGGTCTTAAATACTGTGCTGAAACAAAAAGATGTTGAACTCTGGACTCTTCCTGTCAGATTTCTGTATTGTTTGTCTGTTATAATAGCATGTTGTGGTGTGAACATGGCCTTTCCAGAGAAGAGTGGCATGCTGGTGTGGGATAAACCAGAACACCTGTTGTGGTGTTGGTAGCAAAGAACACTTAAAATGGTTTGGGATGTTTTGTTTTGTTGCTTGTCTTGCTGGAATGAGCTCTTAGGTCATATTGGAAAACTTGACCTTGAAACATCCCCAGTAAAAATGTCTCAGTGCTAGGTGTAAAAGAATGAAGAACCATTCTGCACCTGACAACAAAGATGGTATGGTCACATACACCCACACCCATAAGCATACATACACAGGCTTTAATGTGGTCATCATGAAGGTGAACAATACTTGTCCCTTCATGTAGAATATGCAACATCTCTGAGGGATGACTTGTTGGGTATTGAATTGGGAGCCTACCAGTTGGGGTTGCACTCTGTAATCACACAACTTGTTCTTTAGTCAGACTATACAGCACAACCTGTGCCTCACATGTTTTTTGAAAACACTTGAAGTTGAATTGTATGTCAGGACTAGATTCAACTTTTTCTTCTTTAGTCTTTTTTTTTTTTTTTTTTTTTTTTACTATAACAGCTTTGAATATTGTTTCAGAGCAAATAAATATCATGGTCTAATTTGCTACTTAATTAGACCATTTGTCACCTTCTTGTAGTCAGAGCTGTTAGTTTCTTGCAATAGAGTTGATGCTTTGAAAATGCCATAGAGAACATCTGTGGCAGGTTCCTGTTCTGCTATGCAAATACACTTTTTTTTCAAGTCAGAAAGACTAGTTGGTTCTATTTACTAAAGAAAAACAAATCTTCTGAATATTTTGCTTGGAATGCTGCTGCTTTAGTGGAATTTGGTGCCATATTCCAGGTTTGTCCTATCATAGTGATCACATCTAGTTATGTGATCACATGATAATTTTTTTGTGGGACTCTTACCTTACTGGTTGTTTTGCCAACCTGTAATCAATGTATTTTCCAATCCTTGGGGTTAAATGCACATTCTCACCTGTATTAACCTAGAGCAGTTGAATACTACTTGTGCTTTTTTTTTTTTTTTTTGTCTAGCCCTAAACTCAGTTTACTTTGTCAAATATTTCTCCGTGCTTGACTTTGCATTTCTGAAGTGTCATGAGTATTATTCCTCATCCACTGAGGCACAGAAGTAAATGCCTGAGTTGTTGGAACGATTCCTTCATCTTGGATTCTCAGGTCAAGATGTCCTGTTTTATTTTTTTTTTTAACTCCTTGTAACAGATACCTCTTGCACTCTGTGTGGTACATTTGTTATTGTTGTTACTTCTCCAAAATTGTCTTCTTGCTTGGTGGTGTGCACTTAGAAACCAAGGAACTTGCAATAGTAACTGGTTCTCTAAAATTTTGTTCAAGCAACTTGTATGGGATCAAACACCATTCAACTAATGAAGCTGAGAGTTCTATAGATATGTCTCTATTTGCTGTGGCTCTGAATGATCCTGCTGACACCCTGGTCCATGGAATGAGGTGTAAGTGTTGTGCAAAGACAAGCAGGTGAATTTGTGTTCATAATGCAGCAATATGAAGTATGTGCAAGTGCTGTTCAGCTCCAGTTCATGTCCCTTTCCATGTTTGGTACTTCAGCTGTGTATCATTTCATGTCAGCTCAGCATACCAGCATCAGTGTAGCATGGTGTTTTTTCTGCTGAGGGTATCTTCACTTTGAGACTGCTTGGCAGGAAAGAAGCTGCAGTGTTGTTGTGGGGACTCGCACCTTGCCAACAGCTTGTTTCATCACTAGGTTTGGAAGCTCTTGATCTGAAGTGGATGTCCTAGAAGATAGCTATCAGGACACATTCCATTAGCAGTGGGATGTAGCAGTGTGGGAGGACTGTGTTTTATTTCATGCTCTGGAGGTGATTATGGGTTAGGAGGGAAAAGGGGGTCAGTACGAGATCCAGGTGTCTTGGCTGCTGTCCTCTCCCCACTCCCATTCTGTCCCACTTCTCTCTCCAGACTTTGTCTTGAACTCTCCCTATGTTTCATGATGGCTGCTTCCTCCTTCCTTCATGTGCTACATGAGGACTGAGAGCAGAAGTCAGAGCTCTGACAAGGTAGTTTCTATTTCCACTTTCTCTGTTAGATCAATCCTAGACCATTCAGCGACTACTGGAAACAGGCTAGGCAACAGCAGAAGATAACCACCTTTGCATTTGTGTCACTGAGGAACCTGTGACTTTGTCAAACTCCTACCTAACATGCCAGCAGAGTCCTCAGGTGGGCTTCTATCTTTGGCATCCTTTGCCCAGGGACCGGCAAAACAGTTGCTATACAGAGATGCATTTAACATTCAATCAAGGCAAACGGAATAGAGGTGCCAGACCATCTTAGATGATTGCAGGAGCCTTCTAATACAAGGGAAAAGGATGTTTTGTCACTTGGCAATTTTAGAAATTTGTAGTAAATTTGTAACTGTTGGGGGTTTTAAACCTGATGTGTTTAAGACAATTGAGAACTGCTTAGTTGGACTACTCCAAGTGTCTGTTGAGCAGACTGACTCAAACGATATACAACTTTCATAGAAAAATTAAGCAGAAAAGATGACAGATGATCTGCTTTAGTGCACCTAGATATAGTACAGTGTAGCAGTGTTGAGTGGCACTAAATAATGCTGCTATGCCATGTTGTAATAAATCATATTTACAGGGTTATTAAATACATGCAACAAATATTTGTCCACATTTTATATTCAAAATAAACTTTTAAATTGTACAGAACTATTTATATAATTTTAGCTATGACTGTTTGTTTTTAGCATTATGGAGACTAAAAGCTCCGTTGGCCAAGGATTTATAGACCTAAAATGTTTCTGATCATTTTATACCATTCTGTAAAAATCAGCAATTGATAACGTTTATAAATTTTCTTCTTAGATCATTCTGAAATACAATTGGACTTATAAATGGGCAACCTAAAAATTCTTAGGTTTAGACTGACTTGGCAATTAAAAAGTCGTTCGGAATGCTCCTTGGGTGCATTAAAGCATCTTACCTGATGAGATGTAGCCAGTAGTAAAGTCTGCTTTGTAAGTCATCATCTTTTAGTTCAACACTAATCAGGTGCACATAATTTTTTAATATACAGTAGTGCAACATGCCAATGGGATAATATTATTTTGTGTTCTAGGTTATCAGTATTGTCAAGTTTAAAAAATAAAAAGCCCTGTGTGTAAATGGGATGTAGCAGGTATGTGCAGTTTAGTTTAAGGCTGGTTTTCTTTTGTCTTGCTTGAAAATCCGCATTTTCTCTGCTGTTTTATACTACTACTTTGCAGTAGTTGTATAAAGGCCTGATATGTTCCAGCATGCATCCTTTTGTGCAGAACGTAAGTAAATCAGATCCAGAGATTTTTCTTGGGAATTAGCACTTTGTAGGATCATAACGACCGTCTCTTCTCTGGTTTTTTACTGCACTGAGCTAGCATAGCACTTTATCCCATGGTCCAGTAGCCAATAATAAGGTGTTTTCAGGTGCTGGACTTATATTTCAGGCCATGATCCTATTAATGCCTGTTTACTTAAGCAGGTTTGAATGTGCTTTTGAATATTTTTATTTTTTTTATCCCAGATCATTTTACTGATCCAATTTAGAAATGCTGCACAGTGGCACAACGCATACGTGGTAGCCTGTTAGAAGGGAGTAGGACTGGAAATGAGCTGCTGGCTGCAGAAGTAAGATGCTCTTACCGTAATATTATCGTTGGAAAAACTGAAAGTGTGGGACTTGGGAGTTTGAACCATAGTTCAACAGATATTTCAAGCCTGTGTGTATAGGCCAAAAGAAGCAATTCCAGATACCCATTCCTGTCCTTACTCTTGATTTAACCTGTATGATATCGTATGTGCCTGAGGTAGTTTTTGGCCAGACCTGTTTGCTGATATAGTTTCCTATACCTTGGCACAAAGAGTTAAACTGAGTTATTGGCAGGAATGGTTAGGTGGAGAAGGGCAGAACTCTTAGCAGGAGCCAGGCGTTAATCAGATGACAGCCTTAGCTGCCTTTTCTTTAATTGTCCTTAGTTTAGAGTCCATAGAGGAGTATTCTTTAATTCATTAAAATAATCAGAACAGATCAGTGGCCAAATTGTGTCCTTGCACCATTGGGGCCAGGGGATTTGGCTTGTTGGTGGTTTTTTTTGGGGTGGTGTGTGTGTGCTTTTGTTTTGGGTTTGTTTGCTTTGTTTCTCCCCTTGTCTTTGGCAATTTTCAGTTAATTACTCCTGTAACTTGGAGATACCGCTCCTGTTCTGTGTAGTAAAGAGTGGGTGTACTTGGTAACAGTAAAAACTGCAAATATGAAATGCAGTGTTCTTGGAGACTGTTGGGATCTGTCTGCACCAACAAAATTGCTTTGTGTTCCCACCAATACTAGTTTTACTGGGATTGCTGGGTGTGTTTGCTCTTTTCCACCTAGCTTTCTCTGTTCTCTTAATGCTACCTGAGTTAGTAATAGCAGAGTGCTTCTATACCTCCACAGTTGGAAACCAAGTGTCTAATGACATTTTTACCTCTGCTGTGTCTTCGTCCTCTGAAGTTGAGTTGAGGAGAGGTGTTGAAGAAGCTCTCAACCCGGGCTGTTGTAGTAGAGCAATATTCCTGTTAACCCCAGCTGGAATTAATACTGGGATGCAAGAGGTTGGTGTGTCTAAGGCATTATATGAGTTGCGCCTTTGATTCCTACCTCTTGCTAGTGGGCCTGTTATCGTCATCTTGGAGGCTTCATATTCTGTGGTACCAATTAGTTGAAACAGCAATGTCTCTTTTCTAGATTACTGTGGGTTTATCACATTTATGCCCTCCAAGAGGGGAGGAATTATACGCCCATTTTTAAGCATTCAGGGTGTCTTTGGCAGAGGTGGCTGTTTTCAGGAATCTGCTGTTATTGAAATGAAATTGTCCAAATTTAATTTCTATCTTAAGGCAGACTTTTTTAACGTACTCTTTAAAATAAATACTCTGCACTAGTTCTGCTTTGCAGATCTGATCAGTTCTAGTTAGATGCACATTTTGGAACCTAATTTTCAAGGTTTTAAAAACTCTGGCTCTGTATGTAGACTGGCATGAGTCAATCAGTTTCATCTCACTTGCAGAACTGGTATTGGCTTTGAAAGGTCAGAGAAATAATATTAGAGATTGGATTTCATCAGTCATATTCTTTGAATCTGCCTTTTTATTTTATGGTGGCAGTAAAATGGTTAAGCAGATACTGAGACAAGAATTTACTTGCAGAATTCTCATGTTTGGTGTTCAGGGGAAACAGAACAATTTCAAATGCACTGTGCTCACTGCTCCCGTGGCTGATCTATATTTTGCAAGATACAGCTGATTACCTCACTGTCTGAAGAAGGAACTGGGTGTCTACTTTTAAATTACAATGCTCTTTTTTTTTTTTTTAAATCTGAACTTTTAGAACTTGCTTATACTTTTTCACTGTGCTATAGGTAGAAGATATCACAGTTAAAAAACTGGCTATAGGGAAGACAAACTTGGAAGGAAAAATAGAAACCAAACCAGTTGTGAGACTTCTAAAGTGTCCCATCAAATTTAAAGGCATTTTAAATTACATTGGTCAATCTTTGACCTCTTTCCAGTGGGATTATAAAAACCTCAATCTACAATGAAGGAATTTCCTCTTTTGAAAAGCATTTATTCTGGCTTGTTTTGGATATCTAGAAATACCCCAGGCCTAACTTGCTTTCTCTTTCTTCTGTCTTGTCTGGAAGAGCATAAAACTCTCAGAAGTTACCTGTTAAGAATTTAGGAATTTAATAAAATACATTTTCTGAACATGACTTTATTTATAGCTAGGGTATTTGCATTCTTATTTTCTTGTATATTATTCAAAAATGCAGTGCATGCTAATCAGTCACCCTGTTTTGAATCCCTAATCAAGAATGGAGACTTCAATCAGGAAAAGTTTTCCCTGAGTTCCCTTCCTACCCCCTCCCCAATTGCTTATTAATACCAAGGGATATTAATGGCCTTCCTCATATTTAAACTTTTAAGTACTCTTTGTCTTTTTTAGAACTTTACGGTCTTGACATTCTCCCCCGAAGAATTATAAAATTAAATATTCTACTCTTAATAGATGTAAAACGGAAGGATTTAAGTTCTAAAAATTGTATATTGTATAATAGTTCTTTGTAATACCACATAACAGAGAAGATTAAAATATTATGTACTTAAATATTTATTCTTTAAGCAGGTTTTTTATTTGGACTTTATTAAGAGTACTCTGGGATTTTGGAAGAGAGCAAGGTAGATATGGTTTTGGATAAATCTTAAAAATCCAGCGACTAACCAAATTTATTGTGTAGTTCACTTGCTCTGGCAGAAATACTTGGGTTTTTATAATTAGTGGTGTGAGGTTTAATCTTTTTTCCCCTTCCAGGAACAGATTCTTGTTAGTAAAAAGAAATGAAGAGGTGCAGTAGGAAGAACACCTGATTTCTTAAAAGTATTTATTAGGGAGAATTAATTTTACTTGCAAAGTTAATTCATATTTGCTTGGCAGTAAGTACTGTTCTATCCACTGCAAACAGGTCAAAGAACAAGCTATAAACAAAGGTTAAAGATAAGGTGCTGGAAGAGCTAAATGAGGAAACAGTGGTTAGAAGGGTGTTGCAGGAGTTGGTGTTAAATTAGTCAACATGTAGTCTTCATTAATCTAAACCAAGAAATAAGCAGCATTTTAATTACATTTATGAACTGGCACAAAATTCAGAGCTGAAGACAAATAATTATAAGATCTAGCATGTATGGGAAAACAATTTAATTAAATTTAATGTAATGCACTGTTCTACTCACAAGGAAATAAGAGAAGGAGAAAACTTAGGAAAGTGGTGCAGTAAACCCTGAAAAAGGCTCAGGCAGGGCTTGATACTTTGCCTTTTTTTGCTGCTGTGGTTTTGTTGCAAGATTTTATCATATTTTGACTGGTGAAAAAAGTTGTTGGAGGAGTGACCAAAGCATTGCATCATGGAAATTACAGCTAAAACAGCCAAGCACAAAGTATCCAAAGGCAAATCCCAGTGCAGGCAGCGTATACTGATGGGGCTGAACAAAATGGCTTGCACAGAAGGGAGGAAATGCTACGGTAGTACTCAAGTGCTAGGATAGTTAAGGCTTTCCACCTTTCTCACTTCTTAATGTGGTAGTTTGAATAAAATTGGTATCTGCTTTCTCAGTTTTGGATTTTGGTGGTCAGGTTTTATTATTTTTTTTTTTCCACCTGGTTATGAAAGGACTAATTTCTGTGCCCTCAGAGCCAAGGTGTTGAGTTTCAGCTGGTAATCGGATCCTTCAGAGAATGAACGATCTATTTCATTTTGTAAGCAGTCTTCTGTGCCGACTGTTGCTTCTCACATACTTGTATTGTCACTCCTTGTGCTTTTTAATGTACTCCTCCTTTATAGCAGTACCTTCATTTAAGTACAAACAAAATATCCAGAAGCTGGTCACTGCAAGTTTAAACTTGTGCCTTTGGATCTTGGAGATCAATAGCTTCACTACTTTGTGTCACTGTACTCTCATTACATCCTGCTTGTATTGCAGGGTTTTGATTAGAAAAATGAAACCTTTTTTGATTCTTTTGCAGTGCATCTCTATCGGGTAACCCAGCTTAATTAAAAAAAAAAAAAAAGGAAATTTGCTTGTATGTTCTATTAAATGTTTCCTTAAAATGATTATCTAGTTTGTTTGTTTGCTTGATGGTTTTGACATAACATTGGTATTGCAGGTTCTGCAGTGTTGTTCCCCGTGTGTGGAAACACTGGTTTTTAGGTATACTTCACAGTGATGAAAAGCAAGAACTGTGTATGCACACCAGCTCTATTTTAATATTTCTCTGAAAGTTTTTGAATGTTCTCTATCATCTGTTAATATTTATTTGTTCTTTTCTAATCCTCTCAAAATAATTTTCTAGGTTATCCTTAAAAAGAGATGGGGAAAACAAAAAAAGGGGTAGATTTGTGATAGACACAGGGAATCTTCCCTGAAGCATTTCAGGTTAGTCTTGTGATGTAAAAGTTACGCAGCTCTGGCAGGTCTTACAGACCTTAGCTTCTGTGTAATTTACAATTCGTTCCGATATGTAGTGGTAATTGAGGTATGACACAATCTGTGGTCATCTGAACCTAAAACTTGTTGTAAGTGTAAATCTTGAAAGCACATTTAGTTACCCAGTCAGCTTTTTTCCTACTGTGTATCTCTGATTGGAAAAAAAAAAAAACCCACAACCCCTCAAAATTACTATTATCTGTGTCCTTATTTGCTTTTTTATTTCATCTGGCTTGTCTCTTGTAGGCATCCATACAGTATCAGGCACAGCAGGTCTACAGGAACTACTTTATGGGTATAATACAGCCATATGACAGGGTATAGCTAAAGAATTACTGAGCTTGGAGTGCTGCCCTTGTGAAGTGAGTCAGTACTTGCACTGGTCTTTGATTTTTGCTGCACAAAACTTGCAGGGTGGACAGTCCCTCTTCCTGACTAGTTTACAATGTAAGGCATGGTATCCAGGGTGCATTTTAATGTGACTGGGGTGTCGTGTGAAATACAGTGAGCCACAGCATTACGTCATGCGGGAAAACGTGCCAAAGGGATGGGTTACTTAGTTTGGTTGCTTTGAAACCAGAGGTCCTTCAGCAGTTTGTCACCAGGACAAAAGGTGGGGGAGGAGTTCTTGTGGAAGATGGCTTTAAGTGTTTTGGGGTAGCTGCATGAAAGTCCTGTGGCTTCTAGGTACTAGTGCAGACAATCACTGCTTGCAGCATGCCATGTTCCTTGGGAACTAGGCTTGGCTGAAATCCATTTGTGTACAGACCTCTCTGATCCCTAGGGAGAGGAGAACCTTCAGAAAAAATTAGCATGAAGACCCACGTCAGCTGGGACTCACTAGAATGTCTGAGCAGGACTGGGAGAGGAGAAAGTAAGTTTCCATTCCACTCACAAATACACTGTAGCCATATGTGACATAGGCACTCTTTTTGGTGTGTATCTTAGCTTAGAGTCCCAACCTGCTTGCAACTGCCCTGTGCCACTTCCTTCTTGTCTACTCTACCGGCTCAATTGTTTGTGCAGATGTGCAATAGAATGATCCTGATGGAGCAAGTAAGGCTATATATTTATAATTTGTGTGTGTATATTTATATTTATGATATTTATAAATTGGTATAAGCAGCAGGCTGTTGTTCAGCTGGATCAGTTACCTTATTCGTGACACGGCTGCCCACGCAACTCTGCCAGTGTACTGGAGAGGCAAGGCCCTGGGAGGATGATCGCAGCCTGCAGCATCCAAACACCTGGACTTGCAGTGATTGCAGAGAGGAGGGAGCAGGTCTGAAATGGAAATCAGAGCGTGTCAGAACCCCTTGCTGCTTATTGACACCTCTGAGATTATTACCACACATGCACCTCTGTGGAGAAAGTTACGTGGCCTTCAGAATTGCTGTTGGATTTTTCTAACTTGAGAGGGAATGCTGGGCTAATTAGCAAACTTAATTGAAGTATATTGTGTAATTTATCATGGCAGTATACAGTGGTTGCGGTTGCATTAAGAGTATTTTAATATAATTCTTCCCCCTGCAGTTAGCCTCATGAACAGTTTTTTAAATCTGTTGTCAAGCAACATCTAAAATCAGGCTGCCCTATCTGTCAGAATGTAGAAGACTGGCCTTTCATTTGGGCTAAGGAGAAAGGGGTGAATTACTGTGTGTTAACTGTGCAGCATTGCAGGGTGAGTGTTTGCTCCTGGGCAGTTACGGCATGTCCCTTGGCATGTCCAGTGCCATCTTGTGATGACCTAGCCCTGTTTCAAAGCTCTGTGGTCCCTAAAAGTCAACCAGACTTGATTGTGGAGTCTCAACTTTGTTTAGTTTATGGTGAGTTTTTTTAGCTTGGCTTCTGAAGGAGCTGCATCGTGTTGTCTTTCTGTCCCTACCCCTGTAAATCTTAGCCCTCTGGGCCACTGTGACAAAAAGATTATAGTGTTGAGAGAACACCCATATAAATAGGTGCTCAGGACAGGAAGGATGCTATTTGAGCTCCCTCCCAGGGACAGGGTGCAGTGCAAGTTTGTTAGACTTGAGAAGATTCATACAGGAGAAACGCATTAGGAATTCATGCACTACAGAGCAGCTGTACCCAGAGCTTGTACCATAGCGTGAGCTGGAGAGAAATGTGGGAGACAATTTTCCTGACAGTGACTGCGATCCTGACGGAGATCATGGAACTACTTGATTTTGTTTTCCTTATGGCATTTGTTGCTCCCAGCATCACACCGTTGAGCTGTAGCAACTCTTTAGTAACCAAACTGAAAGGCTTTTAGGAATACAAACCTGAAGTGATCCCGCAGGCGGCTGGTGAGGCTGCAGCAGCGTGGGGAACAGTCAGGCTCCATTTTGGATGCCTGGCTGTTGCTATTCTGAGTCGCTCTGTGCTGCGCAGTGCTGCTTAACTTCCTGCTGTTTTCTAGCTGCTTAAATAATCAGTCCTCAGCTTTTTAAAACCAGCGGCTTCTGTGGCATGCTTCCTTTCTGTCAGGAGTGCGCACAGTAACAAAGCCACGTTTTATTTTCTGGTGGGAGGGTGTCTTTCTGTAAGTATGTTAGAGCCCAACCCCAGGAGAAGGTGGTGGTTCGCTGCTACAAACTAGCCTTTTCCCCTGCTCTAAGCCATAACGCTGTAACTTCTAAACATTCCATGTCACAATTTGGGGAGTGACTTGGGTTAGGATTGAAATAGACAAGGGAAAGGATAACTAGCCTGCTGCTTTATTGATTGAAAAACAAAACAGCAAACAAATTGCCTTCTCTGTTGCCTGTTAAATGCCATTTTGAAACTCTTGCCAGTCTTGTAGTTCTCCTCTAACTTCTGCTGCTCACTGTGAATCGCTTGCTCCTAGGTGGAAACAGTGATTTGCGAAATGTGAAGTAATACATCTTGAGTTGTAAACAACACACAGAAGCTTGATTAATTTTTAGTGCTTTTTTTTTGCCTTGCTCCTGTAATTAAACTAATGTTTCTGTACTACCTCTGGAAGACCAGTGTTAGTATGATAAAGTTAATACTTTATTTTTGTGGAGAAACATGTTGTTTGTCCCTAGCTTTCCTGTGAGTCATTGGTGTTTTACTAATTTTTGCTGTTCTTATAGATGAGATGAGGGAAAGATATTGTTAAAGCTTCTAGCTGAGTGAGCCTGAGGCATAAAAGAGTAAATGAGGTAAAAAAAATCACTCATTTCAGTAATGTGCTTTTTTGGTTCATCTTATCACACCAAATCAGATTACTAGTTAAGCTCATGTTTGGGAGGAAAGGTGTTAAATATCTTAGGGATTTCAGAAGCCCCGGTAAAGCAAACTCAAACTGTTGTGCTACCAACTGCTGATTAGATGGAGTTACAGTTGGAGCCTGCGAATGCTTCAGGTAATTGGCTGGAAGGACCACTGAGAGATACCTATCTACCTCGTGATGATGAGTCCTTGTGTTCTTGCTTGGAAAATGTAGGATGGTTTTGGTACAGTGCTGCTGTAAATACCAACAAAAATTTGCCGGGCTTCTTGAGGTTGTTGCAGTGTGTCGAAAGAAGGATCTTCACTGTAATCTTTGTTTTGCTGTTGCCTGGATGCTTTTAAGGCTACAATAAAAGCACTGACTTAATATTTTCTTTCAGTCTCCAGAGGGTGCTGAAGGCAAGGATGCAGCAAAAGTAACTAAACAAGAGGCAAGTATATTTCTTTTTTTGTTCGTTTTTAATTTATTTTGGCATGTAATTAGCTGGAGATCTGCAGTCTTGCGTGTCGGAAGACCGCGTTGTTCTGCCACTTACAGTGAGGTGTTGTCAGTGGGAATAATGACAGTAAACCACATCTGTATCTTATTTGGTGTGATTTGGGTTTGGTGCCCTGAGGATTTATGTGATTTATTAGTATACAAATTTCAGAAGCACTTAGAGCTTTGACAAGGCAAGCTTTTGTGGATCTTAGGGCAGCAGTGTAGGATCTTATTGCCTGGAACTGTTGCTGTGTCTGTAGCTGTTGGCAGAAGAGAGTTAATGTGCACACCTCAGCCAGTCTACTTCAAAACTATTCTTAGCTTAAGTGTCTGATGGAAGGGTGTCTTGAATTAAGATACCAGGCTCTAACTGGAGCAGCTGACACATTTGTGTGTTTTCTTTGCCTGAATTTCTTTCAAGGGCACAGTAACTTCTGTCAGAGAAAGCAAGGAGACAGCTGGTGATACTTTGGCCTCTACAGTAAAGTTTGATAGGTTGTTTGTCACAGCCCTTAATGTGAAATTAAAAAACAGGTAGAGAATTCATAGAATATCCTGAGTTGGAAGGGACCCATAAGCACCACTGAGCTCAGCTGCTGAAATGCAAGGATTAATTTCCTTAGGTTGTCATCTTTTGTGGCAGACAAAGCTAAATCAGGACCTTGAAAAGAATGGGTGAATATGAAAATGCGTTAACAATTAATTGCTCTTCTTGTAAATCTTTGAACATATTTGAGGAAGAAAAATAGTCTAATGAAGCTTTACACCTTTTGAATGGAAAGTTGTTTGTTGCTCAGTCTGGCTGAAAAAGATGGTACAGTGGAAAAGTGAAAATATTTCAAACAATAGTAATGCTTATTATAAACTCCTGAAAAAAACAAAACAGGTAAGTGAAAATGAGACCTGAGAGGAATAGATACCTCAGTATCTTCCTATGAATTTTCCATTCATAGGAAAAAAATCAGGTTTTTTTTTCATGGCATATAAAAAGGTTGACAATACAGTAGTAAAAATATAATCTTATTTGCTCTGAATGAATGTGCTTCTCTGTCTATGTTTAAAAGTTATTTCTTCAAGTTCCAGAACAGTAGAAATTCCTTCCCTAAAAATTTGAGACCTGATTGCTAGAATAAAAAAGAAAGACCAAGGAGCTTACAGAAATACACAGGCTCTCTGGAGAGAACCTGCAGACTCTGAAATATGAGAGCTCTTCAGTCAAGGTGAGATAATAGTGGTGGCAGATGCTACAGAAAAAATAAATTAAGATAGTCTCAGTTAGATACACCTGTAGCTTGTAGTATGTGGTTGAGGAAAGTATTTATAGGATTACATTAGAAACTATGGGAGCTTTTGGAATAGGTAGAACTTATGTGGGAAGGGTGGCTTCAGTCTGAATCGAAACAGACCTGTGTGGGTGGCACTGAGAATTATTTTAAACTAAACAACTGAGGGAAGACTGGCAAGTTCTTGAGAGTACATAGGGCGAAGTCAGAGCTCCCTGTTGGGGTGAAAAGCAGGGGCTAGCACAGAGGGCAGAAAAGTTTGCTTCTGAAAAGGTAACGAAAAGTCTTCAGAAATAAAGCCTTTTTTAATTCATGCCTATGAAAACAGGCAGTCAAGCCAAAATCAAAAAGCTGCAAATCTAAATGTGGGCAACATGGACTATCTGCCTTTTAATGAGAACATTGATATAATGGGCAACTTGGGCTTGTTGGGACACTGACACCAAGGCACAATTATACAGGGTTGAGAGCATAGTTGCGTTAGTGGTAAAATGGCTTTGTGTTATGTGCCTTTACTGTTTCTCTAGATGAATCGTATCAATAAGTACAGCAGAATCTTTTGTGGATTGCCAAGCCATATGTAAGTGGGAAGTATATAGTTTAGGAATTGTGCCAGGTATCATCTGACCACAATAATAAATAAAAGTGGCAATGGGATGTTAAGGGAGATCAGAGAAGCTCTGAGGACAGAAATAGTGTTAATGGAGACTTCACTTACCCTTCAGAGATTTGGTAAAAGGCACGAGATGGCATTGCAAAGACAAAAAACTTAAAACTATAAATGCTTGTTTCCTGGAGGAACCAAGCAAAGTACCAATAAAAGGATAAGCGGCTCTTTATTTGGTCCTCAGTAGTACGTAGGAGCTAGTTAAAAAGACAGTTGTTGAGCTGTTCTGTAATTGTGACCATAATATATTCAGGTTCATCGTCCTTGCAGGAATGTAAGTTCAAATAAACTCTGCTATGGTAAGATTCGATATCAGGAAAGGGAATTTTATTAAAAATAAGAGCCTGTGAAAAGGAGCAGCTAAAAAGTTTGATGGTTTCAGGATGCTGAGAGGTTTTGTGGTATGTCATGCTTAAAGTTTGCAGAAATGCATATTATTATTCAAAAGTGCTGTGTGCACCCCCCCAAAAAACAAAAAAAAAAGTGCTGCTTAATAGGAAAAATTTACTATTTTGAAAGGTGGTTTTTGTATTGATGGAATGTAACAAAAAAAAGGAGGAAACCCTCCGGCGTGGCAAATGTGAAGCTGAGAAACAGCAGTGAAACTTCTGCTATGAACTCTGTTCACAGAGGTTTTTCACAGTGGAGCCTTTTCTCATGGACATAGAGATGTAGAGTTTGGAGGACATTCTTTGAGTGTGAGCAAAAACTAGCCAGTATCCACCAGCGATTGCCAGACTGTTAGATGCAGTATGTAATTTACTGCTTGTGTTGGCCTCAGTACCAGAGTAACTGAAGGTGATGAAATACTCACAGGGATTCTGAAAAATAAAGCCCCTTGAGTCTAACTTGCAAAAGTAGTTAAAATTAAAAAAAAAAAAGTACACATAGACAAATATATAATTGGAGAGTCCACATGGATTTTGCAGGTGGAAATCATACTCAGGGCAGTTGAGTTCTTTCTAGAAGTCAGCAGGAATAAGGGCCACAACACACCAATTGATGCAGTTCACTTACTTGTAAGGGGCATTTTTTACTAAGTCATCCCAAGCAGGTTCATAAAGAAATGAAGCTAGCATGGATTAAAGAGAGGATCTTCCTGAGAACTGGGTGCAGATGAAGATAGGGAAAGACAGTAGGGAAGAAGTAGTTAGTTCTCATAATGGAGGAAAATTATCACTGGAATATTGTGAGGATTTGTGTTTGGTCTTGTACTGCTGAATATATTAATTAGTGATCCAGGAGAAGAGGTACTGGAGACCTGACAAAAGTTTGCTGAAGTTTATGAAAAAGTAGCGATCAAAACTGAAACTTAAAAGGTGGTTACATCACTGACAACCAGGTGATAACATGTAAATAGAAATTCTCCGTGGATTAATGCAAATACACAGATTGGGGGAGTAGGCACAATGATGGGCACCAAATTAGCTCTTAATCAGGGAAGAGATAGTGAAATTACAGTGAATATTTGCTAGTTCTTCTAAACATAAGGTAACTGGAACATAGGAAGAAATACTGGAAGTCAGTGTGTGAAACATCAGTGTATCACCAGATTCATTTCTTGTGCACCCAGGTGTGAAACTACTAAATGAATTTTTCCTGACTTCCTTAAAGAGGCTGTGATAGAATGAAAGGCCTACCAAGTACAGTGGGACAAACAGAGGATGCAAAGTAGCTTCAGTAAACCAAACCAACCCACAGAATAAGCCCACAAATCAGAACAAAAAGAAACAGCCCAGATTTTCTAGGATTCTTGACTGACTATATAATAGACGTGTAATAAAATCATCAGTAAGACAGATAAAGACAGTTAAGGAATTACTACTCGGGTGACCTAAAAACAAGAGGCAAGAAGTTAAGACAGCAGTGGAGGAAGGTTTAGCTTTTCCTTTTCCACACAGGTTATACTCCTGTGGAGGAACTCATTGCACAGGATGTTACAGAAACTGAAAGTGTAAATGGGTTCACTAGGCTATTAGACAAATTTATAGAGAAAATGACCCTCAGGGACTATTAAACACATGATGTGGATATAATAGCCAGGTTGGAAAGTTTACAGCTTTAGATTGCCAGAAGCTGGTGCTAGAGTAAAGTGCAAAGTGTTGTTCTCTGCCTGTCTGTTTTGTAGGCTCGTTCTGCAGATACTTGCTAGTGGGGCAGTGTCAAATACACTGTAGTGTGAGCTGCTAGTTTCTGGGTTAGTACAGATGTTTGGAGGGGGACAAAGGTTCCAAAGGCACATTAAAATGTGAACTTTGCTGACTTGATTGCAGTTCTCTCCTTATAATCAGATACAAAATACATACAAACTTGGAATGAGAATTAAAATTACTTACCCATCAGGCATTTTTAAAGAACTGAGGGTTATGCTGACTTCCTTGTGGCAATACAAGTTTTTTACGAACTCAGTCATGGAATAGAAACAGTTGGGGAATGTGGGAGAGAATTACAATTTATCTAAAACAACATACTATCCTATGCTAACATAACATTCCAATGCCCAAATCCTGAGGGGTAGAAATCATAGTTAAGAAATCAGCTTTGTAAAGGAAGATGCCTTCAGGTGGGAGTTCTTTGAGTACCTGACCAAGTGAAATGCTTTATTTAACCCGTTGTTGTAAAACAGTGCTAGGCTGCTTGACAAGCAGTTCATACTCCGAATTGTCAAGAAAAGAGAGGTTTACTTTTATTTTTAACGATGCATAAATATTGGGTAGCTGAAAATACCTTTAGTTGCTTTTTGTCAACCATATCGCTCGATTCAGATCTGAACTCATCACTGCTGCTTTCCATTAAGCATACTTAAATGGTTCCAATGAATCCAAATCACCGCGTTCTTCAGGTGTTAACAACGGCTTTCTCCTGTTGCGATATGTGTGAAGACCTGTTTCTTTTCAGCTCAACTTAAATGCTTAGTATGTAACTAAGAGAGTGTTTTTGATGCACTATTTAAGCTGTGTTACATTAGATACTTGTTGCAGTTGAGTTGTCTCTTTATTTTGGTTACAAGGGTGATTTCACTTTTATGCCACTGTTTGATAACCGTTCTTTGTAACTGGGTTCATCTCCTAATGAACAAAAAAATACAGCGAACAAACGAATAAGCTTACAACTACTTCTAAGGCTTATTAAATTTATTATTGAAGATGTGTTAAGGAAGGTGTGTTGAAGTGATAAAGGTGGAGGAAAGGAGAATATCTGACTTAGTTCCTTTTGAGATTTGTGCTTAAATAGAAGAAATAATTTCTCCCTCTCATCCTGCAGCTGTCGTTGTGCACCTGGACTCTCGGATTGAGTGTGTGGGGAACTGAGGAAGTGGAAGGACTTAAGTTTTGTGTTTTGAAATTTTAGCAGTCTGATACTCTCTAGGGAGAGATGTTAACTTGATTCTGCTGTTAATCAGACGGTATTTTGCCTGCTATTTCAGGTAGCATCTGCTAGATTATAGAAACATCATTCTAAGTATTTATGAGAGAGATTCAGGATCCTGTGCAAGTGTCAAGCTGTGTTTATGAACCTTTCATAGAGTAGCAAGGGACTCAGGAGTACTTGTAAAATGGGGGCAAGCAAAAGGTGTTTAACCATATGGAGACTTAGACATAATATCTGAACAGTTTTTATTACTACTTTTCACATCACTTTAAAATTTTGATTGTCCAAGATGAGGAAGATGAGAGTAGTGCTCTCCTGTAGAGATGTATTTTTGGTAGTGGTGTATTGTATGTTGTCTCCATGGAATGACTGATACTGCATTGCTTTGGAGGTTGTTTTCTGGAAGCCTATAAACATGCGTTCTCCTTTTTTTCTTTTTCTGTAGCCCACAAGACGATCGGCAAGATTGTCAGCTGTAAGTATGTATGTATGTAACACCTTTTGGTATATCCTTTTCTAGGCACATATGGTTTCTTAGACCAAACAGGTTTGTTATATTTTGTTTGATTCAATTCTTATTCTTGCTGAGGGATATTTAAGAACTCTAGAGCTAAAGTTATCTGTTTTCTTGGTTCTGGGTTTTCAGGTTGTTCTGACAAAGGATGCGTTTCCCCACCTCAGTGCAACACTGTCTGTTATATGCAGTAATGACTTTGTACCTTTTTGCAGCCTGATGTTAGTTGTGGAAATGCAGCTGCTACTTTGGGAAGGAGAAAGAGGTGTCCTTCAAGGACTTCATTTGATGCCACTGCTAGTATTTGGTTTTAGTACTTCTCTGTTAGAATGTATTTGACTCTTTTTATTTTAATACTTCCTACTAATCTCCACGTTTTACTCTTAGACTGACCCCCAAATTACTTTGACTCCTAGATCTGAGTGAACTAATGAAGATGGGGTGTGTACAATGATGAGGTGCATTTGTGCATTCAGGTTTTTCTAGAAAAGGGAAGTAAGGGAAGGTGTGGGGTGGGGGGAAGCTGGGGTGTGGAGGTGGCTGGCTGGCTTCTGGTAATACATCTAACACATTGTGCAAATAAAAATCTTTTATAGAAACCTGCTCCACCAAAACCTGAACCCAAACCAAGGAAAACCACGAAGGTAAATACTCTTCATTTTTTAGTTGCCATCATTGTAGCCAGTAGTAAGCAAGTATACTCCTTTGCATTGCAAACAGTTCAATTCACAGTGTTTTTGTGAGGCATCAGCTCCCCTGCCCTTCCCGCAGCTTCCCTCCTTCCCCCCACCCCCCCCCGGAAAAAAAACAAATTAGATCATTCTTTTCTTTCTGTTCCACCCCTTCCTGGCCTCATTACTGGCCCAGACAAAATGTCTTGCCTGTTTGATATGCAGACCATGTTAGTTTGTAGTGAACTCCTAGCTTAAGAAGAATATTTTACCTTTCCCACACCTTTCCTGAAATGTACAGGTTTGGTTGAGTAACCTCTACCTGAGCCCCAGGAATTTCTACAATAGGATTTGCAATTACTCTGTGCCATCCTGTTTCTTTGTCTAGAGGGGGAGTACTTCATTTCATAGTGAGAAACTCTTATCTGTTCTTGAAGCCTGGCTGTTGCTGAGAATGCACAATTATAATTAAAGGTTAAATTAAATATATTTAAATTGAATGGTTTGAGTTTTCTAGGCCAGTTACAGTCAAATTAAAATCTTATTAGTGTCTGAAATACCTTTTCAGGGTTTCTGCATATAAATCATGTACTTCAGAAACTGTAGATTTATTTGCGCCCAAGGGGAATGTTAAATAAGCGCAATTGCTTTATCGGGGAGGAGGAGGTGCCCCCACCCAAAAAAACCCATGTTGGAAACTGAGTCTAGCACTTGTCACACATTTTCCACGCTCTTTTATTGGCGTCTCAGTTAGACAAGTATCAGGAAACAAAGTCTGTGTGTGCAAGTAAAACTCTGTGACTTCAAACACTTTATGATTTATCAGATGAAATTACCAAGAGTCTTGCTGAGCCCATTGTACTCCCCTCTTTAAAAGAGTATTCATAAATAAAGGAATATGGCGGCCTCTATAGTTTCATGTGCATGTTGT
This sequence comes from Hypotaenidia okinawae, assembly GCA_027925045.1. NCBI lineage: Eukaryota > Metazoa > Chordata > Aves > Gruiformes > Rallidae > Hypotaenidia > Hypotaenidia okinawae. Next base: position 87,412,861 of record BSDF01000003.1, read on the forward strand.
AAAATGAGCTCAGTGTTATGGAGTCAGTTTAAGCTGCATGAGAGACATTTGGAGCTCATTTCAGGTCACTTGAATCCTTTATGACATTATTATAAGTAACTTCTTAATACAGGAATTTTTTTTTCCCCAAAACTTTAACTGGATCATGTTTTAAGGATTATATTAATCTAGGTATCCTAAATACAAAACAAGTGTCGCTCTGAACCTTCTAGTAAACAACCAAAGATGGCTCAGATTTGAGATAATTTCTAGTATTAAAAGCCTGCAAGTGATGGATTTACTAAGGCAAGTCCTTAGCTTTTCTTTCATAGGTGCAGTTAGGACTGTACTTAACACCAGCATTAAGCTTCTCAGTTAAGCACCACAGCTGCTGTGTAACAGAAGCTGAAAGATAAAAGGAATAACTCGGGCTGCCCTGGAAGTAGGATTACTGGCACCCCCACTTCACTGCCTGCTCTTGTATGGGGATTGCTGGGGAAAGGTAGTTAACAAAGGGAGACTGACCTTAAGCATCCCTGTTCACAGCTACTGTTGCCATTTTGCATAGAGAATTTGGAGAAAATGATCACATGAAGATTCAGGAGTGATTGTCACAGCTACTTTAAATGCTAGTGTAAAATATTCAATTAAATACCATTTAAATGTTTATCCCATTGTACTTAAAATCCTTAACTTTTGACTCTACTCTACAAATATAAACATGTACATAGAGCAAAGATTAAGAGAGGAAAAAAAAGTAGACTTCAGCACAAGAATTAAGAGCCACCCCCCAAATGAAACTGTAGCTGTTAGAATAGTTCCTTTTGATAAATACTCTGCTTTGTGCTGCTGCAGATGGAATGGTATCAGTGTTTGCTTCTCCGGTCTGTTGGTTGGTTCTTTCACTGACGTGGAATGAACATCACAGATGCTATCAAACTAACAAAAGGACAGCCAACAAAAATGCTTATTTTCTAAAATCTAATTTAGTATTTCATGTTAATCAAAAGTGTATTGCTGTTACATGAGCAGCGCTTTGTTTGTGCTTGGCTGAATAAGTTTTCAATATACTGTAATTGGACTGGTTTGTACAGGTACCTTGTATGTACCTCTGTAAATACAGCTCAGCTCTAGTTTGAGGGGGTTTTGTACCCCTGTAAACTAGCAGACACAATGAAGAAGCAGACTTCACCATTTTCTAGGAATTTTGAGTCTATATAACTTTTGTGGATATAAATGTTCCAGGTAGCCTTTAGCAGGTTTTCTGTTTCAGTCCAGCACATTCAGCTTGCCAGGATTTGCTTTTTAAGTTCATATGAAGGTTTTTTGATGAAGTTGCAGGGTGCTGGCTACTCATCCAATGTCTATGCCCATATTTTTAATCTCCTATCAGAAGGAACCTGGAACAAAGGCCAGCAAAGGTGCTAAAGGGAAGAAGGATGAAAAGCAAGAAGCTGCAAAGGAAGGTACTACACCATCTGAAAATGGTGAAAATAAAGCTGAAGAGGTACTTGCCACACATACCTCCTGCTGATTGAATCAGTGTTTTTTTAATTATTCAGCCTTTCAGACAATGCTAGCATGTTCATGATGTTTCTTTTTATTGCCCATAATGTTACTGCAGATTCTCATCTCTCGCTCAACTGTTAGTGTTTCAACATCCAGAGGTGCCCCACCCAGCTCACTGTCAGTAAAAGGGCAGATTGAAACAGTGAAAGTTTAAGGGTACGGTAGAGCATTCAGCATGTGTGCAGTGAATAGAAACAGGTAGTAGTGTGGTGCTTTTCAGTATGAACGATGGAAGCTGACAGGTAAGGCCTGTATTGCTTTTGCAAAGCTGGGACCGATAATCAAAGAAAACTGTGTGAATGTACCTGTTCTGTCGGCGTCAGTGTAACACGGATGCAGGTTTGAAACCCACCTGCTCCGAGTGAGAGACCGAAGGGAGTAAGGGTAGCTTGGGTCTTTAGGAGTGGAACGGTAATTTACTGTAGTAATCAATGTCTGTCTTTCTTCTCCGCAGGCTCAGAAAACTGAATCTGTAGGTGACAAGAACGAATGAAATATCATGAAAATTTTGGGTTGATTTTATGTACCTCTTGGACAACTTTTAAAAGATATTTTTATCAAGTATTTTGTAAATGCTAATTTTTTTAGGACGATGATAGTTGACATATTAAACTGTATATGAACGTTACCCTTCTCATAACAGTGCTTTTAGAAATTCCCGTTGTTGCCAAGTAATATAAATATCAACTTAATATTGCAAGGTATGTGTAAAATTGGATCAGCATTCCATACACTTGCTTTGAAAAATGAAGTCTTGTGCATATGGTGATGTTTTTACTGTGCGTATTTGAATTTTTCATGCAGTTTTTCTAGAGCAATAATCAGTGGTGCTTTTGTACTTAGGGTTTATGTGATTTTAATGAAACATGGATAGATGTGGCCACCTGCTGACTATTTTGGGTTCTTTTAATGGATTAAAATAAAAGGTCTCCTTGCCTGCAAAACTATGGCTCCTAATGTTTTCTGTAAACCTGAGGAATGCCTTACTCATATTTCCAGCTGCTGCAAGGAAGACTGAGTGAGTTAGCAGCAGCTATTTTGCATGTAGTCTGTTAGTGTTTCTGTGGATGTCTGATACCCACCCAGGAGGGGCGGGCTGGGATTTTCAGTGACCTACAACTCAAGGGGCTTACAGATACATTGTCACAGGGTGAGTAAGAGTTGCCATGCTCTATCAGGATCTCAAAGCTGTAATGGGCTATTGATACAGAATGAACTGCTTGATTGATAGGCACGTGCAGTAACTTAAAAGTAGCTTGGCATCTCCCCTACTCTCTTTTCATTAACTTGCATCATACTCGATGTAAACCTTTCTATCTGCAGACTCAAATTTAATATAAATAGTAATTGCCATTCTGCTTCAGCAGAGGACAGTTGTTAGTACATTGAAATTGCTATTAAACAGCACTATATGTTTGGTACCTGGTAGAAATGGAGCTATGAAAGTTATTTTTGAGGTGATTGTGATGATATGGTAGGCTAGCTAATGGTTTTTTTAGTGTCCATGTTTCAACTCTGCACCTCATTCTAAGCCCCTCTTACAATTTTTCTCCTTCCACTTTCTCTAGGGCCCCTGGTATTTCTGCTGTTACTTCTGGGATGGGAGGGGTGAGAAAAAAGATGTTCCCTGGTCTTTTACTAGCATTGATTTGTATTGCTCAAGTGGTGGGCATTACGTCTCAGGATACCTTTTGCTTGCCTAAGTCAATAAATAAATGACAGTTGTCTGACCTAGCATTCCATTTCTTCTTTGGGAAGAAATCTCCAGTTGCCTTTTTTAATTAAAATGGAAAAGAAACCAAGCCTCCCTGTGCTTAAAAAATCAAGGATTGATTACCAAAACCCTGTATGCTGACTAGAACGGTAGCTAACACCTGCATTAAGTGCCACTGCTGCCCTTGTGATAGGCTTACTATAACTGACTAAGAGGAGGCTGTTTCTCTGCATCATTGGAATCACAGAATGTCCTGAGTTGGAAGGGACCCATAAGGATTATCGAGTCCCACTCCCAGCTGCACACAGGGCCAGCCAAGTCAGAGCATGTCACTGAGTGCATCTTCCAGACACTTCTTGAACTCAGCCAAGCTCAGTGCTGTGACCACTTATCTGGGGAATCTGTTCTAGTGCTCGACCACCCTCTCAGTAAAGAGCCTCTTCCCAACATTCAACCTAAACCTCTCGTGTCTCAGTGTTATACCGTTCCCTCAGGTTCTATCACTGATCACCAAAGAGAGGAGATGGGCACCTGCCCCTTCGCTCCCCCTTGTCAGGAAGCCACAGACCATGATGAGGTCTCCCCTCAGTCTCCTTTTCTCCAGGCTGAACAAACGCTTCAGCCTTTCCTCATAAGACTTCCCCTCCAGACCCTTCACCATCCTCATTTCCCTCCTCTGGACACTCTCCAATAATTTAAATTAGCTTAGTTTAAATTTACTACCAAAACTTAAGTTCCTGCTTTTGGTGATGGAAGGCAGAGGGCTGTAGCAAAACCTGCAGCTGAATGAGAAGGAAAGTCCATTTTGTGACTCAGTGACACATACGTGTTAGTCCTGCATGGTGCTTCTGATGGGTCCTGTTGAGAGTCTGTTGACTTAGACACTATATGTCATGGGAAGTTTAATTGTCTGAACTTTTTCATGGAATCATCAAAGTGCTGTTTCTAAGCATATGTCAATCTAAGGGTTTATTGTGCCTCCAAGGAGGGGTTTTGTATACTCTCATCATTTTGTGGGGATAAGTGAGAGATTAGCTGCCTAATCCTAACCAGAGAGTTGAAGTTCTTGAAATGACCCTTTTAACTTAGATGTAACTCGGGCATGAGCACCACAAGACACTGATGTGTCTCTGGACAGACATTTTAGGAGAGCTCCTTTGACAAAATGCCTAAAAGGTGGGCAGAAGTTGGGTCCTTAAACTAACTGCACAACATCCTAACCTAGTAATTGTGGCACAAAATTCTTCCTCTCGACTCGTCCACCCGGGTGAGGAGATTCAGCTCAGTGGCAACGTTGTGTTGGAAGTATCTCACGTCACAAACCCCACCTGCGTGCAGTTTAATGAGATGCACCGTCCTGCTGATTCACTTAACGCTTCTGTTTTGTTCAAAAGTGCTCTGTAGATGTGATCCTTTCCTGACTTTTGCATCTGTGTCAAGTTTCCAGAGAGGCAGGCACTCCATTGATGGAGTGCCTGCCTCTCTGGAAACTTGACACAGATGAAAAAGTTCTGGAACTCATTTTTTTTGAAATGAGAACGGTCACACGTTGGAGCCGTACGTAGCTAGAGTCTGCGGGAGGCCGGTGATCCTCAGGGCACCTCCAGCAAGCATGTGAGTAGTTTGGGTTTCAAGTGGCACTTGGAAGTGCTGCGCCTCCTTCACGAAGGAACTTGCATGAGCTGGGACTAATGACTGGCTGCTTCCTACTGAACACAAGGTTTGGAAGGAATCACCCCAAGTGGTGATGTAATAGACGGGTAGGTCAAGGTATGTTTAAAAAAAAAAAGTTAATTGGGAAGTACGGGCTGGTTTTAACTGCAGAGAAGGCAGAAAGAAGACTTTAATGAATGACCCCAAAAAAGTAGTCACCCTTGAGTAGTTCAAGGTCCCCCTTCCTGTAGCTTTATGTAATTTGTCTGGGTTGTTACTTTCTGCTGCTTCCCTGTCCTTGACTGACCTTGGGCTGTTGGTGTATGTCAGCACAAGGTTACAGTTGGCATCTTGTCTCTTCAGATGGCAAAGGCAGCTTTTTCGGAATGCAGAACTGTGCAAATGAAATGCGAGCGTGTCAGGGGAGTGCTAGGGAAAAATTCATCCTTACACTACAGAGTAGTGAAAATGAAGTTGGTTTGTTAGGTTTTGCATGGCTCTCAAAAGTGTGGGACCTGTTGGGTCTGGTTGGAACTGGGAAAAAAGGCAAAGGGAGAAGAAATGGCATGAAAAAGAAAATCCCTTATTAGAATAAATAACATACATATGTAAGAGTTAAATTTCTAGTAGAATGAGGAAAGTAATTTTTTTGTATGCTCAGTTCTGTGGTTTGTTTTTTTGTTTGTTTTTTTTTTAAATGTAGCCTTAGAAAGGGAAACTAAGATCAGTTTAAGTGTTCATTGAGACTCGAAGGAGAAGGGCTTTTTAAAATCAAACCAGTTCTGCAATCCACAGGTATACATTAGGATATCAAACTTCAACAGCCACAATTTTGATTGAATTCCTACTGGAAATATATGAAAATGATATATATAACCCTAAAAATATGCAATTGAGAAACGTGACCATCCTGTATTCTGTAAAGGTCAGGTGTCATCAGATGAGAAAGGGCAAAATAATCTGAGATGTGAAGGAGTCTGCCTCTTCTGAATAAATGGCTTCTGACCTGGCTGCTTTATTGGGCCTGTGTTTTCACTTGTGTCATCACTCATGGAATCCTGCTGGGCAGCTGATTAGTATCAGATTTTAAGCAACAATTTGGCCCACTGTGTCAACTTGTATTAAATAAGTCAGTAAACTTCTACTTTTGAGTCAAAGCACAAAAAAGATACATGAGACTGATTATAAACAAGTCCAGTGGCAAGAATTCTGTCACTCTCCTGGTTCAAGGCTTACCATCGTTCTTGTATTTGTAGGAAAGCTTGGCTGATGTTTTCACTGCTGGTTAAATTGCTCCATGCATAACGCTCAGGAGAAGCACTGGAATCTTCAGTGCCAATATTTTATTATGTTTTTTTAAAAGCAAGACTTCTTTTACTGCTGTTCTGAGTAATCAACACACTTTTTGCTTTATTCAGAAACATTGAACTTACTGTAAGGCTGTTATTTGGCTGGCTAAAGCTAAATTGCCTTGCCTGCTGGAATGTCCAATTCTGCATTTATCATCAATCAGATAATTACTATTTTGATATATTAATTCCTTTGTGATGAACCACAGTATCGACATTGCCCTGGTCAGGCCCCACCTGGAGTATTGTGTCCAGTTCTGGGCTCCCTGTTATAAAAAGGACAGGGATCTCCTGGAGAGAGTCCAGAGAAGGGCTATGAAGATGATAAAGGGCCTGGAGCATCTCCCCTATGAGGAAAGGCTGAGAAAATTGGGACTGTTCAGCCTTGAGAAGAGAAGACTAAGGGGGGACCTAATTAATGTTTACAATTATCTTAAGCAGGGGATGCAGGGGGAAGCAGCCAGCCCCTTTTCAGTGGTCTGTGGAGACAGGACAAGGGGCAATGGCTGCAAGTTGGAGCACAGGAAGTTCCGCACCAACATGGGGAAGAACTTTTTCCCAGTGAGGGTGACAGAGCCCTGGGACAGGCTGCCCAGGGAGGTGGTGGAGTCTCCTTCTCTGGAGATATTCAAGACCCGTCTGGATGCCTATCTGAGTGAAATGTCCTAGAGAGCTGCTTTGGCAGGGGGGTTGGACCCGATGATCTCTCGAGGTCCCTTCCAACCCCTACAATTCTATGATTCTATGATTCTATGACATCAAAGCGTTTCATACAGAACATGCAGAGACTATCGTGTGTTTGACTAGTACAGCAAAATGCGCTTGTAAACACCTTCAGAGTGGCTATAAATGAGTTCTCTATGCAAAAGGATTTAACTAACAGCACATTTCAGATTTGCCTATTGCTAGTAATTGGTCAATTTTTTTTTTTTTTTACAAATGGGAATGGCGAGGCATATTTGCATGCCTGCTATGATGAGGATAACGCTAGCAGTGTTGAAAAAAGACTCTTGAGTGCGTGAGGCCACTGTGCTTAATTTTACTACAGCATTTAAGTTACAGTAGTATAACTTGTAGTAGCAGTTTTATCACTGTTTTGATTCTCATTCAGACTGGGCCCATAAAAAAGGAATTTCTGTCGGATAATTTCAGGTGCTAAGCTGTCTGGTGTGAATCTTCTAATAATGGACAACTTAATGGAAAGCAATATAATTTAAGATCATAATACGGAGGCTGGAAGCAGGGATCTTGTCAAAGTCCTCAGTCTGTCTCTGAAATCAATATAAAATGTTACTGCAGCTCCTCACAAAATACAGATTGTGGAAGAAGCAGCCTTAGTCTTTACCCTGGGACTAAGCTGGAAGGCTTTTCTAAGCTCACTTTAAAAGAATCTCAATAAAGTATCACGAAAATCTAATTTCTTAAAACTAAAGCCCTCCTAACCTCTGTAACCCTCTGTAAGGAAAGAAGGTGGAAGATGATGTGAGCTTTTAAAATAACACCAAGGGATTCATAACCATTGGAGACTAAGCAACTGATGCAAGTATGGCAGTTGCACCTGGAGTAAATGAGAATGGAGGAGGAGCAGGTTGGGTTTCAGTGGCTCTGTTCACAGGCTGTGTGTTATTCCCAAGAGGGAGGAGTGCTGCTACCTGGGGCTTGTCCCACGGTGAGGATGGAAGAAAGTTTCCTCCTGCGGATGTGGGAGAGGAGACATGCAATGTCCCTGCAGAGGATGGCAAAGCAACGCTCTGTGGAAGGCAAGGCAGGGAGGCCGGCGGAATGGTGGAGGGGAAGAAGTCTGACCCTGTCATCTGGCTGGCTGGGTGTGGAGGAAGAGATCTCACCCAGCACCTGGGAAACTGAGTTTCCTAGGAACCAGCGCAGGAGAGAAACACCAAAATGCTTTGCATGTTTAATCAAGCCTTGAGTGTCCCCCTCAGGTCTTTTTTCAACAGTGCAGTTACTGTGGGTACTTTGTTGTTTTTGTTCCTGGTAGGATACAGTTCTGGTAAATCAAAACTTCAGTTTTTCTGCTTCCTTGAGGGCACTTGTCATTTGGGTATCTCTGTCAGATTTCCAACTGTAGGATAACTTCTAGGGGTGCTGATGAACTTGTGGAGCCTTTCAGGAAGCTTTGCCTGCTTCACCTTCCAAGGGAACTAGGTATGTGAAAGTTAAAGGTAATTCTGAGAGACAGCATCCAGAGCCTGTTTGTTAAAGGTTATCGCATCACACTACACAGGTTTGTGAATGCATTACACTCAAATTTGAAAGTGGTTTTTGGGAGTCTCCAGCCACTCCTGGTGAGAAGGTTCAGTGAGCTCAGACTCCCAAACCCAGCAGGAGAGCATCCTCTGTGATGCAAATGAAAGTCTGTGTTAACGTTTTGGCTCATCTGAAAGGGAGGGCAGAAGATAAAAATTCTGATGCCCTTTTTTTTGGTCATGGAAGTGATCATACAGGATAAGCAGTCTGTGTGGCATTGAGAGGTTACTGAGAAGTCTGCTAGCTACATCAGTGGCAACAGATACCAGCCTTTGAGGTGAGGTGGAAGTTTGCAAATTAAGGTAAGAGAGCCAGAGGAAGACCTGGTGAGCTTAGCACTTCTGCTACTGCTTTGAGGCTTCTTTATAGAGGGGCCATGCACTGGCAGAGGGTTACTTGGCCTCAGCAGCCAGGTGGGAGGTGTGGGCCGTGAATTCGCAGTGTGGTAGTTCTAAGGACCGATGTGGCTGCTGCAGCAGCAGAGAAAGGGCACACTTCCAAGAGGTTGCATAAGGACAGATTTGGTTGTGGCTTTTTTTTTTTTTTTAGATGATCACAGTGAGACAGAAAACTGGCAATGATTATTTGAAGATGGTGGATGTGGATAATGTTCATAGGAATTAATTACAAGAGACAGTTAGCTCTCTGGTAGTAGAGATGCCAATAGGGCTATGGGAAGTGTATGAAACTGATTTTAAATGTGGAGTTGCCAGTGCCAGTTACAGCAGCAGTTGAAATATGGTTGTAAAGGTATCCAAAAGGCCAGCAAAAAATGAAATGGTATTTCCAAGATGTTGTCCTCAGCGATGAAACAGCAAGGGTGATCACTGCCACAGAAGGTGTAAGTAATGGGTGGTAGGACACTTCTCTTTGGCTCTAACAAGCCACTGTCCCATTCACAGTTGCACAATCGCAAGGGTGTCATAACTCATCTTTGAAATGCTGGATCTTTTAAGTGAAAGCAATGACACTGCTTGTATGATGGCTGCTTCAGTATTAGCGCTGGGTTCACCTTTTCGTGGTGCGGTGGTGCTTTAGGTCTGTAGATCCCAAAACCCACAAAGTTATATATAGGAAGTAGCCTGCAGCACAAATTTCTTACAAAATTCAATGGATGATTCGGTTTATAACTAACAAGAATAGTAATTTTTTCCTTTCTCCTCAACAAGCATGGAAGGTACCAACTGTCCCCTCTATTTCATGAAGCAATTAGACAACGCATGGGGTATCGTTTCCCTACACCAGTGCATCTGTCACGTTTAGCAGATTGATACCTTTCATGTCACACTTGGACCATGAATAAAGGGCTTTGTTGTATATTACTGTTTTCAAAACTGTATGTTCCTCCTTCCCCCTGATGCACCTATTTTCACCAGATAAGAACAAGATAGCAAGAAGTTTTATGCTCAAATCCCAATTACGGATCCTTTTCCGTGCTTTTCATATACCAACTAGCCTTCCTGTTCCTAGTAAGGTCTGACAAAGTCTCTGACCACCTTTGCAATATCCCTCAAGCACTTTTAAATGGATTAATTGCAAACAACTGCAACCAGCTCTTGACCTACCTCTGAGGATGGGTAGTTGCCAGTTCAGAACACTGTAGATGTCTGAGACATACTGTGAATCTCCCTGACAGCTGTTAATTTACGTTTGCCTCCATATAATCTTACATTGTTTTCTTTCAGCTTTACACTTTCTATTTTTCAGGTTTGTTTTCCACATCCACTCTTCCTTCAGTGATCTTTAGTGTGGCTCTGAGAAGCTTTTATGATCATTTTAAGCATTTCAGAGTTTTCTCATTATCTGCTGGATAGAATGAAGAATCAAATAATTTGGAGGCTGAGCAAAAAATGGCCTGAGATGCATAGGGGTTTGTTACAAACTAGTTAGGATTTATCTCAGCCTCTAGAACTTCCCAACAAAGGACATCTGTACTGGATGTGTTTTGTATTTTATATACTATACCTAACTACAAAGACATTATTTTTAGGAGTAAAGCACAATGGCAGTCTGTGGTTTTGTTTGTCTCACAGGCTGTGACTGTGCTAGCAAATTAAAAGGTGCCAGGGTGCAGAGCTGGAGGTTTGAAGCTGACACTGTTAAATTGTCGTCAGCAGAGTCCATGCACTTGGTCCAGGCCAAGCAGTGTTGTCCCAAGCAACCCTTGGCATGGTTCATTTGTTAGCTCAGCCCCAGATGCCGATGCCAATAGCTGGTTTGGGAGATAAAAAAGTTTGATAGTACAGATACGGCTGCTGGCGTGAGGCAGTTTGCCTCAGAAATGAAGAGGGTGCTAGTAAGCTTCAGTTTACTAGCATGAGTAAAAATCAATATTGAGGATAACCACAATAAGTATTCCTTACCTTCTCTGTAGTGGAATCCAAAATGTTCGTCGGTATGCAAGGGCCTACCCTCCCACAGCGTCCTGTGCCACTAGGAACATCCAACGGGGAATGAACTGAAAGGGACACGCACCCCTGTCCTGGAGGGAGGAGAAAAATCCAAGGGTGCTGGCTGCTGAAAATTTTCAAATTGAAAATCAGGGTTCATAGAATCATAGAATGGTCTGAGTTGGAAGGGACCCCAAAGATCACAGAGTTCCAACCCCCTGCCAAAGGCAGGGCCACCAACCTCCAGGCCTGGATCTACACAAGGTTGCCCAGGGCCCCATCCAACCTGGCCTTGAACACCTCCAAGGATGGGGCATCCACCACCTCTCTGGACAGCCTGTTCCAGCACCTCACCACTCCCTCTGTAAAGAACTTCCCCCTAATATCTAATCTAAACCTTCCCTCCTTTAGCTTTAATCCATTCCCCTTATCCACTTGAGAGTTGTGGGAAGAGAGATTGCCAGTGAGCACTGAGATGAAAAATGTGTCGAGCTCCTCGGACTTCTCATCTGTTGTACCTGCTGCCATTTGAGAACCTACTGTAATTCTTAACTCTCAGTAACCAGACATGTCAGTACTACAAGCTCAGGGGGAAAACTGATTTTAAGTTACTGACTGTGGACTCTGGCATAAATAATTTCTTCCTTAACTTGGGCTTTTACCTGAAGGATGGAAAGTTTTCCTACCACACAAGTGACTTACCCCAAACTTCTGCTGGTTCATCTGCTGCTCTCTCACTTTCTCTTTACACTTCTTGTTTATCCCATAAAACCAGCAAAACCAAAACCAGAAAAACCTCACCACTAGCAGGCTCTGAAGGAAGTATTTTTGTTAATTTATTAGACAGCTCTCTTTTCTGTTTGTACAAAACAGATTTTCCAGAATTCTCTGAAACTTAACTATGACTTGAAATCTAAGCTTTAGAGACATAAAAATTAAGCTCTGATGGAGCTGTGATTAACAGGATCCATGTGATACTTTCTATAAAATGTATATTATTCTTAGTGTTTCCTAGGTTTCAAATGGGTAGTTCCTTTTGCAGCTCAAACGAACACCCTCCTTTGTTCTTCTCAAATTCTGTGGCTTTTATGAATTGGATTAGACTGCATGGGAGAAATTACGGGTTTTTATTCTTATTTCTCAAATTGTGGGAATTTGGTGTTTTAGCTTCTTGGTCAGATCTAGAAGAAAGGAAACTGTGAAAATCTCAGCTTTCATTTCTACCAGATAAATCTTAAAACCTGCTTTTTGAGAACCATAACGTCTTGCATGCAAACAGACAGAACCTCCCTGGTTTTGGATAAAGATTTTGGGGGATCCCAACTCCTCAAACTCTTGTATGCAGGTTTGGCATCACTTACAAATCAAACTTGAGTTGTATTTAGGTGGAAAGGTCCATAAATCCTAGACAGTTATTTCTCTTTAAAAGCGCTTGCAAACATAGATACAAAAAACCTGGTACATGGACTAAATAAAAGTGGCTTCATTATAACCAGAAAAACCAACTCCAAAATCAGAACTATGTTAAGAACAAGTAGCTGTGTATTTCTTTAAATGCTCAGTCTGCTCTCTGTAATGGATCCTGTTTCTTTATAGGAGTTGATTGAGTTTTAGTGTTATTCAGTGCTTTACTTACAAGGCCCTGCCGAGAGGCAATTAGTAGTAGTCAAACTTGATGCTGAAACATCAAGTTCAATTCCTTTTTATTTGATCTTGGAAGTCTGAGCTCTAATAAAATGCACACGTGCAGAAACTAGCAGTGTGCTAATGCTCCAGAGCTTGCTGCAAGAATACCCATCAGTGATGAGCTGACCCAGAGCTGGGTGAGAACGTGTGTAACAGCCTAACTGTTAGATAATCTTCACATTATTTTGCCATTTAAAATGCAGATACTTAATTCTGCAGCAGCAAAAGCTTCCGGGTGCCTAAAAGACTTCTGTGTGTGCCCAAAGCTGCCTGTTCTGACTAGCTCATGATCCACAAATCTGCTTGTGGTGCTTGCACACCCCATTCTGGAAACGTGGAGTGTTTCCAGAGCATGCTTTGGGGAGTTGGGCCCCTACAATTCTATGCTTACCAAACTAGGTCCCAACCAAAGTGTCGGCTGTGCCTTTCACCCAGCAACTTTGTAGTTTTCATCCACTCTGGTGCACGGGGGGATCCAGCTGCAGTTCAAATTCTTCCACAGAGAAGACAAACCCATATTTTGTGCTTCCAAAGAGAAAGAGCTAGCCACCTGGGGAAATACGCTGGAAAGAGGGTTCCTCTTAGCCCCTGTTAAATAGCTGCTCCACTTTGCATTTGAAAACTCCACATTAGTTGAACTAGAGTAAGCAGAATCTTTTAATCATAGAATCACAGAATTGGTTTGGTTGGAGAAGACCTTTAAGATCATCAAGTCCAGTCATTAACCAAGCACTGCCAAGTCCAGCACTAAACCATGTCCCTAAGCACCATGTCTTTTAAATACCTGCTGGGATGGTGACTCAGCCAGCCTGCGGGTGGGTCCTCACCTGGGAAAAGGGAGGCACGTGTGCCAGTCTCCAACTTACATTAGCCCCACATTAAAAACAAGCGAACAAAAAACTTCTCCATCATGTGGCAAGGGTAATTTATGGTCTAATCACATTTCCTCCCTCTGGTACTCTAAAACCTGTAAAATCAAGAGATTGATTCAGTGATTCTAAATCAGCGGTTACCTTACGCAGGGTAGGTCTCAATTAGTACACCATGCCTACCTGGCACACCAAAACTCTCCTCCAGTTTATCTGGGCAAGCTGAAAAATATAAAATACTCCTTTTGAGGGACTAACTAGATGCTATAGAGGAATGCAAAATACAGAGAAATCCGGATCAGCAGCCCAGTATTTTCTCAGAAGACTGAACAATAAACGGAGATCGGAATCTCGGTGATGTGTATTTCATGGATGACTGACAAATCACATATGCTGCACACAGTAGGCACTGTCAGCCAAATGGTTCAATGCTAACAGCACTGAAATCTTTACTGTAAGTGCAAATATTGGTACGACTCGCACTACATCATTACTATTTTGGGGACAGCAGATATTTCAACTGCATAGAAATAAAAATACTTTGCAGCTCTAAAGGAAATAAAATAACAGTAGAAGAAATCACTCAGGAAAAACTAAGGATTGTCTTTAAGCTAGCAACATAGCAAGGGTGTGTTGGATCAGACTAATTATTTTCTAATTATGTATGTGGACTGTCACTGGCTGTTCTTACTTAGAGAAGTGTCAGTTCTTCTCAAGATGGCCAAAATCTTTTTCTTTTCTTTTGAATCCTTTTTTTAGCTATTTTTAAGACAAAAGTAAAGATAGGATGGGAAAAATAAGCCCATCATATCTAATTCAAAAATCTTTTAACTATATAGCATCCTTCCAGTACCTTGAAGGGTCCTTCAGGAAAGCTGGAGAGGGACTGTTTACACGAGCAGGAAGTGACAGGATAAGGGATCATGAGTTTAAACCGAAAGAGGTGACATTTAGATGAGATATTAGGAAGAAATTCTTCCCTGTGAGGGCAGTGAGGCATTGGCACAAGTTGCCCGGAGAAGGTCCGGCAGCCCCCTCCCTGGCAGTGTTCAAGGCCAGGTTGGATGGGGCTTTGGGCAGCCTGGTCTAGTGGAGGGTGTCCCTGTCCATGGCAGGGTGATTGGAACAATACAGTCTTTGAGGACCCTTCCAACCCAAACCAGTCTGTGATTCTGCGATTTCAGTTCTTGAACTATGTCCTACAGTTTACAGGAGATCTTGCTTTATCTTCTCTGAAACAGAAGTTTTGCATGCCATACTGAATCCTTTTCCTTGGTCTTTAATCCTATTCCTAGAGTATTTTTTCTTGATCCTAACTATAACCCCAAACTCCAGTTCTTTGGAGGTGAGGGGAAAGATTCAACACAGTATTCCAACAGAAGATGCGTCATTGTTGGGTTTTTTTCCCACTGGTTTCATATTAAGAGTTCTAGAAAAAAATTACCATAATTACAATATTTTCAGTGTTGAATATTCAATAAATAGAAAGGACTTTTAAAAACACAGCTACTAAGTATTGAATAGAACTTTTTTTCTTGGTTCAGGAGCCCACAAGGAGTATGACCGACATTTCTTCATTTGAATGTAACATCATGAAATTTTACCTACATTGTTCTGCTGATCTCTTCTCTGGGTTGGTCCCTCTGGTATTTCTATGGCCTCCTCTGGTTTTATCTAAATTGCACAAGGAGTATCTCCAAACACAAATATTTTTTCTTCACCCTTTCCTGTAATTACAGTCCGATATACTTGTTAATATGTAACTCTGGTAACAATGTGATGGAATCTCTCAAGCTATTATATAGATGTAAATCTGTAATAGCCCACTGCATTCACTTCAGGAAAATTTTCAAGTCTATACCAAAGCTACTGATAACCAGCCCCATTCTGAAGAGTCAGGAAAATAACACACCCTCCCCCTGTGTTTTAAAAAGTCGCACTTCTGACAGGCTACTACTGTAATTGAAAAAAATCAAATCCAAATCATTAGTGACAAACAGCCCTCAAAGTTGATTAAACAGAAAACTAGATTTTTCATTTGGAGAATGGAAATGATAAATATCCACTGAAGGAAACTTAAGATGTGTCTTCATAAACTTTGTAATTTATCAATATAAATAAAATCTGTCACTTAAAATGTCTTCTTAGACTTAGAACTCTAATATGAAACCCGTGAAACAAATCAATGATGAATCTTATTTTGAGAACCTTCTGCTCAGCAAATATTGCCTTAGTGTATTGAAATACTTTACTAGAAACTATAGTAATAGCCAAAGTTTTCAGAAGCTTTCTAGAAGTAATAATCTAAGAAAATTATTATCAATATAAAAAGCAGCTTAGCAAACATTCTTTTTTCCCCCTGCTCCTATATTCACTATGGAGTAGCTGTCCACTAAAATACACCCTGTGGGAGTTTTGGGGTTTTGTTTTGGTTTTTTTTTTTTGAAAGCTCCACTTAAACCCCCTCACATAATCCTTAATAATACTCAGAAAACTTTGGAGACATCAAATGGACGCGAAACAGAACGTGGCAAATACCCAAGATTCTCTGTGAAGAAAAGCCCAATAGTGAACAATTAAGTACAGCAGTTTAATCATTTTCTCAAAATCCTCTGGATAATTAGGGAATGTATTCGGCATAGAAAGTTGTACTGTCAAACTAATCCAGTAACTTTCATCCCAGGTCTTTTACAAAACACAGGAGCACAAATTAAAACTGCTTTAAAACAAAACGAAACACCCCCCCATCATACACCATAAGACCTCCTTTATTTAGTGGGAATTACATAGCTCTAATTCTTAAGTTTCTCTTTGTGAGGGAAGTTTCGGGTTTTTTTTATTCAAAGATGTAATAGTGAAACTGAAAGAATGTCATGGCTGGAGCAATTCATATTTATTTGGGTAACAACAGACTGAAGAGGTTTATAGGGTCATTGGATGAATTTCAGCCAGACTCATTTGCTGCTCAGAATATAAATGGCATATAGATCTAATTTCAGAAGCTTGATAGTAGACTCACAGTTTATTGTTACAAAAAAATTAACGATGTTTTTGTAATGTGCTCAATTTTGCTTTAGTCTTCCAGCTCCACATGAGAAGAACACCTAGAAACATGCTTGTCAGAGGTTAATCTATTTGTGTGCTTGTATGAAATGTTAATTTGCCAACGCTGCTGGTGGTTTGGTAACACAGATACCCAGTTTGGTGCTCCTCTTCACCAACAGGGAGAAGGAAATGAAAGGTGAAAGGGGGTGTGTAAAGGTAAGGAATGGAAACATACGCTTCGCTATTTCATATCTGGTATGGGCAGAATACACAGCAACTAAGCCCTCTGTAAGGAGCTCCAGAGCTGAAAGTTTGGGTAGGTTACCCAACCCAGGGTGCAGAAAGAATCTACTCTTGGCACAAAGCACAAAGAAGTGAGTAGTTAAAAGAACTTTGATGTGAAACTAAATTCTAGGTTATTTCTTTAAAACGCAGAAGGAATTTACTCGTAGTAGCGTATTTTGGCACATTTGGGTCTTTTCTGCAGATATTTAATATACATGGTAATAATAAAAAAGCTGGCTGGCCTCATAAGTACCATCACTCACTTCTTGCCCTCGTAAGATTAATGGTCGGTGTGAAGAGTAAAAATCAAGTGTCACAAAAATGCAAGCAACTGGTGGTGATAATTCTCATCTGAGGTGGAAAAAAAAACCCATCAAAAAAATAACCAACCAACCCCCAGGAAAGCTTAGTCCATGCTTTATGTTGCTCTCAACTGATCTCTCCCCCTCCCCCACCCCAAAAAATATTGTGCTTCAAATATTTAGCTACACTGCTTGGCTGGGCAATTTACAAACCCTAAATACTTTCCTTTGTCTATAAAGAAAAGAGTGAATTTCACAAGAAACAGAAAGGCTTCTCATAACAACAACTGCCACCGTTAAATTTCAAGCAATGCATATTATGGTTGCAAACTATTAAACCATACGGATAACTCAGTATAAACACTTACATGGGGGAAGGGAAAATACCAGCATGAAAAGAACCAAAACAATCCAGATACAGAAAAACTTGGAGGAAACCAAAGATGCTACATTCTTATCTTTCTGAAGTAACCAGTGATCCAAGACGATTCTAACGTATCTGTATTTGGATACTTACAGTACTTACAGCACTTTTTGGGGGTAAAAAAAAAAGGTGGGGGAAACAATCCACCACCACTCAAAAACCTTGGGATCAGTCCATAACTTTTACATATCAACTTCAGTAACAGTAAAATTTAATAGGCTTTATTTCTGCTTTTTTGTAAAATTATTTTAGTGAACGTATATAAATATTCACATTAGAAAGTCACACAATAAAATAACAGGGCACGACATTTGCATGAAGAATATGTGAAGCTATCAGATGTTAAACCAGCCCAATTACTAGAT
Source organism: Hypotaenidia okinawae (assembly GCA_027925045.1). Taxonomy (NCBI): domain Eukaryota; kingdom Metazoa; phylum Chordata; class Aves; order Gruiformes; family Rallidae; genus Hypotaenidia; species Hypotaenidia okinawae. The sequence continues at coordinate 87,430,759 of BSDF01000003.1, forward strand.
TAAAACAATTTGAGATTTTCTTTTTAAGTCCAACAATTGTTACAGCAGAAACAGGAAAATAATTCCATTACTGCTACTATTTTTTTTTAATGCAAACCTTTCAGAGGAGAAATATCTCATAAAACCCGTTAAATCTGACTGACAAAGCAGAACTGATGTACTTTTACTTAAGGATAATGTAAGGTGCCAAGATCACATAAAAGAAAAGGAATTATTTGAAAGCAAAACAATCAAGAGTAGAAACTCAGAGATGAGGATATTTTTCTTCACAAAACACAAACATCCTCAATATAACTGCAAGAGGGGGGAAAGCCCTTTTAAAATATACCTGAAAATTAATGGAATATTTGTTACTGCTGCAGGAAATCTTAAAACTCATTCCAACATGCATCACCGAACAACAATAATTCTGCATCTTCTCTCGTGGCTGGTGTAACTTCCGTGTTAAGCCACAAATAAACAAACAAAAAAAACCCCACCAGATTTCATCTGTAAAAAGAAGTGGGATTCGTGCTTGTAAACACTGTTTATTAAATATTATTTGCAGCACTGTGGTGCTCGGGCCTAAGTCGGGGACGGGGATTCCATTTTGCTCAGTGCTCTGAAAAATTAAATATAGTCCTTATTTTACTGTCAAAACACCAAGAATGTTTTGATTCTGTGGGCTGTATTTGAAACTGCATCAGGAAAAGTTACTAGTTGCCAAAAGAACAGAGAAGTTCGACATATCCAGGACAGTTTTTGCTCTGCTTTCAAGGTCTTTTAACTCTTAAAATTTCTCTGTTCCTCCTCAGTTTATAGTTTTAGTGATGTCACATGTAAATATATTTTCTTTTATTTAAGCATCGGGGGAAATTAAAATGTTAATCACATTATTCACGTAGCCCTTTGTTGTAAGAGCCACCTATGAGAGGGATTACAATAGATCTTTTACATGGCTTAGAAAAGACTCAAGTCACTTTATTTTTTTAAATCTTTATTAAATGGTAAATATTATTTCATTGCCATTTCAATTATTTGAAGCGTGGATTTAAAATAAAGCTGAAAGGCAGAGTGGTTATTGTTACAAGAGCTGGGGAAAGGGAGACACCAGTACATTTCTGAATATATAAAGTGAGCGTAGCTAAACTGGTCAGGTCTAGCATGTACAATTTTTTACTTCTTAAAAAAGAAATAACCCATGCTACGAAACACATGTACCCTGATGATTACAGACCGCATGCTAGGTTATGATTTTAATGATAATTTTAGTGATAATTGCATATCAGAATGCACGGCAGCTAGGCATCTGCTGTATAAATCTAATTCTTACCACTTTTTATACCATGACTTTATGGAAATAGGTGACATTTTAGCCTCCGTTCTCTAACCTTTCAGGATTACATTTGTGCAATAAAGCAGAAGGGTGGCTGCAGCAAGGTTTCTCACCGTGCCAAGCACAAAGCTCAGGCAGGAGGCTCATGCACCGAGCTCGCAGGCCTTTGAAACACGTATATAGGTAAAAATGCTCAACTCAGCCTGCCCTCAGTGCCACAGAAACACGGTTTAAATCGAGTTTTGTTAAAAGTTACAGAGTTGAGAGCTTCAGGGCCCTTACGCACAAGAATACTCTTTGTCTAGTTTCTGTGTCATTTCAAGCACACTTTCGGCTTTGCCTCGCAAGTTACATTAGTTAAGAATCGGGGCAAAATAAGTGTTTAAAAATGACAGCTTCCCCTGTTTATATCGATCCCTGCCAAATTCATTCTTATTGTCCACAAACACGTTCCCTCTCGCAAGGCCCCAGCTCGACCTGCAGATGCATTGCAAACCACAAAGATAGGCAATTGCGCTCCTTTAAAACCCCCTTCCTCATCGGATACAGATTTTTTTGTTCTCTTTTTCTTCTTTTTGTTTAAGGTAATTACCAGTGGACGTTTGCTTTGTTTTTATTTCCTTTCCCTCTTTGACCGTGAGCAGCCAGCAAGCAGTGGCAGCGCAAATCGGGACGTTTATTGGGTGTCGTCAAGCCAGCAAAGCGTGAGAATAAATAAACGACATAATCGCTAATCAGGCCCCCGGTACAGCACCGCAGCCGTTCAGGAACCTTCGGTACGCTATTGATCCGCTAGCGAATTACCTCCAGTTCAGCCATAGGTTGCAGGCATCGCCATCCCTCGCCCGTCTCCGCGCTGGCAACACTCCTCCTCTCGCCATCGCTCCCAGAAGCCAGGAGATTCGTCAGTCCTGCGAGTCTGATTCGGTTGGCGGCAAGAACAATGAATAAAAAAGCGTTATTAGCTGTTTAGGGGGTTTGGGTTTGGTTGGGGTTTTTTTGGTGGGGTTTTTTTTGTTTGTTTTTTTGGGGGGTTTCTTTTTCTCTCCTTCTTTCTTTTCTTTTAGAGTTCTCAAGCCAAGCAGCCTGCGAGCCCTTCACCCGCCGCCCGCCCCCGCGGCGACGGCCACAGGCAGGCACCCAGAGCCCAGGGCAGCCGCGCCGCACGAACCGCGGAGAAAAGCGCGCTTCTGGTAGTTCGGCGTTCGCCGGGGTTTCCCCTGACCCCCACCCCACGCCCCAGCACGGCCCCCGCCCCGGCCACAATGTTGCAAGAACAAGAAACGACGACGCGTGACACCGGCACTTACGCGCAGATGCCAAACCCGCGGCGCCCCGAGGCCCCCAACGGGCTCTGAGGGAGCTCGGGGCCGCCGAAGCCCCGCGCCCGGGAGGGGCCCGGCTACGGGGGATGGGGGAAAGCCGCGGCGAGAGAAGGGGGAGGCTGTGGGGAGGGGAGGGCAGGGCCGGGCTTCCTCAGCCCGCCTCCCCAACGGGGCCGCGCTCCCCGGGGGCATTTTGGCTGCGCTCGCTTCCCATTTCTGCGACACTGAAACTCGGTAACTTCCAGCCTCCCCGCCGCCGCCGCGAATAGCCGCTGCCCCGCCGCGGCCCCTCCTCCCCGTGCGTCGTATCCCTCCGCGCTCCGGCCGCCCGCACCTCGCAGAGAAAGCGCCTTTCAGCCGCCAGCCCGCCGCCTTCCCGCCCACCCCGCCTCTGCCGCTCCGACATCTTCTGCCTGAGCCCGCCCGTCCGCTAATAAACACGTAGTGCTCGCCCTCGCCCCTTCTCCCCTCAGCCGGGCAGCTCCGGGTGGGGGGGGCCGCCGCGGCGGCTGCGGCGGGGCGGGAGAGGGGGCAGGAGAACCGAGTTCCCCCCTTCCCCGCCTGGCCGCCCCCGCCACCGGGCGCCGGGGAGTGAGGGGCGCGGGGGGGGGGAAAGGGACGGCTCGGAGCGAGGGGCCGGGAGGGCTGAGGAGGGGGGCGCGGAGAAGGAGGAGGAGGGGACTCTTTCTCCGGGCGGAGGGATCGCGCTCGTTCGAGCTGGCTGGCGGCGGCAGCAGCGGCGGCGGCGGCGGCGGCGTTGGCGGCGGGTTGCTGTGAGTTGTTGTTTCCTCCTCCTGCCCGTGGGTTGAATGGTGGAGCCGAGACTCTTCCTGGTGAACGAACAGTGACAGCTACCGGGCGGGCGGACGCGTTTCTCTGGGCCTCGACGCTGCCGCGGGAGCGCGGCCCGGGCTCCCCCCTCCCCTACTTCCCCCCTCCCCTCCCCGGTTTTCGCCTCGCCATGTCCGGGGACGGCGGCAGCAGGCACACGGCGGAGCTGCGAGCGGGTGAGTGCCGTGGGAGCCGCCGTGCGGGGCGGCGGGAACCGAGCGGGAGTCAGGAGAGAGGCGGCGGGGAGGGGGGAAGAAAGAAAAGCCCGCGGGGGAAGGGGCGAGCTCCAGCCCTCACCTCACCGCCTCCCCTCTCCCCTCAGAGCTCTACTTCCTCATCGCTCGCTTTTTGGAGGACGGACCCTGCCAGCAAGCGGCTCAGGTAGGGGATGGATGGATGGATGCATGGATGGATGGATGGATGGCGCCGCCGGGCCTGGCGGGGAGGGGGCGGCCGGGCAGGGCGGCCGATCGGCCGGCGGGCTCACAGCCTCGTCCTCTTTTTCCCTTTTTTCTTTTACTGGAACCGGTCGCCTATTCTTACACCCCCCTTTTGTTGTTGCCGCAGGTCCTGATCCGAGAAGTGGCGGAGAAAGAGGTAAGCGGCGCCGCGCACCCAGCGCTCGCCCCGCCTGCGGCCTCCCTCCCCCTTTCTCTCGCTCTCTCCCGCTTCCCCCGCCCCATCCCGGGCACTGCTGAGGGGGAATCTCGGGGGAGGGGGACGCTTACGGGGTGTCCTCTCTTGCCTCCCCTAGCTGCTGCCCAAGCGTACGGACTGGACGGGCAAGGAGCATCCCCGGAGCTACGAGAACCTGGTAAGAGGAGCGGCCGGGGCCGATCGCGGTGCGGCAGGCAAAGTTTTTTCCCCCCTCACTCTCCCTGAGCAGCCCAATAAAAAAATTGAATTTCCCGCAAAAAAAAAAAAAAACCCTTTAAAAAAAAACTTTGGAGAATTTTTTTTTCTTTTTCCTTTTTTTTTTTTTTTTTTTAAACCACCTCGGCCCCCTGCTCCTCTTCCTCTCGGCCACGAAGGGAGACGCGGAGCGCTGTAGCGGGGCAGGCGGTGCGGGGCAAATAAATAACAACAAGCGCCCTAATGCGAGAGCCCCGGCCTCGCCGGGCTGGAAATAGAGGTACGTCATGGACGTGGTGCGGGCAGGCGGGAGCAGCGCGGGGCGGAGCCAGCGCGGGCGGGCGGGCAGCGGCAGCAGCAGGCGGCTGCCGGAGCCGGCCGGCCGGGCGGGCGGGGGCGCTCTCCGCCGCTGCCGCCGCGCCGCCCGCGCACACAATGGCACGGCCGAGGCTCCCTCCGCCGGACGGGCCGTGGGGCAGCGGGCGAGGTTGAGCCGGGAGGGAGATCGGGGCCCTGGGTCGCGGCGCGGAGGCGGTTTTACCTCGCTGTTCCGTTAACTCTTGGATCGGGGTCGACCCCGTGGTTTGAGCCGGTTTGGGGCGTTCTTCCTTGGTTCGGGGGGGGTGTGTGTGCCCGCGTGTGCCGGTGCGGTGCGTCCTTTGGGTTTGCCGGCTTTGTATACAGTGTATCCGGTGTGTGGGGCTCGCCAGGGTCATAACCACAGGCATCACTTTAGTGGTGTTCTTGTTTTGTCCTGTTGTTCCTTTTCTTGTTTAATCTTCCAGTGTGTGCTTTTCATACCAGGCTAGATCCGTGATCTAAAGAAAAGGTTTTACTTGCAGTGGTGTAGTTCTGCTAGCAGAGAGGGGCCTGGATGTATTTTATTTTTCCTATAGTATGTTATGAACTACAGTAGTTGGGAAAACAGCAATTAAGATGTCTGAATTGTGTCTGTTAGCGACTTGTTGCTAGTATTGTTTTCATTGCAGGTGCACTGTTGTATAATTTAGTTTCTGAATTTCTGAATAGGATTTCAGAGGCAGACTGAGCCCCGCTTGTAATGCTCGTCAATGTGAGTTTTCCCTTCAGGCTTTCTAGTTAGTTACAGCAGTTCTGAACCTCAGTGCTTCTGAGACTTAGGCGTGTAGAGGACCTGAGAGCTCAGACAAAAGAAGGCAGAACAGTTCCCATCTGTAATGCGTCCAACAAAGGCTGTTGGCGTAAATCTTATGTTAGTTATATTGGGAACCTTATGGCATGAATAATGAGTATTTATTGTGTTTGGCTTGCTTACTGCATTGGCTTTTTCTGGAGCAAGAGGTGGGTTGGCCCAGGCATTTTTAATGCATGTGATGTGGAAGAACTGATAGCAGTTGACTTGTTGAAAACATTTTCATCCATATCAATACTTTTAAAATTATCTGGAAATCCAAGATTTGAACTGGGAATTTCAAACTCTTGCATGATAGAGTATGCTATTATTTGTCAGACCACAAGGTCACATCATGAGCTTCAAACAGCAGTCAGAAGTTGCTTGGTAAAACTTACCCAGAATTTTTCTCCTATCCTATAAAGAATTGGAGGTGTTGTCTTGGATTGGGCTGCTTCTGTATAGTCAGAATATTAAAGGATGTGAAGAAAGATAAAGGAAACAGACATTTTAAAGGTTGAAATAAGCAAATGTGATGAGAAATAAGTTGATTCAGACCCTTCTTTCCAAGAAATATCTTTTGTTTCTTGGAATATGGATAAATACTAGCTTAGTCAGGATGTATGTAATGATGTAAGATGTACTCCGGAAAATTTGGACTTGATCCTGGGTACATGTATTTGGAAATGTGATGCTGGCTAGGACCTTCTTCTCTTCCTAGTACTCTGTTCCTAGAACAGTTATTTTGGACTTCCTGATAAACATTCACATGCCCTTTTCTACCTGGTCCCTACCTAGATTTGTAGGGCGGGGAGAAGGAATTTCTTACTTCGTTCTTGATGCTTCTCTCCATCCTGTCTGACCTTGTTTCAGTTGTCAGAGACGTGTGAACTTTGTATTCCTTGGCATTTTAGGCTTGAGAAAGCTGATGTGGAAGTGTGTTTGCAGCGTGACAGTTAGGTTTCCTAGGAAAGTGTTTTTCACAATGTTGCATTAAACCTAATGCGCTTCAGCTCAAACCAAGGAATCTTTAGCTTTTAAGTTACAGGCTGATGATGGCTTAACCTTCTGTTTCTTCGTTATTGTTTTGTAATTAAAAAAAAAATCCATTTTTAAGATGCTGACTTCTTTCTGAAGAAAGGATGTTTTGTCATGCTTTGGTACTGCTTCTCTGACTTGAGTACCTTGAGTTTTCACTAACCTTCATAGAAAGGGCTGCAGTGAAGAAAGAGCAAGAAATAACAATACCAGTAAATGTAGATGTCTTGACTCTATGAGGGAATAAAGGCTGTGTGCAATGGGGGACGGTGTTTAATCCCAGGCTTCTGTTCTGTTTGCAAAATCGTGCCTTTTATTACATATCTGTTAAATGGATGTCATTTCAAGAGATTATATTGTTCTTGGTTTTGTCCTCATTTTGAAAACATTTATTTATGAATTCTTACAAGAGTTAACTTTCTGTTATTAAATTTAAATTTGCAGCCTTAGATATTTTACTTCTGTAACTTAATTTGTGCAAATAATGTTGGATCCGATGCAATTTTCATCTTGTAAATTACTCTCATTTTTCTGTTTGGTCAGTGAAAGTAAATGTTTCATTTTCTTGTAAGCTAACACCATGCTGTGCAGGCTTGCAATGCTACAGGAAAATACATGCATTCAGAAATGCCATTTTACTGTGCTTTGTATTATTAAGTGATTCTTCTGGAATTCTAATATTTCTATATTATATCTTTTTACAGTCACCATTTGTTATATAAACCACTTGAATCTTGTTTTGAGAGTGTAGTCTCTTATTTGAGTGCCAATCTCATTTTTATGTCATCAGTATTAAGATTTCTATTTGTACTGTAACCAAAGACTTCCTGAGAATTAAGTCCCTGGTAGGACATTTTCAACCTAGGTGTACCAGGGATGGTGGGACTCTTCAGTACCAGATCTCAAGATGCTTTGTATTTCCTTGCATTAGCTGTGGAAAATTTACTGATGGCAAGGTAGCTATTCTTCTTCTTTTTGAAAGGCAGGTGCTCCTGTGATGAGGGACAGAAATTTGGGACTTGTTAGGGTTAGCAACTCACTTTAGCAGAGCAAGCAGCCTTGTGAATTGTTTATAAGATTGTGGTTAAAGATGATGTTTAAGTGCAGTGTAGTTAGGCTTTAAACACTTTTGTTGGGGTGTTGACACATAAAGGAGCTATGGTGCATCACTTGACTCCTGGGTTATTGTTTTTTCATGTTGTGATTTCGCTGTGGGTGTAGCTGCTTTAATTGTACACCCTGGATGAAAGCTGTGCATTTCTGCTGCATCCTTTGTGTAGGCACGGGTGCTCATCCGAACGTGTGGTCAGTTGGATGAGGGACCTGAACTCTCTGAAAAACGAACAGTAAAAAAAATAATTTTCAGGCAGTTCAGCTGGTGAATCCTACCACTGCTGTGTGGAGATGGTAGGAGTGCAGGTGGAGGGACTGGGAAGTGTTTGGGGAGTGAGGGGGGATTGCTCCTTTTGGGAGCCAAATGGACTTAAGCTGGATGAAGCTGATTTAAGATTCACTGCCAACAAGTTAGACTTGCTGTAGTGGGTGGTTGGGCTTTTGTTGTTTGGTTGGTTTTGGAGAGGGTAGGATTCGTGGATGTCATTTGGTGTCTGTTTTTTGTTTTGTTTTGGGTTTTTTAAGTCTTCTAAGATAAAAGAACCATAGTGTATATGATCAGAACCATTGTGTTGACTTTCTTATCTAAAGTACTCATGGTACTGTCGTTTGTGTTAAAGGTTGAGGAGGGAGAAGGTGGGAAATTCACATCAAATAGGAAGATTGTGCCATGGGTTTAGCAGGCAGTATGCCTTGTTATCAGCAAAATAGTAACAAAAAGTTCCTAACATTTGTCCCTTCCTCTTCCCATGCCCACAATTATTAAATGTAAAAATGACATAATTCTATGTTCAGGCCATTCCATTGTTTGGGGCCTTTTTGGGGGGAGGCTGGGGGTGATTATGGCTTATGCAAAGGCACGTGAAGTTACAAAGAATATCTGTGGGTCTGGGACACTAAGTATGTTGACATTGTATTTCATTGTTCCTGTAACACCTAACATTAGTGAGGTCTTTTTGGCAACATTGTGGTTACTGTTTAATGATTCTGTTTCTTAGTAAGTAACCAGATAATAAGTGGTTTGCTTCTTCAGGAAATGTTGTGCTGTAAAGGTATTCAAAGAAAGAGGGAGCAAAAATAAAACTTGGATTGAATCAGAGAGCTGCTTCATCAAGTTTTTATTAACAACAGTATTTGGGGGAAAGTATGCAGTGTTTTGGAAGGTGATCTGAAAGACTTGGCACTGGAGGCAAGGAAACCTGTGAAATGGTTGTGAGCCTTAGCAGTGTCTCATTATCGGTGCTTCTGTTGGACATCAACTTGAATTATCTCCTTTTAGTTCTAAAGGACAAGCATTTCTGTTCTCAGATTATTCCCATAGCTGGGAATTCAGGTGAGGTTAGAGCCTCTCTTGTCACACCTGTTACATTTTGGTGAGGAGGATCCCGGTTTGTTGTGTGAACTACCACGTTTGTGTGTTCCAAAGATACCCAAGAGGACTGGAGAAGTCAGCTGTTTTATGCTAGTTCTTTCAAATTCAGACTAAGAAATGTTGATGAGAGGTGGGCTCGAGAGGAATACCAGGCTTTGAAGGTGTACCTTTTATTTAAAAAAGAGTTCCAAACCCCACAAAACATTATGAATGAGCTGAAGACAGGCAAATAGGTACAAATAATCCAACAGCAAATACGTGTATTTGGATGTCATAGTCCATAAGGATGAAAAATGCTACTACTGTTTGTACCTCCTTGTGTGGTGAGTACCAAGCCTGCAGCAGTGTGCTGACACTGAGGTTCGAGGCTTCTATCTGCTCTGGCTGCACACCTTCTAAAAACATTAAATAGTTGAAAAACTAGCATGCTTTTCTGATGACTGGTTTCATATAGGACTTTCATTAGATAAAAAGTAGTCTCACATCAAAATAATAGATATTTTTATGGGAAATAATGTCTAAGTATCAATATACTTTCAACTCTAGCATAATTAAAAAGTACACAAGAAATAAACATGCTGTGGGGAAAACAGTCAGTTCTCCAATTCTCCCCTCCTCACCTCTACATCATCATTGTCTGTCCTCCCCCTGTAAGACTCTCCCCACCCCACAACCGAATGCTTTAAATCAGGAATTGCTATAAAGCGCACTTCCTTTTCTTTGAAGTGATAAGGCAGTAGCTGGTGGTACAGGGTACTCTTAGTTAGATTGATGGTCTGATATAGTACAACAATTACTGTAATTCAATGTGGAGCTTGTTTTGGGTAATAAGTTACATAGCAGAATAGTTAAAGCTGAGATAGCTGCTGGTATTAATCAGATTGACCTCTTGCGTATTGAAATATAGATAGTTGACTGACTTAGATTTTGTTCTTAAATGTCCTTGTGTGCAAATGTGTTTCTCTGGAAGATAATGACAGTCAAACTTGTAGTTAAGCATGTTAACTGGAAAAATCCAACAACGATACTTCAGACGATGTGTCTGTATACATAGCGCTTCGGGCAGAATCCAGAATAATAGGGTCGTATTTTTACTAGATGTGTAAAACACCAGCAGCGAATTAACTGCGTTGTGGATTACAAATTTAACCAAAAAGTCTAGGTTAAATCATGATTCTGTTGGTGCATGCATTGTGACTGTGAATTATTCTGCAGAGTCATGCAGAATGAAAATAGAAACACTTAGGTCTATTTCAGAGGTAGTAAGGATTTGAACGTTAGTCCAGAGAGCTGTGTAGCTGCGATTTTGTGTATTCCCCATGCTGTTTGTTCGGAATAGGTAGGGTTGGGGGTAGTAGGTAAAGGGTGAAGTTGAGGGTAATGTTCTGCTTATATTCCACAAAATATTATTTGTCCTTCATATCTGAAAATCTTATTAATGGAGTTCTGACTTTTCTTACAGTAATGCTTAAGAAATGTTAACTTATGCGAAAAGTCTATTCAAACAAAAAGAGAGCACACCATTATACTTTAAAAAGCACATGTTCTGTTGCAAGAGCAGAATTAGATGCTACAGAAAGCCTAATGGGAAAAGGAAAGAAACCAACTACGATCTCAGCTAGGTGGGACTGGCAGGGAAAAAGAGTCTGTGGCATAGTTTTGGCATAAAATTCTAAAATACGTTTTGTGGAGCCCGGTTTTCACTTTTTATTTAGAGCTGTATGAATTTTAAATACTTGTACATCTGTGGCTTTTTTCTTTTTGCTTTTACTTTCTCCTCTTGCAGTCAGAGATTGAGATCAAGACAAATTTCCACTGCTCTATTGAGCTGTCGCAAACTTTTCCATTTTACAAAGCTTTTAAAGTGTCCTTTTAGAAAATAATTTTATTTCTTTTTTTTTGTTACTTAAATCTGACTTGAATGTACGCTTGACAAGCTTTTTTGTTGGTTTTTTTTTTCAGAGGAGGACATAGGGTGGTAGGCATATTTTCTGTTGTTCCTAGCTTCTTTTTACAGTTTGTCAGTGCAAGAATTGTGTCCTGGTAGGCTATACCTTAGAACAGTCTGAATAATTTTAGCTTTCAAGCCACTCTTTGTTGTTTAATGTATTAAATAAAATTCTTTACTTTGTACTTTCTGGAGTTGTTGCTACCACGTTGTGGTTCTCTGAATTTTTTTTTTCTCCTTTTTCAAAAGGGAGGAATCAGGACTAAGGTGAGTTACTGTCATGTGCTTTTTTCATTTGTGACTTCATGCTGATAATGCCAATAGTCACACATACAGATGAGCACTGGAACAGGCTTCCTAGAGAGGTGGTCGATGCCCCAAGCCTGTCAGAGTCATTTGGACAGTGCCCTTAAGAATGTGCTCTAACTTTTGGGCAGCCCTGAAGTAGTCAGGCAGTTGGATGAAATGATTGTTGTATGTCCCTTTTAGCTAAGATATTCTATTAGTATTGTTTAAAGAAGATTTTTTTTTTCCCCTGATGGAGAAGTACATACTTCACCTGGAGAAAACTTAGTTAATAGCCTGTTTTTAATAAATAATTTGAGTTACGCCATTTCCTCCTTTATAGAAGGAGAAAATAGAAAGAATTAAATCTAAATGAAACTTGTAATGAAGTAAGAGGATTTTTCCCTAGCTTCATTTCACTGTAAAATCTGCCTCCTTTTTTATTTTTAAAAATTTCTTGTGCGTGCTTTAGTTTTACATAGGAAAATGAACTAAATGTTGGCTGTGTACGGTTCATGAAATAGTTTAAAAAACTTTAAACTATTAAAGTGATTAGGTGGCCAGTGTCACTTTTCATTTTTTAAGCATAGGGCTCACTTAGCATTGTTGACTGTTAACGAGCTGGTTGCAAATGCTGTTTGGTAATGAACAATGATTATTGGACAAATGCTGTGTACTAGCACCACAGAACTATTCTTAAGTGGCCTGAATAGCTCTTTTCACACAAATGGACTTAAATGAGGAGATACTATAGCGTGGGTGTAGAGTTACATCTTAAGATCTTGTATGATCAAGAAATAATACAAATAGGTCCCCCCCTTTGAAAACATTTGCTTTTGAAGCTGAACGACGAATTGAGCTTACCTAGTTTCTGCTAAAATAAAGAAGCGAACACACGGCTTATGACACATCATGAGAAGGATGACTCAAGATGTCAGCTAGCTGTAGTTTTGGAACGTGTTAAAGCCAATTTGCTTAATTTGCTTTAGATTTTGTGCATTTGTGAGCATGTGTAAAACTTGGAGGGTCTTGAGCAGGATAAAATTACAAACGTATTGCATGTGTAATTCTAGTTTTTGTTGTTAAACAAAAAAACCCACTAATTATTACTCTTGAAGAGCTCAGATTCTGCAGAGGTGAAGTCTGGTTTCAGATAGAATTATACAAAGGGCTGTATTTGTTAAGTGTTTGCTCCCCTTTTGGTGGGGCCCAAGGAGAACAAAAGCTAAAGAAATGGAACAGGGCTGTTGATGTACATGGCGCTTTTTTCCTACTTACAGCTATTCCAGTATTTTGGAACTCTCAAGCATGTATCTTGACTGATTCTTCCTTTAAGTAGGGAAAAAAGCAAATTTTATTGGCATGTTATTGATTGGAACAACAAATCCAAATACCAAGTTCTGAATTCAGTGGATTATTTTTGCCACTCATACAAGAGGGGGTGTCTGTCTGATGGCATTAAATTTAGTAATTTTGAATGAACTGGTCTGAGCAATCAACTGTAACTTTATTTAAAAAAACTGCAATTTCTATTTTTTTAAATAAAAGCCTTCTTTTAACTTCTGTGAATTTTGTAAGTCAATTTATACACAGTCAAATTCAGACAGCTTGCAAGGCCTTCTACAAGTGTAATGCAAGTCACAGAAGGAAAGCTCTACTTTCCTTGAAACAGCTAGACCTTTGCCTGCTGTTGGGAAATAGTGAAAAAATTCCCAATTTTGTTCTGCTTTCCATGCAGCGTTCGCTTTACCTATTAATCTGTCTTTATCTCAACACTCCAGTTTCCTCTCCTTTACTCTTCTGATCTTCTCCCCCATCCCACTGGGAGTGAGCAAGCGACTGTGTGGGGCTGAGCTGCCAGCTGGGGTTAAACCACAGCAGGAGCAAAAGAGAAGAAACTTGTCCCCCTCCAGAATGTTGCTATGTTGGTGGTGGGAATTACTGGTGTAAGCAAGGCTTTTCCAGAGCCTTGGATTCAGACATCAGCACTCTTTATGTTAACAAACTGCTAGAATATATCAAGTGATTACAGTGTGTCAGCAAGATAGGAGAACATTTGATGAAGAGTGAGTTTATTCCCGTTAATTGGATGTAATACAGAAGCATCAGTCTGCCTAAAATGTCAGTCATGGCCTTCTCTAGTTGCAGAATAACAAAACATCACAAGCTTTTACTGCAGTACTTTTTTTTTTTTTTTTTTTTTTTCCCCTGCAAAGTGAAACTGTGAAGACATATTTCAGGCTGTATGAAGGATAAAACTACTACATGCCAAATCTTGTACAAGAACTGAAGAAAACTGAGTTTCTACCCTCCCTTTTAATTTTATTGTTTTAAATGTTCTTTGTTATAGTCTAAGCTGACAATAGCTTTAAGAATGCTGTTTCTTAACTGAAAGCTTTATGTTAATAGGGTTTTACTGTTGTCACATACATTTCAAAGCTTTTTTTCTTGTTATGTAAGATGGCATTACGATCTAGAATTAGTTCAAAAGAATGAACTGCTTTGGTCTGGGCGGTCATTAATAGTGGTTCAACATCACTGCACTCAAGGGGTGAGTCGAGGCAGAGAATGTTTTTGCATTGTCTTGTACAAAGCTGTGTTATTTATTTGGTGTATGTGAATCTTCCAAGAATGCTGTAAATGTTGCTGTCTGTGCAGTTTTTGCCACATCTTTATCTTACAGTAACTTAAATTTACCAGATCGCTGTTTATAATTTTGAAATATATACTTCACATTTTTTGCTGTGATAAAAAAGGAGGTTATTAGTCTATGACCAACTGTGCCTTAAATTCAGAAAGTAGTAAATACCAATGGTTCTCTGTACAAAGTGATGTGTGCTGAATAGAAGAATTAATTAGGACCAGCTGGAATGAATTATTGCACTTAAAGGTCATTATTTGTTTTTATCCTTAATATACTATAAATTTCTTATGAGTTTGTGTAACAATCTGGGGAAAAAATATTAAGCCAGTAATTCTTCAGAAATATTATGTTCTTGATCAAATGTTTCGTTTGCTCTTTCCTATTATAGGTGAAATATTACAGACACTTGGCACCCGATCACTTGCTTCAAATATGCCATCGACTTGGACCGCTTCTAGAGCAAGAAATTCCCCAAAGCGTCCCCGGGGTGCAGACGTTATTAGGAGCTGGCAGACAGTCTTTGCTTCGTACAAACAAAAGTATGAAAATTTTATGAGAGTTTGGAGACTTCTTGATATTTTATGTCTTTCTGCGTTTTCACATAAAAAAAAAACCCCACTTGCCTACTTTTTCCTGTGTGTGATTCTTTTAAAACAGGTTGCAAACACGTTGTATGGAAGGGATCTGCTCTTGCTGCACTACATTGTGGGAGGCCTCCAGAGTCCCCTGTAAATTATGGCAGTCCACCTAGTATAGGTAAGTCAATTTTATTTTTGCACTGGCACTGTAATGCCTAATTCCTAGGGTGATTGATCATTAGGATGATGAGAGCTAAATAGTAGTTCTGTTTATATTTGTCCTTCTTTGTGTCATATACCTTACCTTTAGTATTGTTTTTATTAAGACTTTGTGCTGCCATATTTAGCCATTTGTATGTGGAGAAAAGATTTGGTATTGTAAATTCATATACTCGTTCTGCTCTGAAGCTAACTTTGTCCTTGAAGGATGGACATAAATGGAATAAGATATATTTCAACAGTGAATACATACAAATAAAACTCTTATTCTTAAATATGAAGTAAAGCTGTCAGTAGATGAAAAACTAGTACTATGCAACAACTTACAGTCAGGGCAGTGTGGCTTGCACCCGTTGTTACAAAGAATAAGTCATGTAGACCGGTAATGGATTTCTTTGGAAAGCTTTGAGTGTCTTATAGAAGTTACTCTTTCCACTCTCTGGTCCCTCCAGTAATTTTGTATCTGTGCTGTATTGTGAAGCATGCATGTGCTCTGTGCTGTTGAAAAGCTGGAGGCCAGGTTTGGTTTTTTTTATGCAGTAGTTTTGTAATATTTTATTTGTCTTTTCTGGTTATTTTTAAGCTCACATATGGTCACTAAGATGTGTTCATTAGTTTTCAAACTTTTAACAAGAAGTTACTTGTTTTTCAAATGCAAGAAGAATCAAGATGTGTGGTATTTTAGGATATTCTTTAAGGAGCATTCTTTTTCTTTATAGAAAAACGTGCAAAATCACTGGTGTTTTTTCATCTTTCTCTCCTTACCTACAGGAAATGGGGTATGGTTAAGATGAAATTGCCAGCGTGGATTATACCAAAACAGTAGTGGTTTATAGCAAAACTTGTAGTTGCAGATAGATGTGCAAATGTTGGAATAGAGTGGGCACAGAATATCTAATTGATTGGCTCCTGGTCAGGTGCAGCTGCATAAGAGACAAAGGTTTCTGTCTTGGCAAAAAAGAAAAGACTGAAGATGTATTGAGGGAACTAACAAGTAACAACGTACAAATGTTAGCCAGGTGCTTTTTGGCATGGAGTCATTTTTTAATCTTGTAACTTGCCATTAGGATCTTACAGTCTGAAATCCTTAAGGAAGCTACCGGTAGCCAAATTAAAAATCAAATCTCAAAAAGCATACCTTTACACCTCACCAGGAGAATTGCAGTTTTCTTTTAACAGCTGAAGCAGAAACATGCTACCACTCAGAAGCTCTTTGGTTGAACACAGCCAATTTTGACTTGGTCAGGTGGCAGAGTATTTGGGGTTCTAGTAGCACTTCTTTTTTTCATGCTCAGATTGTGTGCTTTCCATGGTATTTCTGTAGATGCTTGAAATATAGGAAGAAAACATGGTGTTGCTGGATGTCTAGAGCTGAGTTTTCAGAGCCTAGTATGTTCAGAGCTAGTATGTGTATTGGCTAGAGGTAGTTTACTGAAATTGTCATGTAGCACCTGCATCCATTCAGCGTGGTTTTATCTAGAGCTCTTGTTTTGTTATTTATGTAAAGAGCTTTTTCTGTGTTGTGCTCTAGATGTGGAGGAGAAAACGCTTGTTGCTGAGTGGAATAATTCCCCTCTTGAGTGGCTGTGCTTTGGATTGAAAGATTGTAAACTTGGAAAGTCTTGGGCTACATCAGCAGCTATTTCTGCAAGGTGGCTGGAAGACCGAGCTTTTTAACAGCTCTTGATTTCTCTGGTGGTTGCTTTACCTTTTGCTTTGCTTGGGGAATACATTTTAAAACATGTTGGAGGCGTCGGAGTAGAAGGGACTGTTTTGCACTGTGCTTTAGCTTTCTCCATGGGTACCTAGTTATTAAAGGGAGAAAGGCTGCTGTGTGAAATCCATGACAGCTGGAGTTCAAAGAAAGTTATGGAGTTGCCATGGGTAGAGGAATTAAACGTTAAAAAAGCCCCACCAACTTTAAGGTTCTTTTTAAGGAAGAACAAGTGAGGCTTTCTAAATAAATGTTATTTTTATTGAATCTTTTGCAGACCACTGAATATTTGTAAAATTGCTGTTATTTCAACATAGCGCTTTTTTTCCTGACCAATAATTTCCTTTTCCAAACATTGAGATAAGTGCTGGTAACTGAATGTTTTGAATTGTGAAGTGTATTTGGATTTTTTGGTTGTCTTGTTCGGAGCTGTGTGTTAAGGCATTTGGTTTTGATTTATCCTATTCTAGTCTGACCCTATCAATGAAATCATGAAGTGGAATGACATTTCCTTTATAAACTGAACTAAAAAATTTTGTTCTGTTTCCTTAAATAACTTCCATTTTCCCCTGGGAAGGCTGTAGTTTATGTATTTGCCTAACAAACAGAACAGTGGGAACCTATTACTCTTCGGGCTGTATGTATTTCAGGTGGAGAACACATTAATGCTAGAGGAACAGAAAAGATACTGTGTTTGTCTTGTGCAGGGAAAACCTAATTTATGTTTCACTGAACATACAGAAATATTTACTCATTTCCTAGGCTGACAAACCAGTGCAATTATGATGCTGATGGGATATTCTTTAGAATTAAATTTTTGTGTATGCTGTGCCAGCTGCTTTGTAGGTAGCTGGTTTACATGAAACAAAAATACATCTGTACAAATACACACTTTTCCAGAGAAGTACGGAATGAACAGAGTAGAACATAAGGACAAACAAATCTTGACTGAGGAATAATTTTTGTCCAGTTGCTATCACTTGTGCAAGCTACTTTATGAAAAAAGGCCGGAGTGCTTGATGAAGAATAAAAATAGCTGTGTCAAATGTCCCATCTTCTTGGATGCAGAAACACAAAAAGAACTTCCCCACCTCCTGGATCCCCCAAGTAGTTTTTGGGAACTATTGAAAAAGCACAGAACCAAATAAAAGCTTTGAGAGCTTTGAGCTCAGAGCTCTTGGGGAAGTCGGTTGCTCAGGTGCGAAGACCTGAATGAGACTGGCTGTTCACCCAAGACAACAAAAAATGTTTTTCTGACCAGTGACTATATCCGCTTTTCAAGAATAGTATTTTGTGGTCTTGCTGAATAGTCCACTTCAAGAAATGTTCAGAGACGTTTTGCACTCTTCTCACAGTTTCTTTGTTAAAGGATGCTGCAGTTTTGGCTGTAAAGAGAATGTGAGATTCTGAAAGTAGTGTAGATGTCTATTTTTAGACCTGGAAATTAACCTGAGAGTACTTTGTGTAACTACATTATTCTGTTAATTGTATTAAAAAAAGAAAACCCAACCCCCAAACAACCTTAACCCCCCCCCCCCAAAAAAAAAAACCCAACCCCCCAAAAAAACCCTAAAAGAGAAGTCCTTGTGTTTAAAGTTCTGTGTAAAATTAATATCTTGTTGCACAGGTTTATTCATGTCTCAAGTAAATTATACTGAAGTAAATGACTTCTTGTCATGCAAGAAGAAATGAGCCATAGAAGTCTTACGGTTCTTACACTTGGAGAAAATAAGAATATATATAGTGAAAGAAGTGGGATTACATTAAAGTCAGAGAAGAGTTTGGAAATGCTGTAGTTTGTAGGGCTTTCATTTCTTTTTACTTTGCCCTTCCAAACGTCTCACCGCCCACCTCTCTGAATTAATAAGGGTTGGCAGTTACTTTACATATAATATTAATTTGCTTAATTAAAGTTTCAGATGTGTATATATATTTTTTTTTGTGTATTTTCAGAAATGTTCCAGTGGGGAGTTGGTATACTTCTACCTTTGTGAAATGCCCAGAGACAAGCTCTGGCTTGATGAAACTGCTACCTTAACTGCTTTACTCTGTTGACAGTCATCTTTAAGCCAGGAGACTTGGAGTACTGCAAAGAGCTTAGAAGTTGAACAGGAAGATGATAGGAAGATAAAAGTCAATTCAAGCTGCTTTTTTGATCTTGGACATCTTTAAAGAAACAGCCCAAAACTGAGAGCTTGATACATTTAGTCTTACTGGCTTGAAGAGTGAAAAGAGGAGTCTAGCTGTCTCTTTATTATTATTTTTAACAACTCTGAATGCCTTGCTGTTCATTAGAGGTGTGTCTCAAGTTATGAAATGTGATTCGATATGAGTAAGTGTTTTAAGTGGAGTATATTCCTAAAATGTCCTTCCAGGTTTCTTCTGAATCTGTTTCTATTTTTGTGTGATTAGAAGGGGAATAAAGGTGATTCCTGTTCTTCAAAACAGAACTTCTGTTACTTAAATACAACTCCAGAAGGGAGGAAGATGAAAGATAAGGTTTTTGTGTGTACTTTTAAAAAAATCTAACTTATACTTCATACAAGATTAAATTGGGTTTATCACTGATTAGTGGATAATGCGGATCACTATCCCCCATCTTTTGGACATATTGGACGTTCCAGGATAAGCCCATGTAAATAAGGTGATAGAAGTGGTCACTTTGATGAAACTAAAATAAGAAAGCTGGGGTGAGGGATGGATATCGTTAGAGATAATACTGCCGTATCTTACAGAAACCTGAATTTATCTTCTTTTACAGATTTCTGCCTGTCTCTGAGTTGCTTGTTCTGTCTTGGCAGGGAGTGAGTTAGAGGCATTCTAAAACTTTGAAGGCAACTTTATTGGTGCCTGTTGTCTGCCTGCTGACTGTGAGAAGATCCATACTGTTTGATAAGTTCCTCTGAAAACTCCCACCACTTTACCTTAATCAGCTTTATGTTCAATTTTTAAATTGTTCTGAGGGAAACCAAACAAATAAGGTGATCTTGACTCTTAGAGATGTGTGGGTTTCAGATTAAGGTTGTTGGCAGCTGTGAATTTTAGCAGTAGAAGTGAGATTTTTAAAAATTTCCATTTTACAAAGTTGTTTTAGGAGCACAGCTCTCCTCGCAGTTGTTGTGGTTTAGACCCAGCCAGCAGCTGAGTACCATGTGGATGCTCACTCACTCACTTCCCTCCCCAAATCCCCCCACTCCCCGGCCCCCTACCCCAGTGGGACAGGAGGGACAGTTGGGACTAAAAAGGAAAGCTGATGTGTTGGGGTAAGGACAGTTTACTAGGACAGCAAAGGAAGAGGAAAGTAACAGCAACAATACTTTAAAAAGTACGTAGAGAACAGAGGCTATGGACACAAACTGAAATAGAGGAACTTCTATTTAAACATAAGAAAACGCTCTTTGGGAATGGTCAGAGCTCTGACACAGGTTGCTCAATCTCCATCCTTGGAGATACTCAAAACCTGGCTGAACACAGCTGTGGACATCCTGCTCTAGCTATGACCCTGCTTGAGCAGGACAGTTGGACTAGGACATCTCTAGAGGTTCCTTTCATCTCAACCATTCTGTGGCTCTTCGATACCAGACCATTTCAGTCTTTGAGGCTGGCTATCTTTTGCAAAGATGAGCCCGGTTACCTAAAAACTAGAGGCCAATTTTATTTTGAACCAATTAATAAACAACTGATAGGAGCTTGAATGATAAAATTTGTGGCAAAGTGATTTTCAAATGATCAAAATATCAGCAAAATACATGGCTTTCTCAGGCCACTGATCAACTGATCAGTTAGCTTCATTACTGAAGAATCCTGATTTTGAAACCAAATGTCATTTAGAAGTGGTCTACTGTCATCCTGTGTTGCACAACCACCAGTTAGTAACATCTGCTTTTTTGGTTTGTTTTAAGTTTTATTTATTTATCTTTAAAACAGGATCTTACGTATAAGTAGTAATCTTCATTTTCTTAGCTGGCCAAGCATTGGACTGGCATTCTTCCGTGAAGTATCCACTTCACAGTGCTCTTCCAGCAAAGTGCAGGTGTTGTTTTCTTCCTGCCTTCCAACTTTTCTTGCTTTTCTTCATGTTGGTGACTTGCTGCAAGTCCCAACCAGTGCTCTCTAACCCTTCCTTCCCTCCCTTGTTATGTATGGTTTGTGGCTCCCTCTGTAGCTGTGTAACTGTGTGTACCTTATCACTCTTCCTGTGATTAACACCTTGGTTCGTACTGACTCATTTCTGTGAGGCCAAGCAAAATTTAACCAAGGCAGAAGTCTGCTAATATGGTTAAAACAAGAGAGATAGCAGACTTGGTGTCATAGGGTTTCTAAAATAACTTTTTTCCAAATGATTTTAAAATCAAGGTAAACTAGATTAGGGACCACATAAGGCCTGACAGGTTTTGATGCCAGATATGGATAACAGTCATTGTAAAACAAGGGCTATAATTATTCCAAAGGCATTATTATTAATAATAGTTGGTAGCCCTTCTCAGTTTGGCTTTCACCAGACAATTTGATTGTTCACCTGCAGGAATTTTTTTTTGAGACATAGCTATTTTTAGCATTTACCTGCATTCTAGGTGGGGGGGAATAAATGCTGGTGTTCTAGCAAAGTGTGCTGGTGACACGCTGGAGTCGGCAATGTTTGGAATAAAGGGTGGGGATAGGTCACTTACAGAATGGATCATGTGCCAAAGTCAGAGTAAATGTAAGTGTAGTGAGATGGAAGGCTGTATCAAAGACAACAGTGGATGGGAGAACTTCATTTACAATAACAACAGAAACACAGTTTGAGAAGGCTATGGACAGTGTTCAAACCTGCAGGAGATTGATTCTTCCTCCAGGCCCCCAATTGCATGATCTTGGTAAAAAATTTTCTTCCCACAGAACATAAGTTCAAAACACTGGAGTCTTTTTCTGCATGTCAAATAACTTTTTGATTCACTTAATTTTTTACCAGTTTGGGGTTTTTTTTTTGTTTGGGTTTTTTTTTGTTTGTTTGTTTTAAATTTTGTTCAAGACTGAAGAATGAGATAGATCCCAATTTTCTTGTTTCAAGTTATCATAGTGTTGCCTCTTATTTCCTGCAGTAGGTTGATGGTTACTGAACAATGGTCACTTCAGCTATTGAGTTTCCCAGGGATATATGAACTAGTAACAAGTTCCCCATTACCACTTCACATTGGTGAGCATATCATCAGAAATACTGACTTAGGTTCTGTTAAACTTAATCTTCTTCAGTGATTTAAAAACCAAACCTGAAATTTCTCAGGTGGTACTTAAAGTTTTTCATAAATTCAGATGTATATTAAAAATTACATGCTTATATGAAGTCATTGGTAGTTTTATCCTAAAGAGTCTGCAGTTTTACAGGCAGAACATGTTTGCAAATTAAACTTTTAGTTAAGCTTTTTTTTTCCTTTTTTGTGAGCTACAGTTTCATTGGAAGGTGTTCTTAGAAGCTGATTTCCATCTTACATTAAGAGCAAACAAAAGGTAACTTCTGAGTAGGTCGAGATTATTGTGTAAACTCACTTTATTGTTGTGACAGAGACCTTCCTTATTATGTTTATGTTTGTGTGGTTGGTTGGCTTTTCTGTTGTTGTTTGAGGTTTGGTTTTCTTTGGTGTGTGGTTTTGTTGTTTGGATATTTTATTTTATTTTTTTTGTAACTGCAGGAAGATTTGTCAGAAACCAAAACTAGATTTATCTTGTGACTGAACTAATCTTGGTTTCTTGCTGTTCTAAAGTCGACTGTTGGCAAGGAAAAGCTTTGTCATAAAGTAAATGCAAATGCATCTTTTTCTTGTATCAGGAGCCAGTGAAGAAGATGTAGAGTCTTAAGGCAGTAGTGGTGCATTGACTAGAAATGCCTCACTCCACAGCTAATGATCCTGCTCCTTCACAAAGCATCCTGAAAACTTCCTTGAATCCATGGGCTACACAGGCAGTTAACTAAAATATTTCAGGGCTGTTCTTATGGCATGAGGCCAGTGGGCTTGGCACTTGTCCATACCACTAAGTGCTTTTGCTCGTTATAGACTAGCTACAATCCAGTTTGCATATTTAATGTAGTTTGACCTGTGCTGACTCATGAACTAGTGTCTGGTTGGCCTGGGCCAAAACCAAGCAGTGCGAGAGGTTTGTGTCTGTTTGCTAGTCCATGCCCAGACCCCTGTCCTGGTCCTGATCAGTTCTCTAGTACAGGTCACAAATAAAGGCTGACTAAGCAGAGTAGCAATGAAAGTATCAGCTACCTCTCTTGGCACCGATAGGTCTTGGTTTTCATCAGTGTATAGTGCTGTGGATGATGTTGGGCGTTGATGTTTTTACTTCTCATGTATTCAGAAGCTGGAGATCTGAATATATTACCTACATTATCGCAGTGTATTGCCATTCTTTGGTCTAATGATGGCATGGGGAGCCATTTGACTAATATCTGTGTATCTATGCATATGAGCATTATACTGTGTTGCTTTATCATTGTGTGAGTAGCAGTTTGAAATTCATAACATTGAGATTTATTTCCTTTACTGAAGTTTTTGATGGAAGATTTCAGGTCTGTTAAAACAGAGTAGATTCCCGCTCCTTGGTCGCCTTGACTTTTATACTTGAAAATAATCCCAAACTCTTTGAACAAAGTTCTGTTAGTCAAGATCAGAATGTTCTGTGAGGTTTTGGTAAATTTACAGAAACATTTTGTTTGGGGCTCTTTGGTTTGTTTAGCTGTGGTGAGTAGCAATATTCTTAAAAAGAAAAAAAAAAAAAGGGGTAGCCTTGCGTAGGCTGCCTCAGTCCTCCTAAATTTCTCACACAAGGTATAAAGTGAAATGTGTATGTTTGAGCACTTAAAGTTGGAAGTTTTGTTACATCTTTATGTATGTAACATGTGGTTTGGTACGTTTTTTGCACATCTGTAGCACAGGCTACTTTTGTATGTATGTTTCCCTAACTATGGTAAAATGAGAGAATAACTAGAGTAAGCTATTCATCTGCCAAGTGATCCGGTATCAAAATAAGTTTTTCCACCCTGGAGAAGTATTTTAGTTAATGAACCCAATATAAATGCCGTCTCTTCTTTTTCTTTCCCCATTTGGTAGTGGATACCCTGTTTTCAAGAAAACTAAATGGAAAATACAGACTTGAACGCCTTGTTCCAACTGCAGTCTATCAACATATGAAGATGCACAAACGAATTTTAGGCCACTTATCTTCGGTATACTGTGTCACTTTCGATCGGACTGGCAGGCGAATATTTACTGTAAGTACAAAAGTCTTTATTTTTGTTGATTATTCTTTTTTTTTTTTTTTTTTTTAGAAGTACAGATAGCAAGTCACCTACTTGTTTCTAAAAGCTAAATGTACGGATGTTGTGTATCAAGAGCAGATATGTGCTTTACTGTCATATATGCGTTTAATAAGGTGCATGCTGAAATAGTTGTGGCATGTATTTCTTAAGGCTAGATGTCACAGTGATCTGTGTATTTCAGTCAGCAAGCAGGTTATTTTCAGTGGAAAGGAATTATGTAGATGTAGATTCTTTATGTAGAGATTCTTTATGTAAAGAATCTCTTTCCTCTGGACTGATTTTCCCTAGCAAAAATATATAAGGAAGAGAATGGACTAACCGCCATAGCATTTCAAGTCAGAGTGGAGAATTGTTATGTAATTAAATGATTATTTTTACTCTTCTATAACTTCTTTTGAATTCAAAGCACGATTATTAAGTGTAACTGTTTGGGGATCTACTTAGGTTTGGTACAGGACATTGAAGGAAACTGTAAAGCTGAAAATTCACATGGTGTGTTGTAAAGGAATGTTACTTCACAAGGAATTGTCTTTATGAGACCCCAGGACGATTATTTTTCTATTGGTGTTCTTAGTGTTTTTAATTACTTGGAGTGTTTTTGTTGTTGGCAAAAAATAAATATTGGTTGGATGTCTGAAACCAGTACTGAAATTGCAAGTATCCCAGGGAAGGGAAATTGTAAAAACAGATAGGTGTCACGTCTTGGTAAGTAGTCAGTTTTAGTAGGGTGAAAGATCTCATGAACACACACTCCATGCCAGTCTAGGATGCTTTGGCTGCATTTATTACCTTCCCCACAAACACTGGATGTAACTGATAGCTTTGTGGATGCAGGAGCTCATCGTGTCCTTTCTAACCTCATGGCAGATATCTCAAACAGTGTAGGTGGAAGTATGGTTCACTTCTCCTACTTCATGTATTGCAGTCCTAACGTCTAAGATTCTTTCAAGGCAGTTGTAAATATAATTCACCTTTTCACCCACTTAAGTTTTGCATCGTTGTGTGGAGGGATGTGTGGCTGTACAGATGGGACACCTGCAATATTTTTGAACAGACTTGTTTATTTGTTCACTTGTTACTTAAGGCATAGCAGAGAATTTTTTTATATTTATTTAGCTTTCATCAGCAAGCTAAGTCCCTCAGCAGTCATAGGCATTAAATTCTTACGTCCTGTAGTTTATGCATGATTAACTTATTGGGAAAAGGGCACTCTGATACGGGTTTATTTTACATCTGACATGATAGAATGGATTAGAGCTTTAGGAGATTGGTATACTCGGTACACTATGTTCATCTTGTTCACCTCTAAATAGAAACACCTGTTTGTGCTTCCTAGATGAATTGCATAAAACTCCTTCTTAAAGTCTTCTGATTCTTCATTTTCCTAAAACTTCCCATGTTCCTAAAAATCTTTCCTCTTCTAGAGATATACTAAACTTCCCCTTGGGTGCCTCTGCAATGATCTTTCTTTGTTGCACATTCCCTTCTTTCTGTTTTGCAGGCTGATGTAAAAGTGATTAAGAGAGAGTTCCCTTGGCTGTATGAGCAATTTGTTTCCAAAAGAAAAGTAGAACCTGAAATAAAACGGAGGGAGCAATATTGCTTCTGCAGCCCCAGAGCTTTGCTGGCAGTCCTTTGCTGACAGCCTGTGTCCTCATATGACTGCTTGAAAAAGCTCCCAGTTTAGACTATGATTACTTCAATCTAGTGTTGAATAAAGTGCCTGTAGAAATTAATTGTGTTGGTAAATTTTCATACTGAAGAGCCTGGGACAAAACTTCTTACCCTTGTGTTCTCAGGTAAATCCAGTATTTTCTGTGTGCGTGTTAAAGTGATTCCCATCAGTGGGGTTGTATTCCGCAGTCCATTAAAATCCAAGTTGGTGTAGCTGGCATGATGTAGCCAGTAAATAAATAGTCATGAACTATCTTCTTGTAATTGCATCTGTATAATGAAATGGTGCCAATTCTTTTCAATCTAGACCACTACACTTTCTAAAGTCTCTAGTGTAGTAAGTAGAAATAGTAATTTATAATAACAAGTGAGCCAAACTTCATTCCAGGCATGTCTGCTGCCAGCATGGAAATTTGCATGCATCAACAGGGAGTTGTCCTTGCTGTACATTGTTAGTCTACAACCTCCAACATTCAGTGTTGACACTAGCTAGATAAGAGGCTGGTTTAGATTTATAATTGGTTCTAGAAGATTCATCATAAGTTTCCTTTTTCCTCCTCCTGGCCTCTGAAGGATTGAAAGCCGCTAAAATCACATTATGTTTTGCTTCAAATTAAAAGGAAAAGAAAGTGATCTCAGCACTCTTTGGAGTCATACTCTTCTGGGAGATGTGATCTTTGCTAGGAAGAAGATGCTCTTAGTGTGCCTAAAAGCAATGAAAGCGGGACATTATGCAGTATTCCTACTAGCTAGTAGGTCGTGTGGTGACTGTTTCTATTTATATTCTCTTATGGATTTTACAAGAGATTTCTGAAGATTCACCTCTTTTTAAATTTGTTTTGGGTTTTTTCTTCTGAATACACAAAAATATTCTTAATGTAGAATTGTGTTTTCTTGGTAACTTAGTAGAATTTGAAAATAAGCTACATTTACGGCACCTTTACTTCAAAGCCGCAGCTAAAAGACCTATATCAGCCATCAGTGAAGAAAACCACAGTCTCTATTTCTGAGACTCTGTGTTCTAGATCTCTTGGAAAGTGTGACTTGCAGAACTCAACAGAGTAAAGAAACAAGCATTATCTTTGGTTCCTGCACTACTTAATTTTCTGACTGTAAAGAAGGATGACCATCTTCTTTTTCCTCACCTTGATTTTCCTTTCTCCTCTGAGATCACTCTTTCTAGGGAATAATAAACAGCATTGTGTGTAATGGCCTGTGTAGGATTTCCAACCCTGTAGTAATTTGTATGTCCTGTGGTAGTTTCACTTCAGCCCACTGGTTGACTTTCCTACCATTACGCAGACACCGGTTCTACCCCATACCTTGGCAATGCCATCATCAGCTCTCCCTTGGTGCTGAACTTGTTCTAGGCTTCACTTTTGATAAATGCTTTTTAATAGGCATAGAATTTATAGCAGTTATAGATGTAACTGTGGAAACATGAGCTGTGGTGTAAGCCAATGCCCTTGCTAGTGGAACTGCAACAGTGTCCTGGTTTCAGGACACTGTTTCAACCCACAGCCGGGGTGAAACCACAACAAACAGTATTTTGAGTTGTGAATTGTCCCGTTCAGTTCAGGTAGAATCCACTGAGTTTGTTTGAACTCTAACGGTGCTGTTATCTTGCAAAGATGCTACAGAATTTACAATTTACCTTAGCAATCTTTTTTTCCTTTTCCCTCTGTTTTTTCCTTCTTCCCTGCCCCCTCCCCCCTTTTTTTTATTGCTGAGACTTGCTAACAATCATTTCATTTTTCTCTCTAGTGAAGATATACAACACATGTTTCCATAGCTAAACTATAGCCAGATGGTAGAGACCAGGCTGGTTTTATGCTGATCATCTTCCCTTGGTTTGCTGTTATTAAATAGACTTCTGAGAACCCTCCAGGTTGCATTAGGTCCCAGAACTAGCTTTCCTTTTCTTGATTTTACACCTTTAAATTGTTAATATGTAGGTTGCTCTCCATCAGTTGCATTCTGCGCACAGCATTTTAGGGGTCTCATAATGCAGGGTTTGGTTTATTGGTTGATATTTTTTTTTCCATACTGTGTTTTGAACAATCTGTTCATCCAGGAAAATGACTACAGGCTGTAAGCTTACTGTGAAGTCAGTAGCTTATTCATAATATGGATCTGTACAATGTGAGAATTGCAGAAATATGGTTTATGTAATATGTATAGTTCTGTAGACAGAGGGGTTTTTTTGGTTTTTTTTAAATTTGTGCAGCTCCAAGAACAACAGGGCTGGTGTTTTGAGATTTCTGGAGTATGATGCAATTAATATTAATGGCTTGGTTCTGTTCTCATGCATGCACTGCTTTGAGAAAGACATTAATCCACATGTGAGCAATTTCTACCCCCTGGAGTGTTTCAGAAGTTTTGTGTTCCTTATTTCCTTATTCTCTGTTCAGGTCTCTCTTAAGCAGCGAGGCTGTCATTTGTCACACGTGCACACACGTCTGGTCTCTTCTGCTTCTTGGGGGTTTTTTGGTGGTGACTGCACTTTCGAGAAGAATATACAAGCTGCTTCATGAGGCTCACATTATGATGACAGCAGAACCGAATCAACCGATACTTGGATAATCATTCAGATACCGTTACTCAGATAATCATTGCATCATGTAGGTGTAGGCTTTGAACCTTTTTGAAGTTTTAGAGGCAGGTGTGCAAATTTGAATCTAGAAGCACAGGAAGTGTTATCAAAACTTACTGAGTAGAATGGGGAAGAAGAAACCTACAAATCTGAGTGCTTGTATGTTTGTTTAAAGGAAGCAATGGGATTAAAACAATCTGCTTAGAGACTTACAAGCAGAGTTTAGAGGAAAAAAAGGAGCCCTTTTTCCATGGGAGAGGAAGCTTTTTGTTACGTATCCTGAGGAATGTGAAAAGTAGAGTAAGAGGCGAATATGGGCCAGAAGCATCTCTCTTAACAGGGTGGCCAGTCTGTTGAGGAGTGTGGTAGAGTAGGAGTGATGCAGGAGGAGACGACAAACCACAGTCACATGGAAGTTGTAGACTTACTGTGCAAGCAAAGAATGTGGGGTGATGTAGACAGAAGGAACCCTGAAAACAACAAAAAGGGTTGAAGGGGACCCACCCCGAGGGTATGAACACAGATGAAGAAATGCATTAGGGGGAAAGCTTTCATGCTTTCAGAAATCAGTCTGACTAGGTGCTCATCTGAAGTGCCTGTATGCTAATGCATGCACTATGGAGAAGAGCAAAGGGAGTTGGAGCAAGGCTTTTGGGAAGGCAGACCACGATGACAAGGTGTGGGAGTTGCTCTTTAGGTGTGAAAGCAGCAGGAATGCATGGAGTTCTGTCTGGGGATTGCTGAGAGCTCATGGGTTGAAGGTTAAAGGGCAGGCCAAAGCAGGTGATGTTGGTGTGGGTGTCTGCTACAGGCTGCCTGATCAGGGAGAGGTAGATGAGGCCTTCTTGAGGCAACTGTAAGAAGCCTCACCTGGTCCTTGTGGTGGACTTGAACCACCCTGGTATCTGCTAGAGGAGGAACACAGCAGCATGCAAGCAATCCAGGCAGTTTCTGCAGTAGTGCATTGATGACAGCTTCCTGGCACAGGTGACTGGGGAGCTGACAACAAAAGATGCTCTGCTGGATCTGATAGTTAAGAACAGTGAAGAACTGTTTGTGAATATGAAAGTCAGGGGGAGTCTTGTCTGCAGTGACCATCAAATGATGGAGTTCAGGATCTTGTGAGAAGGGAATAAAACAAAAAGCAGGATCATGACCCTCAAATTCAGAGGAGAAGACTCTGACCACTCTGAGGACAAAAATCTTTTTCTCCTATGAAGAATCCTGTGTGATACGATGAGGGCAAGAGAGGAGGGGTCATGGGGAACTGGTTGTTTTTTAGGGATAGTCTCTTTCAGAGGGAAGACTGGTCCATGCTGATGTGCAGGAAGGCAAGCAAAGGTGGCAGTAGGCCTGCATGGATAAGCAAGGAGCTCAAACACAAAATAAAACTCGGGCACAAAAAGGAAGTGTGCCAAGAGGTGGGAGCAGGGACAGGTGACTTCAGAGAAATACAGAGCCACTCTCAGAAAGTTCAGCGATGGGTTTAGGAAAGCTGAAGACAGCCTGGAGTTGAATCTGGCAAGGGATGTGAAGAGCAACAAAAGTAGTTTCTTCAAGTATATCAGTAACAAAGAGGGAAGACCATGGAAAATATGGTTCTACTGATGAATGGGGCAGGAGAATTGGTGATGGAACCTGGAAAAAGGCAAAATGCTTGACTGCCACCTTTGCCTTTAGTGGCAAGACTTGTCTTAAAGGAGTCCCAGGTCTTTGAGACAAGACTGAAAGTCTGAAGCAAGGAAGACTTCTCTTTGGTTGAGGAGGAATGGCTAGGAAATGTTTAAATGAACTGGCCATATACAGGCCTGTGAGACCTGATGGGAGACCCTGGCAGATGCTGAGGGCACTGGCCAATGTCCTTGTGAAGCCATTCGTGGTTATCTTTGAAAGGCCATGATGATCAGGCATGGTTCCTGAGGACTGGAAAAGAGTACATGTCACTCCTCCCTTCAGGAAGGGCAAACAGGTTGTTCCAGGGCACTACAGACCATTCATCTTCATCTCTATCACCTGAGAAGGTGATAGAGCAAATTCTCCTTAAATCCATTTCCAAACATACTAGCAGAAAGAAGGTGATCAGAATAGATCTCTGAAGGGGAAACCATTCCGTTCCAAACTGATGACCTTATATAATGAAGTGACTAAGCTGAATGAAGAACAGTAGTGGATGGTTGTTTTTCTTGAGGCTTTCAGTGTGGTCTCCCACAGCATAATCACTTGACAGGCTGATCAAGTACAGGCTAAATAAGTGGGCAGCCTGACTGAAAATAGCCTGAACTGCCAAATTCAAAGGGTTGTGCTTAGCGACCCAAAGCCCAGCTGGATGCCAGTCCCTAAGGCTGTACCACCACATTTGCTACAAGACTTGTACTTTTTAATATTTTCTTTAAGGACCTGGGTGATGGGGCAAGGACAAGATCAGTAAATGGGCAGAAGAGAACAAAATGGGAACTGTTGATAGATCATCCTGGGAAACTTGCACTGACCCTATTTGAGCAGGACAGTTGGACTAGACAATCTCCAGTGGTTGTCGTGCGTCCTCCTGTTTCCACCCCCGTCCATCACCCCACCAATGACTCTGTGATTCTGTCCATCCATTTGTTCAACTTTTCAGACCGTGGCTGTTTTCCCTGGGCTGGCACTGTGGCAGTCTAGCAGTCAGATAAGGCAAGTGTGTACCACAGAATCTCATCATGGAAGTTCTGTGCATAAGTAGAAATAGTACAGGCTTGTACCATTGTTCTCTCTACCCAAGAGGCAGAAAATGTAATTATCAAGTGTCCCTTATCTCCTTTGTCAAATAGACGTGTCCCTGTAACAGTCCCTCTTAAGACAAAGTTTTTAAAAGTAGAAACTGGCTGTTACTTGTGTAATGTGTGGGGCCTACAGAGAGCTTCTAGCTGCTTCTTGCAGGATCCATCTCTGCAGCCCTCCTTCTCTACCAGTACCTAGCAAAACTGTGACCAGTAACTAACCAAGACCACAGAAAGGAACAGTCCTTGGTTGAGTGGTGAGATTAAATGCTCAGAGCGGTGCTCTTCTGTGATACAGATCGCTCAACCTCAGTATTCTTTAAGGACGAAAGAGAAATCTCAAATCTCAAATCACTGAAAGTGAGTATGCAGTAACACAGAATTTGTTTGACAGATTTAATTGGAGGCTCAGAAGTTTATGCCAAAAATAACTAGGGCAGAGGTTTGGGAGATGTTTTATGCCCATATCTTTGCATTTATGGTTGCATCAAAGAGGGTAACTGCCTGTGAGTCAGAAACAGCTTCTTGTTCACTGTACAAAACGTAGGCCTGAGGCAGTTGTCCGATTTGCAGGGTATTGCTACAAATGAGAATGGGTGTATAACTGTTAGGCAACTGCAGGTGTGGTGTTCTCATCCTGTTCTCAGACAGTAACTGGGAATCTGAACTAATGTAACGGCTAAAATTTTGCTACCTGTTCAAGTAGAGAATGTTTTGGTGGATTAGGAATATGAAGTTACTATTAAAGTTAGGTGAATGAAAACTAAATAAAGAGTGTGCTAAATAAGCAAAATACATGCCATTTACCTGTTTACAAAAGCTGTAATGTTGAAAATTCTATCAGTAGCCTCAGCATCTTTTGAGACTTTTGGTTGTTTGGCACTTGCATGCACTGAATGCTTATCAGTCTTTTAACAATCTGCCCTTTGGTCCCTGTAATTAGGATTATTTTTTTCTTTTACATTTTTTTAATAAAAGGCAGATGATAGCATTACTCTGCCTTCTGGCTTCTTTAAAGAATAAATGCTAGATAAACTTGTGCAGGAGCACTGTAAATAAGACAGAAGAGGAAAAACCCAGGTGAATTGTTTTTATAATAATGTTGTCATATTATAACTTGCTGTGGTGCCTATGTGTGCCCAATGCTGCAGGTGTTAAAAGCCAACACCCAGCGTTGTTACTTCTCCTGAAGCAAACCAAATGAATGAAGTGTTTACAGCAAATCTCCTCTGTCAATGTCTCTGGGCAGTGTTCGAATGTCATTTGTTGAGCAAGGTGCAGTGATAATTGAGACTTTCAGGGAGGCACAGGAATGCAATGATAAAAATGAAGGGCTGAGTTACAAAATTTTTTGCCAGGGCTGTGAATTTGTTGTATACAGGCAAGCAGCTGTTATAAATGTGTTGGAAGACCAGCGAAATGTCAGTTAAGTGTGAACAGGTAGATGAAGCCTCTGAAGTTTGTTGAATATCAAAGCAGGTTTATGGTACTTCATAATGGAATAGCTGTTCCTACAGGTTCCTTACCTCATTGTTACTGTGGTAAGTATGCTACTAATTGTGCTAGGGCATGAAGATAAACTACAAAGATAAGGAACATAAGTGGGATTTATGCTAAATGATGAACACCTGCACTGTTTCAGAATTAATTTTCATGTTTAATGTAAATTTTTATTTTAATATATTGAAACAACTTTGTTTTGTGCTGGAGTTTTGGAAAAAGTCTCTTACTGAAAAGAATAAACCCATCTTGCTTGTAGGATTTGTGATCTGTATTGTAAGTGCATCATGCTTTGTATATACTGTTGAGAATTACTGTAATCCGATGTGTTTTGAATGCAGCCTGGAAAGCTGTTGGGGGGAATATTTATCTATATATGCCACTAGTTCTGTGTTTCAGTTCATTGTGTTAGTTAACTGCAACATGAAAACAGCTAATAGTATGGCTGAAGTGATTTCTACTTTACTTCTAGGGATCAGATGATTGCCTTGTAAAAATCTGGGCAACAGATGATGGAAGGTTGTTGGCTACCCTGAGAGGGCATGCAGCTGAAATATCTGATATGGCAGTGAACTATGAAAACACCATGATAGCTGCTGGAAGCTGTGATAAAATGATCAGAGTTTGGTGCCTTCGAACGTGTGCACCCTTAGCAGTTCTACAGGGCCACAGTGCATCTATAACATCATTGCAGGTAGGTTTTTGCTTTGCAGACTCACCTGAGCAATAAAATGCATCATTTGACTGAAAAAGGAACCACCCGGGAATGTTCTGTGTAGTAAAAATGCATGCCTGGCAACTAAGCTGTGAAGTGAGAAGGCATTTTTGTGGTACACATTGTGAAATAACCTGTTTATTGTCAAAATTCCTGACCCTTGAAGAATGCCAGGCATAATCCTTGTTGAAAAATACTGCCTGATGCATGTGGGCAGTTCTGTTTTGAAGTATCATAGGAACTGCAGTTACTGCTCAGTACTTGGGTTTGTTTCTGTTGCATGCTGTTGCACAACTGGGGTTGTGGGGAGGGAGAACCCAGAGTGTTTTGGCGAGTAGCACAGAAGGGTTGCTCTGAAGGAAGAGAGTAACTGCGAGTAGCATTGTGTTTGTTGTTTTGGTGTTCATTGCAATTTATTTTCCTGTTTTGTTTGGGGTTTTTTTGAGAAGTCAGTGACTTGAGGAACTTCTTAGCACATCTGGAACAGATTAACAGAAAACCTTTTCTTTTTTGTTCTCCCTTTTCCCCTCAGTTCTCTCCACTGTGCAGTGGCTCAAAGCGATACTTATCTTCAACTGGGGCAGATGGAACAATATGCTTTTGGCTGTGGGATGCTGGCACCCTTAAAATAAAGTTAGTTGCTTTTTTTTTCCTAATCAAGAATGATGTACAAATGTTGGAAAAAAATTTTACTAAATCTGACTAAGATTTGACTAAACCAAATTTGTTACTAGCTGTTTCACTGTGATTGTTGGGTATGATGCATTTCTTTTGTAGCTATAGCTTTCTTTTAAGGACTAAGTTGATAATAAAACATTTTGTGGAGTGAAGCAAGCAACTGTATACACAGTTTCGCTGTATCTCTGTTGATTTAGTTAGAACAAAAAAACCAGTAACGTGGGTGAGGTTGTTTGGGTGTGTTTGTAATATGTCAAAGTTGGCACTTTTTTCTTCTGTTAACTATGTAATCTCAAATGAAATGAAAATTATGTTGATAAAATGATTATACTTGAAAACACCCTCCCCTTTTTAAAATTTTTTTTTTAGGAGGTCAGAATGATCTAGTATAAATTAGGATGGTGTATTTTTTTAATGTCTGTTACTTCTGAATCTGTGTTACCTTTCAAAAGTTTCTCTTTGACTTCTGCCATGTTATAGTAGAATTCATGGGCAGCTGGCTATTGGTGGCTGAAATTGAGCCTGAAGTTTATGCTTTGAAGATGCTAAAATTTTTGTCAAGACCCTCAAATAGAGATAATTCCTTTTAAAATTAACGTCTTCAGTGACTTTCAAACACTCTTTGTTCCTTCTTTTCAATTATCACATAACATGTATAGCTTAAAATTGGAAATAGTTGTTTTAGTAATCACTAGTGATTTAGCTTTGGGGATGGGGTATGTTCTTATGAGTATGTTCTCCTGGAAGGCAGGTAGGCTCCATTTTCCTGTAGTTTTTGTAATTGCTGTTAGAATTTATTTTGCAGTGTGCCAGGGTTATGCGGGGCTTGTAGGTACGTTTGCCTAAGTACTTCTCTAGCAGTTTGGACTGTATCTATTTTGATGTTCTCTGGGGGTGTTGGCTCTTTTGGTACTATAGATGAACCTGCTTCTCTAACTGTTAATCCTCTGCTGCCTGGTGCATGCTGTAATCAAAGTAAGACTCTCCTTACAGGGGAGAGGAGGAGATGGCTTACATGCTTATTTTTAACATGTGAAGGAGAGCAGCTGCCAACGTATTATTTGTCTTAAGGTCTCTTAAGCTTGAGCTCTTGTTGACAAGGTGAAATGTTAATTTGACTGATTTGTAAATCTTTTGAGCCCACGTGTTTCTCTTACATTTTTTCCTTAAGTAAATTTTGAGTCTATGGAATTGAATTTTGAAACAAATTTTGACATTTGAGTAAGCAGAATTAATGAGACTTTAGTTGGTTATACTATACGAACTTGGAGATGAATGTTTAGAAATTATGAATAGATGAATCATGGAGTTGGATGGGACTTGTCTTGAAGTGAAACTTATGGAGTGAGAAAGCTGGTGTCAGTTATGGTAGAGGATACTCAACTGATTCCTTTCCGTGGTAGTATATGAGTATAGAATAAAAAATTTCAGTGAGATGCACTCAGCAAATATGAAAAGAATAAAAGATTTTTTAGCAATGCTTTCATGTGTAAGTACTCACAGCAGATGTGATCAGACGGTGGCATTGAGAAAGCAGATTAGTTGGCTGTCTCGTGCAGTGCACAGCAAGGAAGTGGTCTGGTAACCCAAGTCATGCCAGTGATTCACGTTGCTTGATGACAGTGTGCAGAGTTAATTTGAGACTGGAATTTGTGCCACCCTTACCTTCTGTTCTGGAAGTATTTTATAAGTTGTGTTTGAGAAGGGTAACCCTTTAAGGTGTGTTTCTTCAGTTGGGGAAATGATGAATGCAAGAAGACAAGACACATACAGTCATGAGTGTCTTGAGGAGGGCTTGTTGGCCCTTCCTGTATGAGAGGGTGTTAAGTGAAAGTAGACAATTCTAAATTGGAAGGAGATGGCTCCTTACAAAACATTCAGTCAAGTTATGAAACCCCTTGCTGCAGGGTTTTATGCATTATATTAAGATATTAAAAGGCATCACTCTGCTTTTTCTTCTCTTACAGCTCCTTTTTTGGCTACTTTGGAGGCAGGTTACTTAGAGCTGTTATGTATTGGAAGTAATTGATGCTTTTTGTTCCAAGCTAAAACTTGATAAAAATATGGTAAAGTATAAAAAGAAACAGATATGTCTTTTGAGACTGGAACTTAATTTAGCTCTTCCTGAATCAAACAGTTCAGAGGAATGTTATTTAGAGGAAGTTTTGCTTTATGTGCAAAGCTGTAAACTTTTCTAACTGTGGTTGTCATGCTTATTCCAATAAACCAAAATGAATGATACTGGGAAGCTGACTCGGTGTCATTTTCCACAAGGAGACCACATTGTTTGGACAGTGTGTCTCAGCAATGGGTGTACATTGTCATAACAGTTCTCGATGAGGTGATGGTACTTCCTTATACCTGTAGATCTCGATCTGCTTCCAGAACTGCAGAAATACGGCAGGTTCCCTTCACATCCATTCAGTAACGGGCTGGGTGAAAACCAAGTACCAGCAATGCAAAGGCATCAAAGGAAAGAAAGATTCCTGTTAATTTTTTCATAAGGCCCTTTGTGAGGTTTGTGTTTTAAAAAAAACATGATATGTAGGCTACCTGGAAGAGAGAATAACTGGTGGGGTGGGACATTTGTCCTTCCTTTTATCGCACTAGTAAGAAATACAGGCTTGTTTCTGTTCAGTATCTCTAAAAAGGAAGCAGAGAAAATAAGATCTCTTACCCCAGTTATTCAGGCTCTGAGCATGCTGCCTTATATCTTTGTTCCAGTATCACTCCCATCCTAGACAGGACAAATGGGAGCTTTCAAGAAAGACTGAAAAATCTGAAGAGTGCAGGTGAAGGGTGCTGTCACATGCTTAAGTCAGAACTTGCTTTTCATGCTCCTCCTGATCTTGACTGCAGCCTGTCCTTCAAGAATACAGTTGCTGTCAGTGATGAAAGCGTGTTGCTAAGCTATCCTAAACTTTAAATTTGAACTGGTGGTGAAGTCTTGAAATTTTAGCTGCTTAAAAGGAAAAAATTATATATATACACACACACACACACATCTCTTCCCCCCCCCCCCTGCTTTTTATACTCAGAACTACTTGAATCATCTGGCAGTGAGTTAAGAGTATGAGCTGTTGGGCAGCCTCATGATGATCATGTGGTTGACTGTAATTTCAAGATGATTGGCAGTACCAGCAGTACTTTGCTGAACTTTTTCATTAAATAAGGGAAAGGCAGTATTTGGATACACTACTGCGTTCAGTGTGCTCTCAAATTAAAAATCAGTTCTCTTATTAACTATGCTGAAAACTGTTTCAGTGAAACCCAGCTTGGATGGTTAAGTCTACTGGATTAATTCCCTGTCTTTAGCTGAAAATTTGAATTTGTGCCTCCTGGGAATAACTCTCTGAAGGGAATCCTTCCCTAACAGCTTCTTCAGGAGATGAGAAAACTCAGAATTGTTCTTTATTTCCCACCTATTTTATAAGATCAAAATATTATGGAGCAATTATTTATCCTAACAGATCATGAAAACCTGGAAAACTCATTAACTTGAAAACTGTGGGGTTTGCCACTGAAATGGACTTTGACATACTTGAAGCCTTCTAATGTCTAGTGCCCTATCCCAGATCTGTTGCCTGGGTTATTTTGTTTGTTTCTATCAGCAAATGTATGTTTTGTTTCATTAGATCACAAAAATCCTTGTATTCAGCTTTGCTGGTACCTCTGCTGCAATATTAATAATATCTCTGAAATTAGAGGCTTCCTATGTTGGTCTCCCAATTTTTTTATAAACTCATTTAATTGAGGTATGTTCAGTATCTAGGTCGCACATATGGCACAGACAGGAGATGCTTGATGACAGAGCTCTGTTCTTATCATAAAAGGGCACATTATAGTAGATTTGGTGCCATGGGATGAAACAGCTGACAACAAAATTCTTGTGTTATTTGAAGGAGAGTGACCAGCCTTGTTCACATGCATCTGGGACTAGTGTGGATGCACGATCTTCAGTATTACAGAGCCTCCCGTGTGCTCTTTTTTCTTTCAGTGAAGAGATTTCTGACCAGGCAGTTAATCATGTATGCTTAAAACCAGTAATATTCCAGGGAGATTACTTTGGTCTCCAGATAGAGGCATGGTAAAGTTGATGGCTGCTGCAGGTAAGGAAGTCAAGGAATGTGGCCTAAACAAGATGGGAAAACAATTAAAAAATTAGGCAGCTGAGACTTTGCCCATATTGATCCAGTGGACTTAAATCTCATGTTCGTATTTTGGAGGGTGATAGTAAACACAGGAGTTGGATCCTGCATCAGTTGACTGTAAGAAGAGAGAAAATTGGCCTCCTGTCAGAAATTGAAGAATAACGTACCTCAGATTTAAAGGAGACTTACTGGAATTGGTCTCAGAATCACAGAATGTTAGGGGTTGGCAGAGACCTGAAAGATTACCTAGTCCAACCCCCGCTTGCCTGGAGCAGGATCACCTAGGTCAGTGGATCAGAGTTAAATTAATTACATCACAAATACTTGTGTATGTATCATCCACCAATTCCTGCACCACCACCACCCCCCAAAGAAAAATGCTGAGTTTTCTTTTTTAATTCTGTTTGGATCACAAGTTGCCAGGGTTGGTTTGTTACTGTCTGACCGTATGAACCAGGGCAGTAGAACTCTCTAACAACAGGCTGGGATAGAGGAGCTTAACTGTGCTACTTTTCTTCTCTGTTTCCCCCTGCCCCCTGTAATTTTAGAAAGAGGAAAAAAACTTAGGAAAACCACATGCTGATGATTTTGACATTGCTGTTTTGGACAAGATGTTGATTTCCCAATCGTCATCAGTGTGGTGTGAGGCATCTCATCCGCTCTCTTAAACAGAAGGCACCTGGTGTTAAAGGGGCTGATCATACATTAGAATTCAGATGTGCTGAACCATGTTTGTTAGCTTCTAAACAAAGACTTAATTTGAAGAGGTTATCTCACACAGCTGTTTTCTGGGAAGAAGCCTTGCTTGCACCACTGTGTGTCCAGAGCGGGGTTAGTCTGTAGGGCTTGGATTAGGATCCTGTGCTATTGCTGCATTTTGAGGTTAAACTTGAGATTTTGATATGGGTGAGCATGTCCGTTAGTTGAGGTACATAAGCTAAGATGCTTCTTTGGTGCTTTTAGGGCAGATTATTAATCTTTGACTAGAGCCCCTCTCATTTCTGGGCTTGAGTTGAACTTAATACAAGTCTCTTCTAGGAGGCAAATGGTTTACCAGGGCTTTTCTGACCTTGTCTGTGAAATGTTTGTGAAGGTATTTTAGTGCCTTCCAGTTGTGTAATAGTAGGATTGAGAATGTTTGTAAAGCAAAACAGTTAGTTTGTTTATAGAAGTTACATTTTTGTCTCCTTCCATGTTTTCTTCCCCAAAATATTGATTGTCCAGCTCATTTTGCAAAGAACGTGGTCTACTCTGTTCTAAAAGAATGGTGTAATCTCTTGTCTCCTAATGCCTAAAATAACACACAGTGACAGGCAGAAGTTGGAGAATTTAACTTGGTTATCCAAGCTAGACCATAAGCACATACTTGCTCTGTTTTGCAGCTTTCCTAGCTACAAAGGCAGAGTTCACAAACCACAGTGGAAGAAAACAGCGGTCTATTTATCTGTGTACACTTGTTCCAAATCATGTAAACTGCATATTGAATCATTTGATAGTTTTTTTTATGTTAGCATCCCCGTTAAGAAGGGTTTCAACTGTTTTGTAGAATAGAACTTTGTCTTGTATGCCCTTGTGAAGTTTCTTTGTCATGAATCTGCCTTAAAATCCCTAGAGGAAGAAGCACAGAACAGCCTGTACTGAGTGGGCAATTTGGAGAAAGATTTCTTAACTGGTATTCCTGGTGTTTGTTACTTCATTTTATGCAAGGGCACCTCTAAGGTTTAATGCTTACTACTTTCTTTGAGATGGCAGTAGTTGATTAGTGGAGGAAGGTCTCTTAGGCATCTGCCTTCAGCTGAAATGAATTCTATGGACCATTTTACTTTTTAAAGAGAAAATTTTGGATGTTATGAATATGCATTATTGTATATTAAAAGATGACACTTGTGGGTGTAATGCTGCTGTTCTCTAGTAAGTTTATTCTTTGAGCAAAGATTGCAGATGGCATACTATGCAAGACCACCTACTGATTTGAGGTTGCTGCAGTGCATGAGCAGAATTGAAGTAATGATTGAAAAACCAGATCAGATTTGTTTTGGTTTTATACACTCTTAAAGTGCCAGATCCATTGAAGCTTTAATTTTGCTTGCACATCAGGTTCTGAATGTGTAAAAGAAAGCACAGGCCATGAAGTAAAATTCCTTACAAACTTTTAGCCATTGTCTCGACATTCTTTGGGCATTACTTGAAACTGGCCCACAAAGAGCATGTGTCCTCTGAGGAAATTGGTATATTCTAGTGCTGTGAAAAACTCTTTTGTATTCTTTCCTATAAAGAACCCAAAGCTCCGTTTCTGTCTTGTAAAAGCAGACATGTGCTGCAGGAGAAAACCAGAGTTCCAGTACACCCAGTGGTTTAAAACTGAACATCGTGGGCAACTGGCTCTAGCGCCTTGTGTTCTCCTTTGCTAGTGACTTGAGGAGAGTGTTTTGTGTAGCAATGTTAGAGGGGAATGGAATTTAACTTGTGATACAATTCTCCTTGATACAAAGATTATTTAGTCCATCTGGATGTCTTAGCTTCCTAAAGATCAGATCATGAAGCATAGTCACACAAAATTGTTTATAGATGGGCAGCCATCTGTTCCTTCATATTTAATTTTGTCCTTCTGTGCTTATTTCTAAGATACTGGCTTATTTTTTAAAGCCCTATTAGGAAATTATTTAACTGTTTCTTTATTTGTAGCCCAAGGCCAACAAAGTTTACAGAACGCCCTCGGCCCGGAGTCCAAATGATCTGTTCTTCTTTTAGTGCTGGTAAAAGACTTTTCTTTTTTCTCCCCCACCCTCCCCTGTGTCAATATAAGAAGTCATTTGGAGAGTAAAATTAGCGTAGTTCCTGAGAATATTTCTTGTTAATAAGGGGGAATTGAGTTAAAGTAGCTATTAACACACTCCCCCCCCCAAATACTTAAAATAGAAATTCAGAATCAATGCATTAATGTTTGGTGATATGGAAATTCTTAAAAATAGTTAAATATAGAATGTTGAAAGTAAGCCTCTCTTATCACTATGCTTTTCTGGAAGCACAATGTATAACTTTTTTTCTCAAGAGTGATTCTGAGAGTTGGCTTTATCTGAGATGAAATTTAGAGGGACTGGGACAGGAAGATGTTGATTACCAGGTTTTCACGCCAGAGTTGGCAATTGAAGAACGCAGCACAAGTAATTGGATAAAATGTCAAAATGACAGAAACTTATTTTTAAGTGCTGGAGCTCATTCCATTCAGTTTTTATTAAGATTGAGGCTTCTAAAATCTTCGTTGCAAACAAATTACTGTAGTTAGCTAATCTTTCAGAGATGCCTGTTTGCAGATGTGTATTTCTCTCACAGCAAGTGTGAGGTAACTCAACTCCGGTTTCACTCTTCAGTTTCTAAACCTTGTTTTTTTCTTAAAGGTCAGATATGATATAGGCATAGCTGAAAAGATACAGCTATGAATTTAAGTATTTGATGTTACAGCCATTTGAAAATACTGTAATAACATTAGATTGCCCTTTTTTCTAAGACTTATCTG
Source organism: Hypotaenidia okinawae (assembly GCA_027925045.1). Lineage (NCBI taxonomy): Eukaryota > Metazoa > Chordata > Aves > Gruiformes > Rallidae > Hypotaenidia > Hypotaenidia okinawae. The sequence continues at coordinate 87,472,030 of BSDF01000003.1, forward strand.
TTTGTTTTTCTCAGGTGGAATGTTTTTGGCCACTGGGAGTACAGATCACATCATTAGGGTTTATTTCTTTGGATCAGGTCAGCCAGAGAAGATATCAGAGTTGGAGTTTCATACTGTAAATACTTTTTAAAAATTACATATGTGTTTGATTAAAATAATAATTTGGATAAATTTTCATTATTTGGAATAATACCTGATTACTTTTCTTTACTCTTTTTTTATATAGGACAAAGTTGACAGCATTCAGTTTTCAAATAGTAGTAGCAGGTAAGCACACAGTTTATTTATACAGATATAGTTTTTGGACATTGTGGACATATGTAAATGCCACCTTCCAGAAATAGTTATTAAAAAAAAAACCAAACAACCCCCAATGCTTTCTATTTTGAGGTTCATCCAGTAAAACCATCTAGAACTGTTGAATTTTCCCTGGTTTGTTTCAGTAATACCCCTTCAGTTTTTTAGTTGTTTTCATTGTAATATATTATTAAAGTATTTTGAATTTGCCACAATTAAGGAGTATTTTTATACTCCTTGAAATTTCTTCTTAAGGAATTCAAGTGTATGTATATTCACATATATCTAAACATGAATGTATTTTATATTTAAATTACTTAAACCTTTTTTCAGTTAAGTGACTGATGGGTACAGGAAAATGCCAAACTTGATCTAATGTGTTTTAATGTTTCATTTTCAATTCTGGGGGTGTGATGTGAAGGATGCTAAAGGAAACAGTTTATTATGAAGTTTATGACACTTCATTTAGGTGATGTTCTAATGTACATTTTTACTATGACACAAATAGTTGTAAACTGAGCTTCCTTCTACTTCTGCACCCCAAATTGGGGGAAGGAAAACTGTGGGGGAGAAACTCAGTCTGGGAAACACTTCTTCAGATGAGCATCATAATACTTAGCATACAGTGCTAGCTCATTAGGAGGAGATTTTGTTTGTTTTAAATTATATTTCTGCTTTTTTCAGTGCTCTTCTGGCCCTGTTTACCCCTTAAACTTCTTCCTTAGCTATACATGGGCTGATAAGAGCCACTTACTTAGGATGCCCATTGGGTTATGGTGTCCATGTGCCAGAGCAGTGTCGTAATTCATTCAGGTGCTCCTAAAAGGCTAAATAAAGTTAGTTTGGAAGGGGCTCAGGTTCAGGAAGCAGGTTCTACTTTTTTGCAGACCTGATTTTGCGCTTTGGTTTTTTTTACTGGTATGGGAAGTGTTTTTCTCCTCAAACCAGTTATACAGCATTCTAACACTGGTTTGGATTTCCTACTTAGAGCTTCCTGTTTTGAATTCTAAATTCTGGAACTTCAGTTTTAAAGTGTCTTTTCTATACAGATCTGCCTTTGATCTCTGAGTAATTTTTTCCCCCTTTTGTTAGATTTGTGAGTGGAAGCCGTGATGGAACAGCACGAATCTGGCAATTTAAGCGAAGGGAATGGAAAAGCATTTTGTTAGATATGGCTACTCGCCCAGCAGGGTAAGTGATGTAAAGTGTCTGCTATCAGATAGATACTTGAAGGCCATTGATAGAATTTGCTGATCTATCAATTGTCTCCATCCTGCCCACCACCCCACCCCCACCAAAAAAAAAACCACCAAAAAAAAAAAAAGGGGTGGAGGACAGAGACTTTAAATTATTATTGCTTAAATACGGAATGTGCTTGTCTAGCTCTTGAGCTCCTGTGAAAATAAATATTTGACTACATATTCAGTTGTAGAAACTAGCTTGTCCTGGTAACTCCACTAGTATTTTGATTAAAAGAATAAAAGATACCAAAAAATGGCCAAATTTAAGTGTGCTTTTACATAGGTATTTATTTTTGGAGCAAGATAACCAGATCAGATCTGTTCGTGAGACTGCTTGCATTTTAGTAATACTTAATATTATGGTGGAATCTGCATGGCCAGAAAGGCTGTGTTGGGTTCTTCTATACCTCGTGGCAGAGCAATAAATATCTTGCCCTGTAACATGCTCTCATTTGTTAAAACAGTGTGAGAATTTACAAGACTTCGTAGGTATGAGAAGCTTTTGTGTGCTAGAGCAAGTAACAAAAGAGGCTTGGAGATGGAGAAGGATATTTGGGTAGGGATTGTGGCCTGCACCTTTTTATTCTGGCACGAGGGAGGTATTTTCCAGCTAATATACATTAGAAAGATTTATAACAGATTTAAGGGGTAGGCCTTTTTCTCCTTACTGATCATACTGAGTGGATTGAAGGATGATATTTAATAGGAAAAAAAATTAAATTATTCCAAGAGTAATTCTGTGGAAAGATGTCTTGAAGACCAAGGGGAGGGAGGGAAGAGGTGGCTAAATAAGCTATAATTTTATGTGCTTAGATCAAAGAGTATCTTGTCACCTATGGGTATGAATATGGAACTGTTGGACAAGGGTGTATAAAACACAGGTACTTGGAGAACAGACTGGGTTAGTCTTGAAAATGTAAATTTTAAAAATTCTTCATTTTAACTGATCGTGGAAAAATTAGGAATGGTTTCTTCTTCATTGTGGTCACAAATGCTGAACTACTTTGAGAAACTGAACTGTTCATTTCAGTAGAGCACCTTTAGCTGAATTCTGGTTTGCCCCTTTTGACTAGAAGGGTAAGTGCAGTTCCAAATTCGATCTTTTCTGCACGAGCACAGTTTTATCAAAGACAATGAAATTGCAGCATTGAAAGGAAAGAGTGAATTCAGCTTCTAAAGCCTCCTGGGTTCTGCATTGAATCTAGAAAGGAATCTGGCTTTTTCTGTTATTGAGTTGTACAGTATATATTATTGTATAATGTATTGTAGTGCTTGTATATTGAAGATTCTGTATTTTGTCTGCCTGCTTGGAGTAACATGGTATTGTTGCATTTGGTTGATGTTTTCCCAGAAATTAATGTGCTAGAGAATTCAGTGGTGATTCATCTTTAAATCACACTGACAAAAATGTAATTTTGGAGTATTCTGATTGATTATATTACAGGTGTCTAGTGTGTGGTTTTCATAGGGATAAAAAGAAAATGCATACAAGCTAAAGCGCCATTATTACTGATAATAAATTGATGTAAGGATGGTGGTATAGTGCTAAGTATAGCCTGCAAATTTAACTCATTTAAAGGTGTCAGAATACCTCTCTACATATTTATAACTGCATATTACAAATAATCTTCAGCACAAATGTTCACTCTTCACTAGTTTGGGTTTTAACTCTTCAACTGTCACAATAAATACTGTAGCTATCAAATTTAACTGGGTTAGGTTACATATTAGAGGGCATTTCCTGTAAAAACAGGTCAACATATTCTTTAAAGTATTAAGATGACCCTATAGTCACTGTTTAGGCCTCTACAATTATTTTGTGGTTTTATGTGCTACATAATGGAAAGCACCTTTCAATTTCTTGAGGTTCTTGAATAAATGAATGCTTCTGTTCTTAATAATAAAGCAAAATCCAGAAGTATTTTCCCTTTTTAGGGATGTAAAAATGGTTTGGCAAACTAGGATTGTCTTGAAACATTTTTCTCTTTTGTTTTAGACAAAGTTTACAAGGAGTTGAAGATAAAATCACAAAGCTGAAAGTGACCATGGTGGCATGGGACCGCCATGACAACTCTGTTATTACTGCAGTAAATAACATGACTCTGAAAGTTTGGAATTCTTTCACCGGCCAACTCATTCATGTTCTCATGGTAAGGTGTTTCATCTTGATGTATCAGTCCTGAATGTGAAAGTTATGTATACATCATCAAAATTCTTCCTTATGGTTTTTTTTCCCCGTCTGAAAACTGCCTTAACAAATGTTTCCAGATATTTGAAGTGTAATAGAGATGTCTGTCAACTGCCTATTAGAAAATAAATCTTTAAAGTCTCAAATAACCATTACTGTTAAAGATATCTGAAACTAATTTTGGAACTTCTTTTTCCTATCTAAAGTGCTATCTTGAAGGAGGGAAGGAAACAGTTGTTTAGATTTATTTAATGTGATACTTGTTTTGAAATTTGCCCTGTTTAAACAGTTTCTTCTGCAAACCTAATCATTCCATTAGTACAAAACCCCTCACCGTATTCTGGCTTGAATAAATCAAACAACATTTTTACTAATATCACAGAACTACAGAATGGTAGGAGCTGGAAGGCCCCTCTAGAGATCACCTAGTCCAACCCCCTGCTAAAGCAGGATGACGTAGAGTGGGTTGCACAGCATTGTGTCCAGGTGGGTTTTGGAGTATCTCCAGAGAAGGAGACTCCACAACCTTTCTGGACAGCTTGTGCCAGTGCTCTGTCAATTGTCTGATAGTTTTTTTTAACTGAGACTATACGTAACTCTAGGTAACTTGGATGTTCTGCTAGAGATGGAAATACTTAATGTAAAGCATCAAAATGTAATATTAGTTTTGGAGATGCTGTTCTCTAACTCTTAGTTATATATTTGATTTTTTTTTTTTTATGTATCTCAAATTTCAAACTGCTACCCTGCCCGAACAATTTGAAATCTGTGAAGCATTAAGACTAAAAATACTGAATCTTGAGGGCCCTATTCTTTTAAAATCACGGTGAAGGTATTGGGACATACTATTTAGGAAGCAACTGTAAAGAGGAGAGTATAAAACACTGTTCCAAAAAAAAAAAAAAATCATTTGTGGTCAAAGGAGTTACTTTTTGCACGACATTCTCATAGGTTAACGTTGCAGTTGCTAGTGTTATCATATTGAACTCCTGGGTAAGTATTTGAGACAATCCTCCTGTTCATTTTGCTGTATCTTTAATTTCAGGGGCATGAAGATGAAGTGTTTGTACTTGAACCTCATCCGTTTGATCCACGAGTTCTCTTCTCCGCTGGGCACGATGGAAATGTCATAGTCTGGGATTTGGCAAGAGGGGTCAAAATCCGGTCTTACTTCAACATGGTAATTCTGCTTTATGGAGATTCACCAAAGCAACTTCTCTAAACTTTGCTTTTAGTACATTCTTATGTAGGCCATCTTGAAGCATGCATTTGTGTATAGGGCAAGATCTTGCATCCAGTGAAGCCAAGAGAAATTCCTACTTGGTTTAGCGGGGCAAAGATTAAATCAGTAAAATGTGGCTGTATTTCATAGTGTCATCTTTCTATATGCTTCACCTACGTGCAACTGGAGTGTCAGTTTACATTGTCAGAGATCACACGTAAAAGACAAGGTGGCAGACACCCTCCTGCTCTGTTTCCTGCCTGGGGAACCAAGGTGGACCTTGGTTTATTTTTGCATTGCTGAATAAATTAATCTGGCTAAAGCTCTTCAGGAGTCACCTGATCTCATACAATGTTGCATGCTGCCTTGGCCCATTGGCCCGAAACCGTGTCAGCTTTTCTGTGTAGAGCTCCTCCACATGCAGGTTCCAAATTTGGTCTGTTCTGCGCTAAACTAATTCTTCTGGAAGATGGATACAGCAGGTATTTCCATCTGTTTCTTGATACTAAATGGATCTTTGTGTATATCTTTTTCCTCAAAAAGGTAATGTGTGCTTTAATTCAGACTTTTATCTCCTGGAGAAAAATATTAAAGTCTTTGTCAAATATGGAGTGTCATTGAGAATGCTGAGAGTAGGCAAATGGGCTTCAGCCATGGTGGAATGGCAGTCTTGGAGAACAGCATAAAGATCATCTGAAGAACAGAGCTGTCATAGATGTACTCACCAAAAAGAAGGGCATTTAGAAGTGAAGTCAGGTCAGGAAGGTTACTCTGAACCTAAAGGGAGATTGAGATGTACCATTCACAAGATCTTTGAGGAAATTCTGCCAAGCTTAATGGGAGAGAGAACAGCCTAGACTCCCTTCAATAGTGACCCAGGTTCAGCATTGTTCCCTCTGCAATGATTTCTGTAACTGAACTTATGAAAGATCTGAGACAGTCATCTTGGAACTACGAATACAGATCTTCATTACTCAGTGCTATTAACTGTTACCAGTTCTCATTGCATGGTTAGGTTGCTTTTCCACTATTACTTATGATGGATGTGTGATAGCTTTCATGGAATTTAAGGTCAGAAGAGGTTGAGCTCATGTACTTTTTTATAAGACGGGTCCACTAAAAGCTATCAGAATCTAAATTACAGATGCCTGTGATATTAGGCAACCACCTGAAAGACTGAAAGATTTATTTCAAGGGTGCAGTGCAACGCAAACACCTAAAAAGGGTAAAAAATCACATACATTTTAAGATCTTTGGAGTCAGAGAAATGTGTAGACAATCAGAAGACCTCAGCAGCTGGTAATCTGTGCTCTATGCTAGAAATAAATGTGAGTGAGTCTCCCTGCTGTGTGAGGTGAGGGGAATTGTGAGTCTGGCAATCAGTTTGTCTCAAACCAATGAATAAGTCATATGAGCCAGGTATGCAAGAGAGGCATCTCTGAATATTTCACCAGCCAGTCTTCCATGTCTGATGCTTCAAAAGGCATGGGTGGAAATCGGAGCTTTTCTTAGATGATTGAGGGGCAGAGGGAGGAAGATGCGTCTCGACCGAGACTTGATTGAATAGTCACCTCTGCAGAGCTGCAAATGTTAAGTGTTCTGTCTTACTAAGGGAGGCCTGAATACATACAGTGATGACAGTCTTCTCCCAGTTTCCTAACTGCCGTATCAGCTGGGAACATAATTAGATTAGCCACTATTAAATTATTCTGATAACCACTGTTAGAGTCATTGACTTGCCTAATATATTATCTCATACTTTGAAAAATACTATTTGTATTCAGGGAATGGGAAGTTTTTACAGTTTAGGTTCTTTTGAATCAGATGGGGAATACCATCTGGAGGAACCAAAACTGAGAGTTGAATGGCATGAGATAACTGCTTTACTGTTCAAGAGCCTATCATCATTGCTGACAAAGCAGTGTCTGTGGTACCAGAACTAGTATTGGATGACTTTTTTCAGGGAGCTTTTGTTACAACAAAAAAATAAATTGCAGGCCTTGGGTGTGTTGGTTGAATTGGCAAAATCTCTAGATGACTGTGAGCTTAATGACAGTCCAGTCAGGTATTCCCATGGTAGATGAATTGCTTGGTACATCTAAAGTGTTTGCCTAGGCAAGTCCCTAGTCGAGTCAGATATTTTAAAGTGTTTCCCCCTACCAGAATCCTTGATTGTTAGCTTTAAAAAAAGACATAATTCAAGGAATGGAAGGAGTGTCAGTCAGTTTGAAACTTAATTCCTTTTATCCAGTCGGTGAATGTGAAATTGCAAAGCTGTAGTAACCAAATACACTTTCTGGTTTGCATTGAACTTAATTTGGGGAACCAAAGTTTATTTGTGCTTTGGCTACAGATAGGTACCACTAGGAGATCTTGGTTGTCCTACAGAATGTTCAATTTAAATTTAAGATTTGCTACTAAATTGGCACAGTTGCAGTTAATTTGAAGCATCTTTAGTCTGTTTGCCAGATTTTGGTCTTTTAATTGATAGTAAACTCAGTCCCATAAATGATCAGACAAGCGTTTGCTTTCAGTAAGTATGACTATATTTTATATATTATGTTTTCACCTGTAGTCTTCATTTGATCTAGTTCTGTAAGTATCACATAACTCGGTGTTGGAGTTCATGGGCATTCAGAACATGCTTAATACAGTAACTTGGCATCCAGACTCTGGGAATGTGTTCACTCCCCCAGAGAGTATAACTAGCCATGGAAATATCAAGAGTGTGAAAGGGTTCAAGCTTTTTAAGCAATTTTGAGATGCAGCAAGTAAGTCCAGGGATAGTTTTAAATTGCACGTGTGAATACAGATGATAGTTGTTTTGTGGCCTGTGTAATACCCCTGCCAGTCCTGACTTAATACAACTGTTGATAAATAATGTATTCTTTGTGTATTTTTGTCATTTTTCCAAGGAATCAATGAGGTTGTGGCTTTGGAGTTGTTTTATTATGGCATGTTCACGTGCTGTATTTCCCAGGTACAAATTAGCATTTATCAGACTTCTGAAGAAACAGGGTAATGAGCCTTAAGTGGTTGCTGCAGCCAACTGTTTCAGAGCCTATGTATTTAACAAAAATAGTGTTTATATTGCAGAAGGACAACACAAACCCTTGTAAATGTTTAAATTGTGTCTCATTCCCCAGGGCCTAGATTCACTTTGCCTGTTGTGCCACCTAAGCTATTGGGGATCAAGGTCCTTAATTTCCAAAGTGGAATGCAATAATCTACCAAATCTGCAGTTTACTCAGCAGTGTATGAGATTTTGGTGTCTTAGTGGATGATCCAGGAACAAAAAAAAAACCTGAATGGTGGTGTGTGTAGTGAAATCCACTGTGTGATAATGTACATAAAAGTATATTTGAAATGCAGCTGCTTACTGAAAGCTGCAGTGAGACATCTGGATCCCTTGTGTAGTAAAGCACAGAGGGAGGTTCCTGCTCTCCTAAAATGAGGATGTGTAGGTGGCACTTGTCTTTAGCTTTAAAGACACTAAAGGAACATTAACCTTAGGTAATGTTAAACTGTTGAGATGGGAAATGAAAGATCTAGATTCTGTTCTTTCCTCAGTGGCAAACTGTTTAATTCAACATCTGCCACTTATCCAGGAGGGGATCTCTATAAATGTCTTCTCCTTGAAGTTGTGCCACCCTGGAGAGGTCTGAATCTATAGTCTGTGGCTTTAGGCACTTCTGCTGGGCCGGTTTTGGGGGTGTGGAAATCACAATCTAGGTAAATTAAAAAGTGGTAAAAATTGCCTTTGGCTTCAGGCTTTGGGCAAGCCCTTGAACTTGCAGGATTAATGGTCTGTTAGGTCATAAATAAAAGCTGTACACAACTAAGTAGCTGTCATAGATGTGTTTTCATTCAGGTGTTCTAAGTTACTTCTTAATAGACCTTACATTGTTGGTTTGTCTGAAATGCCAGGGTTTGCACTTGGATGGTGTGAGCTGCAGTGTAGCCTTGTACTAGTAGCTCCTGTAGGCTTTAAGCAGGAGTTTATCTATTCTGACAAGGCAGGGAAAGAAAACTACAGGAACTTCAGAATCTTCCAGATCAAAAAGGATGTGCTGTCTAGTAACGCTTAGGTGGGTGCACAAGTTGTCTGGTTATTGATTGGCTTTTTGTTGGTGTTGCAATTTATACATTTAAGTACTGGCATTCCTTGAATCTGACCCCAAACAGCTTTGTGGTGTTAAGGTTATTTTTTGGTCTTCCACAGTTTCCTTCATGCATGCTTTCCCTTAAAGCAGTCCCTCTCAGGGCTGAGCTCTGCTGGGTCGGACTGCTTGCAAAACACATTCTGTCTGGAGCCTCAGAGTACAGGTTTCCCCTACAGGAAAGCTGATGTTTGATGGTTCTTGTCCTGCGAGTGAGCTGCCTTGTACAAGAAAATTTTAAAGAGTTGCCTAAAAGGTTTAAGGAAATGTGCAGGGCTGTTGCTCTGTCATTTTTGGGGTTTTTTGCTTTTTTTTTTTTTTTTTCTTTCTCTCTTTTCTTTTTTTAAAATAATTTGTTTTACAGCCTAGCTCGAGGAACAGTTGCAGGAACATACGGTGACTGCAGTTACTTAAAAGTATAGCGCTGAAAGTATTAAAACTGTTCAACAATAGCAAGAATGAAAGACATGGGGGGAGCAGGCATTTTTACGATCTTTGCCACTGTAGAGTATTGAATTTTTGTGTGGTATCTTTGAATGTAATTGCTTTGTCTGAAGCTGACATCTGACTCGGCAGATTTTATAAGGAGGCATTGCCGTTTCGCCACCAGGAAGCTTGTGTGTTAGTTGGTAAAGACTGACCTTATGGTTTTTAAGGAAGCCTTGTGTAATGTAGGAGTTAATCAAGTAGGATTACAAATGCCTTTCAATTAGAAAAAAAAATAAATACTCACCTGGTCAGCCAATTTTAAAAATAAAGCACAAAAAAACCCCGAAAAACCCAGCAGCACCAAACAAAAACAACACCAAAAGATCTTTCATGTCTAGGTATTGCTCTTCAGTTTTACTGGATTGACTCATTGTGAGTTGCATCTTTCAGAAATCAGGCTTTGTTGAAGCTGGCACTAGGCTTTGCTGTTAAGGTCAGGCTTCTGCTTACATGTCTTAATATGTTCCTTCCAGTGACTGTGAAGAGTTTATTTGGACCAATTCTCGTTAAGTTACCGTAGTGTTAAGACAGTCTTTCTGAGCACATCATGTGTTTATGGTGTTCTTTGCAACACATCCTGGGCAATTGTAGTCCTGGCACTCGCTTTGAACTCAGGTGGCCTTAGTCCTTCCATCACATTCTGAAGAGTGCTTGGAAATACTGATACAAGCAGAATGTTTTTATGATCATGTATTAAATTTACAGATGCAAATACTTCAAAATCCCTCCTACCTTTGTGACTTATCTGACTTGCTGAAAGGCTAAGCCACCTTAGCCTCTTACACTTGCAGGTCACACTTGAAATCTCTACTTGTTGCGAATTTGATGGTGGGTTTTTTCCTGAATGCCAAAGTGCATTTTATCAGAGAATATAGAAATACCATGAGTATTTTTTTCAGAAATACAATGCAACTTGGCCTCTGTAAAAAAGTGATGTGAAGCAACCTTCTGATTCTTTTTGAAAAGGAGAAAGTAAAAAAACCAAACCAAAACCAAACCAGAAAACCTCACCGAACCTGTTTTCCCTCTCTCCCACCTTCAGCTCCTTTGAAATGACAACTAACTCTGTACATAAAGCTTTAATCTCTCCCAGAAACACCATTGTTCTCCTCTGCATCACTAAGTAAATGCTGCTTGCCCTGGAAACCAGATTGGTACTTCAGGAACAGTGGATGATTTCTTAGGGTTTACTGCTTGAATTGGTGTTTGTTGTTCTTACGCCCTCTGTACCACTTGTATGGAAACAATCAGAAAGAAAGAAGAAAAAAACACCGTTAAAATTGCAGAGCCTGACAGGGAGGCTGGCTTGCCTGTTGCATCAGTATTGGGGAAGACACAGGGTACAGTTGCATCTCGTGGATGTTTTTGAAAAACTGATCCTGGGATTGAGACATGTTTTTTCATTAGGACCCGGAAGGACAATAATGTCTTTGATAACTGTAGTTGCTGTAAGGTAGGATGATGCTACTTAGAGGTTTTTCAGGTGTCCTAGAAAAAAATCAAGTGATTTAACTGGGGCATATTTTCATCTAGATCTAGCTGTTGCTTCCATTCTAGGTACTTTTCTGTTGAAAGCTCATGATGAGTAGTCCCATACTTTCATGTAAAATGCATTACTTAGATTTTATGTAAACCGACATTGCATCCAGAACTAGGAAGCTTGTGACTTGCATGTGTTCTTTCCAATATGCTTATTAATTAGCAACAGATGATGAAACTTAAACCTTACATATGAACATTTTTTAAACACAGTAAGGGCTTAAACACTTTGTGTTTATTTCACAAAATGTTAATTGGTGTATCCAAAGATTTGGCTAGTGTGATAAGCATGGCTTCTTCCGTCTCTATTAAAAACCATACATTAAAACAGGTACAGTGCAAGTGGCTGAATTTGAAAAGTGTCATTTTCTAACAATTTTTAATTTTTGCAGTTGCAATTTTAATATCAATTTAGTACTACTCTGATTCTGTGATTTTGTCCAACTTCATTTGAAATTGTCAGCCCAGAAGCAAATTACATGAGGATGAAGTCGGGACTCAACTGCATAAGCAAAGTTACATTTCCTTTTTCTTTTTTTCTGTTACTGCAACCAAACAAAACCAGAAGAGCTGTAGTCTTGAAGCAGGGTAAAACCTTAAATGAAACTTCAAACTTTAGCTCTAGAATTGTTTTGGTTATGACTTCTTTTGCACAGCATTGAATGTCTTACACTGTCTTGCTAAGCTGACCAGAAGCTTGGGTTGACTTATCTAATAAAGTGTCAAGCTTGCTGGGATAGTGCTTGTTATCTTGTTACTGTATCCAGTTCTGGGCTCTCCATTATAAAAAAAAGGGACAGGGAGCTCCTGGAAAGAGTCCAGAGGAGGGCTACGGAGATGATTAAGGGCCTGGAGTATCTCTCCCACAAGGAAAGACTGAATGAACTGGGGCTGTTCAGCCTTAGAAAAGACGACTGAGAGGGGATCTTATTAATGTTTATAAATATCTCATGTGTGGGAGATGGGGAAATGGCCAGCCCCTTTTCAGTGGTCTGTGGAGACAGGACAAGGGGCAATGGCCTCAAGTTGGAGCACGGGAAGTTCCGCACCAACATGCAGAAGAACTTTTTCACAGTGAGGGTGACAGAGCCCTGGGACAGGCTGCCCAGGGAGGTGGTGGAGTCTCCTTCTCTGTTTTCATGGAAATGTGTGATGTTTTCTAGAAAAAAGACTATATATTGTTACCTTAAAATTCATTATTAACTAATTTTAAATTTCATTTTTAATCTCTAGACAGAGATATAATTGCATAAATAAAGCTTGACAGGCATTTTTTAAAAGCTGTAGTACCTATGTCTGAGTACTCCTGAAGCAGTAGTTGTGAAGAGCAAAAGTTTTACCCTGCTAGAAAATCCGTCTGTATGCTTGAGGACTCCAGCATCTGCTTTTCACACCTAAAGGTCTGCAACACGACTGTGTTTCCAACAGTTACCATCACTAGAAAAGTTAGGTAGAAGAAAAGGTGTGTTGGATGGATCTTGTGGTGATGCAGGACTGCTCATGGAAACCTTATTTACTCATCTGCTGCGGTAGCTTTCGTTAATGAAGTATATAATGCTTTTATAGGATCAAGGCAATAGAACTTGTTTGTGAATACTTATAAACTTATTTTTAGGCCTGTTGTTTTCCTGACTAGCCTTAATGTTCAAACCTGAGCTCTTAGGACTGTGCTATAGTAAAGGGGAAAAAGAAAAAAAAAAGTGACTTTTCGGTCCTTAGTTTTCAGGTTGCTTCTTTCTTGAGAAGCCTTGAGGTGAGGAAACAAAAATGGATTTGATATGCATGCTTTGAAGGTGATCTCTGAAATTCCTTTATTTCATTTGATTGCCTTTGAAAACATGGAGCAGTAGAATCAGAAAGCAGGTACTCTTAACCTGCTTTGGCAGGGGGGTTGGACCGGATGATCTCTTGAGGTCCCTTCCAACCCCTACAATTCTGTGTTATTAAGCTACCTAGGAAGGCTGCACTTCTGGTTATGTCTATAGCTCTAAAGTGCTGCTGCAATTTCAAATGGTATCTTAATGAAACATGTTATGCTTCTTAAAAATCCTGGCAGAAAATTGGGAAATGTAGTGAGATGCATGTCAGAGCAGTAGTTGTATTTAAATCATTACACTTATTTTTGAAATTGAAAATGTATACTGTCACACATCCAGTGAGGAAGTTTGAAGTAAGTGGATACATTCATATCAGTTTTGCTTTACCTTCACTGTGTGAAGTTACAGTGGTGAATAAATGCCTTTTCATAGCCAGATACTAGCTGATACGTGTAAATGCAGATAAATGTTTTCTATTTAAAAAACTAAAAATAACCCACACATTGATTTTAAGGTTGACATTTCCAGCCATAGAGACATTAGGAAATTAGGACACGATTGCTGAAGCCAATGTCTGAGTTTCGTCTCCTCAAGTCTGTAGCTAGCTGGTGGTTTAATTAATGTAAAATTGTCTGGTACTATTCCTGGTTCTATGTGATTTTTTTCCAACTGGGTCCTTAATTACTTTTATAGGATGTATGGTAGTTGCATTGCATGGTCCTTTTTCAAGCTTATGCATTTTCCCCACCTTTCTGACACTTAATGTATCTTTTGAAATTTTTTAAATAGAAACACTTCCCTAGCTTTGGGAGCTCCAGACATTTTGTAGATTTATTTGAAGCTGTCAGCATAAGCAGTGACTGAAGCTTGTCCTGTGCAAAACTTGACCATAAAAAGGTCAAGTTCAAGCACCCCTAAGAGTTTTCCCAGTTTTTACAGTGGAAATTGTAGAGGGTGTAATTTTGACCCTATTTGCTGAAGTTAATGGAGAGTGTGCACTGCGGTTGAAGAATCAGACCATCTGGATGAAGTGATATGTTGGTTGTTCCCTTCCTTCCCCCTCCCCCGCCCCAGTCTCTGCCCGCTTCCCACGTGTCTTACGTTTTTATATAAATCGGAGAGAAAATTTGGGAACCCCAAGGCAGGTGGTAGTAGTACTGCATTTCATAATGGCCATGATGCATACTTTTGTGAAGTTGGACACACGCATCCCCTGTTAATGACTGAATGTTTTAGTACAGTTCAATCCTTGTTTTGCTTAGAATTTACTGTCAGTGTTACAATCACCTGATTCAGGTCAAAAGTGTCCTGCAAAGTGTCAATCAACCTGATTCCTGCAAAGTGTCAATCAAGCAGAGGCTATTGAGTTATAGTTGGATTTTTCTATGTGTTCCTGCTCCTTCAGAGAGCTGGTTGTTGACGCTGTCCTTTTTATTTTTAGCTTTGAGCATACACTTCATTACAGGCCATTCCTATGCTATGCCTCCTAATGTCTGTGTATCTTGATGTTTTTCCTGCCCTGTCTTCTGAGGTCTGATCTTTCACTGATCTCTGCAATAGGGTTCTTTACTCTGAAATGCTACTTTTACTTTCACTGCAGCCTGATAAACTCTAAAACCCTAACAGCATTCTCATATTGCTTACAACATTGTTACCTTTTTGTTAATCAGTAAACCTGCATGACCTCCCTAGGTCTTTATTGACAACTAGTTGTTTAGTTTTAGCCTAAATGACATATCAAAAATTGGAGCCCCTGTCAAAAGAGCAAGGAGGAAGATTGGATTCCACCCAGAATAGCTCAGCAGAGTGCTCTGTGCATGGATTTTCTACCAAATTAGGTGATTTATTTGGACTAATGTCCAAAAGGCATACTGCTTGCTCATAAGGACAATGTATTGTGATCTCCAGTGTTACTTTGAGATTTAAAATGGCTATCTTATGTTGTGGCCTTCAGTGTCTGAAGAGACTTCCAGTTTTGCTGGGATCACATGGGATTATATTTTTAGGTCACGTCATCTGAAATACAGAATGATTGAAGACTGTAGATGCAGTATTTTTGAATGCATGTGTAGTCCTCCTGAAATGATTTTGAACTTTTCAAGAGGTTCCACCTCTGAATAGTACATAAGAGAACATCCTGAAGAGCAAACCCAGTATAATGCTCTAGTTGTCTGAGTAGAAGCCAGTAGTGAGTTTGTAGGATGTTTATTAAGACAAAATGTCTTCAACAAGAAAAAAAAGCAGCTGTAAATGCTTTTTATATAGCCTTTATGTAACTTAGGAATCCATGGTGGGGGTGATCTGACAGATCTTTAATTGATATGTTTATCTTTCAAGGCAAATAACAGCATTCATGAAGGTTCAACTGACTTGGTGGTAGGAAGATAGAAACATTTTTAGTAAACATTTTACTCTTAATTACTAATTGTCCTTGTCCTACTGTTTGATCCCTTGTTGCTGTTTTGGAAGCAGTGTAGAAGTCCTGTTCATTATTTTTTTTATTACTTAATTTTTAATCCATCTTTTAAAAAATGTGCTTTCCACTCCTCCCAATCTGCAGCATTCTCTCCTAACTTTGCAGGAAGTCTGTAGATATTTTTTGGCTTACCATGGAAGCATGCTGTGATTCGGATTGGTCCTTGTTACTTAAAGCAATGGAGAACATAAACCTAGCAAAGGAACTTCAGAATACTTGGACTGACTTGAGCAGCTATGATGTAATTTCATCACTTATGAAAGAAATTACATGCTTTAATGACAGCTAAATTTGCTCCTCTTTTTGGCTAGTTTTAGAAAGTTACAATTTTTAGAATCTAAATTTCAGTTTTCAAGTTTTAATGTTGCTTGTAACTAATTTTCATTTGTTCTGTGCATTTAAGTAGACTAGTTCTCTTTCCTTAGACCTGCTAGAGGTCTTTTTGATTAGACGTGCAAAATAGCTCTCTTTACCTAATGTCTGTGTGAAGAAGCTGAACTCTTAGATTTTTCCATTGTCTTAACAAGTGGAAACATTTCTCTGGCTGTTCCACTTGGAATTTACTTACCTTGAACATGGGAAGCAAAAAATTACATGTATTCCTTAGGAAGAGTTTGCTCTTACCATTGTCCGTTTGTCTGGCATGTATGCGCTTTCTCTTCTGGATATGCTTCTGGTATGGTTTAGGATTGTAGTTTTTATTGTTGCATTATTATGTGATGCATCACAGTAGATGCACAGTGATATTTCTCCTGGTGTTCCCAACTAGTTGCCTCAGTCCGTTGGTGTGAGGGACGGGAGACAGTGTTACCTACTGCAGGCTAGCAGAGGCTTCATTTGCTGACTTTTTAAACAGTGATGATGGTTTGTGTTGGAAGGTGTGGTAGAAATGCATAGTGTTATTGTGTGGACTGAGTTCCATTATTTTTCCTGGCAGTAAGTGTGTTAATAAGTTATTTCTAATAATCTGGCTAGGTTCATGGCCTATTGTATTTTTGTCCTGTTGGCTTGTAATAGTTACAGTTGGTATTGTTTGTGCTGTGCCCCAAATCTGTTCTCAGTGGATGATTTCCTAATGTTAATTTCATCATGGGCTCTTATTTTTTTCTGTAGTCACTAGCAGAAAGGCCTGGCTTGAGGAAATTACCTGATAACATCCTTTTAGCCCTGTGCATCTTTTCAAAACTTGCTATCCTTTCCGTAGCAAGTTTACTTACTCTGCATTTCTCCTACTAAGCACAACATGTTCCATTTGAATTAAGTGAAATATCGTGGCTGTGAAATCTTGGTAGGTTAAATGAAGTACTTTTTCTTGGTATAAAAAACCCCAGTTATTTTACAGAAGAAGATCTGCTAAGTTTGTCAGTACTCTCTACTCTTGATTAATTTTTATTTTACTCTAATGTTTTTCTCCCTTTTTTCTTTTTTTTTTCTCCTGTGTCTTTTACTGTTCTTAAAAGTTAAGCTTTAAGTCTGTAATAATATCTGCTGATAACAAGTCAGGCTTATTATTGAGCTCGTTCTCTTCAGGTGGTACTACTGTCTTTATGCAATGAATTATTTTTATGGATCAAAGACATGTTACTTTGTGTGCTAGTTTTACAGCTCTATTCTGCCTGGTTTGGGAGAAAACAGCTGTCTTCAAAACTGAGAGGAAAAAAGTAACTTCCCTTCTTTTTATTCTCTTACTTCATCAACATTCCTTCCTTTGTGAGGTACAAATGTCCATCTGTTTCCTTGCTAGTGAAAATACGGGCAAATACTTTAATTCTTGGGATATAGACTGAAAGTAATCTTAGCTTAGTTCTCATTGTATAGCATCACTGGTTCTCTGTGGCTGAAGGGTCCTTGCCTACATGCTTTGCTAAAAGCTGTCTTAATGTGTTCGTTCTTAGCAGCCCTTTGTTGGGACAGCTCTTCATTGACCAGTGCTTTTTCTGTTCTTGTGAGCAATTTTCTCCATTCACCATTGTTATTCTTTTATTCAGTAAGGGAAGGTTCCAGACAGAATAAATGGTTTCTCTTCTTTGGGATACAGTCTTCATATATATGTTCTTGCATCTTTGATTTAAAAGGGACAGGATGGGGAAAGCAGCTTCCTTGCCCAAGTCCTTCATCTAACTTCCTAAAGTTACAGCTTCACCAATTTACTACAGCTTCCCCTCCTGCAAACTTAACATTTAGTTGTTTAGCTAGTTCTGTTCTAAGTGACCAACTTCTGTCTTAGCTTTATTATTGAAGAAAATCCATTGTAAATTGTCATTTATTAATGCCAAAATAATAATAATAAAATCTACTGGGTAGCATACTCTGGCAGTCTTTGCTCTTTAATTTGTAATAATAGCTTGGAATCTTACCTCCAATAATTTTTGTTCTTACAGTGTTAAGGATCCCTATTTCTAAGTAATTGTATGTCAGACTTGAGGAGTTGTACTAAAAGGTCTTGCTGCTGTCCTTTCCAAAAGCACTTTTTAAAACAGATTCCCACCACATTTAGAGTAAAACTATTTGCAGTGCATTAATTGTTGAATCATAGATCACTATTCTTTTACATAAGAAGAGAGTGTCTTCCAGCTCACACTCTTAATTCCCTGGGGTTTCTTGAAAATGGTCCATTGAAACCATTTCTTGCTGGGAAGGATTAAAAAACCCCATCATCTTAATAGCTTGAGTTGGGTTTTTTCCCCCTTCTATTTCTTATTTTTCCCCTCACCATGGTTACTAAATAGTTCTTCCCACAACATGCCTTGTTTTCCTTATAGAACAAAAAGTCTTGAAATCTTTGGCTCCAGCAGAACCCTGAAGTTCTATTTATGAAGGACTTGAATGCTAGGAAGCTTTATAGTTTGAAGGAAGGGAAAAGGAACAGAAAACTCCTTTTCCAGCTTTTCACTATACATCATCAGCAAAGCTTATTCTTGGGCTGAAGTTCCTTCCCCGTTTCACCTTCCTCCCCAGACTGTCTCCCTTTAATGCAGTGAGCTTTCTATGCACAAAAAGCAGCACAAAGTTGTGACTTTGCCTTGGTTGTTGGATCTTGCTTGACCCAAATTAATTCTTCATTCCTAGCTGTTGTGATGTTAGTGTCACTCCCTTGAAGCTCTGTTTTTATTTTCCATCTCCTTCTATAAGCTACTTCTTTTCATTTCTTCTGGAGTAATGGGCAAAATAGAACATAAAACTCCCACTGGTTTATGTTCCTCTTTTGCTAATCCAGAAACTTGTTTGACTTTTATGGAAAATAGCTGTAGCAAGGGAAGACCTTTATCAAATACCTAGAAGTGCTGGTAATAGATGTAGCAGCCTCTACCATTATGGGGTGTGCAGGGGTGTGGGTGTGGATGTGTGTTGGAAGACCTTGGGCAAGAGATTTAGACTTCTTGCCTTTGTCTCAGCCTGTGAGATAGTGAGAACAGTACCTACCACAGAGGTTTTTCGAAGCTTGGTTGGTTAATGCTTCAGAATAACACTGATGGCCTCTGGAAGGTGCTGCACTGGTGTTGCTGCCTGCAGGCTGAATACCAATGTTTTTTCTGGCAGTGTATAGGCCTGCCACAGTTAGGGAAAGAATTTTGTTTGGTGTCTCTTTAAAGAAAATGCAAAAGTGCTTTGCTGGGGAGAATAGAAAGGGGCTTTCTGAAGAGGTGCTGAAGACATGAAAATTCAGAGTGGTGATTGGTCACCTCTGCTTGATTGACAGGTTGCAGGGAAAAACAAAAACCCATTTGTTCTGGCTTAATGGAACTGGAAAACAGAAAATGAGTATCAGGTAAAAATTCCTTTTTTAAAATCTTTGCAGTTCTCCTTTAAAAAGTGGAGTTTTTACACAAATCTATACCTCCCCCACTCCAATAAATTAGGGGCAGGAGCCACAGAAACAGGCAGCTGCTAAGTTGTGTAGTGTGGGTTGTCTATGTCAGTGCGTTTTCCAGCGGGCAGGTGTTCTGAAACACCGCAGCAGGCGATGCCGCCGGGCTAGCTTAGCAGAAAGGCAGAGGATGGAAAGGGTGTAGTGACTGATCCCTCAACTGGACCCAGCTCTCTCTTTAGGCTCATTAGCAGGACGTTCAAGGGGAAGCTTTTATTTTCACTTCCTATACTGTGCCTGCTTTGTGGATAAAGTCTGTCAGTTTCTACTACTATCAATTTGGCATCTTTCATGAGCATTATTACAAAATTCACTGAAAAGTGAATAGCTAAAAATGTTTTAAAGTAACTTCCATTTAGCAGTATACTGTCTTACAGATTGTATAATAAATTTCAACATCAGCACCACAGTTTTGAGAATCATAATTGGAAATTATTTATTTATGGTAACTTAATTATTTTGTATGTTGATGTATTTCAGATTGAAGGACAAGGACATGGTGCAGTTTTTGACTGCAAGTGCTCTCCTGATGGACAGCATTTTGCATGTACTGATTCTCACGGTCACCTTCTGATTTTTGGCTTTGGTTCCAGTAGCAAATATGACAAGGTACAGTGCAAGATGAAAATCAAAATGTTTGTTTGTGTTGAATGAAATCGTGCAAACTTTCCTTCAGAGCTTCATTTCAAGAGGGTGTATCAATGCAGTTCTGAGCCATTAATATGAGATGTTTCAGATTCCTGTTGTTGACATTAAGGTTTTTTTTAAACTATAGAAACATGCTGTTAACCTACTGTTTACATCTGAAGTTTAAAATAATTTTTAAAATTATAAAAATAAGTTACCTAGTCACTGTCCAGACTTTTAAGTGATGAGGTTACAATGGATCCACCTGGATAATGTGATAAACTGCAGTGGAATTGATAATAGTTAAACATTTTGCTTCAAATATGTTTTTGGTTGCTAAGACCCAAAAAAAGAAAGGGGATGTGTAATAGAACTAATTCCTGGTCTCATAGCCTGGGAGACAATTATTTACAGTTAATGTACTAAGTGTTCAAGTGATACAACTTTATATCTTTTAATGAAGTTCTGCTGTTGTGGATGCCTTGGTGCTTACGCAGCAATGTTACTGTGTGATTAAAATACTGTGTCTAATGTCATAGTCTACATTGTGTACTCTGAGTGTGGGTGTCTTGCCACAGACCCTCATGACTGTATAAAGATACATGGTGTTGCTTTTTTTCTCTGTGGATAAACGTGCCCTGCAAACCATACAGGTTACCTAGTTTGGAGTTACCCACAAGGTCTTAGTTCTTCTTTTACCACCCAGGAAAGATGTGAGGCGTGTCTCTTCTCATTAAGTCTTCCAAAGATGGAGATGTTATCTGCTCCAGGATTTTCATCTCTGCTTCTGGTAGCTGATACTTGAAGGTTGTCGATGAAGTGCTGCTTCTGGATCTTGGAATGCAGGCTGGCCTTGAAAGCATTTTGGCAAACAGCAACACAGAGGGGCCTGAAGAAGGGAGACCAAAGGGAATTTTAATCTTTGTCTTGTAAGCCACTGTATTTCTTTCTGTAGTCTTCTGGTTCTTATTTGGATGCTGGTTACAGCAGCATTTGCATATTGTAGATTCTTTTTTTTTTCTGCCTTGTCTCTCCACTATGATTTGAAGTACTCAGTACTTGGCTGCTCTTGCTATCCCTCAGCTATTACTAGCTGTGCATTTCTCCTTCCATTCCAAGGAAAACAAATGAGCAGAGACAGCACAAGCAAGAAAAAGTGGGATTATCAGATCATTTTCAAGGTCCTTCTCTTTTAGAGTTCTTACTCTTCTAAACTTTAAAGCCTGATGAAATAGAAACATTTTTCTTACCATGTTCATGGATTGTTCTGGGTTTACTTTTCTCTCCAGTGATATTGGAAGTCCTCTGCTACTCAAAATGTTGGAAATTAAATTGAAACAGAAAGCCTTTTTGTCTTTTGCTGTGATAGATCAGGAGTTTCCTTTATGCTACTATTTGAGAATTTACCTTGTGAGAGATTGGATCTGTTTGAAGAGTGAAAACAAATCGCTTTTCATTTCTTGAATTCTACAGACCCTGTGTTCTCTTGGGGTTTTTGTTGCAGCCTCTGAGGGAAGATTATATTTAAATTTTTTTCAGTTACTGAGTGACTTTAAATAATTTTCTCCAGCTGTTGCTGGGCCAGTGCTAGTCTTGGCATTCATGACCGTAGAAGAAATCGGGCCAAATACTGCATATATTTGTTACCTCTTTAATCTCAGTCTTAAGCTCTCAGAAAAATTGGTTTGGAAGTTTCTGATCTTTCTTGTATCGTTCCATCTCCTCTTTCACTTTTGACTGACCTGATGTATAGAAAAATATAACTACAGCTAGGTGTGTGCTATAGATGAGGAGATTAGGTGCTCCTTCCTCTGTCCCCATCCCTGTGTCCCATGTCCTAATACTTTGACATCTTGCAAGAATATGCTCTGGTAGGTCCTACATTATTTCTTTTTTCTTTCTTTCTTTAAAGTTGTTTTCATCCATTTTGGGGGAATAACTTTTAATGGAGGAAGGAATGTGATAAACCTGTCCTGTATTTCTGTATTTGTGAGTTGTGCTCAGAACAATTATTATAGTGGAGATGGTGATAGCTCCTGAGAGAGCAAACTCTTGGGTTTCCACCTGTGTGGTTATTTTCTTGTTATGTTCAGATAGTAACTGTTTTCTAGTTGACTAGAACCATTGTCTAGGCTTCTTTTTTTCTTCTTCTCACCCCCCAGTGTGATCTTGTCTACAACAAAGGCAGTGGGGTGGTTTGGCTTTGTTTTCTTTCTTTTACCTTTTTTATGATGATCTGTGTTTTTTATGGAGCAGCTCTTAAAGAGGCAGGGGAAAGAATGCATTTGCTGCTTGTTCAGGGCTCTTTTGTTATTGACCCAATTAGGGGAACCTTGAGACAATCTCAGGTGAGATTTCTGAATGTGTTACGGTGATCAGAGGTGAGCTGAACAGGACATCTGCACTTGGAAACTTGTCAGGAATGCTTAACTGTCCTAAAGTGTAAGGTACCTTTCTGTTGGTTTTAAGACTCTAAGAGTAGAAAAGATCTTTGAACTTTCTACACTTCCTGTAGACTGCCAAACCTGCAGTTCTTTGTTGCCAGTTGGCAGTTCCTGTATGGTGGATTGGTGCAGTAGTGGGGAAGATCCTCTGTGTGTGTGTGTAGGTGTGCCCTTTGGAGAAACTAAGTGTGTTGTGTAGCTTCTGAAGGAGAGCCTATTTGTAGAGCTCAGGCCTTGTGGAAGGTTTTCACACTCAAATTTAAGCTGCATTTGTGAATTCATATGTACAGAAGACTCTTATGTCCTCATGGTGGTGTAGTATTATTTTATTGTCGTGAATTTGATCTCTAATAGTATATAAAGAAATAGGCCTGGTTGTTAGTGAGTTTGACTGGTTTTCTGCTGAACACAGCCATTTAAGATTCTCTGAAACATCTTAATTCTTCTGATTTTTCTCAGGACTTAAAATAGCCCTTGGATAAGGCAGTTGCCTGGGGTTCCAGTAGGGACATTCCGGTCTTGTACCTGACAGTTGGACTAAGCCTGGGCTGTCCATGAAATGCCATTCTTGTCTCACAAAGTAGAAAATTGTTTACTCTCTCTTACACTACCTTTTGCAGAACAGAGTACACAGAAGTCCCTCCTGATCTTGCACCAGAGACTATTTGGTAGAAGTTGCTGAATCTAAGGAAGGACTTTCAGAGCTTCCCTTTGCTTACAAAACCTGGGTTGCAGAAAACACTGTACAGCCAAATCACAGCACATTAGAACTCTCAGTCCGCATGATCATGCCATTGGAATCTCTTCTTTCTCGGTGTGGGAGCTACAGTAGGAAATCTCGCACTAGGTAAAAGAACTGGATACTCTACTGTTAAGATTCTAGGGAAAACTGTAAGTCCTCCTAGAGGATCTGTATCTTACCTGAGCTGCTTGAGCTGAAGGAACAAAGATAATAGGCAAGCCTTGATTCTGTCAGGCACATGAAAGTACTCACATCTTTCTCATTCAGCCTCTTAACAGAGAACCTGACAACAAAATGTCAGAGCCTCTTACTGCAGTGGAATGTCACCTTGTCCATATGCACTTTGTAAGGGTAAACTTTCAAATCCTTGAAGTAAATTTTTTGCCATTGCACCTTTCCATGCAACATCATAACTTCTTCCTGCTGATATTTTCTGAATTTTTGTGGGGTCCAGATCCCACGATTCCTATGAATTTATTTTTCTTATTTTTCTTTTTTTCTTTTTTTAAATCCATCTCATGTGGATGCATGTAGGCCCTTTCTGATGTTGTAATTGTTGTTGTCTTTTCTTCCTGGTCTTCTTGCATCCGGGAAAGGAGACCTTTGTCATTGAAAGACCACACCTCTGAGTAGATGCTATAGCCTCTGCCTTACTAATTTTTACGTAACAGCTTACTGGAAACTGTTACGGATTGGTCATGATAGACCATGCACTTCAGAAGTCAGATTATATTCCATGACAATGTAGGCATTCCTCTGTCCATGTTCAAGTACCTGTCTTTCAACACTTCAGACAAGATTTTTTTGAGATCTCTATGCCTTCAGTCAATTGTTTAATCACTCTTACTGCACTGCCAATTAATTGGCCAGAATTATGATTTTATGGTTTTATTTTTCCTTGTCCAAAGTTAAACTGAGTGCCAGTGGGTAGTGTTGGAATGTGTAGTATATGCATCAGCTTGTCTTCTGCTCTCTTTCTCCTTTCTCCTTGTGGATGAATATCTTTATGATTACATGATTTTTGAGATGTATGTGCCAGCAAGGGTTGGAGCTTAAGCCTTTTTATCTACTATTTGGACAAAAGAATTCCTCAGTCTTGAGTGTCTGTGGAAAGTCATCTAGAGTAAATTGTGAGCAGGTGGACTGAAATAAAAAAGAAAACTTTGAGCCTGAAGAATTCAACTCAGCTTTATCTACTGGACTTTTTCACATATCTAGCATTATAATAGGAATATATATTTGGCTACTGGTGTTATAATATTTGGCAATGACATGATGAAATATTTTCCTATTCCTCTTCTTCCTACACCATAGTTGATAAGTTTGACACAATTTTCTTTGTCAGAAGATGTATTCATATATTCGAGTGTAGAAGAAAACTTGTAAGCTATTTAATACGTCCATGCTGTGTTTGGTCAAATGTCTTCAAGTAGTTAAATATTGCCCCATTCCCCTGTTCTTTAAATGCACCCCACCCTCAAACATGGATTATTCTCCTTACTCTGCAATATAGAAAAGGAGTGCTGGGGAAAAAATCATTAAATTTTCCTCTTTAAACTGAGATAAACAGGTCAGCTTATAACCTTGGTTTTGCAAAAGTGACCACAAGTAACATTGTTAAAAATACTTTTGGCAGTTATCTTCTGTATGCTTTTTTTAATAGGTTCTTTAAAAAAAAAAATTACGAAATGACTTTGTTTACAGATAGCAGATCAGATGTTCTTTCATAGTGATTATCGGCCCCTTATCCGTGATGCCAACAACTTTGTCCTGGATGAACAGACACAGCAGGCTCCACACCTTATGCCTCCCCCATTTTTGGTTGATGTGGATGGCAACCCTCACCCTGCAAGGTATCAAAGACTAGTTCCTGGTCGTGAGAACTGCAGGGAGGAACAACTTATTCCTCAGATGGGAGTGACATCTTCAGGTATGGAAAATTTCACTTCAGTACACAGTAGCCTATCTAGTTACCACTAGGTGTTCTACACTTTCCCTTTCACTTCGTCCTTTTTCTTCATTTCTGGGCATAATAGTTCTCGTAGTGTGGGAGAATTGCAGTGTCCTTGGCACTGATTGCTTGTGACAATTTCAGTTACTGTATTGTCATCGATTAAGTCAGTACTAATTGATACTACAACGCCGGTTAGCTTGGAGCTCATTTCATTGCTGGAATGGTGTGGGATACTGAATGAGACTTCAGATGATCTCTTTGGAGTGAGATTTCCTACTTTAGAAAACGTAGGAAAATAGACTGATCTTCTGATGAGGTGGAACAGATAACATCTACACAAAGAGAAGAACGGGAGGATGCCTGAAATACGCAAAATCCTCTTCATCTTTAGATACAGGTAGTCGTTCCAGTTAAACTTTGATGGCTTGGTTAGAGAGCTCTGAAGATGAGCATACAGAGTCTAGGAAGTTCCTTAAAAGTTGCATTCTCCATGCATGCAACATAGGAGAACATGCATATTTTGGGCCAACGACTGGTTGGTGGAAACTGCCAAAATATGGTCCACAGAGGTGGGGATGTAAAAACGATGCCTGCACGTCATGTGTCACCAGTTTTATACTAGCATGAATGAGCAAACAGTGACTGGTGAAAGTAGCTTTAAATGTTTTCAACATAAGCACTGTTAGGTCTATTTGGATATTATTGACAATGTGGGAAAACCGATACTGCCTGTAAATAATGGTTTATATGTACACCGTACTTAAGCCTATGGTGTGTCAGACAGTCCAGGAAGGTTAACTGACAGTGTAGTGTTGACACCAGAAGATCTCTTTATCCTCATTTGTAGACCGGAGGATTATAAGCCACCGAATACCTGAATAGTAATTTTTAAGGAACATTTCTTCCTTTACCCCAAAATTATAGGAAGAAATGCTACCTGAGAAGCAACTGTAAGAAGGGAAAAAATCCTTTCCGGTGAACATATGCTGTGTTTTATCTCTAGCTTTTTAGCTAGTGTCTTTGAAGCTAAATTTCATTTCCAAGGAAGGGTGCAATTTTACTTTATTATTACAGTCACAGCGTGGAGCCATGACATTCTGAAATTTTCCAAATTCGAAAATGTTCTGGGCACGTTCTCCAATGTAGGATCTTGAAATAAGTTGGACTCTGCACATCAACCCAAAAATATTGAATTTAGTGGTGTGGCTGCGTGACACGCTAATGCCTATGCTTATAGGAAGATGACACCCCCCAGCACTTTGTTAAATAGCAGGAAACCATCAAACCAGGCTGACAGAGAGCCAGAGACATTTTTGAGGGACAGAAGACATTTTTCTATCTCTTTACAGTTTAGCAACAATATGTGCAGAGTTAAACTATATTCATGTATTTCATATGTTCCCTTCCACAGAGGATGCTCCTTGCTTTCTGAAACTTTGTGGGATTTGATAGATCTCCCTCACAGCACTGACAATTTATTTCTTGTAAAGTGGTCTGTAATAAGAGTAGGGAGGATTCAGACAGCCGTGCTTGATTTACCGCTTAGATGTGCGTGAAGGTCCATTAAACCGAAAGTTTGGAAAAAAAATCAAGTGCATACCAATGTCTTTTATCATTTCATTGTTCTCAAAAAAAGCTTGCTGTTACTTGTGAAGGCAAAATTTCACAAACTAGATACATAAACATCACTTTTGTTTAGGTAGCAGTTTCCTTACTTAAGATCATTCTTGGGTTATTAGTAGTATTTCCCATTTGTTTTCGGTAGACAGTATGTCTGCTCATGAGATCACCAAATAAATCTGACTCTTTCTCTACATGAGTCAGAAGACATCCAGCTGTGGTTTTACCAGAGCTCATTCCATGATTCCAGGCTGCTTCTCCTTTAGGGAAGTTGACTACAATAGCCTTGAAACCCTGAGACCAGTTGTCTGTAATATTTATGTTCTTTCTGTATACCATCATCTGTTAAGAGATGGCTGCTTCTGTCTAGCCATGTAATCAAAGCTCTTTTCATAGCGCAGTTACTGGAAAATGTGCAGTTTATACTATGATCTCTCTTTATAATCATGCTGAAAAAATAATTTCTTTAGCTTGTTCTTTGACCATCGTCATCCCTCACTACAAAGTTTTGCAAGTTCTGCTTCTCTTGACCAGAGCTTCCCACCGCTCCACAATCTAACCTGTGTGGAGGTATCTGACTTCCTTTTCAGATCAGTACTGTAAGCCTTGTGTTTTCCTCTATACTGCTCTATTTTTTTTTTCTTGTGACCACTGTGATTGTTAAAAGAGGGTTTATATTGTTTATGCTTACATGCTGTATTTTTTGCTTGCTGCACAGAAACAGTGCTGTCACCTTGTAATCACTTATGTGAGAACTATTCCTTGTCTTTTATACAAGAGACCTACCCAAAAGGTGGTTTTCTGGCTGTTTTACTTGCCAAAGAAAATTAGCATTAACCTGTGTCATCATTATGCCTTTGTGGAGCTCGGTCAAGCATTTTTACTGCTTGCTGTTCTGCAGTACAGATAATTATTTTCTAATTCAGTTAGACCTTCTTGATGTAGTTCTTTCATTTAGGCTTATACTAAAGTATTTTATAATGCATTTGGGGCAGGCTAAGCACGCATTTGAACAATTTACATTGACTAAGCTCACAAACAACAGTTGAATTAAGCTTCTGTGACTTGCTGGCACTTAATCAAATTTAAACTTTTATTAGGAGTGGCATATAATCATCTTTACCCAGCTCCAGAAAATATAATGCTCTCAAATTAAGAAAAAAAAATTCCTGTTATAAAAATAGCTGTTAAAAAATAACCCATAATTATTTTTAATTGTGTATTAACCCATAGTTACACATGTGATTGCATACATTGCTTGTAAGTTTCAAAGTTAAAACAAAGATGAGCTGTTTGTAACATTTGGTTCTTCATATCAACATTTGTGTGGTGTTCTCTTGTACCTTTTACTTCACAGGATTGAATCAAGTTCTTAGTCAGCAGGCAAACCAAGAAGTTAGTCCATTGGATAGCATGATTCAGAGACTGCAGCAAGAGCAGGACCAGAGACGTTCTGGGGAGGCAGGAACCAGTAGTACCAGCCGGATAAGCAGAGGTAGATTACTGGGGCATTGGTATTGTCGTTTTATTGTGGAAACAGCTGAGAGCTGGAAAACATAAATCACATTTTTACTGTGCATGATTTGTGCATTTTGTGGAACTGCTAGAAAGGAGGTATGGAGCCATAGAAAATAATACAGCTTTCCCCATCTCTTTTGGCCTTTTTGCAATGTCGGGATTCTTAATGTTACAAATTAATCTGTGTTAAAGTTACTGTCTGCTCATTCGGGAACTTGCAGCAAATGTGTTCCCTTAGAAATTACTCCCCTGCTGGTTAATCTGGAATTGACCATACTGAAATCTGCACTGTCTTCCATAAGGAAATAGGAGTGAGAGAAGAGGAAGGAGCTGCTTCTTTCTCAGGGCAGCTGCTCCATGTTTTAATGTCTTGCACTAGGTTACATGGCAGTTTTCAACACTTAAAAAGTCATGGCTGGTAATGCACCTGAGTAAGCAAGAATAGCTTGTGACTGGAAAGCTGGGAAAAAACACTGACATTTTGCTGCAGTGTAGGATCATGTGTATGTGTAGTTTTAATTTGTTGAGGTTGTGGATTTTTGGGGTGGTTTGTTTTTGGGGGGGTTTTGGTGGTTTGGGGTTTTTTTTTTGACCATTTCAATTTCTTGTCTGCAAATTTTACAGCTTGGATTCCTAGTAATTCCCAGTGTTGTGGCTTCATTTTTTTGAAGGTAGAAGACTGTTTAAGGAATACACTGATTCAGTGAGATAGCTCGCTGTTTTATAGTATGGATCTAGAGAGCCATAGCAATAGTCAGCTTTGCCTAAATGTTTTCAAAAGCATTTTTTAAGAAAAGCAAACCAACAAAACATTTGCTTCACTTCAGATTGTTTATACATCTGCTCCTTTTCAATGTGAATTTTTAAACAGAGTACTGCAGCCCTGTAGCTGTTTAAGTGTGTGTTGTGGTGACTGTAGAAATTGCTGAAATAGTTATGTTCAGTTAATATTTGATTTCTTTTGAAATAACAGATTAAGTAAAATTCCTTTTTTCTCATCCATTTTGAGTTTTTTCTTTTGAAATCCTCCACTTAAAATCTCAGATCATGGTCAACTCTTGCTTTTTGACTTTTTAGGATCCGTAAGTTCTACCTCAGAAGTACATTCACCACCAAATATAGGATTGAGGCGTAGTGGACAAATTGAAGGTGTGCGTCAGATGCATAGCAACGCACCAAGAAGTGAAATAGCCACCGAGCGGGACCTTGTGGCTTGGAGCCGAAGGGTTGTAGTGCCTGAACTCTCTTCTGGTGTGGCCAGGTAAACACAGGCCAAGTTTGCAGAGAAATTTAGTTTGGTGAACTTAATGAAATAGAACAGTTCTGGAGTTCACATTGTCATAGAACAATTTGTGTAGTATTTATCTATTCCATGGTCTTGTATCTCTTTAAATCAGTTTGTTTCAAATCAGTTGTTGTTTGCATATCACTTGAACAATCTTGGAATTACAGAAGTATTGTGAATAAAAATTGGCCATTTAACAGATGATAGGGTAATTTAACTTGTACATGTGATGACTTGTAGCATAAGATTACAGTATGTTTTAACCCCATTTGTTCCTGCTGTTACATGGCTTCTTACAGCTGGGACATTGACCTAATCTGTTAGGTGCCTGAGGTGAATTTTGATTTCCAAACTTGAACTTTATTCAATTCAGGACTTAGCTCTTGTGGTGAATACTTATATCGATAAGTCAAAAAACCCTACTAGCCACAAATCAAACATAAACCACTTTAGCTTTTTGAAATAAGAGCGAAACCTTATTTTGCCTAGAAAGGTTAATTTAGAAGCTGTATTCTGACTGTAAAGAGCACTGCTGTTCAAAGAAGGTCTTAAGCAATAAATGTTTGTTCCAAGATTTGGAATAGATCCTCTCAGTTGTAGTATTTTGCTTTAAAGTTAGCATCTCAATTTTCTTTTTTCAGTAGGCAGGAAGAATGGAGAACAGCAAAGGGAGAAGAAGAAGTAAGGGTGTATCGATCAGAAGAGAAAAGAAAGCATGTCACAAGTCATATTCCAAGAGAAAATAAAATACCTACTTTCTCTAAGGTAAATAGTCACTTGTACCTTTTCACAGTATGAAGCATAAAATCTGACTCGGTGTGTTAGGCTACATAATAATATATTGTATTGTATGTATAGTCATATTTGCTGATGATACAAAACTGGAAGAAGTGGCTGATGCTCTGGAAGGTTATGCTGCCGTCCAGTGAGATCTGGACAGGTTGGAGAGTTGGGCAGAGTAATCTTATGAAATTCAACAAGGGCAAGTGTAGGGTCCTGCACCTAGGGAGGAATAACCCCATGCACCAGTACAGGTTAGGGCTGACCTGCTGGGAAGCAGCTCTGTGGAAAAAGACCTGGGAGTCCTATTGGAGAGCATGTTAACCATGAGCCAGCGGTGTGTCCTTGTGGCTAAGAAAGCCAGTGGCATCCTAGGGTGTATCAAGAAAAGTGTGGTCAGCAGATCAAGGGAAGTTATCTTCCCCCTCTACTCTGCCACTGGTGAGGACTCATCTGGAATATTTTGTGTTCTTCTGGGCTCCCCGGTTCAAGAAGGACAGGAAGCTTCTGGAGAGGGTACATAAAAGGGCTGCGAAGATGATTAGGGGACTAGAACATCTCTCTTATGAAGGGACTTGCAGCTTTTTTGCCTAGAGAAGACTGGGAGGGGATCTTGTCAGTGCTTGTAAATACTTGAGAGATGAGTGTCAGGAGGACAGGGCCAAGTCTTTTCAGTGGTGCCCAGTGACAGGACAGGAAGCAGTAGGCATAAACTTGAATATAGGAAGCTCCACCTAAACATGAGGAGGAACTTTACTGTGAGGGTGGCAGAGCACTGGGGCAGGCTGCCCAGAGAGGCTGTGGAGTCTCCATCTTTGGAGATACTCAAAACCTGCCTGGACGCTGTCCTGTGCAGCCTGCCCTAGGTGAATCCTGCTCTGGCAATGGGGTTGGACTAGATGATCTCTAGAGGTCCCTTCCAACCCCAACCATTCTGTGATTCTGTGACGAACTTACATTCCTCTTCTCAGCATTAAGTTTAGAAATCGGGGATACAGGAATTTGTTTACCTCCACAGAATGAGGAAGCATGTCTCTCTACTGATGTTTTGCTACCTTCTGAATAAACAATGGGGGTTGCTTTTAGAGCCTCCTTAAGTGAGAAGCTCTGCAAATCTGGTGTTAAGTACAGCATTTGCTGTAGGGAATCTGTCACTGTTAATCACTATTGTTTACTGTTTGACATACTGTTCTGTGGAAAGATTCAATTAAAACTCAAGTCACGGTTCTTAAGATTACCACATTTAAATACATCTGCAAATAGAGAATTGGCTATTTTTTCCTCATGGTACCCTAATTATCATATTGCTAGAGCTGGAGTACGTGTCTCAGAAAAGAGGGGAGCAGGATAGATAAAATAGAAAGGAATGGGTTGTACTGAAAATAAAATTGTCATAATTGATGTTTCCCTATAACTGTGAAAAAAATCTTATGCCTTCAAGCTGGTAGGAAAATGTGAAGGTTGTATATTCTATATTTACAAAAATTTCTTCATATCTTGTTAGAAATCAGTTTTATGTATGGGTCTCGCATGCTTGTCTGTGATTTTCTAGCTAAATGACCAAATATATCTTATAGTAAAGGAGGCAAAGTTTAAGCAACTGTAAAGGAGAACCCATGCTTTGGGCTTTGTACCATGCTTATTGTAGACAGGACTGTTTGATCCTTAATCAAAAATTCAGTAAAATGCAGGCCTTTGAGAATACTTGCAAACTGTCCATGAAAAAGTAAAAGTCATTTATGTGGTGCAAATGGAGACATGAATATGAAGAACAAATATGCCAAAGACTGTTAAGCTCCTAAGTTTATCAGCATACCACACTGCCTCTGCTGTTTATTGGGGAGGAAGGGACTGAGATTGAAATCACTCTGAAAATAAGTAGATTTCAGATGCTTAGTAGTGCTGCTATATTAATAACGATGAATTAATTTTTATGCTGTAAGAAGAGTAAATTTGAGATGGGCAAGTTTCTACTTGATACTAAATTTGAGTGTTCAGTTTTGTTTCTTTTCCCATACTCAACTGAAGTAAAGCTTTCAAATGAAGTGAGATGAACGCTCCCCCACCCCCAAGCAGCCCCCTCATCATTTTCAATTTCTTCAATTTTCAGCAATTACTTTTATTATATCTTTGGAGCAAAGAAACTTAATATGGATGTTGAAAATCTTTTCTCAGAGGAGAATTTTTTTAGTCTCAAAACTTCAAAGATTGCACTGGATCCTTCTGAGCCCCATATTTTCATTTGGGATAGTTATGGCCTGAAAATCCTTCAGAGCAAAGCTAGCTCAGGAAAACTTTCTTCAGTTTAATATATTTACCCAAAGAACATGCCCTTCAGTTGTTTCAGTCCCAGGAGGGTCTGTGATCTGGATTCTGATGCCCAGAATGTAAAGGAGAGGGAACTTCATAAATCCTTCGGTTGATACCCAACTTCATCCTGAGGAAATACAGCAAAAAGCAGTCATGGTCTCTGCACTTTATGGTGTTAGTGTGTATATATATGTATGTATATATATCAATAAAATTAATTCAGTAACGCTTTCAGGGCATTTAAGTAAATCCTTCTTAAACCTTACAGGATGCTTTTTATGGCATCTTGGGACAAAACCCCCTCATAGTCATCCATAGTTTGATCTTCATTAATCATGTGTCTCTTTTGAGGACTTGTGTTCTTGAGAAATACATGAATTCAATCCCTTGAGATAAATCTCAGAGGGATTACAAAATGAGTAGGTACCAGATGGACCTTAAATAAGCAAATTTACCAGAAGAAAAGGTGCTTGATCCCAAGTTGAGTATCCTAGTTAAATAGACTGCTCAGAATTTAGTGACTTGTAACTTAAGGTTAGCATGAGCAATGCTTTCTCTCCCTAGTATCTGAACAGTAGGAATGGTGAATTGGAATTTTCATCTTCTGTCAAATAAACACCTGGGAAGAAAAGCAAGACTGACTGCAATCCAAAAACTGTTGTGTAATATTTTAGGGTGGGTTTTTTTAAATAGAAATTAGTAACTTAGTTGTAGCAGCTCTTCTGTTGTTGCTCTTATCAGTAAATGTGTGGCTTTAAATACAAGCTGTGTTAGGTTGAAGACAGAACTGGAAAGTAGTGTGTAAATCTTCCTTTTCCTTGAGTGCATAAGTAGGTTTTGATACTGATACCTTCTAATTTATATCCTAGTAGTGTTGTGAGACTACAGTCCTTTTGTGTTGCAGAGGGAATCCTTAAGGGTTCAATGAGAAAATATATAGAATCATAGAATGTGTTAAGTTGGGAGTGACCCTTAAAAGTCATGTAATCCAGCCCCTCTGCAGTAAGCAGGGACTCCTGCAACTAGATCAGGTTGTTCAGAGCTTCATCAAGCCTGATCTTGAATGTGTCCAGGGATGGGGCCTCCACCACCTCTCTGGGCAACCTGTTGCAGTGCTTCACCTTCACCACCCTCATAGTAAAGAACGTCTTCCTAATGTCTAATCTAAACCTGCCCTGCTCTAGTTTAAAAATATTGCCCCCTGTCCTAGCGCTACATACTCTTAAAAACAGTCCCTTCCCAGTGTGTCTGTAGGCTACTTCAGGTACTGGAAGTCCGCTTCTCCCCTGAGCCTTCTCTTCTCGAGGCTGACCAAGGCCAACTCTCACAGCCTGTCTTTATAGGAGTGGTGTTCCAGCCCTTTGATCATCCTTTTGGCCCTCCTTTGGACCTGCTCTAAAAGGTCTGTGTCCTGGTTTTACTGAGGGGGACCCCAGAGCTGGATGCAGTATTCCAGATGAGGTCTCACCAGAGCAGAGTAGAGATGGGGAATCATCTCTCATGACCTGCTGAGGACTCTTCTTTTGATGCAGCTGAGGATGCGATTGGCCTTCTGGGCTGCGAGTGCACATTGCTAGCTCATGTTCAGCTTTTTGTCCATCAGTACCATAGAACCATGACCTAGAGGAGATGGAGAGCATCTCAAAATAATGGGGAAATGTCTTGTAGTAATACATAGGCCTAAAAATTGCAGCATTCAAGAATTCTAGAAAAGGTATCATTCTACCATACTATAAGCTGGTCTGGAAACAGACTAAACAGGGCTTGTATTAAAACATTGTCCTTGTGCAAATGCAGTTGTATTCATACCAATTTTTGAAATTTGTCAGTTCTGCTCATGAAATACTGAGAAAACAATGTTTTCTTCCATTCCCTTCTAATGGCAAGGACTCTAAAATACAGAAGTGGAAAGAAGGGCAGGAACAAATGCTAGCTAAAGTGTATGTCAGTAAGGAAGAACACAGAGCAGCTATAATTACTTTTTGAGGAGATTCCAAAGTTCTGTTAACCAATTTTTACTCCAGGGTCAATCTAGGGTGCGTTAAAAGTAGTACAGAGTTGTAGCTCACTCTTTCTTCTTTAACGCTATCTGCAATTTAGATGGAAGAGACATAAACAAAAAGAAAGTTAGAAAACCTGTGTTTCTTTGACACAGGTGATACTGAGAAGTGTTTATATAAGATTGCTTGAGGGACTAATGGAGTTGTGTGTGAGAACCTAAAAGCTTGGGTGTTTTGACCTGAATAGTATTTCATATCACTGATCTGCATGTCAAATGAAAGCTCAAAGGGAGGAATAGGATTTTCTCTGGTTATTATTGAACAAAACCACTTTAAAATGTAAACAAAGCTGCTTAATGTTGGAGAATAGGATGTGATCTTGGGTTTTTTGCACTTTCAAAGTAGAACTGTATTGCAAGTTATTTTTTTTCAGGAACATGCCAAAGATGAGAAGTGAGCTAAATAACAGACTTAGGTCAATGTTCCCAGTCCAACTAATTAGAGTATTAGTTCATTAACCTACTGGGATTACAGAGCATTTTAATAAATATTGAAGAGCATGAAATTTCTGTATGCTAGAAGGTTGATGTGGTGTGTGTCCTAGGGGAAAAAAACAGAAATGGAAATATTTCTAATTACCATTAAGTGGAAATTAAAAGCAGGAATGTCAAATAATTAAGATTGAAGACTGTAGATGCACTAAAGTAAGCATAGGTCTCTATTGTGACAGGTACAGATGACTCCATTGTGAAACCAGTGATGAGCAATGTGTATGTTTTGCTGAAGGTAGCTTAGTTGTGTTCCTTAAAAGTACTTTTCCACTTGCATGTCATTTAAACACTACTTCCATCTGCTAGATGTTGAGAGGAAAATAATCTAAAACCCAAGAGACTGGCACTTAGTGCTGCCATCTTCACAGCTTTTGGAACAGTTCTCACTGATTTCCTACATGTATGTGATGTGCTATGGGTAAACGTGGTAACTACAAGCCCCAATCCCAACTTCAGGGGAATATGGAAGGATGCTCTTTAGCCAAAGAGAACAGTGACAGGACAAGAGGCTGTGGGCACCAACTGCAGAAACAAAGGAGGTTTTGCCTGAACAGAAAGAAGCACTTCACTGCAAGGGTGACAGAGCACAGGCACAGGCTGCTCAGACAGCCTATGGAGTCTTCAACTTTGGAGATACTCAGAAGCTGTCTGGACATGGTCCTGGGCAACTGTGGCTCTAGGTACTCCTACTTGAGCAAGGGGTTTGGACAAGGTAAGCTCTGGAGATCCAACCTCAGCCATTCTGTGAAATAAAAATTGCTTTATGCCCTAACAGAGGTCATGTTCATTGAAGAATGTTAAACTTGGACAATGGTATATCTTAATGAGCTTGCTAATGCACAAGTATTCCCCTCCAGAAAATAACAGGTGAAATTCAATAAGGACACATGTGAGTTCAGAGGTAAATGTTGGGCTGAAAAATTGAAACTGTGTATCTAGTCAAGAATGTGAACATTTTTAGGCTACTTGACAGTAGTTTTTCTGCCTGCATATGCTTTTTGCAACATTACACTTTGAATTTCCTGCTGAAAAAAACTCTTAAAGATGCTATATCTGTTTAACGTTGGGGGTTCTGGTGCTAGACATATGCTAGTGCCCTACCCCTGATTATCTTTCTAGTAGAGGCTAATTCCTGTTGCCTGAAGGAAGAATGAATCATTTTCAGGTAAAATATAGTTACTGCTGGTGAAGAAATACTGTGGAAGCACCACGGCCAAAATGTTCCAAAATTGCTGCGACCTTGTAGGAAAGCACTACAAAGCTGTGCTACTCAGCACAGGGGAGTCAGGGCTGTGAGGACTGTATGTAGAATGCAGTGGCCTGAGTTGTCAGGACACCTGCCGCTGAGTTTCCACTGTATCTTTGACAAATAGTGTTGCAAAGACCCTCAGCAGTGTCCAGATGTTCCTATCTATCCCTCTCAAATACAGGAAATGCCACCATTTGTATTTTGCAGAAAAACTGCTCTGACAGCAGCTGTAATTTCTAATGTGTCTATGATGTGCTCTGATATTGACTTGAAGCCTTGGATATGATTCAAGGTACTTGTCAGCATTTACGACTGTTCATCAAAGTGTATTGAGAGAGAGGGAGAAAGTGATGATTGAACCTCAAATCATATGTAATCTTGGCTTTATTTCCAAGCCTTCCGTTAGAGTTGAGTGTCCAATTTCAAGCTCTTTCTTTAGGATATATATATGGGGAAGGAAGACTTACTGGCTGTGTTTCCTCAGCCATTGTTGAAAATATTGATGATAGATCAGATTTTTTTTTTTGTCAAAGACCTTGTAATTGTCTATCTTTTTAGTGAAACCTTTACACTTGACCTCACCCTTCCTCCAAATAAATACACATCTTCCTGAACTGCAGGTTCCCATCAGATATTGGCAAAGCTGTAGTGAATAGAAGTGATGGTAAAATACATTTTTGGCATGATGTGGAAGTTTTCTATCTTCCAGCCTCGCTCCGGGTCCCTCCTTGAGCAGCAGAGTTGGATAAAGTGATACCCAGCGGTTCCATCCAACTTCATTCTGTTGAAGCAGTTTGTTACTGTCATGGCTACGGCCTGGTATTTATATAATGTGGTTACTTGCTTCCATGAAGCAATGATTTGGGGGAGGGAGGCTGGGGTGGGCTTTCTTTTTTTCTCAAGCTTTGAACTACCAAAAGAGAACTCTCCAAAACCAGAGTAATACAAAGGGCTTCAGTTTTCCAAGGATCCATAGTTCTAACATAAGTAGGGGAAAGCTGTATTTATGATAACCATTTGAGAAATCTGACTTCTAAATAGAAATGGGAATGTAGATTTTTCAGACTTTTCCTCCTGGAAAGAAGGCACAGGTATTACAGTCAGGCTGTAATGTAGCTTCTGCAAAATACATCTTCATTCCTGTAAAGGAGATTTGACTGATTTGTTTCATTTGGCTCATGAGAGTCCATTCTGTTGTCCATGTTTCCTTGTACGGTGTTTCATGATGCTGAGACCCAAATGTGCTTCATAAAATGTTGCAATTCAGAAGCAGAAACGAGTTGCTGTGATGCTGGCTTTTATGACCTATGCTTCAGCAATGAATCTTGAGAGTTTGAATCTTGAGAAGTGAGCAGCCCCAGAAGGCTAAGGGACAGAAGGCTGTGTGATGGACTCAGCCACTAGCCTTAGGGCTGCCTTGGAGCTCTTCTGGGTCAGGACCGACAAGCGTGAGGAGATCTGGTGCATGCTGCCATGTTGAATCTAGAAGAACAAATGCCTCAGGTCTCAAAAGTCTTAGACAATGTTAAAATGCCAAGTGCTGAGCAGTCCCACTAAAGTGTCTGGTAGCTGTGCTGTGATGGTAGCTTCCCCAACTTGAATTCACTGGGCAAAACAACAGAAACACATTGCTCGTTGAATAGAGCTCACATTGGTCCTCTGTGCTTCGGTGAAAACTGCAATGCAATTGTGCAGATCATCATGCTGGCCTACACTCCTGAACTGTTCCATTACCCCTGAAAAAGGTATGTTATCTTTAACAGAGAGGGTAGGAGAAAAGCTCTAGCTACCAGACTGCTGCATTTGGAAGAAAATTGTTGTGGCGAAGGAAAACCAAGTCTTAGTTTCTGCTGGTTAGCCAAGTTTTTGTGCAGTTTTCACTGAGAAGGTGGCTCTGTTAACCTTTCTGTGGTTTACTCCAGTTCTGCTTTCTTCATCTCTGGGACTGTTTTCAGCCACATCAGCAACTATGTGATCTCTCCTTTATGGAAGGAAGAGAGCACTGGGGAAGCGTGTCTCCTTTTTGATATTGAGGAATGCATCCAGAAACTATTTCATTGGGTCTGAGCTAGGCTGAAGTTCAAATACGCATGCCAAAAAAATTAGCATAAAACTCCTGAAAATGAGATTGTAGCTCTTGATTTTCTTGTTGGGTGTTGGGAACTAATTCAGGAATTACAGGCTTGTTAAGAGCAAGTGTTTGTGTAATGTATATGCTACAGGAGGAACAAATTCTCTCTATGCTGGAGTGTGAAGTGTTTCTTAATTACAGCCTTATTTAATTTCTTCTAAGCTTAGTAAGAACTGAGATTCTTTCCAACTGACTCATTTGAACTCTTCCATGCGTCATCCTACCATTTAAAAGCCTTTAGTTCTATATGTGTTAAGGGATGTATTAATGTATGGGTTTCTCTTCTAATAGATATGACCCCCTCAGTTGCAAATTGACACACTTTGGAGTTGTCCTTAAGACTCTCCTTTCCTCTGATGGCCATTTTTAGTGTAATTTTAAGTCGTTACAAGTTCTTAGCTGCCTGTCAGTATTTAACTGATATGTACCTTGTAGAGAACGAAGAAATTTAATAATTCAAGATAAGAATTTTCAATTATGTTGAGGAAGAAATTTTAATTATTTCCAGAATATATTGAACTGCTTGGTGCTTATATTCAACCATGTGTGTGAAGTGTTTGCTTAGCAACTCTTTACTTTTGGATTTGTTGCCAGTTTTGAGTTTTGTGATGTTTAAACTTTTTGCTACTGCAAAAGTTTCTTCCTTGGGATACTATTGTTAAAGAAAATGCTATGTATTAATGACATGTATGCTCAGAAATTACGT
The DNA here is from genome assembly GCA_027925045.1 of Hypotaenidia okinawae. Lineage (NCBI taxonomy): Eukaryota > Metazoa > Chordata > Aves > Gruiformes > Rallidae > Hypotaenidia > Hypotaenidia okinawae. The sequence continues at coordinate 87,511,244 of BSDF01000003.1, forward strand.
ATTTTGACTTCTGTGTCTTTACAGAACCATTCTCATGATCATTTGCTAGACACCAGTGACTCAAAGAAACAGCAAGCTAATCAGCACAACTACCGTACAAGATACGCAGTAGAAGAAACTGCAAGGCCTGCTGAAGAGTTAGAAAATGGACACAGTTCCTCAGATGTAAGATCATTTTTCATGAGGCAATCTTATATAATCCATTTCTACATGGTAGGATCCTGCTTCAGCTAATTAAACATTATTTCTAGTGGAAACTCAGGTTATGTTTTTCATTGTGGTTTTTTCTTTCACCTTTTTTAAAAAAATGATGTTGAATTAGGTTTTCAAATATTGTATGTGTTTATTTTCCACTAAATGTAGTTGAGAAAAGGAAGAAATGCCCATTTGTTAAGGCATTGTGTATGCAATGTTAAGTCTTCCCTCCATTTGTGAGCCTAACCACTATGGCCCATATGGCTTATTCAGTACAGTCGCTGGCCTTAAGTGGCCCTGCTTGAACAGGAAGATTGGACAACGTGACCTCTTGAGGTCCCTTCTAGCTGCAACCCTCCTGTGCCTCTATAGCTACAGTGGAGAAATCAGTAATGAGTATATAAATCCGTAGCGGGTTCTTGTTTATTATTATTTGAAAAGATGTAGGAAAAACACATTAAGAGGACTCGAAGTAATTTTCCAAAAGGTAAGCTAGTCTTTTAAAATTGTGATAGGGAAGCATTCAGGTCTCACTGGCTATATGTTAAAAAAACGCTGCTCCACAGTGTGTCTGTGCAGACAGATATTTTCTGACTTCATTTAATTAAGTCCGTTAAAGTAAAGTAACTATAACTTTTTTGAGTTTCAATAAAAATGTGGCCTTTTTTTTCCTGCCTTCCTCTCTGCACCTGCCCCCTTCCTCCCTTAGGAAGGGGAAGTAGTTGTTGCCAGTGGTGGAACATCAGAAGATGATGAAAGAGCATGGCACAGTGATGGCAGTTCTAGGTAAGTGACAGTATACTTTACAGAGTCCTGCTTATTTAAACTTTATCTCTTTCTCTGTAACCAGTTAATGAATAATTACTGAAGATTGTGTGCATTTAGAAGAAAAGATGAAAAACTGAAAACTTTCAGGATGTAATTCTTAGCTGTGTTACTAACTGAAATTTAGGGAAGGTTTCATCCTTGTTTGTCAGAGGCAGAATTGTTTCTTATGATTTTGCAGGAGGGAATTCTTGGCAGGCTCACGCATGCAGACACGCGGTAGCAGTTTCTTATGACTGTCAGTCTGAGCTGTGTGAGTGCTGCTGCTGACCCTTGGTTTGAAGTTAGAGAGCAAAGACTGACGTAGCTTCAACCCATCCTTTGTTTCTTCTTTAGCAGGTTTGGGTTTGTTAACTTATGTTCAAGGCTGTTCAAAACCAGAAGTTCTGAGAACAGTAGCCAGGCATTAACACATATCACTTTGAATTGACTGAGTTACCAATGGATTTACTTCTGGTGATGCTAGAAGTTAACCTCCTTGCAGGACTTGAATGATCTCCAGGCTTTTGGTTTACTACCCTTTAAACTGTAAATAGAACATAGGGGTTTAGGAACTGGTTTTAACTATTAAAATATTGTAGTTATCTAAACTGTAACCTCAGGATTTTTTTTAACTTTTGGGTTTGTAAATTTATTTGTTTTTTTTTTTAATATATATTATATGCAGTGACTACTCTAGTGATTATTCTGACTGGACGGCAGATGCAGGAATCAATTTGCAACCACCAAAGAAAATTCCTAAAATTAAAACAAAGAAAGCAGAAAGTAGTTCAGAGGATGAAGAAGGACCTGAAAAACAAAAGAAGCAAATTAAAAAGGAGAGGAAAAAAGGGATTGAGGAGAAAGATGGACCATCAACATCACCAAAGAAGAGGAAACCCAAAGAGAGAAAACAAAAGGTAGAATGTTCTTTGTATATTTTACTGGATGCTCACTCCTACTCTCTTAGAATAAGATCAGTTAATTAAGATACGCAACTTAATACCGCCTAATTTGAAAACACATCGTGACTTTTACTCGTAATAAATGGTAATTACTGACTTTTGTAAGTCAAATGATTGCTGTAGAGATACACCTTCTAAATATGATGTGTTTCACTTAAGCACTTTTCATGTCCTTAACACGTTATTTTCTTGGGCCAGAAACTTCCTTTCTGTGGATGTATTAGGGTATTGGTATACCGTGTGCCTAAGTCACTGAGTAACTGTATTTTGTTTGTTTATGAGATGAGGAGGCTTCAGCATTCCTTAAGATCTATATTTTAGCATTCAGGCCCTGGCTAAAGGTAGACTGACAAAACAGCTGTTTTAATATGCGGGCTGGCATAGTATCAGCGGTATCATGAATCTTCAGCGTGACACGCGGGATGCTAGGTTGTAGTCTTGTCTTCTGGTTCATTGCATGCAGTTGTTGGTTGTAGTGTCAGTGCTAGTAGTATCTTGGTATTTACACAGTATGAAAACAGAAAATGATATGACGTCAGGAAAATAGATGCTGGGTGGTTTTTTAATGGTTCAAACATCTACTTTAGCATTTTATTATAAAATACAAGACTGACAGCCTAGTATGTGAACCTAGATTAAAGCTGAACTGAATGTTTTGGGAATCTTGCGTCCTTTTTGGTCCCAGTTACTGAGGTGCAGGAAGTTTTTGATTCTAAAACCACCAGACTTTGATATTTAAGATTTTTAAAAGTAACTCCTTTTTTGAATCACAAGGGAAATTCTAAGCTGGAAGGAATGTCAGAAAATCATCCCTCTTCTCTCCGTCCCTGTGTAGGATTAATTATACCTGTCTTTCCTATCAGGTGTTTGTCTTTGAAGTTTCTTGTGATGGAAATTCTACCTCCTTACTGGGCGGAGAGCCCACAGTCTTTGTTGGTGGAAAGTTCTTCATGATTCCTGAACTTGAATCAAAATTAGGTATTTCTGTCGAGGAAGGGGGTTTTGAGTGTCTTTGTAGCCAGGCACAGAATCTTGTGAATTAAGAAAGGAATAGAGAACGAATGTCATTCTTCTCTATTATTGCACAGGCTGTTAAGATCTTGAATGATGCTTACATTTCTAATCTCTCTTCACCAAAAATCAATCTTAAAATAATGCAGCAGTGAAGAAGGATGAGAGGGGAACACACAGGAAGATTGAAGGGTGTAGAATATTTTTTCTTTGGGGCAGACATGGAAGAGGGTGACTCTTAGAAGGGAGAGAGTTGAGATGCGATAAAAAAGCTTTTGTAAAACTATGAGTGGTTTAGGAATGAATAAATACGGAATTATTTGCTTCCTTATTTTGTTACAGTGAGATGTAACGCTCAATGGCACAGACGTGAAGCTCAAAAAAAAAAAGCCCTTTCTCCGTTCTACCCCCAACTCCTGAAAGCAAACAAAACCCCTAAACCACCTGAGCATGTAATCAGGGTGTAGAACTGTAAAGGATTTAGTAGAGTTTCAGACAAATTCACTGAGACTAGTCCCTTCCTGATGATTAACTGAGTTCAGGCTTTGCTTCCAGAGGGTCTTAAACTGACAGTTTATGTGTGGAGTTACAACAATGGAAGGTTTTCTGTTTAAAGGATTTTTCTTATTACCTTCCCGTAATTCACCTAGTACGCTCAAAACAGGTTCCATCCTGATGAAACCACACCTGAATTTGTGCAGTAAGTTACACTTGGAGTATCACATTTGCAGTCTGAGGGTGCAGAGCCTTCCATTGGTGGCTGTAAGGAGTGGATTTCTGTACAACTGTCTGAGGTTGCTTTCTGTACCTGCACAAGACGGTTAACAACTTCGGGGAACCCCGCGTGAAGGGTTGTACAAAAAGCTGCTTTGTCTGGCCTGTTTCAGACACGCAGCATGCACCTATGTCGTGGTTTCACCCCGGCTGTGGGCTGAGATCCACGCAGTTGCCTGCTTCTTAAAGTAAAAGAGCAGGGGAAAAGGGAAAAAGGGAAAGGGAAACAAGGGAAGGGAAAAGGAAGGGGCAAATAACTCCAAAACCAAGAAACTAGGAGGCCCGTGGGTTGGGATAAGGATAGTTTACTAAGATAACAGAAAGATAAAATATAACAATGCTAACAGGACTATAGAGCAAAAGAATATGAAACTATTGATACACAATGCAGTTTCTCACCGAACCACACAACTCAGGCCGTACCACCCAGAGCTGTCCCGGAACCCGACTGTCCCCCCAAGAAGCACGCGTCCCGAGAGGAAGCACGCGTCCCGAAACCGCCCCGCTGCTTCTTCCCAACAGCCCCCCGTTTTCCTAGGCAGGACGTAATTGGCATGGAATACTCTCTTTGGCCCATCTGGGTCACCTGTCCTAGCTTCGCCCCTCCTTTCTTAAGAATAGAGAAATACAAAGAAGCTGAAGAAAGTCCTTGACTGTCTGACTGCAACTAAGAACATTAGGGTGTTATCAGCACTGCTTTCATTTTAACTCCCAAACACAGCACTCCATCAGCTGCTACAAATGAAGTTAACTCTATCCTGACTGAAACCAGGACATTCCACCCCTTATTCCATACCATTTACGTCATGACCAGGTCCAACCATTGTTTCAGACACACACATATGTATTATTCCCTTAGTCTATGGACCATTCATCTGAGTTTTGTTGAGTAAATGATCTAGTCCATGATTTTCAGGCTCCATTTGTTGTAACAGTCTCTCATGGTCTCGCCATTGGATCGTTGCATGCTGCATCTCGGGCGCTCGACCGATGCATCTGACATGGTCCATGGTCATAGTCTGTGAATCAAAAGCGTTCATTTTCAAAGGGGAAGAGGAAAAAGTTCTTATGATGGCAGGTCTTGGTCCCATCATCGTGGCAGTCTTCCTTCATTGTTGTGTATGATTCCAGCTGTAACTCCATTGGTAAAACAAACAACAACATACAGCAATTATAGTAATAATGAATATACAGTAATGGGTTATTTAGTACTTATTATAATACAATTTCTACCTTACTAATTACATTGGCTATTCTCACCTAAAATCAAATCCCTTTGAGGTACACATCGAACTTCTCCATCCTTCTGCATTACCCACCAAGTACAACCAGGTCCTTGAGCAAAAACAATTCCCGACATAGGTTTACCTTTACCTGAAGCAGGGATGACCCAAACCGTCTTCCCTAATATACTCTTCATATGCACCACTGGGACTCTGTCTCCTTCTACAGTACGTGGAAATTTTGACTGGGCAGGGCCAGCCCGATTGGTAGAACCCCTAGAGTTAACTAACCATGTGGCTTTGGCCAAATGTGTATCCCAGTGTTTGAATGTTCCACCACCCATTGCTTTTAGGGTAGTCTTTAAGAGTCCATTGTATCGTTCAATTTTCCCAGAGGCTGGTGCATGATAAGGAATGTGGTACACCCATTCAATGCCATGCTCTTTGGCCCAGTTGTCTATGAGAGCATTTCGGAAATGAGTCCCATTGTCTGACTCGATTCTTTCTGGGGTGCCGTGTCGCCATAGGACTTGCGTTTCAAGGCCCAGGATTGTATTCCGGGCAGTAGCATGGGATACAGGATATGTTTCTAGCCAGCCGGTGGTTGCCTCGACCATGGTAAGCACGTAGTGTTTGCCATGGCGGGTTTGTGGGAGGGTGATGTAATCGACCTGCCAGGCCTCCCCATATTTATATTTCATCCACCGTCCTCCATACCAAAGCGGCTTCAACCGCTTTGCTTGCTTAATTGCGGCACACGTCTCACATTCATGGATAACTTGTGCAATAGCATCCATGGTTAAGTCCACCCCTCGATCTCGGGCCCATCTATATGTTGCATCTCTCCCTTGATGACCTGAGGAATCATGAGCCCATCGAGCTAGGAATAATTCACCTTTATGTTGCCAATCTAGATCTACCTGAGCCACTTCAATCCTAGCAGCCTTATCTACCTGATGGTTGTTTTGATGTTCCTCCATGGCTCGACTCTTAGGTACATGGGCATCAACATGACATACCTTTACAACAAGCTTCTCTAATCGGGCAGCAATGTCTTGCCATAAGTCAGCAGCCCATATGGGTTTGCCTCTACGCTGCCAGTTGTTCTTTTTCCACTGTTGCAACCAACCCCACAGGGCATTAGCTACCATCCATGAATCAGTATAAAGGTAGAGCGTTGGCCACTTTTCTCTCTCAGCAATGTCCAAAGCTAACTGGATGGCTTTTACCTCAGCAAATTGGCTTGATTCACCTTTTCCTTCAGTGGCTTCTGCTACTTGTCTTGTAGGACTCCATACAGCAGCTTTCCATCTTCGCTGCCTTCCCACAATGCGACAGGAGCCATCGGTGAACAGGGCATATCGCTTCTCATCCTCTGGCAGTTTGTTGTAAGGTGGGGCTTCTTCAGCGCGTGTCACCTCCTCATCCTCTGGTGACATTCCAAAATCTTTGCCTTCTGGCCAGTCTGTGATCACTTCCACAATTCCTGGGCGATTAGGGTTTCCTATTCGAGCCCGCTGAGTAATTAGTGCAACCCACTTGCTCCACATAGCATCAGTGGCATGATGTGTAGAAGGGACCTTCCCTTTGAACATCCAGCCCAGCACCGGTAGTCGGGGTGCCAGGAGGAGCTGGGCTTCAGTTCCAATCACTTCTGAAGCGGCTCGAACCCCTTCATAGGCGGCCAGTATTTCCTTTTCTGTTGGAGTATAATTGGCCTCAGATCCTTTGTAGGCCCGACTCCAAAACCCCAGCGGTCGACCTCTAGTCTCCCCTTGTGCTTTCTGCCAGAGACTCCAGGTAGGGCCATTTTCCCCAGCTGCAGTGTAAAGCACATTTTTAACATCTGTCCCTGTCCGGACAGGCCCAAGGGCCACTGCATGGACTATCTCACGCTTGATCTGCTCAAAGGCTTGCTGCTGCTCAGGGCCCCATTGGAAATCATTCTTCTTCCGAGTTACGTGGTAGAGTGGGCTCACAATGAGACTGTAGTTTGGGACATGCATTCGCCAAAAACCTATAATACCTAAGAAAGCTTGTGTTTCCTTTTTGTTGCTTGGTGGAGACATAGCTGCTATTTTATTGATAATGTCCATTGGGATCTGACGACGCCCATCCTGCCATTTTATTCCTAAAAACTGGATTTCTCGTGTAGGCCCCTTGACTTTACTTTGCTTTATAGCAAAACCAGCTTCCAAAAGGATTTGAATTATCCTTTTTCCTTTCTCAAATACTTCCTCTGCTGTATTGCCCCATACAATGATGTCATCAATGTACTGCAGGTGCTCTGGGGCTCCACCCTTTTCCAGTGTGGTCTGGATTAGTCCATGGCAAATGGTAGGGCTGTGTTTCCACCCCTGGGGCAGACGATTCCACGTGTATTGGATGCCCCTCCAAGTGAAAGCAAACTGTGGCCTGCACTCTGGCGCCAGTGGTATTGAGAAGAAAGCATTTGCAATGTCAATTGTGGCATACCACCTGGCTGCCTTTGACTCCAATTCATACTGGAGTTCCAACATGTCTGGTACAGCAGCACTCATACCTGGAGTGACTTCGTTTAGGCCACGATAATCTACTGTCAGCCTCCACTCTCCATCGGACTTCCGCACTGGCCATATGGGACTGTTAAAGGGTGAGCGGGTTCGGCTGATCACCCCTTGGCTCTCCAGTTGACGAATCAGCTTATGGATGGGGATCAGGGAATCCCGGTTAGTGCGGTACTGTTTTCTGTGCACCGTCGTTGTAGCAATTGGCACTTGCTGTTCCTCAACCTTCAACAACCCCACAACAGAAGGATCATCTGAGAGTCCAGGCAAAGCACGCAATTGCTCAGTGCCTTCTGTCTCCAAAGCAGCTATTCCAAAAGCCCACCGGTACCCTTTCGGGTCTTTAAAATAACCTCTACGGAGGTAATCTATACCTAAAATGCATGGAGCTTCTGGGCCAGTCACAATTGGGTGTTTCTCCCAGTCCTTCCCAGTTAAGCTCACTTCAGCCTCTAACACAGTCAATTGTTGTGACCCCCTGTCACTCCAGAAATGCTGACAGGTTCTGTCCCTACGTGATTCGATGGCATTAGAGTACACTGGGCACCAGTATCCACCAGAGCCTTGTACTCCTGTGGGTCTGACGTACCAGGCCATCGGATCCACACAGTCCAATAAGCACGGTTATCCCTCTCCTCCACCTGGCTGGAGGCAGGGCTCCTCTATTGTTGCTGATCATATTGGCTGCTCACTGGTGCAGCCTTCTTCCTGGCAAAATCACGTTGTCTTTTACCTCGCAGCTCATTTACTCGTGCCTGGAGGGCTGAGGTGGGCTGCCTATGCCACTTCCTCATGTCCTCACCATGGTCACACAGTTCAAACCACAGCTGCTGTCGCAGCGTGTCTCGTGGTGTGCACCTTCTGCATCCTCCCTTCTGGGACGATGGACGCTTTCTCCCAGTAGCTGCAACATTGCCCCATACGGGTTGGGAGTTGCACAAATTTTTGTCAAGTCGTTCGACCAGTTTCTCTACCGCTGCGATCACAGATTGGGAAACATTGTCCTGATATTTCCGGAGTCGGCAGGACACTTCACTTACAGTTGGTGGATACATATTATCCCAGTCTATTGATGCTAATGAATTGGTGTGCCCTGCTGGTGCACTTCGTACAACCTTACGCCACATATCTGTGGTGCATACAACTTCATCAGGGTCAGAGTGCCATTTGCCCAGATCATAATAAATGATCTCCCGTACAGCTAATTCTCTCAGGTACTGGATAACTGCCTCTATGTTGTTACACTTGGGTGACTGACATGTAATATAGTCCTTTATGGGATACCTTTCCTCCACACTTGACAGTAGTCGCCTCCAGAGGCTGAGGGTTTCTGGCTTTTTCCCAATTTCCTTGTCAATGCCTCCTTCTCTAGCTAGGGATCCCAACTGCTTGGCCTCCCTGCCATCTAATTCCAGACTATCGGCCCCTTGATCCCAGCATCGGAGCAACCAAGTGATGATGTGCTCACCTGGGCAGCGGCTGAAATCTTTTCGAACCTCACGCAGCTCACTCAGGGTCAGGGATCGTGTGACAACCTCTGATTCTGCCTCATCCTGAAATGCCTGAGATGGCCTTGCTCTATCCTGAGGGGCTTGAGATGGCCCTGCTTTATCCTGAGGTGCTTGAGATGGCCCTGCTCCATCCTGAGATGCTTGAGATGACCCTGAGTCATCCTGACATGCTCCAGATGGCCCTGATTCATCCTCATCCTTCACTACACGAACTGATTTCTTTTGTTTCCTCTTTTGTACAGGAGCAACAGACACTGGTGGGGGTTGGTTTTTTGTTTTATCAGCAGTATCTGCTGTAGGGGTTGTAGTAGCTGCAGCATCGGTTGGACAAGTTGCAGTAGCCACAGTGCTAGTCATAGTGGCCTTAGTGCTAGTCACAGTGGTTACAGTAGCTGCAGTGCCAGTCATTGGGGTTGCAGCAGCTGCAGTCTTTGCTGGTCTGTTTTCATTCTTTTCCTTCTGACAGTGCTGACAGTACTGACAGTGCTGCCTGTTATCAAGCAATGTTTTGTAAATAGTGGCCAGTGCCCAGCACAGTGCAGTAAGGTGTGTATCTCTGGCAAGCTTAGAGCAATTTCTTTTCAGATATGCAGTCACTTTTTCAGGGTCTTGTAACTGCTCAGGAGTGAAACTCCAAACCACCGGAGTTAAGAAAGTGCCTAGGTACTTGCCCATGCTCTGCCACTTGCCCTGCCACTCACGATTATCTGGCCTCACAGAAAAATCTTGAGTGGTATTCATAAACCTCTGCTTAATATTTGACAACAACTGAACCACCTGCACCAAACCGAGAAACAGCAAAATGCTAGTTTGAATATCCCAGGGATATTGAAAGTTTTTAAAGACTGCTAGCAGAGCTGTTGTATTTAGCCCAAAGGAAAAGAAAGCAGAACTCCCACCATGCCAGCTGCCATTACTAAACCCTCCCTGTCCAAGGAATGGACAGGGCAGCAAGCTCTCATACCAGTACCAGCACAAGTTCACGATCCTCACTATTACTGTATCATAGATTGTTATCATAAAAGACAAGAACCAGACCAGGAAACGCAGCCTCGACATGGTAAAAAATCCTGCCAGGATTGCATACAGCGTACGGTACTTTCGCGGCCACAGCTGTGACCACAGCCATGTGAATAAATACCACAGCATCGTGATCGGAGACTGCTTAAACAACAATACTTATCACAATTTTGTCTTAATTACAATCGGGTCAGGGTCAGATCTACCGTTATCCCAACCTTTCATGCCCCACGTTGGGCGCCAAAAAGACTGTCGTGGTTTCACCCCGACTGTGGGCTGAGATCCACGCAGTTGCCTGCTTCTTAAAGTAAAAGAGCAGGGGAAAAGGGAAAAAGGGAAAGGGAAACAAGGGAAGGGAAAAGGAAGGGGCAAATAACTCCAAAACCAAGAAACTAGGAGGCCCGTGGTTGGGATAAGGATAGTTTACTAAGATAACAGAAAGATAAAATATAACAATGCTAACAGGACTATAGAGCAAAAGAATATGAAACTATTGATACACAATGCAGTTTCTCACCGAACCACACAACTCAGGCCGTACCACCCAGAGCTGTCCCGGAACCCGACCGTCCCCCCAAGAAGCACGCGTCCCGAGAGGAAGCACGCGTCCCGAAACCGCCCCGCTGCTTCTTCCCAACAGCCCCCCGTTTTCCTAGGCAGGACGTAATTGGCATGGAATACTCTCTTTGGCCCATCTGGGTCACCTGTCCTAGCTTCGCCCCTCCTTTCTTAAGAATAGAGAAATACAAAGAAGCTGAAGAAAGTCCTTGACTGTCTGACTGCAACTAAGAACATTAGGGTGTTATCAGCACTGCTTTCATTTTAACTCCCAAACACAGCACTCCATCAGCTGCTACAAATGAAGTTAACTCTATCCTGACTGAAACCAGGACAACCTAGAACCAGCACCTGCAGTGAGCTTTGATACTTAGAAATACCATCTGAAAATGCAGTTCCACAGCGTGTTATAGGAAATATCTGAGTAGGTAACGGATGCACTTAGTCTGTGTCATTTCTGCACGCTTTACTGCTGTTGATCTTTCTCCTCCTCATTTTGTGGCATTCCTTCATTGGAGGCAGCTGTACCGTTGTGGTGTCTTACAGGCCAGGACAACTGTGGCATTTCGGTTAAAGAGAATGGCATGTTTTGGTTTTATCTTCTTGGGCATGAGATGTACGTGGTTACTGGAGTGTTAATAAAGTTGGTCATTCTGAGAAAAGCCCTACCACCACCTCCAAAACCAGCAAACTAACCAAAAAAAAACCCCTAAAAAACCCCCGTTTAGTTTTTTACATTATTAATAGTGTTGGTCTTGGTGTGAGTGGCTAAGTGAGCTTTATCTTTACACTGGGAATAATTTCCTTTTTATATTAAAATATACTTAAGAAATGGCAGTTGATTTTAATAAAACACTTCCCAAATACAGGGTTTCCTCAAATGTCAGTTTATTGATTCTGATGTTCTGTGTGCATTCTCTTCAGAGGCTGGCCGTAGGAGTTCTGGCAGAAAATGGCTTGACACTGGAAGAATGGCTGCCTTCAGCATGGATTACAGACACTGTTCCTCGTCGGTGCCCATTTGTGCCGCAGATGGGGGATGAGGTATTGCAGTTTCCCCTCTGTGTTCTTGCTGCTTTCAGCTTGTTTTTACTGTTGTAAAAAACCATTTTAATATGTGCATTTTTTTCCCCAGAGATGTGATATCAGAATAATTTTGTTTTCTTCTAAATATTCTTTGATCTGGCTAAAATTTGGTTTCACTTCATTTAGCCTGTCCCATAAAACAGCATTGCTTTGACTTCTTTATTATACCATGCTGTTGCAAGAATGTTCCTTCTTGTACTGTTCTCTATGTTAATTTCCTTATGACACGTGTATACAAGCTGTGTGAGATGCTTTATCTAGTGAAATTAGTCCTTAGTTGTACAGCAGTAAGAAGTAAAATACATATTTAAGCAGTTTGGAAACCTTCAGTTTAGGACTGAAACCAGGGGTTAAAACTTGGAGGTGGGAAGTATGTTTGTGGTTTCTCCTATTTCTTTTTCTTCAGAATAAGTGATTTAAAAAACCCCAAAACTCTGATAATGGCCTTTTCACTGCATTTGTGGTATCAGAAATTTTGTTCTGGTGTCTTAACAGCAGAAAGCCACAAGAAATTCTGTATCTGTGCATTGTATAGGAACTAGTCTGTAAACACTTTGTAAACATGGCCCAGATGTCTCAAAAAAACTGTAGCAAAAGAACACCCACCAGTTTGTACTTTGGAATATATAGCATGTGAACATTACAGTGAATTACATGAGTAAGTAGTATCAGATAGAAGGCAGTCTTGAAAACCAGAGTCTGTGTGTGTTTCTTAAAATCCCCTCAGGTTAAAATAAGAGGAAATAGGTGGATTATGTGGTAATGTGTAGTCTGTTGGCTCTTCAGGGAGCGACACTGTTCTGAGGTGCTAAAGAGAGTTCTTGTATAGCTCACCTCTTCCAAATGCATTTGGAGAAATGCTTGACATGGTGGCGAAGTTGTTTAATGTTGGTCCTGAGCTAGTACTGTTTGTGGGCACCACCTTAGAAACTGAATCAGGAGCAGAAGTTTGCCTGTGCAGTTTTGTTTTCACTGGGTCACTTCACTGATGCAGTTCATAGCACAGCTATGCATTGGCATTGCTGGTGAGGGAGGGAAGGAGCTCTTCTAGTTGAGAGCTGCAACTGGAGAAAACGCGTATGTATTTATACCCTCCAGCAAACATGTTTTGGAGACTGTGCCATTCCAAAGATCAAGTCCAAATAAATATATTTGGTGCCTGATACCATCTGGATACAGTGGAGGAGCCAAGGATTTAACTGTACCATATTACTTGGGAGACTTGAACATCGTATCGGTTTAGTAAGATAAACTGGTGTGTTTGGTTTGGCACCTGCTGAATAGCATGTGCAGTGTGTACTAGGAATATCTTAAGTAGGCTGCATTCTTCTGCTGAAAAATGCCTTATATTAGTGAACAGGAAATTTCCTCTCCTGTACCTAGAAAATAGGAGTAGTTGCACTGATTGAGAGTATGTTTGTAATCAAGCTCTTCTGTTTAAAATTCCATCTCTTGACACTTGCACTCCGCAGCACAGTTTAAGATGTGAAAAGAAGCTCTTTATAAGTTAATTTTGAGATCCATAGAAATAAAAGATTGGCTCAGAAGAGGTTTTGTGTGGCTTTGGAACACTGGTGGATGGTTGGTATGTTTTATAAGATTTAGGGGGAGAGATGTTTCAAATTCATTCTCTTACAGCTGTACAAACAAGTGAGAAAAAAACAGTAGTGCTATATTTAGTTATACTCACTGCATAAGAATAGCATGTCCCATCCCTTTTCCCTTTCTGAATACTGCTATTCACAAACCTTTGTCATGTGTCTTGAGGAGCAATGGAAACACACCAGAGAGAGATGGGACTGTAATTTCCCTGATTATCAAAATACGGTGCATATTATTTGTAGCATACTGCCATTAATGTGGTAAAGAATGCTTGTGTCTGGATTCTACAGTAGACATGCTGAAGCAGGAATTTATCAAGATTAAAAATATAATTTCCTGGGAAAAGCCACAAATACTTTTTTCCACAGATACCCAGTTTCTTCTGATAGAAGATGCAATGCTTAGAGCCATTTACAAAATAAAAAATGCTTTCCTTCTGTAACAGCGATTTGAATTTATGAGAGGTTTAGCAGGACCAGTAAGTGTAGGAGGAATTGTTTGTAGCCTGTGCCACTAAGTAGATTTTTATTATTTAATTTTTATTTTATTATTCACTGGAAGGTATAGGAGGCAATTGTCACAGCATTGAAAATGTCCTGTAAATTGGCATTATTTTACATTTGTTTCTCAGTAGCCTCTTCCTTTGCCTGCCAGTTAGTCTGACAGTCTATAGGAGATTCTCACAGCTTTCATGCCTTCTGTAACTACTATGCATTTTTTCACTCTGAGGATATTGTGCGTGTCGAATACTTAAAACAAGCATTTAAAAGAGACTGTGGTGAGGAATGAAGCTGATGAGTCCTTCTCCATCAAAAAAAAATAACAATTGCCATGCAGCACTGAAGTTCAGGAACTGTTAATGTAGAAACTTGGCAGACATTTGTTTATAATGCTTTATGATGCAACATGGAATTACAAATATTAGTGTCTTTTATACTTTTTTCTTTTTTAAAAGCTTACTAAGGAATTTTCACTCTGCTTTTTCCCCTTGTCTTAGGCAGTTAAATTTAAGCTATTGCTCCCTCATCCTATGTGATGGAAATCCCATGCTTATGACTTGGGGCCCTCACAGAAGAATTTTTTTTAATTTATTTTTTATTTGGAATGCATCATACCTGGAATACAGCTGCTTATCAGATCGTTGTTCTAATCAGTTTGAGGAACCTGTTTCACATTTCAGATACATTCCTTGAATATGTTTAAGATTTTCAGCTTACTACTTCATTTAGAGTGCTGCTTTATAACAAAAGCGTTCATCCACATGGTAACATAAACAGCAGGGTCAAAGTAAAACTAATAGACTCTGGGCATCTGAACTGTGGCAATTCTTAGTGGAAGGATTTAAAAAAATTATTAAGCACTTAAAACGTCTATTTTCAGTTTGTTCATGTCTTTTTTTAGGTTATTTATTCAGTGGTATGGAAGCTAAAGACAAAATCTTACCAGAATAATAACAAACCACTGAATTTTCCTTCTAGAATGTAATACTTGTTCTAAAAATATATGATTAGCCAGGTAGTGATATTTGATTGTCATCTTAGAGCTGTCCTACAGTTGATGAATAAATAACCAGATGGATTAGTAGAATTCATGTTACTGTCCTTGAATCGTTCTATAGCGCAATGACAAATAGATGATTTTGTTACTGGTGGTGTTTTGGTCTCACATGTGTGATATAAGATACTTCCCTTGTAGGGAAAGTTATATTCTAAATCTTTACTACTTTTTCTGTAATTGCTTCAATCATACTGCTTTAGTCATCCATCCCTTAATTTTTTTGAGAACCTGTGATTTTTGCAGGAAACCAGAGGGAAAATTTGATAAAATAGCAAGTACATACATTGTATGGCAGCAATATGCTAGCATTCCAAATTTTCAAAATCTTTGTTAGCTAACTGTCACGTTTCACTTCTAGGTGTACTATTTCCGACAAGGTCACGAAGCATACGTTGTAATGGCTAAGAAGAATAAAATATATAGTATTAATCCCAAGAAACAACCATGGCATAAAATGGAATTACGGGTATGACTTCTTTTTGAATTTTTGTTTGGTATCTTAACATTAACGGTTGGAAACTAACTGAAAGAAAATTCTTGATACAGCTCTTATGTTCTCTTAGTATTTTAAGGGGGAAATTTAATCTATTACATAGTCAGGTGAAATGGCACCTTTAACTACTTTTTTTTTTTTTTTGCATATGTTTGGGCAAATGAGGTGGTTATGTTTCACAGCAAAATATTTTTCAGTGAAGTTACATTGTGAAATAATGGCTTGTTTTGAAAGACCAAACTTCAGGTACTTGAGTTTGACACATTCTGGCAGAAATCTGGTCTTTTCAGTATACCCGTATTTTCATGTTTCAGAAAGTTGTTGTAGTAACCTCAGTGGTGGCATATGATACTTGGTTTATTCCAGGAGCAAGAGCTGATGAAAATCGTTGGGATTAAGTATGAAGTGGGATTGCCTACTCTCTGCTGTCTTAAACTGGCTTTTCTTGACCCTGATACGGGTAAACTCACTGGAGGATCATTCACTATGAAGTAAGGGAAGCAATATTATATTTAAATTGTGGTATTTCTTGCAGTGGAGAGTGGGGTTGAAAGTTAAAAGATAGCAATAACGTTGTGACTTGAGCTTTTGCATTTAAAATGTTGAATTCCAAGTGTTAGATTGCTGTGTAAGTTCTTGACTTCATGCTTTTGCTGTCTTATCGCTTAATAGTTGTGTGTTCTGTTGCAATTAGGTACCATGATATGCCAGATGTCATAGACTTCCTAGTCTTGAGGCAGCAGTTTGATGATGCAAAACATAGGCGATGGAATATAGGTGAGTTGTGGAAGAGGTTTTTTTTGTTTGTTTTTCTGACTGTCTACCTATTTTCATGATAGCTTTATTGAAAAGTAGGTTATGGTAAATAAATCCTGATACTGTGCTGAAATAGGAGAATAAGCTCTGCCCATATTTGGATGTGGAGTCCTACTTACTCTTGACTTGAAGCTCCAGCAAACAAACAGAATACTGAGTATGATCTGTGTAAAATAAAAATAAAAAGTCCAAAGGAGGTCACCAAGTAAGGTGTTTGCAGAGAGGAATTAAGAATACTTTTAAAAAATACAGCATTTTTTGGTAACTGATAACTTACTGAGACTTACACATTGCTTTTATTTATTGAAGGCACTCTTAGTACTGCACTGTTACTAGAATATTTCTTTTTTCTTTTGATTATTTTTGGAATTTCTGCTGGAAATAGAGAAATACCTTCTCTACTATTTCAAATGTCTGATCTCTACATTGTACAAAGAATGTCCTTCCTATGTCTCTTGACTTGTTCGAATTCTGTTCTAAACCCCATATGCTTTAGCTTCATTGAAGTGTGTATAATTGTAATTCACTGCTGTGTGATGTGAGGATGTTTTTCAATTCATTTTGCTTTGCCTGTGCTTAGTTATTTTAAAGTGTTGGATACTGGAGAATTTCCATGACAGGCATGTGCTTCAGTCAGATCGATTTCCTAGTCATCTTTTCTGTATGATAACAAAGATTAGCTTTCACCAACAAAATCTAACTAGGGGGAGAGTATGCCACATTATGACAAAATGGTTCTCTAAGGTGGTTTACTCCTGGGGGTTTTTTTTTGTTTGTTTGTTTTTCAGAGATCAGGAAATACATATGTTCTTATTCATAAGAACAGCCTTATATTGTTCCCTGAAATTTAAAAGATTGTGCAAGTATTACTGATTTTTCAGAGTTCAGGATGAGCTCTGTTCCCCTAAGAGAAAAAGTTGTATATGATACACCATTTACAGAATTACAGGCACTGTTAAATCCTTTCCAGTGTCTGAGTAGTCTGTGATGTGCTCCTGAAAGTGAAATGTTGATTGCCTTCATTTTTATTTTTTTTTTAAGGAGGTTTCAATGTTAAACACCATTTCTGTAAAGCAGCGGTGATTACTGTGAAGCCTGTGGCTCTTCATTCAGGAGCCATGGCTAGCATGTACATTGCTTGACTTGGCAGCATTTCTTGCCACTTTAGGCAGAGCCTCGTGTAGAACAATGGAGGATCTTAATGCAACAGTGTGATGATGTGTCTGATTACATAGGTAGAAGCAACTGATGCGACATGCACTTTTGCAGATGTGCTGCTTCCTTAGTCTATTCACTGTTTTAAAAGTGCTGTTCTCAACAAAGTTCTTTGTGGCTAAGTAACCCAAAGAAATGTCACAGCTGGATATTAAAACTGCTTTTATTGTTTCTTACCTGATTTTTTTTTTGCCAGGAAAGATGAATTGATCTCCTGTCTTTTGATGTATGTCATGATAGCCTAGCTTATGATGTGTACCTTAGTAGCAGATGTATAAATTATATTATGATATCCTATAATTTCCCATATCATCTCATACTTTCTGTTACATTGTCAAAAAAGACAGCTAGTCTTTAATTCTGTAGTGAGTTTGGTAAAGATCCCTGGCTTGAGATTCAATAGCAAATGTAAACCTTGGTTTCTGCTTTAAAGATAATTTTGGTTTAAAAATCCCTTAAAAAGACACGGTTGGTCAACATTTACTAATATGTCACCAAACTTTCCTCTTTTCAAATGGTTATGGATCTCTGGTCTTGTTGCACTCTGCCACACCATGCATGGCAGCAGGAGAAGAATTGAGTGCCATACCTTGTGTATCAATAGCCTAGCCAGAAGTCATCTGTCAGCTGTCATGATAGAAATCCAGGAGTAGTGGAGTGACTCTGAAATATTAGCTGTGCTCATCTCAAGATTATGAGCACAGGTAACATATTCCTGGGCTGGCAGCTGAGTTTCAAGAAAATTGCAGTATGGAAAGAATTGCAGCTGCACAAAAGATACTGAAAGTGCCAGAACCTTTTTTTAAGCCTTCAGTGTAAATAATGTGAGTTTCAGGCCAGTAGTGTTTAATACCAGCTTGTAACTCTGACAAGGGTGTGTTAGAGTTCATTCTTCAGTTTCTCTTTTGGGAAGTAAAAATAGTAGTAAAATAGTTTCCTCCTTTGAGACCATATGAAATACCAAAGCAGAGATAGCAAAAACACTGCTCTTAAAACTGTTAGAGCTTGTCAGGAGTCTTCCAGTGTGCTACCCTGCTCTCTGCATTGTCAGTTTGGATGTTTTACTTGTGTTTGTTTATGTACTGGGGAAAAATCGTGCAGTGTGGACAAGATATAAAAATGTTCCTTGAAAATAGATCGTATTTTCTACCAAGATAAAGAGAAATCCCTTAGAACTACATAAAACTGTTCCTGACTATTTAACTACATGAATCCAGATTCCCCAAGGTTTATCTGGCCATGCTCAGGTCTTCTGAACTTTCACCATAGCTCTTCATTAAAAAAATGGTATTTTTTTTTTTCGTGTCAGGCAGTTGCTGTTTTGTCTTGTCAGGACTGCTCTTTCAATCTTTTCTTATTCCTCTATGATTTTTGGCTCTTAGCCTACAAATCAATACTTTTATAGCTGCTATTTGGAGAGTCACTGGATGTTAGACTTTGACTCCACTTTTAACCCCACCAAGAGGAATTCTTAGTGTTTGGGGGTAGGGGGATTGATGTGTTGGGGGGTTTTGTGGTTGATTTTTTTGGGGTTGGGTTTTTTTTTTTTGGTATGTGGTGTGCTTTTGTTGTGTTTTATTTGGTTTAGGGAATAATATTTGCTTATCTATGACATGTCAAAATATTAAGTGTATATTAATGTATGATTCCTAACAGAAAGAGCAAACTTAGTTTTGTAAGTTTTTAAGTAAGACAGATTCTTCTACTCAGATTCTATTTATTGCCTAACTTTGTCTTATTATAGTTTAAACTAAAAGATTAATACTTGGGCTAAAAGCTGTTCCAGTGGGATTCCTGCAGCTTTAGCTGTATGTCTTACAGGTATGCATACCTGTCTCTTAC
Source organism: Hypotaenidia okinawae (assembly GCA_027925045.1). Classification (NCBI taxonomy): domain Eukaryota; kingdom Metazoa; phylum Chordata; class Aves; order Gruiformes; family Rallidae; genus Hypotaenidia; species Hypotaenidia okinawae. The sequence continues at coordinate 87,530,462 of BSDF01000003.1, forward strand.
ATAGCAGCCACTTAAAGTGCAACATACACTTTATATCTTCAGCAAACTAACGTTACCTGGTGCCTTACAGTTCTGAAATCAAAAATTATGCTAATCTTTTTCTGAAGAAGTTTTAGTCTGCTGTCCACACTTATGAAGTAACACAGATGACATAAGAAAATCAGTGATACAAGAGATTGTTCTGTGGGCTTTAGCAGTCGTGGTGTTTTCTGCTCTAATGTTGTGTCCGTAGGAACGCCATGGCTCTTGAGAAATTGGAAGTGGCTGCCCCTAAACGCTCTTTTAAGTGGCTTTGATCGGCTTAATGTTCAGACCCCTGAGGGCACTCACACTTGTACCTGCACAGTTTCTTTGTAAAACTGGGCACAAGGGAATGCCGCACAGGGAGACTGTACTTAAAGAACTCTTCAGAGTAATTTATTCCTTTAAAATAAAGCATCAGCCTTTATTTACATTTTTGATTTTGCATTTGAGATATTTCTGGTGTACTCAGTTCTATTCCATTGAGCACAATTAGGACTATTAATGGAAGCTTTGTAATTGGCCTAGAAGTACTTGCTATCCATTGAATTAACAAAAAAGTGCAGTAAAGAAAGCGGAATGCTTTTTTGAGAATTTATTTGCTTCCTATTAATTCAGACAACTGCAGCAAGCATCTGAGCAGAGTGTGGATGTATTGAAACAGAACAAATATTGCAGCAGTTGAGAAAGTGTGTGTATGTTCAAGTCCCATAAAAACAAAGATGTGCAGTTCTTGGAATCTCAGACTTTAATTAAAGTCTGAGAGAACTGGATACTTCACTAAAATTGTTTCTAAATTCTGTGGCATGTGTTACAGTAATACATATATTCATGTGTGGTGTTTTTCTTTTTTAAATAATACTGCTGACTTCTCAGCTAGGTGAATGCTTTGCAGTAGTGAAACCATTTCAAGTCCTAGTAAATTACTTTGCTAGCCTTTTGAAGTAGCTTTAATAATTTTTATTCTTATACCAGTCAGATTGCCAGCATAGCAAAAGGAGTGAACCTCTTAAGTTACATTTCTTCAGAAACCAAGGAGGAGGAGCTCAGCAGCATGTAAAATGTTTCCAATACAAAAACGTCACAGTGCTCACGTATTTTACGATGGCATGTTTAATGCAAGTAAATTTGAGTCTTAAAATTATATCGTTGAAGTGTCGCACCTTTTGTATGAAATTAAGAAATAAATGTATAGATAAAGAATATGTAGATAAACTTGCAAGTCGTTAACTTTTTAATGCCGTATTACCTTTCTTTTTGGTTTAAAAGCAGTTGTCAGAAATAATTTAGTATTTTTTTAAAACTAAGTGTGACTCAAGTTTGCCTGTTGATTTCGCAAGTGTTCAGAAGGATTTCTGTATTCGAGTTCAAGCCAAAGGTATCCAAAAACTGCTTTTCTTGGGAAGAGTAAGGTGCCTCGTATTAATGAAATGATTTTGTGTTCTTGCCTAGGTGATCGTTTCAGGTCAGTGATAGATGATGCTTGGTGGTTTGGAACAATTGAAAGCCAGGAACCTCTTCAGCCTGATTATCCCGATAGCTTATTTCAGTGCTACAATGTCTGGTTAGCAAATTTATCTTCAATCTTTTCTTTTAATTAGTTACTTCATTTGAAGTACTGACTGAGCAAACTTGTTTTCATTAAATTTGGTCATGCATCTCTCTGTACTGATTTATTATAATACTCTGTGCTATATATAAATAAGTTATGTAACAAACATTAAATAATTACATTGCTGAAGCAATATTAGTAGATAATTTAAATGTTGTTATTTTTTAGCTGGGACAATGGGGATACTGAGAAGATGAGCCCTTGGGACATGGAGCTGATACCGAGTAATGGTATGGTAAATTAATAATATAATTTGGTTTAAAAATTAATTTAAAGAAGGAAAAAAATGGTTTTACTTAAATAATCCTGTTGCATTTGAAGGCCCAGAAACCCGTTGGATTTGAAGAACATCCTTAAATCAATTATTAAAGTGGATTGAGATAAATGATCTGTGATAAAACATACAGCCGTAGTTAGACAAACTAAGTGTGTGTTGGAAATAGAACTGTTACAAAGCTTAGAACACATAATACACAGTTAAGTTTAACTTTTTGTACAGCCAAGGGGGGTCGAAGAGCATCCTGTATCCTACGTCATGTTTGAGGAAGCTGGCTGCTCTGAGACATGCCAGCATGCCTGCAGACATTCGGTGCATTGCAGGTGCACCTTGTGCCTGTGAGAAAGGTTGATAAATAGTAGGGTTTGCTCCCTCTCTGGCCCAGTGTGCTTGGCAGATAAACATGCTGCTGGGTGGACAGCATAGCATGGGCACTTGTCACAAACAAGGAATGTAGTATTTCTTCTTTCCTCGCCTCAGTTGGGGTTCTTTGGTTTGGTTGGGTTTTTTAAAGATTTCATAAAAGTCTGGTTAAAAACCAAAGTAGAATCAGTAGAATCAATTTTTCCTTGTGTTTTCTAGGAAATATTTTGTCGCTCATACGTAAACATAAATAATTCATATGTCTTCTAAGTTGTAAATGTTTTCATTTTCACTCAACACTTCTTTAAAAAGGGTACCTTCCTTTAAAAAACAAAATGTTCCAGAAGAGCACTTTGCATCATACTCTGAAAGCCATTACATTCCAAACTGTCAAAGTTGGTGGGTCCTCCCGAATGCTGGGGTGACGGCACTTTTAATTTGCTTCACCAGGAGTGTCTGGTTTTAGTATTTGACCTTACAAAACTGTGATGAGGTGGAACCACTACCCTGGGGAGTGTTTTAACATCAACGTCAAAGTTGTCATCTTAAACTCCATCTGAAAACAATGCATTGACCAGTTATTCCTAAGAATTTGGGGATTTAGAAGAAAGCCACAAACGAAACCAAAAGACAACCTTGAACTGTAATAAAGGAGTGTCTTAACTGGTTTTAAAATAAGTTCTACAGTCAGCTTTTGGAAGAGGATAAATCTTGTTTCATGGAAATCTTTCTTGTAATCCAAACTGCATTGTAAGATTTAAATTTAACATAACAGCAGAAAGAATCCTGGTTTAATCCAAAATATCTTTGGGCAAATCAAGAACTACGCGTTTGTTTTGACTCGTTCCGCAATGTTACATATCTTTGAATTACAGGTGTATGTGTTATGCTAGATACAAAGATGTGCACTTTATTTGGTTTTCATGTTACATTCTAGCTATATTTCCAGAAGAACTGGGAACTAGTGTTCCTTTAACAGATGATGAACGTAGAACTCTGCTCTACAAACCTCTGGATGGAGAGTGGGGTTCCAGGACCCGAGATGAGGAGTGCGACAGAGTTATCGCAGGGATAAACCAACTCATGACTCTGGGTAAATCCTGTATAATACGGAAAATGTTTTTATTATTACATTTTTTCAGACTATGCTCATGTGTATTTACCTACGAACTTAAAAAATGGGTACTGAAGTGTAGATTTGGCATGTCTTAGCCTTTTCTAATTCCCATTTTCTCCCTTACATTGCTTTAGTTGAAAAAAATGTTGAGCAAGCAGTAGTTTGATTAACTTTGAAAAAGCAGCTTGCTGTTCAGTTGTAGAGCAAATTATTCTTTACTGGCAGCTTTTGGAAAGGTAATTGTGAAAATACCTAACACACGGCTGCAGTATTTCCACGTTCAGAGATAGGCGTCTGAGGTGGAGTATCTGTCAGTGCAGTACAGGCTGAATCATAAGTCTGTTGGATGTTTTGTGATGAGTATTAAGTCAGCAGTCTTAGTAGGTTTTGGCGTAACATTAGTCATGAATGACATATGTAAGTTGTCACAGATCATTTTTTGTAGCATTTTTGAAGTACTTGAAGCAAGGTAAGACATGTTTCAAAAAAGGCCAGAAAACTCTTAACCCTCAAAATACTTCTGGTACTTGCGTGTCCCATCCCACGTTACGGCTTCTTTGGTCACATATGCTGCATTAGAACCTTCCCTTTGCTCCCAAAAGAAAGGAAATACCCATAGTGTAGTAACCCAGATTCGTTAAAAAGAACAAACCTTGAGGAAATTAAATTTTAGTTGTTTCCACTGTGGTGTCTTAAGAGTGTAATGGTTTTACGTTATGTAGTATGGCATACTGCTTAGTTTGAGAGTTAGCTATAGCATATGTGGTGCATATCGGCACAAAGTAGCAGTTGCTACAACATCCGTAAGAGTAAGTAAACATCTTTTAGAAGAGGAGCAACAACATATTTTTCTGATTTTTGAAGATTTTTGAGAGAGACTATGAAGTGTGGGTTTTATGCTTTTGTATTATGGTATTTTCCCTGGAGGTGTAAAATGTTAGAATGATGTGTTTAAGCACTCATCATGCTTTTAAGCGCAGGAGGAAAAAGCCAAGTTCCTATAGGTGCACAGACTTAAATTGCTCATCAGTCTTCTAGCTTTACGGTGGGTTGGTTTTAGAAGGCTTCTTTGCTGTTAGGTAGGGACAGGAGATTGTGTTTCTGTTTTATTTGGAGTATGGATTTTCCCCATATCTTAACGAGATTGAAACAGTACTGTAACTTTTATGTAAGAATTTCATGCATTGCTTTGCTTGAAAACGGAGGTGATAAAAAACTCAATGAAATCATTCTGTGTTGTACATAACAATGCCAAATTGCATGTCTTGATATATGTTGAATTTATACATTTAAATCTGCTTTTCAAATGTGTATGTTTTGCACACTCGTGCCATGTCTCTGAGGAGTGTGGCGCTTCATGCACAGCGGAGCGGGTAGTCACTGCAGTGACTGTACTCACAGCAAACACCTCAGCAAGTGCTTCTATATTGCAGCGATTTGACTTGTTCGGGGTGTCTGGAGCAGTTAACTGCTGTTATTTTGGGGAAAGTGCTATGCATTTCGAACATGAAGAAATAGCATATGTTGCGGGGGGGATGGTGAATCTTGAAACTGCAAAGGTACATCTATGGTATATAATTTCAAACTTATAAATTATTTTTTTTACTTTCTTCATTCCCTCTAGATATTGCTTCTGCATTTGTGGCACCTGTGGATCTTCAAGCTTACCCAATGTATTGCACCGTTGTGGCATATCCCACAGACCTCAGTACCATTAAACAAAGACTCGAAAGCAGATTTTACAGGTCAGATCCACGTCTGGGTTCCTGCTGTGTGAAATGCCACTGGCTGTATTTTTGGTAGCTCTCTGTCTTGTAATACACAACTAGGAGATGGGTACAGGTGTGCGTTTTCTGTTCCTCCCATCTTCTATCCTTGATCTAGATTTCTGTTTTATAAAACCAGAAAAATTGAATATCTCTTCTTCAAAACGGGTTTTAGATGGCATTCAGATTCCTGCTTATGTAAATGACTTGTTCCATGTGAGATGCAAATTGCAGGACCAGAGACTATGTCAGTAAGATGACTTTTAGTCAAAAGGGTTAAGTTTCCACTTAATACTTTTTTCAAATCTGTTTTTAATAAGAGAAACCTTAGAAACTGGTTTTTTCTAATGCACTTTAAAAGCCAAATAGATCTTGTATTATCACTTAAAGAGCTACGCAGAACATTGCTGCTTAAATTATTGGTCTTGAAATTGTTGGACAGCAACAAATGAGTTTGAACTTTTTGACACCGTTTTTTATACTTTCCTAAACTGTGATAGCAGTAGCTGTGTTTTGTGTGGGGTTGGGGGTTTTATTTTGGGGTTTGTTTTTTTTTCAGTAAGCATTATCTATGTAAGAATATGCACCTTAATTCCTTCTGTTTTGTTTGGTTCTTGGGTAATTTCCGATTTGAAAATCAGTGTCCTTCTAATACTTGCTTTGTATAAATGTGGGTAGAGTTTTGCTTTGGGACAAATTTCAGAGTTATCTGTAGTACTTGATGAGTACTAACTGAAAATTGATCTGTAAATTAAAATAACTTTTTCATTTTAAAAAAAAAAGCCCCCTGTTTTTTTTTTCCTCTACATTATAATGCGCATTTATTGTTTCATGTTTATTGAGTGATAAAAGGTAATCCGGCTTTCACTGCTTTGAAGTCAGAGGTGGTTGAGGACTTTTTCTGGATTTTGTTTCTCTTTACCAAAACTAAGTGCTTATTCTTTTGACCTCAGCATACCTTCTTCAGTAAATCTGGTTTTATTAGTTTGAGTATTGCCGAGGCCTGGTTGATAGTAAGCAACCACTTTGTGTTGTGCTTTCCTGGGAATTTTTTTTTCTTTATCTTCTTCAGGAGGCCTTGTTCAGACCACTTCTTGTGATTTTGGTAGCTTTTCATGAGACTTACCTTAAAACAGTTCGTATTTTTCCCTTCTGAGCCAGGAGTCTTTGCATGCCTGTATGTTTTTTAAAACAGAAAAAAATATGATCTTTCCCAGTAGCTGCTGGTGTTGTATAGAATGAAATGCTGGACCCATAAGCAAGATTAAATTGCATCTAAATGATTATGCTAAGCTAAACATTAAATGATCCCCTGCTTCACTTGACAAAACACTTGTGCAGCATTTCTTTTCATCATGTTCTACTAGTAGGAAAATAGAAGATTGGATGTCTTTGTAACTTCTATGCTGTCAGAGTTTATTTGAAGTAGGATGTGGTTTTTTACTGTATTTTTTTTAGATTTTTATTTACTTTTTCAGTTATTCTTGCTTTTGTGCATAATTTTTCATAATGTGGCTATTCTAGAGCTCAGTCATTAAATCAGAGCTATGTGAGGAATTCTAATCACTTTCTATCAGAAAAATGTAGACTTGTAATAAAAATTTATTAATATTTTGTTAATCCTCAGCTGTGACCTAAAAGGTGATATAGGGCAGGTTATGTATACCATAAAGGACTAATAAAAGCTGAAGTGTCACAGCTGAATTTTCCTGAGGACCATCAGCTGCATATTCATAAAGCCATTTGTATAAATTACTGCAAGATGTAACATGAGAGCAGGAAGCCCGAGGAAGCTGCCTTCTGGTGGTCACACAGCACAGCAAACCAAATCGGGCCTGTTTACCAATAAATAGGGTAATAGATTGGAGGAAGGATGTAAGGGGTTCTTTTTCTCCTGTTTCATATAAGTTGCTAGAAATGTCTATTATTTTCTTCTTTTTTTCTCTTCCCTCCCCCCATTCTAACCCCCTCTCCTCTCCTCTCCCCTCCCCATCTCTCATCCACAGGCGCCTTTCTTCGTTAATGTGGGAAGTCCGGTACATAGAACATAATACTCGCACTTTTAATGAGCCTGGAAGTCCCATTGTCAAATCTGCCAAATTTGTCACTGATCTTCTGCTACACTTCATAAAGTGAGTTGCTTAGTTGTTATTCCTGTCTCTTCCCAAGGTATTCAGCCTTTTCAGATCTGAATTCTAAAGTGAGATAGTTCTGCAACTTGAATAAGCCTGTTGTCTGCTGTTGGGGCAGAAAAGAATGAAGCTTATCTTGACAAAGGATACATAAGTTTGCAAAACAAGATGAAATTTTACAATGCAATGATTGGCATAGATTGGCATGGCATTTTATTTCAAGAGATTTTCTGATAAATAATAAAAGTGGGTCTGAGCCTCTTCACAGAGTGATAGATATATTTATAGGTAAGTTAGGAGTTCTAATTTTGAGTTTGAATACTGCCTGTGTTAACATAATTGTGGGCATTTTATTCTCAAGTCTTTACAATTTATGATGTGGTGTTTGATATGCAAAATAAAAATTGGAGGCTTTGTAGTTGACAGAAATAGTAGTTGTCTTTGAAATGTTCTTTTTTTGTTATTGTCTATAGAAAAATTCAATGGGAAATGTTTTAGATTTCTCAGTCAATTGACACATTTGCAGAGCTGAAGCTTGTAAGAGCAGCTTACTGAGTGGGACCGCTGCCTTCACTTGCTTGCACATGATTGTTGCTGTTCCCACCCAGTAGAACCAGCGAGATACTTCATTAGTGTAACAAAAATATTACATTTTTAGTGATTTTGTTTCTTGCTGTTAAAATAAATCTTGTTCTGTTTCATTTCATGTGTTCTTAAAAACATATGGATGCATTACGTATTTGGAAAGCAAGAACTTTGACTCTCTGTGTAAATCTTTGGTATCTTTAATGTCTGTGATTTCTGATACTGGTTGGAGATTGAAAAATATTTAACCTCTTCAGATGTTAAAATTTGTACTGAAATACACGCTTAGGAACAGATACGTATCTGAAGGGCTTCTCTCTTACTAATTCTGTTCTTTAACATCTTTGTCCTACGTGGCTTTTTTCTGATTAAGAAAGCAGTTCAGGGTTTTTCAAAGTGTATGATTTTAAATGGCTTAGCTTAATTAGTGCAACACATGGATTTTCTTATTTAAGTGCCTATAGCTTGTGTCTATTAATGTACTCATTTAAGTGAACTAGCAATGCATATAAAGTGCAGACTTTTTTTCTTTTAGGGTAGGGTAGAAGGCCATGGAAGGCAACCCCCATGGTTCTGATGAGAGTGAAATAACCTGGATGCTTCTGAGAAGCTAAGGCTTAGTCTCTTAAGTCTTCTAAAAAGCAGCAAAGCTGTTCCAGAGATAATCGCAGTAGCCTGTATCACAGATCACTATTTCAGTCTAGAGTTGCTGTGTGCTCGCTCCTTTTTTCTGGTGGTTTGTACTGCTACATAGCAGAACACCTTTGGGCTTTCTTTCACCTAGGAGTTTGCTGTGTTACACAAGAATTGAAAACTGGTGTTTGTTTTGCTAATTCAGTTATGCGGGTTTGTACAATAACAGTGTTAGTCCTTACACTAACAAGCTTTACATTGCACACGTCTGTCTTTGTGGCTGATATCATATTAAATGGCACTTTTGTACACTGAATGCACTGTAGTGGTTCTTAGAAAGCTAGGCGGGCCCCAGAGCCCTATATGTGATAAAGCATTAGATTTTTCTAATGCTAATAAATTCATGGTGAATTTTTTTATTTTTAATGTTAAAACATTGATTCTTTTAAGTGGCCTGTATTTTACAGAGTGCAAATAATATTTTACAGCTTTTTGAGCAGAATATTAGCTTTTCTTATTACTGCAGTCCTCCTGGTATTTATATAGTGCTAAACATTATATGAGTTTATTTGGGCATGGCTTCATAAACGTTTTCCTTATCCTAGGCAAAATACAGTTGATTTCGTAGGTGAAGATGGAAAATAAATGTCAGTGTGTCTTTCTTTTTACACAGAGACCAGAGTTGCTATGACATAATTCCATTGTACAATGCAATGAAGAAGAAAGTGTTGTCCGACTCAGATGAGGTAAGTGGCTGTGTCTCAGACATTGGCCTTGATAGACTGGAGAAACGGAACCACTGGATGCAAAAGTACTGGTTTCGGTCACTGCAAGGGAGTGGGGTGTGCTTTTCTGTCTAATAGTTCCTCTTTTTGTCTGCTGGGTAACTGGGTAACAATCCAGCTCCCTCTCCTCCTTCAGTGTAAGAGCTTTAGTGGTTCATTGGAGAATTTAGAGGCTTCTTTAGACTTCTGAGACGTTCTCAAAACTGATAGTCACATGAAATGCTTCCCAGAGGGACAGGGATAGTCCTGTAAAGACTCAAAAGTGAAGTGCAAAAGAACTCACCTACTCATATATGCTTATATTTTTTTAACCTTTTTATGCGAATCATTATCTTGCTCAAAGGAAGAAGAGAAAGATACAAATGTGCCAGGAACTTCCACTAGAAAAAGAAAGGTAATTTATATATACATCTCTCTAATGTTTTATAATGCTCTAATCAGAAATGAATTTGTAAACAAAGGAATATAAAACAAAAAATGTTTTTATTACTGTGTAACATCAGCTTTTGTAAAGTTTGGAACTCAATGACACGTTGTGCTACTGAGCTGTGGAATGTAAAAGCATTTCTGCCTGTGCTGCTGCATTTTACAAATTCATTAATTTAGAGTTTTTATATCCTGCAGGGTACCTTTTCTATTAGATTTTGTAAAAAACAGCTGGTTTATTTCATATATACCAGACAACATTGTCATTTCAGGATCATCAGCCAAAGCGGCGGCTACGTAATAGAGCTCAGTCGTATGACATTCAGTCATGGAAGAAGCAATGCCAGGAGCTGCTGAATCTCATTTTTCAGTGCGAAGACTCTGAACCCTTTCGACAACCAGTGGATCTCCTTGAATATCCAGTAAGTATTTTAGAACAGGAAGGCTGGTTAGGGTCCAGTTGTTAGATGGCTGTTGGAGGTTTTTGTTTTCTCTGACTGGGACCATTTTTCCAACCCTTCTAATTGAAACCTTGGACAGCGCTATCTATAGAAATCCTTTGCAGTGCTTGGTTGTCACCTGATAATAACATTTATATGTTTAAAGTAATTTCAAAAGAAATTTACATTTTTGCTCCCTTAAATACTACAATTGCAAAATATTTTCCATTCTACTTAACCAAGCTGTTAAGTAAACTACAGCTTTTGTAATTAACGTGCATACTTTTCTGAATGAAAAATTGCTGTACATGAAGTGCACATGTATCCTAGTATCCTGGTTCCAGCCAGGCCAGAGTTAACATCCCCAAGCAGCTGGCCCAGGTGAGCTTAGTTAGTCTGGGCTGTTCTCCACACCGGCCATCACTCCCCCATAAAAGGGGGAAGTTTGGTTGTTGCATGTGACAAACATCATGGATCGTTTTTCTGTTTTCATTTCAGAAGTGTAGAAACTGAAAATCATTTTCATATCACAGTAATCTGGGCTCAATGCAGAGGAAGTCCACACTGAAGAACTGTAGTGAACCTTTAGCTATAGTAACAATGTCTTTCGCCAGACTCGCTGCCTGCCTGGGTGATGACACTGGAGTTCAGATAGCCATGAGCAGCCATCTTTAACAACAGATTATTTTAACATAAAAGTGTTGTTGCCTTGGATATCTTTTAGCCTTTTAGACTAGTCTGTTGTTAAGAAAGAAAGCAAAGGGTTTGCACTCTTTCCTTCTAGTATATCTTAAGCTTTTCTTGAAAATATCAGTATGAGGTAATAAACTTGGGGGAAATTAATCATCCTACTTAGAGAAAATAAATGCTTCTCTTACAAAAGTCATTAGTAGGTTTGTCTTGACAGTTCTGCAGCCATTGAGCACCATAATTTTTGAAGTAACCTCAACTGTATCCCATGGCCCTTTGCACTTGAGATCCTCAAATGGACTGATAAAGAACGCTCTACGTTCAGGCTCAGGAGTGAAACATTTTTGAACATTCAGAGGCACTCAGCAAGTTCTGTGAGCTCAGGATTAAGATAACTTTGTGATGAAATTTGGAAGTTAAGCTTTTTGTTGTTTGGATATTCCTCTGTTTCTTCCATAGCCTAGGAAAAAAGGTCTTCACTGGCTTGAACAGGGTCCTATTTAAGTTCTCATTATTTTACTGTTATCTCCTGAGTTGTTGGGGGTCCATTTGGGAAACGGCTGAGGTTTCAGCAGGGATGTACTAAGCCTCTGATCAGGTTCAAATATTCAAACCTCATATTTTAAAGCTAATATGTAAAAACAGTATTAGGCTTAGTACCAAGTTGGAGCTGTTAAGCCACCACAGAGAGTTTGTTGTCACACTTTCATATCACAGTTATCTTCATGACAGTGTGTCAGTAATGTCACCCTTAGGACACACAATTTTGAGCCTTGTATCCCAGTAATCTGTGTACAAAACTAATTAAACCTTGTATCATTTAACTTCTAACTTAGATCCTGTCGAGTATATCTGTGAGGAGTTATGTTGTGGATGAGCAGAAAGGAGTAAAATGTCTTTGTCTTCCATAGCTATTTAAAGAGGACATTTGGTTTAAACAGGTTTAATGAAAATGATACATTAAGACTTTTTTAAAAAATTGTAATACATTGCTCTGCTAATTCTTAACAGGATTATAGAGATATTATTGACACTCCTATGGATTTTGCTACTGTTAGAGAAACACTGGAAGCTGGAAACTATGAGTCACCGATGGAGTTATGTAAAGATGTGAGACTTATTTTCAGCAATTCCAAGGCCTATACACCAAGTAAAAGATCAAGGGTAAGGCTTAATTTCTGGTTTTTTGTTTGAAAAACCCAGGACAGGAAAAGCGAGAGGTGGTATAATTGATCGCTTTGAAAACAAGTGTAATTATTTCTGGTCCTCAAATGTGGATATTTTTAGGAAAGTAGTATAGCTTTATATTTTAAAGGAAACGAATAGATGCTGTTTAAATGCCTCAAGTTCTGATATTCTGCAAGAGTGTTTCAAAAGTGAGTACTTGAAAGTGGATCTAAAGGGAGAGCTATGTTGGTGGAAAGATATGTAGAAACATGGTTGTAGGTACAGTAGTGGAATTTAACTGGTGTTTTGGGGAGGAAACTAGATTTTCAAAACACCCCCGGGGCCCCAGACTCCTCCACTTTGGAGGTTCCCCCAGACTGAAATATCCGGGAGAAGGTAATGAAATTCCGTGCTGTTCACTGGTATGCAGTGAGCTTGTAATGAAGCACTCAGGATTTCTGGGAAACAGCTGTTTACATAAAGCATGAGCTGACAGAGCTGTTCTTTCTGAGCAGATACTGAAATGCCCTGCCCATGGCAGAATAGTTGTTGTTGTCTCTCAATCTGACTTGTAGGCAGATGCAGTATCTGTTAGCAGGGAAAGCTGTGAATGTATAGTTACGTGTGTTCAAGGCGCCTGGGCAGCTTTTCTTCTAATACACTCTAGGTGTTGGACTAGAATTATTAATAGCTTTTATGTTTGGCTCTTCTAAATAGCAAATTAATCATCAGGACTCTATTGTCTTAAAATGCAGGGACAAATTCTTTATTTGGTGACTTGCAAGAAGGACTGATCTCTCTTCTGTCAATAATAAACTAATCCTGCTCGCTGTCCGGGCTCCTGTGTCTCAGTTGTACCAAGGGGCAGGGCTTTTGAGGCAGGTCTGAACTCTATTCTGTCTTTTCTTTCTCTTCTTGATCTCAAACCAAGATAATGTCAGGCATTCTCCTATCTTAGCTCCCTGTGGTTTTACAGATTGTTCTGTCATTTTCACATTTTCTCATTTTTCTTCTCAACAGACTGGTATAGGAGCAAACTTGTATCTCTCTCTTGTTTTGCTTCTTAGAGGTAGAAGGTTCTGATGTCAAGAACTTTAATGTTTCAGAACCAAAATACTTCCAGTGCATGCAACAACACATAGCTACTGAATGGTGATGTTTTTATTCTGACTTGTCACTCGGATATTTTTAGCATCTCTACTTGCACCACTGATAATTACTTGAAGAGTAAACTTAAACCCATCACCTTTTTTTTTATTTTCCTTGGCATATTAGACATACATTTTTATATATTTCTTATGAAATTTCTGTGGATGTCCTCTCTGGTAATGCATGCAGAATCTGTCACACTCACTGTTTAATCTGCACCCAGATAGCTTGTCTGGTGTGTCATTAGGTGGGCGACTGCGTAAATTTGTGTTTCATATTCTGTGAAGGTGCTGCATCCCCTCTCAAAGTATCTAGACAGTTCACTTCCATTTTTTTTTTTTGTTCCCAGAATTAATAGCAACTGTGCTCCAATAATTAGTTGTGATCTAAATTGAGTTTGTTGGGTTTCTCCATGTAAATCAGCAAGCTGAAAGAAAGAAAGGAAAGAGGGAGAAAAAAAAGGATGAAAAATATGCACCTACTTAATTTTAATAGATTTATTGTTCCTGTTGCAAATAACTCACTAGTAGTATCAATTCATCCATAAGAGGAATAGACTGATGTTCAAATGCAGGATATACACGTGCAATTCAATACAGAAGAAAATGAGATTCCCTGATGCTAGGTGTGAAACAGTGGAATGCCATTAGGGATCTCTCCTTGTGGTTTCTGCTGAAGCTGGAAAGGGGTGCGTTCTGGAACGGCAGTTGGAAAGGGACAGCAGAAAAGGTAGCTTTTCTGACTTTTCCTTTTGTGTGTGATCTTCAGCTGTAATACACTTTTCAAAAACATGAAAATAGTTAAAGCAAGCTTGGGTACGCATGGATTAGTGCAAATTTGTTGAGACAGACTGTAAATTTCCTTCAGGTATTTTTCTATATTAATCAGTTTACTTTTCTAGTTATTGGTTGATGCCAAATAAGTAAGATGATGTTTTGGAGAAGTATAAAACTTACTTGTTTACTGGCTTTTCTTTTTTTTAGATTTACAGCATGAGTTTGCGCCTTTCTGCTTTCTTTGAAGAGCACATCAGTTCCATTTTATCGGACTATAAATCTGCCCTACGCTTTCATAAAAGAAATACGATAAAGAAACGAAGGAAAAAACGGAGTCGAAGCAGCTCGGTTTCCAGCAGTGTTGCATCCAGGTACCTGAATTCCTTGACAGCATTTGTGAAATGCTGCACAAGTTTGGCTCTCCCTAAACAGAAGAACTTAGTATGTGAGCTGGTTTGTTTGGGTTTTTTTCTTAATGCTTCCCTATTTTACTGTTCTCCCCCTGTATTGCAGAATGATAGTGAGTCCCTATGATGTGGAAGATTTTTAAACTTTACTTAGAGCTATCCTAGTGTAACTATTAAAAATTCAAGTAACTGTTAAATGTGTATAGTAAAACTGCATCATTAGGACAGTGCTGGCATCATACTTTATCATACAGCTATAGCATTTATTGCAAAGATTGACTTTTCAGAGGCTCACAACTACATGAATTTCCACAGTAAATGCCGTGTTTTTAACATACTTCATAGAGAGGTGGTTGTTTTACTCTCACAAACTCAGATAGTAGCATTTTATTTTATTTATGCCTGTAAAATCAGAAAATGGTCATCCAGGATACAAACTGTTCCTCCTTTTGCAGCCCTGAAAGGAAGAGGAGATTGATAAAACCTCAGCTGAAGGCAGAAACTTCTGCCACCTCTTCATCTTCTGCACCTGCACGATCCACAGCACTGAGACATGCTCCACCTCAGATGAATGGAAAAGCAGCTGAAACCTCGTCCCTTGTGCGGACTAGAAGCAATAGGGGGATAACAGATGTGGCTGTTACAGAGCAGCCATCTACTTCTTCAGGAGCAAAGCCTTTAACAATAAAGCCTTTAATTACAAAGCCTAATACTACTGCAGGGTCAGGAAAGTCAGGCAAGTTGTTTGCTTGATTATTTTTTTAAGCTGTGTTTTCAAACATAAAACTTGCTGTCTAGACAACTGTTTCACATTGTTCGTAGTAGAACATGACTCCCGTTTTAGCCATGTAGGACTGAAAGTGATTATAAATGGCTTAACTTGAATAATTTATTTTCTTCTTGTCCTTCTAGTACTGGAGAATTCAACCAAACATTCCAAGAACCAGAATATTGTACCAGTCCCTAGTCAGCCTGATTACAGTCACAACACTAGGAATAACTCCACAAGAGAAAACCCTGAGAAAGAGAAGCAGATCAAGCGCAAAGTAAAATCTTCCACTGTTAATCAACAAGGTACAGAGTTGATTTGGAATTTTTTCTGCCCCGGTTATTGGCTTAGTGGCTGTAGTATTGCACTTCAGTTGTTATAACTTGGGGGTGAGGATATTAGTATGCACTGTGATTTAGTACAATTGGGACGCTTAATGGAACAACTTGGTCACAGTTTCCATCTCGATAAATTAGCCTGGTTTTGACTTCCATGGTGTAGTAACTGTGTTACCAAACCAGTTTTGATCTGTTAACATATCTGTACCTTCATTAAACTATTAAAAGGGTCATGTTACAAGTTCTTGGATTCCAAAGGAGACTTCTCTAGGGTCACACTTCAAACCTTCAAACTTACGTGGGTTCTGTTATTTGGGTCAGTAAGGCTGTGGTGACACTTTCCACAACCAGGAGCAATAAGGACCAGAGTGTCCCAGCTGTAAATTTATTCTTTCATTTTTTTGCCATGGCAGAATAGAACTGTGTAGTGTTTACTGCTTCTGTTGAGTGTATTTGTATGGATACATCAGACCTAGTTTCATGTAGCTGCCTCATGGAACTTGCTTGCTCTTTTGGTATCTGGATACCTTAAAACTGAAAGCTTCTGTGGGGACTGATCTCCTAGTCATAAAAAACTTTCCTGTTTATGAAGGAGCTTTCAACTATTGCAAAGCTGCTGTGAAGCAGCTAGATCCACTAAGCATCTTTTTGATGAAGGTGGAGCAGCAGTAGTCTGTAAATGGGGCCCCAGCTAATTAATCCAGTTACTCCTTGTGGTCCCCTTCTCTCTGAGGATTATCTGTTTGTACTCTTCTGTGCTTCTGAAAAGCAGTTTGTGGTCTCATAAGTTAAATTATCTGTCCGTTCCCTGCAAGCTTTCTCACAGAGGCCTCAGCTGTTCCCCTACTGCATGGCTAAATATGCACCCATTGTACGTGACTGAGTGCTTGATCACGTCACGGGTATCTGAATGTTGTTGACATGATCCTTTCTCTCTCACACATCCACCTGCAGGACTGGGGAGGCCTGTGTGTTTTGTTTGAACCCAGCAGGAGCTATGCATGGACCTTCCAGTTCCAGCAAAGGACTGGATGAGCTCTCGTGGTGGCTATGAGTGTGTTCCTGGTTGCGTTTTAGGCCAGGGCTGTGGTACCAGAACTTCGTAAGAGGTCCTGTGACATGCCCTGCTGAGGCAGTACTGCTCACCTAAGAAAAACACACAGCCCACAAAAGTCTCTAAGCAAAAACCATCTGCCCTGTGCCTGCTAATGTGAGAAATCCCTGCAAATTGCAGACTTTTTCTTTTTTTGGTCCCTTTCCATGTTTCTACCCTTTTCCTTATTTGTTGCTCAAATAACCCTGGTCTGTGAACGGGCTGCAAAGGTGCTACCTCAGGCTGAAAGGAACCTTCATTTCTCCAGAGATGACTTGCTGTGCAGCATTCCTGATCCTTGCAGCAGTGCTTCTTCAGCAGCTTTTGCTGTTGCAGATACCACATAGGAGTGTTTGTGTGAGGGTGGTTTAGCAGTCAAAAAAACAACACTTGAGCTGTTCCCTTTTCTCTTTTCTTTTTCTTTTTTTTTCTTTCTTTTTTTTTTTTTCTTTTTTCTTTCTGGGTTTCCTAGATTTTGTCAGATTTGGCAATGGCTGTGAATCCATTCAGGTATTTCACTAAGATTTTTATTAAGTCGGTGTGGAAACAGATGTAAATGCAGATCTGCTTCTTGCTAAGTGCTCTCCTTTCTTTACAGCAGAATGCAAGAATAACGCCTTGGCCGCCTCGGGAAGCATTCAGGTGAACGGCCACGGAGGGCAGCCTTCCAAACCGCCTGTGAAAAGGGGCCCCGGACGGAAACCGAAGGTGGAGAGGAGTAACAGCAGCTGTGAAGTGGTGCACAAGAAGAGAGGCAGAAAACCAAAAAAGCTACTGATGGTTGAGCAGCAAAAGGATGCAGAGCAGAACACGCTCCAGAACGCCAGGGATGTACCAGATGAAGCCTCTGCTTCTACTGCATGCAACTCTCTTTCCGAAAATAATATGAAGGAAGACTTGTTACAAAAAAAAGGCCGTGGGGGTAGAAAGCCAAAAAGGAAGATGAAGACAAAGACCCATCAGCCGGGCTCGGACCTTTTAGTCCCTGCAAATGTTAAAATGCAAACCAGAAGCAGGAGGAAAAAGACAGAGGAGCCTATGGAGGAGGGGTCTGAAGAGCTTAAAGATTCGGAACCTCACATGAGAACTAGAAACCAGGGTAGGAGGACAGCCTTTTACAATGAAGATGACTCTGAGGAAGAGCAAAGGCAGCTATTGTTTGAAGACACCTCCTTAACTTTTGGAACGTCTAGCAGAGGCAGAGTCCGAAAGTTGACTGAGAAAGCAAAAGCTAATTTAATTGGTTGGTAATTTTTACCAGGGGTTTTACTTCTGAATGCTATGAAGCAGGTACAGTTAAGGAACAGCAGAACGGACTTCTGCTTCCCTGCTGCTATTATGGGTTAGAAGAGACGTTCTGATTTGGGGAGAAAAATTTAGCAAAAAAAAAAAAAAACCTGAAAGAGAACATTCTTTGAAAGAAATATATATTTTAAACGTTTGCTATTTATTGCCCTCCAAATAGGTTATGCATTTCAACAGTCATTTTGTTCACAGTTGAAAACAGTTGAAGCAATTCCTGACTGGCGTACGGAGTTGAGAGCTACTCTGCTCGAGTAGTGCGTAGTACAGAAAGGCGATAGGACTTGTACCGCCACACACCCAACAACAGAAGTCTATTTTTCACCAAGCAAGGTACACTTTGGTTGTAAAGTCAAGTTGCCTGGGAAGGCAGACTTTGGCAAAAAGTGGTGGTAAATTCACTTTACCTTTCTAGTAAATACAAAAAGCACCAAACTTTGCTAATCTGAAAATGCTTAATTTCCGCAGTGATGGAACGTTCAGCTGCAAACGAAGCCTAGCACAGGCTGTTGGTTTACCCCAGTTCTGCCAAACATAGCAAAAATGTAATCACATATATATATATATATATATATATCCACATTGGAAAAAGTTTGACTAATGTCTAATTTTTCAGACCTTGATTCTTGTATCAATCACTAAATCTCTGTTTATTGTGCCAAAGACTGAGAATCAGTGCAGTGGAAAGCCTTTTTCTTTTCTTCTGGAGTGTCAGTACAGCATACCATTTGCAGTGATAGGAGCGGTGTATTGTTTTAAAGCGTAAGTTGTTAACATTGTTCCGAACTGTATCCTTTTTTTGGTACTTTTGGTAGAAAATAATGCACTGGTGGGGTCCTTTGACAGAGATGTTTTAGTCAAAATGTATAATTGGTTAAAGGATTCAAGGAAATTACAGGACAGGTATGGAATTATGATGTTTACTTTCTGATCCAGATTGATTGTTGTTTCTACGACTTTAGACATGCTTAAGAGGCTAAAATGACCTACAAAGAAGAGTGTATGTGTATATATTAATATATACATAAACACATACATATAAAATATTACCCAGGTATAAATTTTTTTCAGGATTTTTTAGATAGCACTAGAATTGAAAATAAATTTTAAAATGTCATACTTTATAGTTTAATTTTAAGGGGAAGATTGGTTATTTTCAATTATTAAGGTTAAAAGGCCAAATCACTTTTTATGCAATCATGTTTTATACAGTGGTCTCATTGCACATTGTGTTTTTCTGCACTTTTTATGGTATATCACGCTGACATAAGTCAATATACACCCTAAAGAGAAATTCCATTTAATGATTGTGCCTTGTATTCTATTATTTCTTGCATCCTTAGTAAAATTAAGTTGTCTATTGTAAATGATAACTATATGACTTAGGGGAATGTATTGTTATATGTACTGCTCTGGAAAAGAAAAGCAGTTATTTATTTGTTTATGGTACATTTAGTTATTTTATACCTTTACAAACAAACTTTAATACCATTTTCTATCACTTAAAAGTATCGTTGTCCAGTTTTAAGGAAAAAATACAGAACATAGTCATATTTTCTGAGATCTGGTATGGTACAAAAATGTAACCAACATTTTCTGGTTATACATTACTTTGGGAGTTTGAGTAGTGTGAAAGGCTTTTTTTTTGTGTGTGTGACCCTAACTTAGTTGAAAAAAATAAACCTGAAATGAAACCTCAATTCTGTACTTACCCTTGCTTGGTAACAATTCTCTTTTTTATTACTTTTTTTCTTTTTTTTTTTTTTTTACAAACGTCACCTGCAATATCTGGAAGGGAGGGGCATACAGAATTCACACCTTAAATTTGCACAGATTCTGCCTACTTGTTGAGGCCAAATTCTTCACTCCCTATTTTCTGTTACAAAAAAAAAAGCCTAAATGGTTTGAGCAAGGAGCATTGGTGTCTGGCGCCAATAAGGAACAGAAATGCGCCGCCGGGGATAGCGAATCGGTATCCACCATACCTAGTGTTCCCGTTTTTGCAACTAAAGCTGACTAGACTATTTTCCAGACCCTCTTCGAATTGTTACAGATGTGAATTTGGGGAGCAGGGGTTTAGTTTGCATTTCATTCGTTGGTATATTTATTTTTTTTTTCCTAACGAGTTATTTCTCGTTCGCTCGAACTGGAGTCGCTAAGCACGTGGTAGGATGACAAGCTACGGGCATTCGGTTGCAATACAGCTTCACAGTTCAAAGCTAAGTGATTCTGCTTGTTAATTTTGTCGCATCTCACCGATGAAGGCAATCATTTGAAACTGTGTAATTTCCTGATGTTATCTGCATTGTAACATATGAAAAAAAAAAAAAAGATTCTATCTAAAATCCGACTTCTGTATTTACGCCATCTGTAATGATGTTTTATATTGCATGTTGATGTATATATTTATATATCGGAAATACCTTGTTATGTAAGTTTTGGAGACTGAAATCATACGCGGCCCCTTGAGGGTAGGAACCTGTACATCTCAACTTCCCGAGCGTAGAAGGCCTTACCTGCAGGACATGGGTACTGCTTCCCACCCGCTAATACCGGTGACTTTAGCCAGTGATTTTTTTTTAATTCATATTAGCCACGTTATTAATGTTTTGCCTTTTGAAATAAATTGTGGATAATTTGGGTCCTTTTTTTTTTTTTTCATAGAAGCTACACTAAAAAATTATTAGAAATTAATACCAGATTTATTTAAAAGTTCTATTTTTATAATTTAATTTCACTAAGTTGCAAACTTTATTTATGAGCCTTTAGTCACCACCAGACTGTGCGTTTTTGGTCAGGGAAAAAATGTATTATTTGAGGTTGTTGTGACATAACTGTATCGACACAGAGAAAGAGCTTTTGATTACAGAGTCTTTTAAGTTTTGAAGTGTGAGCAATAAACTATTGGTCAGTATTCTGAAATAATTTAAGAACTATAGTTATATGCATGTTTTATAATGCCATCTCAAGTACCTAACAGCTAGTTCCGAAAATGGAGTTTGGAAATCTCATGTGCTTGTTTCACATACACATTGTAAATATGACATAGGAGGTCCGTAGTCACATACACGCAAACACTCTTGCAGACCTGGCAGCAGTTAACGCAGTTTTACTCGTTAAATTAATTTCTGTTTGACATGGATATGGCGATACCGTTCCGGTATTTCCGCTCTAGACTGGGAAACATTAAAACCGGTATGTCCTGTGGAGTGGCACCTTAATGACCGTGCGCTCTCCTCACTGCAGAGGAGGAAATCCCCTTCCTTTCTGCAGTACCGGTGGGCTCTGAGTGCTGACCAGGCATTGTTGTACCCGTGCCTACATCCTTACCCCTTCACCCCTTGCGTTCCTGTTGTCGGTGTGTCCTCTGAGAACTGAACTTAGATTTTACCACTCTAGTGCTCGTCGTTGTCACTGCTGAACCAGAGCTCTGTGTCACGCGGCAGCTGTAAAGATACACAGTTACAGAAACGACGTCTTCCTCCCGTGATTAGACTGCTGTGATATATATTTGCATATGTTTTTTTGTACAGTGTCTGAGTTGTACATGTGATCGGTTTGTTGATTGACTTGTAAGATTGAGTTGGTTGAGTTAAATATTACTATGGCTTAATATTTGTAAAATTATTAATTGATAAAGGACCCTGATGCAGCACGTAGGATATATTAATATCTATTAAACAAATAAATTGTAGCATAGAGACAACTTACTGTATTGCTGTACAAATACTTTCTCAAGTACCGATTCTGATTCTGTGCCAGAGGCTTTTGTCTTCCCAAAAAAAGGCTACGTACAACACAAAAGGTCTGTCTGTCCATTCAGTAACTTCAAGCTTGTTAAAATTTTTACACCACGTTGTTAAATCTTTTGCTCAAGTTTGTGGGATCAAGGACTACAAGTAAACACTTTAGTGTGTAATTTGAATTTAGGCACATGTTAAATGGTTGACTGGTTCTATAAAAGCAATAGGCTTAACTGGATGGGACCCTTTCACCCCATCCTCACATAGTAGTAGATCGGAGGTTAGAGGTTCTTAAGCACTCGCTGTCGTTGGCGTTCACATTTAATTTGAAGCATGCAAATCTTGCCAAGTTCATTTGAATGCCTTGCTGCTCAATCAAGATACAGCCATACCACAATAATTACAGCGTGTCCCAAGTCCCTACCATCCATCCCCTAAAGTACTGTCTTTTGTGCTAAGTAGTTTTTCAAAGGTTTTTCTTCTTGCCTTTTTTTTTTTTTTTTGGATAGAGTTGAATGTTTAATGAGAATTTAAATACAGCTCTGCAATAGCGCTGTGATACCAGAGGTGGGGGGCTTGAAAACCTCACCTAGAAGCAGCAAAAGCTCATTTTCTGTTTACTACCTAATGAAGAAAGCTTATCTGCGTAAAATTAGTATCTAATATATTTTCTTTTATCCCTGAAGTCCTGGTAACACATGGGTTTCTGGGGGGACCTGGCTATTCGACTGGTGAAAGGGCTGCTAGTTGTCTGCTGTAAGTTCTGTATATACATCTGTCTGTATGCAGAGGAGAGAAACTTACTAAACTTCATAAAACTGTCCAAGGCTTGGCAGTGAGTTTCCAACAAGTCTGGCAGTGACAGCCTTAGGGAGCTTCCCGGCTTTCACCCGGGGAATACGGCTTTGTGTACTTTCTACTGTGGCTGGGGGGAAATAGCGGGTTGGGGATGGGGATGGGGATGGGGAGGGGGGAAGCTTTTAAACTGGGGCTGACCTCTAGGTGCTCTTGCGTTTGTGCTAGTTTTAACGCGGGGACTGGCCGCGTCGGGTTTTCAGTGTGTTTAGAGGAGGAGCTGCGCCAGGAAAGCGAGATTAAAAGGCATCTTCAATGGCAGAAAAAGCGATTAGTGCTTTTATCTCTTTGGTTTTTTTTCCTTTTCTCCCCCTTTTCCCAAGGTTAGAACAGCCTCGAGGCACTCAGAGAGAGAAACCTTACATGCTGCAATAAAATAATGGTGAATAAATTTAGCTTTTAGGAGGTAGGTTGTGAGACGAGTAGTGATTTGGATCCTTTTTAATGCAGATAAATACATCAGGAAATTCACTTCAAATAATGCAAACGACACAGTCTGGGGAGGGAAGGTGGTACTATGCTATGAATCTCTACCCTGAGAGAACAAAGAATGCGAGGTCATGCAAATGAGGAGTCTAAGTCCCTATCATGTACACGTGCTTGTATGGTGTACGCACACTGCTTTGTGGTCACAACTGCGTGTGTTGGTTTTGCTGAGGCATTGAGGCCGTACAGAAGTTACATTTTTGGACCATACTAAAGCCACAGAAGTGTGGTGGGCGACTGGGTAATGATCTTGCGTGTGTTAAATTCTGTCACGATGTTTAAATATGTATAGAAAGGAGCTCAACTTCACGGGAATGACCTAGAAAGGTTAATTTTGAAACTGACACATTTTCAGATTAAAATTTACGCTTATTTTGTACAGGATTATGTAAAACACAAATCTGTTGTATGTAATGAGTAACAGTTTTGAAAACTATAATTCTTTAGCTTTATCAAGGTTGGGTTTGTGGGGTTTTTTTTTTCCTTCCAGGAATCTGGATTATCATGTTATAACCTGAAGTATCTCACCAAGATAACAGTGCCCTTTCTTTTTGTACATAAGGATTGGAAATTTCTTTACTGTTATGTGGACACTTTCTATGTTAGTTTTGATGCATAATACTTTGAATCCTTTTATACAAACTAGAATGTATGTGTAAGAATTACTGTCACTGCAATGTAGTAACTACAAACTTATTTTTAAATAAATAGAAAACATGTTTTTCTAAGCTGTCCAACAGTGTGTGTTTCTATCTCGTGATTTACTGGCTGCGTGTTCTCCAAAACAGCCCAAAATCAGCTGGTTTTGCTTCCTTGTGGGCGGTGGCGGCACAGTATTTGATAGCATGGTGTAGTGTGTTACATGGGAGCAGACAAAACACTACCAAACCACTCTCTGGTAAAGATACAAACTTGGTATCTTATAGGGGTTTTGCTCAAAGACCAGTCCTCTTAGCTCACTTTCTTTCATCCTCCAAGAAGCCACCGCCCCCGTTCAGGTGACAGCTGTGGTGCAAAGCTATGTCTGTTCTCTGCTTCCTTAGATCTCTAGAAGAAGCTAGAAACAGCTGAGCAGAGAGAAGACCCCTGCTGCCCTGCATGGAGGGTGCTGCTCTCCAGCCTAGCTGCCCTGGACGGGTGGCACACAGAAAAGCCAATACAGGACATGTTTTCACAGCGCTCTGGTTCTGTTTGTGTCTGCACCTTCCTGCTCAGTAGAGGCGTCCCGTATCTCACTGCTGCACTGTTTAATTTCACGTGCTGTTTGCTTTATCAGATGATCTTTTCCTCCTTACGTGAAATCACAAGGAAGTGATAGAAGCAGCCTCACCAATGCAGGTATGTGCACTGCTGGGGAATGGTCACAGCCAGGTGAATGGTGGTCCCTGTCGCTTCCCTGACACGTCCAGGTCTGTGGCAAAAGCAAGACTTGTTTGTTTCGGTGTAGGAGGAAAATACTGGTGTCTGAAGTATCTGCGTGAGTTTCGGTAACCGGCCTGTGCTGGTCAGAGAGAAATAACTGTACAATCCTGAAAACACATCAGTACCTCAGATGCTGTGAGATGTTGGTACCAAACAAGACGCTGACTCTCCCATTACTAATGCTCCGTTACTGTGTTAATGCCATTTACTCCCGTGAGATCATAATCTTCGTTAAATGAAGGAAATGGCTTATGACCATTGAAGTTGAGCATTTTGTTTTCAACAGCGAAAAATTCTCATACCAAACCCCATGTCACAGAATTCACAGAATTGTAGGGGTTGGAAGGGACCTCCAGAGACCATTGAGTCCAACTCCCTGCCAAAGCAGGTTCCCTAGGACAGATCACACAGGTAAGTGTCCAGGCAGGTCCTTTCCTGCTCTGGTGATCAAAGAGCTTTGCAAAAAAGGTGTGTTTGTTGCTTTTCCCAAAGACAAATGAGCAAAGTGTAATGGCTTTAAAAATGAATCAATGTTTCTATTTGAAGCACGTGTGAAAATAAAGTAAGTGCCAGAGAACTAAAACCAGCAAGCAATGCAGAAGGTGACTGGAATTTAAATAGCATCTAACTGAGGAGCTGGACACAAAAGTAGCATGTAAAATACAATTTTTGTGGGTCTCTCTAATGTGGATGGGAAACTGCCAGGTCATTTTTCCAGCTCAGGGAAATCTTGTGTTCAATACCTTCACGACAGGCTCCATCGACTCTCACACAGGAGTGCAGGGAGGATTTATGAATCCTCTTTCATACTTTGAAACCTGTGTGCGCACTGATGGGAGGACAGGGTAGAGAATCCAGGAATGCTGTTTCTAATCTGATAACAGCCATAAAAATTTCCTCCGTGCTTCCTTTCCTTGTCTCAGAGATGTGGAGGTTTTATCTAAACTCGGTCCCATCTACCTCTCGTTCTACTCGAGTCTGGAGGCACCTCTGTGAAAACACAAAGAGGAAACGAGCAGTGGCAGCTGATCAATGCACTCAGCATCAGATTTCTGCAGAGGCGTATTCCTGAGGATAACTTCAAGCTAAGCATTAGTTAGTATTCAAGGGCCAGGCAGCCTTAGCTGTTCATTTGTGCTTTGTCTCACATCTCTCTCTGGCTTTGATCAAGGATATTCAAAATAATTAAGACTGTAACTTAAAATGCAAAGCTAGTTAGAATAGGACTAAAACACGAGGAAGACTCACTTCATTTGCTTTCTACAGCAAAGAATTCTAGTGGGGTTATTTTTCTCATGTTGAAGCACCCCAATTCAAAATCTGAATTTTCTGTTGAAAAGGGGGGTGTGGTAAGCATCCACGAGCTGCTAAGAAAGGGAATACAGCTGTCCAAAACTTCCCATTCCCCAAGTTTTTACATTGAGGACATTTACAGAACAAAATCACTTAAGTCAAACTGTTCAATTAGTGATGGTGCCAGCATCTTCCCACGCAGCCTGTATTTTTACCTGACTGGGGCCTGAGCACGGAGAGCTGGGTCTACATGTGCTCTGTGCCATCGCTGCCTTTCACCAACACCAGTTATTCCGAATGCTTAATGATTGTAAAGGGTTTGAGGTTATAAAATGTGTGTTAATATCAAACTCTTCTGATAAGTAAGGTATCAGGGACATGAGAGGTTAGCTTATTTAGGGAAATTATTAGAAAACTCATATAAGCTTTGTTGTAAGAAAGATGGATCATCTGAAATTGTCTGGTGGACAGGGTTTGTTATTTCTCTTACGTGCTAAACTAGCAAATGGTAATTTTCCTCTGGCTTTGGAAGCTTTGGTCTACATTAGCCTTGTTACGAAACTTACACTCTTAGAAAACATCTTGAGAGCTTTGGACCTTATTTTTGCACTTGTCCTGGTGCCCGTGACTCCCTGTTAAACCTGCTCTCTCCTCCTTAGGGGATTGTTATCTTCAGGGAAGACTCATAGCCAGAAACATGGTTTGCCAAGTAACCGCTCCCTTACCCAGGTTTCACAGAGCTGGTGAGAATCCCAGTGTCCCCCTGGTGCACGTGATTTGATTCTGTTGGGTTTATGGAGAACTCACTCTTCACAGAAAAGGCTGGTTTGCATTTTTACAGGTCAAAAAAACAGATTTTCTGGTTTTCTACAGCTCAGTAATTGCCACTGTTTCACAGCTCTGAAAATATGCCCGTCTTACCAAGAAGAGTTTGATGGTTCTGTGCATCTGGAGGTTCTTGCTTCTGCATGGAGAAAAAGAAAAAGTTGGAAACCGTGAGATGTTACATATGCAAGAAAATTTACACAGCTCTTTAGGAAATAGCTTCCTAAACTTGGGATCTTTCCCCAATTCAGAGCACCCCAAATGGATAGTAGCTCTTGACATGTATCATACTCCCCCCAGCTGTTCAAAACATCCGAAGCCATCTGCTTTCTGAGCATTTAGTCTGAGGTTCCCTTTGCACATCAGGAAAACTTTTCTGATTTTTATTTTCCCCCCAATACTCTAATAAATCAAACTCCTTAGGATCTAGCAGTCCTTTAAAGAATTTTACTTCCTTAAAGATATCATAGTACAACAGTGTTGCAGCTCTTTCCATCCAAGTCCAGGACTCTGGGAGGCAAAAATGGGGTCCAACCATTTTTATAATCATTTCTTACATCCCTGATGTGGCCTGCTTCAGCAGGGTGAAGCTGCCCTCGTTTCTGAGGGCTGTTACAGCCCCTCTTCTGCAGTCTTCTGTGGAAGACTGAGAGCTCAGTTTGAGTCTGCTCATGCCAGAAGCAGCTGTGCCCATTGCTGCTGCCTTCTCTCTGAGGGGAGGTGCGTGCAGTGTGTTGTGTGTTGCCTCCATTTTGGGGGAGAGACGAGTCCATGTAAGACCCTACAAAATGTCTGGTGCTGGTATGTGCTGTTGTACACAAATATATCTGGTTAAACTTGGTGATACTCAGCTGCACAGAACTTTAAAGTTCTTCATGGACACAGTGACAGTGAAAAACCTGAGCTTGATGAACCTGTGGCATCTGTCTACAGGGAAATCTAATAAAGGCTGCAGTGCACAGGCTTCTCCATGTTGGATTTGTAAGAAAGAATGCTCCCAAGGAAAATGAGGGACATTTAATATTTAACCCCTGCACCCCTCGGAGATGTTTGTGTGTTACTGGATAGTGATAGGTAGACCTGTTGCTCAAAACTTCCTTTAAGTATTTTGGGTTGTCTTCTCTGGGATGAACCAGAAGTGGCTTGGTAAGAGGTCTCTCCCCTCCCAAATGGCTGCACAAATCCCAGGGTGGCAGTCGGGCTGCCTCTGCCTGTGCTTGCTCTGCCCAGGCTCCTGTATGCCCGGCTGCACAGCAGCCCGCCTGCGGTGGGGAAGTTGGGGAGTTCCGCTGTGGTAACCACTGCCCAGTAAGAAGAGAAACTACTGTGGAGAACCCCAGTGCAACCAGACCATGAAGATCCTTTTAGTCAGACCAGTACCGAGGCCTCACGCTCCTCCAGTGGATGAGGAGCAGCTCCATCTCATCTCTGCCCACCTCTGAGTCACAACAGAGTACATGGGATTTGTTTCTGTCTGGCTTTTGCACCACAAATTTCCCCACTCAAGGACATGGGGAGCAACCGCCTTCCCCAAAGGAGCATCTTGCAATTTGTTTTGTGTTTCTGGAAGATGTCTTTAAAGTTTGGGAGTAAATTGCTTGAGTCAGGCTTTGAGACATTCTGCATCCCTGAGGTGAGGTCAGATGGCTCCTGAGGCTTTGCCTGAGGGAGCGGTTAGGTCCCTCTGGTTACTGCAACCCAGACTGGTGAGATGCAAACATAGCTGTGATGGCCTCAAAGAATCTGTTCTCCTTGGTGTGGGCTGTGCAGGACAAATAGGAAATTGCTGTGGACCACATGTTTGAAGACGTTAATAGTTAGAGAGGTGAATGAAGAAAGCTATCTTACAGTTAAAATTGCCCTCTCCGAGTTTAGAGTAAACACAATGCATCAGCATTCCTCAGTGGGGGATAGTTGGGACTTGTGAAGGCTGGCTTCATCCTGGCAGATGATTCTCATGAAGGTTGTGCCTTAAGAGGTGTCTCAGCTTAGGTGGGGGTACTACCATCCACGAGAGCTCCGAAGGGTCTCACTTACAATCGCTGTTCATAGGGTCCGAGACAATGGACTTTTCCCAGGTACGTCTCCACTTTGGCCCAGCCTGGACTGTGAAATATCCTGGTGCTGCCCACCAGCTGCGCCAACTCATGAACTTTTCTGGCATCTCCCCCTTTTGGGATGCTCCCCGGGTACAGATGTACCCCATTGTCAGGAGGTGACTGACCATCGTTACCATTGCCAAGGATAGGGGAAGCAAGAGCCAGGCAGGCGGAGTAGGTGCCCTAATGCTCTGCTCTGTTGCCTTTCTCAGTCGCACCCTACTCACCCTAGTTTGGTGTGTGGCCCAGGAAAAGGGGGGAATCATACCAAGCAAGTTATCCTCATGTTATTTTCCTCGATCTTTCTATTCTCTGTGTACAAGAATCCCACAAGACAGCATCTGATCCTTGTGGCAGTACAGGATATGTTTTGTTCCCATGCAGCAGGGGGGAAGAAAGAAAATGCTTTCTCTTTTGGAAAGGGACATATTTAATGTGGGACAATAGAAAGGTCGACTTTAGCAACCTTAACTTCAGATCACATCACTGCCAAGAACAGATGAAGACTTGATCCTGGGAGAGAAAACCCCCCTAGTTCAGCACCTCTTCACCACTTCATCTCTCATTCACAACAAAGTGTGAATTTAGATTGCTTTCCAACCTCCTGACACCCTACTAATGCCATCAGGTCCCAGCTGGGTTTTTTTCAGCAGAAGCCAATAAAACACAATTCAGCCCATTACATGAGGTGATGTGCCTGTTTCTTAAAGGAAAACAAAAGTATATAAGCATATATATATATATATATATATATAGTGTAATATAGTTACATTGGAAGCCTTGCTTCTTCCCTGCTGGACCAGATGAGGACTGCAGAGAACTCTAACAGGAGCCAGAGAGAGAGACATGCAAAAGGATTGCAAATGCTATTTTTTGAGGAACTTCCTCACCAGCTCACTTATCTAATTTTTTTCCTGTCACACATGTATGGAGAGGCTTTTCCACTGCACAGCTAATCTTTCTGTCACTAGGCAGGAATATGCCGTCTTGCAGGAAATTGTCTCTATTCAAGTAATAGCGAATGTATCACCTCAATCTCCCTATCACTTCTTCCTCAAAGAGTTGCTACCTTCAAACCCAGTGAGCCCACTTAAATGCTAGAAACATTATTCACAGCAGTCTGAAGGCCAAGCATCTGCTTGGAGAATAGGTTTCCAGATGCCAAGTGTCCTCTTCTGTCCCTGTTTCTCTTCCTTCCCATTATTCAAAGTTGCTTTGCCTTTTGATGCTGCCTGGGCAGGGAGGCAAGTGGGGCTCCTAGAAGAAGTACGTTCTTTCAGCTGTTCCTGTGTTGGTCTTAAACCTGTTCTTCTGTTACTGCAGTAGTGATGTAGGGGATAAACTGACATCTTCTCCTGCACTGAAGTGGCCATGGTCTGTCACACCTTTATGATAAGCAGTTCATAAATATCTTAAGAACATTTAACCTGTTATGTTACTCTATAATGAAATATTAATTGGCTTTTGAAGAGTAATGGTTGAATTACCCAACTGAAGCTGCTTCCACTGTATTTCATCTGTAGAGGAACAACTTGATTTGTGTTTCTAGTCTAGGTCAGTATTTATGTGAGTTTTCAACTGGGTGTACTGGCCACATAGCTCGGGTTTAAGGCAAGCAACAAACAAAACCCTAGGCTGGCCACTTAGTTCCCACATGAGGTATTTTCCACTAATCCTGACCTGAAATCACTAGCATTATTTTTAGACAATCCTTCATCAGCTTTGTACCAACCTTACAACTGACAAAATGCAGGTAGTCCCCAAGGCAAGGAGATCTCTGGGTAGACCATAAGATGATGGGAGTAAGGAAGAACACGGAGAGGCAACACAAGCAATGGAGAAGGGAAAGCAGAGTGCCAAATCCTGATGCTTTTTTCTTTAGCTTCCAGCCCAGCTAAGGTACAGGAATTTAAAGCATGGTATGTGCTAGAAAAATGGGGTTTCCTCATTTGACCACATGCCCCAAGATGCTGCCTGTAAGCCTCCTGATATCACCCTCACTTTTATTAATTGTCTTTCATGGATGCCAGTTTCAAAATTGTTGGCCAAGATGACGCAGTTAAGCCCAAGCAACAACTCGAACTGCTCCAGCCAACTTTACTTAAAATCTAACTCCTCTGCTCTGTCCAACATAGGATAGGAGATGCTACATGATTTTCCCTGTCTGTAGAATCAGAGAATGGTTTGGGTTGGAAGGGACCTTAAAGGTCATCTAGTCCAACCCCTTGCTATGGACAGGGACATTTTCAACTAGATCAGGTTGCTCAGAGCACCATCCAGTCTGACCTTGAATGTTTCCGGTGATGGGGCATCTGCAACCTCTCAGGTCAACCTGTTCCAGTGTTCCACCACCCTCATTGTAAGGAATTTCTTTCTTATACTTAGTTTGAATCTACCCTCTTTTAGTTTAAAACCATTACCCTTTGTCCTATTGCTAGAAGTTCTGTTAAATGAAGACATAATGACTTGTTCCATATCTAGTAATATTGTATCTTGGGCCACTATTTGTAGTATACATTGTTGATATTACCCACAACAGAAAGCAGGAGGTGTTTCAGCCTGTATCATCACATGGTGTAGTTCCTGCATTTTACAGAATATTTCTGAGACCATTTTTGTTCTTAGCAGGTATGTAGGAGAAAAAGTAGTTTTTCAAGTTTTCATTTGAAAAGTGAAACTGTGGATGTTACTGAGGAAGTAATGGAGAAAAGTGAGCTATGTTATTGAACTAGGAACATTTCAGTAGCATTTTCCCTTTTTTTCCTTGGTACTACCCTTTACAGAGTTGTGCTCAGTACGTGAGAAGAGATGGCTAGAACATTTCCTCTGCCTTGATGAGACTCACCATTTGCAACTGCTGGATCTCCACTGTTGTCTCCAACATTTCTGTTGCTCTAATCTCTGGGTCATTTCTAGTTGGAGTCTTCTCCTCTTCTTGTTGCTCCCACTCTGATTTGGGTGCCATTTAACAATTTGATCACTGTTGAATTTACACCAAAGAAATCCCTGACAAAGAAGAGACTCATTAGCAGGCTTCGACTGCCGTGCAGCAGCTCAGCCGTCTGTCACAGGCCCGGAGGGAGGCTCTGCTTGACAGCTGACATGTGCAGGATCGAAACCATGCAGGAGACTCTTGTTTCAGCTACACCTTCATCCATCTGTGACGAAGCCAGGCTCAGTCAGCACCACCAGGTGCTCTCTCAACTACCAACAGGGTGGCTAGAGGCACGCTGTGAGGCTGGGTTAAAAGTTTCTGTTAAAACATGATGCCTTTTGCATAAGCTCTGCACTAGGGAACTTCCCCGACTCCTATTCATAGCACATCAAAGGCCCTTGTCCACCTTCACACATAAAAATTACTTAATAAGGGAGTTGAAAATACCACGTACTTTAAATTAACCTGCAAAAATAAAGCTTTTTTCTTTCTCTATAATCTCCTTAAAAAGTGTAAGGATGTAGAGTCCACCCAGGTGTTTGTTTTGCTGTGTTTTGCAACGAGGAATCCTGACCCCATCCACGTGGGGAGGCAAAGACAACTGCCAGCCTGCGGAGAGGGTGTAGCCCCCGCCGAAAACCTGACCCGGCCGTCAGGCACGGCGCTCACCACCCACCGTTCAATTTATGCATTTAAAACTCTCCCGGAGCGGACCCGTCCGGCGGCTCCTCTCAGCCGCACAAGATGTCCGCCGGCCCCTAACGGCCGCTACCTGCCGCCGGGCGACGCGGCCAGTTCGCGCCTCGCCCCGCCCCGCCACCTGGAAACTCAGCCCCTCCCCGGGCAGCGGAGCCCAACGGAGCGGGCTCGGCACTGGTACTGGCGCCCGCGGCACGGAGCTGCTGACACCGACGGGTGAGGGGCTGCGGGCGCTGCGGAGCGCCGTGAGGGGAGCCGGGGAGGGAAGGGAGGGTCTTCGGGTAGTGCCACCACCTTGCTGCTGCTGCTGCCGCCGCCGCCGCCGTCTAGCGCCGGGCCAGCTCACCTCAGCCGCCGGGGAAGGAGAGCCGCTAGGCTGTCCCAGGCCGCGGCTCCCGTGGGGGCGGGCAGCTGGTCAGTTCCGCGTCGTTCGGGCTCGTGGCAGGGTTGCCGGCCGGGGCTTCCCTGGTGCGCCCGGCTGCCGGCTGGGTGCGCCCGGGTGCTCCTCAGCGGGGGTTAGAGGCACAGCTCCGCTCTGACACGTTTTCGGGGACTTCACAGTATGCGCGAAAAGTATTTTGTGTGCGGCTCCAGCTTTGGCCTGTCCCTTTCTCTCTGGCCCCGCGTCCTTTCTGTCTGGTGTCAGGAATGAAAGGCCCGCGGGGACGGGAGTCGTACGGCTGCGTGGGGCGCGGGCTGTGTGTGTGGCGTTCCTCGGGGGGGTCGGGTCCAGCTGGGTGCCGGCGGTCTTTTTGTTGAACTGATAGGTGCCTCTCCCCCTGCCCAGAGCCCATGTGTGAACAAGTGCTCCAGATGTATGACCACCTGTACGGTATAAAATTAGCAGTTGTTATTAATTTGCTGTTGGCTCTAGAGCAGGTAATGCAGAAGTGAAAAGCGTAGTTCCTGGTAACTGTTCATCACAGGTGCGGGTTCCTTACGATGCTCTTCAGGCCTCCTCCAGTTTTATTTTGTGATCTCTGCTACCCTTGCCAGGCACTCCTCATCAATCTAACTTCCCACAAACGTGTGTGTTGGATGCAATATGGTAACCCAAGTTATTTTGTCAGCGATTGTAAATTAGGATACCAGGAGTTAGAGGCAACGCAGAGATGACTGGAGCAATGTGCTTGTGCTTGCAAGCTGAGCACTCTACTAGAGAAGTGTAGGAGCTTAATAGCAGCTGCTAGAGACTAATGAGAGTGGAGAGTGGTTGTAGATGACTTTGAATGTTGCAGGCCGAAGACTGAGAACGCTTGTGTAAAAGGTATGCCTCTCAAATTTCGGCAAGCTCCAATTTGAAAAACCCTCCTAGATGTAAAAAGGCAGTAAGCATGCTCCTCAGCTGAAGGTGAAATTCTTCATTTGACGAGGAAGGATAGAAGATATGTAAATACATTGATGCATTGGGAAGGTGTGGCAGGTGCCTGTGGGATGAATGGTGATGTCAAATCCTTTTCTAGTCTAGCAGTAGGGTTGTGGCACAAGTTATCATCTTGGTATGATGCTATGCATGCCTTCAATCTGAAAGAAAAACCCCTTACTTGCAAGAATCACTGCATCTAAATAGATGATTCTTGAGGTCATCAATCTGATGTGTCAGACATTTAATTCACTTAACTAAATGACAAAGCAGCGCAATGAATTTTGTTCATGGAGAGAAGCTTTTTACGGCAAATTGGACAACCATGCAATTTCCTGATTCTTTTTTTTTTCTTGTTTTCTATTTCTACACGAAAGAGATGCCTGTATAACTCTTAACTAGGTCTTTTGAAGTTGTGTCCTTTAGTCTTCTATTAGTTTCTGTACATAGCCTCAAATTTAGTTCAGTTTGACCTAATTTAGGTGTGCTCTGGATGTAGCTGAAGTGCATGTGTTCAGAGTATATGCTACCTTGTGAACCAAAAAAAAAACCCAACCAAACCCAACGATCTGGAGGAAACATTTAAGTTCTGCACAGCCAGCCAGCCAAGCTGACAGCTATGTTTTTTGCCTTTTATTTATATATTTATTTATTCTTCCTCTTTTCAGGGTAGAGAGCGGGGCAGTCTCTTTGAAGAAACTTCCTGTTGGAATGCCTCACATCAATGCAGCTGCAGCTCTGCAGATCTGCATGCTGCTGTCTGCGCTTCCCGCGCAGTATCTCATATCCCAGTGGTACGGGACCAACTCCGCTCAGCGCGTCCAAATAACAGAAAGGTTGTAAGCCTCTCCTTCCCTACTGTATTTATTTGTAAGAGAATTTTCTTTCTCATCCCCAGTGACACTATGTCCTGGAAAATTGGAGTGTGGGTGGAAAGCACTGGCCATTTCAGTATGAAAGCAGCATTCAAATCATACCTCAGACATTTTTGTGGTTTATTGTGACTGTATTTAGTTGTTATTTAGGATTGTATTTAGTCCTTCCAAAATCTGAATTACAGCCATTTTTTTCTTCACACAAAAATCTCTGTATGATCTGCATGAGTTCACAACTGTTTCTTAATCTCATTCCAATGTGCGTTACTATGGGTTATGTCCCCTTTCTTAAAGGGGGTAAATGAAGTGTTTGATTAGGAAGACCATTTCTAATTTTCCATTACCTTTTTACACTTGCTGTTAAAACATGTTTTCTTGCATAATATGACTCAGTACTGAGTCTTAACCAACAAAAACTTACTTCCAGTCAATTACTTAAGGCAGTCCTAATGATAGAATGAAGTAAGTGGTGCCATTCTGTATGTGAATTAAGGAGTTATGTATTGATGGCGTCACATGCATCAATCTCCAAATGTAAAATGGATAATACTTTATCAGGTCTAAATCGTTGATAGTGGTAACCACTGGTGGATGTTGGTGTCTTGAAGATGAGCCATAGGAAGAGAGACTTGCGAGGCTCAGTTTCAAGTGCGCATCCCGTGTAGTGCACTGGCTGTGTGGTTCATCTGTAGAACTCGAGTACGTGAGGTAACGAGAACGAAAGGCTGGCCTGATGGAAAAAAGAACTAAGCCTGGCCTTCTGTGTAAAGACCCAGATTTAAATAACTTTCTGGTTTCGTGGCATGCGTCACCTCCTCACCATTTATGCTTATGCAAAACCTTTAAGGCTGTTTTTTTTAATAGTCCTGTGATTATGTGCACCATTTTTTTACATGCCTCATGCTCACTATTTTCAAGTAACGGTTGAAATGGCAGAATCTGATGCAATTTAGCAGCACCCATGGCCTGAGTACAGAATGCCAGTAGCCTTGTCATGAAAAATGTAATTTTCTGAAATTTGCATATGTTTTACGGTCACAAGTGATGACTGAAAGAATATTCATTTGTAGTGGAAATATTAATCTCAAGGAGAACTTGTTCCTCATCACTGTCTTTTTTTTTTTTTTTCCTGTTTGCTACAGAAGCAAAGTTTAAATATATTTAAAAGATATATATATATAAATATACACACAAATACTACCAAAGGGTTTTAAAACAATGTGTTAATGAGTTTTTACTACTACAGGATAATTGCTTCATGGAGCAGATTTACAAAATCTTACTTGAGTCTGGATGCGTGGGCTGATCGTTTAAAGCTGTGGCTATCAAAGACAAGGTAGGATGATACATTCTGTCTGCCCTTAAAATTAAATCAAGGAATCATTAAGGTTGTAAAAGACTTCCAAGATCATCTAGTCCAACTGTCCCCTTACCATGTCCCTAAGTACTTCATCCAACCTTTCCTTAAACACCCCGAGGGACAGTGACTCTACCACCTCACTGGACAACCTTTTCCAATGCCTGACCACTCTTTCTGAGAAGAAATCACTCCTAATTTCTAACCTGAACCTCCCCTGGCACAACTTGCAGCCATTCCCCCTTGTCCTATGGCTACTTACCTGCGAGAAGAAGCTGATACCCAGCTCACCACAACCTCCTTTCAGGTAGCTGTAGAGAGCAATAAGGTCTCCCCAGACTAAACAGTCCCAATTCCCTCAGCTGCTCCTCAATGGTCTCATCTTAACAGGAAGGGGTACTGTAGGGGTGAAATAGGTAACAAGAAGAAAATGTCTCTTATTTTCTTCTTTAAATTCATTTGGGACTTTCTACTAGTTTTAAGAAAACCTTTTTCCTATGTTATACACAAACATGCAGTGTGAACTCCATGCAAGAGTAAATATAAATGATGTGTTATCTTCTTCTTTAAATGTATCTGATTAAGTCAGGAAGATTAACTATTAATGATTGTAAATAGCTATTTTGGTAGAATCAGAACCTACCACATGGCATGAACATCTTATGCTGTGGGTGGTAGTTCAAGAAAACTTGAATTAGAAAATATGGATGGGAAATCTGTGGGTTTAGGAAAAAATGGGAAAATTGATTATTTGACACATGATGATGAGTTGGTCAAGAAAAAGTAAGATTATACCCATAATTTAAGAAGACACTTGCTTGGACGTATTTGGGGAGGTTTAATGGCTTATTTTGTAAGATTTTCTTGTATAGTGAGATTTAATTCTTGTATAGTAGAAACAGTTCAAAGGTTTTACCTTGTCTGGACCTTCAAAGATCCTGTATTAGATCCATGTGCAATAATCAGGAGTGTCAAGTCCTCTGAACTGTGGAAGGCTCAGGCTGTTTTGCTCACAGGAAAGCCAAGGGGAAAGGTAGATGGATGGAAACAGAAACTGTGCTTTTCCTAGATTCACCGTAAATTTCTTTACAGCTGTGTGGGAACCTGCAGGCATATCTAAAGATAAAGCCATCAAAGCCAAAACAATCTTTTGGAACTGCTTCTTATAAAGAATTGGTTATCCTAAAAATATATTGACGTTTGAGCCCTTGCAAACCTAGTAAGTTTGTTAGCTGTTGTTTTCAACAATGCAGTCTGACAAGTCAAGGTATTTGCCCGTTCCTGTTGAAAGATATTTGTCAACCTTAAGTCTTCCTACAGATTTGAGCTAAACCCAGACTCTTTAAAAGAAGTATTGTTTTCACAGCTATGGAATCTACTCTTACTTTCTTCCAGGCAGGGTGAAAGGAGTAAGACTGAAAGAACACCATAAAAGAGGAAGGAGACTAGGGCAATGTGTAGTTCTTTTGCACAAACAGGTGGCTGACTGGTATGGATGGAGAATGTTAACATGTTTGTGAATAAATACATTTATTCACAAATTGCTCCTGTTACATTGCTGAAAGAAGGAATCTTTGAAAGCTCCACCTTCCCAAGGGTTGAGTTTGTTTCTTTATACTTTCTCTTTTTCACAATGGAAACCATGACCCATTTACCCTTTTTAAAGATGTCCCTCCCTGAGCTCCCACCCTTTTAAATTCACATGAAATTCAGCCTAGTGCAGAAGAAGTTATACATATTGCAGACTTAAGATGGGACTCTTTGCAGACACCTTGTCCATACCAATGTTAACCAATCTTTAAAGATTTCACAGTAGATTTTACAAAAGACACCAAAGAATCACTCTGAGTTCAGAATAAGATTTTCTCATCTACAGAAAATAAATGGGTTTGCTCTTATAGAAGAATTGTAATGCAACTGCAGGGTTACCTGTCCAAAGAAATCAGGTTCATACTCTTTCCTCCTGTGTCTTCTGTAATCCTTAAAAGTGGTTTTAATGGAGAGCTTTCATTCTGTTTGGGCACCAAATTGTGAAGAATTTTGTATCAAAGGCTTTGCAGTAGCCCTCTCTTCAGACAAATGCTTAAGAATAATAAACCAGAAGGCAAATTATCCTAAAACTCGGTTTCTAAAGAACTTGTTTGAATATTGGGTTATTAATTTTACATTTTAGGAATTGGTACTATGGAGAAAAGAAAACTAAAATTGGTGACAGTGAAGCAGAAACCCATTCTTATTTTGCAGGTATTGGAGTCTTTGCAATCCTTTTGGATTATGCTTGTGATAAATGTCTTCTATAAGGTGTTCTATAGTGGATTTCTATACTTGCTTTGTAAATAGTAGTTTTGTTTTGGTTTTTTTTTATTTTCCTTCTCTCTAAATGTTATTGATAATAAAACAGAAAATGTAAAATCCAAGGCCTTTTCACCTGTTGCAGGGTAACAGTATCAGTATGACGTACTATATGCATGTATCTATTTTATTCATTAGATCTGAGCGTGCCTAATTTATATTGATGTATGAAACAGTGGTATAGCTTTCAGTTGATTCAGATGAATTGATTTAGATTAACTTCATTACAGTTGATCAGTCTGCTCCTGGAAAGAAATTCCCTGCAGCGAGACTGAAATGTCCCGTGACCTAAACTGGAAAAAAACTAATGGCAAAGTCACTTGGCATGTGTAATTCTGTAAAATATTTTATGTAAGGCTATAGTAATTGTCAATACACACATGTGTTTATGCTTACCAAGCTCTGTTAAGATCCTTATGTAATAGCAAAGGCTTATAGATAGAAAAATGTGTTCCTTCCTGGATGCTGCTTTGTCAAATATAGTAAAATCAGGGGGGAGGCAGGGGGAGGGGGAGGCAGGGGGAAGTGCCTGTTCCCTTGTTTACTTTGCCTGTTAATCTGAGTTTTCTTCTGGAGGAGTCAGGAGAATGTCTGTTTAAATGTTTAGTATGCTTGATCAAACACTTAACCTCACTCAGTCTCTTTCTCTGTTAAATTAGAATCAACTCACATTCGCAGTCCAAGACCTGAATATGTTCAGTTCAGTGTGGGACAGGTAGTAGTTCACAAAGTACTTGGCTATTCAGGAGTCATTGTTGGATGGGACGTAAAAGCTAAAGCTCCAGAAGAATGGCTACAACACAAATATCCCCCAGCAAAACAGGTTTGAATGTATTAAACTCTTTCTTCATTAATGCATGCACAGAATAAGGCATGTTTAAAAAAAACAAACAAAAAAAAAAAAGCAGAAACACTGTTACAGACAGACTTCCTGCCAACCTAATGGGAAATACCTCAGAGTCCCTTATCACCTGAGCAGCTGAGCGATACCGCTGCTGCTTCTGTGCTGTTGTCCCAGTAGGGCTTTGCTTTTGCATCACTGGCTGGTTTAAGCTTCACTGGTTAGGGTTGTACTGGGCACGTCTCAAATTAAAATTACTTTTAATACACAGTGTTGTATTTCAGCTGACACTGCTGCTTTATAGTATTTGAAGGGATTTCTCAAGGTGAGAGGCTGCTAAATCTTTTATTCCAGCTTAGGTAAAATTAGTAACATCTTCAGTGCACCTAAGAAATGTGACTAATCTGAGTTTGATCAACTTCAGTTGGGAAGCAATGTTTCGGGGGATCTGGACACTTGGAATGTAAATCTATTTATCAGGATATTTTTGGTAGAATTCTTAAAGCTTTTGAAATTTTCTAGCATAAGTCCTTGTGGTATTTGAAAATCAGATGCTAAATCTTTGTTGACAGTGCTGCTCTGGTAATACAGTGCTGCGTACTCTGTGGGTTGGCCGTCGCCGTGCTGCTTAAGTGGCAGGAAGGCACTAATCATGAAAGTCACAGAGGACTGAAAATGAGAAACTGTCTGTAGTAGAGAATCCATGTTCAGCTGGGAGCACACATTCAGTTCTGGTTTGCATGTTTTGTTCCTTCCCCACTGTCATTTTATCCACCTGCCACTTTTATCCACTCATCTTTGGCTTCTGAAATGCCTGCATCCTTGCTTTCTTTCCTCCTCTCTCTCTGTTGTGGTCACCAACTGAACACCCATGAATTTCCATCAGGTGTTCTGGCTCTTTCTATGTACCTTACATTGTTCTGTTCTCCCGGTGTCCTTGTACTCACCTTTACCATTTTCATTTCAATAGTGAGGATGTGGTTTAAGTGCATATCTTCTGGGTTGGGTTTGGGTTTTTTTTTTTAACTTGCCTTTGTCTTTTCACATTACGTAGATCAGCTACAAAAAACTCCTTCTGACCTTTGTGAGGCAACTGCTAAGCTTGGTTCTTGCAAATCCCCCTAAACACCAGACAGGCTTTCAGCCCAACTTTTTTCCTTGTCTTTCTCTGAATGTCAGTTCTTTACTACATGGCTGAGCAGAGGCTGCTGCCTGTCCCATTGACCGGCAGTAACCATGTCATACACTCCAGCCATCAGTCCGTATTCATCTGCCGCTTTTTTTGTGTTTTGAGAGTGGGTTATTTTGGCCAGGAACGTTTTCGGACAGCAGGGAGCATGGCAGGACCCAGGCCCACAGCTTGTTTGCATAGGCACTGTAAAAATAATAGTAACCTATGCTTTTCCATTCTCAGCTGGGAAGCTTGTATGTATATACAGAAGTTGCTTTAGCTCCAGCCAGGACCAAAACCGAGATTGTCAGAGGTGTTACGTTCAGAATCTGCCACTTGCTGGTGTTCTCTGTTGCCACTTGTGAAGGAGGAAGGGCAACCAGCAAATTGTTATGGAACCTACATACAAAAATCGGGGATAGTCAAGTCATGTTTCTTGTAAGGTCTGTGGGAGAAAAGGTTAATTAAAATCCTGGCTCTTGCCAAGAATTTAATGTATTACAGTTTTGACTGCTTTATTGTTAATTTTCTAAACTGACATCATAAAAATCTTCCCTTAAGGCTATTTATTTTCCTAATATTTTTACAGGCTCTAAAAGAGACTCCCCACTATCAAATTCTAATTAACAAAGTAAATGGATTTGGCAAATCTACAGCTTATGTTCCTGAGGAGGAGATAACAATTACTGTGGGATTAGAGGTAGTATTTTTTTTTGTTCAGTTGCAACTTGCTTGTTATCCTGTACGTTCAAAATTTGGCTGACCTCTGGTTTAGTAGATACTATCTATTTTACAATGTTAGTGAAAACTAATAGAGAAAGCAGACATAGTCAAAGGTACTGCAGTAATTTGTTGGTGTTTTTTGGAAGGGGATTGATGACAAAACCCAGGTGCTGCCTACTTCAAAGTATCCAGCTGCCTAGTTTTGACAGTGTTCTAGCAACTTGACTTCTGTTATGTACATGCTGTTGAGACACAGACTTCTGTTTTAAGATTTCACTGACCTACCAAAGTTGGATGAGTCATTTAATCGCTTTCTACTGGATCTAGTGAAATATATTGGTTTCTCAATTCTACTCTAAAAAAACCCTGCATTTCAAACAACTCCTGTTCAGCTGCCACCCAGACTGAATAACATCTCCCATAGCTGCACAGCTCTTTCAGAGCTGAAAATCCTGATTTGTGTCTCATGGTTTTGGGAGCTTTTGATTTCTAGCTTAGGCAAGATGCACCTTGCACCTTGAGACTCTGATCCAGAAAACAGCCCTCAGGCACGCATGCCGCATACAAATAGCTTATTGCAAGGGACCCAGAGCTACTGTGGATGCCTTCTTTTAAGCTGTGGATAATGGCAGCGTCTGGGTTTAAAACAGCAGCAAGTAGCTGAGCTGTTCACCTGTCAGGAGATGTGTGGTCCAGTCAGGAGATTCAAAGCGGCATCTTTTGCTTTTCAGGAGAAACCCTCAAAGGAATTGTCTAAGTTAGGCTGGCCCAGAGACTCTCTGTGCTCTCTCTTCAAACCGTGTCACTGCATGTAAAGGGCCCCCTCAATCACTGGGCCTGAACAGCATGACACTGTTACCTCTTTTATTTGGGAGAAGGCTTAGTTCCAGCCCTTTTTTCTGTTTTAGCCACTGACTGTAACATGAAATGTGCTAGCATGCCTGAACTTGGGGCAGGGAACTATGCTGTCCCAGATAAGTGTCATAACTATTTAAAATTGGGTTCTGGCCACTCTTAAGTTTTGTGTCTAAAAAAATGCACCTTTCGTTATGTCAGTCAGCTGGCTACCTTGGGCAGTAGTCTATGGGGAGAAACAGATACCTCACCATAAATGTACACCTTGTGCAAACTACCCTTTAAGAGATCAGATTGCTTTATTCACCTGCACGACAGGCTAATTTTCCCTAAAAGGCAGAGTAATTGCCTGAAGAGTTGAGACTGAGAAAATGCTTAGACTTGTCCTAAGCCTTTCCCAGGTGACAGTTCTAACCAGCTCACGGTAGGCTTGTGTGTCATGATGTAGCAAGTAACTTGGATTGACCCTTGTGGATTTGCACCTTCAAGCTGGATGTTGTGGTACCTGAAGCCACCAACCTGGTGTGTCTTCCCCATTTCCCTAAGTCCTACTTTACTGTTTCTGCTCTCTGACTGGATTAGAGAACTAGTCCATCTGGGGAAGGGAAGAAAAAAAAGAAATGGCTCTACCAGCAACAAAGTGTGGTGACTACTTCCACAGGAAACAGTTCTGATCTTAAAACACATAGTATCTCATAACTTATGTTCAATGTTTATAGAGTACTGTTACAATTTGAGGAAGCTACCCTTCTGATGACATTAGGGTAAGGTACCTGGAAAACCCCACTGAAAGAATCTCTATGTACATTAAGTATTTAAAAACTAATTAGGAGTTTTCCAAAAGTTAACTGTAGGAACTTTAATGATTTCAAGTATTGGTTTGTATGTATTGCTAATTCTGGTACTTATTCAACTTGACCATTATTTTCTCAGGTGCATCACCCTGATCTGAAAGCCTATTTCAGCGGATACGATGGATCAAAATACATTATGCAGCCATGGCTGAAAAAAATCTATCCTCATGACTGAAGTTTGGACATGTAACATACATCCAGACAACACACTTCCTTTTTAAATCTGATCAGACACCAGGATAAAACTCATGTATTTTTTTTTTTCCTGTGATGAATTAAAACATTCCTACACATGTTTTATGCTGAATGACTCATTTCATTAGAAGAGGACTCAGCACATGTTCAGTATACCATGAGTCTGGGCAGGGATTAGTTTCCTTCAAAATGTGTAAGGAAAGGTTTACATGTAGAGTCAGCCTTCAGCTAGGAGTACCAAAGGTTCTGAACACCAAAATCTTGCCCTTCTACAAGGGGTGCAGAGGAATAAAGTAAACGGGTAAGAACTGTACTTTCAGAATTAATCATCACCTTAGTTTTAGGGGATAGAGCTAAATAAAGGCCACCCAGAACCAAAATATTCCTGGGGAAGAGCCTTAGGAAGTAAACCCTGCAATACTTTGATTGCTCTCTTTACAAAAGCATGTTTTGTGCTGCTCTCAAATGATATATGCAAAGGAAGAGTTCTGAGCAACATAAAACTCTGGTACATTCAACTTTTTGCTCCAGGACAGATATGTTAAGAAACCATCTATTTGGGCTCAGTACATAATATCTTCTCTTTTACCTCTACTTGCTAGATTAAAGTAAAAAAACCCATAAACTCAACAAAAAAAAAAAGCCAAAGTATAAAAAATTTATTTAAAAAACATGTAGGATTTGAAAGGTTTTAGAGCAACTTGTTTCTTTTGTTTTCCTTTCCCCTTATCTCAAACACAGCAAACACTCTACAAGAAGCATAGGCAGTAGCATGCTGGATTCTTTCCTGCAGAGTCAGCGAATCCAAGGAAGTCGATAGATGACTGTCTATGTGGCCTCCCCATTCTTTTGTTTCCTCTTCTCTTATTAATAAAGGTTTTCCCAATGACTGGCCGAAGAGTCGACAGACCTCTTGAGCTTTCTGGCGTGTGTTTCCAACAGCAGCAACGCATACCTGACGGCTGAGAGGTAGAAAAAGTAGCACAGTAACAAGCAGGTCCCACAGATGTACAAATACTCCTGCCTCAGCCTTCATAACTGCATAGAGATGTAAGGCATATTGTCTTCCCCCTGCTACTGGGTGATAGTTTAGGATTTGGAGGGGGAATGTGTGGACATGATGTCACCATCCTCATCAGCTGTCATCAAACACTTCTAACACCCACAGGCACACCAGCTCCTATTTAACCTCACTGGCCTGATTGCCTGACTCCTGAGTAGATACCTTTGGGATATGCTTTGCACGTCTCCAGAACAGTTCACAACAGCTAGCTGAGCTTGGTGCTTGGACCAGGCATGATTCTTTTCTTTAAAGAGGCTGAACCCAAAGCAAGGTTAAACCTCCCTCTGCCTCCTCAACGGCAACGGGAGAAGCGGGACATTGAATAGTTAACACTTCCAGTAGTGAGACTGTGAACTTTGTGTTTCAATGCTGAGCAAGCACCATACAGGGTTCTTTTCAGATCATGTCAGCAGCCAAGAATAATGGGAATTGGCAAGGGTACTTAGAATTACCAACACCTGGTAACACCCTTGTATCTGCATGAATAAATACAAATTAAATCTACGCTTGCTGATGTAACCAACATCAAATTCTGTTGAACTCTTATTCACAGTAGATGATAGTTCCCATATAAATCGTTGAGAAAATGTTTTTACTACATCCTGCTTTTGCAGAGGGACACTGTGAAAGAACAAACTGTATCTTCTAGGCTGAACAGTCTTAATCGAAGAGTTAGATTCACAGCAAATACTGAAATCTTTAAGCATAAATTTTAATAGAAAATAGGAAACTACTTGCTCCCATGACAAACAGTATGAATTATGTATTCATATTAACTGTTACCTGAGGCTGTAAAATTCTTGGCATGAGAAAGAACTTACCGAAGGGTGTCTATGGCTTCTGGCGTATGGTAGAAGTGAGGTGGACCGATGGTAACAGAGGTTCCTAACTTTTCAACGAGTAGATTGCAAACATTCTGCATTTTTCCAA
The DNA here is from genome assembly GCA_027925045.1 of Hypotaenidia okinawae. NCBI lineage: Eukaryota > Metazoa > Chordata > Aves > Gruiformes > Rallidae > Hypotaenidia > Hypotaenidia okinawae. The sequence goes on from BSDF01000003.1 coordinate 87,575,246, forward strand.
AGTCACTGAATACAATACAGACCTGGGGGTAAACACAGACATCACACAAGTAATTTTTTTAATTTCACCCTATGATTCAACACTTGTATTTACATCATGGGACATGGCTTAGTGGTGGACTTGGCAGAGGTAGGATAATGGTTGGACTCGATCTTAAAGGTCCTTTCCAACCAAAATCATTCTACGATCAGTAAAAGGCCAGGTATGCACAAACTAAACAAACACACTAGTCCTCTATGTAATGCCAACATTTATTTACTTAGAACACTTTTATATAGCCCTAGAGACTATCATTTAGTTTGCAGCAGAAAGAAGTTCATAAAATGGTTTAAGAGTGAGGATTAAGAACTGCTCTTCTTTTGAGGAAGCACAGCATTCTCGGTATGCAGACAATCTGAAGAATGAACATGCTCTTTGGGATGCGTGACTGGATGCAACCCAGTTCTTCCCTTTTTCAGATTACTAAATGTTAATTATGCAGAAGTCCAAGCAAAATGATGTGGAAAACATTGTGCAGGAAGGACAATTACATTTCAATTCCAAGCACTAGGCTCAAGAAACCTAACCTATGAGACTAAACTAAGCCTAGCCCAGTCCAGCTTGCAGTGGGCTCAAAACCCCGTGTTGGCTTAACAGACTCACTCTGGTGTCTTCAGAGAACCAGGCACTTCAGACTTGGATTAAAGAACAATTTAAACCTGTAGCTGTCTATGGCTTTGGCAGTAAGAAGCACTAAATACAGATGCATCAGGAATTCATGTGCTTTCCCAAGTGCTACAAAGCAGGCATCGCTCTCCAGAGCCCTACAGCCTTCCTTGTGGGCAAGTGCCAGACAGGCAATGACTTCCCAGGCAGGAGCCAGCAGTTTTCTGTGGCAGAGCAAAGAATCAGAAATCCTGAGTCCCAGACTCTTTCTTTAGAAGAGCTAAGCACTCATCTTTACTTCCCCATACAGTACTCTCACTGCTAAGTCAGGTTCACCTTCTCCCATATCCATGACTCTCCCTTTTCCTTTTTGCAGAGTAATACAACTTCAATGAGAGGAGAGGGGAAGGGGGAAAAAAAAAAGTGACAAAACCCCATTTCATTGCCAACCCCTGTGACATATGGTCACTCCTGTGATTGCTGCAGTCCACGCAGCAGCTTATCTCAGTGAAGGTGTATGGTACAGAACTCCAAGTTATGGCCTGTCAGCTGTATCGCAATAGCTTCCTGTGTGTGTACCATAGGTTACCTCGTGGTAAATGAGGTAACTCCAGCAAGTTCAATCTCTTGGTGAGAGAGGAGCAGGCTACTTCACATACAGGGTAAGGTAAAAAACCAGGTATCAACAATTATGACAAAGTAATTAATGCACATGTCTAGTTATCCTTGGTAGCCTCTCAGTGCAGTACACGTTCCTCATCCTGGCTTGAATCTTTGCCCTGGCTTGGTAGCTCTTTGCACAGCTGAGCCAAAGTTGGGCTTTGAAAACTGACCAACATGGGGCAGCAGGCCAATTCCATCTTCTACATGAACAAAGGTTCATGCCTGTTGTGCAAAACTGCACCACGTCTGCTTCTTCATCTCAGCCTCACAAGCTTTGTCTGTACCTTGGGGGTTGGATTGCTTTCTGGAAGATGAGACTAAATGTAGATCTCTTTCTTCAGTGGCAGTTCTTGCCATACGTTAAAGGCACACATCTTTTTGTTCTGTTTTGCCAGAAAACTTTCACAGTTGTATTTTATGGAAGATTGATAGTCTCACAATGAGGACTGTCGCAGGGTTCTCCAGATTGTTAACAGTGTTTGCAAGGTTAGTTCATCAAGGGGATAAAACAAAAGAATGATCAGAACAACTCTGGGTCTAAAGCACAAGATAAGTTGCTTAGGCAAGGGCAGTTCTGGGCACACGGGAACTTTATATGCTGCTTATTTAACAATAATCAGGTACTGTCAGAGGCAGAAAACAACTGAGCAATAACTGTGAATTTTGTTGGGTTTTCCCCCTAAACTCTACAGGTCAGAGCTACATCCAATAAATTCCACTTACATTTACAGAGGATACCTGAGCATTGAAATGCAAAGAAGTGTTTCAATCTCTTCAATTACAATCAAGGTTTAAAAGTGTGAAAAAGTATTATGAGGTTATGCAAAACCATTATGGACACTACGAGGTTTGGCTAAGGCCAAGAAGTTATGGTTTATAAGGAGGCAAGCATATTAAGGAATGCACAAACCCAGCTTTATTTTCATCCCATGAGATCGTCATGCAATAAATAACTACTATGATTAAGATATGGTAGTTTTGTGATCTCATACACAACTTCATTCTTCTGCATATTTTGTTACAGCATGAATTAAAATGTATCTCCTTAGAGTTGAAAGTGTATCTTGGATTCTTAATTATACCTTAAAATAGCTATTTGTCTGGGAATTTCTTCAGTCTTCCAAAAACTCTTATAGTAAACACATATTTAAAATAGTTTATAGAATGAAATAATGTAAGACTTTCATGCTTTTAAGTATAACATGAATAGAACAAAAAACTCTTTACTAAAGAAGTGAGTGGAAATTAATTTTAAATTAATTTATATTGCTAAAGTAAGCAAACGGGCTGGGAAAGGGATCTTCACATTGGTTTATGAAGCTGCACTAATGATACAAGTACATGCATAAAGGGGGAATCAAGGAGAAACTAATCTCTGCATGAAGAGCGACCATACTGCTGCTTAAGTGGACAGGCAGCCAAAACAGCAGTACTAGGGCTAGGTATTTCATGTTCTGACACCCAGGTCCTAGGCAACTGTACAACTTTTGAAAAGCAACTACAGATGGTCCAAGTTGCCTACAAATAAACACTAATTCTATGTAATTTTCTCTCCATGTACAATCTTTGTTATATAAAAATTAAAAGCAGGATGGAGATGACTAGTTAAGTTACCACTTAAGACTGGAGCTGCAAGCCTAAGCTTGTCTGTAGCCTAAACAATAATTTGATATAGTTCTATTAATTTTTAAGTATAGCTCATGCAAAAAACATGGTGATTTAAACTTTCATGATAGTGTCTACTTCATGAAGGTAAAGTCATTCAGAACATGACAGTGATGCATACTATTTAAGTATCTGAACTCTCTGTAAAATCCAAATTTTTGTTCTCTACATTCTCCATTATTTCTGTATTTATTGCTGTTATTTAGATGAGAATATGCCTTAAAGCAAGTAAGTAAACTAAAGAGGCTGAATCCTGTTTTAGGGGATTGTAAATGGCAGCTCTATAAAGCAGCTATCACTTTATTGCAGACTTCCATGTTTACTTCATAAAAATCTGTAAATTTTCTGCGCAGTGGTTAAAGTTTGATGCTCTAAAATGATTAATTGACTGAAAACACATCATTTCCCTCAGTAAATGTTTCCAGCACAGCATTTATATTTTTTTTGCTATTGCATGAATGTGCAAAAATATACTCTCCTGAGCAGCTTCTGAAGTAAGTGAAGTAAATGGGTTTATTCCCATAATACTTAGCTTTCACACAGGAATTTTTCCCTACAGAATTCAAAGTCAATTACCTAGGAAACAAGTAGCTTTGCTTTACTTGCAGCAAGCTGATGGCAGAGTCATGGAGAATAGACCAAAGTCCAGCATCTGTTCACCTGTGGCTTAAGCAGATCTAGATTAGGGCTGCCATGCCACTGTTGTTCCCCATCCACTCTGGTCCTCTGCCTTGCATTGCCTCCAGTTCAGGGAGCTAAAATAATGGAAGAAATAAAAGCTAATCTGGGGTGGGGGGAAGAAAAAAGAACGGCGTTTTTAACTGGAGCAGCTTTCTGAACTGACCTATCACTCGATGACCCAAGCACAACTCCTTGCAGAAAGTAGAGGGCAGAAAGAGCTAGGAGTGAAGGGGAACACGGGTTTGCTTACACTGCCACAGAATGACAACTGTAGAGCCCCAGGACCAAACATTCCCTTTTGTAGCAAAGTGTAATTTTTAAAAAGCATGCATTCATCTGAGAAGAAAACGATTCTTTCTATATTACAGTAGCAGGAAACAAGAGAAGGCTGCAGCTGAACTCTGCTGTAAACTGCAGTCCTTCAATAATTTCTTTGGACTACACTGCCTTTACTGTAGAGAACATGAACTCCACGCTATGAGGAAAGACAGTCAGTCCTTGCTACATTTCTTACTTTTTTTCTTTATTATTATTTTTGGTTAGGTTGAATACATACCTCTGCTTCCATTTGGTAAGTATTTTCTAGCCTACTAAAATCCTCTGTTACAGTCATATTTTCTTCCTAAAACAAAGTACAAGGATAGAATCTTAAAAGACAGAAATTAAGCATCTGCTGGAAACATACACACATTGTGTCCTGTAAAACTTGAACTGTTTTGGCTTATTACTTAAGACTTAGCAACAGAAATGTAGAATTTTCTATGCAAATCTCTTTGGTTAAATCTGTCTGGATGATAAAGACTTCTTGATGTTATTTAAAGCAAGTCATACAGTAGCTCTATAATGTGATTTTGCTACTATTCATTTGTAGAGAACTATTAGGTCTTAAAAGCGACTGCTAGCTAGAAGCTGTGTGCATCAGCATGCAACTGTAAATTAACCTGGTTCAAAAAAACCAGAAGCTTCAATTATTTTCAGAAAGTTAGTATACGAAAAGTGCTTTTCAGGCCCCTATTTTAAGGTATTTTATCAGTAGCAGCTTGTAGCAAGGGGAGCCAAACAATGGCTGAGCACGGGTTATGCTGGCAGAATGGTAACCCTTAAGAGAGGCTATGCCACCACTGACACTTTTGCATGAACAGCAGCGATATTAAGCAACAGAATGACTGTACAGAGCACTAGCAAGACTTATAAATAAGATACTGAATTAACTGAGATACAGGCTAACTCCATTTACATCTGAATATCTGCCCAGCCTGCTAGCAGACTAACAATTACATTTCTTCTGACTGAATGATGCTTCGAGTCTTCACTTTCACCCGCTTCCCTCTTCAGTAAACAGTTTGGATGAATGACTTATTATAAAATTACTAATGCACAACAATAAGCACAGTTTACAATTTAATTGTAAATGAAACTTTGCATTTAATGCCCAAAAAACTGCAGGGAAGCAGATACTAAGCCCTCAACTTACTGAAAAAAGTTTTACTTACTAAATATACTTGCATAGGAAAACAACATTGGCTTCCTGTATTGACACATTTCAAAAGGTGCTTTGTGTCAGATGCTTTCCTACAGAGGCTCAAATCTCCAGCTTTGCCATGAAACGTGCATGCACAAGTTTACATAAGTGTCATTATTCATGAGAAGCATTTTCCTTTAAAAATATCCTATGGAAATCAGAACCATAATTATCATTGCACAACAGACTACAAGAAACAAATTTTGAAACTTCATTTTTATGGTTGATGGACAATGCTTAAATACAAGCCAAACAGTCTTATGGATAATCTCTTCTAGTAAGGGCAAGGAGCGGGGCCAGTTGGTCACTAAAACCTGTATCTCCCCTTTAACAGTCATAGGTTTGAGGTACTTTGGCAGTGTGGTTGGCTGTGGTTTGCTGAAGAGTGATCAAGTCAGTCCAGCACCAACAACTCATTTCATTTACAAAACGGAGCAAATCTTAATATTTACAATAGAATCCAACTGCAGCTGACAAGATTTCCCCCCCCCAGAGTTCTTGCGTATCTTATAGAAACAACCACCCAGAAAGGCTTTCTTCTACAACTCATATGTTACATAACTAAATAAAACTTAGGGATAAACACGGAAAAAGCGGATTTGTTTTCATTAAAAGGATTAAGGAGCTGGGACAAGGGAAAAGTTTTTTTCCTGCCGAACCGATTCAAGCCTTTCGAATAGGTTTTGCCCTCCGCAGGGTTCCTGTGTATTTAAGGACAGTGCCATCCTGTGGCTCCAGGCGCTACTGCAAGAACAAGAGAAACGATTTTGTGCCATCTACTGTAAAATTTCCCTGAGAGGCAGTTTTTATCCCACCAGATTGGACAGAAGCTGTATGCGTTACTGAAAGTAAATGGACAAAATAACTGCTGAAGTCATAACAAGGTGGCGTCTTGTTAAGATACATCTTCTGTTAGATACTTTGTTCCCATTTGGGAGTGTGTTTGGATAAAGATAGGGAAAAGACAGGTAAGGTGATGACAGTTTCGATCAAGACTTTGACTACATCAAAAGCAAAAGGCTTTCTTCCTACTGCTTATGTCCACTGTTGACGTTATGGCTGAGGAACTATCCGTTTGATTGCAGCAGCCACAGGAAAAACAGTGTTCACTGTGGCTTAGGGAAAGCTACACTTCTGATGTGTCAGGTGTTCTGAACTTCTGGAATGACTTCTCTAAATCTGTGGGCCAACAACCACAGTAGGAAAATTAAATTAATATAACATTATCATTACATGATAACTCAATCACCCCAGAAGCCACTGAACAACTCTTAACAGAATCACCCTTGTGTTCTGCTCTTATAGCCCATTTTCTGAGCCAGCAGTGCCATAAAGCATTGCTGCTGCAGGAACTCTAAAAACAAAAATGAAAAAGACAGTAGCACACTGAGCTTACAGTATCAAGTGTAGAACTGTGCTCTGCCTGCTATTTTCTTTCTCACACAGAGCAAAATATTACACAGCCCTTCCTCCTACCTATCTGCTACTTCTGAACAGTATCTTTTTCACAGGACCATCATGTTCACCCTCACTGTTGACAGGAACGACTGCTCCTCTTGCCAGAAGAGAACAAGGGAAAAACTAAATCAGCAAGTTTGCAAAAGTGCATTTCAAGGAGAAGCTGTGTAGCAGTGCAGTATGAGAAAAGCCGATGTGCAGATGAAGTTATGTGTTCTGCGCTTCGTTACTGAGTTAACAGAACTGTGGGACCTTTTTATGAAACGCAAGACCAGCCTTAGTGCAGGGAAGTGCTTGCAGTTTGGAAATGTATGCTAACACACTGCCGTGGTGAGCTACGCTGGTATGTGTAGTTAGAAATAAAACAACCTCCAGGAGATGCCTGGAAACGTCTCTTAAAATGCACTTGTATATTTGCACTGATACATCCAGTATAACTTTTAATTATGAAAGATAAAGCTGTTTAAACAACCGAAAGAGTTAGCTTCTTCCACTGAACATAGAATCCTTGCTCTAGGTACTAAAGAAATGGTTAATGAGAGCCTCAATGTGTCTCTCAACAGTCCATCCATGACAGTGTCCCAGGACAGCTGAGGATGATAAGCACCCACAATCAATGCAGACCCCAGTTAGGTACCTGTGCTCCAGCCCTTCACTGCTCTGTTTGGCATTAGAAGGACAGAACAACGACCTAAAAACCTAGGGTGGAGAAGTTTCTCCTGCTTAATGGCCATTCAAGAATTCACCGAAATAGATGTAACAGTTATTTTGAAAAAGGTAAGAAGCAGATTTGTACTCAGCAAATGCTAACCTGCTCATGCAAGCAATTTTGGGGGGTATTTGTGAAAATACGTGGTAGCCTAAAAGGTGATGCCTTATGCAGGTTTCTACCTTTCTTGTTCATGGATATATTAAAATTGGAAGATTTCTGCATCTTTCACTGAGCGCATGGGTGTGCACCCATAACTCTGACCCCTAAGTAACAGCTCTGAAAGATGAAGAGTATTACACACAAACCCAGGGATATATCCCGTTACAGACAAACTGCAAGACACAACCCACTGGGTATAGTTTGTAAGTTGGTTTGTTTAACAAACACCACACTGATCAGTACAACAAATATAATCACTGTTCTTCTTAAACAAGATGGTGAATGCCAATTGTTAGATACAGTGATTAAAGAAAACAAGTGTCATCTCCACACCACTCCCCAAATAAATCATAGATAGCAAATATAAAATGAGTTTGCTTCCAGAGAAAGAGAACAAAAATGTTACTTTTGAGCAGCTGGGCTGAGTAAGAGAGTGTTTTCCCCATTGATTTTACTTTCCCTGCAGCCTTCAAAGCAGATTCTGTGCTCTGAAGTGCTGCATATACTTACAGCACTCTATAAATAAATGCTACTATGTGCATCTATTTCTGATTAAAATCCTGTGTAAATATATATGGAAATTAGGTGCTGCCCCCAGGCATCCTGACAAGCTGCTAATGCAAGCTTCTGCTGCTGCAGAGGTTATACACTTCTGATCTCACAAGCTTCCTACAATAGCAACAAAAACCGTTAAGGAAAACGTTCTATAGGTTAATTAAAAATAAATGTATAGAATAGCCAGCTGATTTCTATAGAGGTTTAGATAAGCTTGCAAACTAGAATCATATGGAGATTGTGAAGAGATATTAATTTTACAGTGATCTAGAATCGTGATAGCAAATGCAGCTAAGAACAAATTGCCAGCAGTGAGAGTTGTTAGCAGAAAAGCTACAAGGCAAATAAAAGCTCCAGCAGTGGAGTGATTTAAAATTGGATGGAACAAAGCACTAAAAATTATACCGCAGGGAACTACTCTGAAAAAAAAAATAACAAAAAACCAACTTCATGTTGTCTTGCTCAGAGTTCCCTAGAGCTAACACTCTGGTAACACTGAGAAACCCACAACTTCAGCAGCATTTCACAGTCCCTCAAGTAAGCAGAAAGAACTAACGTTTCCATTCTCCAACGCATGGCATCCCTGAAACAGCCAAAGATTACTGTGAAATATTATAACTATAATAAGACATTCTGTGCTCTCACACTGTAAAAAACAGTCCACTCTCCACCTAGGTTACACCACCGCTGCTTACCCCCTCCCACCACGTTTCTAAATCTGACTGCATATACCCAAATATAATCATTTGTTTCTCCAGGTCATACTTAATTTTGCAATTATTTTTTCTAGCCTGGAGTAGTGCACACAGCCCCTCTAAAGCTTGCTCACTTACTTAACATCCTGCCTGCTCCTTTTGTGTGCCATCTGCCATGTCGAATGCTCCACGCCATCCTAATTTAATCAGGCTCGTGTCAAAACTGGAAGTCAAGTCATTCAGATTCACTGTACAGTAAATATCTGCAACTATCTTTCCAATCTATTCACATGCTGAAGAGCTATCTAATTGCAGCCAGGATTAAAATAACCCGTGATCTGATAACTCACCATGGTGGCAGGTACAATGTTTATAATTTTCTCAACTAATAAAAGTGAACACATGATGAGCTGCCTTGCTTTCTCCTGCTCCTCTTAAAATCCACCAGACTTTAAACTCCTACTTACTCACTTACTAGAAACTGATGGCTTTCAACCTGCAATCCTGTACATAAATGCACTGTTTCTAACTGAACAAGTCATCCTGATGGCAATGGAAGATTGGTCCCCTTGAGAAGACAAGCACCCAACTGTGCATTCAGGAGAAACAAAGGGAGCAGGACTACATATCTAGCCCACAACAGTCTCCACCCCAGCCATCTAGTCCCACAGCTACAATATGACCTTTCCTTAAATCAGTGGTTATGGGGTCTTTTTATATTGTCTTCTTTATTTCTGAAAAAAATATTTTATGTCGCTACTACAGACAAAAAGGAAGTATCACTGTAAGTTTTAAAAGAACACAGTAATCCCCCCCCCCAAAACAAAAAAAAAAGAAAAAAAAGAAAAAAAAAAAGAGTTGTGAGTCAGCATTTATCTTCAAATGCCTGCAGCCTTTGAGATGTGGGCATGCCATGTCATTGTAAGCTTTTCACTGTTTAGGCTGAGTAACTTTCTCACTTACTAAGACCAAATTCCACTGCAGCATCATGCACTGTCATGAAACCCTTCTGCAATTCTTTATTTTATCACATTGAATCATTTGGTGTTGGGAGCAAATGTTGTCATCTGCCTTTTCCCCAGATCCACTAAAAAGGCACAAATTTCCCAGGGAACTTTTTTTTCTATCTAAGATCAGATTTGTTCTGTTTTTAAGAGTTCTGGGTGTGGAACACTATCCAAAGCTGTTTTGTAAAATGCAAAAACATAGGCAGCATGATTGCTAGGAAATATATCACACTTGTGGGGTGTTTACAGTGTGGACAAAGCTTTAAAAGCAAGACTGTGCTCTTCTTAATGTTATAAAAAGACTTTGTGAGGTCAAAAAAAAAGCTTATAATGGTAAAGGAACTTCTGGAGTCCACAAGGGGCTTCTGTCACTTCATCTACCTTGATCACATCTCATGTTCTCTCCTACCTCTCTACTTGAGTGGAACAAGGAAAGAGAAGAAAAGCTCTGTATGCTTTGGTCACTAAGCTACGGTAATCACATTGTTATACTGATCTGGGGCAGATGTCCCTGCCTACTGCAGGGGAGCTGGACTAGATGACCTCTAAGGATCCCTTCCCACCCCACACATTCCATGATTCTATGATATGCATAGGATAAAGGGCTACACAGAAACGTAACTTACCAGTTTCATCTGTGCACATGTGATGCTGCCCTACATAAACAGATCACAGAATGTTAGGAGTTGAAAGGGACCTCAAAAGATCATGTAGTCCAACCCCCCTGCCAGAGCAGGATCACCTAGGCTAAATCACACAGGAATGCATCCAGGAGGGTTGGAATGTCTTCAGGGGAGACTCCACAGCCTCTCTGGGCAGTCTGTTCCAGTGCTCCCTCACCCTCACAGTGAAAATGCTCCTCCTTATATTCACATGGAACTTCCTAAGCTCCAGCTTGCACCTATTGCCCCTTGTCCTATTGCTGGCCATCACTGAGAAGAGCCTGGCTCCATCCTCCTGACTCTCACCCTTTACATGTTTATAAACATCAATAAGGTCCTTGATCTCCTCTAAACTAAAAAGCCCAGCTCCCTCAGCCTCTCCTCACAAGGAAGGTGTTCCACTCCCTTAATCATCTTGGTGGCCCTGTGCTGGGCTCTATCAAGAAGTACAATGTCCTTCTTGAACTGAGGGGCCCAGAACTGGACACAATGTTGCAGGTGCAGAGTAGAGAGGGAGAAGGACCTCTCTTGACCTAATAACCACAGCCCGGGATGCCACTGGATGATATAATTGAAGCAGGATCTTTCACAGGCAAAACAAGCAACCCCGTTGCAGAGCCCCATTAGCGATATTCCACCTTTTCTGCCGAGGCTGGCAAAGCTGCCACCGTACACAGACAGACAGACAGACGGGCGTTCCCAGCTCAGTCCCCGCGGCCAGTGCACTCCCGAGGCGGAGGGCGAGGGCTCCAAACCCCGTTATCTCTCTGCCTCCCGCCGTCCAGGCCGATGCTCGCAGGTCCCGGGGCCCTTTTCCCTTCTGGGGGCTGCCCCAGCACGGCCGCCACAGCTCCTGTCTCCCCGCAGGCTGCCGAGCGAGGCAGGGGAGGCCCCCGGCACCCGGGAGGTACCGGTTGGACTCCGCGGCTGCTCCGCCCGCTCCTCCTCTCTCCATCCCCGGGGGCAACCGCCCGCCCCTCAGAGCCCAGCGCCACAGAGGAGCTCCCGCTCCGTCCCCGGTGCTGCGGGAGGCGGAGGCCGGGCGGCGGCGGCTCTCACCGGAACACCGCGCTGACGGACGCTCTGGGCGATGTACTCGAGCCGGCGGGCCACGCTGCTCCGCGCCGCCCCAGCCGCACCCTTCCGGCTGCCCAGTCGCAGCGATACCCTCGCCCGGTCCGGGCCGGCACTGAGCTCCGCGCTGCCGCTTACGTGCACCTCCCGCCCGGACGGCACTGGAGGGCTGCCGTGTCCCGCCGGGATTGGGGTTGGGATGGGGGCCTGGCCCGGGACGAGCTCGGCGAAGACGCGGGCGGGAGGCGGCGCAGGCAGCGCCATCGCGGCGGGCCCCTCACGCCACCATGGCAACCAACGCCAGCGGCGCGCTGCACCCTGGGTGGCTCCCACGTGACACCCCCCCCTTCCGCTCCGCAACGCCTGCGCCGGGTTACGGCGCGATTTTCACGCGGGCGTGAGAGCGAGGGTGCGCCCCGCCATGGCCGGTGCCGAGGCGGAAGTTCCTCCGCCTCTCGCCGAGCGGGTTTCACCGTGGCAGCTACCGACCCGGGGCGCCGCCGCCGGCGGCTGCGTAAAGGGGTCGAGGCGGGCGGCTGTGCCGCAGCCGTTAGGAGAGCATTGGCGGGGCAAGTGTGGGAGCACCTCGGGGGGAAAACTGGCCCGTTTCTGCCAACTTGAGCCCATTGCCACGTTCTCCCAGTGTGCTACAGTCTGGCACAACCTGAGAGCGCAATGAGGAGTGCTGGAGAAAGGGCTGTACGGGGCGAAGACTGGGTTTTGTTGTGCTACAGCACGGCCTCCGCTGGTGGCAGCGCCTGCACAGGGGTGATTAAAAACCATTCCAGCATCGGCGCTGCTGGTTCCCTGTGGAGATGTCTTGCAACACAGGTGCTGGCTTTGCTAATGTCTGCTGGCTGAGTACTGCTAACGCTGCCCCCTCTGCAAAGGTGCCTTATCCAAAAGGCAGAGGTGCAGCTTGGCTTCTCAGAGCATCACAGAATGCTTGAGATGGGAGGAGACCCCTCTTAAGAAGGGGTTCAGCCCCTGGCGCAAGCAGGGTCAGCCAGAGCAGGTTGCCCAGGACTATATCTTGACAATTGTTTTAAACTAGAACTGGGTAAGTTTAGATCAGATGTTAGGAAGAAGTTCTTTGCTATGTGGTGAGGGACTGGTACAGCTTGCCCAGAGAGGTGGTGGAGGCCCTATCCCTGGAGATATTCAAGGTCAGACTTGATGAAGCTCTGAGCAACCTGATCTAGTTAAAGGTGGCCCTGCTTACTGTAGGGGGAATGGACCAGATGATCTTTAAAGGTCCCTTCCTACCTAATATATTCTATGATTTCAAAGGAGAACTGCTCTGGGCGCCAGTCTTTGACCACACTCAGGAAAAAAAAAAGACTGTTCACATGGATTTACATTTGTTTTGACCTGTGTCCATTGCATCCTGGCCTGTCTTTGGGCACCACTGAGAAGAGCCGTACTCTCTTGTCTGCCCTCCTATCACGCATTTCTATTAGTGCTTAAGATCCTCCTGTGCCTTCTCCTCTGCAAGCAAAACAGGCTCAGCTCTTACAGCCGTTCCTCATAGGAGTGATGTTCCAGTCCCTGTAACACCTTCACAGCCATTTGATGAACTCTCCCCTGTCTGTCCATATCTCCCTTGTATTGGGGAGCCCAGAACAGGACCCAACGCTCCAGGTGTGTTACACCAGTGCTAAACAAAGGAGAAGGATCAACTCCTTTGACCTGCTAGCAGTGTTATTGCTAATCTACCCCAAGATGCTGTTGTCCTGCTTTGCCAGGTGGGTGTGTGATCTGCTTCTTGTCCACCAGAACTCTTAGTCCTTTTTGGCTTTCCAGCCTCACTGGTGCATGGAGCTTTTCCTCTCCAGATGCAGGATTTGGCGTTTCCCCTTGCTGAGCTTCATGAGATGCCTCTCAACTGAGCTCTCCAGCCTGTCAGAGTGACTAGAAATGGCTAGCTCAGTGATTAGCTCTGTATGTCTTGTCTCGTTTGTGTGAGGATTTTTGGGAAGGACTCTGGGTATGTCATTACTGTTTACATTGCGTTTTGATTACCTGAAATCTGGAATCTGGCACCGAGGCTGAAAGCTGGCAATACTATATATTTATACAAGGTCTTGCAGCCTTCAGGATTCGTGTTGTAAATGTTGGAAAGTTGGCATGACATGATATAGGTAAATATTGCTATACTCTCTTTCTAGATAAAAACATGACATGTAAATACTTCAAGACCTGATTTTACAAGTTAGATGCAGCTTCCTTGGAAGTGGTAGGAAAGAAAATATTAAGGGAATTGAAGACCTGTCTTTTTACCCCCTCATTAATCTGGTTGGTTTGCTGTGTGCTTCATGTCTCATCATTAGGGAGATTCTGTACAAACTCCCTTTCCCATCATTAATATCACATCTGCCTTAAGAGGTATCAATGACTTTTGCATGCCTCAAGACTTTTTGAGTCTTCTGCCTTTGAATCTGGTTTTCTTGCCAGATTTGCTGAATACTTAAAGCTTCAAATTAGATGGATTGAACCTGTTAGGTATTCATTACCTCTGGAGATGACACTCCATGTTTCTCAGCATGGATAACCAAAAGTAGACACCTAAAATTTTGACTGTAACTGACTTTGATCAGAGTTATATGACAAGACAAGGAAGAAGCTTGTAACAGAATCCAGAAATATTGGTGCCTAGTCAGTTAACACAAATCAGTTTGAGAGCTTACATGAATAAATTCTGGGCACTGCTGACTTGAAGAAATAAAGTATAAAAGGAAAATGAGTACAGAGGAAATTATAAATGTATATGCCTCAGAAATAAATTCTTCCATTAAACATGGAGTTAAAAATGCTTTTGAAAGTAGTCTGTCACAGCAGTACTTTGTTTTGGGTTTGTTTTGTTTAGCCAAGATGTTTGTAGAGGATTTGCTTAAACATGTAACTTGTAAAGAACTGTTAGATAATGTAATGAAGCCAAATTGTGTACTCTCCAGGTTATTTTTTTGTGTGTTCAAGACTAGCCTGATTTAGCTGTTGATTAAAAGTGATTTGCCCTTTCATGAAAGGCAGCCTGTGCCAGACAAAATGTATTGGAGTAATTACACACATATATGTAGATGTGCAATGAAACGTGTTATACAATGCTGTGCATGATCTTTAACTTTCCAGGACACATTGTGTCTTCTAGAAATATTACAAAAATGTATCATAATTAAGAGTTTAATTGGATGAATTCTAGTAGAACTTTTCTAAGGCCAGTTATAAAATTACCTTACATGGAAAGATCACCTATGGAAAGATACTTCTCTGTGAAACAAGGTCAAGCATTATTCAATAGTTAGCATGCACTGTAACGTCATACACTAAGGATAATGTAATAACTATAGCAGCATTTTTACTCTGCACTCTTTAAGGATACTTTGCAAAACTCCAGTTTAAATATATTGAGAGTCTGTCACTCAGAATTTGAATATGAAACCAAATCTATGGATAATAAGCTTTTTCTGACTTTGAGTAGGAGGCATTTTTGAAAATGATGGATTAAATTGTTGTTTTGGAGTTGGAAAAGTTAATTTAATTGTGATTATAATTGTGCTAACTTCTAGTTGAATTAAAAATTTGAAGACTTTACAGAGTATGAAAAGATGAAGAAGGTGTTAAATTCTGTGTGGGATTTTTTAAACTTTTTTTTTTTCCTTAGGAAACAGATGGTTTTATGTTTGGGTCTATTTATATATGGTAGCTATGAAGTGCTACATTGCTTATGACGTTTAGCATTGGAGCTGGATTTATTTAGTGAGGTAAGATTTTGGAGGTTTGGAATGTGTGTGACAAGGAAATCTCTGTTAAAGCCGCTGCTAAATGCTTTTCTTGTGAAAGCACAATTAGCTATGTTGACTGATGTCTTTCTGTCTCTTGTTTATCTCAGATGCTGACTTTACTGAAAAATGAATTTAATGAATGGAGGTCCAATGTCATATCTACATATTACCTGGTTATTCCTTGTAAAGTATTTGTGCAAAGTCAGTCAGTCACCCACTTCTTACATGGTGCTGGCAATCACTCCATAGGGCAAATAGATATCCACTCTAAGTCAGATTTGTTACTTTTTCAAAACTGCAGAGAAGGTTAGATGAAAGAAAGCATAAAATTCTTCAAAAGTTAAAATTAATTTGTCAGAGTTCTAAATTATGAAATTCTTAACTTAATAAAGACCACCAAAGAGTTCCAGACTTCTACTTGAGCATTTTTTATCTTTTAAGAACAAACGTGAACAGAAGAAAGAGAGAACAAAATTAGTAGCCCTGCCCCTGATGGTGTTTTATTTCCAGGATCAGCATGTACTGGATAAAATGAGCCAATGTAGAACTTAGATGGTTTCTGTGACATCTCCTATTTTAAAGAAATGGCTTTTTTTTTTTATCTAGTGGACTAATGAGAACAACTAAGACTTGCTGAGGCTTGAGGAGAGCACATGGAGGCTCACAGGAGGTGAGGCTGGTGAAAATTTTAAAGCAAATAAAAGGTCTATAGAGAAAGAGAAATGCCTCCAGTCTTCTTGCTCTGATGTTCCCTGCAGAATTTCCAAGAGCTTCAACAATTTCTGTAGTTCAGGAGGTTGGTCAGTGAGTCTTTGCTCTAGCTGTTGCCTGCTGAAGACACACTCCTGTGGGTAGCATTTACAGCCCAAGCACGGGAAGTGGCAGTATTGCTGGAGAAAATATGAACGGATTCATCACATTTTTACTTTCCTTTAAACAGCTCAGCATCTCACAGAGTCAGAAGAGACATCTGTCATTTCTTTTCCTCCCAGGCTTCCTCCTAAATAGTGATTTGACAAGATAACGTGATTTTAGAGGTAACTCCATACAAAACCACCAACTCACGCTGGGCTCAGATGTAATCTGACATTTTCTAGTTTTAAATTGGCTCTGTTAATAAAAGTAGAGATTTCTTTTCTCTGTTCTTTTAAAGTCAACTTTAACATAGAATGTGAGCAATGAAATTGTGCTCTGACTGCAACTAGCTGCTTTTGATGAAGTGAGCTGATAGATTTAGTCTACTGGTTGAAAGCCCACAGTGCAAAAAACCCCATCAGAACATCATTACTGACCACTTCTGTGAAACTGGAAAGAATTTAATACAGTCACTACTGAAATCAGCTAAGAAATTGTGGTTGTCTTTGGTCATGACTGAATGAAGCCCTGAATCATGGAACATATTAATAATGCTGTCAGAGAGAAAGTTACGTTAAGACTACTAGAAATGATATTTGAATCTGGCCTTTGTGACAGGTATCACTGAAATGCCTCGTGTTCTGTGCTCAGCAGAGTCCCAGTCGCTGTTCAATGGTACAGACATTATGGAAAGGCTAAACGACTCCTTCAAGTGGTCTTCAGTATTGTGCTTGTGAGGAAATGGCCTGGAATTATTCTCTGTAAGGCATAAATCTTTGCCAAAATGTGTATGCCAAAAGAAGCAATATTTAAAGAATAACTTACGAGTAATTTCATAACCAAAAGATCATTTTAGAGTGTAATTTAAGATACTATAAGCAACTCAGTTAAAATTTATGTGCTTAATGATTTTAATACCAATCTCTTAGTTGTTATTTAAAATGCCATCTGAGCTTTTGTGAGTTATGAAGGAAATAACATGTATTTTCTCCAGTCTATAATTTTATATTTTCTTAGAAGTTGACAATGCCTATGAATGAACATACGTGTGTACTTCTTGTATATAACCCCTGCTAAAAATCTTAATGTTAACTACCCACAAATACTCTTTTTTAGCCAGGAAATATACCTCTGTAATTTCACCACTGGGAACCTGGCAGTTACAGCAATTACACGTTCTGCAGGAACAGTTTAAAGGAGCTTTGTTGAGGCAACCATACAATTGGAGAGAATTGCTAACTGCTGGACCGAAAGAAATCCCAGTGTCATGACTTCTGTAAGAGGCCAGACAACTTTGAGAAGCGTCAAAGTGAGCTGGCCAAACATTTAGAAGATTGTGTCATCTTGATGGAAAGATTTTGTGTTATGGAGAGCCCCTTGCTGTTCTTTGGCAGATATTTATTGATTAATTATTCTGATTGCTTAGAAGAAGATGGAATTATGTGCCACCTAGAAGAGGCTAGAAATTAACATGTCTATTCTTTTCCAAGCGGTCCTTGGCATATTTTAGGCTCCCTCTTCTGAAAAGACGCTCTGCTATTGGCGATTTTTCCCACTTCCTGATTCCTTAGCTGTCCTTATTGTCTCTTGTTGCTGAAATCCTTTTTGACGGGAGATTCAAGGAATGCACTGACACAGTACACATAATTATAATCAGCAACAATGAAGAAAAACTGCTTTAAGAGATCATAATTCCCCAAAAGCAGGACCTTGATTTCAGACAAGGTTCTCCATGCACAGTCTCTTTGACTTCTCTCTCTCACAACTGATTGCAGAAACCTTTGTCCCCGCTTCAAAATGTGAAGGAAAGGATTTTTTATCGCAAGTGGATTTCTTCCTGGGACACTCTGTTCTTACACCCTGTTCTTTGCTCATGGGTATGGTGTGATTTGTCAACAAGCCCTACACTTTTAAGTGTGTAGGACCAGGGCTGCTTTTTCCCTAGGACAGGTTTTATCCATGATTGAATCAGAGAATGGTTTGGGTTGGAAGGGACCTCAAAGGCCATCTAGTTCCAACCCCCTGCCATGGGCAGGAACACCCTCCACTAGACCAGGCTGCCCAAAGCCCCATCTGACCTGGCCTTGAACACTGCCAGGGAATGGGCAGCCACAGCTTCTCTGAGCAGCCTGTGCCAATGTCTCACTACCCTCATCATACAAAATTTCCTCCTTACAGCTAGTCTAAATCTAATGTTTATGGTCTTTGCTCCTCATCACTCTATACCCTTGTAAACAGTCTCTCTCCTGCTTTCCTGCAGGTCCCCTTCAGGTACTGGAAGACTGCTATAACGTCTTCTTGGGGCCCTACTATCCTTCTTATGGTGGGAACCCCAGAGCTTGACTTAGTACTCCAGGTGGGGTTTCACCAGAGCAGAGCAGAGGGGCAGAATCACTGCCCCTGACCTGCTAGTCATGCTTCTTTTGATGCAGCCCAGGATATAGTTGGCTTTCTGGACTGCAAGTGTACATTGCCAGGTTTTCCTGTTGCTGGAATTTGTCTTCTTGCTTGCATTTCTGTTAATGTAATGGAAATTACACAAAGGAAAATAGATGGCTATTAAAAATCAATGCTAAAAAAAAAATCTAAGTCTGAATTAGACTTTTTTTTAAAATGTAAAAAAAAAGCTTTTCCCCTTACTTGTTATTTATTTATTTATTTATCTCTGCTGAACTTATCCCAGTGTCACAACACCATGACAAGGAGAAAACCCAGCTTCTTTTTCAGTGAAGCAAGTTTCAGTTTAATGTCTCAAAACACAAGATTGATATGCAATGCAACACGTATTGGCTTTCATAAAATCACCCAAGCAGTCATTATTTAAACTCGACCCTATAATTTGCGTCTCCCACAGCAAGGAAATCCATAGTTTGATTATACAGAGACTGAAGATTTCCCTTCGTCTTTCACTCCCAAGCTGTCAATTCAGATGAGATCCTGCAATTAGAGTGTTGTTGGAGGAAAAGGTAACAAACCGATTGCTGTAAGTTTAGGCAGGACTTTGAATGACCTTTATCTTTTGTTAAGGAAAAAACATTCAGTACATGTCATAACATCTTTTAAATACTTGTAGCAGGTGTAACTTTGGTTTTGTTATGGATCTTCTTAATGACTTTAATACTATTGTCAATTATACCTATTGATGTGAAATGATTAGTATACAAAACAATTGTAAAGGTGCCTGTAGTAGAACCTTGTTTTAAATATACACATCCCAAGGTTAAGCTGTGGATGCTGAAAGCAAGAAATGTAAGAATAGCTGTGGGAGGGTGTGACAGTTCAGAAATTAGCTGAAATACAACGTGCAAGAATTTGGATGAGAGCAGGAAGCAGAGATGGGAGGCTCAGACCAGGGCAGCTGACTTCGAGGGACTGTGTGTGCTTTCATGTACTCAGGGGAATGAAAGTTAGTAAGAAGCAGGCAGTGACACAGTGACAACTTTAAAAGGGTAAGTAAAACAGTAAGAAATGTCTCCCTAAATTTTGTGCCAAGACTTTTTATTTTTCTTCATACATAAGCAGTTATTGGAAAAGGCAACAGAAATGGATATCTCCTCTCTGGTTTTGACAAGCTTTCATTTGCTACTCCTCAGATTTTCCCTGGTGGGAGTTCAAATTCTTTCCTTTGAAGACCCTGGGTTTTGTCTGTATACTGTGGGTTTTGCTTCCCTCTTCCTAGCTCACTCTACTTAATACAACTGATGTGATTTCCATCTTCTTCTCTACCTTCTGCAGATTTTCTCCACATTTCTGGAATTCCTTGGAAGAGTAAATTTGCTGAGTTACCACTCTGTTCATGGCCTTCCTCAGAAGAGGTTTCCTTAGAAACCCTAACCTTGTTCTCTTTGAAAAGTTAAGAAATCACAGAATCATAGAATTGTAGGGGTTGGAAGGGACCTCGAGAGATCATCGGGTCCAACCCCCTGCCAAAGCAGCTCCCTAGGACATTTCACTGAGATAGGCGTCCAGACAGGTCTTGAATATCTCCAGAGAAGGAGACTCCACCACCTCCCTGGGCAGCCTGTCCCGGGGCTCTGTCACCCTCACTGGGAAAAAGTTCTTCTGCATGTTGGTGCGGAACTTCCTATGCTCCAAATGTCCCTGTTGTCAGAGTGTCTCTAAGATGTCTTTATATTCTTGAGTCCAGAGCAGACTCTTGGAACAGCAGTATGGTTGCTCCCATGTACCAATGCTTGCTACAGCAGTTACTTGTCACTGGGGCACCTTGATCAGGCACTACTGACCAGTCCTCAAACTGTGCAGCTGCCAACAGGTGGAAAAGTTTGGAAGTGTATCTCCTGGTCTTATTTTTGGGTAGAGTAGATTCTTCTAGAGTTTGAAAGAGAAGTAATATGACTTGGGAATGAGTGGCTAAACACACAAAGGAGATCACTTAGTAACTGAGGTTTAAAGAAATGGTATTTCAATAGTTTTACAGGAATGTCTGAGATAGTTTTAGAATGGCTACTGCAATTGCAGCTGCAACTGGGTGAGTGGAAATATAAGTGATACAGCAGGAGAAAAGCCAGGTCACAGTTCAAAGATCAGCCAAGAGGAAATGTTCAGAGGAAAAATTGCCTATAAAGACACTTTTGAAGAGCTCTGGAGACTCCCTAATCAAAAAATGGCTAAGCGCCAGAGAGAGAAAATGGAACAGGTAAGGCCTGCAGAGGCAGTAGGACAATGCATAGCGAATGCCAGAAAAAGGGCTGGCAGGAGAAGAGCTGTCAAAGCAGACGGTATCAGGGCAATAGTTCTAGTCAGGTAGAGAGGACTATTATCTGAAAGCTGTATCTCAGGAGAACATTTGTGAGCATGCTTGGACTACAAATCTGGAGATTTGCAATAATGCTATTACATGTAAAATTAATTCAGAAGTAGAGGCAACTGTTTTGTGAGGAAAGTTTTAAGCAGTTGTGTAGTAGCTGTGGAGCAGGCTGGCACTGTAGTTAGTAACCCCTAGGGACTAATGTCTTTAAACACTTACGTAAAATAACAGATAATCAGGATCAGGTCAAAAGCCTTACAAGGTACATGAAAAAAAACCCCAACTTGGATGTTTTTTGTTTGTTTGTTTGTTTGTTTTTTTCCAAGTAATCAATTGTATTTTTAATGTGTAATGGAGAGACTTCTTTATTTTTTTTTCTGTGCTATGAAACCTTTCTTTTTACCTCAGATTTCCATGGCCACTTCATGTATTCCTGGGGATGTGTAGAATACTCTTCAGCCTTACAAATGCATCATCTTTGTTTTAGAGTATGTGTTTGCTTGCTATGAAAGTTAAGCTGGTAAGTTATTCTATTGTGGGTCTCTGTACTATAAAGTCTATGGACTTAGCTTGAAGTTCAGTTCCCCTCTGAATAATCTCTGTTCCTCAGCACATAAAATATATTGTATATATTGTTTCAGGCTGAGAGAGTTGGAGTTGTTCAGCCTGGAGAAGGCTCTGAGGACACCTTAGCATGGTCTTCCAGTACTCAACGGAGGCTTATAAGAAATATGGGGACAGAGTTTTCAGTAGAGCCTGTAGCAGTAGTAATAGGACAAGGGGTAATGGTTTAAAGCTAAAGGAGGGGACATTCAGACTAGATATAAGGAAGAAATTCTTTACAATGAGGGTGGTGGAACACTGGAACAGGTTGCCCCGAGAGGTGGTAGATGCCCCATCACTGGAAACATTCAAGGTCAGACTGGATGGGGCTCTGAGCAACCTGATCTAGTTGAAGATGCCCCCTGCTCATTGGAGGGGGTTGGACTAGATGACCTGTAAAGGTCCCTTCCAACCCCAACTATTCTGTGCTTCTATAATTTCACATTTAGTTTAAAAAAGTAAGCATAGTAAGCATTTTTTTCTGGTTTAAACATTAACTGAAATGAATATATGCTGACTGTACTTCCCTGCAGTTTTCAGGAGACTGGTGTTACCAGTGAGAAATAGGTTGGCCTTGTTAATCCATGTCACTTTTCTCTACATTTACTCTTACTTTTTTTGTAGTAATAAGATCTTTAATTAACTAGGTTGAGATTTGGGGGAGGGAAGTGCTATTATTTTTAATGACCTTGCGTATGTCTCTAATATCCCTTTTATACAGTATTTATACAGTAGGGGCCCTGTTTTGCACCTGAAATGGTGAATTAGGTCTCTAAGTTTAAAAATACAGACCACAGGGAGTTATACAAATCCTAAGGAAAGTGGATAATTGCAGGATTAACCATATGCTTCTGTTTATAACAATCTGGCATATTTTGGGAGTTTTCAAGGTTAGATTCTGCACTCTTTCTCCTTGCAAGCAAGCAGAAAGCGACGACTTACAACTGTTAGATTTCCCCACACTGGAGTATGCCACAGAGTAGAGGGTTGTGACAAGGGTGAAATGATAGCTAAGAGTGGAGAACATCACATCAACTTGTCTTTTTGGGGTTTTTTTTTGGGTAGTATTAGTCTCTCAGGAAACAGCACAAAAGAAGGTAATTTTGCTTTTAGCTGGTAGGGTCCTACTGCATTAGTTGATCCTTCTGTGAATGTATTATTAAGTGAGATACAGGAATTGCTCCAGCATTAGGGAAAGCCAAACAATGAACTACTTTGCTGCACTCATTTGATTGCATTGTCATTGAGAGTGATCACTGAAGTGTATTTAAAAGGAGTTATTGTAGCACATATAAAAAAATCAATACAAATGTAAGTTGTCTTGCAACATTGTGCTTTGGGATTACAATAGCAGGGAACGGTTGAAGTCAATGCATTTCACGAAAATTGAGTTTATGTGGCATAAAAGGTGATTGCAGAATTTGCTGTGAATTGAAAGGTTTGTTTACATTGCCTGTATTGAGAAACCGAGCTCTATTTTAATTTTCATCACTGCAACAACAAGAACAAAACCACAACAGTGTGGGAGAAGGGAATGGGAGAGAAATTAATTTATTTGCTCTAATACATCAACCACGAGACACTTTCTTTACTAAACTCTGTCAAAATCTAAAGCAGAACTAAAATTGAGGGGTTGTTTTACAGATAGGGCTGGGGAAATATCTTGGCTAGGGGAAAATTTGTTAGAATTTATAGGACCAGAGAAAGGGGAAAATGCATTTTAACTGTTTAGATTGTATTTTCATACTGTGCTGGTAAGGCAGTCAGGAATGTTCCTTTACCCATAAACTGGAAATCTGATGTGGAATACAAGAAAGAAGACACACAAGGTGTCATTTAGAGTAGCTTTTGAGTGAACAAACTATCCCCATATTTTAAAAATAAAGCTCATTATAGACCACTTTTTTTTTCTTGCACCTCACTCATTTTGGTGATCTATTGTTTAATGCTCTTTAAATCAGCAGTTTTTTTCAAATTATTTTTGTCTGAATAGTATATACTGTGAATCTGTTTTCACCATTTATAGGCATCTTTTTTTTTTACAAAAGGAAAACTATACTCCTATCTTCATTTATTTTGTAGTCCCTGCGCACTACTGGGGTGCAAAACGTGGAGTCAATCAGTGCAAATGAGAATCAAACCATGTGTTTGAAAAGCAATGAGCAACGGAAGAAACAGTTTTGAAGGGGAGAGCTTGTTATTAGCCTTTCTGATATGATCCTCAAAGGTGTTGGGGGTTTTCAGTTCTCATCAACTTCAAAGAGAATTCTGTATTTTCTTGTGAATTGGGGGTGCAGAAATGAGGGCCAGATGATAATGAGTTGTTAGCTTGACAAACAATTCTGAAAGGAAGTGCTAGATATGAGAGAGCATTTCTTTGACAGTTTTTCGTGTCATGAGTTGTGCAGTATCAAAAAATGCCGTAAGATGGCAGTAAGAGATTGCAAAACATAGTGGTTTGGCGTGACATGTTCCAGCGAATCAACCCACTGGCTTGCAATAAAATGATTGTATAACGAGTGACAAAATGGGGATTGCTGAGCTCCATCTAGGCACTGTTTCCTAACTTTTTTGCATTTTTCTTTTCCTCAGAGTTTTCAGTTTATTTGACATTTATACTTCCTTATCTGAGAGTGGGAAAATGGAATAGTATTTCTCACCGCATTGCCATCTGCATGAAAATGCTTGAAACTCACTGCTTGTACTTTTTCATCTGCGCTGTATGGAAATGGCTCCAAATTTAGAGTCATATTATATTTAGAGTTGTATTAAATACGGCATCATGTGCTGATAGGAACAAAGTAGGTCGAAACAACCACGTCAGTAATGCGTACGCAGCTCTACAGTCTTCCTAGTGAAGCATAGGCAACGTGAACAAGAGGCTACTGAGATCAGCCACTGCTCAACTCCAGTGCGGAGGACAGGTTATTGTGGGCCTAGGCCTGTGTTGGCAGATCTGGCCCGAGGAGGGTAGAGTTGGTGAGGCCTGGGGAAAGTTTTATTAGGTGCTCTAGTGGCACTGAGGCTCTAGGGTCTTCTCTTCCCTTTTCAGTTCAGGGTTATGATCCAGAGACGTAAAATTACCTTGTCTTGACCAGAGAAACAAGTTTTGGATATGAATATAATTCCTGTTTGTGAAAACTACATGAAAAGAAGCTGGAGGAAAAGAGAGGGCTGTATTTCTGGAGACTGATTCCAGTAGGATTTCTCCAATTTCAACACTGCTAAGAAAGAGATTGTATGAATTGCAAAATATAGGTGTGTGGTTTCTCAGTGTCAAGGATTTTGTTAGATTTATGTTGAAATTTTCAGTGACTACTTTACATTGGCATTTAAAGCTACATTCTATAGTCTCAATGTATACTTGCTCCTCTCAAACAGAAAAATTCACGTTTTCTGAATCTTTTGCAGCGGACATGATGATAGCACATTCAGCTAGTGCTTTCCACCATCCTTAGATCTGAAACTGCCTTACAAATGCACATACCACTTACCAAAAAGGGCTTCTTGTGGTTGAACGAAGTAAAATTAGCATAAGGCAACAATGAGAAATAAGTGTTTTCTAAAGTGACAAGCAACGTACTGCCTAAGCTCTGCTTTAGCAGAGAAAGGTAGAAGAATTTTCTATGTCTGCCTGTGGTTTGATGCTGGCTGGAGGTCAGATGCCCACCAAAGCTGCTCTATCACTCCCCTTTTCGGCTGGACAGGGGAGAAAATATATATTGAGAGGATTAGGAGTCAAGATAAGGACAGGGAGAGATCATTCCGCAATTAGCGCCATGGGCAAAACAGACTCAACACAGAAAAAAGGAGAGAAAACTCTCTAATTTATTACACTGCACTGCACACACAGTGAAACCAGAGTCGGGTAATGAGAAGCGTGACCAGATCTTAAAGCACTTCCCCCCACCCCTCCCTTCTTAGCAGACTTCACTTTAGTCATGATTTCACTGCCTTCTCCTTTCCTCAGGCCCAGACTGCTCCAGCCTAGTCCCCCATGGAGTCACAAGCTCCTCACCAGCAAACCTGCTCTGGCATGCATTTGTCTCTCGCTCATCTCTGTGTCTCTATCTCTCTCCACAGGTTGCAAGTGCTGGCAGAGGTTTGCTCCAATGTGGGTCACAACATCTTCTGTATATCTTCATCTGCTCCACTGTGGGACCTCTCCACGGGCTGCAGGTGGGGTCTTGGCCTTTTCCATGGGCTGCGGGAGGACACCCGCTCCACTATGGGTTTCTCCACGGGCTGCTGGGGCATCTTTCTCTCCGCCACCTGGGGTGTCTCCTCCACCCTTCACTGACCTTGGTGTCTGCACAGTTTCTTACATCTCCTCACTCCCTTCTCTGGTGGCAAAAAGCAGCTGCTTGCAGTTTTTTCTCCTAAATGTGATTCCCAGAGGTGCTGTGACCATTGCTGTTGGGCTCAGCCTTGGTCAGCAATGACTCCGGCCTTGAGCCAGGTGGTGTTTGCTCTCTGGGGCCTGCAGAGAGCTTCTGGCTGCTTCTTGCAGAAGCCACCCCTGCAGCCCCCTTCTCCACCAGAACCCAGCCACGCAAAACTACAACGCTGCCTAAGTTCATGATGGCTTTAACTTAAAAAATGGATAATTTTCAGTTTCTGCATTAATGTAATCACTAGGGAGTTATGTGGTTATGTGTGAATTTTGTCTGATAGCTAAGCCAGAGGTCAAAACACAAAATTGGCATTTAGAAAGATGATGTGGATTTGTGCTAAAGGCTTTTGCCCATATACCAGGAGATGGATTACAATCAGATGTGAGCATTTTCATCTTTGAAGTACAAGATCTTGTTTCACTGTAGGTCATACATACCCGATTCCTTCTAATCAAGATTTTAACATTTCCAAAATAAAAAGTGAAAGTCAGTTGGTGTTCCATCAGCATTTTCTTAAGAATAATGCTTCTGGGAAGGTCAAATAGGTATTTTATTGTATTTCTTTTCAGTACAGTGTTTGGTCACAGAATCACAAAGTTGGAAAAGACCTTTAAGATCATCAAGTCAAACTGTTCCTGTCCTATGCTAAACCATTTCCCTAAGTGCCTGAAGTGTGATCTTCTCTGCACTGTAGACCAGGATGTAGCATTTGCAAGCTCCATATCACTAATGCCAATCATGCGTATGACTGTAATAAGTGTCATCCCTACATCCTGAGGGAAGACGAGCAACAATCCACAGACGTAGTGCAAGTATGGATTTTACTCTCATTTCACTGATAAAAAGGAAGGCTTCAGTTCCTAGGAACTTAGGATTGCAGTCAGAAATAATATCAGTATCAGACTGTACGATCCATTGTTTAAAAATCCCTTTAGAAGTTTTTGGAATAGGATCTGAAACTGGCCAGAGCTCTGGAATGGATCTACTGAGGATTTTTCTGTATAGTGAGTTTCCCTGAAGGACAAGAGGACTTTTAAACTAAAAAAAGACAGGGTTTTGAAAAGAAAACTAAATGTATTGTGGTTTTTATTTTTATTTTTTGGTAATAAAATAAATTAACTGGGTGAAACAGAACAGAAAAGTTACCTAAAGAAAAATAAAATCTTACACTGCCCAATACAGTGTTGAAGGCAGGTCTTGGCATCCAAGCATTGTATCAGTGAATTCAGAGGCATTGCCAGTTGCAGTACAGTCTGGACAGTCCTTTCTGATCACCCTGTCACCTTTGAGGGTTGCTTGTGACAGCTTCTGTTCCACTCAGAAGTTTTTCAGGCTACATCTTCATAGGCAAGTAGTGGGAGCCACTAGCTGTATTTGTGAAGCAGAGGACCCAGTGCCCACACTGCTCGTGTATTTCAAACAAAGTCTGGTGTGGTCCTGTACATTTAATACTCCTCTGAGGTTGGGTTTACAGTCCTGGAGAGTATCTTCCAATTTTTTTTTTTTTGTCCAAAAAGAATCCACTTAACATGCTCAGAAGCCACTCCATGATGTGAACCAAGTCACACTGAGTGGTGATAATTGGAAGATTTTCTTCAAATTGAGCTGGGCTTACCTGAGACCCTAACATAGACTCATTCTCAGTCTTCTATTTTGCCATAGGTTCCTCTTGCTGAGCATTAATTTTCTTCTTGATGTTCCTTCTTGATCTCATTCCCATTTCTTCTCTCTCCTTTCACCTTTCTCCTTTCTTTCCTCCTTGTGTTTTCTTCTTTCTTTCATATTCTTCCACCCTGCAGTCTCCTCTCCCTCAGCGGCATGCCAGTGCTGGAGCTGTCTCCCTCTCCAGACAAGTTCACCTGACCCAGTCATTCTCTAGAGGTGTGCTGTATTAACATGAATTAAAGAGCAGATGTTGAACAAAGCATGTGGTATCCATCACACCTGTTATCTGCATTTACTCTAGGATAAATGGATTCATAAGTGGGTTACTAACTCCTATTATGATAAATTAATGGGGGACAGGGTCTGAATATGATCTTCTGCAAGGGAAGTCTCAAGAACTTTTCAGGTTGCTTAGGAGGTGTAGCATGGAGAAATCTCTCTATTCACACCCTTTGTTTTTATTTCTCTAAACAGTTGGTATAGGACACTGTTGGAGAGAGAGATTTGTGAACTGTCCTAGGATCACAGAATCTGCTGTAAAGGACATGAACTACGCTGTTGACAAAAGCTGTGCAAGACCTTTTTAAACTCAACTACAGGGTATAGAGTGACACAATACTGTAGAAATGTAATTATTCTTCATACTAGAAATACACCTCAGTAGTCTAACAGTTACACATCCATATGTAGGAGAGCAAAGGTAGTAAATACATGATAAGAAGTACTTTGCAGTTATTTGACTAGGTTTAAAATGTCAGCATTCATTACAAGATTACTAGTAGGAAAAATGGAGTCCCACTTTGAGATTTAAATCATCCGTTTACTCTGCGTTTGTGAGAAAGACAGAGTAGCTTTAGAAATAGCTTACTGCTTTCTGTGCCTTTTGCTAATATTTTTTATTTGGTGTTAATATCCATGTTGGACCAAGAGATTTGAATGTTATTTTACATTAGAATGGTAAATACATGGTGCTGCATAATAATGAAATTCCAATAATGGTACATTTTACCATGGCTTTATTCTGTTAGTTCTGATGAGAAGGTGATAAAGATGTCGAGATTTGATTGAATTATGTAAAGAACATCAAAGTTTGATTTAATGAAATCCACACTGCAGTATGTAGCTCACATATATTGATGGATAGGGCTGCTTAGAAATTATTTTAAACTGTGTGTGGGTTTTGTACACAAGCTTATTATTTATATGGCAAGTTTTTGTAAATTCAAGTGCCATGGTGTTTTTTATTCCTATTTTTTTGAATCTGCAAAATTAGAAGCTCTCAGGTAGGCTTCCATAGGTAATGTTTGCACAGCGTTGCACATTCACTTCAGGTGTGGACCACTGTTGGCTGTAACTTACAAACAAGTTTCCAGATTTCAAGTTCCTGTTCTGATTAAAATTGCCTTTCAACAGTAATTCTTTTAATATAAGGAAATAGGTAAGTTTTCAGTACAAGAGCTTTATTTTTCTCGTATATGTAGAGAGAATTGATGCTGTCAAGTGCAGCTCCCTTTTGTGGCTATTTTTGTAATGTACAGTGCAGTAGCATGATTGACATCTTCTGTTTGTTGGTAACATGTTTTCCAGATTGTTTTATCTTCCAGCTCCCCTTCCCCACAATTCTGAATAATACAAGCTATTCTGATGCACAGCACAAGTTACTTTTTATTTCAGTAAGCAATATTTACTATTAATCTGACACTGGAAAATTTGGGGAAATTTTCATGCGTTGACCCTGAATGCAACCCCAGGTCTATTTGCTTTCTTATGATACTGCTGTATGGTATTAGAAATAGTTGACTGCTCATGTGCTTAAGTGATCCTCTTGTCAGGAGGAAAAAAATAACCATTTAGTCAATCATGTGATTTTTCCTCAGTGATGGGTATGGATTCATTTAAACAACAGTATTTTTACATGTTGCCCAAATTAATAAAATTCAGATTAATTTGAGAATGGAGGAAATTACAGAATTCAAGCTGAAAGTCCATTTTTTCATCAGTCTGTTGCAGAAAGTCTCTTGCAATACAGTTTTCTGATAAGACTCTTACACCTCTCATTGGCTTTTCTAACTGGCCAGAAGTGAACAACAACCTTATGGAGTGATTTTGTTGCAGTTTATCAAGTTATGTATGACAGCACAAGATATGAGGTCAAAAAACTGCTAACCTTCTGGACTGAAGAGGACTAATCAATACATTGGTCCTGTCTTAAAGATTCAAGGGAGAACTTTCCCTGCAGAGACTGGAGTAAACTGACTTGCTGTTCTGTAATAATCTTGATGAGCACCTTTGCCCTTGTGCTGCTTTTCCCTTAAGGCCTGATCTAAAGATCGTTCACAGGAAAGAGGATCTTCCAGTGAGCTTTGACTTGGGTCAGTGGGTTGAGGTCAAGTCAGGCATCATGAGGCTTGGCAGCAGCGGCAAGAAAGGGAACCGAGCCCCAAAGACCACAAAGGTGAAGAAAATCCAAAAGTGAAGTTTTAGAGTTGAGTGAAAAATGATGCTAGGGCAGGATTCATCTTGCCAAACTCAGACATCTAAAAGATACCTGTCACACTCTCTTCATAGCCATAGGATAAGAAAGAAATGAGAAAGTGATTCATTGAACCTTAGATACCTACTTTAGGATGAGATGAATTGCCTTCTGGAGCTGCCTCTTTCTCTCCTTTGACTATAAAGGAGCCCAGGGGACTACCTGACATTTAGGCAGCTGACTTTTAGATGATAAAGTTGGAAAATCCCCATCAAGGGAATGTGTAGAAGTAGCTGGTGCTACTGCTCTCACTCCTTTCCTCCTCCTAGCCATTAAGACACTATTGCAAGTGGGTCTGCTGGCTTGAAAAGGCACCCTTCTGATAACTGAATGGTCTACACTATGCTTTACTCTAGAAAGTTTAAGATAGAAAAAATATATCTAATAATTTTACCTAAAATAAGTTTCTGATTCAAAAGTAGTGATTCCAGTTGAATAAACTGCTTAGTGACATTATCTGTAGTGAGAACACACCTCAAATTTCAGTTGCCCCTGTTTTCCTTCTGAAGAGTCTAAATATATCCTACTGCTTCTTCTACTGCTTCGAAAAATCAGTTAGCATGAATTCAAATATGGTTTCCCTATAGCCCAGCTGCTGCTCTTAAGACTGGATTAAAGAAAGTGTCCAGGTAACATGTTCTTGTTGAAATGAGAGACCAACAACATTGATTGGGATTTAGTGCATATCTTTAGAAATCTGGCCCAAAGTTTATGCGGGAGAGTAGGTACAGAAATAACTTAATTTCTTTCCTCATATTATTTTACAGGAAAGATGTGTCCTTCATGCAGAAGGCAAGTACTTCAAAGCAAAAGTTGCCCTCTGTTTACCGCCGTAGAGAATTAAAACTGGCACCTAATTTGTTCAGACAGCTTGGTTACTGAGTAGTTCTGGGTTCATTTTTCTCACAATGTCAAAGGAGATCTTTTTATGAGTAGCTGGATTCTTAAAGGTATTTAGTTTCTAAAAACTTGTGTGGTTACACAATGGTGTCTTCCATAATGCTTCATTTTTAAGGACCAAAATATTCATACTGGACCCTTAATCTTATTGGCAGTCAGTGACATTTAAGCTTCTAAATTTAATTTGAAAATATATTTCCGCTACTGTGATAGTTAATATTTAGATGCTTTTGAAAATTTAAACTTGGAGGTTGAATTAATTTATGATTTTGTACTCAACCTTGAAATAAAGTTACGTCATTAGAATAGAAATACTGTTGTTTTTAATGGACTGTATCCCTTCATTCAAGTGCTACATTTTGGTTCATTGCAAACAAAAATTCTCAGGAAATTAGTAGTCCAAATGAAAGCATCTCTGATGAGATACACATGAGCTGTTTTGGAGATGTTCATCACTTCAGATACAGACTTTGGCTTCTTTACTTTTTTCCATTTTTTTCTACTGAGAAAGAACAAAGCATTTGTTATAGCAAGGCAAGAAAAGAGAAAAAAATAACTGTAAATAAAATAGATCTGTTCATGAAATATTGTGAACATTATGGTGGGATATAATTTAGGTTGAAGTTGACAGTTGTTAAAGTATATATGGAGCCGGATTCTTCTTTAGAATCTGATACATAAATTAAAGTCACTTTGTTGTAGCAAGTGGAGTTGAATCCTACCTTTACTATCTATTAAGAAAAGGTCAGCTCTATGAAAAATAGAAATATTAACTTTGACTTTAGTTGCATCTGTAATATTTGATTCTGTACTTGCATTTAAAAAAATACAGTGAGACGTTTAGTATGATTGCACATGCTTTTTGCTGAAGTCAATATGACCTGTCAGCAAAATGTAAAAGCAATATATAAACTAATAAAATAGTCCACTGTGTGTTGTAAAATATTTAAAAATATTATGATTAATAAATGTAATTGTTTATTAGTAAAAACATCTGCCAAATATAAGTTAATTTTCAGTGAAATTCCCTGTTGGGTTAACCAGAATTTTAGGTACTTGTGGGGAATACTTTAGTGTTAAAATTCACAAAAATAAGTTTTTCTCACTTTCATTGTCTTAAAAAAATGCCTAGATTCCTGGACTTCAGAAATATTTTGACTGGTACTCATCAAACCAGTCTTTCATTATCCTTTCTGAATCCCAGCACTAATTCCTCCAAAGCTTTAGGATTAGCTGGACTAATAAACTCAGTTCTGAATAAACTTAACATTGTTCTTTGTTGCTTATAAACATATCTCCGTACAGCACTGACTCAGCCAAAAGCAAGAATGCCAGAGAAAAATCAAAATCCCTTTTTATGTGTTTTCAAGAAAAAATAATCTTTTCCACTCTCTCTTAAGTCCGTTTTGAGGCTAGTGCTTGAGCAACGGATAATGGTTCTCCTTAGTGAGCAGGTTCTTCTCTGTAATCTCTGCAGTTTCTGAGACTGAGAAATAGAGGAAAGAAGAAGATTTTTCAGAAATTTAACTCTGCAAATTGCATGCTAATTTTCCTCCTTCCGTTTAAGCAGGATGGTAGACATACTTTTATGTAAAACAGTTATATCCATCCCTGGGTTGATTTGACAGATATTACCTTTGGTATAGCTACAGCCTCTCTGTCATTTTGTGCCCAATGAAAGGATTTAAGGAGAGGATTTAAATGGGAATCACTGTGGTTGCTTTTCTTTGTGTCTTCATGGATTTGGAGCACAATTGCAAATGTGTGTTTCAAACATAGGCCTGGTACATATCTCCCGTGCAAAGGAAAATGCAGTGGAATAGTTTATTAAGACTGTGAATACACAAAGTAGAGCTGGTCCCAGATGGTTTTGTAAACTCCAGGAACTCAGCAAACATGTTAAATAAAGTTTGCTGTTCATTAGTCTCAGTAGAGGAAATAAGTTATTAAACATGAATCTATAAGTTTAAAAAAAAAAAAAAACCAACCCAAACCTCAAAACATTACATAATTCTGATCTGGTCAGGATTTTAGGCTCTCTCTTATGCTGAGCCATTATTTTAATGCAGGTGCAACCTTCTGTTGAGGTGGCTCTAAGACCAGCTCTGCTGTCTCAGTTTTGGGTCTCAGACTGATACAAACACCCCATGTTCAATAAGGGTTAATACCTGGGAGAATAGTCACATAACAAGGAATGTGAATATTAGATTTTTAAGCTCCCACAAACCTCATCATTGTTTTTGATGTTTACAAAGTCTGGATACAATTTGCATGAGCATAGTCACCCAGATACTGAACGGGGGTTTGTGTGTGTTTGTGTCCTTAGTCAGATGCTTTATATAACTCCAGCAGCGGCTTCACAGATGAAAGGTTCAGCATAAATGAATGCTTCGCTTTCTGAAGGTGAAAGGGGCTGTGTTCCCTTGTGCTGGGAGCACATTCAGGCCTTTGAAATGCAATTCGCATCTCTTGAATGCATAATATGAAAAATGTCCTTTTTTTTTTTGTTTTCTGGTGATGTATATTTTGACTTTTATAGACTCTAGGTTGAGGAATGCTGCCCTGTGGAGATTTGTGGATGCACAGGTAGGTGCCTGATTTAAGCTGCTTTATGCCATTCACTCGTAGATTGTCAAATTCAGATGTTTGAATAAAGATTTAGGTATTTGGACTGTGTTGTTGACCACTCTTGAGCTGTGTCTTGAGTTAATAAAAGTGATGATAGATCAATTTTCTAGGAGCAAGAGAAAGTTCAAATAAGGAATTTTGGCAAGGGACTGTGTCATTTACAGCAAGCAGTCCTGGCTGGTTCTGCCCTTGCCCATCCAGTGGATAACCTCCAGGAAGATTTCCCCCATGTGTACAGCTTTTTTAGGATCTCTTGTTCTCTGCTATCAGGTAAGAGAGTTTGTGGTGGGCTGGATGCTTGTTCTGGGATGGGGTTGTTTCCTCTTCCCCTCATGACTGTCTACACTTCTCTCAATGCTTAGAGTCCATCAGCAGGACACAAAACAATGTTGTACCAGATAGTCCAGGTAAAGGGCTGTGGTTTCCCAAGCAGGGTGGCTGGGACAATGCAGGAGCTGAGGTGCTGAGTATCTAGGGTATGGTAATGATAATGTAATCTCACTGTTTCCAGCAAACAGGCTAGGTTGGTAATTTGGGTACCAATGTGCTGAACTGTGCGGTGGACATACCCACTAGGCAGGATGGAGGAAAATGTTGTGTCTGGTGCAGCAGGATCCTCAGAAGTGTTACTCATGTTAAAGTTTATTTTGTGCCTTAATCTCCCTTGAATTGTACTGCAATCAGCTGTCTAATGCTTGGATGTTGGGAGGGTTTATTACCACTGTTTTATAGATCTCTCTCATGAATCTCTGTCTCTAGGCTGTCTGGAAGAGTGATCAAAATAATTTTCCCTCCCTCTGACTAATAGTGCAGGTGCAACATTCTGGCAAAGTGGCTATACAACCAGATCTGCTGGCTCAATTTTGGGTCTCAGACTGACACAAACACCTCTGATTCACAAGTGTTAATAACTGGGAGTAACAGTCACAATACAAGGTGTATGTTTCCTAATAGTGTTGCTAAATTACAAAGCAAAGAAATTCACTTATGTGGTATGAGTCTATTGCAGGGAAGTGGGGAAAATCCATCTCAATTTGGATGCTTATGTTTTTTCTTTAGCATGGCTAAAAGAAATTCCTATTTAAAAATCCAAAGATCAGTAGGTTACCTACCCAGTAATGCATCTAAAGAAATGTTCTATCTAACTACCCAAGTCAATCCAGTGAAAATACGGTTGCTATGGCTTCTTTAATGTATTTTGCACTTTCTGTCAGTAAAAGGGATCATCAGTACCTGTCTGTGATCTCCACACAGTGTCTTTCTGGGCTCCTAGGGAAGTGTATTCAGCAGTTCAGGAATGAGCCAGGCACCCAAATTCTGTACCAGGCTTTACACTGCACCCAATGTTAAGCACCCATTCTGGGAAAGGGATTTATAAGCTCATGTTAACTACTTCGTTTCCTTCTCAATTTAATAGGGACCCATAGGTATCTAGGACTGGTGTCAGCTGTAGACAGCCCACAGGGATACATTGAAACAGCCAGTGGAAACCAGCAATGTCCCACTGCCTCCCATCCTCTTGTTACCCGGGTGAGAGTGGGGTTTGCAGCCTAAAACGCAGGTGGTGAGCCTTGGATAGGGAGGTAATATTCTTATTGGGGATTTGCAGAGATGCTTTTCCTTTTTTGTAATACTTCAGCTCTCGTCCAGACAAAATAGAAAGTGCCTTTCCACTGGGCCAGTAGCCAATCTAAGCGACCGCTGCCTCCAGTCATCCCATTGCAGCTGGTCCACTGTGTAGCCAGACATGGAAACTCCCAGGGACACACAGGGGAAAAGGCACCTGGGACTGCTGGGTACTGGTAAGAGCCACAGCTTGGGAGAAAGGTGTCACTCCGGTCACTAGTCATGCATTTCATCTAATTGCTGCCTAGTTATAAATGCATAAGTAGTGTTGGAGCAGAGACAAACACCGAGGAATCTTGGACTCTTGATTCTCAGGGGCATGTTGCTTTACCCAGGTTCCCTGGGATTTATGCCAAAGTGTCACTCCTGACGTAAAAATGGTACCTGAATTGAAGAACAACAACAGGGGGTAAGATTCATCTGTCACAAGGTAATTGCTTTGAAGTTAGACGTTTATTAAGGAAGTGATCTAGGCTCTTAATCAGTGGACAGGGGGAAAGTGCCTCAGCCCATCCTGTTACAGGAGATGCTGATGAATCCCTGAGCATAAAGATACCTGTATCAAAAAATACTCCTTTGAATATGGAAGGGATGGAGAATACTTGCTTACCTTAAGTGTTGGGCTTATGGATGGCTGTAGTGGTGGGAGACAAATTGCACTCTAGGTCTGCTATAAATCAGTTTGGGTTCTCTGTGAATCATACTAGCAGTTCCTTAATATGATTGATTTTGAAGTACAGACAGGATCTGAAAGGAGGAGTCTGGTTCTGTGAATATAAATGCCTGTCCACTCTTTCTCCTGTAGCTGTGTGTGTGTGAAAATGAAATGATTCCATATGTACGGAAGAGTTACACACCAAAATAGCCTGAACAACATGGTAAGAAGTAATTTTTTAGGTGTGTACAAGGAAGCTGCAACCAGATGCACAGGTGGCTTTCAGAGGTCTGGAGAGACTTCTGAAGTGTTAGGTTTGTACACCTGCTGATGCATCTCTGAACACAGGGATTTGAGGTGAGGAAAGCATTTATGGATATGTTTTATTTACATTTCTCTCCTGCAGAAAGCTAGCAGAATTTTAGACATGCTCTTCCCACAAGGAAAAATCTTGTAGATATGTCCTGTACAGGCAAGGACAGAGCCAGTCATCTGGTGGGCATAATGCATATGTACCTTGCTCCGTGGAAAACTGCGAGTTTAATTGGGTTTTTCTCCTGCTGTTTTTTAACAATACTGAACCTGTCACTATGCAGGGAACATTGTATATGAAAAATGTCAGAAAAAGATTAAGATAAGTGGCATCCCAGTGAGTTCCTTAGTGCTCAGGGCAGAGATGGCAAATCTCAAAAGACTATGGCAACAATAGAAATAATATGTAAGAAAGCAAATAAAAAATTACCACACTGTATAGTTTAGTTATATGCAGATCAGGGAGCATTAAATGTCAGCATCCTAGTATTTTTTAAGAAGGAGAACACAGAGCTCATGAAGAACATTAAACTGCCTGACCCCAAGGGTGATAGACATCCTTTCAATCTCTGCAGGGTGCTGGCAGCAGTAAGGTTTCTGTAAGCACTACTCTCCCTGTGTCAATGCCAACCTGAGGTCTTCTCCAGGAGACACAACGCAGTGACATGAGCCTAGGTCCACCAACAGATTTGGATTCTGAGGAGCTGAGTATCTTTGTTTATAGTTCAACTTTAAGGTTCCTGCTGCCATTCAGGAATGAACAGCAGAGAGCTTTACAGTGCCTGTCCTCTGCTCCCCCAGAGGTGGATGCCTTGCTAGGGATTCATGGTCAGCACTCGGAGGGAAAGGTGTCTCAAATCACTGTGAGGAGCAACTTCCATCTCACATCTTCATCCTTTCCTGGAGCAGTCATCTGACCTGTGCCTCCAGGAAAGTACTTCCCTCCAGAGAGGCTGGGGTAAGTTGTTTGCCCCAGAAATTTTCTTCAGAAGTGGAGTGGCAACCATCTCCTGTAACACATAACTAGAGAAAAGTAAATGTCATCTTTATGTATAATCATAATTGCATAATTCTGAGTGGGCAGAGTACTCCATGTGGAATGCACTCCCATTCCCTTCTCTACCTGAAGGCATCTGAACCACTTCCCATCCCCTAAGTAAGTATCCCAGCCAGCAAGGCGTAGGTGCTCTGGCACATGTTTAAGGGGAAAGAAGAGGGTCAGAAAGAAAAAGGCTGCTATTTACATCTCCTTTAAAGGTTTCCTAAAATTGAATGGGATTGTATTAATAATTAAGATATTTCTGCAGGGCAGGGGTCCTGGGAAAGAGCAAAACATCTTGTCCACCCCTGGGGCCAGCCAGCCAGGAATGTCACTTTTGTGTGAAAAACAGAGTTCCTTCAGGTTGTGGTTTCATCTGCCCAAATTAACTGAAAACTTGAGAAACGTGACCACTGCTTCACAGCTAGAGATTGCAAGAA
Source organism: Hypotaenidia okinawae (assembly GCA_027925045.1). Taxonomy (NCBI): domain Eukaryota; kingdom Metazoa; phylum Chordata; class Aves; order Gruiformes; family Rallidae; genus Hypotaenidia; species Hypotaenidia okinawae. The sequence continues at coordinate 87,612,944 of BSDF01000003.1, forward strand.
TTAAACCTCTCCTTTGACAATTCTTCCATTTTTCCAGCAAGCATTACTTGGAGATACGTGCTGCTTAGGTCTTTTCCATATCTTTTCTTCCCTTTTTTTTTCAGTGTCTCTGCTGAAGCTATTAACTGTCTTTGATTTCTGTTTATTCCTGGTTCCACGCAGTGTCACATAATCAGACTGCAATAGTGTCACTGAGCAAATCCTTCCTTCCAAACAGTGAATATATCATGCCATTGGACCTGAATAAAGGAATAGTCTCTTTTGCAGGATGCACTATTTCCAATGTCATGCCTGGGCAGCTAATCCCATAAGGTAAATTCCAAGCACAGTGGGAGTCATGGAAATAGCCCCAGATAATTTCTTCTTTTGTGAAGCACCAACACCCTTTAAAAAAAAATAAATCTGCAAGTTTGCTGCTAAACTAAAGGAAGAGGTGTTAGAGGCAGAAGTGAAATCTACAACAATTGTTTTCAAATTTTTGTCTATAAAAAAGAAGGTAACCATTCCTATACACTTTTATCTTCATATTTTTAACTGATGAGTATGAAAATTCTCTTATTTACATTAAATAGCTGCTTTGGGTCTCTTGATGACTTCATGCCTTTGAACTATCCACAGACCAAGTCTCAGTGGTATAAAATGATAGATGTCATGAGATGTCATGAGTTTTGCTCGAGAGAGCTGTTAACTAATGCCTAAGAAATAACACCATGTTTTGACCACAAATTCTGCATAAAATTAAGTGTGTGTTTTGTGAGTTAACTGCAAAGCACACGTGTGCACCAAAAGCTGTGTCATTCACAAAGTGCTCTGCAGTGGGTACAAGCAAGCCAGAGAAATGGATATATGGGGGTGAAATACAGGTTGGATGAAATACAGTCCTGTGTAGCAGCCTATTGAAAAGTCTAAACACTGCTTCTTGTCTGATTTTTAAGGAGAGCTTGGGCCACATGTTTGCAGTTTTAAGGTTAGCTAAGTTAATATGCCTATTGGGTGCAGAACCACACTTAAAATGCCAAGAATTTTCTTCAGCTGATATCCCTCACTGTCTGACTGTATGTTTATATCAAATGGGTCAGTTATCTGACTGATCTACTTACTTATGCTTTTTGTTGTGTGGACAGTGTAGATTAAGCCTGGAATTTTACTTCCTTTTCTATCTCTTGCTGTTTTCAGATAATGATGTTGTGTTTGGCAGGTGCATTGTGCACATGCATCCTATTTCAAATGTCCCAGCACAAATATAACCACGCTTTGGTTTAGGAGGGAACTTCTACAAATACTTGGGTAGCTTGCTATTTCTTTACATATGACCCTATGAAACACGATGCTAATGAATTGATTTCTTTTCTTTATTGCTGCATGGCTTTCCTGAGTATTTTTGTCCACTTGCTCTCTTATATACCAACTATAACCTCCATAAGGCAGGGACTAGCCATTGCTTTAAGGCTGTGCACATTATGAGCTCTTTATCTGTCACCATATTTTTGTAACCTTCAAAATAATATACATAATTAATAGTGCTTTCCTGCTCTGTAATGTGGAGAGATTCCATCAGATCTCAATGTGAAAAGTTGCTTCAAAAGAAAGCTACTGTGTGTGAACAGAGAGAGTTGTCAACTCACAAAGTAGTTTGACTCCTGAAGAGAACATTGTGGTCTAAAAACACTTACATCCTTTTGTAAGAGTTTTTGATCCGATATGGAAGATGTTAAATTGGCTTTCAGGCCTCTGTACTGCATATTACAGAGTGGAATTAATTGTGAGCATGGTGGGGTCCTTTTCTTGAAGGATCATTCAGTTCTGTTTTCTCCTTAGAAAAGTGTCACATGAGGCTCCTGTGAACCCATGAGAGAAAATGAAAGCTTCCAGATAATAAAATGCATTTACCTGTGCATAAGCTGTGACAGGCTGAACTGAACTTCCCGCAGCACTGCTGGTATTATATACCATATGTCTCCTACAGATATACAAGACTCAAGGTCAGTGAGGAACAAAGTTTTTTGTACAAATGCTGATATGGAAGACTCCTTCATGTTCTGAAGCTGCTGTGCCTGTAGAAGTGTGAAACAGCAATGGGAACATTGGCTGAAAGGACTATTGCTTGCCTTTACACTCAGCTGCTTCTCCCAGATCAACACTTGCAGCTGTTCTCTGAAAAGATGCACAAGGGTTTTGGTCCAGCCCGTGGAGGGAAAGAGAGAAAAAAACTCAAGTGCCTTCACATGCTGAGAAGGGTGCAAGAAGAAGCATTGTTGTCTCTGCTTCACTTCAGCAGGGTCATGTGCCATGACCCATTTCCCCTTCAGGCAGATCCTACATAAGGGCTGGTTTGAAACAAGCGCTTGGCTTATGGCTTTGCTTCTTCTTTCTAGCTCAGGCCATGTGAAGAGCTTGGTGGCAAGACTGAGTGTCCTCTGCTGGAGAACAGTGGCAAGACTTAAATATACTTAGTATACTAAATAAATACTAAATAATAAGTAGCTACTACAGCTACTTTTAAATCATCACCTTTTGCATGCCTATATTCTCTACCTTTGTGTCTTTTAATCAGTTCCAAATCCCAGGACATGAGCTTGACCTTTAACCCATGAGTAATTATTTTTGCTAATAGTCTTAAAAGGAGCTTAATGGAAATCCAAATACATTTTACCTTACCACCCTACTTTACATACTAGTCTGCTGACAAGAATTTTAACATGTTAGTAGAGACACAATGTTCTCATACAAATTCTCTTTGTCTCTGTTACCTTTCCCCTAAAACACACAAATAGTGAGAGCCAGACCTTCAGCACCACTTAGCTAATCTCTTTGAAGCTGTGCTAATTTACATCAGTTGATGACTTGACCAGAAACATGCAAATCTAAGAACCTCATCAAGCATTCCCTTCTTATGCAATTAGTCTTTAATTGTGTAAGTAGTCCCGCTGAGGGTAGTAGTGACAAAGGATCACAGATTTTGACAGCTATGGGTTTTGCACTGAGGTAAGTCACAAAAAGGTGCTTACATCTGCATGGACATTTACTTAGGTGAGATATCTCAGTACTGCTGCTTCCCTAGTGCTGGTCAATGTGGTAGCTCTGTGGCCTCTAAAAGCTTTGTAAGCCCAGTCATTGTGTGCCTGTGCTGCTGCCAAGGGATGGGATCCCAAGAATGGGTGACCTTTACCTTCCCACCTTTAGTCCTTCTCCTGGATGTTCATCCTAGTCATGCAGTTATGCCCATGTTCTTCATAAAGAAAATGAGATTCCCCTTCCCAAATACCAGCAGCTGGCTAGTAGAGTTACCCTCTCAGAATGTATGTGGTCTATGCGGGTCTGACCCACATCAGGCAAAGTGAGCACTTGAACCTGTCTCCTCCTGATGCCAAGTGCGGGCGTTTCTTCTGTATAAGCTTGCTGGCATTCACACTGGTGCCATGCTGCTGTTCTATGGTTTTCCAGTGAGGTACCTGAGGAGCATGGAGGCACATGCTAGCTTTTGGTGGAGACCTGACCGTGCCTGCTTTAAAGACAGCTTTTCTCTGTAGTAATTGAAAAAATCTTGAGGACTTCCTGTCAGGCCAAACTTGGAAGCAGCATGAGTTGTAAAAGTGCTATACATATTTGTGTATATATACACACATGTCTATACATGCTGCTTTTTTTTTTTTTTTTCCACTCTTACTATCAGGTACTTGGGTGTGTGCAGGGCAAGACATGGACAGAACAGTAGTTTTGAGCTGTTGGTGCCTGAGTGGTAGCCCCATATATTTAAACCGTTTGGTCGTGTGCCAGTGGCAAGGAGTAGCCAGGCAGCTCAGAATCAACATGACCCCACAGGGACTTCTTGAGGGGGAGCCCAATTGAAAATGCTTTGTATTATGCAACAATATATAAAATAAAATACCAGTTTAGTTATTTTATAGCCTGCTTCGGTTATATATATACCTTAAATATAGGTATTTTTAGCCTGCTTAGGGGGAGAAGTTTCTCAATAGATACTCATAAATATGTCTGAAAAACTCACCGTCATGTTTCTTAAAAAGCCTGGATGTGATTGCTGTTAGGGTAAACGTTCTAGACATAATGCTGCTAGAAGATACTTACTTTGAAGTAACAAGAAGCAAATGCTGCTGCAAAGTATTTGGGGATGGTGAACTGTGAATAGATGTAATTTGTCAGTTTCATTATCAAAGCAATATCCAATGTTGATACCTGGTGAAAGAAAAAGTATCACTGGCGAGAGGTATCGCTGTTTCATTTTTGTAAGTGAGCCCTGACATGGTGGCAGTAATTTCAGCCAGGGTATTTTGCCTGGTTTTAGAAGGATGGTTTAATGCTTTCGTTCCCTTCTACTGGTTCGCTGTATAAATGGCAGCTTAAATACTTTCACAGCTGCAGATGAGCAAAGGGCATATTCCCTGGAGTCTCTCAGGCAGGAAAAATCACAGCGTGTGGCAGTATGAATATGACATTGAACATTTGCCGTGTGTTTAGAGACCTACGATAAACCCAGAGCAGAAACATAAATCTTCCTTCCACATATAAGACCATGCCTAAATAATGCAATCTAGCCTTCTAATTTAAATAAAGTTGGGGTTTGTTTTGTTTTGGGAAATAACAAATTTACAGAAGAGCAAATATTATAGTTGTCTTAAATTTATTGTCTGTGCTGTTATCTTTCGTTGTTGAGGTTGTTAGAACTTCTGGGGTGGAGTATTTCCCATGCTTAGGTCTAGGATGCTCTAAAACACGAGGCTGTGTAATTGATCATGTGTGGGCAGATAAGGTCCCTCTTTTCACTGCTCATTATTTAAAAAAATTAAATTCTATTTAAGTGTGAGACGCAGAAATAGGCACCTTGATCAAGTTCATATATACTGGAAAAAACTCGTATGAATAGGAACACTTTTCTACCAGAAATAGAAGTCTAAAAATGAAGAGGTATGGACTAGAGTAGCTGATTTTAAATGAACATGCTGACGTCTCAGACTCAGCAGAAGGGAATTACAGGGAGCCCCGTGAAAGTATGCAACTGAGCTTAAAATGAATTACTTTAATTGGCGTTCATTGGTGAAGATATTCTACTTTATAGGAGGTACTTCTGAGGAACTCTCTCAATATGAAATGACACCAGAAGAGGGTTTAGAAGTCATTGGAAAGGGAAGAATCAAGCTGATGACATAAGGCAGCATGAGCCCAGTATGCATCTGTTGAACTGGGGCTGAATTTGTTGAACAATTAATTGTAGCTTCCAACCTACTGTTTAAAATGTCTCTTTTCCTCTTCCTCTTCCTTTTCTTTTTTCCTTTCTTTCTTTTTCTTTTTTCCTTTCCTTTCAGGTGTTTGGGAAGTGGCAAATGTAACACCAGCTTGTATTGACTGTAGAGAGAACTTGTGGAACGGCAGAACAGTATCTCTGACTTCTGTGCTGGACAAATCAGTAGAAGTTGTAGCAAGTGGCAGAAAGAAGTGGAGAGGCACAATACAACCTGAGGCAGAAGACACAAAGTAGATTTTGTAGACTGAAGTAATTCCTCACAAATCTGTTGTAGTTCTTTGAAGAATATGTAAGGGTGATGCAGAATAGCCAAAATTCAGATCAACTGCAGAGAACATTAGAAGTTTTTCTTTTATATTAATTGACTGTAAAGTAAATATTGGCAGCTGAAGTCTGGGAGGAGGCTACTGAGATGTACGTGGTGCAGTTCAGTAGGGGATGATCATTCCCGGTCTCTCGCAGCCTGTGCAGTATGGGCAGTGTAATGGTGCTATTCGACATCTGCCTTAAAGCAGCCGGGAGGAAGTACTTCTCCACACAGCCCATAATACAGCTCAGAAACTCATTGCCATATGATGTGTCAAGTGTAAAAGCAGAAAGGCATTGAGCGAGTTGGATGGATTTGGTGAAGAAAGGTCATCAAAGGCAAACCCTGGCACGGAGCAGCCTCAAACACCTGCTTGCTGGGAAGATCAGCTATGGTCAACAGGGCTCTCAGTGTTCCATGTTTCCTGGCAGTAGCATCTGCTGATAGCTGCTGCCAGAGACTGGCTACAGGAACAAATGGATTTTTAGACTGACCAAAGTGTCTTAAAATATTTATGCTCATATCAATCCTGTAGGGTACATGGAATTAACCCTGTTCTTCACCATTGACTGAATGACCAAAAGCTGGCTTGTGCCAGAGGACTCAGGTGGCTGGCGTGACTGAGATCTTCTGCCAGCAGGAGGTTGTGGCTCTGTTGAGCTGTCAGCCAGCCTCGCTTTCAGGCTTCACCAGTGCTTCTGCTTCTGCCACTGTCCCAGACTTTCTTTTTACCTCCCAAGACTTGATTTTCTTAAAAGCTGGCTTTTGACTTGTTCTTTCTAAGGAGCTCGAGTACAAGGTGCTGCCTTGAGGAAGCACATGGGTACAATTCCAGCACATCCATATGTTGGCCTCGTAGCGAAGAGCGTTGTTGTGTTATTACCCAGCACGCAATAAGCAGCATGCACTCTGCTGTCAGGATCTTTCTCTACCTCCTTGGCGTGGAGGAAGGAAAGGTGTCCACTGAGGTGGCCTGTGATTCATTATGGTATGAAACAGACTGAATATAACTCCTTTGTAAATAACTTCTGGCTGTGTTTCCTAGCAGACAGGTGGAGGCTTCTTATTTGTATGCCTTAATGACACGTGCTTATCAAAGAGTGATAATGCGATGGACAAACAAATGGCAGTTCCCGTATTAATATGTAAATTTCATGCTAAGAAGAAATGATCAAGGGCTCCTGAAATACAGCAGCAAGCACTAATTGCATTCCTTGCCCTTCAATACGCTGTGCACTGTAGATAGCTCTTTTCCCTAAATGAACATTTAAAGCTTTCATTTTTTCTGCTTCCTCATGCTTAAATATTTCAGATAGATTTTTTCCAAAGTATGTCTCACTGTTTGCATATAATGTTTTATTGTACCTCATAGGAGGCTGACGTGACCAACAGTTTACTTGAAGAGCATTTGGGTGCTCTGATTCCCTAGAAATGTTTATAGGTTATTCTGAGCTTGGGAGCAGCAGATACGGTGCTGAGGTGGATTTCCTTGTGAGAAACCATGCCAAATAATTCCCTTTTGCAAACACATTCAACCCTATCTTGGAAACTGATTGGGGTTTTCTGTTTTTTCCTTTTTTTTTTTTTTTTTCTTTCTGGAAATCTGTTCCAGAACTTCAGTCTCCAGATGGCTGGAAATCTAATTTCTTAGTAACCATTTTCTTCATATGCCAACACTGTCTGTGAGCTTGGAAAGTTCCTCCCTTGTGTTTTCTCCCTGGAGTATTTGTAGCACAATCATCCCCATCTCTGGATGTGGCATTTTGCTTTTGTTTAAGCTGAAAAAATGATTTTGTAGTAGTGTCCCCCTTAGAAGATGAATCTCCATTTTTCCAGTCCTCTAGCTGGTATTTCCTGAACATGTGCCAGTCTAAGTTTCTCTTCTGTTAGCATAAGCTGTAAGGAAATATAGGTACTATGTGAGATGAGGCTTTCCATATCAGAGCTTAACCCAACAATGCTACTCCTCTGGTGTCTGTACAGGATATAGGATGACTATGGAGATTACGAAGACTTGCACAAAATACGCTTCCAGATCCAGTATCTGGAAGTGATTGTCCCCCTGTACCCAGCTCTTGTGAGGCTGCACCTTGAGTACGATGTTTAGTTTTGGGCTCATCAAGACACTGAGGTGCTGAAGGAGGTCTAGAGGGTAACAAAGATGATGAAGGGTCTGGAGGAATAGTCTTATGAGGAGCAGCTGAGGGAACTGGAGTTGTTTAGTCTGGAGAAGAGGAGGCTGAGAGGAGGTCTTACCGCTCTCTGCAATTGTCTGAAAGGAGGGTGTAGTCAGGTGCGTGTTGATCTCTTCTCTCAGGTAACAAGCAATAGGACCAGAGGAAGCATCCTCAAGTTGCACCAGAGGAGGTTTAGATTGGAAAAATTTCTTTAGCAAAAGTGGTGTCATTCATTGAAGAGGCTGCCCATGGAAAAGGTTGCATCACCATCTCTGGAGGTTTTTAAGAGACATGTAGATGGAATGCTTAGGGACATGGTTTAGTGGTGGACTTAGTGCTAGGTTAATAGTTGTACATAATGATCTTCAATGTCTTATCCAATCAAAAGGATTTTATGATTTTATCATCTCTGTGTGAAAAGATCCTGGTAGAAAAAAGAATACTTCAAAATAAGCTATATATTATAAATAAGCTACGTGAAGAGCAGCTAGAGTAGTGCCTGATGAATCCCAGGAACTTGTGTAGGACACTTCAGGTTCGTTCTTGTTCCTGTCCAAGGGAATTCTGTGAGCCCAGTCTCTGGCCAGCTTGTATAGTGCTTTTTTTGAGTGACTCATGGCTAGGACTGTACAATATTTAGGATTCCTTTTCCTTACTGAAGCTATGCAGAAGGATTACAACTGAGGAAGATCCCATTCACATACCCTTTCAGCAGCTGCTTCTATTGGCTGAAGGAGTAAATCGCAAATGATTTCCCAGCTCCAATTCACCTTTATCTACCTTTATTTGTTTACTAAGAAGAGCTAAGAGATACTGGAGAAGGAAGTGCCTGGTGGGCAAGACTCAGCAAGAATCTCAATCTCCCCTATCCAGAGAGGGAGATTTGTGCTGAAATACCTTTGGAATTGGCTTTATTTAAGTTGTAGATGATACCTTGTTGTGTCTAGCATTGGAAGAAGTGTAAGTTAGTTATAGAGGATTCCTACATGCAAGTAGGAGTGACAGTCATTGGCAAAGCCAAGTAGCAATCCCTACATGCAAGTGTTGTGGATGGAGAAATAAGAGGGATGTACTTCACTCTTAAGAGAGAGGCAACAATATGCTTATTGATATAAAACAAAGGGTGTAATAAATGCGAGAGTGATTAAGGTTTGATGGTAAGGTAATCTTGATTATTTAGTGCATAGAGAACAGGGTCAGATGAAGCTGTCAGGGAGACCCTCCTGTTGAGTCATGAGGTTCAGAATGGATCCCCCTTGCTTTCTAAACTCCTTAGAGAGGAGCCCAGGTCCCAGACTTGGTCAATGGTTTATGTCTAAAGGATTATATATGCACAATCAATCCTTTATATTTCTTAGCTAAGATCACAAAGTTTAGTGCACTTATTCCCAACTCACTTACCAAGGATCTGTTGCAGATCTGTTGCAGCAAGGATTCTCTTGACCTCAAGGAGTAACCTTGAGAGGTGTCCCTTTCCAGGGGAGATCCTGACGTGCAGCCCACTGTCATCTCAGGAGAGCTCAAAGGGCTCTTAGAATGCTCACTATTTATGGAGTAAGATGATTGTCTCCTAGTCATATTTACATACCACCCACAGGTGCCAGTGGACACTGACCAGTGCTCTGCCCAGGTGGGCACATTAGCACAGGCAGCCCTTGGATATTGTGGTGTTACCTGTCTTCCTGAAATCACTGTGAGACGGATGCAGACATCACAACCATCACCAGTGGTTATCGATTAATCCAGATTTACAGGAAAAAGTCAGGCAAAGGTGGGGGCAGTGGGGGAAGCATACTGTCACAGCAAGACACCTGAAATGCTAGGACAGCCATTACTTTCTGAAAACGTGAGGCACTATTTGTTCTTGCTTGCAGCAGGCACAGCAGTGCTACATAGTTCAGAGGGGCAAATTGGACACACTTGTTTTAAGTTAGTTTCACTTTCAAAGCTGTCTGAAGCCTACTCAACAAACTCATGTCTACTTATGTTTACTCTCTTTAAGTTTTGAAAGATGTTTTTAGACCGAGATACAAATAGTATCTTTTGCTTTAAAGTTCCACTTCTGAGTGTAGCAGTGAGATGCTGGAGAGGGCCGAGGAGGGTGTTTTATTCATCATGAGGCTAAAGGGAGACTTGGGGTGATCTCTCTGCTTCTGATGAAATTCATTCCTTTATCTGGAAGCTCTTAAATCATTCCTGGCAGGGATGACATTATAAAAATAATTCTGAGGAACAAAAGTTCTCGCCCTTGGAATACACTGCATTGCACCAAATGGTAGGCATTTATTGCAATTTTTTTTCCTAGGGAGGCTAGAAGAGTTGAGAAACACATGGAAAATTGAGTTTCCTTTAGATTTCATTAATAACTTCTTCTAAGTTGATAGATTCCCCTCCACCCAAGTAAATACCTTGTGAAATAAGCTACACAAAGGATAGCCAGAGTAGCGACTGGTAAATCCCAAGGACTTACTTCGGGTTTATTCCAGTCTCAATTTAAGGGACTTTGGTAAACCCAGCCCTGGCTTGCTATTCACTACCTCTCTGGCAATATGTACCCATGCAGCACTGCACTGCTCTTCCCATGTGCTTGGTTGCAGCAGAGTGTGAAATGTGTTAATTGTACACAAGTATTGACACAGGGATAAAAGAACTCTTTTTCCTATGGCTTACTCCTTTGGCTGGCTCACGCACTCTGGGAACACAGACTTTACTGCAGGGTAGTAGAGTGAGTATTTTGTGGTAGCCTGTGTGACCCATGAATGCCTAACACTCCTCAGGTTTCCCTCTAGTGGAGGAGAATCTGTGGGATTTGTTTTCCTTTAGAGCAATGAGGAGATGGTTCTTCTGCCTTCTGATGGTGTAAAGAGGTAGAAGCTGGCACACCTCCAAGTCAATTTGTTCTTAGAACAGGGATGATTTATTTGTGTTTCGTTGTCAGTAAAAACAATGCATCAGCAGTATGGGCATAAGGATATATGGAAAGCCTCATAGTTACAAGGCTGCTAACATTTGTCCCTTTCTATAGATTATTAGAAAAAACCCAAAAACCAAAACCCCAAACTCTAGGAGGTAGTAAATGAAGGATGAAGGTGGCGAGTCTATGCTGTTATATTCAGTGGGGCCTAATTCAGTCTGAATGGAGTTGCAACCTAAATGAACAGACAATGTAATTTTGAAGTAATTTCTGTTGGTCATAGTGATTTTTCAGGACCTATTTTGGAATATGACTTGGCTTATGTTGTTCTGGCAGCATGTCAAGAGTGGTTTAATAAGCTTGTTTAAATTCTGCTCAGGAGCTTTTCTACTACATTGTAACAGAGTATTTGAACTCTTGTGTCATGTAAAATAATTAGCATGTGCATGAAAACTTGGAGTTGGTCTGCAGTTCATCAAGAGTGGTAAGTATGTACTTTGCAGGATAGCATCTAATTTCTGTCTCACTAGGAATGGAAACAGGTGTTTGGGTGACTTACAGCTCAGGAAGTCCGAGGTGTCAGTTTGGATTTTAGTGAGGGAGATGAGACACTCCTTAGAGAAAACCCAGAGCTTGGCCAGGAGATTCGGCTGCAAGCACACCATGTGGCTCAAGAAGCAAGTAGACAACTAGAGTAAAGGCAAGTGGAAAGAGGTGAGCTTTGACCTTTCTCTATGCAGCTTTTGCAAGCTTCTCCCCAGACTTTAACACCCTAAGACCTGACTTCTGTAGCTTTTATGTATTTTAACTCATCAGCTTGGTGCAGCTGTTCCAGTTTTTATTTATCTTTACGTATATTGCAGTGAGTTCTGCCACCTACTTTTGATACTGTCTTCCAGGATACTACAAAGAGGTTGAAATGGGAACTGAGAATGAAAATGCCTCAGATGCAGCAACTACTACCATCCTCTGAGCAGCTGCTGAACCTACGTGACAATGGAAGGCTCCTAATTAAAAAAAAAAAAAAGCCATTTTACTGTGTGCACCTGATTTGTTGCACTGACTTACAGAATGTGATGGGAAATCCTCACCTTCAGATCAGTTCTGAGACATAGTGAGTAAGATGTCTGGAAGCTTTCCAGCAGCAAAAGGTTTTCGCACAGTATTCTAATTTATGTTACAGTATTCTGCTTAGCATAACTCTGCTTTACAAATTGGCTGTCTCTGACCTCGATATTATCTCATATGTACTGTGATAATGGTGAATATTGACAGTGCTCCTTGTTACCTGATAAGGAGATGGTTCTTCAGGAATCTGAAGGGCAGCACAGAACAGGTCTCTCTTCTAGGAGACAACTTCATGGTCTCCGGACAGTGAAACTCACTTGTTTTGGTTTGGGTTTTTTTCCCCCAGGTATATGGGAATTCAGCTTTGTTGGGGAAACTTTTAAATAGCACAAAACTGCTGCATCAGCTTTTACCTCCCTCCTGGTTGCTGGTATTTGGCTGAAAGTCCTATAAGTGGGAAAAATCCCTGGGTACTAGGGTAGCTTTGGATGTGGTGGACAGTAAGGCATCTCTAAGATTGTGGGGGTTGTGAGCAGGCAATTCCAAAGACTTTCTGCATCTCTGTTGTAAACTCTGGCTGCACTCTTTTCAGCTCCACTCCACTGCTTATATTAAATAATCTACCACCAATGCAGCATTCAGCTAGTTGTGAAAGCTTTGAAGAGCTTCCAGGTGGGGAGGGAAAGTGGTATTGTGTTTAGAGCTGGGACCGGGAGGCTATACAGCAGCCACCTGAAGTCTTAATGGGATTGAGACTGGAACTGTGCTGCTCTTTACAGCTACCTGAAAGGAGGTTGTAATGAGGTGGGTGTTGGTCTCTTCTCCCAAGTAACAAGTGATAGGATGGAGGACATGGCCTTAGGTTGTGCCAAGGGAGATTTAGTTTGGATATTTGGAAAAATTTCTTCACCAAAAGGGCTTTCAACCATTGGAACAGGCTGCCTAGGGAAGTGGTTGAGTCACCATACCTGGAGGTGTTTAAAAGATGTGGTGCTTAGGGACATGGTTGAGTGGTTGGACTTGGCAGTGCTTGGTTAACGGTTTGACTCGATGATCTTAAAGGTCTCTTCCAACCAAAATGATTCTGTGGTTGTGCTCTGCTCTTTCTGTTCATAAGCAAAGCACAAATCCCAGCTGAGATTATTCAGCATCGGAGAAAAGCCACTGACAGCCTCATAAATGAGCATGTGAAGTTGGGCATCCAAATGGAGAAGTTCATAGTCTTGACTTGCAGTAGGCTCTGTGTAGGGAGCAGCCCATGGAACAGCATATTGCTCTCATGGGTGAACTGGGAGCTTGCTGTGCAATCACTAAAGCTTCTCAGATACACCAGTGACTTTATTGGGGTCACCAGTATAGATGGGGCCACAATCCATCTTTACCCATTCATGTGAACTTGCCAGGATGCTGAAAATTTTCTGTCCCAGGTGTGGTAATGAGCTGGTATTTCTTTACTGCTTACATTTAATTTTTCCATGCACCACTATTACTGGTTGAAATAGTCAAGCCAGGTAATCCAAGTGAGACCCTGGCGTGTGCCCCAGCACAGCAGCGTGGATGAATTAGTGGTGGCAAAGCTCTAACTGATTTCAAAGGTGGCTGGCTGGCTTCCATAGCAATAAACAACCCCTGTCCCTAGCACTAATAGCCTGAAAGGATTTTCAGCTTAGCTTGTCATGCTTCACCTACCACTTTATTGGCAAACATCTTTCATATTGTAAGCAATTTGACAATGTATATAGAGGCAGTAAAACAAGCAGTGATTCTGTACCTCTTAAAACTCACTTAGAATGATGACACATTTGGTTTTATCTTTTATGACATTTAAGGGAAAAAAAAGTATTAAAAATTTTGTGTTTGAACATTTTCCTTAAAGATAGTTCTGACAGAAGCAGTCTCTTATTTGATCCTGCTAGGTATATTTAATTTCTCAAGTGATGTAATTACATATATTTAAGAGAACTAATTTGCACCTCTTAAAAAACAAATTTTCTTCCCATCAGATACTAAAAATTTACTTAAGAGAATTTTGGCATGTTTACTTTTGATTTTTTAAGATTTTGAAATGTGAACAAAGCACGAATCATTTCATGTTTGGAAGCTCTGCTGTAGGGAGCTCCAGGTAATGTTTCTACGAACGGAGAGGGTGAGTGTGGGTGTGTGTGTATATGTGTGTGTACATACACGATTGCCTGTGAGCATTCATGCACGCGTGTAAGTATGGATACACAGACACCCCTGCAGACACTAGTGCAGATCTTCAGTTGCAGGCTGAGCACTGACTGACTAGCATCTTGTGCTGCCCCAACACCAGAGGAGGAAGGGATTTGTAAAAAAAGAGGAAGGAGGTAGCAAGGAAGGAAAGGAGGAGAGGATGATATCGCCAGATTAATTATTACTGGCCCAGGATGGTATTTCTAAATCATTAGAAAACACATTTAATAAGGAATGTGGGTTGTCCCTGACTGCTGATAACATGTAAGGACCCTTATTTGGCTGATGGGTGTCGCAGCAGAAGCAGGTCTTGAGGAGTGATTTGAAAGAGAAGATTCCCATCAGACCTTTTTCAAAGGGAACAATTTCTTCTTTAAATCAGTTGGAGTTCCCAAAGCTGAATCATTAATAAGCATCCTTTCTGATGAAGTTCAGAGCCTCCTACAGCACTGGTAACAGGATGAAATTAAAGCTCCAGAAATTTGCTATACACTGTAAAAAGTCTCGCTCTTCCAGAAGCTGCCTCATGTTTTCTGGTGAGCTGTTGTGTGTAAATGGCACATGCCCGTGCAATGTAATTTCCCTGCTCAGCATTTCCTGGGAATGTTTTTCAGGATTACATGGGGCAGGCTACAATTGGGGGAATGATCTGTGGGGGTTTGTGCTCCCAGCCCTGGCAAGCAGAGGACTGGGGAGGAACAAATCGTGCAGCAGGTCGCAGAGCCTCGGTCCAGGGAAAAGCTTTTGAAGTCCTTCAAGAGGGAAAATTCTCTGTCGCTAAGCCTGACTTCTCTGCTCTGAAAAAAACCTTTCAGAGTACACATATGCTGCACAGAACCAAAAGACACTGTCCTTACTGGGTTATGTCTTGGAAAGGAAAGTTAATTTAGATCAAAGTAGTAACTTTTAGTTGAGATGGATGTAATATGGTTTACTGGTTTGTTTTCTAAATAGGGTTTGTGGTTTTATCTAATTTTAAATCAAAAGTCTAAATCAATTTAGTCTTTACTACAGTACTAGGGTACAGCTTTCAGAGTTAGTCTCAAAAGTAAATATTCATGTAACTTCTGCTGAGTCCAGTTCAAGGCAGGTGTCTCCCTATCGCTGAGGATGCAGTCATAAGTACCACCTTCATTCCCTTCTGTGGGCTAAGCCAGGAGATCCACTTGGGATCATGTCTAGCCTTTTATACCTTCACCCATGTCTGCTCAGGCTGCTGAATGAAGGATTTTTGGATGCCTTTTTTATCACCACAGCAATCATAGAGCAGAAGTAGGGTCCTTTACGTACACTCTCCTTCTGTGGGAAGAGAGGCTGAGTTAAATATCTCTCTCTGATGGCAATGGGGCTCCTACATTTGGACATGGTTTACCAGGACTCACCACAGAAGAGAATTACTTTGCTGCTGCAAAATATCAATGAGACCAGTCTGGATTTGTGCCTCAAAACTCAACCCGCTGAAAACTCAATATCATACAGAATTTGGCACTAGTTTGGTCCATTTCTAACCAGGCTGGCACTCTGATATACGTGTTACTCCAACACCCAGCTAGACAAAATTGAGCTTACTTATTAAAGGGATAATGAAATGTTATGGACATACATTAATTCATATAGGCCAGCAATCAGACACTAACACAAGCTAGATTTCAGCCAGTTACTTACCAGCCCTTCACAACCTTCCCTTTTGCTCTGATTCAAGTGCAACAAACACAGGTAAGCACAGTGCAATACCCAGGGAGAAACTCCACAGCACCACAGTCTGGGGACGCAGTGCTGCTACCTGTGTTGTGAGTGGTGGTAGCGTTTGAACACACTTGCATCCTGTGTAGAAAGTCCATTACCCCTAATTAGTGCACTCTCATAGAGTCTGTTTGTTACTTTCTTCACTCAGTTCTCCCTGTCTCTTCTTGCATGGAGTAGCTCAAAGAAAGAGGTATTATTTAAATGGAAAATGCCATTCTCTTTTCATATTTTTTTCCGCCCCTTAGTGAGCTTCAGAAGTTTTCTGCAAATCATTCAGATGAAAATTGTACCAACAGATGAGTCACAGAAGAGCTCGGGGATAAGCAGCAGCTATTGTGCCTGCGACTCCTTTCTTCGCTCTCAGCAAATGTGATTCAGACCATTTCTGGGGCAGACGCGGCAGTTTTGCTGTCAGGCTGTCGGAAAGCAGACTCCTGCTGTCATTTCCAAAGAGCTGGTTTTCTTATGGCAGCTTTTTTTCCCTTCAGATGTGGGGTTTTTCCTCTTTTCTGACTCTCAGGTGTGGAACAAGAGGTTCCCTCACTGTTTTCTGGCCATCTCCTTTCTGTATCCTGCCATGGCACGTTGTGACATGGCACCTAAACACCTCTCCTGCTCTCTGCCTCCACAGGCACACTGCTTCTGCTCTGTAATTTTTAGGAAACTGGGTGATTTCCTTCCCTCTCTTCTTTCTCTGCCACGTAAGTCATTCTCCTTCCCACAAATAAATCAAAAGCAGGATGGCTTGGAAGATGACAGGTGGGAAGAACAGGAAAAAACAATAAATAATGCCTCCACCTCCTTCCTGGACCTCCTTGATTTTGAGCTTAGTTCTGTCCTTGGGCAATTTTATGACCCACATTGGGTTCCCTATAGTGACATCTGTGAACTCTGTTTTATGGACTTTAACAGATTTGCAGCCTTGATATAGCACTGAAGTCTCTTTTTTCATACCTGTACCTAGCATTCATCCATCCATCCGTCCGTCCATCCATCCATCCATCCATCCATCTCTCTCTCTGAATTTCTTCTTAATAACTTCATGCGTAGTCCTTCTTTATTGTCTGTCTTTTTTTTTTTCTTTTTCCTCCACCTCTCTTTTTAACCCTGCAAATAACAGTTGTGCTCAACTTTTGGTTCAAGGCCAGGTTTTTTTTTTTTTTTTTTTTCTTTTCTTCTTTTTTTGTTTTGTTTTGTTTTGTTTCCCCTGGGGCAAATGAGACTTATGGAAACATGCTGCATTTGTCTGTGTGTTGATCAGTTGCCTATCGTCCTGCCCTCACTGGCCCCAACCCTTTGGACATGAGAGCTGATTTCATTGCGAGAAAGGTAAAAATATATATTAAAAAAACCCCCAAAATACCTCTACAAGCTTTGTGAAAATAGTTGGTCAGGTGGAGGAGGCAGAAGGTTCATGCCTCATCAGGGGAGATGCTGGTGTGGAGTGATGTTGCTCAGACATCAGAGAGTCCAGAGTCCAGTCTTGCGATGCAAGCTGCAGGAAACCAGTTTTCATCATTTCTGCTGCTTATAGAGCTAGGCATTTCATTTCTCCTGGGAGAAAGGAGAGAAGCACTGGACTGTTCTCTACTCCCAGGCTGTCATTGCTGTGTTTTACCTGTTTATTTATTTACTTACCGAATTGCACTGTCAGTTATGATTAATTTAGGTTTTGCTGATGCCGCTTACTGCATAGAAGACTTTTAACAATGACCTGTGCAACGTGGAGCCTGTCACCCAAGTTTTCTTTGCTGCCTGTTTTCGTCTGTTCGTGTATCAGAGGGGAAAGAACGGCTCTGCTCCTCAGCAGGAAGATGACTACTAATGAATTAGGTTGTATCAAATGGATTGTGAGACTGAGATAACCTGCCATAGCAGGGTTCCCAACTGTAACCATGACAAACATCCTGAGATTTATTGGTGGTAGAACTTATAGTCATAACCCAGAGAGGAAGGTAACGGTTAGACAGACTCAGACTGACTATGGAATAATAGTCCATTCTTTTTTCATTTTTTCCCTCTCTCAGCTATGAAGTAAACCCTTAACATCACCTCTTTTTCTGGACATCATTTGAAGATAAAAATAAGTGATTTTTGTTGACAGAAAGTCTATTTTCACTGAGAGCTGTATCAAAAGAGATCAAGCAGATATCATCTCTCTGGAAAATCCACATTAAAATCTACTGTCTGCCAGTGTCCTTCCAAATGGCAGAATATGTTCAAAAGTAAGACATTTTTCACTCCTTTATAAGTAAGTGAAGTAAGCTATGAATTTATGTGCTTTCTTTAATAAGGTCCCAAACTTGTGCTTTGGAAAATGGTGGCAGTAAAGCTGTACTATATCACAGTTATGGGGATACATCTCTCTGGTTCTCACTGGACAGCCTTCCAGCCTGCATGATCTCAGATTTAGTAGAACCAGTAACATTTAATATCTACAATTTTCACAAAGTTTTGTGCCTTTCAAATGTTTCTTCTGTCTCAAGATGTTCACGGTAAGTTTGCAATACAATGCCTATGGAAATGATTCAGCAAGAGGAGTATGGGGACCCCTCCTGCACAGCAACTTGTTAATGAGCTGCGTTTATCTTTTACGTAGATTTGACTTCTCTCATGTAGTATTTTTGTAGCCAAGCTTTTTTAGCTAACCCAAAGGGATCAAGATAGAGATAGAAAGCAGACAGTATGTTAGTGGAAGAAAAGGTACAAAACACGGTCAAAGCTTGTAAGAAAAATTAGATGGAAAAGTTTCATTATCTTTTGAAAATTCATTAATTTTTCTGAAAATTTGTGTTGAGGAAAAAAAGATGAGACCCCGATGAAACATCTCATTGACATTGTCTCCACCTGTGACTTCTAGACCTATTAAAACTATTCAAAACTCCCCTTATTCTCAGAGGAAAAGAAATAGAGAAGCAATGGGAGAATTTTCAAGTTTCAAAAAGGTTCTTTTTAGTTACAATGCAAAATAAAAATAAAGTGTGATTTAAAATCTTTAGAGCATACAGCTGAGGTGAAAGTATCTGGCTTTTTTGCTTGAATTTCAAACCAAAATATTTTGAATACACAAATTGTAACTTTTTTCCTCGAGTAAAACCATGCAAGAATTTGAAAACCTGCTTTTTTTTGTTTGTTTGATTGGTTGGTTGGCTTTTATATGTATATGAGGAAATCTATCAGGGCTAAGTCTTTTCTACAAAATTTTTTAGCAAGTCAAGATATGCCACTGAATAGGTGGGAACTGTTAATTGAAAAATTTCTCACCACCCCTACAAGGAAGACTTTGATGTTTTTGATTGCAATTAGGAAGAGCGTCCTCTGGAATGTGTGAGTTGTGCTTCCTGCTCTTCCTTTCATCTTGATCAGAATGGTTACTGCATGCTCAGAGCTTCAAACAGCCACCTCTTTCAGTTTTAACAAAGTATGACCAAATTACCCATGTAAGTTTTAAGAATGTTATAAACATTTCAATAGCAGATTTTTGAAGAATGAATGGCCACTCTGCTGTGAGCTGTTTAATATGTTGCATGTAAACTATTTGGTGGCAGGGTAATCAAGAATTAAGGATTACTTGGGACTCTGCATGGCTGGACGTGTTTTCCTTTTATATAGCCCTTGAGAGTTTCATTATCAACAGATAACGGCCATCACTGCTGTCATATATCCTTCTATTTATTGATTAAATAAAGAAAATCCACCAGAAAAGTACCTTTTTTTTTTTTACCTTAAAAATTTTCTGATGTTAGCCTGGAGGATATTCTTCATTTCAACTTTGATGATAAAATCAAGTTGATATAAGAGTTTACCAACGATTGTGCATGCTTACTATAGCTGATGTGTATTCAGAAGGTTTGCCTCAACTCAATGATTGTGGGAGAAGTATAAATGTATTTAAATCTGTATAACCGCTGTGTTGATGTATTAGCTGATACATCATCATGTAAGTATATTGATACAGATAGAAATTAGTTTAGTAGACAAATACTAGTTTGACATGTCTGAATGACTAATATGATGATAGCTAGGAAGAGATAATCACTTATGAGCAGATGTTTTACCTTTGAGAAAAAACCAGAAGGTCAGATAACATGGAGGAGGCAACAGGAAAAGACAGGGACAAGATAGCAGGAGCTGCTGGTGCAATTATTCAAAGAGAGAACAGTTCAAACTGACCTGGTTATAACTCAGCAATCTGGACCAAAGGTGAATAGTTTACTCCAAGGAAGACTACAATCCTTCCTCCAGAAGATGCCCCCAAAGACCACCACTAGATGACAGCGCACCTGCACCAGAGGGAGGAGACTTACAATAATGAATTCTTGGAACTGCTTTGAATAACCCAACCTTTTCTCAGAACTATGTATATTCATGACTTTGTGTAATAAATATCAGACTGCTTGTTGAAACAGTGTGCAAATTAGGAGACACATGCCCCTTTGCTCCCAGCGTTGCAATAAACATACCTGTTTTATAATGCTCTGTGAGTTGTGAAGTTGGTTTCTGCGAGCCAATATTAACACCTTTATATTGAGATAACTGTGTCTGCCTGAGCAGGCTGCAGTAATTCAGTTAAATCGGCTTTGCTATCAAGGTGGCTAAATGAAAGGGGGAAGTAAATGCTAGATACAGAGAAGGGCAGGTAATTTCTGTCACTACTTTAAAAACTGCTGGCTTTTCCAATCAACAACAGATTTTTGTAAAGAG
This sequence comes from Hypotaenidia okinawae, assembly GCA_027925045.1. Classification (NCBI taxonomy): domain Eukaryota; kingdom Metazoa; phylum Chordata; class Aves; order Gruiformes; family Rallidae; genus Hypotaenidia; species Hypotaenidia okinawae. Next base: position 87,633,337 of record BSDF01000003.1, read on the forward strand.
AACAGGCATTCTTACAAAAACTACGGTAAATAAAATGTCATTTTTATTGATAGTGATGCTATTTGCTCTAGAGAACTCTACTGTTTCAAGCGTTGTTCAGAACTTGCCAATCCTGTCTTTACCAGCTTTACGTTTCTCTGCAGCGAAGACATTAGCTGAGCCCTATAAAGTTAATATTTAAGGATCTCGGGGATCATTCCTTCAAAACTTTGGAAGAGTTTTTATCAGTAGCAACATTCTTTGTCGAGATGTACTTGCATTGCAAGACAGGGATGATTTTCCCATTAGAAACAAGGAAACCCTAAATTCTTTTTTATTCTGCTCTTGATAAAACACAAGATCATCTAGGCTTTGTGTAGGCTACATTTTCACCCCTGAGACTTCCCAGACCTGCAAAAAGGAAAAAAAGAAGTATGACACTAATTGAGTTTTCTTGTTCCTTTTCACATTTCAGAATCGTGACTCTGCTTGGGTTTCTGGACGTGATAGTTTTTCCTCACTCCTGCCAGGGGACTGACTCCCACATGCCGTTCCTCCCTTCAACCCTGCCTGCTTCCTCTTCACCTCCCTCTCAGAAGTCGCTTTTCTCTAGATATGGGAAAGCCATCATTGTGACCTGCTGTTCAAAGGGCTTTTTACAAGCTGTCTCTGCTCTCAGAGGTGCTTTCTTTCATGGGCTGGTCAGAAAGCAGGAGGCACAACTATCCTCTTCCAGCTGAGTCGTTTGCATCACCCAGAAAGGCAGATGTCCTCATGTTGTGTAGGTAACACATGTACACATCCGTGGAGGAGAAAAGAGTGATGGAGCAGTTGGGACAGAGCCAGGGGCCACCTGCAACCAACCTGCTGAGCTGAGACAGGGCGCTGAGGGGCTGTAAAATCTCACAGCATCAGTGAACGCTGGTGGAGAAGGGGCAAGCCATCCAGTTGCCATGGCTGTTCTCCCCCTGGAAGAAAAGGCTATAAATTATGGTTATGCTTTGAGAACGGCTTATTGCTACCTCATTTATCTGCCTGTTAGAGGCATTTTGTTTTTCTGCCTTTAATAAAAATAATGTTTGCTAAGCCATTTGTTTTGTATTTGCCAGTAGGGACAGTTTACCCACTAATTCATTTGCAGCGCCCATTACACCAGGACAGTTTTCCCAGGCTTCTGGGAGAGGACTGGTGTGGTGCTCCAGCAGTGATTTACCCTTAAATGTGAACCCACCTGTTACAATTTCCACTCAGGTCCTGGTGGAAGGGTTACAAAAGTGGCTCATATCAGTAACATACTTGCCTGCAGTGTTTATCCAGTACCTGTTTGAGAGGCAAAGGTTACTATGGACCACCAAGCTTGCACAGTTTCAATGTGAAAATTGGAAGGAGAAAGATTCTATATCCTACTACCAATCTGAGGATGCAAGTCCATGCTGGGGGAAGATGTTTTGGAGATAACCAGACTCAACAACTTGGAAGATGAGCTTTCTCTTGTGCCTATTCCTGCTTTAACTACTGAAAGGCTTTCAGAGAAAGAGGTGTAAGGAGTATATTAATGTCCTTGCAGAGTGTGGCAGAGATTTACATCAGAGATATTTATTTTTTTTAAATAAATAGACAGAAGGTTGTTGAATTTCTACCAGAACTTCTGAACTTGCTTAGAACTTCAAAACCAGTTTTAGGTTGAAGAAGGTAAGTCAAACAACGAAGGAAAATATTCAAACCCTCCCCTGCCCCCCAAATAAAAGGAGAGGGGAAAAAAGTGATATGTCAGTTTAATATTAAAGTTAAAAGGCTTTGATGGTGAGGAGAACTTTGTAGGAGAAAAATGATGAGGGTGACAAATCTTTTAAAGAAGGGAAAATGGAGCGCTATTTTTAAATTTCTTTTATTCTTTTCAGATTGTGGTATTTTACAGAGCTTTACAGATGACAAAGCAGCTGCTTCCCCTGTGCTTGACTGAATGCTTTCACCACACACCACTGGGTAGGGTTTTTTCTCTTTTTCGTTTGGTGTCACATTGATCTTCTTTTGTTGTGCTGCCTCTAACATGCCATTAGGTGCCTCTGGCTGCCAATAGTGAGGGAGAAGATTGGGTTCTGGTGGGTAAGATGCCATTAGGCTCTTCCTGACATGACATAATATTATGGCCTGTGTCTACTCTTTGAAGATATTTTGAGAGGTAGAATCACCTTATAATTATTGATTTTACTGCTTGTACTGAAGGAGTTTCTAGGGGCTAATATCCAGATCTGTTGTACAGATGTTGCACAAATGGATATTAAGAGGCAACACCCACCTCCCAGAGCTTTCCTTTGAACAGGTGAGACAGGACAAAGGCAATCATTATCCCCAGTTTGCAGCAGGTATCCTCCAGTGCCACACAGAAATATTTGAGCAAGCTGTGAATAGAAGTAATACGGGCAAAGGAAAAAAATACTACATCTGTTCTTAAATAACCACCTTCTCAAAACCTCCCAGGTGAAGCGGCATGCTAAAGCAGTAATGTAAGGAGTGGGCAACACCTGAAAACAGAGTTAATCAGTCATTAGTCAGCCTGGCATCTCTCATTCATATTAAAGATATTGATCACTGTCACCAGTTGCCCCAGAAAATCAAGATTACCTGCTTGCCAGTTTTCAGGGGTACACCAATAAAGCTCATGCTGCCGGATGCACTGCAGAGCAGCTTCTGTAAACATGTTCAGAACAGGTTTATTTTCCTTCCTCAGATCTTCCCTTAAAATAGTCCTCTACAATTCTAATTTCTGCCAGGACATGACAATGACTCCACCAGTTGTGTGTGGATGCTGCTGCCTATCATGTCCATCAATACTGTCTGGTTCTTATCTGTCTGCAATGGTCTTTTGTCTCATCCTGAAGGCTGTGGGTGGCTAGGGCAACATTTCCAATCTGTATAGCACTTCACATAGCAGTAACTTTGTAAATGTTCTGTTTCTAGGTCCCAGGTCTAATACATGCATTAATAACCACTCATAATAAGCAATGAGAAAGCTTTCTCCAATTGCATCTCTATGCTTTCAGACCCAAATACTCCCCCACTGCCCCCCTCCTTCTGCTACCCCAAACACACCCAACACAGTTTGCTATATGAGAGACCAATTTACAGTTGTTGATATTCAGGATGCTTGTCTTGAATAATTGAAAATAATTAATTTCTGTGGAGAAGCAGTAACCTCCAGCGGTCATTTAGAGTCCAGTCATGTTCTAACAGACTCAAGTCAGAGCAGTATTAGGTCCTTAATTTATACCTGGATTTAAAGTTGTCCTTGAAGCCCTAAATTATACATTCATAACCAATTTCTCATACAACACAGAGCTGCTAGAACTGTGCTCCTTCAAAGGTTTATTTTGCAGTTATTTACCTTTGCCAAGGGCCTTGAGATTCAGAAATATAAAATCCCAGTGAAAATGAAAAGCAATACCAATTTTTAGTGAAAAGCACCCGTGCTATAATTCTTTTAAGGAAACAGTGCAATTTGTGTAGTGTCTGAACTTGGCTTAGCATTGTCATCTAAGGGAATAGATCTTTTCTTCTTTTTAAAGCAGGGGACATCTGTCAGTTAGAGGGAAGGCTACAACTATTTCCTCATCTATTTTAATTTTTTTTAAAGATGTTAGAGTCTGCAGTTTGACATGCATTTTGGAGTTGCTCTACTTTGACTAGTTAGTAATCATAGGAAAGATGGATGGAAGGGACCTCGGGAGGACTCTCGGTCTGTCTCCTTCAAGGCCAGGACAGCTCTGGTTAAATCATTTCACCCCTTGGCCTCCTTGAGGCTGCAGTCCCACAATACAGAGGGACAGGGAAGGTTGAAGTTTTGTGTCCCTTTGTGGTTCCTATTTGTATTAAGCATCCCGATGGGATCTGGTGTGGTAATGGAGCTGCTGTATGTTGCTGATAGTGTGAGGATTGCTGAGACCAGTGTGACTTTTCCGTTTCCTTTGGCAAATTGACAATTAATATTTGACAGCTCAGAGGCCAAATCTTCAGAGTGCTACCTTGAGTTGCAACACATTAATCTGAACAAGCACAGTAGAATTGGCCTCTCCGTTGCTGGGTTTGCAAGGGGGTTGAGGGGACACCACTGAGTATGACTTGAGGGATCACAATCTTTATTGTCCACTGGGTAAGGTAGATTATTACCTGCAAGTTGATCCTCCTTGCCAACATCTCCCCTTCTCCCACCCATGGGGGATCTGCTCTGCCTCTGCTGTGAAACCAAATTCTGCCTATGCAGGAGGGACTGCTTGTACTGAAGGAGTGCATAAGAGCTCCCACATAAATGAGGTGGTGCTTAGCCAAAACAGGGAAAAGAAAACACTGATGAAATTAAATGGGAGATAGCAGACAAAAGTAAAAAAAAAAAAAAAAAAAGGATGGCAAACTGTGATTAATATGGGAAAATAGGTAATAAAAAGAGCAAAGTCAAAATACAAGTAATTAAAAAAGACCATAGGCAACAATGACACTAAGAAAGATGGCAATTGCCAACACAGCCAACATTAGATATGCTGCCGCTGGCTTGTTTTCAGGGGGAAAGCAGAGACAAAACAGATGACCTGTTAGTTCTGGTCTCTGAGTCCTGCTTTCCTTCACTTAAGGATTACTTCTTATCTTTGTTTCTTCTAATGAGGACTGCAAAACCCAGTTGGGGATTTACGGACTGTTTTCCTTGATTTTTGTTGTTTCTCTCATCTGTTTTTCTGTATGACATTGTGATAATTGTTATCATTGTCTATCTTTAAATGGGTCATTTGCAGGAAAATTACACTATGTGCCTGTCTGAAGTACCAGCTAATAGAACACTCAGAAGACAGTCAGCCATGGTCTCCTGGTGGCAAAGAAAGAGAAAGATATGCTGGTGAGATTCATGGAGTGAGTGGGGACATACTCCAAATTAGAGACCAGCGTACACAAGTGGTGATACATGGAACTATGATATTGTTTTTAAAGTAGATGAGTCATTCTTGTTTGCCTTCAAAATACAAAACCCCCTATGCCATCCTGCAGGAAATTTAGTTTTCTACTCAGTTACAGTCTGGCTGGAGAAATGGACTGTGAGCAGCCATGAGGAGGACTTGGGAGTGTTGGTTGATATAAAACGTGAGCCAGCAATGTGCTCTCAAAGCCCAGAAAGCACATTGTCTCCTGGATAGGTTTATCAAGGTTCCCACTGTCTCTCTTTTGGTTTTGTTTTTAATTTATTGACTTCAGAATTTAGTTTCTGTATATTAATAGCCTATGTGGAATTGATGCAAATCAATATGTTATTGTTGCATACAAGGACATACATAAATATGATTTTCTCCAGGGTTAGGAAAGATTTATGCCTTTACAGTCTGTTTCATCTTTCTGCTCTCTGTGTAGTCCAATGGTAACATAAATAATATTAAAACGATGCACTGACTTTTGTCCGTGTTCCTGGTTAGTTAAATTATTAATAAACGCTTAGTGCAAGACTGATCTCAGCTAACTTTGGCAGGCTGCAGTGCATATATTTATATCTGATTTAGCTTTTTAGGGCTCCCTATAGTCAGTGTGGGAAAAACTATCCCAAGAAGTGATGCACATCATGAGTTTTAGGCACATTCTTTAAATGAAATGAATTATGCCCTGTAAGTGCTTTTCTTCAGCTAGCTCCAATCCAGATGTCTTAATTTGGAGAGAAGAATCCTACCCTTTCTTCAGTTTGTGCAGTTTCTGTGTGTATCTAGATCATTGCTTTGGATGACTGTTAGCCTGAGGGGGCTGACGGCACTCTCCTCCTCTGGTTTGAGGTGCTGCAGAGACCGATCTCCCTTCATGTGCACCCACTGACTCCTAAAATAGCCTCGTTTATTTATTTAATTATGAACATCCTCAGTTGCTTTCTGTGAAGGTGCCTAATTCTGCTCATGCTGTGTTAAACGCTTACTGGACTCAATCTTTCAAAAATGTGGCAGAAGAAAGATGAATGTTATGACTCTGGTTTCTCTCATGTGGGAAAATGGTTTGAGAAGCTCTGGCAGTTCCTGCAGAGAGGAGCTGGAGCAGCACTCCAGCACTGGATGGACTACACTTAGGTAGCAAGATGCCTCATGACTGTGAAGAAGACCAGGGTCAAGCAATAGACGGGAAGGGATTTTTATTTTTTTAAATGATGATTTGGTTGGAGGTCCGTTAGTTCTGCCTCAACCTCATACCAGTAGCCCAAGTTTCTTTACTGGACATAGCTGTTAGTAATATTTGCAACACAGGGATTTATAGACAGAAATCTAATCACTGCATTGCTTCTGCAAATGTAGCTGTATCGGAAGCAAACAGTGCATGAATTATACGTCTCGGCAGGATTGATTGTGCCCTTAGGAGCTATCAGCAGCACCCAGAGAACAATTACATTCTCCAGCTCCCAATAATGAGGTTCTATTTAGAAACAGAAAGTCATTATGTAAAACTTTGAGAAATGATACAATTACATTACATTACACATAGTTTTGTCATAGGCCGTGCTTATTACATAAAATTTAAATGTCTTCTGAGAGAGAATTCTGTAGTGCTGGTTTCCCACTCTTGTGTTCCAAGGCACTTTGCCTTTCTGTTAAATGATGAGAGAGATTTAGTATTCTGAAAATTAAAAAAAAAACCAACCTGCTTATAAGTAGGAGGGTGTCCGAAAACAAGCAATTATCATATTAATTATTAGTTATATGAATATTAAAAATAACCTTTTAATTTGCCATCACCTATTTCATATTTTGTTTTATTCTGTTATCACAACAAGATGTAACTGAAAGAAGTGAACACGGGCATCATACTTCTAAGGCTGTTCATCTTGTGTAGCCAGTTTGATTTCTTTGGAATTGTTTGTGGATTTAAATTTAAGCTTTATTTTTCCTTTGCCATTCTTTTGCATTCCCTTTGGCATGCTAACTTCAGCTCAGGCCTGGCTGAAGCTGTGTGTTGGGAAGAAAAATGAGTTGTGTCCAGCTAGTCTGTGCAGTGTTCAGTGCAATAGGTCCCAGGGCAGTGCTCTGGTGAGTGGCCGAAACACGGGGCCAGACCAGCTGCCACCCTCTGTGTGGAAGCAGACCTGGGTGGCAGTGGGTAGCACCACACATGGTCAAGGCAGATCTGCACTTACGTGGTCTCTCTTACTTTACCTATGGAAAGTGAGACTCAGGGAGGCAGGCTGGTGGGAAATGCTAACGTGGTATTTAAAAAAACCCTCAATAGCTCTCCTAAATCTTAAGGACTTTCATCTGAGGCTGGAACTTCAGGGAGCATGAGTTAGTGCCTGAGCAACCTGGTATTGCCTGTGTGCAGCTCATTGCTTTCACTAGCAGATCTCAGCTAAACTAGCTTTTCCCTGAAGGGGAGATGTAGGACATGCTTCATATTAATCCTTCTATACCTTCAAGACTTTTTATTTAACCAGGATTCTGCCACAGTTTGATAAGTGATTGATGCTTGTTTTTAAAAAGGTCCCCAAGACCCCATAGGAAGTAGAGGGTTAATTGTATATGACCCATTGAAGAGGCTCAGTCCAATAGAAAGAAAAGTTTAAGTGCATGAAGAGTCTGTTGTTTAAAGGCAGCCACTTTCCACACTCCTATTTCTGTCTCAGAAATTGATTGTGGATGGTTTCAACAAATGTGTTTCATCAAGAACTCACATTAGTGGCTTGAATTTGGGTTGATTTTTTGCCCTCGTGTTCTCCTGGTATTGTGTAGCATGTTACTTTCTGAAATTAATTCTGTGGCAACCACATTATGCTAACAGCATGTGAGTGTGTTTGCATGCTGGGAGAGTGGGGCTCCATTGGAAAACCTGGGAGAAGGCTGGCAGTCCAAGGGGAGATGGCAAGACCTGGTTCATCATTTACATCTTTAGATTTGTACTTAAGTCTTACGGCACAGAAGCACTGAAGTATTTCCCGCAGACTTTTCAGTGCTGTGGGTATTTAGCAGCCTCCTGAAGTAATTAATTTTGATTTTGGCTTGACTGAAATTAAGACTCTCAAGATGTTATTAGTGTTCAGGTCATGTATCATACAAGACAAAATTGTATCTCCATTTAGACAATTTCATATTATGACTTTCTTTTCAGTGTTGTTCTTCTCTATAACAGAAGCTTTCAAAAGCTGAAAGAGACAATTAATTTTATTTGAATTTCATTGAGGCAGGTAGTTTTATAAGTACACAGATATGAAGTTAGGAAGTCCTCAATTTTTTATGTTGGTCTTGCATTTGATGTAGAAGGATACTCTTTTTTCCAGGTGCTTTGACATGGCACACACGGTAGGAACTGACCGTGTGTGCCATGTCAAAGGAACAAATGATGCTGCCAGAGAGGCTGACGAGGTGTCCACTTCCCCTTTTCCTCATCAGTTGCTGCTGTGCCATTATATTGTTCATGAATGAGTTCCTCTATATAGTCTGCAGCCTCCTGGGTGAGCTGATGTTGGGTTTTCTTACGCTGCATTTGTTCAGCATCTGAATGGTGCTGAAGCCATCTTTGCAGTGCTGTTCTCCCCAGTCTGGGTGTCGGCTGCGTAGGAGTGAGCTGCGAGGCTGCCAGGTAGATGCATGTGAGGATGGCCTCCTCATCTCTCTGCTAGGAAGGTTTTGGGGTCCCCAGCTGGGCCAAGCTGCTGTATGCTCAGGGATCACACCTCCTTCTGCTCTGGGGATAAGGACCTGCTTGGGATGTAGAAAGCTTACTCCTGTGAAATACTCAAGCATTTCCATGTGAAAACAGCTCAGATCTAGGGGATCGTGAAGGGTTTTAGTACCAGTGGTGAAAAATGTTTTGCAAGAACCCTCTGCTTGGGATCCCTAGTGCTGTTGGTACTGGAGATCATTTTAACGAGCTAGCAATAGCCATTGCTGTGGAGTGCTTTATATATATATACAGTATATTTTCTCTTTAAATAGGCTTTGTTTACCAAACAGGATCAAGTCGTGATGTAAACTGTAGTGGGTAAGAAAGGCAGGTAATAGTCCTGTACCTGCAAGCTTCATCCCATCATGAGAGTAAGTGCTACTGTGTGTGGAGGAGCAAACAAGTCTCAGTGGTTGTCTTCCTGCTTTGGCACTTTGCCCCTTTTATGCCCTAGGAGCCATTTTCCAGTGTTTTAGTCACCAGCACTGCTGAGAGTTCTAAAAATGTATTAAAATTTTAAGTAGGTCAAAGCCCCCTAGATTGGTCATGAAAACAGCATGGTTGCATTTTGATGGTATTTTTCCTTTATTTTGATATATTCTCATGAATAAAATGCTTTATGCCCTACTAGATTCTATCCAAGTTAATAAATTGTTGTTGAAAGCATGGAATTTCAGAAGCCTGTCATTAGCATCTTGCATAAGCTGCATTTTGATGTGGCAGTCAAACCAAATTAAACTCTACCATGCACAGACAACAGTTAAATGGCTGCCCTCTTCATAGTCATCCTAGACAGTGCCGTTATGCAAAACTCAGTGTTACAGAGGTTCTGGGAAGTGACAATTGTACAGTGCCCCCACCCTTGTGTAGTACCACCCATGCAGTAACTTCAAAATGTGTATGCTGAAAAGACCATTAGGTTAGGTTTTGAGGGCTTTTTGGGTGGGGTTTTTTTGTTTTGCTTTTTTTTTTAAGCAATATGAACTTATAGCAAATTAAATGTCTTCTTTTCATAAACTTTGAAATTTTGAGTGTCTCAGTAGGAGCTCCTGAAATTTCCTCTTTCATTGCTAATCCAACCTTTACTGAGATCCCTAGGCATATAGATGAGAACTTAATATACATCAGTGTTTCTGACATACTTGCTCTCTCTGTCCACAACTTTTGAATTTCTGAGGACTAGAATAGCTGAGTAAACTTTCAGGTCCAGAACTGCTGGTGAATAACCATGACACTTGCAGCAGCTCTGAGCACTGTTCAGCCCTGAAATGCAGGGAGCTGTTTCGGTTCCTCAGCTGCCAAGTAATGCCTGCTCTGCTCTGTGCCTCCTACGAAGTGCGAGATTGTTTTGTTTTCTTTCATGTTATCTGATAAGATGTCTGTGTAGATCCCACTTATTTCTGGAAAGCTGCACAGCATTTTAAAATTTCCAGCTCTTTTATGAGGAACAATAGTTTTCACATTATGCAGTGGTTTGGTTTTCAGTCAAAGATTCGTTCCTGGAAACAAGTCATTAGAGGAGATGATTCCCTTATTTTAGAAGGATCCCCCCTACCCTCCCTCCCCAGCAGTTAATTTTAGTGGCTGCAGCAGAAAACTCAAAATCATGTCTCAAAATCCAAAGTAAAATCAAAATGTAAGCAAAAATAATCCAGCATTTATGTTTTTAAAGCCCAGATTCTGACACAATTTAAGAAAAAAAAAGTTCTTGCTTTATAGTCTGATCATTTGTAATTGGTAAAACTGATGCTGATAGGACAGTGTGACATAGAGCCACACACTCTCTGTGGATATAGGTCTTCATTTTAATCCCCTCTTCTGTCTATGCCCTCCTAGGGAAGCACATTGTATGTGGTGTAACATTGGGGTTTCATTTCACATTATTGAAGCTCCAGATTCAAGAAAAACAGATGCACAGACTGAGAAGATTCCTGGGGCAGAGAGTGAGCATATCTGTTTTTGTAAAAAATATTGGAAAAACTTAGATAGAAATGGTGTGGAAGGTTTGGAGGAATCTCCATCATGAAAAGTTTTAAGAAAAGTTTGACAAACCCCTTTCAGGAAAGACTTTGGGACAGAGAAACATTTGAGTAGGGGATGGACAAAATGGACTCTTAAAATCTCTTTTAGTTCTCTGTTTCTCTATTTTCTGCTCTTGGACTCTGTAAGGGTGTTCTGAGTGACTCTTAAATCTAGTTCTTTTTCCCTCTGAAGATAATATTAAATCACAGACAACAAAATTTAAATATGTCTATGTAATTACTTTTATCTACTAATTGTGTAAGTCATTAGAGAAGTAAAACTCTTTTACATAAAAACATCTTTTACATAAAAGCATCTTGATAAGCATTACTTCTGCTTCTGGTTTTAGATTGTTTAATACCTTCCCAAATGATCCAATCTTTTTGCTGATCACAATGTTACTACTGTTGCCAGTTACCTTTTGGGATGATGGTGTACAATTAGAAATTTTCCAATCTCATGAAAAGTTCTCCAGTGATCCAAATTATACCAAATTCATATCCACAGATCAGCTTCATGGCTGATTCTCTAATGTTCCTTTTGAGGCAGCAGTCCTGGTCTAAGTAAACCCAATGAAATCTCTTGCACACTTGGGTTTCACTCTGGAAAAATGAGACTGAAGGATGGGGCTGTGTGTATGCACACAAATGGGCTGGCATGTTCAGAAAGATATTAAGCTCTGTGGTAATACAAAAACTTAAAACTTCAGTGAATTGTCTGCTAGTTTACCAGTTCAACAGAAAAGCAGCTTAAAATTTTGCATTTCCTGTGGCATCTATATTACAACAAGAGTTAACACTGATTTAAAAATAGCAAATGAAAAGATTTCTATTTTATAGAGGGGATGATCTTGAATTTTAGGTGTGAGAATACCAGAGATAGAGTTTTTGTTTTCCATACTGCTGAAGATGATGGCAGTAGTGAAATAGCAGAGATCAGTTATAACAGTTGTTTTGATTAAAATGGTATTTACCTTTTTGCTCTTTCATCTACCATCAATCTTAACTGGATTAAAAGCAATATCCAATGGCAAGTATTCATTATTAAAGTGATTTTCCAAGTATGTTTAGTGAGATGAGCAATCATGTGCCACCTTTGACAGTAAAACTGATGTGAGAATACACATAATTGTTAATTACTTTCCTTTTACTGGTGAGCTGGAATTAAAGGGAATAAAAATACTTTTTTTTTTTCCCTGTGTGATGACTACAAGAAGTACATTTCTCAAAAGGAATCACCACAGCGGTGTACAAAGGAGCACTTTGGCAAAAAGAAAGATAAACCTATTTGCAATCTTCAAATCTTCAAGTCAGTTTTCCTCATCTGAGGGGCTGAAGTCAAATATCTTTTATAACCATATTGATGCATTTTTATAAGTGGATGTGCTTTATACACTCTTTATACATCCAGTGAACATGAACTTTGCTTGCTCAAGTCTTGTGAAAACCACAGAGAAATTTATCTTCTGTCCTGTGGGATTTGTGTAGCTAAACCAACAGTGCAACCATGCACATATGGATTTGGATTAGAAACTGCAAAAATTCTAGGATATCAATAAAAGGTAAGATTATTTGAAAAAGTTTTATATTCTTTATATTCATGTTTATGTTCTTATCTTCTTTGGCTTAAATGGTGAAAAAAAACTAAACAGGGAAAGATCTAAAAGTGACACTTTAGAAGAGCAGACACCTGTTTGCATCTGGTATGTAGAGAGTGGTGGCAAATATTGGATTTAGACATCACAAAGATAGCACCCCCTCCTGCTCCCAGCAGGAATTCTGTGATTGATCTCAGTGCTAATCAGATCAAACAGAAAGACAAAAGGCATGTAGAAGTGGATGAAAGCAAAGAGGTAAAAGGACCAGACTAGCAAAAAGCTGACTGCACTGATACAGGGGGATGGAAGTCCTTAGAATTAGACCTTGCATTGAAAAACACGACACCCCTGTTCAAAATGTATAAATTACTCACAAAAGAATTGATATGCATAAGTGTTCTACCTGCTTCATGAATGTATTAATAGCTTGTTTATATGGATATATATGCACCTATAGCTGTTTCGTATTCTGCATAAAATAATTGTTTATCAGTAGCCTTTCTAACAAATAAAGAGGAAAATTTGAATTATTTTGCAATAAAATAGACCAGGCCATACCTAAACCAGCAAAATCTGTCCGAGGTTTAATGTGAAACAAGAGCTTCCACTCATGAGATGTTTTTTAATTTATCCTTTTGTCGCACACAAGCACATCATTAACATTATTCAACGTTATGAGAGCAATAGTACCAACAATAAAAGATAATGCAATAGGATTTTTATTTAAATTTAGATTTGATTAATGGTCTCCTTGTAAAATTTTACCAGACAGGAATAGAAATCAGGTGGAAGCAAATGGTTATTAAAAAAAATAATCTTTGTTCAGTCCACATCTTGAGAGAAGATCAAAAGAGGTTTCAGTGAAAGGCTTTTGAATAAAATGTGGCTTTGTTTGCATGTGATGCTTCCCAGTGTAGAAGGGAACCTGTAGGCAGACTTTTTTTCTACCTTGGGTCTCACAGGAAAACCTATGTGACAGGGATCTTAAAGATGTGGCAGCCCTTACCAGGGAAGAATAAGGGAATCATTGATCTATGGAGCCTGTTTCCCTCCATATGTCCATCTTGTGTAATTCCTTCCCCCCGCCCCTGACATCTGCTGCCAGTTTCAGTAGTTTCCAGGCTCTTTCTCTAGTTGATATACAGACAGGCAGTGATTCATTCCATTGACTTTAGAAACTTACTTTGGAAGGAGCATTAGGTGCTAAGGCCCACCTGTCCCCATGGAAGAGGGAGCTTCCTAGCTTAAACTAAATGTCAGATTTAAACTTGAAGATTGTTAGTGTTTCTCAGTATAATTCAATGTTATTCTGTTGTTCTCTCTAGTATTAATTTATCACTCACTGTCATGGTTCCTTCTTGCAGCACAGCTCCAAGTACTGTGTCACTCCTCGGCTCCCTCACTCGAGCATCTAGACATGGAAAAGGAAGATGCCTTCGCCAACCTAGGGCATGGAGCCATCAGATGCCACATTTGACTGGAGGCTGTTTCCATGGGATTTGTTGTCTCATACTCACTGCTTTCTCTAAATGAATATTGGGTTTTTTGTTTTTTGTTTCCTTCCCCAGAATCCTGGTAACTCCTACCTATTTTGTTGCCATAGAAGAAAAAAAAAACATTGCTTTGAAATCTAGGGGGAGAGCTAATGCATGCATCACGATTTAATGAATGATCTACTTTGGGTACCAGATCAAGGCTGGCAGCCCTATTGCAGAACAGTGAGGACTCTTGACAGGTTGGATGCCTTAGTCCTTAGTAAAGAACAAGCTATTGCAACTCCAGGTGCCTCTCTGGTTTCTTTGGAACTGGCTTGAGTTTCTCTGTGTGGCACTGCATTGTGTTGTGCAGGCATATTGGTAGAGTTAACATGTGCACAATAAGCAAAGGTCGCCAGTGAAGAAGGGTTAGATAATTTTATGCAGAGAAGTTTCTTAGAAGAGCTGAGGAGCTTATGACAGAGAAAGAGTTAGCTGGCTGAAAAATTTTATCTAAAAAGGCACAGCATGTGCCTTAATCAAGCACTGTGACATGATTATTTTTGAAAATATTTTGGCAAGATCTGACATGTAACAAAAAATTTGCAATTCCTATTGCGTGAAGTCCAGTACTAGTACTGAAAAAATATTCTGGCTTAATTAATCAAGTCCCATTTATTTGGAATTCCACTTTCTCCTGGGTGGCAAGAGAGATGACGAACAGCATTGAAATAAACAGAACCAAATTACTAAGCACAGAATCATAGAATCACAGAATGTGTAAAGTTGGAAGGGACCTTTAAAGATCACCTAGTCCACCTCCCCTGCAGTAAGCAGGGACCCTTCAACTAGATCAAGTTGCTCAGAGCTTAGTCAAGCCTGACCTGAAATGGCTCCAGGATGGGGCCTCCACCACCTCTCTGGGCAACCTGTTCCAGTGCCTCACCACCCTTACAGTAAATAACTTCTTCCTAACTAAGACCAAGAGTAGTTTCCTTCCCTGTATTAGGGAAAGGAATACTGTCTGTAGGTTGGCCACAGACACGTGATAACAGCATGTTGTGAATATTGACTGAGACTGCTGGGGAAGTCTACAAGTACCAAACTTAGGTGCAAGATTCATGAGGGTAGTCTCCCAAAACTTCAGCTGTTGTTGTTGGAGAAATGAGTATCCTCTGAAGGTAATTCAGAGCTGGAGCATAATTTAGTTTCTCTGAATCACCATATGCAGAAGAAACAGCCTAAGCCTTGCCTAGCCTTTAACCTCAGGGGGAAACCTTAGGTTAGGAACTCCTAGTTGTGTCTAGGTATTTGAGCTTTAAAAGTCTAAAATACATTTTTGTTTGCTTTCCTCTCTTTCCTTCACTTCTTCCCTCTCCATATCTCTTCAAAATCCAGCAGACAGTAGTTTGGAACTCATATATTGCTCCTTGTGTAGCCACTTATTATGTATGTCAAAGCTGTATGCACTCCATATTTTGCTTTAAAAGTACTGACAGAATGTTCTGAGCAACCTTTGGTTATTAATATACCATAATGGTGTTCACAAGTTTGGGTTAAAAGAGATTCCCAGAAGTTTCTGTGGCACTGCCAGAACTGAAATGAAAATGAACATTTAAACTATATTGAAGATGGAAGGTTATATACTGTTGGCCATGATCTTGTTAGAGAAGTCCAAGTAATAGTAGGCCTAGATAAGAGTTGAAATCTGCCTTTGAGAAGCCTAAATCTTCCTCAAAGTTACATTTTCATCTAAATGACACCTTCCAAGGACAGCCCGGGTGTTGGCTTGCAATAGGTTTGGAAGTAATTTTGATTCAAGTTTCTTGTTGCTTGTTTGTGCAGGTCTCAAGGAGAAGGATAAAAAGAATCGTGAACAGAGCTTTTAATTTTTATTCTTTTTTTGTCCTATGTTGCTACTAAATTATTAATGCCATGTCCTCCTTCTCCCATGAGTTCTTAATTTTAAAAGAAACATTCCCACTAGGCATCAGTTTGTTTATTATGAAACCTAGCATGTACCTCTCTGAGATAATGATCTAAAGATAGAGCTGAACTGCTCAGAAGTGATCACCATCATGAGATTGTACACCCACTGAAAACTTCTGCTCAACTGCTGCCTAGCTTGGAGATGTTGAAAGGTCTGACAGTTGATCAATGGTAAATCTGCTTTAGTTTGATCTCTCCTCTGCTCTACCAGGTTGTGCACAGCACAGAGTCCTACCTCTAGGCAAAGCACTGAAAACTCTGAGAAGAGTCTGAAACTAAGTCCTGCTCTCCCCTGCCTTTACAGTGGGCCAGGGAAGGTGATCCCTTGGGAACACACGAGAATGGAGTCACAGTCATATCATGGGATACAGGATATTGTGATCCAGAGCAAGGATCTGAGTTGCCCCCAGAAGGACTTGCCTGGGGGAGTGAAGTTTGCATATCTGTTACAAGGAGGTCATTAACTACCGCAGATGCTCCCATCCCAGATGCAATACTGATTGTAGGTCTGCCCATTTTGTGGTGTCAGAGAAGGTGCAGCTACCCAGGGAATTTGCAAGGCATCTTAGTGTGGCAAACAACCTACCTTTGGACAGTTCTAGTACAAAGGAATCCATGACTGGGGTGTTCTTCACAGTGGCTTAGTCCAGCTAGGAGACAACCCACCAAGCCTGTAACACATGATAAGTGATGCTGAATCAGAACACGCAGAATGTATTTCATTGATCAATCAAAGGTCAATTTTTTCTGTGAGGTAATACATAAATTTCCTGCACTGCACGTTGGAAGGAAAGTTTGAAGGTAACCTGACCTAATGAATTCATTTCTGCTCAGGTCCCACTGTGCCTTTTCAGTGTCTTTGTCTATTTGTATCTGTTCAGTGAAGGCAGCTGGTGGAACGCACGTGCAGTGTCTTGGGAAACAGACTGTGATGCACTGTGAGGGCCAAGGCAAGCTGTGACCGTGCTGAGCTATCTGTTGTGCAATTGAAGAATGGCTTGTTAATTTACCAAGGTTGTATTTAGCAACTCATTCACAAGAATTCAGAAACCATTTTTTTCAGCTGGCACCTTTGCTTCCCTCAGTGTAGATTTCTGTTTGTCATCAATTTGCCTCAGATTTTTTCAGCATTCTTTCTGAATTTTTTCAGGCCAGCCAAAGCTGACAGCTGTTTCAAGCAGGTGGGAGACCAACTTCATTACTTCTTTGCTGTCAGCAGTGTAATCTATGTTTAAACGTGTATGCATACATATATTTATTTATCTGCACACATATTTCATTTTATAGCATGAAATTATCGGGCAGGAACTGTTCACTTAATATATCAAAGTGCTATGCACAACTATTGCACTATATCACAAAAGCAATTCGCAGTAAATCAAGTATGTATTTGCTTGTATAGGGCAAACTATTTAAAGCTGGAGTCTAAGCTACTTCAGCTTCCAAGTAATTGAAAGTTATCGTTTAAAACTACTGAACTTGTGTTTTGGCTCCACAGTAAATCACACTTTCAAGGTCCTGAGGTTTTGACTAGGACAGAGTGTGAAGTCTTTCAGAATTTGTGCACAGAAGGAAAAGAAAAATAAGCAGAAATGTTCTGCAATGCTCCATTATCCTTCACAGCCATTTTGTCTTTGCTCACACTTTAGACCTCTCTGCGCTCCACGAGATGATTCTAGACTCCCATTCCAGGCTCCTGCCCTTCTTTGCAAATCAATACTTCCATAGTATGGACCAAGCTGTAACTTTCCTTGCCACTGGCAAAGGAAGAGGTGAGCTGAGCTCCGAACAGCTGCTGTGATGTGACTGCTTCCCTGCACTCACCCCGAAGCAAGGAAGGAGGAGAGGGGATGCAGAAGACTCTGCAGATAAGCCTCCTTGTGTGTTGGCCAGTGACTAGCTGCTGAGAAGAAATGCTCTGCACTTCTTGGGTCCTCTCTGCATTACATCCTCTCCACCTGATGGATGAGTGGTGTTTTACCGTGTCCATCTTCGTGTGCTGTTCAGTCCTCTTTTTGCACTTTCTGTACTGAGGACAGAGAGGTCACTTCCAGCACCAGACTTCATCCTCTTCCAACTTTTGGTTGGGTGCTACTATCAAGCCCACAGCATCATGTTGAATTGGTCTTGCTGCTGGGATGCCAAATAAGATGAATTCATACTAAGCCTTTGACTCTTTTAGCAGGTTTGTTTTGAGTGGGTTATTTTCAGCTCTGCTTTTCAAACTTATTAATTATCTTTTGACAGTGCATAATTGCCCCAAATATCCCCCCTTAACTTTACCTTCCTCCATCTGACACAACAGGTGATACTTTAATTATTTATATGATGATAATCATGGTCAGTCATACTTTTTAAGGATTGGAGCAGTGAGTGATCTGAGACAGTTCCCATCGAAGGGGATAAAGGTCAGAGGAGGGAGTGGAGACCTTTGCCGATGGGCTTCTGGTAAAATATTGTTACTTGACTGGATTCAGACATGTGCTCTGCGCTGCTGTGCTGGCTGACTTTCAAAGCTCTGGGAAAGTGTTCCTGTGCCTCTGAGTTTCTCTGCTGCTCTGCAGGTCAGAAGGGCAAGTTTCAGATGTTCTGCTTGCTGTGTGCAGAGTTGTAATTCATAGTGTGTGCCAAGTTAATAACCCAATTAATTTATTTATACCTGGCCTTCAGCAACAGAGTGCAAAGCAAGAATCCTGAAGCAAGTGTCTATGCATTTGCTTGTGGAACACGAGGCTCAAGCCGGCAGTTTTTGCAAACCTAAATTCAACATCAGTATTGGTGGGGAAGAATACTGAATGCCCACAAATATTCAATAATTAGTATTGAACTGCAGAAGTGGTCTCAAGTGAAAAGCCATAATTGCTTAACTAATTTCTCAAAAAATTAAATAGGAATAGAAATGTGTATTGTGGATTTAATGTCTAGTTCTTCAATTATGGTAAAATCTGAAGGACCCCTCTCTCTTCAAGGATTTATACATGAAATGATAGCTTCACTGTTCCTTTTGTTTGAGGATAATTTTACTTTTCTTCAAGGCTGATCCTTTGCTGGCCCTAGGCTTCTTATTATCACTGTAGCTTTCAGTGACATATGTCCTTTAAGACCTATAAGCACAAATATTTCTGTTGCCAAGAAAAACACATTCTTAAAATCCACATTTTCAAAGTTCTGCACCCCTATGAATTTGCATATACATGCATATATGCATACACACAAACCGATTAATTCTTTTTGACATGCTTTTATTTTTCTTCTTGAATTTTTCTTTCAGTGTAACAAACATGAAGGTGAGAAATACTTACCCAGTAGGTCTTAGGTTTAGCTCAAAGGAATCTGAACATTTTAGAGCCACAAATACAAAAGGTGATTGCTTCTGTGAGCAATGAGATGTGCATAAAGCATAGCAAGAGGCTAATTCTTTTCTCTTTCACAGACAAGCTCTCCAAACTTGGACAGGTTTGGAGCCAGTGGGACTAGGTTATTGCGGCATGCTGAGCTACCACCTGTCTGTTTAGTCATGTCTCTTAGCACGTTTAATTTGCAGTCAAGCATATTAGACTAAATGACTACAAACACGGTGAAAACACAGGACAAGAGGACAGGCTGCATTTCCAAACTTCAGGTTGCTGTTTGATTCAGGACCACAGAGGCTCAGAAACTCCTCAGAAACTCATAAACGAGGTAAATTCCTGTAAAGTTGCAACAGACAGACACTGCTTAAAGACAATGTGCCCTATGTGCTTCCAGATCATGACATACACACCAAAATATTGTTTAATGAGTAATTAAGACTTACAGAGATGTTCTTAAGCTTTCTGTTGTAGGTCTGCAGACAGACAAAGTATCTTCCCGTCTTACCCTAAAGCACTAGATATCATCAGGTATTGAGTACAAAAATAAAGCCATAATTTTGCAGTTATAGAAAACCTTAGAGCACCAATAACTTGTCAAAAATGACAGAGTGAACTTTCAAAAATATACAGGGAAGGTCACTGAAATGAGTAAGGGGATGAAAGAGCTGCAGACTAGCTTGGGACTTCAGCCTGGGGAGTCTTTGGGGCATATGGCTGAGGTTTACAAAATTATGGGGGCAGTGTTTGAGGTGAATGCAGAACTTATTCTCCTTGAATACAAGAACTTGGGGAAGTCATCAGAACCAGTGACAAACCAGTTTAGAACACTTAAGAGTCTTTATGTAGTGGGTAGCGACCTGTAACTCATCACTGGGGGAGTTAATGGAGGCAGAAGGTATCAGCAGCTTCAAAAAGGGCCTAGGCAAAAAGGAATTAGACTACAGCTCCATGAATAGATGCTAAAGGGAATACATAGGCTTCTTCTGCAATTGATGTTGGCAGTGAAGGAATACGAAGGGCCCATGTTCCTTCTTTCCTCATATTATTTTTCTTCATATTCCTCAGAAAGGATTTTTTCAAGAAACTAGTCAAACAATGATGAATTTCCACTTGAGATTACTTCTATAGTGCTACACTAATTATTACATATATGTATTTGTATAAGTAGATAAAAAGGAAGGAGTTAACCTTCATATTTATGTGTGTCTGGCAGGCTCGTTCTATTGTTTTTTCAGACCCAAATTCAGGTAACTCAGGCTCTTTGATCAAGCTCAAATTTATTGCTTTGTAGAAAGGCTGTTAATTCTTTTCTTCATTCTGTTTCTGCACAGATGTGTTTATCCTCAGTTAGTTCAAGCTGGGCAGATGTCACTGGTACCCATATGGAGAGACCCAAGGGGTCCCAGTGACCTACTGCCAGAACTGTAGCAAGTACGCCGATGACACAAAGCTGGGAGGAGTGGCTGACACACAGGAACACTGCGCTGCCATCCAGCGAGACCTGGACAGGCTGGAGAGCTGGGCAGTAAGAAACCAGATGAGGTTTAACAAAAGCAAGTGTAAAGTCTTGCACCTGGGAAGGAACAACCGTTTCTATCAGTACAGGCTGGGGGATGACCTGCTGGAGAAGAGCTCAGTGGAGAAGGACCTGGGGGTCCTGGTGGATGACAGGTTGGCCATGAGCCAGCAGTGTGCCTCGGTGGCTAAGAGAGCCAATGGGGTCCTGGGGTGCATCTGGAGGAGTGTAGCCAGCAGGTCAAGGGAGGTGATCCTCCCCCTCTACTCTGCCCTGGTCAGGCCCCACCTGGAGTATTGTGTCCAGTTCTGGGCTCCCTGGTATAAAAAGGACAGGGATCTCCTGGAGAGAGTCCAAAGAAGGGCTACGAAGGTGATAAAGGGCCTGGAGCATCTCCCCTATGAGGAAAGGCTGAGAAGATTGGGACTGTTCAGCCTTGAGAAGAGAAGACTAAGGGGGACCTAATTAATGTTTACAATTATCTTAAGCAGGGGATGCAGGCGGAATCAGCCAGCCCCTTTTCAGTGGTCTGTGGAGACAGGACAAGGGGCAATGGCTGCAAGTTGGAGCACAGGAAGTTCCGCACCAACATGCGGAGAAACTTTTTCACAGTGAGGGTGACAGAGCACTGGAATAGGCTGCCCAGGGAGGTGGTGGAGTCTCCTTCTCTGGAGATATTCAAGACCCGTCTGGATGCCTATCTGAGTGAAATGTCCTAGGGAGCTGCTTTGGCAGGGGGTTGGACCCGATGATCTCTCGAGGTCCCTTCCAACCCCTACAATTCTATGATTCTATGATTCTATGAACTGGTTGGGCTCAGGGAAGGTACAGCCATGTGTGAACTGTCCCAAAAGTAGGGCCACATCCCTACTGCTTGCTGTGGGACAGGTTAGTTTTACCAGGTGGCAGTTGCGTGTGAATATGTTGTGGGGAGACACAATCTTTGATCTGCACCTACCCTAATTTAAGTTGCTCCTTGGCTTGCACCAAGCAACTGGAAGAAGAAAGTGAGCTGAGGAGCAGAGTCAGGAGCTGGGCAGATGGCCGTGGGCACTGGATGTATTAGAATTCCAGGTGATGAGCTGGACCAGTTTCTAAATCTTGGTTTTCTCTGTCTTCCTAGAGGGATGACTTTACGAACACCTGAGATTGCTCCTCCCCACAAGAGTTTATGAAGGGAGAAACAGATTTTCTGTTTGGCTTTTCTTCCCTTGGTTTAGCACTGTTAATGCTCACAGGTTGTTTTTGAATAGGCTTCATAAAGCTTGCTGACAACCTGAAGAGCACCAGAATCTCACCAAATTTGTGCAGTGTTGGAAGCACTGTGTAGGGTGTCTAAAATCTGAATCTAGAGAACAAACCACGTATTTTTTCCCTCTGCTGCCTTCGGTCTGTGGGGGACACATGCCAACACAGTGTCCTTGCACAGGGTACCTGAGGGCAGCCTCATCCCAGGGACAAGCACAGGATGCAAGCCTCAGCAGCACTTAGGAACCATGATGACTTTTATAAGGATGATCTCAGCTCCCAGGGAAATGAAACAGGATCTTACCCACTTATCTCCTGTAATCACATAACATCTGTAATACAGTCTACAAATGAAAGACAACTGACAGCTTCCATGTCATGCTGCTCATCTCATGATGAAGACAACACCAAGCAGCTGAAATTTGATGGACAGATTTCCCAGAAATAAGACAAAAGGTAACCAAACTAATAGCTTTTTTTATTATTATTATTTTTATATTGGATTAAGGCACGGCTGTGAGTATTTTGTCATCTGAGCTCAGCTTTCTGTGGGCAAATATGATTATTCCAAGATTTCAGGCTTGTATCATTCATAGTAACAGCAGATTCAATTCAAGCAGCTCATTGATGAGACCAGGCAGAATGGGGTAAATGATTTCAGGTTGATGGCTGATGATGGCTGCCTCTTCCTCATATTCAGAAAGGCCTGGGGAAAAATTCCTATAAACTTTTCCAGTGTATTTTTCAAAGATTATGTGTGAGTCTCCACTGGGCCAGAAATATTTGAAAAGTGCTTATCAGGTATTGTCAAAATGAAATGTACTATTGTGCTCCATTCTGAAAATCACATGGCATTATTTCTGATGCCCATCTGACTGATGTGTAGCATTAACTTACAGCAAGAGCACCGATGTCAAGCTGCAGATATAAGGGTGGGATATTTTTTAGGAATTGAGGCTGACGTAAGCTTATATGTTAATTTTTCTTGTATATATATTTGTAATATCCAGGTTGAGCTAAATTTAGAGGGATTGGCACAAAATTAAGGTGCATTCATATAATATGTGTTTGACATGTTTACCTAAGGCCTGATAGTAGTGACTGATACTTCATAGTGTGAACATCTCAGAGAAGACCAGCAACAGCACATTTCACCAGCGGTCTTAAAAACATTGCTTTGCTGATCCCTTATTTTCCACAAGTTTCTTTTAGCCCCTGCTTTCTCCCTCTCCTCTATTCTAAGATGTCAAAATCTTCTTTTGCTTGGTAGATAGGTGCAGAGGGGCTGGTGCATATTGAGGTGTATTGGGTTCGCTTGGTATAACTGCAGATAGGAGAGGCGGTGGACCACTTGGTGCCAGCAGGCTTTGAGGACTCCCTATCCAGCATGGGGAGGAGGGATGCAGGTCCATGTGAGACTCCTAAGCCTGAAGATGCAGAGTCTGCTAATGGTTTCAAGCCAAAACACTGTGAAGACCAGGAACTGACCATGTGTGTGTCTCACAGCTCTTAGTACTCATCTCTTGGCACAATGGTGAAGGAGCATTTCTACCAAAGCAGCATCCATGCCAGACAGCACAGTGAGTTATTCCTTCATCCCAGAAATGCTGGAACACTGCACAGCAGAGTGCATCAGCAGCTGCTCACTGCTTTATCTGTCCTACCTCTCTTTTCTTCATACTGTCAATTTGATGCAATAGTTTATGTGCATGGAAAAAGCCCTGAGGTAAGAGGATTAATGCCAAAGACTGTGTGATGGAGGAACTGTGAACACTCTGAACCTGGCAAACTTGCACATTTTGACTTGACTTGGGTTTCCCTGTGGACATTGATGATGTTCTTGACAGGAGCCAGGGTCCTACTGAGATCATGCCTAACTGCCTCCAAACTGCACACTGTATTGTGATAGTTTTGCCACTAGTGATTTGCATGGCAGTTTCAGTCACAATCCAGTATCTGCCAATCAAACCCACTGGACATCAAATCCACAGCTTTTCCCATTTGGTGAGACAGTCACTGATAGTATGGTCACAGTTGCCAGATACATCACTTCCAGGTGGACAACGGGAGCCTTTAGTCTCTCAGCTTGCTTTTGGTCCAAACATGCCAACAACAAGCAATGAGACCTGCAGTTTGGAACACAAAATCACACTTACCTTTACTCTTCCTTGCTGAGATTAGAGAAGACACCTTGCCTAATGTCTGAAATCTGATCGTTTTTTTCTGTTCCTGAAAATAAGCAGAGGTATTTTTTCCTAAGCACTGGCTTGTATTTTGGTCTGGAGTTGTACTTCCTGGCTCTGATGCTGACAAACCTTTCCCTAAACATTTTTCTCTTTACGTAAGATATCCTGTGCCAAAGATGGGAGAAGGGCAAAGAATATGTTGACAAGCTGGGAGGTGTGCTGAGAAGACGATAACAGGCATCTCTGTTCTAATCTCTAATGGCTGCAGCCATTCTAGATGGTGTTTTCAGAGGGAGGTTTTCAAAGATGAGGTGTTTTGAGCTCCTTTCCAAGACATCTACATCAATTTGGGCAGTTTATTTCTGCTGTGGCTCCATCTCTTCCCCATCCATCTTCTGCAGCGCAGACCCAGAGCTTCTGCTGTTTGTACAATAAGTGAAATCATGTTCAGTTGCCAAGAAACTCTTTTCAGTAGTTCCAAACAGCACAGCAAGGGGTAATACAATCAATTATAGTTTAGGGGTTCAGATTAGACTGTAATAAAAATTACTTCACCAGAAGCATAGTGAAGCGGCTCATAGGGGATGTCACATCTGCGACCTTGGATCTTTTCAAGACAGGGCTGAATAGAAACATGATGGACCTGAACTAGTTGTGGCAATGATCCAGTTTCAAGCAGGAAGCTGGATTAAGTCTAACAGTATTTATATAGCTTTGTGATTGTCTGTGTTCTTAAATTGTCAGAATGGTCCTTTGAATGCATGTGGCCTGAGGCAAATACCAGTCTCCTGAACCATCCCCAGACATCACTTGGGAATTAGCCTGTGCCATTCCCAATAAGCAGTTTGGATGGTGCCACCTTGTTTATAAGGGAAAGATAATTTATTGGCATGGTAACAAGACTTTCTTTACCCATTGGCCTCAGTGCCAGAGTGCCCAGAAACCATATATCTAATTAAATTTGCTAGTATGGATGTGCCCTGTCAAGGAATGTAAAATGACAACCAGTGCTGATGTGATTCCTGCTTTGGCTGTGTCTCTGGTAAAGGCAATCACAGTGTGGCCATTTTGTCAGCTTTGACAGAGGGCTAACAAAATGTGCTCTTTTTTTAGTGGAGCTCTTGGATCGCTAGTTTATTACTTTAAAAGTTCTTTAAAGGGTGAAAATGACAATAATTTATCACTGCTGTCAAGAGGGTAATCTAGTTGGGATCTTGCAGATATCTTTCTGAGTATTCTGTAACAAAATAAAATTTGTCATTGTCTTTCTCTATAGATGTTTAGTGTGATGTTAAATTCAATTAGGATATACAATAAAAGAGGGTGCTGTCATATAATAACTTGATTTCTAAGGCCTGAAGTTTATTGTCTTGAATTCTTGTCTAGTGCTTTCCAATCAAATAAACATGAGACTCTGGTAGACTTTGTTCCTGGGTAGTCAAGTTCATGGGCTCCAGACTCCGAGCGTCTGCAAGCAAGGTGGTAATTAAGTGCTTTGTACTTATGGATCTAGATATTGTTCTCATTTTACTTCTGGTAGGGTCACAAGAATTCTTTCTGGAACGGGGCAGGAGGAAAGTCACCCATAGTGTCAAAGGCACTGGCTGGGCTCAGTATCATGTGCAGCCTGAGCTTCTGAAAGCCAGTGAACACAATGTTTGATACCAGATGGTGAAGACAAAACCTGCAAATAACCCTGCAGCAAGGCATCTGGAGTGAGAGATCAGGGAAATTCAGAATAACTCTATTTAGACCTCATTTTTCTGACCTTTACCAGTCGGTTTGCATTGTATCCAAAAGGACTCCTCTGTTTTTGTTCATATTCACCGTTAGTAAATTCATCTGAATGCAGATGAGCTCTGTCTCTAGGGTGCTGTGCTCAGGCTAGGAAGAAGGAGGGCACGCTGCCTTGGGGCACAGATGTCCTGCATCACTGTCATGGGGAAGGAAGGCAGAACAAGCTTGGCCCTGGGCAAAAGATCATGCAAGTAGGCTGGTTGTTGTGGTTTAATCACAGCCAGTAACTAAACACCACAGCCACTCACTCACTCCTCCCCCAAGGGGATGGGGAGCAGAATAGAATAAACACACCTCATGGGTTGAGATAAAGACAGTTTAATAAGATAACAAAGGAAGATAACAATAACAATAACAATAACAATAATAATAATAATAATAATCATAGTAGCAGCAGTAGTAGTAGTGGTAGTAATAGTAGTAGCAACAATATCAATAATATGTGGTGCACAATTGCTCACCGTATGCAAAAAGAAAATGAAACAATCTGATGCCCAGTCTGTTTCCAAGCAGTGATTCCACCTCCCAGCTAGATTCCCAGGCATAAATGGGACATGACAGTACATGGTATGGAATATCCCTCTGACCACCCTGGGCCAGCTGTCCTGGCTGTGATCTCCTGGCTTCTTATGCACCTGGCAGGATGTGAGAAGCTGAAAAGCCCTTGACTTAGTGTAAGTGCCTCAACTACCTAGCAACAACTAAAAACATCAGTGTATTATCATTGTATTCTTATCCTAAATCAGAAACACAGAGCTATACCAGCTACCAGAAAGAAAATTAACTCTATCTCAGATGAAACCAGGACACTGGTGCTTAAAGCCATGGGAAAATTCCTGCCTCAACTGACTCACAAATTACAGTTTAGGTCTGAAAGTTGGAAAATTGAATGTTTGTGCAAGCATGGGATTAGTCAGCTCTTCCCCCTAATATCCTTCTGAAAAAGATACTATTACTTCCACTCCATAACTGGTGAAGTCAGAGCAGTGAGGTTATATGTTCCCCAAAGGCAGATGAGGATTTAGGGTCTGTATTACACTTCTGCCTCCAGTCCTGAGTTGAGCCCTGCAGATCATGCAGCCTCCCTCTTTGTTTCTTGCTTTCTTCCCACCACATCCACTTGGAGAACAGTGAAAACTGGTCACTGGGTCCCCTCTCCAAGTTCAGTCCAATATTTCTTTTATATTAGCCACATGTATCATCCTATATATTGATTCTATTAGTGACAGATTTACTTTTGATTGTAACGCAGCATTCAGCTCAGCAGGACATTTTTTTTGAGGTGTTTAGTCTTTTTAAAATAAAAAAAAGGACTTTTTTTGTAGTGGCACTTTGCAAAAGAAACATTTTCAAGTAACATATAATTATACTCTACAGTTGTCAAACAGAACAGTAGTTAAGTGGCTGTTCAATAACATGTGGCAGAAACGCTGTATTGGGTAGTAAAGCTGCTTACCTTTTATCTACAGTGTAATTATTGGTATTTTAGGCAAAGTACTGCATTTATTCCCACATGAAAGTGCTGCTGTAATGTGGGAAAGTATTCTTATATTATAATGCTTATCAAAGTTCATATGCATGTGAGTGAGAATGAACATGTCAATCACCCTAGAAAGAAAATGGAGGATTGCTCATCTTTTCTAAAATCAGTAGTTTAAAAAAACCCCACAACAACCCTGTGTGTTGGAGGCACCTGACACTTGTGTGTTCTGAAAGAGTTCTGAAAATGTATTGTCTTCCCTCACTTTATAGAGTATTAAGAGGGCTATCAAAGAAGATGATACTTGAATGTAGAGGGCAGCAGAACACAATAAAGATCATTCAACATCACTCAGATGGGTAAGTGGCTGACAGTATTCACATTTTTCATAGCACCCTAAATTAAACATCCAAAATTTTCAGAAGTGTTTGAATCTAGTAAAAAATACACTGGAAGGGCTAAATCATCTCTTAAAATCCTGAGGTCAAGGTGTGTGTTTCCATAGCGCTTTGAAACCTAGATGCACTGAGGAAGCTTAGTAAAGAAAACTCCACTTTTAAGTGTTTGGTGCATTTTAAGTATGTGTTTTTATAGGTTTAGGCATTATGGTTTATCAGGAAGAGACTGCGGCAATGTGGGGAGCGTAGCACTCTCCTCAGACAGTGCACATACTTGCATCCTTGTCACTTCTCACTGTAATAGGTCTGAAAATGCAGCTGACACCCTGTCCTGCCTTATTACACAGGAACAGAGAGGCATGGCACAGGCTAATATGAAAGCAAATTAAAATGCTCATTACTAGAAGTATAGGGGAAATATTGTGGACATGCATTAGAATTTTGAATAGTTGCTCATGCAAAGTATTTCTTTACTAAGTATTTCAATGTGTGTGCAAAACAACATCTTTTCTGTCTCGAAATACTTGTACTCATGTCAAAAACACAATAGCTGCAGAGGAACAAGAATGCTGGATGGTTTTAGGTGGTTGTTATTTGTTCGCTGTTGTTATGCTTCAATCTCTAAAAAGATCTGTCTAGAGAGAAGAAACAAAATCATGTGAAACGCAGCCAGTCACACACCAAAGAGAGAATAGCTGCTTATTTATGGATTACCTGAAATGGATAGTTCTTTATGTATTCTTCTCTTCTTCTCAAGAATATGTGACACTTTCATACAAGACAATTCTTTGCAAAGAGGATAATGGCTAAATGTGTCGGATTTAGTCACAGGGAATCATTCAAAACATCCTTACTCGGGTTTTTTTCCCTTGGAATAAAAAGCTGCTAATAGATGAACAGGAAGGTTTATTGTCCAAAATATGTAACGTGAGATGCTGGTTGGAAACACAGCTGTATTCTTTCTTACTTACATAGCTGCAGAAAATGCGCAGAAGTTTTGTTTGGTACATAAAGCTTTCAGAGGGATAGCTTTTGATTTCTGCTGCCTGCCTTGCTATCCTGTGTCCTGAAATGAACAATATTATCTGTGAATCCCAACAGTGGCCTATGAATCCCTTACATAATAGGTGCTTTTTCATAGCTTTAGTAAAATGTTGAGGCCAGAAAGTGAGTTGTTTACCTACTGGTTTGTAGCAAGCAAACCTTCTTTGGTGTTTGGAGATAATCTAATTCCAAACATTAGGAAAAATCAGAAGCTGACTGAACTAGGAACAAACCGCTGTCACTTACGGAGCCAGCTGGTGACAGAACTATTTCTACATGGGATGAGTGAATTCTTCTTTCTAGGCCTCAGTCTGAATCATTAGACTGGATGTGAGAAACAGTGTACCACCTACAGCCTCACACGCATTCTGCTGAAGTTTGAAGAAGCAGAGTTTGGAGAATCAGAAAGTATTAGCAGAACATTTCTGGCCCATTCTTTCTTCCATTGGAGATTACAAGGTAGTTGTTGAATGGATTCTCGCAGGCTTGCACTCAACAGTTAATAAGTGTGAACATCCCACCAGTTTTTCCTCAATGTCCTGGTTTCAGTCAGGATAGAGTTAATTTCATTTGTAGCAGCTGATGGAATGCTGTGTTTGGGAGTTAAAATGAAAGCAGTGCTGATAACACCCTGATGTTCTTAGTTGCAGTCAGACAGTCAAGGACTTTCTTAGCTTCTTCTATTTCTCTATTCTTGAGAAAGGAGGGGCGAAGCCAGGACAGGTGACCCAGATGGGCCAAAGAGAGTATTCCATGCCAATTACGTCCTGCCTAGGAAAACGGGGGACTGTTGGGAGGAAGAAGTGGGGCGGTCTCGGGACGCGTGCTTCTTGGGGGGACGGTCGGTTCCGGGACAGCTCTGGGTGGTACGGCCTGAGTTGTGTGGGTCGGTGAGAAACTGCATTGTGTATCAATAGTTTCATATTCTTTTGCTCTAAAGTCCTGTTAGCATTGTTATATTTTATCTTTCTGTTATCTTAGTAAACTATCCTTATCCCAACCCACGGGCCTCTTAGTTTCTTGGTTTTGGAGTTATTTGCCCCTTCCTTTTCCCTTCCCTTGTTTCCCTTTCCCTTTTTCCCTTTTCCCCTGCTCTTTTACTTTAAGGAGCAGGCAACTGCGTGGATCTCGGCCCACAGCCGGGGTGAAACCACGACAGTCTTTTTGGCGCCCAACGTGGGGCACGAAAGGTTGGGATAACGGTAGATCTGACCCGATAGTAATTAAGACAAAGTTGTGATAAGTATTGTTGTTTAAGCAGTCTCCGATCACGATGCTGTGGTATTTATTCACATGGCTGTGGTCACAGCTGTGGCCGCGAAAGTACCGTACGCTGTGTACAATCCTGGCAGGATTTTTTACCATGTCGAGGCTGCGTTTCCTGGTCTGGTTCTTGTCTTTTGTGATGACAATCTATGATACAGTAATATTGAGGATCGTGAACTTGTGCTGGTATTTGTATGAGAGCTTGCTGCCCTGTCCATTCTTTGGACAGGAAGAGTTTAGTAACGGCAGCTGGCATGGTGGGAGTTCTGCTTTCTTTTCCTTTGGGATAAATACAACAGCTCTGCTAGCAGTCTTTAAAAACTTTCAGTATCCCTGGGATATTCAAACTAGCATTTTGGTGTTTCTCGGTTTGGTGCAGACGGTTCAGTTGTTGTCAAATATTAAGCAGAGGTTTATGAATACCACTCAAGATTTTTCTGTGAGGCCAGATAATCGTGAGTGGCAGGGCAAGTGGCAGAGCATGGGCAAGTACCTAGGCACTTTCTTAACTCCGGTGGTTTGGAGTTTCACTCCTGAGCAGTTACAAGACCCTGAAAAAGTGACTGCATATCTGAAAAGAAATTGCTCTAAGCTTGCCAGAGATACACACCTTACTGCACTGTGCTGGGCCCTGGCCACTATTTACAAAACATTGCTTGATAACAGGCAGCACTGTCAGTACTGTCAGCACTGTCAGAAGGAAAAGAATGAAAACAGACCAGCAAAGACTGCAGCTGCTGCAACCCCAACGACTGGCACTGCAGCTACTGTAACCACTGTGACTAGCACTAAGGCCACTATGACTAGCACTGTGGCTACTGCAACTTGTCCAACCGATGCTGCAGCTACTGCAACCCCTACAGCAGATACTGCTGATAAAACAAAAAACCAACCCCCGCCAGTGTCTGTTGCTCCCGTACAAAAGAGGAAACAGACAAAGAGATCAGTTCGTGTAGTGAAGGATGAGGATGAATCAGGGCCATCTGGAGCATGTCAGGATGACTCAGGGTCATCTCAAGCATCTCAGGATGGAGCAGGGCCAT
Source organism: Hypotaenidia okinawae (assembly GCA_027925045.1). Classification (NCBI taxonomy): domain Eukaryota; kingdom Metazoa; phylum Chordata; class Aves; order Gruiformes; family Rallidae; genus Hypotaenidia; species Hypotaenidia okinawae. The sequence goes on from BSDF01000003.1 coordinate 87,664,394, forward strand.
CTCAAGCACCTCAGGATAAAGCAGGGCCATCTCAAGCCCCTCAGGATAGAGCAAGGCCATCTCAGGCATTTCAGGATGAGGCAGAATCAGAGGTTGTCACACGATCCCTGACCCTGAGTGAGCTGCGTGAGGTTCGAAAAGATTTCAGCCGCCGCCCAGGTGAGCACATCATCACTTGGTTGCTCCGATGCTGGGATCAAGGGGCCGATAGTCTGGAATTAGATGGCAGGGAAGCCAAGCAGTTGGGATCCCTAGCTAGAGAAGGAGGCATTGACAAGGAAATTGGGAAAAAGCCAGAAACCCTCAGCCTCTGGAGGCGACTACTGTCAAGTGTGGAGGAAAGGTATCCCATAAAGGACTATATTACATGTCAGTCACCCAAGTGTAACAACATAGAGGCAGTTATCCAGTACCTGAGAGAATTAGCTGTACGGGAGATCATTTATTATGATCTGGGCAAATGGCAGTCTGACCCTGATGAAGTTGTATGCACCGCAGATATGTGGCGTAAGGTTGTACGAAGTGCACCAGCAGGGCACACCAATTCATTAGCATCAATAGACTGGGATAATATGTATCCACCAACTGTAAGTGAAGTGTCCTGCCGACTCCGGAAATATCAGGACAATGTTTCCCAATCTGTGATCGCAGCGGTAGAGAAACTGGTCGAACGACTTGACAAAAATTTGTGCAACTCCCAACCCGTATGGGGCAATGTTGCAGCTACTGGGAGAAAGCGTCCATCATCCCAGAAGGGAGGATACAGAAGGTACACACCACGAGACACGCTGCGACAGCAGCTGTGGTTTGAGCTGTGTGATCATGGTGAGGACATGAGGAAGTGGCATAGGCAGCCCACCTCAGCCCTCCAGGCACGAGTAAATGAGCTGCGAGGTAAAAGACAACGCGATTTTGCCAGGAAGAAGGCTGCACCAGTGAGCAGCCAATATGATCAGCAACAATAGAGGAGCCCTGCCTCCAGCCAGGTGGAGGAGAGGGATAACCGTGCTTATTGGACTGTGTGGATCCGATGGCCTGGTACGTCAGACCCACAGGAGTACAAGGCTCTGGTGGATACTGGTGCCCAGTGTACTCTAATGCCATCGAATCACGTAGGGACAGAACCTGTCAGCATTTCTGGAGTGACAGGGGGCTCACAGCAATTGACTGTGTTAGAGGCTGAAGTGAGCTTAACTGGGAAGGACTGGGAGAAACACCCAATTGTGACTGGCCCAGAAGCTCCATGCATTTTAGGTATAGATTACCTCCGTAGAGGTTATTTTAAAGACCCGAAAGGGTACCGGTGGGCTTTTGGAATAGCTGCTTTGGAGACAGAAGGCATTGAGCAATTGCGTGCTTTGCCTGGACTCTCAGATGATCCTTCTGTTGTGGGGTTGTTGAAGGTTGAGGAACAGCAAGTGCCAATTGCTACAACGACGGTGCACAGAAAACAGTACCGCACTAACCGGGATTCCCTGATCCCCATCCATAAGCTGATTCGTCAACTGGAGAGCCAAGGGGTGATCAGCCGAACCCGCTCACCTTTTAACAGTCCCATATGGCCAGTGCGGAAGTCCGATGGAGAGTGGAGGCTGACAGTAGATTATCGTGGCCTAAACGAAGTCACTCCAGGTATGAGTGCTGCTGTACCAGACATGTTGGAACTCCAGTATGAATTGGAGTCAAAGGCAGCCAGGTGGTATGCCACAATTGACATTGCAAATGCTTTCTTTTCAATACCACTGGCGCCAGAGTGTAGGCCACAGTTTGCTTTCACTTGGAGGGGCATCCAATACACGTGGAATCGTCTGCCCCAGGGGTGGAAACACAGCCCTACCATTTGCCATGGACTAATCCAGACCACACTGGAAAAGGGTGGAGCCCCAGAGCACCTGCAGTACATTGATGACATCATTGTATGGGGCAATACAGCAGAGGAAGTATTTGAGAAAGGAAAAAGGATAATTCAAATCCTTTTGGAAGCTGGTTTTGCTATAAAGCAAAGTAAAGTCAAGGGGCCTACACGAGAAATCCAGTTTTTAGGAATAAAATGGCAGGATGGGCGTCGTCAGATCCCAATGGACATTATCAATAAAATAGCAGCTATGTCTCCACCAAGCAACAAAAAGGAAACACAAGCTTTCTTAGGTGCCATAGGTTTTTGGCGAATGCATATCCCAAACTACAGTCTCATTGTGAGCCCACTCTACCACGTAACTCGGAAGAAGAATGATTTCCAATGGGGCCCTGAGCAGCAGCAAGCCTTTGAGCAGATCAAGCGTGAGATAGTCCATGCAGTGGCCCTTGGGCCTGTCCGGACAGGGACAGATGTTAAAAATGTGCTTTACACTGCAGCTGGGGAAAATGGCCCTACCTGGAGTCTCTGGCAGAAAGCACAAGGGGAGACTAGAGGTCGACCGCTGGGGTTTTGGAGTCGGGCCTACAAAGGATCTGAGGCCAATTATACTCCAACAGAAAAGGAAATACTGGCCGCCTATGAAGGGGTTCGAGCCGCTTCAGAAGTGATTGGAACTGAAGCCCAGCTCCTCCTGGCACCCCGACTGCCGGTGCTGGGCTGGATGTTCAAAGGGAAGGTCCCTTCTACACATCATGCCACTGATGCTACGTGGAGCAAGTGGGTTGCACTAATTACTCAGCGGGCTCGAATAGGAAACCCTAATCGCCCAGGAATCGTGGAAGTGATCACAGACTGGCCAGAAGGCAAAGATTTTGGGATGTCACCAGAGGATGAGGAGGTGACACGCGCTGAAGAAGCCCCACCTTACAACAAACTGCCAGAGAATGAGAAGCGATATGCCCTGTTCACTGATGGCTCCTGTCGCATTGTGGGAAGGCACCGAAGATGGAAAGCTGCTGTATGGAGTCCTACAAGACGAGTAGCAGAAGCCACTGAAGGAAAAGGTGAATCAAGCCAATTTGCTGAGCTAAAGGCCATCCAGTTAGCTTTGGACATTGCTGAGAGAGAAAAGTGGCCAATGCTCTACCTTTATACTGATTCATGGATGGTAGCTAATGCCCTGTGGGGTTGGTTGCAACAGTGGAAAAAGAACAACTGGCAGCGTAGAGGCAAACCCATATGGGCTGCTGACTTGTGGCAAGACATTGCTGCCCGATTAGAGAAGCTTGTTGTAAAGGTACGTCATGTTGATGCCCATGTACCTAAGAGTCGAGCCATGGAGGAACATCAAAACAACCATCAGGTAGATAAGGCTGCTAGGATTGAAGTGGCTCAGGTAGATCTAGACTGGCAACATAAAGGTGAATTATTCCTAGCTCGATGGGCTCATGATTCCTCAGGTCATCAAGGGAGAGATGCAACATATAGATGGGCTCGAGATCGAGGGGTGGACTTAACCATGGATGCTATTGCACAAGTTATCCATGAATGTGAGACGTGTGCCGCAATTAAGCAAGCGAAGCGGTTGAAGCCGCTTTGGTATGGAGGACGGTGGATGAAATATAAATATGGGGAGGCCTGGCAGGTCGATTACATTACCCTCCCACAAACCCGCCATGGCAAACGCTACGTGCTTACCATGGTGGAGGCAACCACCGGCTGGCTAGAAACATATCCTGTATCCCATGCTACTGCCCGGAATACAATCCTGGGCCTTGAAACGCAAGTCCTATGGCGACACGGCACCCCAGAAAGAATCGAGTCAGACAATGGGACTCATTTCCGAAATGCTCTCATAGACAACTGGGCCAAAGAGCATGGCATTGAATGGGTGTACCACATTCCTTATCATGCACCAGCCTCTGGGAAAATTGAACGATATAATGGACTCCTAAAGACTACCCTAAAAGCAATGGGTGGTGGAACATTCAAACACTGGGATACACATTTGGCCAAAGCCACGTGGTTAGTTAACTCTAGGGGTTCTACCAATCGGGCTGGCCCTGCCCAGTCAAAATTTCCACGTACTGTAGAAGGAGACAGAGTCCCAGTGGTGCATATGAAGAGTATATTAGGGAAGACGGTTTGGGTCATCCCTGCTTCAGGTAAAGGTAAACCTATGTCGGGAATTGTTTTTGCTCAAGGACCTGGTTGTACTTGGTGGGTAATGCAGAAGGATGGAGAAGTTCGATGTGTACCTCAAAGGGATTTGATTTTAGGTGAGAATAGCCAATGTAATTAGTAAGGTAGAAATTGTATTATAATAAGTACTAAATAACCCATTACTGTATATTCATTATTACTATAATTGCTGTATGTTGTTGTTTGTTGTACCAATGGAGTTACAGCTGGAATCATACACGACAATGAAGGAAGACTGCCACGATGATGGGACCAAGACCTGCCATCACAAGAACTTTTTCCTCTTCCCCTTTGAAAATGAACGCTTTTGATTCACAGACTATGACCATGGACCATGTCAGATGCATCGATCGAGAGTCCGAGATGCAGCATGCAACGAACCAATGACGTATACTGACACCATGAGAGACTGTTACAACGAATGGAGCCTGAAAATCATGGACTAGATCATTTCCTCAACAAAACTCAGATGAATGGTCCATAGACTAAGGGAATAATACATATATGTGTTTCTGAAACATTGGTTGGACCTGGTCATGACGTAAATGGTATGGAATAAGGGGTGGAAAAAAGACTGTCGTGGTTTCACCCCGGCTGTGGGCCGAGATCCACGCAGTTGCCTGCTCCTTAAAGTAAAAGAGCAGGGGAAAAGGGAAAAAGGGAAAGGGAAACAAGGGAAGGGAAAAGGAAGGGGCAAATAACTCCAAAACCAAGAAACTAAGAGGCCCGTGGGTTGGGATAAGGATAGTTTACTAAGATAACAGAAAGATAAAATATAACAATGCTAACAGGACTTTAGAGCAAAAGAATATGAAACTATTGATACACAATGCAGTTTCTCACCGACCCACACAACTCAGGCCGTACCACCCAGAGCTGTCCCGGAACCGACCGTCCCCCCAAGAAGCACGCGTCCCGAGACCGCCCCACTTCTTCCTCCCAACAGTCCCCCGTTTTCCTAGGCAGGACGTAATTGGCATGGAATACTCTCTTTGGCCCATCTGGGTCACCTGTCCTGGCTTCGCCCCTCCTTTCTCAAGAATAGAGAAATAGAAGAAGCTAAGAAAGTCCTTGACTGTCTGACTGCAACTAAGAACATCAGGGTGTTATCAGCACTGCTTTCATTTTAACTCCCAAACACAGCATTCCATCAGCTGCTACAAATGAAATTAACTCTATCCTGACTGAAACCAGGACACTCATCTATGACATATTTGCAAAACTCCCTAATAAGAATCATCCATAATTTGAGGTCAGCTTCCCTTTTTCCCTGAGGAGTGTTTAAAACTTCCAAATTGTTTGGCAATTTTTGGGAGCATTTTTGCAGAAGGTGAACAGAGTCACTCTTAACCCTTTGACATCAATTCCTTCTTCCTTGAGGGAATTTGTGACAGCCAATATGGCTTCATTAAGGGCAATTTGTGTATAACAAATTTGGTTGCCTTTTATAATGGGATTACAGTGGTTGTGGATAAGGGAAGAGCAACTGATGTCATCTACCTGGACTTATGCAAAGCATTTGATTCTATCCCACATGAGATCCTTGTCTTAAAATCAGAGAGACGTGTATTTGATGGATGATGAATTGGCTGGATGGTCATACTCAAAGACTTGCAGTCAACATCTTGATGTCCAAGTGGAGATCGGTGACAAGAGGTGTCCCTCAGGGCTTCGTATTGGGACTGGTGCTTTGTCAGATACATGGACAGTGAGACAGAGTGCATCCTCAGCAAGCTTGCCAATGGCACCAAGCTGTGTGGTGCAGTCAACATGCTGCAGGGAGGGGATACTATCTAGAGTGACCCTGACAGACTTGAGAGGTGGGCTTGTGCGAACCACATGAAGTTCAACAAGGCCAAGTGCAGAGTCCTGCACATGGGCAATCCCAAGCACAACTACAGGCTGGGAGGAAAATGGAATGGCAGCAGTCCTGAGGATGATGTGGGGGCATTGGTTGAAGGAAAGCTCAATATAAGCCAGCAAAATGTGCTTGCAGCCTAGAAAGTCAACAGTATCCTCCTGGATTGCATCAGAAACTGCATGTGATTCTTCCCCTCTACTCTGCTCTTGTGAGACCACCTGAAATACTGCATCCAGTTCTGATGTCTCCAGCAAAAGAAAGACATGGAGCTGTTGGAGTGAGTCCAGAAGAGGGCCATGAAGGTGATCAGAGGTCTGGAGCTCCTCTCCTATGAAGACAGACTGAGAGAGTTGGGCTTGTTCAGTCTGGAGAAGAGAAGGCTCCAGGGAGACCTTACAGAAGCCTACCAGTACCTGAAGAGGGAGATGGAGAGGGATTGTTTACAATGGCTTGTAGTGATAAAACAAGGGGTCATGGGTTTCAACTAAAAGAAAGTAGATTTACATTAGCTATAAGGAGGAAATTCTTCCCTGTGAGAGTGGTGAGGCACTAGCACAGGTTGCCCAGAGAAGCTGTGGCTGTCCTGTATTCGACTGTGTTCAAAGCCAGGTTGGATGGGGCTTTGGGCAACCTGGTCTCTCTGTCATGGCAGGAGAGTTGGAATTAGATGATCTTTGAGGTCCTTTCCAACCAAAACCATTCTATGATTCTATGATTCCTTCTCTCCACCCTTGGCACTCTGCTCATTTAATTACTTTCCTCCTCAGCTAGGACAAAATGAGCATTTGGCACCAGAATGGCTAAGTGTTTCCAAAGCTCTATCAGTCAGGTCCTGAGGCTGATGGGCAACAAAAGACTGAAGGCCTTGGGGAGCGTGGTCTTTCCACTCTGTAGCTCTGATCTGAGGCTGCCTCAGTTCTGTAGAGACAGAGGCCGACACCACAACGTGTAGGCTGTTGTCTCTGGCAGAGTTGCCCCTGAAATATTAAGTGCAATCAAACATAAGTCAGCAGGGCTCCGTAGTTCAATTCCCAGTGGTGTTCTACTCAACCATGTGCTTAATTTTTTTATATATTTCAGAAGCATGGTAATAAACAGTTGTATCTGCTCAATGCCATTTTTCACTCTGAATACAGCCCACCTAGGACAATTCAGCAGCATCTGTGCAAAGTAAAACATGAAGTAAAACCAAGCCCCTCAAAACCAGAAAGAGAAATCATTTAAATGCTAAGTGAGACATAATTCTGAGTTTGGGCTGGTAAGTCCTCCTACTTAGCACATCAGTTATTTCAATAGGTGATTCAAAGATGAAGAAGGCTGAGGCTGTTTAAAAATCAGTGATGAAGCAGTTTAGCAAGCATGTCATTTACTTCTTGGGCTTTCATATTGGGGGTTGGACCTTATGATCTCTTGAGGTACCTTCCAACCCTTACAATTCTGTGATTCTGTGTTATAATGAATGAATAACTGAAAAATTTTAGAGTAAAAAATTTACAATTTTAAACTATTTTCATCTAATGATTGATCTGTATTTTTTTTCCTGTTCTAAGAATTACTGATTTTTGTTTGCTGAGGTCTGAAAATGACCTCCTTATATGGGTTATGGTAAGAGGAGACCTAAAACTTCCCTTATTAAATATAATACTGACTCCTTCAGCATTCAGGGCTTTGGGGTAACTGTCAATGTGGTGACAATACTCTCAAGGGCCTAGTGCTAATGTGCATCCATAGCTATAGTTTCAGGCCCTGGAGGAACATCAATGGCGGTACCTTAGAATTATCAAACCAAGAAAAACATGCATTCTTTATCTGCTAGAGTGGAACTGGAAGGATTTACAGTAAAGCTTGAAATATATCCTTAGTGCTTAATCTTAATAGAAGTTGTTCTTGTGTCTGTCCCATTTGAAGGGTCAAATTTTAGCCACAATTTGACAGCACAAAACTGTTGACCTAAATGAGCCTTTTTTTTTCTTTCCTGCATACTTAAAGCCTCTTTCTGTCTTGATATATATATATGTCATAACATACTGGCTTAGCACAGACACTGCGGGGGTGGGGGTGTCTGATATCTTCACTGTGACTTCTTCCATGCTCCACATTTTGATCAAGATCTTGTGCCTCATCTTTAAACTTCCCCTCAGAAGTTTAGACTTGTGCTGATCGGAAAGATCATGGCAACATAAATGTCATTGGGAACACAGTTCCTTTAGCACATTACAGTTTATGGAGGGTAGGTCCTTCGTTAGCTTTTTCCATGTCCTCATGTAAGGTCCCTTCCATGCCCTGTATGCACAGCTAATTATTGTATTTGGCACAGAGTTTTTCCTTCTGTCTGGAGTAAGGGTGAACAAACACCAACCAAACACAAACCAGTGTGTTGCTTAATGCAGTAGCAGAAGGGATGCTGACATTCTGGGAACGGGAAAGCTGCAAGGATTTCTGCAGAAGAGAATGAGTGGCTGATCACTGCTCCCAAATCCCTCTGAGCTCTGTGCATCCAGCTGCTGAGGTAATGATGATGAGGCTGGTCCATTAAGAAAGGTTTTCAGAAATGTCAGTCAGCTTTGTTTAACAAACAGAGCTTACTGGCAAGTCTCAGGGCACAACAGAATGGGAGGAGGCTGAATATGAACTACATGAAAAGTTTCTGATCTGAAAACTGGGATAAGCAACAACAACACAGAGTATTTGTGTGGTTGAGGACTCGCTCAACTCCAAAGCATCCAACCAACTTACTTGGCACTACTGTCTCAACAGAAAATGACCAGGATAGTAGTGACAGCCCAGCTGGTGTTTGGAGTTTAGATGCCCCCGAGACTGATCCCAGAAGCAACAGCCAAGTGATCTGACCTATTTGAAAAGTTCTGGGAAGCACTTGGGTTTGGCTGGCTTCACACCCAGCTTGTTTCAGCTAGAAATGGACAGAGTTCATGTTTTTTCTCTGCAGATTTTATAGACTAACATTGCCATTTTGTGTCCTGGGATTTTGGATGCAGGCCCACAGCTGGATGCAGTATTTTCTGCAGTTTTTCAAGCAATAGCTATTTCACATTTGTGACTCTTCTTTCCCCAAAAAGGGGGTAAGATCTGCCAGCTGTTACTTTAGCACCAGCAGCAGATAGATCTGCTCACATCACTTGTCACTCTGTGTTGTGAGCTCTCTGGTGGATGTTGCCTGTCTGGTTTTGTTCAGCTGACTCAAGATGTGTGTTCCCCCATGCTGAGGGGTAAATACAGAAGCCTGAAGGAAAGCAGGAAAAAAAAGCTCTGAGCCCCTCACTGTTCTTCTTTCTACTTGGGTGGAATAAGGAGAAAAAGGGGTAGGTAAAAATGTGTATCACAGAGATGAGGAAGAGCTTGTGTCATTATTGACCTCCTGCTCTGGTCTAGTGCAGGTTTCCTTCCTGTTACTCACTGCGAGGATGTAGAAACAGACTGCCACTTTTATTACGGCCAGGCAGAGGTCAGGCCAAAGCTCGTAACCTGATTGTGAGGTCTGAGCTGAGGCTCCACAGGGATCCCCATGCTTGCTTAAATTAGAGCTTACACATGCTTTATTTATCACTGTATAGACAGTAGCACAGAGAGGGGAAAAGAATGCCACTGCTTGGTCAGACTCTTTCTGGGAAGCAGCAGAGCTGTCCCCCAGTATTAGCTATGAACTAGGTGGAGCAGAGGCTGAAGTTAAATTTCCCACAGCGTGAATGCTTTTGCCATCTGACTACTGATGTTGGGAAGGAGGCAAATGCTCATGGCTATTTTACTGTGAGTGGTCCCCACACATGCTGCTGCAACTGTCTGCACACTGGTGTGCAGTTAGCTTCTAGAGCTTGCCTTGAGGGATCTAACCGCTTGAAGCCAGTAGATGGTGGCAGGACATATGTCACTGTGGTAATCTTCTTGGGGGGGGGGGGTTAACTTTCTCCTACAGATCTCTGTGTTGCTGAAACCAGGTTGGTTCAGGTTTGAGGCTCTCTCTGTAGTCTCTGTACTACCTGGCAACCTGCACTTAAGCAGTTCTTCTTAGTTTGCTGTGATTGCTTCAGAGAAATTAATTCCTAATTAGAAAACTGACTAATTGCCAAACTTGGCTTATACTCACACACAGAGGTGCCTATCCTTGGGGCTTGGTTTTCTTTTTATAAATGCAGATTAAAACCATTCTGAACTATTTTTCCTTCTTATTCATGCTAACTTTATGGTATTGTTATTTTCTCTCTTATTCCCCAGCCATCCATTACTGCTCTGTTGTTTGACAATCCCAATATACACAGTAAATAAAAGTAGCAGGGACCAATTTAAGCATAGACAGAGAGGCAGCCATCTGTGCTAACAGGTTGTAAGCTTTGGTAAAATGGTGATGGCAAAGGAAAGCAGCATCCCACCACTGATTTTGCCAGGATCAGAGCCTTGGATAAACAGGCTTGATCTTGAAGGAGACATGAAAGTTAAGGAGTCAAAGGTTTCCACTAGGAAAAAGGAGCCTGTTCCCTAGATGAGATTTTTCAGCTGATGAGAGGAAAGAGGTCCCTGCCTCTTACCTGTTGTACTCCCAAAATGCACTGAGGGCTCTGTTGTTCTGTCCCAATTAATTTTCTCTTGAGAAGCCATGGACATCTTTGAGAAATAACAAGATCATCTAACTATATTCCTTGTTTTGTTTTTTTATCTTAAATAAAAATACCTCAACATTAATGCTCTCAGCCCTGCTCATCCTGTGTCTGTGGTGAGAGGAGCCTGGCATTGCTCTCAGGATGTGGTTTGCATCTCCAATGCCTGAGAGCACCTCTATTAAGAACAGGAGAAAGACAATACAACTCACGACCACACTGTAAAAACAAACTATTAAAGACTATTTTCCTTGACTTTCACTGGTAGCATTAATGCTATGCAAATATGACCTAATGGAAAGAAGATCAAATCCTATGGATTCTTAAAGTCATTGTGGATACAGGCTTTGCTGGTGAAGAGTTACTCGTATCTATGGCTTCACAGCCATTTTTTTTTTCTGGCTCCTGCAGTACAGGATGCATTTTAAATTTCTACCACAAATCCATAAAGAAAAATATTTATAGCATTTGTGGTAGATAATAATTTCAGATATATATTAAAAAACAAAATCCCATGCAATTCTTCTTCTATAATAAATAAATTTCAACCCTCTGCTTTTTAAAGAGTAAGCAGCATCACAGGGAATTTTGGTGTTTAATATTCTGTGTTCATAGCACTCTTGAAATCAGCTAACATTTAAAAAAATGTCACTGCACAACCAAACACCAATGCATAATTTTAAAGCTGCTCAGGTTCTTGATGTGATAAATCAGTTTGATTTTGAGAGTGTTTTATTTTGATAGGACAGTTTCCACAAATTTTTCGGAGTTTGATCCACCTTGATATTTATCTGGAATTTAATCTCAAAACATAAATTTACAAAGTTTTTTTCTGGGTCTGGATATTTTCAGAAAGTTTTTAAAAAAGTTTGGAGGCTTCCTCATGTTTATCTGAGAAGAACACATCTCAGTAGGAATATGTACAGTTGTATACTCTGGATAGTTCAAGAAATCTGAAACATTTCCTCAATTTTACTCATAGTTGCAGAAACATGTGTGTAATGACAGAACATGAAGAAGGTGTTGAACTGGTCTTATAATTGCTATATATTTTTATAGTCTTGGTATGGTTTTAATCTCAAGGAAATGGATCTAAAAAACAATTGCTATTGCTCCACTTTGAGAGAACATAGGTAGCAAGTTCCAGTTCAGATAAATTTTAGCCAGTCCAAAACTGGATTTATAAGACCTAAAGCTATGCAGAATAGCTCAACTGGCCTGTAGTAGAGAAGGGGAATGGGAGGTGCACAGTCCCTGTGCAGAACATGAGTACTTGCCTGGAGATGCCATGAATAAATGGTATTGTGCTGTGTGGAAGATGCATTATCATTTTTTAACCCAGATGTTGTTCCTGAGAGGATCAAATGTGGGTTCTAGACTGGTCATGGACCTGCTGTCATTGCATTGTCACTTGCATTGCCACCTGCAGGCAGTGCAAGTTTGGTGCCTACAACCTCAAGACTTTGCTCTTTCTGTTGACCCCATCACTAATGGGTTATCACATCCCTAAAATTTCTTGGGCTGACATAGCTTGCTGAATTTGGACCTTTACATATAACTGAGATGCTATTGCTAATAATTTGGTTTGGCCTTGGAGGGACAAATATCACCACATTATCAATCAAAATCTGACTCTTGAGGAGAACAAAGAAAAACCTGGTCTTCTACATGTGATTGGCTTTGCATTTTAAGAAAAACAACATTTATCAATTTCCATTTCATTAACTACTTCTTCCCTTTTAAAGTTTGTGCTAGCAGATTTAAAAGCAACACCAAAACCCACTGCCTGACAATACCTACAATTCCTGACCTCGGTAATGACTATGGTAACTCTGAGTATTTGAATTACTCAGAAAAAATGCCTTTATCAAACCCCTAAAATTACATGCCTTACCACTGAGCACTTTTGAGTTCATATGCTTAATTTTGCATGATGATGACTATGCAGCGCTGTGAGGAGAAGTTGGAGCAGGAATGCTGCAAGGTATCTAAGTGGCTAGGGAAGGACATGGGATGTAGGTGAAAGAGCCCAAATTCTTGCCAGGCCCTGCACACATATTTCCAATAAAAATGTATTATAAATGGGATTTCTGAGGAATTAAATATTTTGAGAAAATGGAAGCTGTGTGAGATCCTTCACAGTTGGAAATGTTATCATAACCTTTGGCTTAAACAGTAGATCCTATGTAGGTTTCATTCTTAACAAACAAGTAGTATTCATGTAGATAAATAACAAGAACTTTCTAGTCCTTTAAAATTTGCTTTTAAAGGAAATGGATCTCTGAACTTCCGGCCAGTGTTGTGGGGTGACTGGGCTGACTGGGAAAACCACAGCTACCAAGGTACTTTATTTTCCTCTGAGGCCTTCTGAGGCTCAGCAGGGCAACAAGAGTGGGGTTTGGTACAAACTGTACCTACTTATGTTGTTTTGTTCACCTTGTATAGACAATTTTGAAGGTGTGTCCTGGAAAAGGAGAGGATACATTGGTCTGTGCAGGAACATGCATAGATCAGAGTAGCTCTCTCTGCATTTGCTTGTGTGGAGCCATGCTGTAGTTCTGACCTACATTTAATGAAAAGGGAGTTTAAATTCAATAGAGTTTAAATTATTTTTGTAATGAAACTTAAATTCTTCAGAATTTAATTGGCAAAGAGGGTAGGTCAAATAGGCTTAATTCCCCTGTGGTCTGTGATACTGAGACTTGTGGCCAAATAAGTAATGCTGAAGAATGAATCCACTTTCTCTGCCTGTCACAGGGCAAGGGTGTGCATGAATCAGCAGAAGAGAGGTAAAGGGACAAGGTGTGGACAGTGGTCATAAGGTCTGTGAGAGCCATCATACTCCTTCCCCAGACCCTCAGAAAATTGTTGAGATGAGCTCCAAGACCATGGAAACATGATTCACAGGACACCCCTTCTTCTAAATCTGCTGCAAAAACAAGCCCTGATACTGCAGCGTATTTTGGATGTCAGATATGATTTATGAAATGAGACTTCAAGCCTTATTTCCTTTTATTACTGAATAAAAGTTTTTCAAATGCTTATTAAGATAACCTGAGAATCAAGGAGGAAAACAATGAATCACTCCAAAGAAGAAATGAATCTTTAAGAGAATCCTAAAAAGAAGCATTTATCATTCATGCTTCTTCATTTATCTCCCCAGGCTGAGTTACAGTCCCATCTGCGTGACTGATGCTGTCTCTGAACAACCTTCTTCCCCACCTCCTGCCTTGCCTTTTCCAGGTTAGTCATGCCACCCACTCGAAGAAGTCGAGGAGCTGGAGCTCCCTCAAGGTGATACGACAGAGTTTCTCTCTCTTTCCCTGTTACCATTCACACTGCAGCCAGCTCAAAGAGTGAACGCAAATCAGTGCACACGGCTGCTGAAATCAAGCAAACCTTATGGGCTGTTCTGCTGTGTCATTCATGATTAAGTCATTTTATGACTGTGGTTTTCTCCAAGTGAAGAGCTGGAAGACAAAAGCCAGAGATGTTCGGTTTGATCCCGGTCTTCACCCAGAAACACTTGAAAGTAATGGCTACAAGCTAAAAAGTATTAAGCCCTTTGTTAGGCAGCGTGGTTTGCATGCTATGGCCAGGTCAGGTGTAGGGTACTTATTCCTGTCACCCGTGTACTCCCTGGTGAATGATCATCATCTGCTCCATCTGTTTAATCCCTTCTCTAGTTTAAAAATGTTTTGTCCCTACTAGTCTTCTGTCTCCTGTTACAAAAGAGCTCCAGAAAAATAAATTGCTCGTAGTGCTCATCTGTATGTTCGCTCAGAGATTGATTTTTCCAGCTCACAGCATCGGTAACAAACTGAAAAGTTTGGAATTGTTTCTGCAATGCGCTAATGGATAAGCTTCTGCTCTTTGTCCCACTCAGCGCAGGACTGGGTTAGAATTGCTGGTAATTAATTTGAAGCTATGCTTGAAAAAGCGAAGAAGAGAAGTTGGACTCTAAAAAGTTGCTGCTCACCTTCAAAAAATGTTAGCTTCAATTTCTGTAAGTGATACTGGCTCCATTCTCACACTGGAATCCCTCCTTTCGACAAGGCACTTGAGAAAGAGCTATCAAAGGGAATTGGAGCTCCTCTGCACTAACAGTGTAAGATGTTGGTAAGACTCCATGTTTATTCTTAGTCTTCATTAATAATGGAAACCTGCGGAAAAGAAAAAAAGACACCTATAACATCTCAGGTGTGATGCCAGCTGGCTGTTTATTTACTGCTGATGTTGGACACTGGGATGTGTATGCTCAGGAAGGCATTGGGACACTGAGGTTGCTGTGAATGCTCTTTAGAAAGGAGAGGCTTCCTAAGTGTTCTGCTGAGGTTGGCAAATATAATCAGCAATTGAATCGCACTAAATCTGAAAGTAAGAATTAAACCCCAGGATCAGGAAGTATTTGTTTTGGGAAGATTAATTCAGCATTTAGCTGCTCAGAGAGGTGGTGGATGCCCTGTCCCTGGAAGTGTTCAAGGCCAGGTTGGATGGGGCCCTGGGCAACCCTGTGTAGATCCAGGCCTGGAGGTTGGTGTCCCTGCCTGTGGCAGGGGGATTGGAACTCTATGATCCTTGGGGTCCCTTCCAATCCAGACCATTCTATGGTTCTATGATTTAGCTGAGTTTCTGTGTAAAAATTAGAGCTTAGCTGTCAAAAGATGGCTTGGCAGAGTTTTTGGGACTGATCATCTAGCTGACCACACTGGTTATTCTTTCTTCACCAAGAACTTTGATATCAAATGTTGGAACATAGGTCCTGTGTGGTGCATATGCACAAACACATAGAGGGGCAAACCTCTCATTTCCATAGTCTAATGAAGGTATCTCTGAGTTTTTGACAAAGGTTGCTCTGAAATTCTTGTTCCACCTGCTGAGCTGTCTATCTTGAATACCTCCCATACCTGGGTCTGGTTTCTGCTGTCAATACATAATTTCCATTTGAAATGTGTTTCCTTTTAGAGTTGGGGAGAACAACAGAACCAACATCTATGGCTCCCAAGACCAAACAGGAAATACTGAAGAGAAGCTAAAAATTTACCACGATGGTTCTTGAAAACTGAAGAAATATTCCTTTGAAAAAGCCCAACAACTGAAATCAAGCTAATTTTTTATTATCTGTACTCCTTATTTAAATGTCAATCTTGAAGTAAACATATACCATCTTTTACACTGAAACTAGTGGCAACTTTATCATGTAAAAGTACCACAGCGGCTGGCAAGACTCCAGGGCAGCAGCATATATTCTTCCTTTTGTGGTTTTAAATATTATTGACAGTGCTGCTATGATTTAAAATCTCCTGAGGCTGGATCCAAGCTCTTCTGCAGACCTATTCCATGATCCACTCCACAGTGCCTTTAGAGATCCCATGTACAGAGACAGTGGGACAGAAACTCTTATATAGTATGCACAGATTATCTGGAGCTGTGTTATATGGCCATTAAGTTAGTAATAACAAATGCTGGTCCAGGAGTGAATCCTTAAGAATTCCTGGTTTTAATGTTATATACACAAAAAAATAATTTTTTCTTATCTCATTATAAATTCAGCTGAAAGAACAGACTAAATGGCATGCTACCACAATTACTAATAAAAAGCCCCAAACAGTAAGTAAATAGCCAAATAGTAAATCATATTTAAAAGTATATTGATTATATTGATTGGACAGAAATAAGCGTGATGGGAGAAACTCTATGTCTTCAAAAGGAAGAAAACCAAATTGTGACAGCTTTCACTGCATTCTCTGCAAAGGTCTAGCTGTACTTTCATCTAATTAGTTTCTGCCATA
The DNA here is from genome assembly GCA_027925045.1 of Hypotaenidia okinawae. Lineage (NCBI taxonomy): Eukaryota > Metazoa > Chordata > Aves > Gruiformes > Rallidae > Hypotaenidia > Hypotaenidia okinawae. The sequence goes on from BSDF01000003.1 coordinate 87,680,717, forward strand.
TTTTTTAAGTACTGAAGCATGTATAAAGTCTTGGGAAGATGGTCTGTGTGTAGACTATATCCATATAGATTTTATACCTATACTGTGGCCATCATCCATTATGACACAACACTACAATATTGTGCCCCAAACTATCACAGATGAGATCCTCTTCCTTATATTATAGCACCATTCCTCCCCTAAAATGAAACAACAGGAAAAACCAGTTGATTTCTTTGAATCGATCAAGCTGCCTCATCTACTTGCCCAGCACCACAATGTGCATTTGTGTCTATGTGTGTTGATGTGATGTATTACTGGAAAGGGACTGTCAGAAGGCAAAATCTGCAGGAGCAAAGAAGAGAGGTTTTAGGGGTGTGAAATCACAGCAGACGTTCCAGTTATCCCATTAAGACGAGATGTGACCTTTAAATGGAAGGGTGATACTTTGGAGGCTGACATTTGATTTCCCAGTGTGCTCCCAGAGTGTTATAATTTGCTACAAAACAATGAGTAGCATTCATCTGAGGCTAGAAGTTTCTTTTGGAAGTGCACAATATGCTGTGAAAACAGCAATTGCATTTTATGACTTGCCAGGCAGTCTTTCAACGTGTTAGTGAAATTATCAGAAAAGGAATGGCAACGGCTCGATAAATATTGCATGAGAGGAGCTGTATAAACAAACAAACAAAAGTCTATGGTTACAGACATACTACTCCTTTTATTAGACCAGCATTTATTCATACCTTAAAAAATCATGCTGAAATATTAAAGTGTTGGGTCTTCCTGGAAAAACTGAAAAATAGCTCTTTCAGTCTCTATTTTCCATGTGTCCTTTCCCTTATGACTGTACGGTCCATACACTGCTATAAGCGTAGCTCTCCCTGTGGATGTGGCTCTTCATTTTGTGGGAAATCTTTATAAACACTCTTCCTGGCCTCAGTTCAGGCTGTTACTTACAGGGCACATTTATTTCTACAAATGATGGATGCTCAAAGTTCAAAAGAAAGGGGAGAAAAGCCCCAGCAGCAAGAGCGCGGTGGCTCTTGGAGGTGGGCAGAGGTGAGGTTTTTGCCTTGCAGAGCTTTGTCCCACTCAGCTGTCTTTGGTCTTGCACTTCCAGTACCTCTTCTGTTGCACTGTCTTGGAAGAAAACTGCATTTCTCTGCAGGGATGCATCCGTGTTTGGACACATGCATTGCCCACATTTGTCTCATTTTTTGCCACCTGATTTCAGTGAGGCTTTCTTGATGGATGACCACCATATTTTACCTGTTGCCTCACAAGAGAGCAGCCTGTTCCCTGCAAGTCCTGCTGTACCAGCACCCTACAAACATTGGAAACCCTTTCCCCAGGCTCATAGCCTCCAGGATCACAGCTTCCCCCTTGCCACTCTGAGACACTGGTCCTGCTATGAGGTACTCACCATTCCACCATCTGTAGTTTACTTTTTGAATTCAAACCAGAGAATTAAAAAGTTTTCCCCATTTTTTTGTTGTTGCTTTTTTGACAGTGCAAGCTTCAGTAGAGCCAGGTCTTCTCAGCTGTGAGAAATAGGACAGGCTGTGTTTTAACCCTGTGTTCCTGTGATCATCACTGGATTGCAAGGTGATGCTCCTCTTCTTGTAGTTGTTGCCCTCAGCTCCTCTCCCAAAATGAACCATTTACACTAGCACTGCCTCCCCTTCCCCCTCCCATCCTCCAGAAGGCAGAGGTGATATTCTGACCAGTACATTCTTCACCTGGTAGCTGAGTTATTAGGGACTGGTAGATGCTCAGTGATGGACAAAGAATTGGTAGAGGCTATCCCATTTTGGATTCAGCACAGTCCACAAGCTCTGGAGTGTCTTCTGGTCTTGGGCAAGAGCTGGGGGAATAAAACTAACACCGTGCAGTCACTGAGGGCAGGTAAATGGAAAGAGAGCAGGATGGAGATGCTCTGTGCACACTCCGTGCAAGGAGTGCTGCAGGGTGGACATGGGGAGAATTACATGTTACTGGGACCGTAAGTGATCCACACTGGGATAGGGAAGGAGCTGGTGATCATTTGTTCCTGTGACAGCTGTAGGGAGGACAGGAACACAGAAAGGGTTTCACTGAATTCTATTCAGAGTTTCCTTTTTTTTTTTTTGTATTTTTGGGGGGGTAAAGGGAGGCTGGGGGAGGCATCTTGTTTCAGGGACATTTGGGGAAGTCTGAGGACTGACAGATTTAAGAGAAGAAACGTAAATGTTCTTCACTAGTATTTTACATCATTGACTTGCAGGGTGCTAAACAGGCGGTGAAACTGTCAGCTCCAGAAGAGTGGGTTTGTGGTTTGCAGCTGCAGGTTTTTCCAGCTTTATCCACTGAGACCTGGAAAATGTACCAATACTGAGTGACTGTGTCACACCTTCTCAGGCCATTAGTACCTCTGGGCTTTTGACAGCCAGGATTGTTCTGTAATTATTTTCCAGCTCTACATGGTTGTTAAATGCTGCTGTTCAATACAAAATGTTTCTCAAAATGTTTCTGGACTTTTTCATTAGTAATAATAGTTTATTTTCCCAAACAAGCAAAGCAGAAGTGAGCTTCAACATCTCTGAAATTATTACAAAGGTAATTATATTAGTTCCACTAGTGCCAAATAGCATTTATAGTTATTTTTTGTGTCAAATCCAGTTATTCATTTTCTTTAATAATTTACAATTTGACTGTCACCATGGCACCATTTTGCTTTGTACCTTTGTACAGCAATAATGGTACTGTAGACAGGAAGCTGTCCAGGGACTGAACAATAACACCTAAAATCTGATGTTGTGACTAAGAAGAGAATTTTGAATTTTGTAAAAAACAAAACCAAACTGTGCCATGTCAGACTGTCAGGTGGGTGAGATCAAATGCTGGAAGCAGGGCTTCCCTTCATTGCATCAATTTGCTGGGTCCAAACCCAATGTATTTAGGGGGTGCAAAAAACAACTGGCTCATCTAAGCCTTAAACATACTAAATAGGAAGAAGTACATGTTGTCCTTCAGTGATTAAAAATAAAATTTTACGTATAGCAAATCTCCTCTATTCTGTTTATACTTTGAGATTAGGGAAGAAATTGCAGTTTAACCCCCAACCCTCTCTTGTTTTTTAAAAGTGAAAAGCAAGTTGTTGAATTATCTTCTCAGGCGACTGAGTTTGATGATCTGTCATTAACTACTTGTCCTTCTTTTCCTTATTATTATTATCTCTAGCCTTAACTCTTTGGCACCAGCAAATATTTTGCTTCAAAGTATGATTACAGATTCAATTTTTTAAAAGTATGTTCTCTACAGAAATTAAATACTGTGCATTATTCACATTATAATAAAAGAAAAAGAAAGAGAAAAAGAAAAAGAAAAAGAAAAAGGAAAAGGAAAAAAAGAAAAGAAAAAGAAAAAGAAAAAGAAAAAGGAAAAGGAAAAGGAAAAGGAAAAGAAAAAGGAAAAAGGGAAGGAAAAAGAAAAAGTACAACTTCCAATCCAAACAAATTTCCATGACACTAAGGACGTTTCTTGGTTACGATTTTACTGATGGGAAAGCAAAACTCTTTAAGCTTTCTTTAGATTGTTAAGTAAAAATGGTTGCACACCTTTCACGAAGTCAGTAGAGAATCAGTAAGCCGCCCACGGAAGACGTGATGCAGGATGCTGTTTTTTTTCCCAGTAGAGGGCACTGAAGAAATATAACTAGATCGCTGCTTATTACCATGGCACTCTGGATTGGAAGCACGAAGGGCTGGTTATTTCACAGCAGTGCCTATTCTCTGAGGCTTTGTAATCTGAATGTGTATCAAGGAAGTCTGTACAGGCTGTTAATAAACATCTGAACATTTTTATCTAGATGCAATTTTATCTAGATTCCTCTTCTTCAAGGTTTTAACTAAGCTCTGCAGGCTTGCAACTGTTCAGTACCCTTTCTGTAGTCTGAGTGCTAAATTTTGTTTCTTCAGTCCCAGCTTTAATGAATTCTTTGATCATGGAGGGGCACTGCACAGGAAAGTCTAGATGAGCCTGACTCAGAGGGGACAAGCCAAGTCTCCGATTGTTAAATGAATCAATTTATATTGCTTTCTGTAAACACACCAACAACAATATCTTACTTTAAATTAGTAAGGGAAAATCTTGCGTTACCTAAAATAATATAAATATAAATATTATTTATATTTTTTCCCCTTTCTTTCCCCATCCCCTGCCCTATGGAGGATTAAGTCTAACTTTGAACCTGGAGCCTAACATGAGATATTTGCTTAGCCCACACAGCTAACAGGGCAACAGAATAACAACTGCTGGGGTAGACGTTTAGCTCATTTTATGAACTGAAGATTGATCTGGTTAAGCACAAACAAGTCCTTCTTGCTAAGCCAACACAGCAAGTGGTCATTCAAGGTAAGCACAATTTCTCCTCTATCCATTTCCTTTTCCAGGTGATAGATAACAAACATAATTAGGCATTTTTTTCCTTGCTTTGTAAAAGTGGCCAATGCCGTGGGCATAAACAAATAGCTTCTCTCTTGGAAAAGCTGAGTTTTGAAACATTACCTATACTTAGTGTAAGAGGCCAGTTAGTGTTAACTGAGAGCAATGTTTATATTTTACTGATTAACTCATAGCTTAACCAAAGAGGTGCAGGTTGCAAATGAAAAAACGGATGCAGGGGAATGTACCATAATACATCTTCCTTCTACTTTACCTCTGCCCATGGAAACACCTTCAGCTCAGGGTACTCTTTGCCCCTCGTTGTTTTTCTGCCTCTGAACTTCTTGTTCCCTCCATCTAGCCTGTTGTCACCACTACACTTTCATCGCTGCCTAAGAAGCCTTTACCATCATACCTCCAGGTCTGTCAGTGAAGGTCCTCCTCACAGTTAACACAATCCTTCCTGCAACATCTTTCAGTAAAATTGCTGTAGTTTCCCTGGTAATTTCTCATTCATCCCCCAATATTCCAACCTACCCTCTGGTCCCCTCTGTTTTCCATGTCCAGCCATATTATCTGTACAGAGTGACAAATTTTCACATTCTTCATTGACCGCTGTTGGCGGCTGGTCGAGATGCACTGGCTCTTTGTAATTAGTAACTCTCCAGAGAACATATGTATGTTCTTTGACCTGCCAGCCAGATGGCTGCCCATACAGGAGCAATGCACATTTTTATCAGCCCGATGGCCAGGAAACCCTTGGTTCTGGCTGTGAGTTACTGGTGCTGTGCCTGACACTCGGACATAGCCATAAGCATGCACACACAAGCTTTTCCTCAGGACTTGCTTGCAGCAACAAGGGATGAATTAAGATTGAAGGATTTCACTGCAAAAAAAAAAATACAATCTCTAAGCTCACCAGAAGTGTGGGAAGATTATGTTCATACTCTGGTGATGAGTGAACCAATTGAATTCACTTGCAAACACAAGTAAAATGCCTTTCCAACCAATATTTTCATTATTGAATGGAAAACTTTGATCTGGTTGGCAGCTAAACGGGGTCACAAGCAAATAACATAGAGTTCAGTTAACAGCCATTTACACTCTTTCCTCCATGGGGGAGGCCCACTGGTGGTCTTCCCCCATACACAGTACCTTTTAGCTGCAGCCTACAATTTTAAGTTTTATTGTGTAGGAAGGCTTGATTGAAGTTTACCTAACATGATGGTGTTCCCGCTTACTGCTCCTCCTCCCGTGGGCTCTCCTGGTGTGACCCTCTTTGCTTTGCTCTCTTTTGGACTGTGAGCTTTGCTGCCTGCTTCTCTGCTCTGCTTTGACAGCCTTTCCCATAGCTTTCATACCCATCCTTTACACCCTGAGCAAGAAACACAATGAACATTGCCATCATCCTCCTGTTTTTCAGGTTATAACCTACATGTCCCATTTTTGGGAGCTTTTGTTTTAGATTAGCAGGACTACAAAAATTAGAGCTGCTCAGACAGGATTAATAGGACTAGGGGGTTACATTATTACACCTAACTTTTCTCCACTTCACAGTATTAGTCTCTTTCAGAAGGAGAAGCAGTGCCTCGATAAGAAGTGGAGAGAAGAGAAATAAAGATGTGCCTGGTCTGAGCTCACTAGGCTCAAAAAACCTGCTGGTACTGAAGCCTCCAAAGTAGAGTGGGATATGGAAGACAGCTTTTTTAGTGCTAAAATCAGTTAATGCAGCAAAGCAGGTCCCAAGCAGTAAAAAACCTCATGATGATTCCCCTAAAAATACTTTAAAGGAGGAAGCAGGGTCTTTTTTTCCTTATAGGTTTTTTTTTTTGAGACGGCACTGTTGCAGAAAAAAAAATTGCTTAAGCTGAGGTGTACCTGAAGTTGCAAAAGGATGAGAATTTTGAATCAACTATGCTGAGCTGCCCTGTTTCAATGAAACACCAACTTGCATTATTGTTCTTTTCTTTCCAGTCCTAAAAGCTCTCCGCGGCATTTAAATGACAGATAAATCACTTCAGCTTCAGGCTAAGATATCCTTCTTGCAATATTACAGGGCAGGTAGGTTTTCAGCTCGACATACTTTTCAGCACAATAATTGCAACGTGCAATTATAAATTTGTAAGAGCCTCTTCTGATGTGGAGACATACAGCTACACATTTGTGCTTATGAAATACCTGAATTCCTGAGCAATGCAACACTTCATTGATATGCAAAACTGTTTTGGTAAAACAGGATTAATTTCATATCTAGAATAGAATGACCGTTCTGCAAAAAATAACTTACAAATCATAGAATCATAGAATTGTCTTGGTTGGAAGGGACCTTTCAGATCATGAAGTCCAAGCACCAATCTAACCTGCCAAAACCACCACTAACCCATGTCCCTAAGCACTACATCTACCCATCTTTTAAATATTTCCAGGGATGGCGACTCCACCACATTCCTGGGCTGCCTATTGCAACACATTGTCCTCCCTTTATGTTCTGGAATACAATTTTGAGCATATCCTAGTTTCTTTGCTGTGATTTCTTATTCCAAACTGCTCAATCATTGATTTGGTTATGTTGATCTGCCTGGGATCTGCACCAAGATCTGGGAGTCCTAGGAGTGATATTGCTGCTGGGGATACGCTAATGACTTATGACTGATCAATGGACTGAATGGAGCTTTATCTGCTTCTCATGACATCCATCTGAGCGCTTCCAGCTGGAAGATTCCCAGTTGACAATCTGTACCCTTGTTTATCTTGACAGATTATGAAATGTATTGCCTTGGATTGTGGGTTTTGAGCTCTGTTATACTGGTTCTCCCCATGATTTCGGCAGGTGACCCTTGTCTAGGGCTTGTGGGCAGCTCCCCATGAAAGGAGGAAAGGCTTAGCCCTCTCTCTTGAAAAAGTGTATTCATGTCTCATCTGAACAAGGAAGAAACAAAGTGAAATAATTTATTTGCTCCCAACTTCAAGCTTTCTTAGAAGCAACACTTTATCCAAATGCTTTTGTCTTTGGGCAAATTTCCTTTTCTAGTTACTCAGGTGGGTTTTTTGGAAAGTTTTTCTGTTGCTACTTCTGTTTGCAGATGTACATGCTGCTCTCTAACAGGGCCCAGCTGACGCAGCTCTGTTTCTGAGCAGCTGTGTGCAGGTTTGTGTTGGATTGCTATCTCCTGCTGCAAGTGAAATCACAACCTCTACCTCATTCTGCATGGACGGGAGGTGCCCAGAGCTTGTCTCTTGCTCCCCAAGGGAATAAAGCAAAATATTTTGACAAACTAAAAGAAAATAGCTCAGACCGTGACCAAAACAAATGAATTCAGTCTTTTCCAACTAATTTGTTCAGTATTCAGACTGTGCTATTAGTTGCTACTGTTAGAGAAGACAATTTATGTTGTTAGTGTGATGACGGATAAAAGAATAAAAATGGAAAACAAATAAAGACAATCAGAAGCAAATATTAAGAAAATGTAAAACACATTCATCTGCTTATGAAGCCTGTAATCCAGCCCAATCCGATACAACCCAAACTGTTTGCAGAGGGAGGCTCTGCTCTGTGGGAGGTAGTTTTGCATCATGCAGATCAATGTTTCCATGTTGGCTGAAGACAGGAGCAGAGTGCTTAGGAAACTCAGAAAGCTTGTCTTAGAGCAAGTTTTATGGGAGGGATAGTTTTATGGGAGGGAATTAAGACATTTAAAAATGCAAGGAGTCATGTTAAATTGAGTGGTTTTCTTCTGCTTTATCAGTCTCCTACAGGATTCAAAAGAGACACTGCAGAATTAAACATTTCTTTAAGTTTGCTTTTGTGGATGTTTATGACTGTGCTTTTGATAATGAAATCTTACAGACTTTTTTGAATAATAGACTAAGTAGTTGCTATACCCTCCAGGTAGCAGTATTTTACAGACTAAAGCTGAAAGGAATTCCACAGACAGATTTTTCTTTTCCACACACAGGCCAGGATTTATTTGTGCAGACTTCACATTGGCTACTCCGGCTACTAAAGCCATGGCAGAATGTTTTACCTTGAATTTGAGAAATGTTATTCAAGAAGAAATATAATCCCACTTATCCCAGGTGTGTGTGCATACATCTTCCATCAAGAAATCCTTCCACAGTCAATATTCAGTAGGAACAATCTGCCTTATACAATAGAGATGCTTGTAATGTAAACAAAGGAATTTCATATTTTAGAAGAAAAGCAACTAAACTCCCATTTCAACATTAAGTTTCATGTCCACGATGATCTTTCAAAGCAGTTTCCAAGGTTTCCTTATGCAGGTATCAAGGAAATCAGGGAGAAGAGGGTGGAAGTGTGGTTTGCATTGTAGTTCAAAGGCCCAAATCTGATACATTTTTCCATGTAAGATTTGCAAGCCATTTGCTTTCTTTGTGTCTCGATTACCATTTGAATAACTCCCAGTCTCATCCACTGTGATGATAAAGATTTAATAGATAGAAAGACACTCTAAGTGTCTGTTCCATGATAAATATGTAGATGAAATTACATAATAACTCTTCCAGATAATGCTGGTCTACTATGAAAATAAAACCTATCTCAGAGGATGGACAGCAAGTTCTGTGAAAGTAGAGCTTCCCCAACTATTTAGGTTTTTTGTGAGGAAAAGGCATTGGCTTCCTATCCATTTACTGATGAAAGCAGGGAGGAATTTCTATAGGACTTTTTTTTTTCTTTAAATATGAAGTAGAGGTCTGGGGCCAGGAATTTAAAACTTGAATCTGAATTTTCACAACAACTGCTTTGTCTCAGGGTTTTTTTTTTGCCTGTATTGCTCTCTTTGTTGTTTTTTTGCCAGTGAAGATTTCTAGGAATGAACATACCAGTTCCTTTGCTTTAGTTGAGAGCTTAAACTAGTCCATATAGGATGGGACATCAGTAATACCAAGCTGTAATCTATATGAATTAAATCTTACTATAGATAATACATTAATGAAGCTGCATAGGCTTAATTCAAGGAACAGGTGGGTCAGTGGTATGTCTGCACAGTTGATGCCAATAAGGAGCAATGAAATGGAGTCCTTGGTAAGCATATGTGTGCATTCATGTGAGAAGAAAAAGGTCAGGAAGGACTTTTTGTAAGTCAGAAGCCTTTACCCTGAGCATTTTAATTTTAGAGGCTGATAATGATGGGATGAAACAGGTATCATAGAATTGTATTACAGAATTGTAGGAGTTGGAAGCTACCTCAAGAGATTATCAGGTCCAACCCACAATGTGTATGTGCTACGGATTCCCCTAGATGGCTCTTCCTCTCTCCTCATGCAAGCCAAGCATCGTCCTACTTAGAAAAAATCCTACTTAGAAAAAAATCAGCTAAGCTCATGACTTGCTCTGGCCATACAAGAGACAAGGAATCAAGAGACAAGGATGGGACATCCAGGTGTCTCAGGGCCACAATTATTTTTGAAGTTAAGCATGCTGCACATGTGACAGAAAACTGGTGGGAATGAGAAGAACAGTACTGTGTGAAGGCCATCTCAGGACTAGCTGTAGAAATGTTTGGGAAGAAAAGACAGCAGTATGGCCATTCCCCATTTGTGTTGCAAGGTGTTTCTCAGACCGTTTCAGCAAGTTATCCTTCATATCTCCTGTGAAACTTCCCTTACTTTTCACTGCCCATATCTTTTAAAGCCAAGGTCTTTATAGTTGGTATGAATCTCACTATAAGGTGTTGGAAGTAAACCATAAGAATCTCTAGAAGTAGCCTTAATTAATTCTTCTGGACCTAAAACTTTTCGCTTTTTAGTCTGATATCTCAGGAGATTTTAAATCCAACATTCTCACTATGAAATAAAATTCTGCTTGTGGGACCAGCTTGGATGAGAATTAAAGCAAAGTCTGAAGTTATTTTTAACATTAAGGAAATTTAAAACAAGCCAAAAACATATGGATGAGGTCTAGAAGGAGGTGAGGAATTAAAATCATAGTAATATTGATTGTTACAAGGTTCTGCAGTTCAGTCCAGCAACAATGGAAAAACATCAGCAGATGTCTTTGGAAAAGCCAGTGTGTTTCTTGCCCTTTTTTCCTTCAGGTGTCTCTAAAAAGGCCAGCTAAGATCAGGAAGCTATTACAATTATCAATAAAAAACACATGGTAAATTTTTAGGTTAGGAAAATCAGGTTACAGAAATTATAGGGATCAATTTGACATTTGCTGTCTGCAAACTGTAACTTTCTGAGGTTAAATGAGATGCATCTGACCAACCCTAACTGTCAGTCACAGTCAAACTGGACTGCTTATTCCCATATGTACATGTACACTACACATGTTTTTGGGGCAGATGAAAGACTAGAATAAGCCATGCAGATGAAAGAAAAGTGCTGAACAGAAGGAAATAGTGACAGATTGAATATGGGGTGGTGGTAGCTAAAAAAAAATAAAGAAGAAAAAATTATTTAAAATCAAAATATCAAAAATGGGTATTGATTTGATTGCTCTTCACAGAAATAAATAATTTGTGGCAATTCTGGTTTTGATTGCTACTTCTATCTTCTGAGAGTAGTGGTTTGTTGCAACTACCTTTATCAAAGGGTAGTAGACAAAGTGACTAAAATAAGTGACTAAAGTGACTAAATAAACTAATGACATAGTTAAGTAAAGAGGTTTCCACTGAAAAGCCAACATTGGCCAACATCTTCTGTTAGTAAGAACTGACTTCTAAAAATAATGACCACTGTAAAATTATTTTCTGTTTCACTCAACTCTATAAGGCTAGTAATGTGTTGCGAATGAAGCACCTCAGGGTGCACAGCATTGCCTTTTCTGGGACTCTGAGAAACAACCAGCCATATGTACAGCAAATGTCTTTGGCAACACTGTGTAGCCTTAACTGGAATTTCTGTGCTGTTGTAGTTTTATGACTCAATCCTAATGCTATTTAAACATCATTTTTCTATGTTTAATTTATTTATTGTCTCTAGTGGTAGACACAGACACTGGTAAGTTAGATTATATTAACATTTCAAAGCAATAATAGAAGAAAGCAATTATCTTTGGGCATAAAAATAATTTTAATTAGACAGTCACTAAAGTGGGAATGGACAGACAATGATGAATCATTATGTGGTTTAATCAGACAGTTGGAGAACTGATATGCAAGAGGAGCTCAAGAAAGTGTTTTGGCTGAGTGAAATGTGGACAAGGAGAAATAACCAACTTCCTTCAGTTGGCTGATTGAGTGAAATGTAGACAACAAGGAGAAATGATTGACTTCCTTGAGCCTCTTTGCATCACCTATGAAATAAATATATTAACTCATCATTTCTTTGAAGTCACAGGAAGACTTTGAGATTGCTAAAAGTTCAAGGAAATATTTTCTTTACTCTGTCTTAAGATTGGATCAAACCAACATGAAGTTAATAAATACCCTTGGGCCATTCCTGTGTGCATCCACTGGCATTTCCTTTTTCCTGAAGCTACCGTACTTTGGCCTTTTTCTGCCACAAGAGAAAATTTGAATGGAAGTCCCTCTCTATGCAGTGTCATCTGACAGTGCTTCCAGATAAGATTTTGGCATTGGCCTTCTTGGTACTTGCTGTTTTCTGGGCCTGAAGATGAAAAAAGAGATTTCTGTCTGAGACCCACTTGTCTCACGCGAGCAAGCAGAGCTTTTCACCACTGTGTATTGCAACCACGGCTCTGCTTTATTCCCACGCTGATTTTCAGGTCAAATATAACAAAGTGATGGCCTAATGCAATGAAAAATGAAACCAGATGGTATTGCAAACTCAGTGTAATTTAGGTGCTGCGTTACACAGTATCTATCATCTGATAAACAAGATCTATTTGCATATTGAGACTCTTGATAGCTCTGCACAGAGCCAAAATGGACTGGATAATTCATCATGATTTTTTATCAGCATACAGAGACCTGTGGGCTAATGCAGCTCCAGTGTACATGTGCTGCTCAGTCCTGCAAGGGCAAACACTCTACTCAACAGCAGCTCTTGGGTGCCAGCATTTTGAATCTGTGTGCCAGGGACTGGGGGTTCCCTAGGGGCTGGGAGAAGCAGGGTTTTCTCCAGGGTGGGCAGGGCAGGACAATTCCTGATTTTTAGATGTGTTGACACCTACTAGGATGCCCTCCCTTCCCCACATGCGGTGTCTAGGAACTTTGCCATAACACATGATAAAGCTAGGAACCTAAAAATGGGATTCAGAAAAGTGAGTGTACTGAGCTCAGAGTCTCTTTGGTCAATAAAAAGCCCAGAGCTGAGTGGCTGGGGAATATTTGCATCTTAATTTGTTTTGCAACCTGAGACTCCTGACAAAGCTGGTCACCTGAAAGACAGCTTTCTGAAAACTGGTGACTATTTCTGCAATTTCCTCTCCAGAGAAACTCTAGGCATCTGCTCTGGAAGTTGGGCTTAGGATCTTCTAGATGACAGGGGTAGCAAGCATTTTTGGACTGGCATTCTCCATTTTGTGAGTGATGCCATTCCATTTTCCTTTCAGTTTTCAGTGGGCCAAAGCGATCTTCAGGGCAGCTGGATTGAAGATGTCTGCTCCATGCGAGGGGAATGGTTGCTTCCCTACGGTGTGACATACAGGGTGAATGTGTCAGGAGTCAATGTTGGATAAAACTGATCAGCAGGAGATGCCAACTGGTCTCTGTGGATGATGGGACCAGTAGTCATTTGGATGGATTGGAGCAATTTCCTGAGAAAAAAAATAATTCAATACCAGTCAAAACCCCCACATATATTTTGCTTCTCATGCCTGGTGTTTGAAGACCCATTTAAAGTACATTGGTACTTAAGTCTCTGGAACTTATCCTCAGGTACTGAAGTCTTGTAGAGATCAAGACTCTTCTACTGACATCATAGTGGCAGCTTTCCCCTCTCCTTATGTTTTGCAAATTACATCCCCCGGAGAAACTCTATGAGGCAGAGAAGGGCAAGGTGGCAGCTGACAGGAGCGGGTGTCTGAAGGCATATGTCGAGTTCCTCCAAGGGCAGCTATGAGAGACAAAATTGTCTCCTAACACAGAGGAGATGTGAAGCATGGAAAAAAAGTGCAATTATGTGGATGAGAGAGCCAGTGATCGGCATATTAGTCATTAACTCCTGGAGGAGGTACTGGAATTGGAAGGGAAACTGAACTCCCTTTTCAGTGGTGTAAAGTCGTATAAACACCAAAGGAGTTTAACTGATACTTGACTTTGAGACAAAGTAGACAGATGTACTCTGCTTCATTCAATGCTGAGACTACTCTGACCCAAGACAGTTCTTCTCTCATGGTCCCAAGGAGGGCAGTTGTAACCCCAGAAGTCTAACTCCCCTGGGAATATCAAGAAGATCATGCTGACCAAGCCTCCATCTGAGTTGGCCAGCAAAAATGAATTTTAACTCAATTTCTCAATAAGTGTGTGAGAGATCTACAAATTGAATCCTAAGGTTCTGGACTGATGAAGTGGCCACAAGGTTTGGGCTAGCCCCATTAGAACCCCAGCTTGGGCCTGATGGCCTCATGGTGTTTCTGGGGATGGGCATTCTTAGCAAAATCCTGCCAGCCCCATTGTTGCCATCTTTTCCTGTGGGGCAGCTGGCCTGCAGTGCCTATCCACAGTGACACCTGGGGTCTGATGGCTGTTGAAGAGCTCCTCAGGAATGTAAGAGTAGCTGTGTCAAGGTCTCTAAAGGTAGTGGGAGACAAACTTGCTGCTTAGACAGACACAGAAAATGAAGACAAAATCAATGCAAAAATGCCACCAGAGGGTAAAAAATATTTTCTCCAATAGCATTTGTATTTTTCTCACTCTCCTCTCACCTGTAAGGAATCAAGACAAGGTCTGTGATACTGGGAGACCAGCAATGGAGCTGCTGCAGAGCTTCTGGGTAGACTTTGCTGTTGCAGCTCAGCACAGGCTATGATCTCCCAGCCAACTGACTGCCAAATATTGGAAAATACTGGCCCCTCGCTTCTGGTCTCATGTTATTCTGGATTCTGGATTAATTTCCAATATATTTGTCATGTTTGAGTGACCTGTTCATTCAGTCATACAGGCATCACCTGAAAGTCCTCACTCACGTTCAATGACATGGTTGTCTCTCATCCTGAGCACCTCATGCTAGCATGCCCACCTCCCCCTCCTCTGCAGGACTCAGCATGGAGGCCATACAAATTTGTCTATATTGCCAATTGCATTTTTCCCCCTCTCTCTGCTTTCACTCGCTTTATTATTGAGCTTCACTGACCAGGCACTAAGCAAACACTGAGTATTCAGCACCAGCCTTTGGCTTCTGCACTTACAGCGCATAACTGCCTGTGGGATCAAGTCCTAATTGAAAGAGTAATCAGGCATGACTTCTTGGTGATTGCTTTTAATGACCTCATCCTAAGCCCCTCCAGAAGACAAAGGCAGCTGAGGGCATTAAGTGTCAAGGATGGTGCTCGGTCCTCTCACAGATTTGGATCTTACTTGACTAGGCTTTCTAAGAGTTGATGTTTAAACCAAGTGACAAAAACAGCTTGGAAGTTAAACAGTGATTAACTCTCTGCTTCCATACCTAAGGAGGATAAAAAACTCAGTCAAGAAATATTTTATAATGAATGTAACTTTAGTTTCTGCACACAGTGGGAGATGAGAAGCAGGGAATGAATTTTGGAGAGGATATTTACCATATTTTCACACTTGCAGCTAGCAGGATAGCTGGGAGAAAAATACCTTTTTATTCAGCCATCCAAGTTATAAATGAGTGTGGGTGATACAAAGGGAATAGACTGAAGCATCATCTCTTTTTCCTTAACCCCCAAGGCTTCTCTCTACCATATTGTCCTTTCTCCCTCTCATTTGCCTGTTGGGGTTTTTTGTTTGTTTGTTTGTTTGTTTCCAATCTTTATTATTCCTTATTCCCTTCTACTTCTGATTTTGTGTGCCTGTCTAAACTCTGAGTTGTATGCGTAAACACCAATGTACAGTAATCAGATTATGTAATTTATGTGCAAGGCAAAGTAGCAGAGAAGGTGGACAGCGCTGGGGTGCTTCACATATGGGAGAAAACTGGTGTATGCAGGTTGGAGATCAATATTACTTTTCACAGCTGACTATAAGCTACTGGTATTAAAAAACATAAGTAAAGGTAACAAACCCTAATGAGATCTCTACCTGACAGGTGATTGTTAATAGAAAGGCAAAATTCAGCCTGTACATTAATCCAGTTAACAGAGCTGGAGTGTTTGATGTACTGAGGACTGTGGCACAGGTTAGTCAACAACATACCTGCTGCTTGTGCTTCTCACACCATTTACATGCAGATAGTTTTGGACAGAAGAGAGTGGTGTTATTTATTGTGTCACATCTACTTGCTTCTAAGAACAATTTAGCTGGACACATGCAATGATGTATCCACACTCCAAAGCCAAAAAATATTAACTGGTGCTCTGCCCAGTCACTTTAAGCTAATGAATCTCATAAAGTTACTTTTCTCCCAGTCCCTAACGAATGCTCAGCAAGGAGAATGACCTTCCCAGCAACATATCTGTATGAATCGTAGCAGAGATGGAAAAAGATTTCTATTATAATCACAGAAAAAATGCTAAAAGTGAAATTCTGTTATAGGCAGATGATAACATTTTGTTGAGAGCAGCCAAAAGATCTCATGCTTCATTTTCTGCTTCATTTAATGCATGTTATAAAACAATTCCACACAACTTTATGAGCTCACTTTACAAACCAACAGAAAACTGTGACTATATTTTATGCTAGGCTTTGAGGATTCATTTTCCTGGAGTGTGCTGACACTTCTGTCTCCAACAATGTACCTTTTCCATAATGTCCAGTGGCCAAAGTATGTACTTGAGGAATGAGACCCAGGGACTTTGTTCTATAGCCAAGGCTTTTCCACTACATTCCACAGATTTTGTGGCATCCACTCTTTTGAAGAGCATCTTGATTCCCTCACTCCTAAATTGACAGATGTGTAAGGTAGCAAAAAGGAAGAAGCAGAAGCAGAGAATAAATGAAAGTGAAAAGGATACCCACGTTCTCCTGAAGCACATGAACTAAATGGGCTCTTTTGCTCCTTTCAGTATTCTTCCTGACCAGTGAAAACTCTTATTGGCTCTACTCACCATCCCCCTCTTCACTGCTGTTTTAAAAAGAAAGTGGCTGATAGGCAATTCTTTCCCCTGCATGAGTTGCCATGGGGTAAATCTGATGGATTTTAAGCAATCAGAATACGCCTGGGTTTCTTTTCACTGTAGTTGTCTTATCTTCTTAACATGATTCTTCAGCTTTTTCTGTACCAATTTTTTTCTTTAGTGGTGAAGTGTATGGAAAAGTCAGATTTAATGCTCATTAAATGGAATCTCCCTGTTTCTGTTGGATAGGTAGTGGGGAGAAGTGCTGATGAAATAGATTTGGGAGCATATGGGGGTGTTTGCAATTCTGAACATAATTAGCTGTTGTATAACTGACCTGTATAATCAGAATTAGTGGCCAGTTCTGTCTTGGAAGGTGAAATTCCCAGAAGCATTATTTTATAGAGGTCCATCATTATAAATACACTATCCAGAGAGGTGTTATTTGTTCTCCAAAGAGGAAGGGAAGGGCTGCCATCCACAGCTGATCTGAAAAGCCCAAGATAAGGTCAGCACTAGGAGAAAAACTGTGGGCACCCAGCTAGAATCTTACTTCTATTGCCATGCACACTCAGAGTGCGTACAGTGATAGCTCTGAGAGAGAAATAAGAGGAGTGGGAGTGCCCACTGTGACTGGCCACTGATGACCTTGCCATCAGAAAGGCAGACCGTGCTCTTCTATGGCAACAGCCTAAATGTTGCTCAATATGCCCACGGTATTGTGGCAAAGGAGAACTTGTTGGAGGGCATCTGTGCAGCAGTATGGCATAGCTGACTTGGGTACCTCTGCAGAGTGGAACAAGCTCTAGGAGATCATATCTTGTTCCTTAGTCCTCCTGTCCCAGTGCCAACGCACCACTGCTGGCCTGTGGGCTCCAGGGCAGCAGCACTGCCTTCCTGCCCACTGAGATAGCCCCAGGTTTGGGGAAAAATATCAGTTTGCAGTTGCTGATGGGAGGTTGCTGCTTGTTTCTTGCCTTTCTGTGCTCCTGCTCTTCCCTCCTACTTCAGCTACGATGCAACTTTCCACCTTTTGCTTTCCATGCAGATGCTCCTCAAGTGTGCATGTCCTGCATATCCTGAAATCTCTCCTTTAGGGTATCATGATTTTAAGTGATAGCCATACAATGGCATTTTTAAACTATAGCCATTGTGCATAGAACATCTGTGCTCTCCCATTAAAAGGCTGTTCCTCTTCTTTTCCCCTCGTCCCCCACAGATTTTAAAAGGGCATTTGCAACTTAAACACGTCCCTGCTACTGAGAATAGAGGAGCAAGTCCAGCTTTCTAGACACACAAATACACTGATAAGCAGCCCAAGTTTTCTAGGCTGATACAATATGGAGCTCTTTGTCAGAAGGACAGCTATCTCTTATATAATTCATGTGCCGCTGGATCACATGTTTGCATTTATATTTTACAATGATTTCCTCATTTTTCTGTTTGTCTTTGGAAGTTTCAATAATGTCATTAGTTCTAGCTCTACTCTCAGCTCCACTCTGTGTTGGTAGCTTGTAAGTACTTTTTTGAGAGAGTATAACTGACTTTATCCCAGTCCTTAGATAATGTTAATCTCCTCCAACATTATTTGCAGTTTCCCTGCTCATGAGTTATCTCATCCTTAGGTTTAGGTTGGAGCCTTTTCAATACCTGTTCCTCAAAGAAGAACTTACGGGAAAAAAAAGAGTCTACCCAGCAGAGGGTGAGAAGATCCCAGGTCAAATTTTGATGGTTCTTTTTTTCACACCTGAATCCACTCTTCTTTTTGGCTTTATTAAATGAATAGCAATCCCAAAGGAATTAAATTGTTTACAGTGTTCTTGTAGCAGGTTGTCTTTACATGGGCTTGTAAAACTGGAGGAAGTGAAGAGCTCTGAGGAAGGAAGGGGAAGGGGAGTCCAGCTGATGGAACTTTTTCTTAAGGGTCTGCTAGAAGAAAAAAAAGACAAGCATTGTCTATCAAAAATCTGTGTGGAATGAAATCCCCATGCATAAAATACCTGTTACTAAAGAGTACAGTTACTCTGCACCAAGACCTTATAGATAATGTTTTTAAAGGTTACTACAGTTGTTTGGTTTATGCATGTTGGTGAATCTGGGCAAATTATCTTGACAGGGAATCCCACTGCTCAGAGCACCTTTATTGTCCCTCTGTGGTTTTAACTGCAAGGTGCTGGACAGGCATGTTGCAAAGCTCTGTTAAATGGATTGCAGTTTGCAGAGGGAAATGGTGAAAGAAATACTTTCCCAGAAAGCCCAAAGATAAAATTCAGTAAGAATATCAAGTGTTACAGAAAAAAAAAACCTTTTTAAAAGGACCTAATTCAGTGCATTAGACTGAAAAATATTGAATAATGCAGTGAAGCTCTGCATAGATAACTGAAGAAGGATTTAAATGATTAGCATAATACATTTTACTCATTCAAAGGTCCTGTGTTCTTGATGAGGTTTTGCCAATTGGAAGACACAACAGAGTCTGCGGTGCTCTGCAGCTACTGCCTTGTTCAGGTAACAGACACCCTCACTGCCACGTCTGCCCCATTTGTCTCTCCCAGCACAAAATCAGGCTGATTTTACCTGGTGAAACATGAGTGTGCTTATGAGCACTCATCTGCCAGAAGGGAGGAGGCTGTCACGAACCCAAGAAGGGCTAAATGTGGCAGGAGCTGGAGTGGACTGACTAACCCTTCCCTCCCTGCCACATGACACTTTGTGGTCTGGATGCTGCATTTTATTTGGATGACAAAGGTCTTTGGGAAAATTCCAAGAAAAGGCATTAAGTTACTCTGAGCTGTGCTTTTAATGTGGGATGTCAGAAAATTATTTCAAATCTATTAAAATTTCAATCTCTAATAAGCTTAGTGTAAAATACTGGTGCTTATTAATCTTCACAGCTTCCGTGCTAAATAAATTAGGAAAGAAACACATCCTACAGATTGGATCTGGCATTTTTTACTCTGAAGGAATGTTAACCTTTTGGGAACTGTTACATCTTTGAACATGCCAAATCAAGAAAAAAGGACCACCAACAGTATGTTTGCTTCTTTTAAGGGGTATTTTCCTTTGCAAATAGATTAGTGTCCTCTAGGTAATAAAAGGATAAGTTAAAGGAGTAGACTATTAATACTTTAGTCATTGAATGTCTGTGAATATTAACACAGACTTCCTGCTACCTCTTTTTATTTAGTCTTTTTCTGACAATTAAGCATATGTTCTGTGGGAGTTTTATCAGCTTATTGGGTGTTGCAGAAGTGTCCCCAGATGCAGGATGTACAGGAACTCTTGGGTAAACTTATCTAGTTGTAGAATTTAGTCTTAAGATCTCTGTGTATTTTGTAGTAATTAATCATGATTTTAAATCTCTGTGGGCATTTCACAGCAATTAATCATGGTGAGACAAACATCTCACTGACAGCAAGCAGCCCCTCTCCTTCTGAGAAGCCAGATAAGATCTGTCTCATGCATAGGTGGCGTAAAATGGATCTATAGATCTGAAATAGACTTGGGCAGCAGGGAGCAGTAGTGTGACATACAGCAAAACCGAGGGTACTGCAGTATTTGGAGACTAAAATAAATAAATGACAGTGACCTTACATGCAGCTGGAAATATTCAGTACCTAGAGTGTATCTGAAGTCAGACAAGTTGGAGTGCTAGTTTCTTGCATAACTTTGAAGACACTTGTAAGTTTTGTAGCTGAGACTGCTGCATCTGAACTCCAGGGGCACACTAGCTCTAATCTTTGCCTTTGTCTACCACATGATATCGCTAATAAGAAGAGAAAGCTGTATGGAATGAAGAGGAGCACATTCATTTATTTAGATTAGCCAGCAAAGTGACAAGTATGTCTTGATGCCAAAATGAAGCTGTGCAAACCATCTTCCTTGAAGGAGGCATATGCAGAGGAGGTGCTGGGAGCACTGGGACATGTGAAAGAGGATGGGTGATACAAGGCTGTGGCATGCTGTGAAGTGTGCCACCTTCAAAGTCTTTTTTTACTGCAGTGCTCTGGTTAGTGTCCAACTTTCAGTGCCTCGGGCACTTTGTTCCTTCCTTGGTCTTGACACAAGCCCCTCCAAGCCACCAAACATGTGGCATATGGAACATGGACCCAAATTAAGACTGTGGTGACATGCTCTAGAGACCTGTGAAACCTGGCACTGGACATGAAGAGCCTTGAGGGGAGAGAGAGCTTTGTCATTATCAGTCTCAGTGTGAATTAAGGGCTCTGCAGTCTACACATTGCTTTCTGTCACAGACAGGAGATGAGAGATAGGCAGTACTTGAGGAACCCCTATTTGCATAGGGAAAAAACCCCACTGAGTACCTGGGAGATATCTGGGCTGTTTATTTTATTTTATTTTTTTTTAATTTTATTTTGTTTTTATTTTATTTTTAAGGAGAGGTATATTATTACCTGCAGATGAGTGTACCAAATGTTTTTATCCTGTTATTTTTCAGGGCAATCCCAAAATTCTCAGATATTTCATGAGAAGCAGGACAAAACACTGAAAAGGATGACAGCCTCCCTGCTTTCCACCCTTCCTTCCGCCCTTCCTTCTTGCCTTTCCTTCCTTCTTGCCCTTCTGTCTCCTCTCCTCTCCTCTCCTCTCCTCTCCTCTCCTCTCCTCTCCTCTCCTCTCCTCTCCTCTCCTCTCCTCTCCTCTCCTCTCCTCTCCTCTCCTCTCCTCTCCTCTCCTCTCCTCTCCTCTCCTCTCCTCTCCTCTCCTCTCCTCTCCTCTCCTCTCCTCTCCTCTCCTCTCCTCTCCTCCTCTCTCCTCCTCTCTCCTCCTCTCTCCTCCTCTCTCCTCCTCTCTCCTCCTCTCTCCTCCTCTCTCCTCCTCTCTCCTCCTCTCTCCTCTCCTCCTCTCTCTCGTCTCATCCCTTCTTCCCTGCCCTTCATCCCACCTCCCTTCCCCTTTCCTCAGTACCACTTCCTTGTGTGAACTTCCATCATTTTGGGAACACTCTAAACAGCCTTCTGGCTAGATGCATTGTTTGTCTCCTTCCTTATGATTTCCAAATCAATATGTTTTTCTGAGGCCAAATACTTGTACAACAATGCACAGTGCTCAGTCTTCCAGCCAAAATGTGCAATATACATTAACAATACTGTCATTGATCTTTGTAATTTCTCACATCTAGATTATTAATTGGAGCCCCATACTTGGGCATCTAGAGATCAGATGCCCCGAGTGAGCCACAGCAGGAAATATGTGGCACTTTTCAGTTCTTAGCCTGGTGTGATAATCTGCAAAATTCACAAGGTTTTCAGAGACAGCACTGGGAGCATGATCAAGTACAGAATCTCTCTTGTTATAAATATACATATATATTTAAACAAACACTGAGAAGAGTATGGAAAAAAAATCAGAAGCAGTCTAAAGGGAAGAAAGTAATTCAGTATTCTGGGAACAGTTCTCTGCTGGGATTGGCTGTGGGCTGACTGGAGCAATATTAGCTTCAAATAGTCTGAAAGTGAACCGAAGCAGAAAGACAAAGGGAAAGTTACTGTACTGCTGCTGTTTCTAGAGAAACTACTCTGAAGATAAACTCTCAAACACCACAGGGTCTCCTACAAGCACAGTACCTTGGCTGGACCAAGGTACTCCTCCCACCCCATGCCTGGGATAGACAGACAGCATTCTGAATGATTCCAGTAACTTCAAAGTATACTGGCTTGGTGTATCGTGCAGAATAAATCTTGAGCTCTTCTCATGCCTGGAGTCTAGTATTGACTTAGTTTATCTGGATGCCCTACAGTTGTCATCTCTGGAAAATTGTTGTGTTTCTGGGTTTGAATGTCTCAGATGCTTCCTCCTAGCCAAGGAGGCTTTTTGTGCAGTGAAGTTCTTTATTGCAAATGTGTTATAATTACCGTGCATGTATTTAAGGCAGCGATTATGAATCGGTATATTTATTACTTGGACTGTGAAGGACACAGTAAGAGTTTTAAAGTGGTAATGCACTAACATAAGATACTACAAATTAAGACTTTTTGGCTTCTGTAGTTTACAAGTTATCTTCACCAAGTTGAGTTTACTGATATGTGTTAGATTTTACAAACCAGTTTGGAGATAAATTTGCAGATGTGAGGGAAAGAGGCATTGTGGAAATGCCCCTGCATCACCCTGCTAACCAGTGAAAGCATAGTCCCATTAAGGGTGATGGGAAGTATCGTGCTCCAAGGAGAGAGGTATCTTGGAAAGTGAATCTCAATTGTCATGCCACCCTGCTGAAGTTAGTCAGAAGGAAAAGTTAAGGTGGAGGTGTAGCGTAGGCTCTGTCCCTCAGAAGACAGCATCTAATTACTCTTTAGCTTCACAGCCACAAATATCCTGGAGTTGTGTCTCAGCCAGATCAGTCCTCTTGCATATCAAACACAGCAAAGAAGAGGAGAAGCATTTAGCACACAGCTCAGAGGAGCTGTTCCAAGTAACAGGAATTCGTTCAACCCTTTACAGAAAAAATGTTTATATAAAATTTCCAAAGATAGAAAACTTGAATTTATCTAATAACTCAAAATACGTCACAGGTTTTGTAATGTTGCAGTTGCACTCATACAGAGATGCAGGAGCAGAAAAACAGATGACTGACTTTGACCCAGATCGACCCACTGAAAATTAGGGTGAATTAGTGGACAAAATAACGACTGATCACAATTTGATTTGGATACTGGTGAGGTATGAAGCTAAGAAAAACAAATTTCATTGTAGTGCCTGGGACTGCAGAACCCACTGTATTAATATCACTGTGCCATTATTGTTCTGACTCAGAGATGCCAAGGCCAGAGAGTCCTAGAGGGAGAAAGCAGGTGATATCAGGATCCCTGTCAGCTCTGTCTGGCTGCTGTATGCCTTTTGAAAGGTGCAAGTTCTTGTGCCTAAGTTTCTCTAACAATGAGATTACATGTAAAACTCAGAAACCAAGGTTATGCTTTCAGTTTTTGCTGTGCTTTCTTTTCCTCTGTTGTATACATTTCACTTGTTTGTCTTCAAAAAAGCCAGATCAGGTCACAGTAATATCTTCAGGCCAACTTAATAAGCTTTTCTCTTTTTCAAAGCCTTGCCAAAATGTTCTGAAAATGTCACATAACTTTTAGAAATGTTAACATATATATTCATAGGATTCCTGGTGATGATGCGTTTATTTTGGTAAGGTTTAATAAACCACCTTATTTACCTCTCTAAGCTGCATGATAGCGTCAGAGACAACAGACTTGTACCCCTGCCTTTTAGGAACTGGTAAAAAAAAATGGAAAAATGAAAATTTCAGTTCCTTGTCATTTCAGAATAACAAAGACTGGTTTGCAGTAGCTGGTAATTGCTATGGCTGTCATAGTAAGCAAGGGGAGTTTTCTTTCTTCTGATGTTCCTTTAAACTTGGATATTCAGATGCTGGACAAACACAGTGATTTAGCCCTTAGCTGCATGTACAGGCTCCTTACAGGTGGATGCAAAGGGTCCACTGAAATGAAAATGTTCCTGGTCGGAGAACTGGAACAACATCTTCAGTCCTTCTGCATTGACTGTAAGAGATGCCCAGATGATTGCAAAAATGAAACATGAGTTCCAGGATACTCTCAATGCTTTTTATGCCAACCTGTGATAAGCTAATGCCGTCAGCCCTTCAGCACCTTATGCATCACTGCCTTGGAGGTGTTAATCTAGAATACTGACCAGATTCTACACTAAAAATCTAGGTGGGTCATATGTTGGCCCTTCTCAGTGTGGCAAATTTAGTTCTTATGCATGTTTTGGTATTGCTAGTAGGTATTTCTGATTACCTTTTGCTTTATAAAATAAATGTCCATATATGCTATAGCACTTAAGGCAGTGGTACTCAAGGAAGTACCAAAGGTTCAGAAGAGAAATATCTGTTCAGCACATGCAGACTAAAGTGTACACACCCTATAGATATATGTCATCAATGACTTCAACTGCACAATGTTGAAAATTCACCCTTTAGGCAAATGAAGTACAGATCCCATGGAAGTAATTTGTCTTTGATCTTTCAAATAGCCTTAAATTTACCTTCATTTTACAGATTATGAGTTGGCAATGTTTTAAATGTTTTCGTATTACTTTTTTTGGCTTTGGTGTGTGTTTCCTATAACAGGGAAAACAGACTTACCTGACTTTCTATATTGGAGTTTCCTTGTTTTCTATCAACTCTGTAAAATAATCTTCCATAGCCTTCTCAGCCCTCAGATTTTCATATCATTAATCTGAATAGTGTAGCTGTTTCAAAGTCAATACAGTCCCCCCAAAAGAGGGAGCATTCAGATCCATTGCATGCTCTGCATCTTGGAGGATTGCCCTTACGCTGAAAGGAGAATTTAAGCCTTTCCGGGGTGAAAAGAGAGCTATCCATCCATGAGAAATTCGAAGTGCTAAATTTTGTTAGTGTTTCTCTTTTCTGGGGCAAGTCAAGGTTTGGAACGTGTCATTGATTTATTGCTTTCGTTAACATGATGGAACGCAAGATGTAGAGTGCTGCTGTTGAGTTTACTGCACCTGTCCTGTAATGCAATACTCAGCCATTATCAGATGTAATTAGTATGTTTGAAGCAATGTATTTGTCCACCACAAATGCTTTTTAAAAGGAAGAGGGCAGTTATATTGAATGCTTTTTGACTTTCCTGAAGAGTCTAAAAGCTTTCTAAAGGAGTAAAAAAAATGTTCACACTAGAAGAAGAGCTGAATCAGGGCTCTTCTGAAAGACATTGTTGTGGATGGAGAATTGCTGTTAGCAAAGCAGTGACACGGGAAACCAAATTACATAAATTGAAGAATGTTGATACCAAGAGTATAAGAAAAAAATCTGATAGCATCATACATCCACAGAACCTCTACACATTACAGTCTACAGGAAGATCAATAGTGTGGCAAAAGTTGATGGAGGGCTGAGCCCTGAACAATCTGGCACTTGGAATCTAATGTATCATTGAATAGTGAAAAAAGAGACACTTAGTGTGGATGGAGGGCAAACACATATGACATTTTCTCTTTTATACATATAACAAAGGAAAAAGGAAGGATTTATTTTTTAAAGATATTGTAGGAAAAACCCCAATGACTGAGGAAAGCTGAGTTGCTCACAGAGGTATCCAACTTAAGAACTTGCAGAGATAAAAAGTAGATCTAGATGCAAGTTTGAAAGTAGCCCAAGATGATATTCCACCTGCAGTCTTGGGCCTGATGCAGTGCAAGTGATTTTGTGCATGGCCTCAGCAGAAAGTTTGCCCACTTTAATAGCTTATTGTACTCAAAAGGTAGGGAAAATGAACACCAAGTATGCATTTTCTGTATCGTCTCCTGCCTATGGTACTTTCAGATCCTATTGTACTAATCTCCTGTGGAAAACACGGGTACTTTTTTTCAGCCAGCGAAGAGACAGAACTTTCTGATGTTTTGAGCACTTTTGTTTCCCCCAACAGTGCAAAGAGAAGACACTATAGGAACACACAGTACAACACATAATCAAGTGATAATCAAGGGAGCAAGTCCCTGTTCATTTTCCCCAGTCCTCAGCCACTGTACTCTTATTTTCCAGGTCAGAGACCTCATCAGGGTACTCAGGAACTTCTGCCTGCCCTTTGGTTCTGTTTTGGGCTCCCACCACACCTTAAAGAAGGGAGGATGGAGGAATAAAAAGTCAGAATGGGTCTCAAGATCTACTTGAGTCACAATTAGATATGGAGTTCAGTAGATGGCCATAGTATGCCCTCCAGCCAGGTGCTCTTAAGTGTTCTGGGGGTTCCTGTTAGTTTTAGCCATCAGGTCACCTGGGGCACATCCAGACTTTGGGGCATGAAAGCAAATATGGACAAGTCAGTCCAGTCCAGTGAGAGGTTGTATGTCTGGGAAAAAAGATGGGAAGCTGCAATGACTGCCTGGACTAGTCTGCTCTGGGAAGCTGTGCTCCTGAATATGATGAAAGGTGCATTACAGATCCTCAGACAACACTGTGGTCAAAGTGCTAAGGGGATTGTCAGACATTTGATAAAGAGAATGCTGAATAATGAGGTGACTCTATTACATGTTTGATATTAATGGAACACTGTGGAAGACAATTTTCATGCTAAAAATTCAAGAAAGTTGTTGAAAACCTTTAGTGATCAGGAAACATTTATTAAAACACTGAAAGGGCATGAGAAAAAAAAGACTAAGAATGAATGGTTTGAGGAGGTGTTGTGATTTAAACTCAGACAGTAATCAAATACCACACAGACACTCTCTCAGCCCTCCCCACAAAAGAGGATGTGGAGGAGAATGGAAAAACAAATCTTTGGGTTCAGCCAAAGAGTTTAATAGGATAAGGAAGGTGATGATGATTATGATGATGATTAATGACTAAGATGGTGATAGTAAAAAGAATAAGTGATGTGCAAATATAAATGCTCACTACATGCAGAAAATACCAGCCCAATGTCCAGTCTCTCTCTGAGCAGCAAATCTGCCTCCTGGCTAACTTTCTCAGTTGTATATGGATCATGAGGTTACACGGTAGGGAGTATCTCATTGACCAATATGGGGGGGTAAGCTGTCCTGGCTGTGCTCTCCCAGATTCTTGTGCACCTGGCAGAATGTGAGAAGCTCAGTCCTTGACTTAGCGTAGACAGTACAATTAACTAGTAACAACTAAAAACATCAGTGTGTTGTCAACGTTATTGTCATATGAAATCCAAAACACAGCACTATATCAGTTGCTAGAAAGAAAATGAACTCCACTTCAACTGAAAAAAGGAGAGGAGGTACATATGTTGAGCATACCAAGGGAATGGTTGAAGAATTATTTGTCCGTGAACACATATGTGGGTAATAGGTATTGTAACAAAGAGCCCTTCAAACTAGCAGAACAGTGGAACACTAACATCCACTAGCTGACAGATGACAAAATTTAAAGTTGTAGAACTATAGAATAGTTTTAGTTGGAAAAAAGGGACCTTAAAGATCATCAAGTCCAACTGTTAACCTAGCACTGTCAAATCTAATCAGTAAACCATGTCCCTAATCATGACATCTACACATGTTTTAAATACCTCCATGGTGACTCCACCACTTCCCTGAGCAGCCTGTTCCAATGATTGACAGCCCTTTTGGTGAAGAAATTTTTCCCAATATCCATACTAAACCTCCCCTGGAACAACTTGAGGCCATTTCCTCTGTCCTATTACCTGTTACTTGGGAATACAGAGAGACCAACACCCACCTGGCTACACCCTCCTTTCAGGTAGTTGCAGAGAGCAATAAGGTCTCCTCTCAGCCTCCTCCAGACTAAACAACCCCAATTTCGTCATCCAACTTGAGCTCTAGACCCTTCGCCGGCTTTATTGCCCTTCTCTGGGCACAATCCAGAATATAAATTAGGACAATGAACAGTTTTTTTTTCTTATAGTCAGATCAAAGATCTGTTGGAGCAATTTATGAGAAGTTGCAATAACTTCCTTTTCAATTGGAATGTTTTTAAACAGAGTGGTTACCTGAAGAGAAGTTCCACAATTGCTGTGTTTAAATCAGCATCCAATGGCTTTTCTTCGCCAGTCAGAATAGAAGAGCACAGTGGTGCCTTGGAATCTGCTGAAGTTTTGCAGACACTCCAGATTAAAAAAGATGCAAAAGATGTAATTCCATCATGCCTATATTTAAGTACTGACCTAATCTGGCCACTGACATAGATGGTCATATTCATGACCAGCAGTAGGTATTGACAGCCTGTACTGTGCCCTGAGCAAAGGACTGCCTGCTTTCTGCTTGGATCTCTTTTGTCCACACACATACTGAAATGGAAATTCCCTGTGCCACGAGCTGTCTCACAGTGTTTGTTTGCAATATTGTGCAGAGGAGAAATGTTCTAGAGAATATTACTTTTGTTCTTTCTTGTTTTTATAAGACATTCTCATCCTGATTGATAGCTTATTATTTTGATAGCACAAAATGGAGCAGCTGCTATAAACAATTCATCTGAAGACAAAAAAAAAAAAAAAGGTGTTTTTGTGTGTTTTAATTACTCAAACACTAGAGTGACAAACATGGTAAGGAGGCTAGCACTGAAGACAATCCAGAAGAATTAATTTTATTATGGAGAACAACTGTCAAAACTACAACAATGTTTGGCTGTACCTTATGATCAAAATAATAACAGCTGCCATGTATATTCTCTGACTTGAAAAGAGACTTCTGTGCCATTTCCATGTAGGCTGATATCGTGTGTTTTCCATACAAGATTACTTTTTTCCCTCCACTTGCTGCCTCCCTGGAATCAATCAAAGAGATTATACCAAAGTGACCTTGTTCTAATAGTATGTATATTAAATTTATACATAACCTCACATAAGGCACAGGCTTGCATTATTGAATGTTTGAGTAGAGCAAGCAGTAGCAGTATTAATTTTATTTAATGCAATGTCTACTATACTGAGTTAAAAGATAGGAAGATTTACTATCCATTTCACGGAAAGTTATTACAGTTTGATACTAACATTCTCAGCAGTTTATTTTTTTTAATCTGTAGTAGAATAATGGAGAAATAATATAACAAAGCAGATTTCACAGTTTATTGCAGTACATCTGTCAGAGGGCTGGCTGCCCTGCGGGGGCTGAGGGTGACAGGGGGCGGGACAGAGGGAGTAACATGGTCAAACTGGACCCTGTGATCTCCAGGCTGTTCCTTTCATGGTGGGGTCAGAAGGCCCCATCCATGGACACAGATCTGAAGCAGGAGGCCCATGGTCTGCAACCACAGCCACCCTGTGGGTGCCTGGGAGCAACCTGCATCCCCTGAAGAATGGAACTGCCCTATCTTTGCTGTTGGGGAGCTAGCCTTAACCCCCGGCAGCCCAATCTAAGGAGTGAGGATGCTATCAGTACTTCTATAGAGGTAAAGAAAAATGGGCAAAGCAAACACGTCTGTGGAGACATAATGTAGTTTAATTCCCACACACATCTGTGTGAGGCTGAGAGTTATGAGAAATGATGTTTCTTTTCCCAGTCACCCTCTTGGGCTGCTCCCAAAACTGAGATCTCCACTTCCAGGCTGGTTAACATTTGCAAGTTATCAGCCAGTGAAACCCACACAAATGGCAGGTGGGGAACGGAGCAGTGGCTGTCTGGCTCAGATGTCTACCAAGGTGGGGACCAAGCCACATGAAATCCTTGTCCCAGTGCCACCAGGTTTTAGCCCTGCTCCTTAGGAGCTCTACTCTTTCTCCTTCTCTCCTCATGGCTCCTTTGCTTTCAAGGTTCTCCTCAGCCTTCTACCTGTGGTGGATGTGACACTGAGAACACACATGGTCATGCCTTTTTGAAATTCCCCACCAGGAGCCACAGTGGATAACACCCTGTATGTTTGGGTACAGGGCGAAACAGAATCTTATTATTTTACATTTAAACTTGCAACACCAGTGAGAAAGCAATTACATAGCAAAACAGATATAAAAATGATGAGTCTCATCTATCTTTCTGAAGATTTTTGCAGTTTTATTCAGATTTATCGAAGGCTTTTTCCCCAAATGACATCTTTTTGTAAATCCACCTCATCTGCCAGAACATCAAGTCATCAGAATGTCCTCAGTGATGATTCATTAGAACATCATTAAAACATGGTCCTTACTATCAGTTGCGATCACAGGAATGCAATAATCTATGCCACAGCAGCACACTTAGAGCCATCTAAACGTTTTTTGAAAGCTAGTACACTTTTCACTTAATTACATTTTCAAATTATACAGCCATTTTGCAGTGATTCATTGTAATTATAATCTGTATTTAATTTAAAGTAAAAAACCGTACATAATCATCTTTGGCATAAACACACTTTAGTCAGTGGTTTTGTGTCAGGGTGGAATTAACCCCGCAAAAAGACCTTTTCATGACTGAGCTTTCCCATACAAAACTATTTGTTAAAGTACTCTTAATACTCCTACAAAAATGTGAATAATTGCGGCCACGCATAGCTGTGTTCAAAATCCATTCAAATTTGCCAGAAAAAATATGCTCAAATGTAATGATTTGTGGCCAGAAGAAACAATGTGACTTAAACTTTCAGCTTATAGGTATCTGTGTTGTCAAAATTATTTTTGCCAGCTTCTCCAGGAGCAGCCTGTATCTTTACATTGAGTCACCACCTGCAAAGTGAAGCATGTGAACGAAATGCTCCTGAGTCTGCTCTGCATTGAGTTATCTGAGCATACAGGAAAGTAAGCAGAAGCCAAAGGCAACACCAACAAAATCATATGCCAAATTTATTTTATTTCTATCTTAAGTGATGAAATGCCATGTGGTGAGGCTGGTCATGCAATAGCCTCTTGGATAAATTCCACTGATTTTAACAGAACTAGATAGATTGTATCCAAAGACTGAATTTTATCAGATCTAAAGCATATATTAATTATCTCTTAATCCTTGCTGTTTATTACACCGGTTTCTAAAGCCTGAATAAAAAACCCCACACTCCACATAAAGATGCCAGAGGTGAAGATGAGTGACCTTTCCCTGCTGTGCCCTCTGTTTACTTTTCATGAGGGAGTTTTACTGAGCATCTTATGTTTTGACTATCTCAAAAGGTATTGAGTTATCAAAAATCTATAGCTGGTTTCCAAAAAACAACTAGCTTAACGGTGATTCAAAGTGGATCACTCTGTCTGTGCTGATATATATAAGAATAGTTTTAGGCCTCCATATTCTGATAGTCAATCTGCTGCTACTGTGGCAGATTTTTTTCTAGTGGTTTTATCTGCTAACACTTAAAGGGAATTATTGTCCCAGATTATTTGCAGCTGAAGACTTTTAAATCATTGGAGTTACAGAAGCAAGAAATTTGGCTTGTTATTATTATAGTTATTTGTGCTATTGTAGCACCTGAGAATGTACTGGAACTTCATTACAATGGGTAATACCTAAACTTAGAGGAAGACATTCCCTTGTAAGACTTTTACAGTTATATATAAAACAAGATATAAAAACTTGTTAAAAGCTATAGAAAAAATGGAGGACATTGTAGAGAAGTTGATATGATTTTAGGGCTGGTTGGATATATAACCTAATGGTCCTGAATGAACTGACTTTATTAAAAATGAAATGAATGAATGAATGAATGAATGAATGAATGAATGAATAAATAAAGTCAGTCCCCTATTGACCTTCATTTCTTTATTGCAGCAAATGGGCCATTTACAAAGAACCGAACAGCTCATCGCTCTCTGCATTTATTATCTTGCTGTTGCCAGGACATTTGCAATTGCATCAAACCGACTGAACAATTGCTCTGTGACTGAAGTTGCTTTGATTGGGTCAACCTCAACGCTTTGCTGAGCACTCACTGTTTTCTGAGCACAATATTGTCCTCAGTCACACGTTGACAAAATTTTTTTATGCTTTACCAGCTCAAGGTTGAAAAGCACAACCTCCTGAACAGTAGCTTTTTAAAAGCTGTTTTGGAAGTGAGTTAAGCTGGACTGCTTCAAGCATCCTGAGCATGAAGTAAAATGAGTCCATGAGAAGCCAGTTCCGATGAGTCTCTATAGTTTGGAGTCCTGCTATAGCTCCTTTCACTACTGCTCTCCTGTGAAAACCCTTCCACAGGCACTTCTGAAAATGCTGCCTACCATCCTTAACATGCTCGGTGCACTTCATTTTGATCTGGAGAGTTGTTTCACACTATCAGATCCCCAAGGAGAATGATGATTGTGTTCATGTCTTGTGTGGTAACTCCCCTACTCACTTATTTCTATTGCAGTGCCTGTCCTCCCAGAAAATTAGGAGCCTGTGAGAGATTTCTTTCAGGAACATAACCTAAGATAGCAATTAAAATGATCAAAAACCTTTCCACTCCTGAAATACAGATAGTGCTCACTGGGATGACAGTTGTCAAGACAAAGTATAGATGGAATGCAACATTTAGCTTAATAGCTGAGTAGTTATAAAGTACAACAGTGATCATCTAGGAAGGGGGTGTGGGGGAGGCAAGAAGTAGTTCAGTTTTGGCTTAAAAGTTTTGCGCATATGAAGGATTTCCTTCTGTCTATTCATGTCTGGCACTGCTGGACAGTGCATGTCAGGGCTGCAAGCACATCCCCCTCTTTGAGGTTTGTGGCTGAGGGCA
The DNA here is from genome assembly GCA_027925045.1 of Hypotaenidia okinawae. Taxonomy (NCBI): domain Eukaryota; kingdom Metazoa; phylum Chordata; class Aves; order Gruiformes; family Rallidae; genus Hypotaenidia; species Hypotaenidia okinawae. The sequence continues at coordinate 87,713,329 of BSDF01000003.1, forward strand.
GACCCCTCCTTTGGTGACCTTAGACCCAGACTCCCAGGCTGTGCTGCAGGGATGTTCCAGGCAGGGTTGATCCCCTTCCCAGGGGAGATACTTTTGAACTGAGCAACCAGCTGGCCTGTACTGTGCCCTGACATATATTATTGGAAGGAAAAATGACAAGACTTGTGTCTAGGAACCTGTTTCTGTCTGTTGTAGCATCTGAAGGATTTTATTATTTTTTAAGAAAAATGTCAATTACCTTTTCTCTAAACTGCAAGGGAAAAAGTGTACTCAGCCTGTTTTCATAGAAGTCCTAACACCATGCTGGTATGCTTCATCTCTCAGAAATAATGATCTATTTGACAGCAGTATTTATAATATCACCTGATGTGTTCTACCAACTAGTTTTACACACAGAAAGTTTTTCAGAAGAATCTTAAGAATTAATGTCTTCTGCATTTTTTTGACTCCTTAGTGCAAATTCACATAAAACTGCACTGCCCTTTGCCTTCCTCTTCAACTGCTGCTGCCACATAATGTCAGGAGTAGAGTTGGTCAGAGATGCCAAAGCAGCTTATTATAACTTAACTTTGTGTAGTCTCTTGATGTATTGAATGCCCACAGTTGCTCAGAAATCAGAGCATTTGTGTTTTCTCCATCTAGGAGAGGGTAAACTTTGATCCAAGGACTTTGATTTGGCTTTATGGCCTGCACATCTATTTCAGGGCTGAAAAACTCTCAAGAGACTAGTTTTGCGGAGTTAATGGGACCGGATAGCAACCAGGTGCATAGAAAATGACCACTTACTCACTGTGTTTAGGTAGTTCAGATGCCAGCACCCCAATTCAAGTGTATGGGGAGCAAGTAGGCTCCAAAAAGTATTCTTTGCTACCATTGTTGAACAGAAATTACTAGATAGGTCACAGCTAATGCACAACTCATGTTTCTGGTAGGAAACATGGAAGTGATAGCAAAGAAAGATATAAGTAACAGATCAGCTAAAAATCACTGAAGAAAAGAAATTGAACGCAACAATTCTATTCTCTGAAGGATTAAAGACATTTAAACCAGAGATGTCTGGTTGTACCTCTGCCAGACCTGGATTGTCCATTTTTGAGAAGAAAAGAAGTAAAGTTATACCAGCTCACATTCCAGTAAATAAGCAAAAACACAGGCAACGTTCTAAAGCTGCTGCAAGACATTTTGAATATTTTCCCCTGTGGAAAAAGTGTACTGTTGTTGAGACACGTTTTCTTCCTGACTAGTATTGAGCAGTGTGGAAAAGAAGATTTACCCCATGCCTGCTTTTAGATACAGCTTTGTAGCTTTTTACTTTGCATTCTAATGATGTAGTTTAAATATGCTGCTGCTGTGTGTGCTTGGGGCGTTTTTTATTTAATTTGATAGCCTTTGTAGAACTTGAGCCAAGCCAATTCCCAGAGGAAGGACAATGTTATTTCTATTTAGGATTAGCTGTTCAGTTTGGGGAATTTCCAAGTGCTGGACTGGAGCAGGAGGTTATAGATGTCAGTGGACATGAACAAATGCTTCTGGATATACCCAGAGTGCAGACTGCTCTCAGCATCTATGAAGTTGAGGGAAAAAGTAAAGTATAAATAAGGCATTTCTATAAGTACTGGATTAAAATAGCAACAACAGCATAACAAAAGAATTAAGGACATTTTATGTTCCTGTTTTGGAGAAACAAACTGTTATGTTTGAGGGACTAAGGAAATAATTTTTTAGGAGCCATATACTTTATCCATAGATAAAATTCTAGGCATTTTTGAAGAGGGAATTCCTGGGAATAGTTTGAATGTGAGTATTAGGTCTGGCTGGGATGGAGTTAACTTTTACAATAATAGCCTTCATAGAGCTGTGCTTTGTATTTGTAGCTAGAAGGATGTTGATAACACAGCAGTGTTTTGGCCACTGCTGAGCAGTGATTGCACAGCATCAAGGCTGTCTCTCCACCTCTCCAATGGCCAGTGGGCTGGGAGTGGGCAAAAGGTTGAGAGGGGACACAGTTAGGACAGCTGTCCCAAACCAACCAAAGGGTTATCCAGTACTGTTTGACATCATGCTCAGCTGTAAAAACTATGAAAAAGGAGGACTAGGATATTAATTCTTAAGGTGTTTCTTTTCTGATGAAACCACCATGTGTACTGAAGCCCTAATTCCCAGGAAGTGTCTGTAAATCTCTTGCTTGTAGCAAGTAAAGAATAAATTGGTTTTCCCCCCTTTACTTCTGCACTGTGCAGTTGCTTTTCTGTTTTTAAATTGCCTCTATCTTAACCCATGAGTTTTTAAACTTATTTTCTGCCCCCATCTTGGTGAGAAAGAGGAGTGGTAGAGTGGATTGGCGTGCACCTGGTAGCCAGTCAAGGTCAACCTACAACATGTTGCAAAATATTTTTAGTTTTAGCTTAAAGTGTTGCAGTGCTTAACTATGTAGGTGAGATGCCTTCAAGTAGTTCCAGATAGGAAGGCAATCCAAACTACTTGTTGTTCTATAGAACCACTCAAAACCTATATTTAGGAAAACACTTTTCCTTCTTTGCATACTTGAAATTTCTTTCTAAATTGCTGGAACACTTGTCAGACCAAGAGATTCAGCCTAGAAACTTAAACACTTACTACAAGGAAAGGTCTTTCATGAAGGTATTTTAAAATTCCCAAGAGTTCTGATTCCAATGCTGTTCACCTGCATCTATAAAATAAATTTATTTAAAAATGTGATCAAAGTATAAAGCGAATGATTATATCCCCCAAGATTAAAGGAGATTTTTGTTTACTCAACTATAAATGAAAGTTGTTTTTTAAAAACATTTTCATTAGTGCTTTAAGCTTCATAAAGTAAGTTTATATAGACCACAGATTCCCAGAAACTGTGTTGTGTTATGTTAACGTTATATTACATTTAGAACAATCTAATTTGTCTGTCAATGTTTAGCTTGCAAACATACCTCTCAAAGTCCGAAAACATTAATGTATCTCCAAGGTTTATTAATATAAGTAAAGAGAATAAAACACATTATTCTTAAATTATTTGAGTGTGGGAAACAGATGTTGTGAGTCCTAAGAATACAAACAAGATATGCAAAGACAGTCTACAATCCAGGTGAGTGTGAGATTCAAAAGAACACCTAAAGTATTGTTTTGTGATATATAAAATTCACTATCTATAGGGTACTTTTGACAACTGTATTTCTAGAGGACTTTTGCTGTGTGCATTACCCTGTTAGCTAACACACGGTAGCTAAAATAAGTTGTAATATGATGCAGATTTTTTTCTAATTTTAGGAAAATGATATGTGCCTCCATCTTGGAGAAGGCTTTGAAAAAAAGTAAGCTGTCAATGTTCCAACTTTTGTTATTCTGATTTAATGACACTAGAATAACCAGAGGTGCCATTTTTAGATTAGTAGAGAACACAAATAAGGAAGAGTAATTATAAATAATTTCAAAAAGGAAACCAATCATTTAGGGTATCAGTAGCTGACAAGGTAAACTGATTTTTACTTCTTTTCTTAATTCATTAAGTATATATGGTAGTTTTGGGCAGAAGGGAGAGAGTTATTTCAGATTCCAACAGCTAAATCTGTCTGAAAAACATTTGTCAAGACTGCTTGATGGACAGCAGAACCCTTCAGAGTGGTTTACAGATAGGTAATGCCTTTGCTTGTGCTTCTCCTGTAGCTCCCAATTGGGACATGGGAAGTGCTCCAGCACTACTAGGAAGAGAAGGAGCCTGGCAACAATTTATTGCATTGTTTTTGACCCTGGACCAGGGTCAGGATGAATTCTGCCCACCTGGGATATTTCCCCAGGTGTCCTCTGTCATTTCTCAGCAAGAAATACTATTTCTGAAATAGTTCTGACATAAATTTGCCCAAACATATCTCAAAAAACATCAGCCAAAAACTGCCCGCAATCTCCCCACATGACCTATTCCAGGGCTGGACCACTTGTGATGTTAGGAAATTATGCTTGCTCTATCTCCTGAATTTTCAATGTAAACATGTTACTCTTAATTCTTTCACCAGTCAACCTGGAGAATAATTTATTCTCCTTTTTGTAGGAAGCTTTGAAGTGTTTCAAAGGCTGCTATTGTGTTTCCCTTTGTTTTTTGTCTAATTGAGACTAAAGCACTGCATTTGTTTCAGGGTAGCAGATAATTCAGACTTGGCACATCACAACATGCACTAACAAATGCCCTCATAGTTGTGTTGCGTATCTGTCACGTTTAGAAGTCTTAGCACTAAGGAAGGTAGTAGTATCTAACTACTCCCATACACAAAGCAAAACAAAAGTCTTTTGTATTTTCTGTTTATGCAATTTATTTATGCTAAATTATTTATTTGTAAAATGTAGCTCCAGAGTCTCTTACACTAACTTCTGATCACATCTAAAATACTCTTTTTGCTGGGTGTGAATATAAACTGAAAGACAAGGCAAAACGGCTGGCCTGATTGCTATCCACAAATGCTTTTGCTGGGGGTTTTGACTTGATGATCTCTTGAGGTCCCTTTCCAACCCCTACAATTCTATGATTCTGTGATTATCTTGTAATGACCTTTTGCTTTTTTAAAACACAGAAACTGATTTAGAAAGTGTTGATGGACATGTGTGCTTTACGTTGCATATGGTCTTAATTGTTATGCTTAGTTGTTATGGGCTTAATTGTCATCACTGGTCATGCAGCTGAGGTTAATCTCATGGGCTATGATGAAAATTTAATCATCCACAGTGATCACCAAGACGTCAAGAAATGCAGCACTAAGCTGTGAGTCAAGATAGTTAAACATGGATTTGTATGCATGACCGAGGAAGTAAAAACAGACGTTACTTTTGTTTTTAAAGGTATTCTTCCATTTCTGTGTAATAGGTTGGTTAATGTTCTCTTCAGTGCAAAGGTGATGTGATTTGGAAGTATATAAATGTCCCACTGTCAAAACAGATCATGAGATCTTAAAGCAAATAAGTCAAGCTCAAAGTGACTTGAATGGCCAGGCAACACCATCTCTACCCAAACACAAGAACTTTCTGATCAGACCAAACTACCACAGAACTTGATCTTGTCCAGCCCCTGAAAAGCAGCTGATAAATATTTTTACAAACCAGAATCTTGGAGTTACCCTTCTTGTCTTCTTTCTGTAATTCTTGCAGCTCCGGCTTTAACTGGGTGTATTTAAGTGTGGGAGAAGCAGACAAGGTATCTGGTGACAACTAAAGAAGATTAAGCACTGATAATATCCCATCTTTTTGGTCCCTGAAAAAGTATTTCAAAACTAACTCTTCCCTCCGCATCCCCCTGTCATCTCCCACTGTGGAAGACCTGGTGTGTCTAATAGGATATCACACTTGGAAAGAGATTAGTTAGAACAGATCCAAATCTAATTGTCTTTATAAGTCACTTGCTTCAAACAATGGAGGACACAAGATTGTAATTAAGGCTTCCAGCTCATGGCAAGATAAAATGCACACCATGATTGCAAAGCAAGGGGTTGAATGAGTGCAGAACGTTGTAAAGTTTTCATCTCAGAGTGAGTCTATTGTTCTATGAGGAAATTAGGAACAGATAATGATTTTGGAGGCAAATCTGCTTTTCTTCTGGAACTGTCAAATTTATCTCATGCAACAGCATCAGCTTAGTAAAGGAGAGAATATGTGAACAAAGGGCTGCAGTTTGAGGTCTGATCACATCGCTCATCAGTAACCCTATGGGTCTCACCAAAGCCAAGAAAACCCCCAAACTGGGACCCTTGTGGCTCTAGTTTAAAGTGCTGCAATACGTAACTAGGTAGGTGAGATGCCTTCAAGTAGTTCCAGATAGGAAGGTAATCCAAACTCCTTGTTGTTCTTGTCATAGTCTCATCACGTCTTGTGATGTGAAGCCTGGACAAGTGGGTTTTGTGGTTACTGGGGTGGATAGGAAGGAAATGTATATATATATATATATATATATATATATAAAAATATATAACAGAATTATAAATAATTCCATTAATTCTGCCTGGAGGTGTTCTCCAGTGGGAGAAAGCAGGACTTGGCTGCATAACTGGGTAATTATGTGACTGGCATCCTGGTGCCAGCAGCTGTCATTGTGCATGCAGAGATCAACAGTACAGTCTGAGTGCACCATGTTCTGGACAGAGACAGGGTAGACCTTGTGTAGGACAGGGTACCCCTCCATCACCTAGCACTCTCACATTTGCACCACAGCTGAATCTGCCTCTGGCAAGGCAGGTGGCCAGACTGCAAGGTATAGGCTTGCACAGCCTGGCCTTCCCCCGGGATTTTAAAATCACTCTGTACTCAAGTTGTACGTGTTTTGGCTTTTTAGCTCCTGCAGAGAAACAGAACTATCGACTGCCTTAGCAGAGGAGCTTGGTAACTCCAGCAGCCCTCGAGACGCCTCAGAGCCAGAAATCTCTGCAAATGCAATATGTTCCACATCTAATTTCACTCCATTAAAGGGTTTATCTGAGATGGCAGAACCTTTCCTGATTGAAATCACAGAATACTGTTCAACTGAGAGTATCTTAGCTGTTAGGTACATGTACTAAGCATCAGGCTACTGCCTATTTTAGAATAAGATTACTTCAAACCATGGTTTTCACATGACAAAGCCATGCCTTGCAACACTCTCTTGAACTATTTGTCCCCTAGTTTTCCACTTCTCATCCTTCCCCCAGACCCTCCACCCTCTTTCTAGCTCTGCTTCCTGTGGCTACACTGCAAACTACATCAGAAGATTGATCTGGCTTTAAAATTACCCCCTCTTTTCTTTAATGACTGGCTTATTTTTGAGCTGGATAGTTCCCTGAGTCATTTCACTGTGCAGCCACACAAGCAGCAATTCTGGCCCCGCAGAAGAGCAATGACACACAGCAAAAGCTAAGAGTGAGCTGTAGGGCATGAATATCTAAAAATGCCTGGATGCTTCATCTTATGAAACCTCAGCTTAAGTCTTTCCTATTAAAGTAACTCTTCTGGGCATAAACTACTTAAACAGTCACAAAGAGCATAAAAACACATTAAGATGACACTCTTGTCTATCGTATTGGACAATCCCTGGATAACGATGATAGATTTCCAGGCTTGGAAACAACTGGAAACTACCAGAAATGTTAGTTGAAACACTGAGAGAGTTCTTCCCAATACATCGCATTTGCAAATGGGAATCAGACGTTCCAGTCCTCAAAAGCAGCAAAAGAAAACAAATCTGTAATGCTGTAAGTCCAAAAGCAACGTAAAAAAGACAGCTTTATCTTTTTATTCCCACATTGGTGGGAATACAGCATTTCAGTTTTCCTAGATTTTCTTGGATTTAAATGTGTTCTTTCCCAGGAAAAGGGGAAGCTTTTGGATAGAATTTGGTTCAAAAAGAAGATATCCAAATTAAGTTTTCCACAAGTAGGAATTTGCCTACTTGTCTCTAAATTGGAGAGACATGGATCTGATGGGTGCATCACTTAGTGGATAAGGAATCAGTTGGATAGGTGCCCTCAAAGAACTGTGGTCAATGGCTCAATGTTCAAGTGGAGATTAATGGTGAGTGACATTCCTCAGGGGTCAATATTGGGACTGGTACTGGTTTACATTATTGTTGATGACATGTACAGTGGGATCAAGTGCACCATCAGCTAGCTTGCTGATCATACCAAGCTAAGTGCTGCAGTTGACATGCTGGGGGGAAGTGGTGCCATACAAAGGGACCTTGACAACTTGAGAGGTGGGCTCCTGTGAACCACATAAATTCAACAAGGTCAAATGCAGAGTCCTGCACATGGGCAATCTAAAGCACAACTACAGGCTGGGAGGAAAATTGAATGAGAGCAGCCCTGAGGAGAAGGACGTGGGGGTACTGGTGGATGAAAAGCTCAACATGAACTGGCAATGTGTGAAGTCCAGACAGCCAATCATATCCTGAGCTGCATCAAAAGAAGTAGGTGAAGGGATGTGATTGTTCCCCTCTACTCTGCTGTTGTTGAGACAGCACCTGGAGTACTGCATCTAGCTCTGGGTTCCCCAGCAAAAGAAGGACATGGATCTGTTGGAGTGAGTCCAGAGAAGGGCCACAGTGATGCTCAGAGGTCTGGAGCACCTCTCCTACTAGAAGAGGCTGAAAGAGTTGGGCTTGTTCAGCCTGGAGAAAAGGCAGTTCCAGGGAGGCCTGATTGCAGCCTTCTGGTACCTGAAGGGGCCTACAGGAAAGATGGAGAGGGACAGTTTGCAAGGCATGGAGTGATAGGAGAAGGGTAATGGCTTTAAACTGAAGTAAGGTAGATTTAGATTGCATATAAGATGAAATCTTTTACAAGGAAGATGATGAGGCTCTGGCACAGGCTGCCCAGAGAAGCTGTGGCTGCCCCCTCCCTGACAGTGTTCAAGGCCAGGCTGGATGGGGCTTTGGGCAAGCTGGGCTAGTGGAGGGTGTCCCTGCCAATGGTAGGGGAGTTAGAGCTAGATGATCTCTAAGGTCCTTTACAACCCAAACCATTCTTCAATTGCAACCTGTCAAGCACAAGCATATATGACAAACACATTAAATCTCTACCCTTTTGTTTCAGTAGCTGAAGACAGGAATTCACATCTAAATTATACTAGATACCTATATGTAGGCTACTGAATCTTACCATAGCAGCTAGTTATGTAAATAACTTTGCAATCTCTGTATGAGTTTGATGGCAATGAGTTGTCCACAGACTTTATTGTGGATTCCCATACGTGAATGTATAAACTTGTATTTATTACTCAGTGTAAATTTCATTCTATTTGTCAAATCAGACAAGCAACTTGTTGCTTATTTTAAAGAAAAATCAAATCTGGTTTAATCTGAATGCCTTTTTGCATATACAGTAGCTCTGCCCATAAACTGAGAAATCAGCCCATTGTGGCAGTTCTGGGAATGCAGAGATTTGCAGTGGCTCTGTGTGCCTGTGGTCTTAAAATTTGACATCTCTGATTTTGGCACTTCCACGGGATGGTATGTGAGACTCAGCTCTTACTTTTTGCAGCTTCTCAAAATGAGTAATAAATGATAAATAGTCAAATCCAGCAAATATTCATGTTCACATGAATGCCTGTGGTCTTACAATATTCATCCAAAGATCTTTCTGAATAAAATTTGTTTGCCTATATGAATAGTGATGAAGAAAAAATTAAGGAAAAAGCTCTGCTAGTGCATTCATGCAGCATGTAGCAACTGAAAAATGTCATATTTAGTTGGGTATTTTAATCTTTCATTCTTTCACCCAGATATAGCAAAATCATGCTGAATGTTAATATTCAATTTTTTGTATGAAAAACATTTTCCCGTGCTTTGTAAGAGTAGCTAAAAGCCTCCCGTGTTTCTAGCATCTAACCAGACAAAAAATGACACAGAAGTGTTTGTCTTCTGAAATCATCATCATGTGTGATGGAGCCCTGCTTTCCAGGGGATAGATGAACACCTGCCTGCCCATGGGAAGTGGGGAATGAATTCCTTCTCTTGTTTGCGTGTGTGTTTTACCTGTGAAACTGTCTTTACCCATGACTTTTTCACTTTTCTCACCAGTGAGGAGTGAATGAACAGTTGAGTGGTTCACAGCTGCTGGTTTGGTTTAAACCATTGTGGTCACTATTTACTGTCAGAATAATTCAAAACCTTTTTTTTTACAGGTGCAGTCCCAGGAAAGTATTTGTGTCAAAGTGCTGTGACTTACTCCTGGAAATGATTGCAACTGACTAAAAGAAATGCATTTAAAACATGACGAAACACCAGATGTCTAGTCATAAATAGAATAAATGATGGTGACATTTTTATGCTGGGCATTAGCAAACTGGTGCAAAATTCTTTCTGTCTAAATTTGGTAAATTTTAAAAGGACATAAGTGTGTTATTTGGTTGCCTGGACAATTTTTTTTAAAAAAAACCCAAAACCTAGAAATTAATTATACTGTTGCTAATATTTAATTTGGATAGTGACAGGTTTTGGCATCCTTAGTGAATATTTTGTTGAGGTTTGGTTTTACATCTGATACGCTACTTCGTCAGGAAGAAAAGAGCTACTGGGCTACTCATGAAAAACTATTGGCAAAAACAATGAATGCTGATTTATTTTCCCTTCCAGTATTAAACAAGGTTGCAAATAAAGAGGTGGTTTATTTTACTGGTCTTTTGAGATTCTCCCCATCCTCCTCTCCTTAGATTTCCTTTAATCTATCTCTAGCTAAAGAAAATGTTTCTGGTTTTGAGAAGAAAAAACTTTTCAATGTTTGGCTGCAAATAAGTTGTGGGGGAATTGAAGTTCTCAGGCACCCATATTGAACTGATGTTTCCAGGCAGCCTAGAAGTGAAAAGAGGAAAGAAGCAAACCCCTCCAGAGGGGAAGAAAATACCAGTGCAATACAAAACCACCTGAAGCGAGACGAATATATATGTTCTTTTGATCTATTATTGTTAGTATGCAGGCCTGAATAAAATGGATAGATCAATTAGAAAATAGCCCACAGGCCATTCATAGATAATGAACTACTTATTAAATCTTTAAACAAGATGCCATTGCAGATTGGATGACTATAGTGCTTCCTGAAGTGGTGTTGCTTCTGATTTGGAGATAAATAAATCTTGTTTGCAACAAACTGACAGAACTCTCAAGCTGCCACACGGACGCAGATTTTAAAACAAGTAAATGTCTGCTATGAGGAAGTGCATTTGGTGGTATTGCTTGCTTTGGCCTAAGCAGAAATGGAAATGAGAAGTAGCTGTGTTTGTGTCGCCAACTACCATGCAGAGCCAGCATGCTTCTGCCATCTCTGAAGGGGGCAGGAGGGACATGTTCACCATTATCATTCATTTTCACAACTCCCAATCCACAGACAGTCCACAAAGCATCTTTTGCAAGCAGCTTCAGAGACTGGAGTACTGTCATGCTGGTCACCGTGCCATCGGGTGTACAGAGGGCATGGTACCAGTCAGCACAGGGTCTTCTGATCTGGCTGAGCCTGCTGTTCACAGGGTCTGGCAGGAAAGAAATACATTCTGTCGCAGGCAGTGACAGAGAAATAGCAGCATTTATAAGGTTAGAACAGACCATTAGCTCAGCAAATACTACTGAATTTTAGGGAGTTATTCCTATATTGAGAGTGGTGACTTGCACCTGACTAAAATACAGATGCAATGCTTCCTTAACTTCTTCACACTAACAGGAGTTCTCCAATTCCCTATTAAATTCTTAAAGCTCATAAAATCTGATTTCTGGTGTAAGTATTTTATGGAAAATGAATCTTGGTGGTAGACTCCAGCACTCATTTAAAAATTGCTGATTCTTTAGCTCTGCCAACTGTGAAACCCATGCATTGCACTACTGCTGGACACAGATGAAGAGAGTTCATTAAAAAATATTGAACCAATAACTCACTGACATTTCTTCTTGTATTTGCCTAGCTCTATTAGTTCCTAAATCTCTAAGACCTTTTTAAACATGTGGAGTGAGACTGAGAAAATAAAATGAATCAGTTCTGATGGAGACGTTTGTCACCAAGGCAGATCAGCAAGCCTGAAGTTAAAGAACAGGCACTGGGAAATTGAGGACACTGCTAAAATAAGGTTACAACCTATGATCACGAGAATTCATAAGCTGAACCAGTCAAGAGCAGCTGATTCTTCAGACCTCATCCAAGTCCGTCTGTCTGATCGATGAACTGGAGCAATGATGGTAGCTGAAGTGCTGACAGTCTGAAATACACAAACGTTGAACATCAGAAGTAATTCTGTCCTGAATAAATGCCACAGGAATGGCTTTAAAATTGTGTGGCTACTTAAAATACTCCTCAGTTACCTAAAGGTCAAAAGAAAGTATAGTGAGGTAACTATCTTAGCCAAGCATTCCCTGACCTTCAACTTTCGGAAAAACAGAAAAGAAATGGTATAACCAGAAATGGTGAACTTGAATTATGAAAGACAAATTTTCTGTTCATGTAAATGAGCCAATGTTGCTGATTGTTTTAAACGATACATAGATTTTTAGGCTTCTGTTAATTACACTATAAATTGCATCAAGAGAAGATGTTTTTTTACTCCAAAATTGACCATATCCCAAAATTGACCATACTATCTCTCATAGTAAGAAAATAGAATATATGCTAAATGTAAGTCAGTACTGAATACTTATACATACTTCTATATACGGATAAAACACTTTTCTCCCCTGCTTTATATCTTTACTTCTATTTCTACTTATTACTTTTGGTCTTTTCAAGTGTATATGAAATAAGATCCCAGTGAAGGTTGAGGTTTCTGTGCTAACAGCTGCTTTTCAGGCAAAGTGTCTCCTATTTAATAGATTGCCAGCTTCTTTATCACAGAATATTTTTTGTACACTAAGAAATATAGATAATTTCTAGTAGTGGCCGAATGGTTAATTTTGAAATTTGGAGTTATAACAAAATTATGTTTTTATTCGAAGGAAAGAAGTAGATATGCAAATCACAATAGTATTACTGGGTGTGCAGCACTGTTTAGGAAACATTTATTTTGCAGTGCTCCTGCTTTCATTAACAGAGGACAGCAGCAATGTACATTCACAGCTGTACTCAGAATTGCTGGCATTGGGCTGCAGTCATCCATATTAGCAGATAAGCTTTTCTTTTTTTTCCTTTGAGTTCATAATTTTTCCATTTGAAGGAGCATAGGCATCAGAAATCAGGACTGAATTTATAGGATAGAAAAGAAAACCAAAAATATGTTTGCTAGTGGGATATGAATGTTGTCATATTGCTCTAGTGATATCAGCATAAAACTAGTGTACACAATTGAGTTTTAAATTAGAGAAAACAAGCAGTGGGCTAAAATTTTCATGAGGCAAGGTGATAAGATATTTGAGCAGCAGGGAAAACAGGCTAAAAAAATGACTCAAAGACTTGATTTTGAAACACAAAAGGTACTTGGACATTGTGATTATAAACGGCAAGAGGAAGGATGTCAAGTCCAGTTTGTTAAGTAGGAAATAATGTAGAAAATGTAGAATGTAGAAATAATGGTAGTGAGATGATAGGCTGCGAGGAACCACGATTTCCAATTATGGATTTTCCAAATTGTGGGCTTTACTGGTTAAGACTGACAATATTTTTAAAATTATAATTTACTTGTTTATAAACACACACATAAAATTATACTTCTCCAGAACTGTAGATGTTCTTGCTCCCTTTCTGTATGGTCTTATGACTGAGTATAATGACACTCAACATCCACCTGAATGTTAGGACAGAGGCACAGGAACCTTGATGACAATCCCTCATTTCAGGATATTCTTCCAATGACTTTCTTCACCTGACTTGTTGAGAGATGTGCTTCACTGCAGTGGCCTGAAAGGTAATAGATGGGTCTACACAGTGGGGACAGAGATTCAGAGCAGCCCTCACCTTTCTTCCTTGTCCATATTTTTTTCCAGGAATATCTTGTTAACCTAGTCCTTGAAGCTTTTTATTCTTTAGAAAATTACTCCACATTTTCTTTCACCTTTTAAACTATACACCGTGCTTTAAAATGTATGATGGAACACAAAAAAATACACAGTTGTTTTCAGAGCCTTCTTTTCAGAGCCAATAGAAATTTAATTTATCTCAGATCTGTCAAATAGACATAAGAACACAGGAAAAAAGAAATAACAATAGTGAGAATTGAAAATGTGACAGTCTAGGAGACAGGACACAGCAGCCATCCCTGCTTTGTGCTACTCCCAGGCACTTACTGCTGCAGCTGACTGGACAGTCAGATAAGTAGGAGATTTGGGAAATATCATGTAAGCTTTTTCCTTGATGAGCATAAAGAGTGTCTTTACCTTTCTCTCAAAGGTTACATTTGGTGAGTTAAAGTATCTTCCATATCGGGTGTTTCTCACTGGCTATTTCTCAGCTCTTATTTCCTCTCAACTTTCATATCTTTTTTGAGGGTAAAGTATAATATTTTTACAAGAATGTAAGAAACTTTGCAATCTAGAAGTGTCATTTAGAAAATCATATCTTTATGTCCAGAATGTAGCCTGTGTCACTTCTTTCAACTATCTATTTATTCATTTATTCAGGAGGCCATCTAACTGTCTTTTCAAAGAAGTAAATCCCTCTATTTCAGAGAGTCACCTTCATTTTATTCCATGTTTACTCTGATGTGTATGAAAAATTGATTATCTTACTTTAGACTGTGTGTTAGATTAATAGTTGTGAATTCTTATTTGTAATTTTATACTGTAAAGCTGAATTCTCTCTGTATAATACTTTCCCCTGTAACATTTGATTAGCTTCTAGGATAGAGTATGCACATTCACTTGGAGCTACTTAGCTTCACAGAGATGGGGAGAAAAGGACACATAGAGGCCATGTGTCAGTTTACTTATTTAACACAAATCTTTTAGCCTGTGAAGTAAATTTTTCTCTAGAAGGTCATACTTTTTTTCATTGCCCATGAATGGTGATGGAGTCTGTGAAGATGTCTATGTGGTAAACATCTACATTAGGCAGATAAATTGTGTCTTGGAACCTAAGCATGAGAGAACAATTATGTTCTGGTACTGGTAATGTCACAGACTTTCACAGACACTTGTGGAATTTTAATATATGAAGGGAGCATATAAACAAGACAGGGACGTTTTAACAAAGCCTGTAGTGATAGAACAAGGTGGGGGAGTGGTTTTAAACTGAAAGAGGGTAGATTTAGATTAGATACAAGGAAAAAATTTTTATGATGAAGGCTGAGACATACTGGAACAAGTTTCCCAGAGAAGCTGTGGACGCCTTCTCCCTCACAGTGCTCTAGGCCAGGTTGGATGGGCTAGTGGGGCATGTCCCTGCCTATGGCAGAAGGGTTGGAGTGAGATGATCTTTGAAGGTTCCTTCCAACTCAAACCATTCTGTGATTCTGTGATCATGTGGATGCTCCACTTTTTCCTGTGCATTTCCTCAGATTCCCAGGAAGGTGTGCTAGAGGCTGCAGAGAGGTGCCTAGTGCGGGTAGGAACTAGAGCTCTGCTGTGGTACTGGGAGGGCTAAGGGGACATTTGGTGAAATGGTGCCTCCAGAAGGAGACATATCCCTTCATCCAGTTGCACATCTTGAAGGATCATCCCTTCCATACCACCCTCTGCTAGGGAAGACCTTACAGGATGAGGTGTCTCTGCTGCTTCTGCTGAAGCCAGGGCATGTGCAACATTCATGGGGTTTATTAGCAGGAAGCTAGAAGCAAACCAGGGCCTGCCTGTAGCTCAGTGGGAAGCAGAAACATGGTTTTGGGAAGAGTACCCGACTCCAAGATTGCCTATTTCCAGCTGAGTGGCCTTACTGATTTTCACAAGCCATAGTCCTTCTTGCTCCACTGATAAGAGAGTCAGTGATCTCAGCTATACCAGTGTGACATTTCCCAGGATGCTCTATTGCCTTGGCATGGCCAAAGCGTCCAGCTGTGTGGATACCAAAGCAGTCTCCAGGGGGTTTGTAGGTGGTTGTGCTGGAATCCAGATGCCTGTACTGGTAGATACCCATACACTTTTCTGTCTTAGAGTGGATTACTGCCCCTAGAGATGGCAAAACCAAGGTGGATAAGCAGCATTGTTCAAGAAGGAAGAGCTAGATGTTTCAGGAGGGACTCTCACTGTCTTCAGAGATGTTGGTTTGGGTCTAAGAAAAGAAACAACTGGAAGGGAAAATATAATAGTTCCCATATAGAACACAAGTGCAATTAGGAAACATCTTGAAACACAGCATGTGGTTAAATAAATCCAATATATTGTCATTGTGAGAACCCTTCTATGTTTTAAGTAGTCAATAGTACAATTTGTGTATGAGGAATAGGAATGCTGACACTAAATATCCATGTATGTCCTTTTCAATTTGCGGCAGGTTATTCTAGTTATAAACACAAAATATTAATAAATCCATTTCAGAAGCTAAATTTTTCATCTATGCTCATTTGTAAGCTTTTAATGGTTCAGCAAATGAAATCTGCAACACCTGGCTGGGGTATATTTAATATGTTATAGTGTATGAGCTCCAGAATAAATTTAATATAATCACCAAATATTGAATAAAGTTGTAAAATTATTTATTGGAGCAACAGGGAGTTATATGGTAGATCTTATGTGGAAAATAAAATTATAAAATGTTAATGAAATAGGCATTTAAATCTGGAGTTGTAGTGTATAATTTATTCCATTATAAGAGTATTAAATTATTTTTGTGCAATAAACCAGCATAAATGTAAGGCAAATGATCATGAGGATGACAAGCAGGGAAAGAGAATTAGTATACATTGCCATGGTGTGAATCAAATGGATAAAAATTCAGCTGTATAGTTACAAAAACAAAATTTTCTGTATAATACCATATATGATAAACCATATATATTTATCAAAAAAGCAGAAGTTGAGCATTTCTTAGATTTTTGTAAAATTTTCCTACCACAAACCACAGTAAAAATAAAGTCTGAACACTTTGTTGAAAATAATTTATTAATTTCAATAAGAATTCTGTTCCAATATTTTATTTTTAATTTCTGTTACTTTAATATCAGAAAGTTCTATTGAATCAAGAAAGGTTTGACAGCTAAACTGTACTGAATTAACATGCTTTTAAATTGAGAGAATAATTTTTTTAAGCCAGAAATTAAAATGATGTGTCCTCCAGTGGAAAAAAAAAAGTATCTGAAAAAAATCCTGAACAGAACTGCTTAAAACTTTGCTAAAATCAGAGAGATATGATCTTAAGAATGCTGAGAAACAGCTGCAATTGCACCCTTTTCTACTGCTTTGGCTTACTGGCCTGCTGAATTAGGTTGCTGTTCTCTCTTAACAAAAAGACAGCGGTGAGAAAATAAAACAGGTTGCTGTTCTCTCTTAACAAAAAGACAGCGGTGAGAAAATAAAACAGTTGATGGCAGGAAACTTTTGTTGCCCATTAACAGTAAATGTTTCCAGTTAAAAATGCAATATTATTAAGATTGAGGAATAATGTAGTGTTATGTTGGAGTTAGGAAATGAAGCAGTAAATAGTTCTCTGCCTGTGCTATAGAAAATTGACTGTATCGGTCTTGGGACCAGGGAGGGATTTGAGAAGGAAGGGTGTGCCTGTGCAGCAATGGTGGTATGTGCCTTCAGTCTTTCAAAGCCCAGGTGGGAGTCCTGTGACCATGACATTGTCATTCATGCCAATTCTTCTGAGTTCAAGTGAGTGGAGTTTTAAGACTTCCTATACTAGCTTCCAGCCAAGAAGTGTCCCATCCCAGAGGATTTGAAAGACAAACACCTGAGACCATGGTTCAAGTCTTGCCAGTAAAACTGAGGCAGAAAACAGAACCTCAGAGGCAAAAAGAGAAGGGAAAAAACCCCGAAAAGAGAGAAAGAATTGAAAAACATGGTGGGAAAGAATAATAGAGAGCTAATAATAATAAAAGTAAAGACTTACTCAGGGGAAGAAATGGGTAGGAGACATGATAATAATCAGTAGCGTTAGAAAGAGTGTGAAAAAGAGGAGGCACACAAGAGGTATGGGAGTGACCAGAGATGAAACAAAACAAAATAAGTCAGAACTTAGTCAAAATTCTTAGTCATGTCTTAAATCTTTCTGGAGACAATAAAACACTTAAATAGTGTGTGTGTGTGTGTGTGTGTGTGTGTGTGTGTGTGAGGGGGTAGTAGCTACTAAGCTGCTTTTCTTAGAGCTGAAGTTTTTTCTTAAAAAAAAAACTACAAGAAAAAGACTTAGGAAAAATGAAGGTGACAGAAGAGAAATGAACTAAAAGAAGGAAAGGAAACAGAAGGAAAAAAAGGCAAAATTGGCCCAACTTTTGTACGGAAGTATTCAATGTAATTTATTTATATTCATTTTAGTCTGTGATTTAGGCGTCAGGAGGTGACTTATTACAAGCAAGGCCTCTCAGAGCCAAGGGGTTTGCTGTCAAATTCGTATCATCAAGCAAAACTGCCTTGTCAAATCCATATTTTCATTTTTTAAAAAAAAATTACATTATACTCCTTTCACAGTGCATTACAGAACTAACATGGACTCAAGAGATTCCTGAAGTAGATTTGCCTTGTTATGTTTGCAAAATAGCCTGATAAAATTGCTGTGAAACATAAGTTGCTCCATGTAGCATTGGCATGGGAAGTAAATTCCAAAATTCAGTCCTCTAACTGTCCATATTTGCAACTGTATTACCATACATTTATTGATTTTTGAGTGAAAACATCTAATCATTCTTCAACTATTGCCAGATAAAACTATCTTCTGATACAATATTTCTGAAGCAACCTGGAAGTGAAATAAGTAATGCTAAAATACATTGTATTTCACAAGAAAATGTCACATGTAAAAAAATCTATACCAGCATATTTTTTGATATATTTAATTCAACTAAAAAAACCCACAACACAAAAGGGAGCAATATGTTCAATAACTTAAATTATGTGACCTAGACACAACATTAAGTTCTTTAACATGGTGCTGCAGAAATCAGGAGGCCTTTCTGCACATTTTAATAGCCAGACAGCTGGGAATCATTTCACAGGCATCCCCTTTTGACATTAGACATCCCATCTAACCACTCAAAGCTCCCTTAATGGTCAAGAGAGAGAAATAGACTCTTCAGCAGGTGTTTTTAGTTCCATAGCAATCCACTGGGCTTTTTCTGTGAATAGATGAGTGAGTGCACTGGTGAGTCGTACTGAGGATATTAGCATTGTAGGACTGGACATCAACTGGAAAAGAGCCACAAGTGTAATCCATACTTTCAAGATCTTTTCCTCATCCTTTTTCTGTTATTGATGAAGTGATTATGGAGCAACATCACTGAAGAAGAACAGCTGGACATTAATGGCCTCTTTAGCTGACTGGTGAAAGGCATAGTGGCAACCAGTGTTTGGAAGTGGAATCCAAGCAGATTTGAATTAGAAGTAACAAGAGATGTTCAGGGCAAACTCGCAAAAGGTAAGCATTGAATTGTTTGGGTATCTGTATGTCTCCAAAGGTTCAAAAGAATTGGAGCACAGGGTTTTGATGGCTAAATGTTCTGGGGTTTCGTTTGCTGACTTCTGGGTGAAATATAATGTCTTTTGAGATACAGAAGTTCATACTTTATGATCCAATAATCTCTGACCTTAACTTTCAGAAACACAGGAATTATTTAAAATGTTTAATTGTGATGGTGTACGGAGGGAACTGATGCACAAACACATGTTGCTCACCTTTTTAAAAAAAAATAGTAACTTCTTTCAGGGTTTATATTGCTTTGAAATGTGCAGTTGAACATTTAGGGCACTACAAAGAATAAGAATCTGAGATTCCAACAAATTTGTTGGATTTCTGCACATAAGAGTTGGAAGCACATCTGTCAATTTTAATTTCCTTAGAAAAATCACAGATATTGGAGAATTTTCTGAGTATGAGCACTGTTTGCAAGACATATGAAAACTTTGCTAACAGTAGATTGTGCAAGAATGGTAAAATAGCCACAAAATATGTCTGAAAATGATCTCAACACATATGTGAAAGTGAGGCTTTCCTTTTTTACTTCCTCTGTTAGTGTTTGACACATATCAATAAAATAGTTTCCTTATGAAGGACCTGCTATTTGTGAAAGAACAAACTATGTTATAGTAATGCAGTTACCCTGGAGAATGTTATTATTTGGGAGTTTAATTCATACTCACTCAAATGAAATGCATGTTTATTTTATAAAGCCCACGTTCAAGATCTGTGCAATTTGAGCCTTACCATTTTTTTTTCCTAGAGGTACCACCCACCTTTCTTTATGTTGACCAGAACACTTTTAACAAGAAAATGATACATTGTGCCTCTAAAACTGTTTAATTTTTACAGCCAGCTCTGTTTTCTGGTAATAAGTTGGAGTGCATCACTTAAAAGGGAAAAAAAATACATCCATCACTTTATAATTTAAATTAAAATACAAAACAAAAACCTGAGCTGCATTGCATATTTTTATCAAATCCAGGTGGAAACTTTCCCAAGTAGGCAGGCAGGTTCATAATGACCTTGTTTATCAAGGTTTGCTGGTGTGCTTAAACTTAGAGTAGGACCAGAGTGCTCCCTTTTTTCTGTGCTTGGCAGATACTCTAGCACAGGAATGATAAGTTCACGTGACTGACCCAGCAGATGACCGCAACAGCACTGAACTGGTATTTAATGGTGAGAATAAATGATGAACAAAAAGGCAACACTAACGTTTGGTGCAACTCACTGATAAATTTATCAAGCAAGCTGAACTTCTTTCAGCTTCTTAGTCCAAGACGGCTGACAGCACTGATTATTGACATATCCTTTACACCAACAGCTGTTGGAATGACAGTGAAGTCAAACATTCTTCAGGCTACACAGCACTGCACACAGCCTTCACTTAAGATAAGCATCTGCTTGATGTTATAATTTCCTTTCTTCTGCTGCTTCTCTTGTCCCTTTTCAAATTTTCTTGGGGATCTCCTTTTCGCTTACAGACTTCTATGGGAAGAACTTGTGGGGTTTTTTGCTTCTTGCTGCCTGCATCTTATTTCTGGGAGGTTTTGGGGGACTCTGCTTCTCACTTAATTTTCAGCCATCATTCCAATTCACCCTTATGAAACCCAATCATGAAATCCATGGCCTTTACCTAGAATTAAACTAGACACAAACCACCCCTATAAGAGAGCAGGCAAATTGCCTTTTGCCGGCCCTTTGTGTGCTCTGGAACTTGCAGGACAATCTACTTGAGGTAATCAATTCCTTGAAAACAGCCATTGAATGACCTACAGCATTAGGGCTGTGTTTTCAAGAGGATGTTATGCAATAATTCACCTTAGCTGCAACTGTGCTATTTAATTTAAGGGCTACCTGCTCTCCAGCAAGCTCTGATGGTCTCTCCTTCAACCCATTACAACTCTCTGAATGTAAAAATATGGAGCCCTGTGGCAGCTACCCTTTCATGAAGGCTTTAGAGAAGAATTATTCTGTAATGTACACTTGAACTGCTTCTGGGTTAGAGAAGGGTTAATGTATTCCCTTCTGAGCTTATTTTCACATGGTTTTGAGAAGGTCAGTGTCCTATCTTACCTAATGGCAAAGCCATCACTATGCTTGTCAAAGCAAATCATGCAGTCACTGCAATCCAAAATACATGTGAAATGGTGACTTTAGGTAAAAGGCCACAGTCAGTGGAGGGTAGATGATGTGACTTAAAAAACTGTATCTGCTTGTTTGGAAAATCTGATTTACTCAAAGAGGGTTCCTAAGTTTGCTGCTCTTTGAAAGAAGAATTCATATAGAGCTGTGTAGTGTGGTTAAAGTTGAGTTACAGCACTCTTATCAATCATCAGTTATTTGCTCAAAGGTCCATTTTTCACATGAGAAACTTAGTTTGAAATGTGTGGCCACCTTTTCACTCGGTTACATTTTATGGTTTATAAAGTACCTGCTCAAAAGCAGTGGCTGAGGTCCAAGAAGTTTCCTCTTGGTAGAAGAAAAGCTGGTTATAAACTCCCAGTCATCTGTGTAGGAAATACAGGACAATTCATTTCAATGCCACATATGATTGGAGGTTTTGCAAGTGTCTGGGTATGATTAAAGGAGATGATGGGCTGGATTTAGCCTTTGGGTCAGACTGGCTTGAGGGTAAGGAAATGCGAAATCTTAAACTTCAGGCCACAGGACTAGTGAATAAGTTCTGTTGCCTTTCCTTAGCTTTCTGATGTTTCTTCCAGGGGACTTTGTATTTACACATTATTTTCCTGAGATGCAGGGCAGAGCTTGTTACAGTTTTGTAAAATATATAGATTCTTTTCCCCTCAAAAATGGATTTTTATTATTTTTTAAAGTTCTGTGGTTTGATTTTGGGGGTGGTTTTTTTGGGTTTTGTTTGGTTGGTTGGTTTTGGTCAGGAATGTAAAAATTGAATATTTCTTTCCTTTGAAAAGAATTTGCATGTCCTGGGAAGATACTTGAGCAAATGGAGAATCTGGGAGTGAGAAATCTGCGTTTCCCACATTGTCCTTCAAAAACAGTGAGTGTCCCAGTCAATACATATTTCCCCTTTAACATTTAAGGCATTTCTTAAAAAGGTGATATCCAGTTTCCAATACTTACACACACACATTTCTAACTTGAGATTTGCTGTTGCAGATAAAAATGAAAATACTCTCACCTATATGAGATTAAAAGGAAAAAGCAGAACATTTGCATAATATAATCTGTTAATTGCTTGGCACTTTCTTGACTTTCATGATAATATTTTTTGTCTCCTTGTTAATTCATTCATTCACTCCTACCTTGTTTGGAAATCGGAGCTCCCACTTTTCCTCATCCATAGCTTTGCAACCATAGGAGTTATCTTCATTTGAAAGAGTTCTCTAAATAATGTAAGGACTGGGGCTTCACACTGCACAAACAAATAGAACTTGCTCTCCGAGATGATACAGCCATCAAGTCTGTTATTTACCTTGGGATATGACAAGCATAACTACTTTTTCACAACTGATTTTGAAAGGTTGCTTTCTCAAGAGACACTAATGTAAAACCACATCTGGAATTTAAAACAAGTTACATGTTTGCTGTGGGAAAATGTTTGCACTGTTTCCTGAGGACTTTAAAAAAATTTCTATGTTTATTAAATTTCAAATCCCTCTTATGTTTCCCAGAACTATCACTAATACAGCCTCACAAAACTCGTGCCAAACGTATGGATACAAGCAGTTGCAGGAGTACACGTTTCATGGAGTATGTTTCAGCTTACACTCAACACTTGCCAATTTCTGTTATTTTCTGAGGGATTTCTGCAATAAACCATTTTCAGGCTAAAAAAGAAGTGTCTTTAAGCTGCTAAGTTTCTTCTTTTAAATTGAAAAATAAAAAAAAGTTGTTTATTTTTGTGTTTTCTAGCCACATATTGCCATTGTCTATTTGAAAAACAATAACTTCTCAAAAATTTAGAAATAAATAAAAGTTTTAAATATATGTATATAATTCATCATGCAGCTAAATATTCCTGTCTGGTTTTGATTTCCCTTTAATTCAGTTTAAGTCTCCTCTTTCAAGAGAAATTTTTAAAACCAAAACGCAAAGTTTAGCTAACAGGAGACTTTCTTATTTACAGATTTTAGAGTGAAGTTTCTTCTTCTTAAAGATATGCAGTTCTAGTGATAGGAATAGGTTATTTTCCCACAAGACAGCAGTCACAGGTTTATATACAATGAAAACTGGATTAAAGTTCTGGATAAAAGGAAAATAAAATATTGTTATAGGTAAAATGATTAAATTAGTTAACCCATGGAAACAGTCAGTGAATTAACTACAACATAATCATTTGAAATGGCAAGGATTTTGACTTTTTCAAGGAATGTTCTTCATGGAAATAATTAATCATGAAAATTAATATTAAAAATGCTTTTCTGTATCATATGAAAAGATGTCGTCTAATGGTGATAGGTTGTATATCTTGTTATGAATACCAAGGAGGATAGGAATAGAACATTTTCTCCATTTAATGAGCCAATGTTATTATTACTAGAGATAAAAAAAAATGTAGTTCAGAAATATATTTCAGAATATTTTTATGTGTAATGACAGTAACAACAGAATGACAGTTAACTTCTCTTAGTACTTCAGATTTTCACACAAATACTTTAAAATTTATAATGGAACTTGCCCTGTGGTTATTTGCAGGTGTTCCTAAGGTCATCGAATAAGAAGTCAAATAAATCCAGGAGCACAAATAAACCATGCTTGAAATATTTAAGTTTATAGTAGGGATAAAAGCTATTATGAACAAGGTAACATGTCTTCATCCTTATATCAACTACAACATTGGCTTCAGTGCTCATGAACTGACTCTACAGTTATCCACCTTTCTGGCATGCTCTGAAGTCCTGGGTAAAGAAATTTGCAGTCCCAGAAGACTCAGTGTGCAGTAAGATCTGTCAAACTGGCAGCCCAATGTGCTTAATGACATCTTTTCCCTCATGGTCTCGGAGAGGTCCACATTGTACTGAAGACATAAACACAGCTCCATTTGTACAGCTATTTCAGCAGGACGGCACAGGGCAAGTTCTGCCTATACCTTTTGCCAACACGTTGGTGAGCAAGGGTGCCTCTGCTTGCACAGCTTTAGTGTGACAACAGAAATCTGAGTGTGATGTCTGTCGAATGCCTGATAAACCTGGCTTCAGCCGCATTCATTCTGTGGTTATGAAGAAAACCAGCTATTCTGGAAAAAGAAGGAATGGTCATTTGCATAGTGACATTAAGTTTAATGTCTAATGTAAACCTGAAAAAAAATAATTGGAAGGTGAAAATGGCATTGAACAATTTTCCAGTTTCCTGTGCCTTAAGAGGATGTGAAACATAGTATGCAGGGTGACCCATCGCATCTATGAAGCGATATAGCAAATAATCATATGGTGTCTAGGAAAGGCTAGAAATAACTCTCATAAATAATTCAAGGGAGGGAGAGGATAATTCATCTCACCTAACTTTAGCTATTTGAAAAGGAAACTGCCAGTCTAGAGTTGCCATCTAAGCTGGTCAGACAGGTTTCTCAGGCAACTAGTAGGAGCTATTTTTAATGGTGAGAGTTAGGTGCAATGAATGCTAACCTAAATTATATTGTATTGCAGATATTTTGTAAACAGAAAAACTAGATCCGGTAAGCCGTTACAAACAAATTGATTGACTCTGGTTATTGCACTACAGTAGGCATTAGGGACTGTTTTAATGAACTAAAAGTGCAGGCAATTGAGAGTACAAATGCCTGAGTCGATGCCTTGGTACTGCTTACTTTACTTGAAAGGTTACCTCAGTGAGAAAAGTGTCTCATTACAGAAATATCGCTGCCTGAACAAACTGTGTCACAAATGGATGAGCAGCATTACTGTACCATAAGACATGCACAAGGCAGACACTGAAAAAGACAAAGAGAACCTTATTCCAGTCACCATTCCCCAGAGCAGGCACTGTCGTGGCAGAAAAGATCTCTGATCCATAGTTGCACACTCCACAGCACATAAGTGGACCTGTAGATTGGCTGAATTCAGGTATTTGTATTTCCTCCCTACATGAACCTGTGGCCAGAGCCCCACACTGATGAAAAAGACTTCTTAAGATATGCTCATTTAGCACCGAGGTAAAGTATTTTGTAGAAACAGGTTTAACATACTGTAGTTAAAAAAATATGTCCATCTTACCCATGCACTCACCTTATCATGCTGGGAACCACAGATCTGGCCTCTTCACAGCCCTCGGGAGAGTTCTGGGTGTCACCCTCACCTTGGTGGAACAAAACTCCCTCCAAATGAAGCTGTGCTTCCCAGCTTTGAATCTAAAGTTGTGAAGGCAAAAATAATAAATTTCTGATAGAAAAAGCCACCTGATATGACATTATCTCAAAAAGTTCCTAGTGTCTTCTGAACAGTACTTTGTTTCTGAGTCATTCTTCTCACTTCCTCCCTGGTCCTCTAGGCACCTGCCAAGCTACCAATACATTGCTGTAAACTACACACAGGTTTAAAAGATATCTTTTTTTAAAAGCTAATAAAGCAATGAACATGGGCCTGAGCCATGACCTCTATGGTTAGTTTCTTAATATAGTTCTTGGTGCAAATTTGGTGTGGGACAGCTTCTGCTCACAGAGATAATGTCTTGACAGAACATTTGAGTTTGTGTGCACTGGGAATCATTATGTGGTACAGTCTCTCAGGGTAAGATATTTTAGTTGTATGGATCTGAGCCCTGCTACACCAGTTGGCCCCAGGGCTAGAGAGCTGCCCTGCTTAGCATGAAGACACAGGGAGCACCTCCTTAGCTGTGCTGCCTGATACCCAAGCATGGCCCACATGCACAAGATCCAGTCTTCTATGTGTTGAGGAGTTTGCATGGTTAGGATGAACTTTATTGCAAAAACACCAAATGGATCCCCTGTTTTGGATGTCCCTGTCTTTGCTTCTCCAGAACTCAACCTTGAGGCAATGTGCTGCCTTCACACTCAGCACTTACGCTGTTGTACCAGGAGGAGAATGGCTCATGGCCAGACGCAAGCAAGCCTATATCGATATCCATAAAACTGTACTCTGTGCCGATAAAAGACCATCTCTTGTGATTTACACTTCTAACCATTTCTTGTTAGGAACAGCTTTGAACAATATAACACAGAAGCATTACTGTGCTTTCAGTGCAGTTCTGATGTTGGAAGTACACTATGCCTTATTAACAAGTAACAGTTAAACTCTAGGTTATACAAACCAATTACCACATTTAGGAACGTTATTAAAACATCTAATTAGAGTTGGTATGCAGACTATAAAGGGTATCCTTTAAATTAGGGGAATTTATAAAAGCTCTAGTTATCTTCAAGATTACTAGATATAGAAACATTTTAATGGCTTAACAGCTACTGTCTAGTTTAAAGCCAGAAGGGACCATTAGATCATCTAAATTGACCCCCTTTATTTCACAAGCAATTAAATTTCACCCAGATACTCTATGTCAGCTTCATCATCTTGAGTTATAGTAAAGTGTTTCAGTCTTCAGGCTATAGTGTGTACTATCCCATTGGGCTACAGTGTGTACTGGACACAGGGAAAGAGAGAGCAGAGCCTCAAGACTCTTAAATAGCAGGAGCTAATATGTTCAGATGATCATAGAAGGGATGTCCCATGCTGCAAGGGAAATGATCTGTCAGACTGAACTTCAGGAAAGGATCCAAATCTGCCAATCAGTTTGAACCTGAGCTAGAACACACAGTATAAAGTATGTTGGCTGTCATAAATCAATGGAAATATCCTTAAGTGTAATTTAGATTTATTTTTTATTCTTTTATACTTCACTAAGGAGTAAGTTAAACAATATTAAAGCAATATATTATTTTTTTTCTTCTCTTTGTTTTCTCCCTTCATTCTTCCTTTCCTGAAAATAATATTTTCTAGTAAATTCTTATTACTGAGATTATGATTTTCCAAGCATATGCCAGAGGACATGTATAAATAATAATGATAAGCCTCAGTTATTACTACCTAGCCACACATACATGAATGACAAGCATAACTAGATACAAGTTTCTGCACCATGATGATTTGAGTTGATTGACTTAATAGGAATGGTATATCATTCAGTGGCACAAAACACAAGGGGAAGGATAAAGAGTTAGTTTCTAGAGTTTCTTGTCTACAAACAAAATACTAGCCAATCATGATCCTGTGATAGACTGATGTGGTGCAGCCATATAAAAAGAAAACATATCCTCAGAGATACAGAAGCACTAAGCGATACTCTAGCAAGTTTACCTGAAGTGTAGTATACAAATATAGCTGGTTACACAAGTGAATTAAACATGCTGAAAATCAGGAAAGACTTCTAAGATAGTCAGGGGAATGAAAGGTTTTATTCAGATGGCTGGAGCACTCAGAGGGCTGGAGAACCCTTCTGAAGATAGGCTGAGAGAGTTGGGCTTGTTTAGCCTAGAGAAGGCTCAGGGGAGACATAGCAGACTTTCAGTACCTGAAGGTGCCTACAGGAAAGCTGGAAAGGGACTGTTTACAAGGGCATGTTGTAATAGGAAACCGGGTAATGGCTTAAGCTGGAGAAGTGTAGATTTCAATTGGAAATAAGGAGGAATTTCCTTTACAATGAGGGTGGAACAAGTTCCCCTGGAACAAATTGCCTAGAGAAGTTGTAGATGCCTACTCCCTGACAGTGTTGAAGTACAGGTTGAATGAAGCATGGAACTACCTTATGTAGTAAAATATGTCCCCGTCCATAGTGTGTGTGTGGGTGTGTGTGTGTGTTGAACTAGATGATCTTTAATGTCCCTTCCAATCCAAACCATTCTCTGATTCTCATGTGGTTTTATAACTGGAGGATTGGAATGGAAGGATACAGGCTCTTCAGGAAGAACAGATAGGGTCTGTTACAGGCCACCTGACCAGAAAGACCGCATGGATGAGGCTCTCTATAGATAGATAGGAGGAGCTTCATGTACACAAGCCCTGGTCTTCATGAGGGACTTCGACCACCCCGATATCAGTTGGAGGGACAACACAGCAGGACATAAGTAATCCAGGAGGTTCCTGGAAGGCATGGATAATATGCCTCCTTTTCCAAGTGATGGAGGAGCCAACAAGGAGAGGTGCCATGCTGGACCTTGTTCTCACCAAGAAGGAGGGGCTAGTGGGAAATGGGAGTTGCAAGGGCAGCCTTGGCCGCAGTGATGATGAAAAGAGTGGAGCTCAAGATCCTTAGGGTACTGAGGAGGGTGCACAACAAGCTCACTACCCTGGACTTGAGGAGAGCAGGCTTTGGTTTCTTCAGCGACCTGCTTGGTCGAGCATCTTAGGACAAAGTTGTGAAGGAAAAAGGAGCCCAATAAAGGTGCTTAATACTCATGAATCATGTCCTCCAGGAGCAATGCATCCCAACTAAGAGGAAGGCAGGCAAAAATGTTTGGAAGCCTGCATGAGTTCACAAGGAGGTCTTGGACAAAGTCTAGCACAAAATTAAAGGCTACAGAAAGTATAACCCAGGGCTGGTAGCCTGGGAGGAATACAGAGAAACTGTGTGAGCAGCCAGGGACCATGTTAGGAAACCAAATTTCCTGACAGAATTAAATCTGGTCAGGGATGTCAAGGGAAACAAGAAAGGTTTCTCTAAGTATGTCATTGATAAAATGAAGACTGGGGAAAACATGAGCCCTCTCTGGAAGGAATCATTAGACCTGGTTATCTGGGATATGGAGAAGACTGAGGTACTCAATGATTTTTTTGCCTCAGTCTTCACTGGCAAGTGCTCTACCCACACCTTCCAAGCTTCAGAAGGGAAAGGCGGGGACTGTGATAATGAAGAACTGCCCACTGTAGGAGAAGATCAGGTTTGGGGTGATCTAAGGAATCTGAAGGTGTACAAGGCATATGGAAAATAAGAATGTGACTGGTGACAGCCAACATGTCTTCACTAAGCCAAATTGTGCCTGAGAAATTTTGTGGTATTCTACGACAGGATTACAGTGTTGGTAGATGAGGGAATAGCAGCTGACATCATCTACCTGGACTTGTGCAAAGCATTTGACATTGTCCCACATGACATCCTTGTCTCTAATTGGAGAGGCATGGATAAGGAATTGTCTGGAAGGTCGTATTCAATGATTTGTGGTCAACAGCTAAATGTTCAAGTGCAGCTCAGTGACAAGGGGTGTTACTCCGAGGTCGGTACTGGGACTGAAGCTGTTTCATTTTTTTGTTGGCTACATGTACAGTGGAATCAAGTGCACCCTTGATAAATTTGCTGATGATACCAAGCTATGTGGTGTCAACATGCTTGGAGGAAGGGTGGCTGTCCAGAGGCATCTTGGCAGGTTTAGAAGGTGGGTCCATGTAAACCTCATGAAGTTCCATAAGGTCAGGTTCCTCATAGTGAGGCACTGGAACAGGTTGTCTTGAGAACCTGTGGATGCTCCATCACAGTAAGTGTTCAAGGTCAAGTTGGATGGAGTTTTTTATTCACCTGATGCCACTTAAGTTTTCTTGCCTATGGCAGGTGGTTTGGAATGAGGTGATCTTTAAGGTCTTTTCCAACCCAAGCCATTCTACGATTCTGTTTGTATGATTTCCACTTTCCCAAATTTGAAAAGCAGAAGCTTATGCAAAAACACTGAAACATCCCCAGCTATGCAACTGCATGCTGTGTCTTTTGAGCAGATCCTCAAGGCTTCTGCTGGGTGTTTGGTCTGAGGCCATTTGTTCAGAACTTCTGGGCATCCTGAAGGCAGTTGGAGGTGCTGTTCTGGTCAGGTCACTTGGCATACAGCTGTCCTGGACAGATGTGCAGCCTTGCTGGTGTGAGAAACCAGCATAAGTCATCTCCTGAGAGTTTAATGCCAGCAGAAGACAGAGACTCCCCTGGGCAAAGTAATGCACTAGGACCTTAAAATGCAATCCTTACATCCATTGACAGAATAGAACAGGTGAAGTCTTGTGTTGTAGCAACATATAAAGCCATTTGTAATGGTTTAAAACAGTGGGATTATGTTTGGGCTGAAGGACCTTGCCAGGAGTACATGAAAAATCAGAATGGTCTCTGATAGACTGGAATATAATAAGTGACTGGAACATCACTAAGTAACTGGTTAGAAAGTCAAGTGAGAACAGCCTGTTTTTCTGACCCAGTGAACTATGGGAGTAATTTTTTAATTTAGCATTTTTTAATGCTAAGCTAGTGCCAGAAAGCAGCAGGGATGGTGGGTTAAATTTATACCAACTTCAAGTCTGCTGAAGTCTTGAAGCTGCAGATTTGACGTAACAGGTTCAGGAGATGCAATCCATTCACTAAGTCTCTACAGGTGATTGTTAAAGCTAGGAACTAGGTCCTCCAGTGCTGGAGGGGCCACCAGTGCATTTCAGGTGAAAAAACAGTAGATATAAAGATAACACATCAAATGCACTAATCTGGTTTTGATCAGCCAGACACTGTCAAAATATACTTGACCATTTTCTTACAAATATAATATTATAACCTCTCTATTTTTCAGTATGACACATACTCAAATGATATATCAATTTATCCTGACTTCTTGATGGAAAATGCAACTTCAAATGCTTATTATGTTTTAATCAGAAAATAAACTTTTTCCCTCTTTTTTTTTTTCTTTTTTTCTTCTTTTCACAAGGGAAAGCAATTCAGAGTTAGAAGTACCATGAAACCTACTGAATCATTGTCCCTTGATGATATCTCTCATGAAGGACTTGGAAATATGATGTTTAGGAAATGAAGATCTTTCTTCACAATCTGCTCTGCAACTACTTAGCAATGCCTGATCCAATCTTCACACTCGATGAAGATAAAGACCATAAAAACTCAACCAGGATAGGGTTGGGAAGCATCTAGGGTGCTGTCAGCTTCATGTCCCCAAGACACATGAACCAGCTGGGATATTTAAGCCTAGCAGTTGTCATTAAATAAGGATATAGTATTATGTAACTATTTCTTCAGTGTACTTTATTAAACATTGCAGTTTTGGTTGTGTCTGACTTTGTTGAAAGTCTTCCTTACACTGTTCTTGCTCCAAAGATTTTCTGTATAGTATGCTCATTTTATAGAGTTAAAAATGCTTTGTATAAATGGAAGATGAAAATTATCTTCTTTTTACTATTTTCTTTAAGCTTAGAGATGAGAAACACCCCATTTTCTAAGTTTCCCTGTTTACTAAGCAGCCCTGATTTGTAAGCTGTCACATCTGACTCTCTGGAGACTTTCTTGTTTTAAACAAAAAATTAATCCGTTGCAAATCCAGCTCAGAGATTTACTTCTCCATTAAATCAGTTCCCCTCTTTCAGCTGTTCTCTGCATCTTCTCTTAACTAGGCAATTTATTTCAGACATTGTATTGTCAAGCTGATCAAATAAGACAAGGAATATTTTCTAAAGTCTTGCATCATTCGAGCTCCCTTAGTCACATTGACTTCAGTTTATTCCCCTAATTGTTATCTGCTTTTTTAAGGTGGATTTGAAACTTGTCTTCCACTCTCAAACTGTCCACATGCCAGAATTGTCTGCTGTCTTACACCACTCATTTGCTGAGACAGCAGAGATTTCACTCAACAGAGATGAGAGCTGTGGTTTTCTTCCCTCTGTGGTGGTATTTTTTTCTCTCAGGCAAATACTTCCTCTCAGAAGCAGGAGATGTATCACTCAGAAAAAACTCCTTTGCTGCTTCCTGTTAAAGCAACCTGCTTTACTAAGATGTGCTCTTGAGGTAAGAGATGAAAAGCCTTATTTATAGCACACAGTAAAATGGTGCACCTCTTCATCTTAATTCCTCCAGTACATAGTTATTGTGCTGAAGACTACTGGCAAGGGTAAGAGTTCAAGCAGTATAGAAACTCACCCTCACAACAGAGACATAAAGACAGCTAGAACTGATGCTGCATTCACTCTGATGGTGTTTCCACCTTTCAGCACCCAGCTGCTGCCGGTATTTACTCTGGTTTGCCCAGAGCAGAGTATCTTGTGGACCCAGCCAGAATAACAAGTATGGTAGTCCTTGTTCATCTTTAACCATGTCATTGACAAGACTCATTGGCAGAAGGGTAAATAGGACCATTTTCGTCTTTCTTTTACTACTTTCTTCCTTCTTTAAAATTATATCACACAGGTAAATAGTTGTTTATTTCTAATGAGGTACTACAGGTGGACTCTAAATTATGAATCCTGATGGGTTTTTATGCCTGGACTTTCCTAGACTACCTTGCCTTTCACTCAAGGCAGCTCAGATTGATCATCTCTTCCCTCTACGCATTATCTAGAAGAGATATCTTGATACTTAGGAGTGTGTGAGAATTGGACAGTACACAGACCTTGGTGATACGTGCAACTGAAGAGACCTTTATAGGTAATGTGAGTGTTGCTCTTCATGTCTCAAGATAAAATAGCTTCTGTGTTTGTAACATATGGCAATTTTTCCATTTGGTTTTAAAGTTTGGTTGCAGAAATGAAAAATAATTCAGTTGAGGCTTTAGGGATAGATGAGCAGCACCTTATCTTTATGAAACATAAAGAGAGGTCTCCTGTGGCACCAGAAATCACCCATGTACAGAGACAAAGCTTTGACTCCCAGGAAAGCATTTTTAGTAGGTAAGTAAAAATGCACCACATTCTAACTAAGCTGAGATCCCTGGTAGAAACAGATCTTTCAGTGGTGCTTATATCTTGAAAACCCCTTTAATAGTTTCTTAATTGTACTGAGTTTGAAGAGAGATTTAATATCACCAGTGCTCAGAAGGAGTTGCCAGATGGACTTAAATAATGTGGGTAGAGAGCTCTGAATATTTTAATTGAGGTCAGTCACCCATCAGGAGCATAATAGGTGCTAACAGTGGTAGTTTCACTTCATCATGTATCAACTTAACAAATCTGTTTCATTTGACATCACAGCCCTTTGTATTTGACTGTTCTATTGAGTTACTGTTTTATTGCATTGGGTAATATTGGTTGCACCTCCAGAGCACAAGAACTCTGCATGGCCCATTAGAATCTTGCAGCTCGTGTAGTCAGGCTCAGCAAGAACAGCCTGAATGGCAACTCTTGCCTTCTGTTTGGTACAGAAAATTGGGCAACACTTATATCTGTAAAGCTGAATGAAGACAAAGGGGAAGAAGAAAGGGAAAAGTTAAGACTATGTCCTGGGATGAAAAAGCAAATTTCACTACCACAGATCCCCACATCTCCCATGACGCTGGGATGAAGTCAAATGCTCTGACATTATATGCCTTTATCTGATCAGAGATCTCTTGGCAAACGTAGGCCAGAGTGAAAGCCAGATGAGACCATCACCATCCATCATGGCTTCAGGAAAGTCCTAGATATAAGGCTTCCACCCCTTCTGCTTCCCTATATGTTTTCTTCTTCCCCCCTCTTTCCTTTTTTATTGCCTCCTGAGTAGCAAGTTTGCTTTAGCTAGTCAAATCAGCGTCTTTTAAACGCAGCTGTGAGCCTGGGACCAGAGATGATAATAAAAGTTTGGCCTAACCTGACTTGGGTACAAATATGTCAGGTGCTGATAGAATGATGCTGCGACTGGCCTTCCTACAGCAAAGAGCCAGTCTGCACCATGGCAGAGCTGCAGATTTTGTTGTGCTGTTATCTCTCTCCTTCTCTCCCTCCTCCTCTCTCTCCCTTCCCTGTCGTCTCTTTTCCTTCTCCTTTCTCACTTTTTGTCTGTTCTTTTCATCTTATGGGAAGCAGACTGGATTTTGCAAGCAGCAGCAATTTCCACAGGGCATTCAGGTTAATAAAATTTTTCTGAAGAGAGGGTAGCTAAAGATCATTTCAACCTACAAGAAACTTTCACTCCAAGAGTTCTTATATAGAAAATGAAAAGTGTTAAAAATACAGTTAGAATAAACTATTTTATACCTTAGATTTTAAGTGCTTTAACTACTTTTATTAAAAACAAAACCCCAAACCCTAAAGACTTTTAAAGGTTGCTGTCACCATTAAACAAGGTATGCTGAAATCTCTGAACTTGCAACCCAATGCTGCTCTGTTTACCATTGCACAGTAACAGAGCAATGTACATCTCTGTCACTTTACAGTCATGCAGTCTAGCCAAACATCACACTCTCATGCTCTGCTGGGAAGAATAGGGGCCTTCAGGCCCTCCCACTCTTCCTCTATGTCTGACCGACCACTGTACCAACATAATGTGACTGTTTTAATCTCTGGGAGTTTGTGTCTGAGAGACAGGAAACACTCAGGTACCAGAAGGTAGACTGAGCTCTGGAGAGTTTATGTGCAGACTCTTTTCCTCCTGTGACCTTGAACTGTAATGCTGCTGAGATGTGCCCCCTGCTCCTGGCAGGAAGCATCTGATATGGAAACGGCAGATGCTGCTGCTTCCATTTCACTAGAACTGAGATCTGAGAAAAGTAATTTGCAGGAGTGGTTTTTTTTTTCTCTTCCTCCTCTTTAGCTGGAGAGTCTCATGATTCTGTCACACAACCTGGCTGTGGGCCCACATCTAACGAGGCTGCAAAACTGTCACATCTAGAGCAGTTCCTGGAACATCACTTCTTTTTAAGTGAGACACTGGAGACCATCATTATTTGAATTATTTGAATACTGTCTACCCGCTATACATCATGTATAATTACTATGCATTTTATGAAATAATTCGGAACATAATAGGGAAAATAAATGAAACTATTAGACTAAAATTCCTGAAGAAAGGCCCAGCCATTTGTCCTACACACTGGCTGTTCCCCAGAAGTGTGTGAGCTATATTCCCATTCTGGTAAGCTCATTGGTACTCCTTTTTGGCCTCACATAACTCCCTAAGTCGTCTGGTCAACTTCCACAGAGCAGGGTATGGCCAATACTGAGGCCTCTTTGGAAATCCCACTCTCCCTTACTTAGAACACTATGAATTAATAAAAAGGATTTTACAGCAGGCAAAAGCATTTAGTCAGTGTAGACTCACTGTTGTGAGCAGAGAAAAATGAAGCAGAGAGGCCATTTCATGGCTGTCAGAGTAGAGTGCTTCTATGAGTCAGTCTAATAACCTGCCTCCACATCTGTAGCTCTTTCAGATTTATTTGTATTACTTTTTCAGGCTCACCAAACAATTCATTTTTTAATGAATTTCTAGTATACAAATACCAACAGTCCCTTCATCACTGATGAAGAGGGAAAAAGGTAAAAATGAAATTTGCAGTCCTTTTGCTTTTCGGAGGTAGAAGTTCATCTTTTCCACTGCAATATAAGAGATAAAATGATATAAAAACCCGTTGTATTTTACTGGGGCACAAAAATATGATGAAATCTGTCGAATAAGACAGCATCAATTAAAGAGGAAAATGTGTTGTGGATATATTCATAAATATATTACACAGACCTCCTGTAGGCTTGTTGCCTTTATATGTGGATAACACTCACTTGGCTCTTGTGTGCCTCTTACTCAGGCAAAACCAAATCTAAAGGGTTGCTTTGATGTATCTTCCAGTGAAAGCTGCAGGACAGCAATGGCAACTCTTTATAGTTATTTGGATAAAGCTCTTGGCTACATTGCTCTGCAGAGCAGCAGAACCATGGCAGTCCACTTTATGTTTGCATGATATATTTTAAGTAGGTAAAATGCTTGTTGATTTCAGCAACTTGGGGAGCCTGGCAGACACTTGTCATATGAAAGGCTAATGAGAAGGAGATGCGTGAAACTTGATTTATTACCAGATAGCCAAACAGGATATCAGGCTGCTTAATCTAAGCACTCTTATTAGATTCTAAAAATAACTTTTGGGAAGTTAATCTCTTGTACAACTTAAAGTGCTGTGAGGTTCTGTATACATTTGGAAACCACAGGATTTTCTCTCTTTTGATGGTCAACACAAGTGTCCCACCTGTATCACTCATTATTATACTGCTACAAAATTCCACCTAATTTCTTGACAGTCTTTTAGTATCCCTGACACATGTAGTCACTCTGCAAAATGGCTTTAGGAGCAGCTGTTCCTTTATCAAATAAAACCTTGTGTTTATTTCTTGTTCAGAGTTGATAACACTCCTAATTAACATTAAGAATTCTTATATTGTTATGTAAATAGTTTAAATATTGAAAATATTAATAACTGATTTATGAGACTTGAGGGTGTTTACCCAGGAACTCTGAGGGACCCTGTCTGTGCAATGGCCAATTAACTGCAGCTTGCTAATAGTTTAAGTCATCCAAGGTACCAGAGAAATGTCAATTGGCAATTATGACATACATTAGAAAAAACAACCTGTGGCAAGATCTAGGAAACTACAGTAATCTTGACTACTATATTGAACAAACTGATGCAAACTATGATAAAGAACAGAATTAGGAGACATATGGGTGAAAATGATACAACAGGGAAAAAGAGCATTTTCTTGCAACAGATAGTCATGCCTCATATGTCTATATTGCTCTTTAAAAAAGCCAGTGAACATGTTGACAACAATGAACCGTTTGATACATTGTACATGGAATTTCCAAAAGAGTTTGAATAGACCTTTTACAAAAGACTTCCAGAAAATAAGCTGTCATAGTATAAGAAGAAAGTTCCATGCATGGATTAACACCAATGAAAAGACAGACAAGAAAAGATGGGAATAATAGGACATTTTACAATGAAGGTAGGATGACTTTGCTGTTCAGCACATTCATTAGTGGTCGGGAAAGGGAGTGGACAGGGATGTTTTCTGATCTTACAGAACTAGAATAGTCAAAACCAGAGTTGCCAAAAGATGCTGCAGGAACTTCTCTTGGCAAAGGCTGCTGGCATGAGATGAGACCTGATGTGGTTCAGTGTTGACAAACACAAAGAATTGACAAAGGCAAAAATAATCCCTGTTATACCAGTGCACAGCAGCAATCTCAAAAGAAATTATTACCACTCAGGAAGTCAGAGCTATGGACAGTATTTTGAAAACTGTATGGATGGTCTTGTTACTTACTCAATGTCTGTTAAAAGACAAATACGGGTTCAGATTGGAGGACAAAACAAAAACGATCATTGCAGTAGCAGCCAAAGTACAAATCTATAACTCCTAACATGGCTTGAATATTGCATGCATCTGTCATCTTTCTTTTAAAAGAATCTTTAGAACTAGAAAATCTGAGGAGAAGGACAAGTGTATGAAGGACTGATGTTAAGAATCATTCCCATGTGAGAGAGGATTAGATGGGTTTAGTATTCTTGAGCTCCAAAATAAAAGGCGTTGAATGAAGGCACTATGACAGAAATTAATAAAATCAAGACAAGTATAAAGAGGGATGAAAAAAGAAAAATGCTGTCACATGCTGTTCCTGTGCACAGGCTGGGCTGACAGGACATAAACTAGGTTTGAAATGGAAGCCTGACAGACAAGTTAGTGTGCTGTTAGATTCAGATGATAAAACCCATTTAAGATGATAAATCCAGTTTGTGTTCCCTATAATTTTTTTGTTTTTTGCAGACAACAGCCTTACTCTGGGAATTCATTGTGGTGTCTGTGTTTATATTTCCACGGTCTTCCCTCTCTGCTTCTAGTAGGAAAGCAACAACCTTGAAACCTGTGTGTCATTCCCTAAATCATCTAAGGAACACTGGTATCTCTTCTAGGACATACAAGCTCGAAACTTGTTCTTTGCTATTCACACTGAAATGCGGGATTGACGGTTCCTATCTGACTCAGCTCTCGGCCATGGAAACACCTTGGTGATGATATCACATGCAGTACAGGTGGTACATGTGCAGAAGTCTAAACCTGGACATTAGGCAGGTACCTCCATGCACATGGGATCAAGAGTTCACAGTCTTCCCATCATCAGGGAAAGTGCCTGAAGTGTGTTTCTGACAAAGTTCACAGCTGTCTTTTAAAATGAAGTTGGAATTGGGGGAACTGCTGCTCACCCCTGATAATGAACTGTCTGTATAGATTGCTTTCAGATTTGAGCCTCAATCAGTTACTAGATAGAAAAAGAGCAAGGAGCAGAGGTATCTCATCTCTGCAGAGATAGTGCTTAGGTTACACCTGGCTATGAGAGTTTAATTCCCTCAAGCTGTAGCAATCATTTAACTCAGGCCTCTAATTTCCTGGGTGAGTCCAAGAACTCCTGAAACACCTGAGTTTTCAAAAGAAGTGGTCTCATATAGATTGTGAGTGCTTGACCCAACACCCTCTGTGACTGAAGTGGAAAGCCATCTTCTGTCCATAGCCCTGTCAGTTACAGGTGTGGAGTAAGTGTTCAGAGTGGAAGGTCAAAAAAAACAGAACTCTGGAGAATATATGAGGGAAAAGTGGGTTTAGTCACTTCTAGGATTAGATGGGGACTATTGACATTTGGCAATAAACATCTAAGGTAATTCTGTATCCTTTTTGACTTTTTATTTGGATTTAATCCTTTGCTTTATCTTTTGTATCCTTTGCATTTCAAACATTTAGAAAGAAAGAAATGGTAGATCCTTACCTTTTCTCTCCATTGCACAGTGCTCTTTCATTGGCTTCAACTGGGCATTGCTCAGTTTTCCTTACAGTAAA
Source organism: Hypotaenidia okinawae (assembly GCA_027925045.1). Lineage (NCBI taxonomy): Eukaryota > Metazoa > Chordata > Aves > Gruiformes > Rallidae > Hypotaenidia > Hypotaenidia okinawae. The sequence continues at coordinate 87,751,838 of BSDF01000003.1, forward strand.
TATTGAGTACAGCCAATTCCTTTGCAAGCAGCATCACTACTCTCAGAAGGGGCTCTGTAACTGCTTCTGAGTTTGCTCCTTCCTCTTATTTCTCAGAAGATTGAGGGCTTTTTTCAACTTGTAGTAGGGGTCTCAATAAAGTGAACAGTGTCTGACTGTTAGGTGCCTGTATCTTTGGAAAAGACAGTTGTTTTGAGTATAAGATAAGCCCGTCACCATGTGCCTGTTTCCATAAAAACATCTACTATGCAGAGAAATTGTTGCTGGCCTACAAGCCCTGTTTTTTTACCATCTTTTTCATTGCTGAATTAACCAACTATAAAAGACTAAGTTATTAAATATTTGAAGCTAATTGATACTTTACTGCAGAATTAATGTTTGAACTGACAACAAATAAAAAATGTACACTCTAGAGATGCAGGATGCACATTATCTGTCAATAGGTAAGGATAGAAATGCTTTTTAGATACAATTAGAGTATCAAGATGGGACATGCAGATCAGTGCAATGACATTCACATATCAATAATCTTTACACGCATGAAAACCATCTTTATGATTTCAGGGCAGTTTTGACATTCTCCATAGGCTGATGCCACTCTCCTGGCACATGTCACCCAGGAACCTCGCAACCCACTTGCACAGTAAGAGCAGTCTTGCAGAGTGACTCAGACAGTTTGAGGGAAAAGTGGCCTGTGCTGGGGCACTGGGCACATGAGGCAACATCTCTGCTTTGCTCTGGATCACCATTCCCTGGAAACTCGTGTGGTTCTCTTCCGCTCTGTTTCCTGAAGTCACTCTTAACACTTATCAGACTTTAAACTAACAGGTAAAGACACGACAAACATGTTATTATTTTTAAAAACAGATGATTACAGTTTTGCTTCTAGGTGACTTGCAGATAGTAGACTGCCTAACTGTCTGCCCCTCTGTTGCAGCATGATATTCCTGCCAAGCACCATTGCTCGCAGGATTGGGCTAAAACAGATCATTGAACTAGCTAAAAATGTTACTGCCTAAAAGCCAAGAATTACTCTGGTGAAAAAGCAACAGTTAGTGTCCAGGAACAAAAAGAGACATTTCTTAAGCTGTTGTGGCTACCAGAACTGCTGTCTCACAAAACTATGGTAGCTCATGAGTATAAATCCCCAAATGGGGCTCTGTGATTTTCTATCCTAAAAATTGACTTACAAAACTGCTTCCAGTGTCATGTGAAGTTTTATTTAAGGCAGCTTCTTTTTAATGGCATAATAGTGCTTTTTCAGTGTCCTACCAGCCAGTGACAGACTTAATGCTTTGTCAGCAGTAAACAGATTATTTACATTAGACAATGGTATTTCTTCTTGTCAGACAAACAGGGGACGCTGAGCCACCCCGTGTTTGTGCACGCATGACATTTCAGTAAAGCGCCTCTTTAGATCTCTTTCACAGCTCCAGTGTTCAACTGAAGAAAACAAATGAGAGCCATTATTAACTTGCAGTAAAGCCAGCCTTTATTACACATTAAGAAAAATGAGCTGGCATAATGGCAGTTGTGTTTCACTTGACCCCCTTCCTGGCTTCCTATCATTTTCAGCTCTGTTTTCTCTTCAGCATTGTTCTTATTCAGGCAATACTAGGAGCAGCCAGAGAAGTTTCCTGGTAATCACACAATAAAGTGTCTGACAGACTTCTGAGACTGTACGTGAAACTCCTCTGTAACTTGCACAACATTTTTTAAAGTAGCCATAGAGCTGCTCATTACAAAGTCAAAATTAATGTTCACCTCTCCTGAAGAAATCAGCAGTTCAATTCTTGTCTGCTGAACTAAAGCTGACATAAGGGCTTTTCAAAAAGGGAAGTGATCATGTAATAGGGAAAGCAAGAAGACATCTGAAAGTTGCAGAAACTTCAACATACTTTTACATTAACTATCTGTGGGTTGCAGCCAATGCCCATTTTGACTACTTAGAGATGACACATGGGAATGAGAGTATTACATGAAAGCGGTAATGTAGATTTTCTTGACAGCAAGTAATAGGGAATGCTTCTGCACTACTGCTTTAAAACAATTGTGAACACCATCCATGTGCATCAGATACAAATTATGGTTGTTATGAACACCAGAAAATTTAAAATAAGTTTGTCTTTGAAGTGAGCAAAACACTATTTCAGCAAAAGGGAAAAAATGTGCTGTGGTGGCTATGAAAGAGACGTAACAATATGTAATAACCTCACCCTCCAGTACCCATAGAATCAAATTACAGCAATCAAACCAAAATAACACACATTTCTTAAACAGAGAGAACTAACCCTAACCATGAGATTTTGTTTGATCCGAAGGACAGTCGTGTGGATCCAAATCCATACTAACTCAGCAGGTCACCTGGAGCTACCAATTTGGCAACTGTACAGTAGCATCACAGAAAATGTACTCAAACAAGCACACAAAAAAGGGCAAACAGTTGTGGTTTGACTGAAGCAAAACTGTATGTTGTCAAAGTTCAAGGGAAGCATTGCTCTCTCCAGTGTGCAGAGATAATGGGGCCCATGTGGGCTTCTGGTTTGAAAAGCATCCAGGCAGATGATAGCTGGTTGTCTAGAATAATTTGGGTTTGGGATTTGTGAAAGGGATTTAAGCTTAGATAGTGATATTTTAACAAACAGGTTTTATAATCCTACTGAGAGAAAACCCCAAGTAAGTCCCAGCTGCTTGTTAAAACTGTGATGCTGTAAGTCGTTTTAAAAAAGTTTACTAGATTTGCATGGTCAGAGTATGTTTTCAGGAATCCATTAGTTAAACCTGGCAGAAGAACAGAAAACAACCGACACGTCTTGCATTTCAGCATGTTGCTCATTCGTTTCTACTCAGGGTACTTATTTCCAGAGTAGGCATGTGCCTCCTCTAGTGGTGAGTTGTTGCAGACGAACTACCATTGGGATCCTCTCCAAAGAGCGTAATAGCACAACTGTTGAACATAACTCCTAAGATGTGACTTGGTTATAAAGGAATATATTGCTGACATGGAAGAGGAACTAGTTAGATTTCAGCCTTCCTCTAGCATGTCCATCAAATCTTTGCCCTTCTTATTCACTCAGCAATTAGGTGCTTAATGCATTATCTTAATAGTTTCACATTTTCCCATATCATAAATGGCCCAGAGGAACAGCTTTATATATTCAACAGTGTAAGGGGCATGCAGCCAGAAGAGAAAAAGGAACATGCACTGTCACAGGTTAAGCATTGCCATGCTGTATTTTCAGATGTTGCAAGCAGATATAATGAACATACTACCTGGTAGAAAGTGCATATCCTGTCTATGTATCTTAAATTTCATCCCTTGGACAGTCATTTCAGCCATCGGACAGTATTTCCTGCAGTCCAGATGCCTCTCTTGTTTCCTGGAGCCCTTCCTTTCAGACATGAGCAAGGTAACTTAGAAAAGATAATGTAGCGAATAGTTAGAGCACCCACCTGGGAAGTAGGAAAAAACATATTTGAAGGCCCTGGATTTTGTGGAGATTCCAGGTTCTTCAGGCACTGCCCAAAAATGCCTGTTAAATCAAGGCAACAAAAGCAAGTGTTGGCCATGCTCCGGTCCTTGGCAATCTCAGCTGTCCCCAGAGTAGGGCAGACACTGCTGTTTATGCCTGACAACAGGGCTTTCTGGTGCTCAGAAAATTCTAGCATCACAAAATGCTCATCTGAGGACTCATGAGCAATAGAAAGTTGCCAGGTGTGCAAATTTGACAACTAAGTCCTATATATGTGTCATCACTCTTGGTTCTAGTCACAGAATCACAGAATTGTAGGGGTTGGAAGGGATCTCCAGAGCTCATAAGGTCCAGTCCCCCTGCCAAAGCAGGCTCCCTAGGACAGGTCACACAGGTGTCCAGACGCATCTTGAATATCTCCAGAGAAGGAGACTCCACAACCCTGCTGGGCAGCCTGTCCCAGGGCTCTGTCACCCTCACTATGAAAAAGTTCTTCTGTATGTTGGTGTGGAACTTCCTGTGCTCCAACTTGCAGCCATTGCCCCTTGTCCTGTCTCTACAGACCATTGAAAAGAGGCTGGCCATTTCCCCCTGCGTCTCACACTTGAGATATTTATAAACATTAATAAGATCCCCTCTTAGCCTTCTTTTCTCAAGGCTGAACAGCCCCAGTTCCCTCAGCCTATCCTCATAGGGGAGATGCTCCAGTCCTTTAGTTGTCTTTGTAGCCCTCCGCTGGACTCTCTCTAGGAGATCCCTGTCTTTTTTATACCAGGGAGCCCAGAACTGGATACAATACTCCAGGTGAAGCCTGACCAGGGCAGAGTAGAAGGGGAGGATCACCTCCTTTGATCTGCTGGCAACTTTCTTCTTGATGCACCCCAGGATACAGGATCCCATTGGCTCTCTTAGCCACCAGGGCACACTGCTGGCTCATGGCCAACCTGTAATCCATCAGGATGCCCAGGTCCATCTCCACAGAGCTCTTCTCCAGCAGGTCATTCCCCAGCCTGTACTGATACAAGTGGTTATTCCTTCCCAGGTGCAAGACTCTACACTTGCTTTTATTAAACCTCATTTGGTTTCTTACAGCCCAGCTCTCCAGCCTGTCCAGGTCTTGTTGAATGGCTGGTGTCAAGAATGATGTACTACTGGACTAGGCCAGGGAACAGACCTTTCAAGAGATGAGAATAATTTAGTATGGAAATGGACTTCAGAGAGCAGCCTAGTGAACACTCTGAACCCATCTATTTTGGGTTTAAGGAGCTCACACACAATTAGGTAGGATTTAAGTGCTTGAATCTGCTAGTGGCTTGTGCTTGATGTTAATGGCACATTTACAATAATTACTTTCTTTCCTTTCCAAATGGGAAACATTGAAAGAACTGTCTGATCTTTTCTTCATGTGCCACTGTCTTCAAAGTCAGGAGTCAGGCACTCTTCTTTTCCTGGTTTTTGCCTTTTTCTTTACCTGCCATTGCACAGAGTTGGAGTTACTCACAGGCCAACAGCCTCCCACAAAGGCAGGAAGTTCCTCAAGTGACAATGAAAGCAACTTTCCTACTTCACTTTGGGTATTAAGGAGATACTGCACATAAGCCTAGGTCCATCACTTTCTTCTTGACAGCTTTAAGCCAGTGAATCAGAGTCTGTCAGTCAGGAGGAGTATTGGTATCCTGGTCCTCACCCTCATCTCATTATCTCGCTTGACTGCAGCTGAAGATTATTAGGTTTTTCACTTAGCCATAAACTCTTACTTGTTCAGAATCTATTGGCTTCAAAACAAAGAACTCTTTTATAGAGGAATAAGGGGAATATTTTCATCTGAATTTAAGATTTAGTTGGAGCTTAAATTCTTCCTCTACTTACGTTCAGCTCTTGCTTTAAGTTTTCTCCAAAATGTCTGCTCTTATTAGCGGGAACATTATCCTACACCCTTGTTTCTGACATTCCAGTTGACTTCCATCAGTGGGTATTTGCAGATCTAAACAAAGAGGAGGAATAAATCAACTGCAGTCATAGGTTAACATTCAGTATATCAGAACTTCAAGGAAAATAAACAGTAAGTTATTGGTAAATTATACTATTGGTTTTTTCAACTGCAATGTGAAGTAGATACTTATGACTAAAAGTTGTAGGATTAATCCCAGGCTTATTTTATGTCCTAGAGGTAAATTTAAGCTCAATCAAGCATCTCAGTTTTATCTTGTAAACTCTGACAAATATTCTAGATCATGCTGCTTTTGTCATTTGGTGAGAGCACACCAAATTTGTCATTTGGTGAGAGTGGTTATTGGTGTTTTTTCATGTAAAAGTATAACCAATTGCTTCAGGAACATCTGATTCACTATCATTAAACCAGGCATTGGAACTCAGTTACAGAATCAGCAAAACTGCTGATCAGTTTCAGTCATAGTAACAAGTTTACTGCCACTATTTCCAGGAAACTAAATACTGTGCTACTGATCTGTATCCTTATGAGCTTTTGATTTTATGTTTTAAGGAGGTTTTTTACTTTTATTAATACTGCTTTGCACTGCTCTAGCATTTTAGATTCATGTTTTCAGAGATCAGTATGTTCTTAATTTAAATAAAAATCAGATGCTAAGTTTTGATAATACAATATAAAAACTCAGAAGTCCTTAGTATGTGTTTGGTTTGCTTTTTTAAAATTTTATTTTCTGAAGCCAGAGGCTTGCCAGCGGTTAACACGAGTGCAAATACTTTGTAGATTACCAGTTATCCCCAAACTGAATTTAGCTCAGATTCACTAGAGCACAAACATCTCATCAGTTTGGAGAAACATCACCTCAGATAGGTTTGGGTGTACTGTCTGACTTGCTTTTTGTAGGGGAAGAGTTGGGTTTTCTCTATATTTAATCAAGAGACTGGTATCTTCCAAGTAAAATATGTGCAGTAAATGAGCTAAATAACAGCAGTGTGATATCTGAAAGTGCATGGAGCATGGTGGGCTTCATCCATCACCCATGTGGCACAACAGAAGCAGAGCACTTCAACATTTTTCTTTTTACTGTATGCACTCAGTTGTGTTGAAATGTTTTCCTGTTCTGCTCTCCTTGCTTTCTTTCTATACTATATTCAAAATAGATCCTTTATTCTGTCTTTTCAATGTGTTGGCTTTTGGTGGTTTTGTTTGTTTGGTTTTTTTTAATTTAAATTAGATTAATTTTTTTGGGGAGTACTTCCTTTGGCCTTATATATGCATATATATATATTTATTTAATCTCTGTTTTATATATGGCCCTTTTTCATTCATCCTAATCTCTTTTGTTTTCTTTCCATCTGACTTTTCCTATGTTCTTTCCTCTCTGTTCTCATGGCTGTATTAAGATTAGCATCAAACAGTTGAGTTCTGGCTTTCTCCTCCCTGCTCCCTGTATAGTTCATTCCTCAGGATTTCATACTCCTTTTTAGAGAACAAGCAATAAAGCCTGTCTTCCTATCCTCTATTTTTCTAGGGCATGGAGTCGAAAGCTAGGGGAAATATTATGACAGTCTCTCCCTCTTAACCTACACAAAAGAAAGGACCAGGCGGTTTTTGGGTCATCATTGAAGGTGAAGATGTGCTGTCAGGAGCAGTTGTCCCAGAACAGTGCCCAGCACAGACCTGAGACCACTGTGTTTCTGGCTGTTGAGACTACATGTTTGACACCCCTAGTGAACTGTTGGGCAGAAGAAAGGTGGGAATCATGGATAGAAGAGAAAACACCCATGGTACAGTGCTTCTAAAGCCAGGCACAGAGGGAGAGGAAACTACATTGAGCAGCAACAACAAATTAGCAGCCTGATCTAGTGAAGGTGTCCCTGCTTACTGCAGGGAGGTTGGACTAGATGACCTCTAAAGGTCCCTTTCAACCTTACACTTTCTATGATTCTATGATTATCCTAGTCCTATTTGTCTCTCTGAAGTCCATGAATCCTTATGTCCATGAAAGTTGCCATTTACCTGCATGGCCTTGACAGTAGATATGGTTATTTGTGTTCACCCCAAACCTGGAGCAGACAGGTCTTACTATGTAAGTTCCTTTCCTAACAGGTCTCTCTGGGGTCCATTTACTCATAGGTGACAGTTGACAAAGATTTTAAAACTCTGCCAAAGGGACCAGCTATTTTTTCAAAATATTTTCTTCTGCCTTTCTATACTTGAAGGAGCATCTGGTTTCCTGGGGTTTTAACAAAACTAACCCAGTAAAGGAAATCAGGCTGAATTATAGATACTGTTGGTGGAAATAGGCATTTTTATAGGAAAATAAATAATTCCATCTATGTAAGAACTGTACTAAGAAAGATAAAGACCTTATTCAAACACAACCGTCACAAATAATAGGAATGGGAGTTCAAAAGATTACTGGCAAAGGAAATTGCTTTTTCATACAACAGTAGTCATCCCTCTTTCCTTACCCTCCCAGTTTTCCATTACAAGAAAGCTTGTATTTATCTGGTTAAAATTTAGACTGTTTAGAATGCTGCAGGTTCCCAAATGTGCTGGCCCAGGACAATATCTGCAGAAGCCATTGTGCATTTCATGTTTTAAAGACAGGGATTTTTATGAATGTGGTGCAATAAATATTGTGGCTATGACATGAATATATAAATCAATCTTCCAATATGATTTCCCAGCAGAGGTGTTCCTCTGTTACTCTGTTTTTCAATTTGCAACACTCTTCTCAGACTCTTGCACCTCTGCAAAGTGCATCTCTCACCAAAGCAGCACTGAAGAGAGGCAAAGCCGCAATGGAGATGACGGTCCCTACATTAAAAATGTGTATAATCTTATTCCTTTCCAGCAACCTTTACACAGAGGCACCAGATCAATTTGATTATTAGCATGGACTTGACCTTTTCTTCAAATTAATTAGCATAAACCCTCACACTTCATAAGAGTTGAACCCAGCAAGTGAAGCACACGCCACAAAGACGCTGTGGTACACTGACGATAGGGACTTCTCCCACAGTTTCTCCTGGAGAAATAGTCATTTAACTTAAAGGCTTTCTGCTAATTAATTCCTCTACTGGACATTTGGGAATAGGGAGGACAAAAAGCCCTGTCCTAATTAGCCATTTGTAGAAAAGCATGTTTCTAAAATATCCAAGTTACAGCTAAACATGTAGCATGGCTCCGCAGTGATTTAACCAGAGCTGCTGTTCTCACAAGTCTCTTTTATCACACATAGGTCTCCCTGCGGTGTCTCAGCTGACCTATTGAGAAGCAGTATTCTTACACTAAGGTGCCACTTAATTTGTCCTGTAGGTCTACTCCTGAAACATTTTACCCTTGATCCATATCAATAGGCATGTATAAATCTCTACATATTTGCAATATGATGCATACATGATGTCTTGTTCAACAACCAGCCTAGACATTCTCTACAAGACTCTACCCTCAGTCCCAGCCTCTTCCCTTAGGAAAACTTCTGCCTCCTTTAATGTACAAGAGAAAGGATGGTCTTGCAATATGCCTGAAACAGTAATACAGGTTCTTTATGGAAGAACAAGAATATTTCTTTGTCCATAAAAAACAAAAAGCAAAACAACAACCTCTCCCCAACAAAAAACCCAACCCCAAACTGAATCCCTGTAACTAAATTAATTAAAGATTTGTTACTTAAAAAGATAAAAGAAAAAATTTCAATGTTTTCCCATGCTTTGTCCATCTCCTGGAAAGGTATACACTGAGTCTGTGATTTATCAGAGCAAGCAGAGTGCAGCACGGACATTTCAGTTGCAGTTATGAAACACACAGCATTTAACCCAATGTGATTTTGTTTTAAGATATTGTATCTCCTGTTTTCAGTCATCAGAACCTCCACTTCATTCTCACACTAACATTCTGATGTTTTCTTTGGGCTGAATTTTAGCTGACGTGGGCACACATCACAGTAAAAAGGGAGATCTTTATGCATCTTAGGCAAGGTTGGGAAAATTTGAAATCAAATTACTGCTGCTATTCCTTATAGCCAGAGGTTGCAGAAACATATGTAATTGCATTTTTGCTACTGGAAGGCAATTGTATGAATATTTGTAAGCTTATTTTTTTCAATTTTGACATCAGGAGTGCATACACCAGCATATAAATTACATGCTACAGTGAAAGACATAATTATGCCATGAAAGCTGAGTAGCTTGGGCTAATACTTTTTCTCAAGTATCCTTTTATTTTGATTTTTGTATTTTTAAGCCTTTTTTATTTTTAAACACTCTCTGTTCTTTTACCCAATTTTACTGGAGGTTTTTAATCTTCTTTTGGAAGCAAAAAATAACTAATGAATTAACACAAGGCCAGTGTTACTATGTTTTTCTTTCTCTAAAACCTCAGCTTTCTCTTTTGTAAAGCTTACAATTACATATATCACAATAAAACAACTATGATCAGGGGAAATTTCAGGCATGTTTTGTTCAATTATATACAGCATGCTGAAAAAATCTAGAGCATCCAGATAATTTTCCAAGAGTCCTACATAGTTTAATAGGATATATTTGCTAGTGATTTAACCAATTTGGTGTCTTCATCAAGAAACGTCTATTACAGTTAAATTGGAGAGACAAAAAGATGAAACTAGTACTATTGAGTGACACTTATAAGTTAATCTCCCAGGAGAAATTTTCTCTTGTAACCAGACCAATTTTTCATTGATTAATTTCATTCCATTAAATCTACTTACTGCTTACTCTTCTTCCATTACTGAAACATTACTTAGTTGTGATACATATAGCTTCTAAATGTGGAGCCATTTACTAAAGAAAAGCTTCTGTGTTGTAGACATGTGAAGAAATGTTCTGCGCAGTGCGAATTCCACCTCAAATTTCATATTTGCAGGAATTTGCATAGCAGAGAGGTGGGATAAATAACTTGCTGAAATTATTATTATTATTATACCAGAAGCATATATTTCTCTCTTTTTAATACTTAACTTCTCTCATCTCCATAGCTTATTCTCTAACTTTTTAAAGCTATATTTTCTTTTATTCCATGATTCTATATCATAAATGGTTTCAATTGCAGCACTTATAGGTTTCCCTAGTACATAAAATTTGCATCCATGCGGGACTTGTATACTCTTCCTTGCTCTCTGGAAAAAAATGAATTCTCGGCATTGTCCATGAAATAAGGTTGCTTATGATTCCCTCTAAGACATTCAAAATAATGAATAGTTTGCTTATATTTCTGAATTTGCCAAAATACACTTGTTTGGTTTTCAAATGACACCTTATTTATTTGCTGTTAGCATTAATAGACAAATTCATTTGGCATGACCTAACAAATCCTTCATGTTTTCCCACATTCCAACCAGTGCTTCCTATAAAAAACATAATGTGGATCCAAACCAATTAATCTCAGCTGACAGCACTTATTAAAACCCCAACACCCAGCATTAAGATCACTGCAGGTGAAATCTCCACATATTGCAAAGGTCTAGTTGAGTCTGTGTAGCCAGAAGCTCTTGACATTTGATGAATGAGAAGTCAGGTCTCACTTCAGGACTACATTATATCAGAATCTATGATTCTGAGTTCCTGACAGGTGAAACAAGGGGTTTTGTGTGCTAACTTAATTACTGGGGAATGCTGTTGTTCATTACCCATTATTCTTTATTTATTATTATGAAGCCCGGCTTTAACTTCTATAGTACAATGAGTGTTTCCAATAGCCAGCCAAAAAAAAAGTGGATGTGAACACAATATCACAATGAAAACTTGGTGGGAATTTCTATGAACATATGACAAAAGAACTATACTGTGGGTTTGGTCTTGTGTTTGTTGTTTTGGGGTTTTGGTTTTTGTTTGGTTTGTTTTTTTAATTTTAGAATTGATTTGGTACAAAAAAGGGATGCTGTTTCTATTATTGGTTCTGAACTCAGCAGGCAAAGGGTATCAGCTTATATTCCAGAAGTTCCACTCAGTTTTGTACTCAAACTGTTAAATTCCAGTCTCCATAAAGTTTATGCTGCAAAACAAAATGTGTTCCCCAGTATAACATGAATAAAATGTAATAGGAATTGAGAAAAAAGTCCATCATACTGGAACCAGCTCCAGGCATTCAGTGTGTAGTTAGGGAAAGTTGACTTTATTGTAAATTTTAAATCTCATGCTACATTCCCCTTTTTGTCATGTTTCAAACACTTAAAGTAGGAGAAAAATCTGTAGACTGGCAATTTACGTTAAGATCTTTGCAGAACACAATGAGCTCTCAAATGCAGCAATTCATCAGGACAGCCTTTTATATTTGTATTTCTTCTTTGTAAAAAAAAATCTGGTTTATGCCACAATAGTTACACTGTTATGAATCTTTTTCTTGATTCTAACATCTGTGATATGACTTACAAGGTCATTATTTAATGTCACAATTGTGCCACAATTAAAATTCAGGAGTTGATGCACCAGTGCTGTAAATATTGTAGCCTTCACTGCTAGGTGAAACTACACCTATTACCCTCTTGTTATGAGACAGTATTTGTTGTGTGTGTATGTTTGCATAATGGTCCCATGCAAGACTGTGCTGGCCACTAATTAGCCTTTTGGTGTGCCTTTCACTAATGTCATAATATTGTTTTAAAAATGAGTGCTTGCTAGGCAGTACGCGCTGCTCGAGGGCTGCAGCTGCACCTGTGTGCACATACATAATGTGGAGAGATGCTGATCATCCTATTACTGCCGCTTCCCTGTCATTGCAGGCAGAGAGAAGGGCATCTGGAGATTCTGCAGTAATTGAGTGAAAGACGTTCAAGCAAATTTCCACTTTCTGTGGTCTACTAAAATAGCCATACTAAACCTATAGTGTGATTATTTTTTTTTAATTTAAAAGTGAAATATAGTAATATATTGAAAGTGGTATGCTCAGAATGACTGGTATGGTCAGAGAAACAATCTGCACAGAAAAAGAAGTAATCATGCTGTAAGCAGGGACTAGATCTACTTGTGAGCCTCTGTGGTGCCTACCGGAGCCTTGGCTGAGGTCTGTGTACTTGTCTACTACTGAATTGGAAGTGAAGTTCTGTATGGGCACATCTCTCCATCCAGCAGTACAATGATTATGTTTCCGCCTCTGTGATAAACTCAGTCTGAATTACTGATCAGAAGTAGGGCTGCTTGACTCTTCCCAGAAAATCTTCTTCGTGACATTTGATCTCAGGGTTGCACCTGAGCATGTTTCAATTACTCACTAAGGAAACTGCGTTGGTCTTAAAAGGATCTCTCCGCACCAGAAACGTGGCTCCAATCAAAATGACAAACTTTTCTGTCAGATTTGTCTCTAGCAGGGAATAAGTGCTCTCTCCTACTTAATTAAAACTCTTCTCTCTTAAGATTTGATGCCCTGCTATATCAGGATAACATAACAGCAATCAGAAATATGCTCCATGAAAAGACATTTCTTTAAAGTATCCTTTCATTCCCTACTGGAATTTGCTTTGCCAGCAAAGCATTTCAGAGAAAAAGTTCCCAGGTTAAGCACAAAGGCATTAAAATTGTATTCAGCAATCTGATGAAAATATTGGGATTTCTCTGACTAAGTAAAAAATGTGTGCAATGCCATAATAATTTTTATATATGCTGATCTCAGGTCAGATACCTCTTTATTCCCCACCACCACACCCTTTTTTTGGTTGAGGTGTTGGTTTTTTACCTCCCATATTAGCCACTGCTTGCTTACAAAACTATCATACACTGTGCTGTAATGAGGGATCTGACCTGTGGAGAAATGGACTGAAAATTGAAGACCTACTGAGATTATTCAACTGTTCTACCTGCTTGTAAGTACAAGTCCTGTTTTCTTCTAACCACTTCTTAAATCTGAATTGGTAAGGGATGGACAATGTATCTGAGTCATTACTCGGAGTGGTGAGCTAGTTGATCACCATGGAGACAAGTACAGCTGCACATGGTCAGATGTGCAGTTCATTAACTCATGCAGCCAGGGCTGCTGTTAAGGAGGGGAGTATGAACAATGTAAAATAAACGCTTGCAAAGGAGAGATGCAGGTGTTGTGAATCACATTTCTTGGAAAATATGATGGCTGGAAGCAAAACCAAACCTTTGAAAGGATTGATGAATTTCACATCCATGCAGATTAACTCCTTTGCAAAGCTCTTTGTGCTTCTTGAATTCAACTTTTCAGCAGTGCGTGAGAGAAGTTAAGGGCTGGTCAAGAGCCTTTCACAATTAAGAGCTAGTGAAGGAGGACACCTGTGATGTAGCTTTGGCTGGCACCAGTTCTTCCCAGGGTGGTGAGAGCTCTGCTGAGGGACAGACTGACCCCACACATAGGTTTTGTTTATTGAGTTTTTTTCTTAAAGGTATGCCCAGCTGTGGACCAGCACACTATAATGCTCACATCAAAGAGCATTTAAGTAATAGGTGCAAAAGCTGTGTCCCCTAAAGTTTTTTTTGATACTTTAATGGTGTTTATTTTACAAGCCAGCTAATAGTGCTAGACCAGAGTGGACAGCATTTTCTTCTCTAGCAGACATGTGCTCTTCAGTGAGAGATGGGCAATGAATGTTTATGAACAGGAACAGCCTAGACTGGTATATAGTCTATAGAAAAAAGGGAAGAGTTACTTTTCAAAACTTCTGTATAATTTTGCTGTATAAAACAATGCATTTGATTGTATTTCAACTGCCAATAGCCATCTGATTGTGTTATACAATCTGCAGAATGCAAGATGTCTATTGGCATGCGTGTTAGTGTCTCAGATTACTAGGTGAAGTGGAAGAAAGTTTCTCTGAGTCTTAGAGTGCTAATGAACAGACAACCAGATACTTGTGAATGTCATCGGACTTTAGCACACAGCCTCTCCTTCCCACCTCTGTTGTCTTCCTGAGCAGATAATGCAGTGGCTGCAAGAGGCATTTCTTTTTTCTGGCTCAGAAAGAGCAAATGGAATTACATGGAAAAAATTATTCACTGGAAGATTTGAGCAGTAAAATTTTAGCAAAGACTGTAGGATTGATACTGATTTAAGGGTTGGAAGAAAAATACACTGGGGAAGAGAAGAAAGAAAAATAAAAGTAGAATTAAGGAATTTAAAGTATGGAAAAGCTGGCAAAAGAAATCTTTGCTCAGTAGATTAAAGGGCATGAGAGAAAGGACTGATGAACACCTGGAGAAACAAGAGTTAAAAATAAGGGCCTGGAAGATGGTAAGAAAGGAGGATGGAAGAAAACAGCATCAAATTTATTTGTTCACCTCTTTGTATGTCCTCCTTTTTGATGCTTGCTCCTGGCTTTGGGCTTCCCGGCCTCCACTGTGCTGGAGCACCATTCCTTCTCTGCAATTCTTGCTGCTGGGCTTTTCTGGACTACCATCCTTTCCTGAGCAAGGAAAAACAGAGGTGATGATGTGCTGTGCTATGCTGTGTTGTGTCACGACAGACTTGCTGCCAGAGATGAACCCAGGTGGCAGCTCTCTGTATTCCTCCTTTGATGGTATTTCTCTGGCATAGGGTCTGAGGCACAAGACAGTCCCTAGAGCACAGCAGGTAATGCTGGAAAAGAGGAATTTGAGCAAATAAAAACTGCAAATAAATTGCCTTGTAGATCTGTTTCTTACCAAAGATTAACTCTCCCACAAAACCCGATCAGGTCAGTTGTATGTTATTCAGCATTGAGAATCTTAGAGCCATTAAAAAAAAATCTTTCAGCCACCATCATTTTCATCTTCCAGCACATCCAAGAATTTTCTAAAATGAGGCTGTGTCTCAGTATCTTCTGCTTTCCAAAACCTATCAGTAACACATATCTCTAATATTCCAGAAGTTTAATTTCCATTCTATTGTTAAGTTGCAGAGAAAGGAAAGAAATATATTCTCTGTGCTGACTCTTAGTAACAGAAACACTTGAGTGAGCACCAAACTGTTTTACATCAATACCTACTGCTTACATCATGTATTTTATTCATGCTCTTATTCAATTCATTTTTAGTTTTCATGGGCATGCTGAGCACACAAATAATTTATCTACATCAGGCCTTAAATGCAATGTTCCCATGTAAATTTCTAAATACAAAAGAACATATGGAGGCAAATGAGTTCAGTCTTTTGAAATGGATGTATGAATTTCTATTACTCAACTGAATTTATCTCTTCCCAGCAAACTAGATTTATATCACCTTCAGGACTGGCGTTAAACAAGGGTCAGATATAATCCTTAAACCTTGGCTGACTACTAAACAAGGATGGATGAAGTAGAATTTCAAGCAGATTTGGCAAAATTGGAGCTGAGCTATTCCTGCAAAAAGAGCCACTACAGCCATGGCTTTCACTTAAATTTAATGAGACAAAAGAGTTGTATCTTTCAAATTAATTATGAACACCAAACTTTTCCCCATTAAGAGCTTTAATAGTGACATTTAAAGTGGGAGTGGAGAAGAAGTATTAATTGTACAGGTTTGGCAGCCGAATTGGGGAGCCTTAGGTGGACAATGTCCTTTTTCTGTCCTGCTCACTGTTACTAGAAGGAAGAAAAGCATTTCTGATTTGAAGAGGAAATCTCATCTAATCATTAGTGTTTGTGGTGTTCTCTGTGGGTAGTGAAAGTTATGGGTGGGGTTCAGTCACCCAAATGTTGGTACCCAGTGCCATTTCAGATGACCCAGGGTACCCTACCCACCTTCCACCTCCTGCTCTGAAAAGACATAGATCTTCTGTAGTTCCTTCATCTACCAGATCTATGCATGGGACATGGTTAGGGCATCTCAAATAGCATTGAGCACCAACATTTCGGCAACCCTATTACTGCTAACAGTAGTAGGAGTATGGACACCAAGTCCTTGTGTGAAAATACCTACATCTTTCAAATTAATTTTTTCTCTCCTGCTTCAGTTCCTGAACTAGAAAGTCCATTCCTAGACAAACTTATTCTCATTACTGTGTTGAACAAAGATGTTAAAGTCCAGGATCAACTTTCATGATATGTAAGTCTTATACGCACAGTATATCTATACCAGGCACAATCAGAATTTATCAGAATATAGAATCATAGAATAGAATCATAGAATGTGTAAGGTTGGAAGTGACCTTAGCAGTGATCTAGTCCAACCCCCTGCAGTAAGCAAGGACATCTTCACTAGATCAGGTCGCTCAGAGCCCCATCAAGCCTGACCCTGAATATTTTAGGGGATGGGGCCTCCACTGTTTTCCAGGCTTTGTTGAACCTCATGAGGTTCACATGAGCCCACTTCTCCAGCCTGTCCAGGTCTCTTTGGATGGCATCCTGTCCCTTTGGCACATTAACCTCACTACTCAGCTTGGTGTCATCAGAAAATTTGGTGAGCGTGCACTAAATCCCACTGTCAATATCATTAATAAAGATATTAAACAGCACCAGTCCCAGCACAGACCCCTGAGGAACTCTGCTTGTCTTCCATCTGGCCTTGGAGCCATTGACCACCATGTGACATATTCACGTCATTTAAATAGCCTCAGTGCTTTTGAATAAGTACCCATGTAATGAACATTGGAAGGATGTTCTGTCCTCCTTTTATCAGTCTGGCTGAAATGTCTTAAGCACTCAAAAATCAAACCACCACAACCTATGAACAGTCTGATTTGTTCTTCTCACCAACTCATGTACAGCTCCACCTGCTGTTCTCACTCTATGACTAAAAGGTGCATACCTTCATTCTGAACTAACTCACTGTTTAACAAGTCTGTATATGTCAAACAGACTGGTGAAGTGTGGGATAAGTAAGTGGAAAGAGAGGTGTACTGAAAACTGGTGGAATGACCAGGCTGAGAGGGTTGTGAGCACAAAGGTCAGGTGGAAGCAAGTCGCTAGCAGTGTACCCCATGGTATTGATACTAGGGCCAGTAGTTTTCTTACATCTTCATTTATTACCTAGAAGAAATGGGTCAACAGGAGCCTCATGAAATTCCACGAAATGAAGTGCAAAATTTTGCACCTGGGGAGGAGCAGCCCCATGCACCAGTACATAATGTGGCTTGACTGGAAAACAGTTTTGCAGAACGGGATCTGGGTGTCCTGGTGGACATTATGTTGAACACTACCCAGCAAAATGTTCTCATTGGACTGCATGGGTGTTGCAATGCCAGCAGGTGGAAAGAGATATGATCCTTCCCCTCTGCTCAGCACTGGTGAGACACATCTGGAGTGCTGAATCTAGTTCTGGCACTCCCCAGTACAAGAGAGACATGGACGTACCGGAGAGAGGCTAGCAAAGGGCTGAGTGATGAAGGGCTTGGAGCATCTGACATCTGAGGAGAGGCTGAGGACTGTTAAACCTGGAGAAGTGAAGGCTCAGGGTGAGTCCATCAATATGTATAAATACCTGGCTGGGAGGCAGCAGGCAAAAATCAAAATACTGGAAATTCAATTTAAACATAAGGAAGAAATCTTTGTGATGAGGGTGGTCAAACAACAGAAGAGGTTGCCCAGAGAGCTTATGAAACCTCCGTGCTTGAAGATAGTTAAAATTGGCCTGGAGGTTGCCCCAGACAACCTGCTCTAGTTGTCTCTGCTCTGATCGGGGGTGATGGACTGGGTAATCTCCAGAGGTCCCTACCAATCTCAGTGATTCTGTGATTCTAAGGTTCAGTCTGTGTGATATTATCAAACCCATTACAATCTATGATGAAAAGTGCTCTACAACCATATATGGCTCAGGCTGAAGTTTTCCTCCTGACATCACCGGTAGCAGAACATGACTTTCAAACACAGTGGTGATCCTTCATGTTTCAAATTTAGCAACTTAGACCTACTGAAGATGTTACCACCCTACCTGCAGAGGCTGAGTTTCATTCTCACATTTCATATTATCTACAGAGACAGTAAGGTAAAGAATGGAAAAGTGCACATAAAGGGGGTGATATTTCTCTTTTATGACAAGGCATTATCATCCTGCATGCTAGTGTTCAAAGCAACAGTCAGAAAATTAAGACTGTGGGGAGCACTAAAGTCAGCTGATTTTTTGATTCATATATGTATATATATTTAATACCAGACAGATAGAGAGTTAGGGTTCTTGCTACTCTGACTTTCTGTGCTAATGAAAACTGTTGATAAAGGATTTGTGCTGGTTTTGTGACAACTTGTGCAGGAAGATTTAACAGTTTTAATTTGTTTTAGATTAAAGAAACATTCCTTCAGAATAAATATTTTCATTGGAACAATGCAGGAATGGATATTTTCTTTCATGAGATGTTTATTCAGTAATTTGCCTGATGAGAATTTTCTTCCAAAAGATGCCAAATATGGAGCAATGGAAAATGGTGTCTTTGCACAGACCAGGAAGAGCATGGGGGCTTTGCTCTCAGCTTCCACGTGGGTTCAACAAGGCCATACCTCTTCCCTGCAGTCATTATATCACATTATCCAATTTGTATTACCACATCTCAATAGAAATGAGAAGTCTTATGCTGACAAACTCTCCGTAGTTGCTCATGTTCTCATCCTCCTCATGTCACTTACGAAGTCAGGATATAAAATGAAATATGTCACACAAACCCTTGTCCCCCTGATTCACAAGCACATTCACATGCTTGAATATTAGCACAGGCCTTAAATTTGCCTAATATACTTGCTATATAACCCCCTATAGTGGATATGCAGAGCCATGGTATATGTCTACTTATTCATAACTGGCCCCTTCTCTTCTTCTTCTTGTGCTTGTTGCTCCCTGGCACACCATGATCCTTCCTTTTCCCTTTCTCTGGCCATTTTCCTAAACATCCCATAATTCATTTTAGGTATTCAAACAAAATCCTTCCAAAAGCCCATCAGAAGTTTCACAGAAATCCCGGAAGCCATAGAAGACTGTGCATAAGCAGTTCCCTTGATGGCTGTCAATCAGTGACCGAAGAGCTCTGGTCTTCATTATGTTCACTTTCCTTTTCCCTTTTATCACTTATTTTTGATTATTTTTTATTTGTTTTGTACTTAATAGTCCTTAACTAAATAACTTAATGAACCAGATTCTTGCTTCTACCTACCCTTAAAAAATGGTCTGGTGTGTAGGTCTATTTTGGCCTCCAGCACTCAAAGGAGAGAAGGGCAGCCTTTCCAAAACCTTTCCAAAAGCTTTAATCACACTGTGATAAAAGTCACTTGCGGTGGGTGGGTGGCCAGCAGAGACACTTCTAAAAGAAGTCCAATGCTGAATGTTGGATTAATTCATAAAGGGATGGATTCTTCCCACTGCCTTGGAAACTGCACAACACAAAATCCACACGACACTAAATGTTTAGCATTTTGATTCCAGAGAGCACACTTTGCTCAATTGTTTAACACATAGCTGGATTTCTGACCTTAAACGTTAGCCTTTTCAAGCTGCTTAAGTACAATAGTAGCAACACTGTTTTTCTAACTACCTGGT
Organism: Hypotaenidia okinawae; assembly: GCA_027925045.1. NCBI lineage: Eukaryota > Metazoa > Chordata > Aves > Gruiformes > Rallidae > Hypotaenidia > Hypotaenidia okinawae. The sequence continues at coordinate 87,771,658 of BSDF01000003.1, forward strand.
GGTTAAAGAATCAGTATTAATTTAAATGCACTTCATAGATGAGTTCTTTGGATTTAGCACTCAACATGCGCTACTAAATGTTAGTGCAAAGGTTATATGTTATAATAAAAAGTTGACAGAATTCATTCAGATATTAACATTTATATAGTCTCTATCTGAGGTTCTGGGATAAAGAAAGTTTCATACCAGAAAGTTAATTGGTAGTGAGAAATGGATCACACTTACTTTGTGAAAGTGACATAGGTCACAGTGTTACCTTGCTTCCTGTAGGAAGTCTCTCTCAGGCAGTCAAGCCCATGTTCTCTGTATGTGAATTCATAATATAGTGGCATTTAATGTACCCACATGTAAAAGCACACATTGAGCCGTAGCATTAGTATAAAAGCCCGTGAAGCATAAAAGCTGTAACCACAGAACTTAAAATTGTCCAAAAACCGAAAAGCTCAGATCTAACAGCTTCATTGCAACATTTATTCAAGGAGGCTTGTGAGCTCACTCTTGGATTAACTGACATTTGAGGGGAATTCTTAGTTTGTTCCTTATGCCGCCCTAGTTTCAATTTGAATATAATAAACTTTGTAGAATGACAGGTCTTCTATCAAAACGTACCACAAAAATAATTGTGCTTGCACAAAGAAAAAGCATGAGTATTCAGGAAATCAAGGGGGTATTTATTTATTTTATTTTAATGAGTAATTGAGCTTGCACTCTTCTGGTACAAAAGAACACGTATTTCCATTCATTGTGTAGTTCACCAAGAGATGATTCATGCTGTATTGAGAGCTTCCCACTGGAACTCACTTTCAATTCATTCATTCCTTTCAGTCAAGCTTCAGGATCCAGAGTCACAGGATTTATCCCATTTTTTTTTTTTGACAAATATTTGTTTATAAGATGAATGGAAGAGATTGCTTCTCTATACCTGCCTTGGTTTCATAATAGGTCATATATGTATACACTGTCTTGTGCCTGCATAGGCTTGACCCTTTATAGAAGGATATTTTTTGCTTTACTTTATCATCACATTTAATGATGTATACTGTACATTATTTTTAACATCTGAGATTTCACAGTCAGGCAGCAGAATTCTGAATGCCTGTTTCAGGAGATGGTGGTTCTGGATTTGAAGATGCCTTCATTTAGGAGTGTGAATTTAAATTTGAAACTGAATTTGACTCATAACACTTCTAGCATGCTTTGAACTGTGTTTGATATAATTTGCCCAAATCCTTGCCAGTTTATGGGTGCCTGGATGTGAAGAAGCTTCTTAATATCATACTAATTTTTAAAACTTTTAAACACACAGCATATTGCAATCACAGAATATCCTGAGTTGGAACCCGTAAGCATCACCAAGTCCAACTCCTGGCTCCACACAGGACCAGCCAATTATCAGATTTTATACCCAGCTGGTGTTCTATACTTAACAAATACAACTTTTCGATATGAAATTGCATGCTCAAATGATGTGTTCTTTAGCAATGCTAATTCAGCATAGTTTTGTAGAAAAGTCCCACAATGACATGTAACCTTTTGCAGAATGACAAATGAAGCTGTACAGTGTTTTGTTCTGGTTGTTTTTATTTTCAGCATAAGTAGTATATTTCACTAGCTATAGATTTACTTAGTGTTTACTGAATTTTAATTGATCATCACAAGCCATTCACAATTATTTTGGAGTCTCTATGTTGATCTATCTATACATCATATTGTCTCATTAACTGTATGAACTCTAATAACTTTAGTAACTTCAAATAAAAATAATATAATTTCTCAAAATATTTTAGGACCTGAGCATAATATGAACTCTTTTTTTTTTTTTCCTAGGGGCATATATCAGAATCAGGTTGCAGCATCTGGCCACTTAATAAAAAGCTCTTCATTGAGCATATAGGAAGATGTTCCTATCTTAGACATTATTAGCTCCTTAGGACTGACACACAAAGAAAGGCTTCTGTCCTTTTCCACACTTAGAGGATTAAACCATCCCACAGGGTCTTCAGTTTTATTCATTTTATTTTGTTCCAAGTTTATCCTGTTTTTCTATGTTTTTGTCTGACCACTGCAGAGATAAATCTAGTCATAAATACATTAAAAATACTGGGTTCTGTCAACATTATTTCATATTCCCTTGATAGCTTTTCAATGCCCCTGCAGTCATCAGGGAATTGCTCTTCAAATACTCACATTTTTTTTGCAGTAAGCCATCTCTTAAAGAGACCTTGTATCTGATATATGTTCAGACCTCGAATATACATCCTATATCCTCAAGTAGCTGTAAATTTCACACTTCCAAGATTAAGTTTTACCTTTAAAACTATCTTAAATGCACTCAAATTAGGAATGTTTTGCCTACCATACGTTGTGAGGTTGGCCTGTTTGAGTTCAGCCTAAGTTTCTTCCTTAGGTTAATTACAACAATTAACATGGTTGAACTGGTGTGACAGTATCCAGTATCAAAAGGAAAATGTTCTACTCAGGTTTCAGGTGATAAACCCTTCAAAAGTTATAGTTATTCTGGTCAGTTACCATTGTTGATGACTGCTTTTTAGTGAAGGATGTGTTGTTCCTTCAGAACTGTGTATAATACTGCTCTGTAGGCTTCCAAAAAATATTTTCAGCAAATTGTGACACCTCTGCCCAAGGGTTGAACACATTGCTTCTCAACTCTGAAATCTTCCACAGTGTTGCTGGTTTTCTCACGCTCCTTGCTTATTTTTCTGTTCCATTTCTTATCGTAAATCTAACTCAGGACTCTAAACCTGTTTCTCATTGTAAGATTTATTCAAGACTCTGGAATAAAGTATCCCATGTGGAGACTATTTTAACATGTTATCTAGATTTCTGTGTTCCCGTTGCAATCTAGATAAGATGTTCTAAATACTCTCCACATGGAATACTTTTTTCAAGAGTTTTAACTTTTCTACAAAACAATCTGGTTCCTCCTATAAGGAGGAACATCCACGTTTTGTGACCTCAGCTGGCAAGAGATATCCTCTTTCCCCTTTTCTGTAAGAGTGACCAATGACCTTTCCCTATTTTACTTTTGGGATACCTAGGACAGGTCCAGCTCTGTTGCCACTATTTTGAAGAGTTTTCTAGGTTTTTTTAGAAGAGTTGTGTCCTCACTGGCTCTTCTCCTTTGTGTTCTCATCCACCCTGTGCACAGAAGATGTTTCACATTCTTCTTTCAGAAAGGGCTATGGCAAACTGGCTGTTATAGTGGCTACTCATCTCTGTTAATCATTGGATTCCCCAAGATCAGAATCAAAGTTTTTTGGGCTTCTTAATGTGCCATCTGAGCTTTTTTTCCTAAAAAATTATATGTGTGAGAGAGGAGTTAATTGAATCACATGGGTTAAGTTGCAGCTTTCCTATTAGAACTGTGATTATGTTATAAAATGCTGCTTTTTAGTAAAGTCAAAGATGATAGTCTTCCTTCTCCTTCTCTCCTCCCCTTCTCTCTTCTCAAATAATGCAATGATGGTGTAAGATGGCTAAAAGAAGTAAACAGTATTTAAAACAGTGTATGTGTATGTTTGCCATGAGAGTTGTATTGAACAGCTGCCAAGAAAAAAAACAAGCAAGCAGGATGCAAAATGTATTTAAAATAAATACTTTTTTAAAATAGGGTTCTATAAATCACAACTATCTCAAAAAAAAGAAAAAAAAAAGAAAAAAAGACCATCTTATAACTCTTGCAGGAATTGCTGGAAAAAAGCAAACAATTTTATAACTACAGTGTGGGGTTGTGAAATGCCTGTTCATGGACTGTGGTATACTAGGTCAGAAGAAGTAGACATGATTTTATTTCTATATGATTCTTTTGTATCTGTAGTGACCATTAAAAGGCGGAGAATGAAAGAAATGTTCCTGACAAAGTTCCAGCAGAGTTTGCTGAATAGCCGAGTTCAGCTGACACATTTTAAAGGACTTTTAATTAACGTTGAAGTGCTCTGGAATCATCAGTTTTACAGTGTCTGATGTCTACAGACAGGTGCTTTTCAAACTATTTTCAGGATCCAAACAGGTGTTTTCACGGTATTTCAAACTCCCACAGCATTTCCAGGTCTGACTCAAACGTGGGTCTGAGATTTACTTCCTAGTCAAGAAAAAAACAAATCTGAGAACTTGTGAAAAACAGCTGCAGAAGAAATGGTATGGAGACAGCTCAGGCAAGGATAAGTATTAGGAATGTTTTCAGGTTTCTGCTTCTTTGTACTCTTTTCTTTTAACAACAACAAAACCAAAAGCTTTTATGAACAGTCTTGGCGTGTCACTAAATGCATTCATTTTAAACAAGAGACAAAAACAGACTCACTGTTTAATTTGCCTATTAAATCTATCCTTTAGGAGTGACTGGAGTGGAAGCAAACAGTTCTGGCAACTTTTCATCCAGTTTCTCCTGCTCTCTCCACCAGACAGCTGCCTCACATGATCTGAGGAAGAAAAAGCAGTGTTTAGCCACACACTGTTTAATGAAGGTCTGAGGCTCATTGTTTTCTCTGTTGGAGGGTACCTCATGCAAGGGTCATGGTATTTAATTTGGAAAATACACCCACAGGGTGTAGGTAACTAGTAACTAGGTTTGGATTGGTACCCTGCTGAGAACTCAGCAAGCTGCGTTATAAAATAAAGTATGGGATTTTTTTTACTTGATTCCCAGGCAAGAAAGTTTTGTCAGTACTGTGGTTTAGAAGTACTTCATTTGTCTCCAGATAAACATATTGAAGACACTGCATGGTAGATTAAGTCGAAGAGTTTGCAGTCTTTCCTGGCAAAAGGATGGCTTGGGAGATACTGCCTTTTCTAGGAAAGATATATAATACATGCCAGTTCTCTATCAACCCAAAATTCAGTTAATTAGCAGTCCCATAAGGCAAGTTGCCACGGAGAATAGGTGATTTAGTCATTCTCAGAGAAAGGGTTTATCACATGTAAGTGTGAAATACTGAGCACGGAGGTGGAATGTAAACATAGAGTGACAGTCTAGAGGCAAAGAGAGACAAAAAATATTCCTCCAGCACAACCTACTTGTCTGGTATTCAGTGGGAAAATAAAGGCTGATGGACTCTATAGTAAACATCTGGCGAAATGCTGGTATAGCATACTGTGGTGGTTGAGCCCTGGCTAAAGACCAGACACCCACCAAAATCAGTCTATTACTCCCCTTCTTAGTTGGACAGGGAAGAAATAATATAATTGGGCAGCTCAAGAGGCAAACTCGTTAATGACGCGGGCAAAACAGACTCAACACAGAGTGCAGAAGAGAAAGTTATCTAATTTATTACACCACGCTAAAGAGAAAACAGTGAAAAAACAGAGTCAGGAGTGCAACCAACAGTCTTGAAACAAATGCAACCAGGCAAACACTTTTCCCCCCACCACTCCCTCCTCAGCAGGCTTTAGTTAGAAGTTTGCTCCCTTCTTCCCTCCCGGTTGCAGCCCAGGAGGGGCAGGGACTGGGGAAAATGGGGGTCTTGGTAACACCTTCCCCCCACCCCTCCATTCTAAAGCAGACTTCCTTTTAGCCATGATTTTGCTCCCTTCTTCCCCCCTCCTGCTCGCAGCACAGGACGGGGGGGGCAGGGACTAGGAGATGGGGGCTTTGGTCAGTCCCTTGCAAGTTGGTTTCCTTCTCGGCTGGGATGGGGGCATCCATTCCACACAACCTCCCCCTGCTGCATCGTAGGATCTCACCCACAAGAACCAGTCCTCCACGAACTTTCTCCAAGGCAAACCTCTTCCCACCGGGCTTCATCTCTGCTATGGCAGGCAGCAATAAATCAGTGTCTCTCAGTCCCAGTCCTCCACGGGGCTATGATGTCTCCCCCAGCAAACCTGTTTGGCTCATCTCTGTAGGTCGCTTGTGCTGGCAGGGGCTCATCCCAACGTAAGTCACAGCATCTTCTCTATTCTCCACTGGCTCTGTCCAGCGTGGAGCCTCTCCACCGGGCAGGTCGGGTCTCTGCTTCCTCCATGGGTCCTTTCCTCCGGCTACTCCACGTGCTTCAGCTCAGGCTGCAGGGGCATCTCTCTCTCTGGCACCTGGGCGCCTCCTCCCCCAGCCTTCCCGGCCTTTTATGTCTGTCAACTGCTTACATTTATATGCAAATATACATCCCAATGCCCTTAAGGGGCCAAACTTTGCAGCCTTCCTGGAATTCCATGTTCTGGAGGAGTCTTTGTCTCCTATATGTGATTCTCAGAGGAGCTATAAGCAGGCTTGCAAAAGATTCTAGCAGCCATTTTCTGCAGCCTCTGGCTCTGTCTCTCTCTCTCAGCAGCCAGCTATGCAAAACTGCGACACATACGCATGTCCATTTGATTTCTTCCATGATAGGAAAATGGAATTTAAGAGATGGAAAAATCCACCTGTCTCCTGGACCAGGAGCAGCGAAGTCTGATGTTTGTTGCTTCCTACCAGCCCAGTGGTCTCCACCAGACCGATGCCCCAAACAGAGAGTGAAAGTGCAGCTTCTTTAACCATGAGTGATCATTAAGGTGCTGAGGGTGGTTTATACTCTTTCTTTGTGGTAAGTGAGAAACCTCACAGAAGGGTCATACTATTAACATAATGTAAGAAGAGGGCAAAAGGACTGAAAAATTGAGAATATGGAAGATACAGCAAATGTATCAGTGTTAAAAGCTACAAAGGGGAGAAAAAATCCTCTAAATGTCATCATGAACAGAAAACCAAACAAAAATGGTAGTCAATAAAAGAAAAGAAAATAGAGGGTTTTTTCAGGGATAAATTTTTATAGGATTACTGTATTATCCTGAATCTTTCACAAGTCATTCAGCACAATTCAACTTTTTTGTGTGAAGTCTGAGATATCTTTACTTCATGGTATCACCAGATCTTTCCAGAAGCAGCTTTCCCTGAGTTTCTGATGCTCTTTGTAACACAAATCTGTATTTCACTCAGCTCTTTGAGTACTGAATTTATTATTGTGTCCCTAGGACTCAAAACAGACTGCACAACATATGTGGCCCCCACAACCTTTCAAAAAAGCATTTGCAGTCAAATCTCATAGGTAAGAGAAAGAAGAGAAGAAGAAAAAGAAAGGAAGGAAAAGAGAACTTAAAGCAGTTCCTTGCCTGACAGGCCCATTATTTTGAGTTATAGATGGAAACAAAGCCAAAATGTAATTTCTCTGTCTCCTTATGAAGGGAGATAATTTTTTGAATTTTGAAGATTTGACAGCAGGCAACAGTGAAGATGGCATGTCAGAGCAATGATTTCCTTAGCTCAGGCTCCCTTGTCAAAGGCAAGATTTTATTTTTACTTATTTTCAATTTTTAATCTATTGAAGCTGAATTTCTCTTCCTTAACAATTTTTCCCTCCTGACTCCTTTTCTTCTCCATTTCTCCTGAGGTTCTTGGATTTTTCCTAACACCAGGATGAATTTCTTCAGCTATGATGGAATGGCACAAGTCTCAATTCTGGCAGTGTCATTTTCCTTGATGTTTGTTTGCTGTAGTATGTGAGCAGGTGATGAAGTTTCCAAGGGCAGAGTTTGCAGCTTTGTTCTTTTGAGGATGGTTTTGGTAGAGGCAGCAGAATTGGAATGAATCTGGCAAGTACTGTTGCCCTCCTAACAGAAAGATTGTAATTAATTCTGATTCCAAGCCTGAGAGTGGTTTTGGGAGAAAGGAGAGAGCGGAAGCTTGGAAACGTGGGACAACAGAAATACATGGGAAAACACTCCAAAACAGCATGAAAACAACATTCAAAATTTAGCCTAATTTGAATCTTGAATGGGCATCAACTAAAGACGCTGCTAAAATTTTCCCAATTTTGTTTTTCTCCCAAAGTTGTGGTGGTTCTTGAATAAAAATACTATGAAGCATTATTTGGAATATGGTTCACGCGGCATATAAAGGACATAAACATTCAGCACGCAGACTAAGAAGCTAGAATGCTGTAATTCTGAAACTCAATCTTAAATAATGAACAGTGTCAGTAAAAAAAAACCTGCTAGAAGTCTCACAGGAAAAGAAAGGCTTGTGTGACTTCAGTATCTGAGACTCAGCATAGCTGGATAAAAAAAACTGTCTGGTTTTGTTAATCTACAAGTGTGAAAGGATGTGTTTTAATCATTCCCTTAAAAGGCTGCAAGCATCCTTTAATGAAAATAACTACAGCAGGATTAGTAGAATTCAATTAACCACAACAGGTGTATGTTAGAGATCTTTAAACCACAGAACACAACAGGGTCCTTCAGAACAACCAGCAAATTACCTGCTAATGAATGCTGTCAGGAAAACCCAGCCAGAAGAAATGCTCTGGAAGTGCCAGCATTGCCATGGCTCTATCAGTAGAAAAATAAGGTCACAGGTAAGTGTTCAATTTGATGGAGATTATTGACCAGGTTGCACTTTTCCCCCAGGTAACCCAATGGAATTTAGTGTGATTCTTGAACAATATTCACTGGCATCCTCACACAAGAGCATGACCTGGACCTGAATGCTGCTGTTCCCTGGAAAAAGTCTTGGGGATGGCAGTGATGAAGTCCCATTGCATCTCCCCTTAGGAGAGAATCACATCTAGGATGTTTATGGCTGTGAATGTAATAAAAGCCAAGTTCTGCATTTGGAAACAATTTCTTCTTGGAGGGTAGGGTAGGAGCAATATTAGAAAAGAATGGTGTTATCTTATGAAAACTCAGTCTTCAACTTCTAAATTTTTCTAATATTTTCTCACCTAGATGAAAGAAGAATGATTGTGAAGCAACAGCATCGCAGATAGAAGAGGTTCTGAAGTTGTGCGATACCATATTGTCACTTATTATTGTAATGCAATTTTTTATGGGTTTTTGTTGTCCTAAAATGTCAGACTCTAGATTTTTGCACCAAGATATAATTCTCATACATTTTTAAACTACCAGGTTTTCAGTTTGTGAGACAAAAATCTTGGATATGTCCATCCAAACCGTTCTCACACCAAAATAGAGGCACAAAGAATTTTAAAAAGTTTTAGAAAAATCTCCTGATCTTTAACAACATTTTAGGACTTCTTAACAGACCTAAATGATTTCAGTTTTTGAAGGTTGGCCATTATCAGTACGCCTACCTAGAGGTAAAGGAAAGACATGAATTTAAGAGACAAAATTAAAATTAAATATGTCAAATGTGTTTCATATGTAAAATGTGCCCATTTCCCATATCTTTTGATTCTCACATAATATTTATCTTAAAATCAATACTATGACAGATTGAGAGTTTTGAGGTATATCTGATGACAAAAGAGTTATCAAAATACTTTGGTTTCTCTTCTGCAGAGATCTTGTTTTTCTCAATAGTGAGCACTGAAGCAGAAATTGCTGAGGTATCAAAACTGCAGACCACTCAAAATATTGTTCAAACAGATAACAGAAGTGTCCATACTGTCATATTTCACTAGATTCTACAGTTTATCAAGCATTTTGGGAAATAATCTGAAAGACTATTTGAGACAATATCACAGAAGGGGAATGACTATAAGCTTCAGAGTTCTGGATATTGAAATTGATGTGCGGATATAGGAGCAGGTATAGGATTACAATCAGATATGTAGCATAGCGCTTGAAACTCAGCTAGATAATCATGTGGAATGGTCTGTGGAGGAGGAGGAGATCTGTTTCGCTCTCCCATAGCAGAGGGCTTACTTGTGACAACTTCATGCTAACTCAAGGAAAAGGTAAAAGGCAAGAATTCGAGGACGGAATGTTATCCATTATGGGCACGTTGTGTATCTCTTTGACAAAGAAAAACAGATGGCTGAAATGCGTCCATGGGCCTCCTCACAAGGACATAAATTAGCATAGATTGATAAAGACACTGCAAGCTTGCGAGATCCTCGCATTCCAGGCGAGAGGTGAAAGTACATCACGAGGAAGACATATGGCCCCTGCCCTTCCAAGGACCCCTGCCCATGTTCCGGAGACCTCTGCCCATAATCCTTGGGAGGATCTGTGCAAGCGCAGAGGACTGATAAGCTAATTAGCTTGTGAAGCGAGAGTAGGCGGGTTTGGGTAATAATTATGTAATTATGTATAGGCGTTGATAGAATATTCATCGTTTTACTGTATAAATGTAAGATCGGTCTGCTGCCTTGGGATGCACGTTTGTGGTGGAGCGATCCCCCGTGCATCTGCGCACAATAAACATACCTACTTTATAACTTTTGAGTTATATAGTCAATTTCCCTACGTCAAAATGACCCAAGTCACCATACAAAGATGCTCTTCAGCCTTTAATCTTGTCCACAAAGCACATAGACTGGGATTTCTAAACTGGGTTTTCAAGCTCATTGAAATCAGCTGCAAAAGCCAATGGATTTCAATGAGGATTTGGAGGGGACTGCTGCTGAGTGTTTTAAAAATCCAACCTCTACTTTTGTTTGAAGTAAATAGTTGATTAATCTTAAACCAAACAGATTGATGAGCTGCAGGCAGTTTTATTAAAGGCCAGGTGACCCATTTCATTTCTGTGTAGAAAAGCCAATGTGAAGCAAATTTTTTCAAGTGAAACTGATGCCAAGTATGTCACACTTCTTTGCTGCTTGATTAAGAGTACACAGAGCAATGGTTTTAACTCAGAAGAAGGAATAAAAGGGTGACAAATGGGTTGTAGTACAGAGATTAAAGATTCATACAGCTTTTTTATCCTGCTGGTTTTGAGCCATGCTTAGAGCGTGAGAAAGATGACAGAAGTGACTTTATAGTCTGGAGAATGGGCTGATTAAATAATGTTGTAAAGACCATTGAAGAATGCAAAGAGATTTTACTACTTAATGGACAGACAAAGGCTTTCCTTCTGAAATAGCAAGGAGTTTGGTCTTTGCAAAGCTTTGTGGGGAAAGCATGAAGCTGTATGGGTCAAACTAGAAAAGCATCATAAGCAAGAGGAAATATGATATTTTCTATCAAAACAATGCACTTAAGACATTCATTTTGAGCTTAATTCCTAGAATGTCTTTGAAAATTCTTCTTTTCTTGTAATTTCATCAGTAATTTTCATCTTTGTCTTCAGAAAGGTCTAAATTGGATGGCTATCGGAGACTGTATCTCTGCTGGTACATCTTCAGCTGCATGACTCACAGGAGTGCAGTTCTGCCACATCAGAGGCAAGACTGTGCTCTGCTTTTTAAGCCAGGGGCCAGAGGGAATGCCAAAGTGCCTTGAGGAAATGCAGCATCCAAACCAAATGCAAATTCACAGCCAAGTAGTTTAAAATTTATTACTTGATTTTATTTATTCTAGTGAAAATATTAAAAAGTTTGAGTAGCAACAATGGTAAAAAACAGGTCTCAGAAAATTCCTGACCAGCTATACTATCACAACAATGTATGAATGAGGCATTTGAGATTGTTTTCCATTAATTGTGATTTAAATTTTTGTTACAGGTTTGTAACAGCTACATCAACTTCACTGTCACGTCCTGAATGGTGTCCTGCGCTGCTTTCCAATTGCGGCACACCAGGGTTCATTGATTTAAATGGAGGTTTAGATCTGCTGCACTGAAGCTTTCTGGTGAAAATGTAGAGGTATTTGAATGGGTCTTATTTCCACTAAAACTTTTGGATTTTTTCCAGAGTACAAATTTCCCCAGTTTAAGCTAGTGGTGCCCCAGTAGATGCATCATAAAGGCTCAGCTGTGTTACTCCACTATAGCTAGATTTACTCTAGCAATTACATTGGCCCAATTCTTTTTTTATTAAACTCAAATGGAAAGGAAATAATTAGATCTGATACAAGAGAGTATGCTGAGGGTGAAGTAATTAAACTCTAATTGTGGTAAATTATGTTTTTCATTAAAATTGAAAGAAGTCTGTTAAATGATTAGCTAAAATGTTTAGGGTCTTTGAAGTCCATTCAGCTTTTTGATTCTGCAGACAGATCAGGTGAATTTGCAAGATGTGAATTTATGTTTGGATACTGTCTCATTCTACCAATTTCAAATTGTTTCCCATCTCATTTTCCAAAGATGAAATGGAGCTGCTGTGAGACTCTCAGAAACATAAAACTATCTGTATACTTACAAACAATTTGAGGGAGTAAAATTTAGTTTTGAAAGCAGGAGAGATAAAATAATGGGGTAAACTTAAAAAAAAAATATCTCCTGCAGAAATGCTATTGAAAATAAGTGTTTTCTAGGGAAATATGTCTGTCTGCTTTGAGTTGGGAGGATGCTATACCTTCAGTCATCCTGCAAGTGATTTGTGACTATGCCCCAGCCATACTGGTCACTGTAGAAGATGTCTGAATATCCTGATTTGGCTTTGTCTGATTTGGTTCCAGAACCTCTGAATTCACAGTTACAAAGGCAAATAGCCCAGGTTCTGTGTTTTTAACACCTAATGAATCTCCTGAAGAACATTAAACTACAAACCTACAGATCACTGGCTGTACTTATTTACTTGAAATGAACATGCAGAAAGAGGAAAAAAAGCCTCTCAAGGCTCTCCAGGGAGTTACAAAAAAACAAGTAATTTTTGTGTAAATAATGGAAAATGTTTGCTGCTGACAGCAGCAAGGCTTACACGGAAAATGCAGAGTCTAACCACAGGCCTTCCTTGTCTGCTATGGAGAACGGTAAATCCAAGGCAGTGCACAGACCATCTGGAAAGAAAGATGGAAATGCTTTAGACAAGAATTAACCTTGGAAAAGAAATAAAGTTTGTGTCTGTCTCAAGGAGGACCTTCCCAATTGAGAACAAAACAGGTCTTAAGGGTAAGCTGAAAGCAGATGCAAACTACTGCAGCTGCATGGCATGGACATTGATGTAGACATTCACCTTCCGAACAGATGATAAATCAGGAGCTATTACCCATGAAGTTGCCATTTATGGGGAGTCAAGACTAATGTGCTTAAAGGTTAGGGTGCAGGGAAGTGGAATTAAGATATTGTCTATTTTTCAAAGTTTGTGGACTACTTAAGGGGTTGAATATCTCTATGAGATCCTGTGGTGTGGACTGTTTGTTGGAAGCATCCAGTCATGTGCATTTGCCAGTTAGAAAAAAAAATAAATCTAATGGAGTGTTGAACTGGTACTACTCTAATGACACAGGTCTAAAGGTTCCCTATGTGATCTTTGATGTACGGAACCTATACTTTCTATATTCTTCTATCAGTAAAGCTGCTTTATGCATAATGAACCACACTGTACTGCCTGAGGAATGGTAGAACTTCCAGAATTGTCTTTTAGAGATTAGGTCTCCTAACTCAGAATTTCAACACTAATTTGGCTTCTCCAAGGTGGATAAATGCATGGCATTGTGATTCTGCAAAAGCACCAGGGCTTTGGGTCATAGAGAGCCTAGTTTTTCCCCTAAGATTTTCATAAAATTAATATCTTTGTGTTCAACCTCCTAAAAGCTAATTAAACATGCTTTGCAGAAAGCCAGACAGCACAGTATACTGTCAGATACAGGGTATCAAATTAGCTGGTCTATTTTACTGGTCTTTCTGGGGCCTGAGAATCAGAACTGACTTAGGCACAAAGCTTATTAAACACTGTACATAGCAGAAAGTTTAGGGATGAGAGAGCACCAGTGGGAAATACTCAAAGTTGAGAATTTAGATGAAATGTTGCTTTCTTTTTGCTTAAAAACACCCTGAAAAGAATACTGTCATGACTAACAAGGCCCAGGCTATTGGAGAAGACAACTGAAATGATTGGATGTGAAGGTAATAAATAAAAAACATTTCATATTGCTGACTGAACTCATGAACAATAACTTAATGAGGAGAAAAGAATGCCAACAAAGGCAATGGAGGAATTTTGAGATATAACAGCGAGAATGTATGGAAGGTGATGATGGAAAAGACAATCATCTGCCCAGCAAGAGGACTGGAAAGACAGATCCCTGACTGGATGAAGAGAAGGACTGTGGAGAGATGTGACTGTGAGGGCAGAAGAAAGAAGAGGAAGACACTGGCTTACAGCAGGAAAACAGAGTTGGAGAATAAAGTTTTCAGTGGAGATGGAAGAAATAGAAAGAAGTAAGAAAAAATACACATCAATGGTTATCAGTTCCATAAAAAGGTTAATATGAGGAAAGGAGTAAGTGACAAGGCCCAAGGACAGAAAAAGTAATGTATTGGAGAGTGCAAAAGTTAACAGAGGTAGAAAGATCTGCTGGTAGATGGACAAGCAGAAGAGCGGGACTGAAAAAGTCCTATCAACAGTGGAAACTATACCAGAATCCACATAAGATAAATGATACTGCCATATTGCTGCTGGAACGGCACAGGGATGATGTGACCAGACTGAATAAAATGCAGATTTAGATTTTCGGTTAAAATTAACCAAACTGTAGAGAAAAAGGATCAAACAGCGATGAATCCAGGAAGTTGGACTAGGTGACCATTTTAGGTCCTTTTCAATTATCCTATCTTATCCTAAATGAAGGACTAGTGTTATGAAGGAGTCACAGAGATTCTAAATAACCTAGAAGATATTTATAAAATTAAGTTGATGATGGATTCTGCCCAATGTCTTAATTGGTCAGGCTCTGTGATTACCTGAGTTAATATTTATACTAGTAAGTATAAAGCAAAAGGTCAGCAATAAAACTATCAGAGAGTGAAGTAAATGAATCAGCTTGATTAAGTTTAGACATATTTGTAATGGAAACTATGTATATATATGTATGAAAAATAGTGATTACAACAATTGTGATAAGTGAATTAAAACTAGGCCTGATCCAAAATGGGAAAAGTTGTTAATGAAATATAAGATGCAGTATCATTCAGGAAAAAATGCATGAGAGAAAAAAGTCTTCCTTTGCCAAAGTATTTTCAGGCAAAGATGGCAGTTTACTTCTGAAAGTTACATTTAATGTATTTGTACATATTCATTTATCCTAAAACTGTAGAACGTAATTCTCATTGTTAAACAAAAGTATTAGATGATGATATTAACAATTCTCTTGACAGTGTAGAAATCTGAAGGGCAAACAAAAACATTCCCTAGCAGAACTCGGCCCAATTATGGCAGAGAGAGATGAAAGTGTAGAAGTAGAACACAGGATGTCTGATATTTACAGTGACAGCCTTTGCCCTTTGGGCCTGGCATCATTTTCCAGAAAGTTTAGACTTGTGTTTCTCCCAGTTTTGTTTTTTTACTCTGTTACGCTGTGATCAAAGGCTTGTCAAACTACTAGCCCTCTTAATCTGAAAGCCACCATAAATGGGAGACAGAGAAATGGCATTCTCACATTCTTATGGTTCCCTCTGTCATCACTGTTCCTTGGCAAAAACCAAAAATCTTTGATGAGAAATAGTTTAAGTAGCTGAAATTAAATCAGGCTTATTAAATCAGTGTCTAACTGTGTGGTAACTTAGTAGCAAATGCATTCCTTTTGAAGAAGCAGTAATTTAAAGATGAACAGGTATTATTTTATTGGGGTTTGCATATATCATGTTACTGTCTAAAAAGAATTCTAATTATCATATCTGTGAAGTGGGACTAAAGTGTTTAAAAAAATGCAGAAAGTTGGAAGCATTGGGCAATGGAAAATTTGATTTTTTAGGTTTTCCCTGTACAGTAAATAGGATTTCATGCTTGGTCTGATGAATATTTCTCTGACTTTTTAACACATTTTGGGAAGATTTGCTACTCTGAAGAGCCAGATACTGAGGAACATGGGATTTCAAATGGATTTAAATAATTAGTTGAGTATTTTAAGTGAATTTAAAGAAACACTAACAAAAAGTTTTCAATTTTTTTTGGTATTGATTGTTTAATAAGATTGTGTGATATTGGTTTTTCTCAGTTTTAAAGTTTCAATTGTTTTCTGGTTTTGTATAACATTTCAGTGTTTTAAAACAACCCAATATTACTCATTCAAGAGTGCTTATAATCTTGTATTATAAGGATCTTTCTGAATAATAGAGAGAGAATATTTGCTTTTATGTCAGTGTCAAAATTCTTCCTGACTTCAGTAGTGTTAGAAATATACTGAATTAATCTATTTACTAGATATTTTGGTGTAGTCACTGAAAATTGTCATGGTATTTTAGTTTCTCCAAAGAGTGTTATTTCATTAAGATGGAATTCACAGAGTGATCTGAATGTCTTCCTTTTCTCAATGCAATTAGTATTTATATTTTTGGTAAGCTGATAGGCAAAATTTACTGCTGAGAAATACTACATTAGATGTTCATTAGCTCTAGATTTTTTAAAAACTGTGTATTACTAATTACCATTATATGTTGTAAGTTGTTAGTGTATCTATTTCTGCTCCTAATGGCAAAGCATTTTTCATAGAAACATTGCTTTCCTTATTCCAATTTTCTGAATGGAAAGGCTCAGAGTCAGAAATGTGTCATGAATTCAAAATGGCCATATGAAGTGACTAATAGTAAGCAGCACCAGTGACTGAGTTCAAAACACTGTCAGACTGAGACTACAGAGAAAATGCACCTTTAATACCTTTGAAAGTTCAGGGGATTTCATTACATAGTGGGGTAAGACAAGATTTTATGCGGTGGCTGTCACTGAATGACACTTTTTACTCTCAGAATCCAATCCTGCAGTCGTAAGTGGTGATGAAAGAGACTTTCTCAAGAAGTAACCCTGTTAACTTCTCATCTGTGCTCTTCGAGTTGAGAAAAAATAATTGATTCAAGTGATCGGGTTTAAAAATATCTTGCACTGGACATGGGATTTTGGGGAAAACTTATCAATGATCCTTACTGGGTGTTTAAGTAAACGATATTTCTCAATTATGCCATAGTAAAATTTTGAATGCCTTTGAATGTTTGAAGCCTAACATGTAGGAATTTCTTATTATTTTTCTTTTGAATAGCAGAAAAAGAAACCTAACAGCACATATGTAGCATGCTTCATATATTATTTTTTCCTGGAAGAGGTGTCTGTGCTCACCTCTTGTATTTATTTACAGATCAGGAGATTTTCTAAGGATGTGGGATAAGAGCATCATCCTAGTTCCAAACACTTTTCAAAACATATTTTGATAACCTTTGGTATACTTCAAATTCTGGAGACCACATGAGGTTGCCTATCACACCAGAGTGTCCCTGCTGCCTTAAGAATGTGTGTTTCTTTCATCAGTTGCTTTCACAAAATGTTTTACTTCTTTTGTGCATAGCCTGGGTCTACAACTTTTAGTAATCCCTTTCACTTGGCTTGGGCTTGGCCTTAATTGCCTCAAAACCAAGGCTTCAACAAACATTTCATAATTGGAAGCCATCTTCCTGAAAGGCTTATGGAGGTGCTGGAAGAGGAAATATCAAAGCTTTTTATTCCCTCATGAGTGCATTTTGTTTCTGTAAACTGCAGAAATCAGGAGCTCTATGCAAACTAACATGGGTAAACATCTGCCTTATGCATGGGTATTGCTGTGCTGGTGTATGTGACAGAACAAATAAAATGTCTCTAAAGCTCTGAAGTGATTATTTACAACACGCATTTAACAATAAACTAATGCTTAAAACAAGAATGCAGAGAATGTGTTTGTGACTGGAGCAGCTGGCGCTTACAGTGTTTACTGAAGAACTTCAGGATAACATGTTCTGTCAGGAGCAATCTGATATATATACATACATAGAGAGGGGTTCATTTATGTGTCAGGTTACAAGACAGACAGCCACCCGGAGAGCACTGCTCCCCTTTCAGTTGGCTTAAACCTGTCACTGAATAAACTTTTTGTGTTGAAAATTTAAATGGATGGCTGTGGAAGAGCACTGGAATATTAAGAGCTTGGAAACTAAACAGATCTAATTAAATCAGGAGCTTTAATAAATTACGCAAGCAAACTGTGTGGGAAGTGGTCTGGTCTGCTCTGAGGTGCTATGAACAGCTTGATGTGCTTTTTAGGCCTAATGCTTGAAGTCATACAACGGAAAACACTCCTCTTCCAGATTTGAGGGGTAGCTGGACACTTTACTGTTGTCCCTTGGTGGCTGCAAGCCTGGCAGCCTTTGCAGGGTGCCACAGCAGTATCAGCAAAAAAGGATGAGCCCCTAGGTCAGTCCCCACATACAGCATCAGCTTCACTTCCCTGTGCTGGAAGAGTCTTTGTAAAGACCTTCTTTCCATCAATGCAGTTATGTCAACCGATGTTAGCTGTAGAAGAATTCTTGCCTGGATTCACCTCCACAAAACAGGCTGGCCAAATTAGTTAGACATCTCCCCAAATCAGCTTTCAACTTTTCACTGTCTAGCAACTCTCCAAGCCCAAGGACAGATTCTCATTTTCAAACTGGGCTGGTAGGTAGAAGGCTTGGTCTTTTAGGCTGTTAGGCTGTTATCTTTCATTTAGCATTACATGGGTATGTAGGAAGTATTTGCTCTGCAAGGCACAATCAGACCATGTTCAATAGAACATTGTAATCTACCCAATAACCTTAATACTATTTTCTAATATCTGCATGATACCTTATTCTTTATTCACAGGAAACAGTGGGTGTACAATCAATATCCTTTCTTCTGCCAACCCCCCTATACAACGTGGCCTAGGAAACAAGAGAAGGAGACAGAGGGGAGCATTAATTCACAGCAAAAGCCAAGATATAACTGCCAAAATACTGCATCAAAACTTCTGGAGCAGGTAGGATCCTCCCTGAGCATTGAGAACAGAAGGCCTGTAGTAACCTGACCTCCTGGTTTCCCCTCCCCACAGCCAAAATGAGTGAGTTGGATAAACCCAGAGAAGGCACGGTAAACTAACCTGATCATCTTCTATGACAAGGTGACCCACTTAATGGATGAAGGGAAGGCTGTGGATGTGGTCTACCTGGACTTCAGTAAAGCCTTTGACATGGTTTCTCACAGCATTCTGATTGAGAAACTGTCTGCCACTGGCCTGGACAGGTGGACCCTCAGCTGGGTTAAAAACTGTCTGGATGGCCGGGCCCAAAGGATGGTGGTAAATGGAACTAAATCAATCTGGAAGCCAGTCACAAGTGGTGGTCCCCAGGGCTCAGTCCTGAGTCCAGTCCCATTCAATATCTTTATCAGTGACCTGGATGAAGGGATTGAATGTCCCCTCAGTAAGTCTGCGGATGACACTAAGCTGAGAGAAAGTGTCAATCCACCTGAGGGTAGGTAAGCTCTTCAAAGGGATCTGGACAGGCTAGATTGATGGGCTGAGATCAATGGGATGAGGTTCAACAAGGCGAAGTGCAGAGTCCTGCACTTGGGACAAAACAACCCCATGCAGTGCTACAGGCTTGGGGAAGAGTGGCTAGAAAGCTGCCTGGCAGAGCAGGACCTGGGGATGTTGGTTGACTGCAGACTGAATATGAGTCAACAGTGTGTCCAGGTGGCCAGGAAAGCCAATGGCATCCTGGTTTGTATCAGAAATAGCATGGCCAGCAGGTCCAGAGAAGTGATTGTGCCCCTGTACTTGGCACTGGTGAGACCACACCTTGAGTACTGTGTCCAGTTCTGGGCCCCTCACTACAAGAAAGACATTGAGGTCCTGGAGTGTGTCCAGAGAAGGGCAACAAGGCTGGTGAAGGGGCTGGAGAACAAACCTTATGAGGAATGGCTGAGGGAACTGGGGTGATTTAGCCTGGAGAAGAGGAGGCTGAGGGGAGACCTTATTGCTGCCTACAATTACTTGAAAGGAGGTTGTAGAGAAATGGGTGTTGGTCTCTTCACCCAAGAGACTGATAATAGGATGAGGGGGAATGGACTCAAGCTGTGCCAGGGCAGGTTCAGATTAGACATTATGAAAAAAATCTTCACTGAAAGGGTTATCAGCTGCCCAGGGAGGTGGTTGAGTCACCGACCGTGGATGTATTTAAAAGATAGGTAGATGAGGTGCTCAGGGATATGGTTTAGTATAGGTATGGTTGGACTCGACGATCTCAAAGGTCTTTTCCAACACAGTGCTTCTGTGAAACACAGCAAACTGGAGGAAAGCTCTAACAATTAGACTCAGCAACTTGTTGAAGAACTTCTTGTCCAGGGAGTAGAAACTCAACTGTGCTTTTCTATTCTTGATTGTTACCAGATTTACAGGCTCTGAGTTAGATGGAACTACTACATGAATAGGGACTGTATGCTTTTACACATTTGTATTAGGGATACCCCCTTCCCACTCATAATGAGATGTGTCATGGGCAGAAAATTTCAAATAAACCAAGATATACACTGCCTTGTTCTTAGAGATGGTTCCTTGACCCTTGAGCATGGGGCACAAGAGCTAAAGCAAAACTGACATTACATTGGAATCGTTTTCTGTGCTGGGACATGAGGACAAGAGATCAGTGCTAATAGAGGGGTTAATACTCCATGAACCTACCCCCAATTTATGTTTCCTGCAAAAACACTACTTCAAAAAACACCCCACACTGTACAGACTAGAATGGTTTGGAAACAGTGGTTTCATTTCTGTCTAAATACCATGTAGGCAATTTCTTATTGGGCACTAATGTTCTCAGTTCCTATAAATGAAGCTCTGGGGAATGAGAAAATTGTTCTCAGTGAACAATCTTCAGACTCATTTTTCATCTAGAGCTAAGATGGAGTGACGGAAAGGCTTATTTTCCAGTTCAGATGTCTTCAATCCCTAGTGAGCAATTCTGACTTTAAGTAAATCAAAAGGCATATTAGTAGGTTAAGTAAAAGCAAAACTCTCTATATAGCCCCTGGTAAAATATAAAAATGATGCCATTTTAAAATATTAAATATTTTTTATTACTTAACTGACAGTAATATCTACATCTGTCTTAACAGAAGACAATTAAAGCAACTGTCTTCTGTCGCCGAAAACACCACCACTCAGACAGAAGAAGTGGCACCATTGACAGGTTCTTTAATAGCTCTAGTACCATGTAATACTCTTGTGGCTGAAGCGGCTTTTCTGGGAAGGACCTGGGGATCCTGGAGAACAAGCATTTGACCATGAGCCAGCAACGTACCCTTGTGACAAAGGTGGGCAAGAGCATCCTGGGCAGCAGAAGGGGGATCATTTCTGGCCAGCAGGTCAAAGGAGGTGATCCTTCCCCTCAGCTCTGATGAGACACATCTGGAGTGCTAAAGCTAGTTCTGGTGCTCCCCAGTAGAAGAGAGATGTGGACAGACTAGAAAGAGTCTAGTGAAGGGCTGAATGTTGAAGCGCTTGGAGCATCTGACATATGAGGAAAGGCTGATAGAGTTGGGACAGTTCAGCTTGGAAAAGGTTCAGGGGGATATTATTAACATGGAGAGTAGAGAAGAGAGAGCCAGGCTTTTCTGAGTGATGCAGAGGTGGGACAAGAGGCAATGGGCACAAACTGGAACATAGTAGGTTCTGTTTGGACACACCAAAACATATTTTTACCATAAGGGTGGTTGAACCAGTAACAGATGAAGTTGCCTGAAGAGGTTGTGGATTCTTCATTCAAGGAAATGTGCTAAATGCTAAGTGCCTTTACTGTGTTTTTTTGTTGTATTTTTGTTTGTTTGGGGTTTTTTGGTTTGGTTTACTTATTTATTTATTTATTAAATAAGTAGTATTGGTTATAATTTTCCTTTAATGCCTGGGGAGGTACAGTGCTGCCAACTATGTTTCATGGCTTGATTTGGACAGGCTGTTAAATAGCTTTACTATAACAGGCCCATGAACAGCAGCCTTTTGGAGCAAGAGAATATTTCAGGAAGGAGAAATTCAGCAGAGTTACATTACTATATATCCTTCAGTGTCCTAAGCCATTGAAAGGATTTAAATCCCAGTACTCCAGCTTGCAGTATGCACTGGAAAGTAAGCAGTAAACTTGAAAAAATGGAGATAGAAGAATGAGAGACATGCCGTCGTGTGTCGGGTTTTCTCAGACCCTTCTCTAAACATAAGGCCTATCAATACCATTTAGATATGCTTATTGTCTGAAAAACATTGTCACTTTTCTTTTTTGATGAACATACTGACAAGCACTGCATTAGGTCACAACCACAATCAGGAAAGACTTCAACACTTTGGCCACTGATTTTTTTCTTGACCTCCAATTAAACTGCTCTAGCTTGCATATAAATTATGAGGTCTGAAAATACATTGCTAGATAACTTGTGAACATCATGCATACCATTAAGTAACTAGGGGAACTGGGCAGCCAGTGTCTAAATATCTTAAGTCATAACATAGTCTGATGGATGCTTCAATGTCTTTAAATTGTAAAAAATACTTGATTTAACTCTGAACCTATCAGATCATTAGTAAGAATTGAGTAATGCATTTTACAGGTTGCAACCAAGAACAGAAAGCTCTGAGAAAATAGTAGAATAGATTAATTATAACCTGTAATCACAATCAGTTATGAAGCCTTGCTATGGTTGTACTTTATTACTCATCTGCTCCTCTCAGCTCAGGTACTATAGAGGTCTCACCAAGCTGCTGCAATCAATGTGTGGATGATGATAAATAAGGAATAGGGTATAACAAAACTGAGTAGTCCCAGTCCTTGCACATTCTTTTAAACTTACTGAATTTCATGACACTGCTTTTTATTTTCAGGTGACAGTATTTTGGAGTGAATGGTGAATATCTTGACAAAATAATTTCCAATAAAGTATTCTGAACTTATATATATAATGGGACTCCATTTATTTCTGCCCCTGTATGGTAAGTAAGTTGAACTTTGCTTATTTCAGGTTGGTTTCCCAAAAAGGGAGAGAGCTAGCAAAGCAGTGATCATCCTCCTTCCTCCACACTGTTTCCTCCCAATTTGCAATAAGGCTCGTTAGAAAACTAAAGATGATTATAAAGCATGTGTGCTTACAGTGATTTTTGTAAAGACTCCTAAGATCATGTGTTCTTGTTTCAACGCTTTTGACCAAGGCACTCAAAGTTGCTCCAAGAGGTTACAAGTCTTCAGAAGTAGATGATTAAATAATTTTCCTTTTCTTGATGGGCATCAGTACAACAGATCTTTTGACACATGCAGGTTGTTAATGATGCATCCAGGACACTATGATCCTTAGTGTTAAATATCGCAATATGTTACCCTGGGGTCTGACCATTCCAGCTGCCTTATCTTCTGTCTTTCAGATCACAAGTTTCATTAGGTTAATTTACATGGAAACATTCTAAATGACACCAAGCTTTCTGTATATTTCTTATAAAATAAAGTAACAAAGCTGTAATGTTCTATAACAAAGGTCTTTTGGGAGCCATCTGCTGCAAATCTGTCCCTATCATAAGCATAATGCTTGAAAACACAACTCCGAGGAAGCTTTTTTCCACATACTATTATTAACTGAAAGTACAATTACATGACTGACTTGTTTTCTCTAGAAATCATAATAAGTATTGAGTCATGTGCGGTTCCTGCAAAACTGCTGACTATGAATTCACTCCATTAAATCTGCCTGTCTGGAAGATTTGGTACGAACAACTCTGGCCACATTAAAGACATTTTGCTGTAACTTACAGATACACTTGGTGCTATAGAAGTCACTTTCATTAATTTGCCCTTTAAGCAGGGAGTATTATTTGTGGAGAGTGCAGGTGGCCATGATAAACACACAGTTTATGACAATGGGAGAATCCTTATTCCTTTCAAAAGGGTCAGTGTTCTTTCAAATAGAGCGCGTGGGATTGTTCTGAGCATAAATTTTTCATTTACTCTCAAACTGTGTTCTTCCCTTCTTCCTTGCACCCTGTATTCCACAAGTCAATGAGGCGCTTCTCTTCTACAGAGTAGACATACATTGTTCCCAACATCATTCCTCTGGGTCTCATCCAGCTTTTGTGAAATCAGCAATGCTATCTGGGACATGAGCTGGGGAAGGATTTGTCCCAGAATGTGTAAAAGGTTATGAACCATTTTACAATCCCTTTGTCCAAGTGCTGCTACGCTAAAAATCAATGATGTTGCCTTCTGTAACCACATGAATTATTGACTGAAAACAAACGACAGCCACTGAAATCTAGGAAAGCCTATTAAAATGTCATCAGTCTGTTTTAACCTTTTTTTCACAGTACATAGACTGCAGCAAGACCTTGTGCACAAATATAATAGGAATTTTATTCCTTAGCTGTCTCATTTTGTTTTCATTGACATCTAATATGGCCATCATACTTGAATGAAAAACAGAAGGTATTTATAATAAATAGAAAAATATAGCTTTTGGGGTAGGTGATGCAAGAAGGTTGGTTCATCATAGAAAATTATAGTTATTACAGCATCTTCACTGACAGTGTTTAGGGGACTCTAAACCCCTACTTTAGTATCATTGTTTAATGAATAGAAGAAAAAAATATTTTATGTCATACTGGAAGGAATAAAAATGTAATACTGCTTAGTTTGTATAGAAAGCCTTTTGTGAGATTTCTATCTAAATGCAGATTTTAAGTTTTCAGGTCTGCAAAACCTATGTAAGAAATCCCTCAAGACAAAGATGCTGAGAAGAAATGAATATTTAAATTCAAAGGCTATGTTTTTTTGAAGGAAGACAAATTTCTCAAGTATGTTTCGTGTCACTTTAGCAATGACTTGATCTTTATTTATCTCCATGAAAAAATGAGAATGTGCAAAAGATGAAACTAAAGGAAAAAAAACAAGCCTAGGAATGTGTTTGAAATGTGATCCTTTTAGAATCATAGAATGGTTTGGATTGGAAGGGACCTCAAAGACCATCTAGTTTCAACCCCCTGCCATGGGCAGGGAAACCCTCCATTACATATGTTGTCCAAAGCCCCTCCTTCCTGGTGAGGTCAAGGTCCAGCATGGCATCTCTATGTGTTGGTTCAGATTTCAGGTTTGTTGAAGTCCCCCATGAAGACCAGGGCTTGTGAACATGAGGCTGCTCCTATCTGTCTATAGTGTGCTTCGTCCATGTGGTCTTTCTGGCCAGGTGGACTGTAGCAGACCCCCAATATAATGTCACCTGTCCTTTCCTTTAATCCTGATCCATAAGCTCTTGGTTGGCTCCTCATCCATCCCCAGGTGGAACATCCTTTCTCCCTCTTGTTTGGTCTACATGCGCAAGCACAAAAGCAGAGGCCCTTACAGCACTTAAACAAGACACTCATTTTCCAGTCATGTGGTTAGTATTTCTTCCAGCTACTAGGTAGGTAGTATTAATAACTGTTTAAATTGCTCTCCATTTGCAAAAGGATTTGCATTAGTTTTACTTTCCTACAACAGGAAAAATAAAACTCTCACTGCAGAAAGCAATCCATACACTAATGAAGAAATTAAAGATACCAACCTGGAAATTTAAACAGTAAGGGGAGATCTCTGATTGACTGTTAATGCTGTCAAACTCTTGACAGTGACATGAGAAAACAGACACAGCAGCCCACTTCATCACAGGAGGACTGTGAGGTGGACAAACTTGTTCCATTTTTTGTGGATCAATGTGTATGGGAGAAACCTCAAATTACTCAAACCCTGTCAGGTGGTCAATCAATATCAACATTCTGTTTCTGACTGCTCTCCTTTGAAGATATTTGTTTCTAGTCATCCAGCTGTCATAGGAGTTATTCTTTACTGTGAAACCAAAGAAAGTAGTAGAAGACCCTCAGGAATGATTGGATAGCTCAGGGAGGAGGCAGCTGCATGCTAGAGGGCTTAGAATGCTGGAAGCAGATAAGTGATTGAATTCCTTTGCATAAGCACATGGCATAATGATCTTAAAAAGTGAGATTAAAATCTCCATCAGTAGTGCCCACATGTCCAATAATGTTGCTTTCAGATACAGTAGGCAGATACAGTAGTGTCGCAGTTTTGCAGAGTTGGCTACTGAGAGAGGGCCAGGGGCTGCAGAAAATGGCTTCTAGAATCTTCTGCAAGCCTGCTTATAGCTCCTCTAAAAATCACATATAGGAGACAAAAGACTCCTCCAGAACATGGAATTCCAGGAAGGCTGCAAAGTTTGGCCCCTTAAGGGCATTGGGATGTATATTTGCATATAAATGTAAGCAGTTGACAGACACAAAAGGCCGGGAAGGGTGGGGAGGAGGTGCCCAGGTGCCAGAGAAAGAGATGCCCCTGCAGCCCGAGCTGAAGCACGTGGAGTAGCCGGAGGAAAGGACCCATGGAGGAGGCAGAGACCCAACCTGCCCGGTGGAGAGGCTCCACGCTGGACGGAGCTGGTGGAGACATAGAGAAGATGCTGTGACTTACATTGGGATGAGCCCCTGCCAGCACAAGTGACTTACAGAGATGAGCCAAACAGGTTTGCTGGGGGAGACATCATAGCCCCGTGGAGGACTGGGACTGAGAGACACTGATTTATTGCTGCCTGCCATAGCAGAGATGAAGCCCGGTGGGAAGAGATTTGCCTTGGAGAAAGTTTGTGGAGGACTGGCTCTCATGGGTGAGATCCTACGATGCAGCAGGGGGAGGTTGTGTGGAATGGATGCCCCCACCACGTCCGAGAAGGAAACCAACTTGCAAGGGACTGACCAAAGCCCCCATCTCCTAGTCCCTGCCCCCCTGTCCTGTGCTGCGAGCAGGAGAGGGGAAGAAGGGAGCAAAATCATGGCTAAAAGGAAGTCTGCTTTAGAATGGAGGGGTGGGGGGAAGGTGTTACCAAGACCCCCATTTTCCCCAGTCCCTGCCCCTCCTGGGCTGCGACCGGGAGGGAAGAAGGGAGCAAGCTTCTAACTAAAGCCTGTTGAGGAGGGAGTGGTGGGGGAAAAAGTGTTTGCCTGGTTGCATTTGTTTTAAGATTGTTGGTTGCACTCCTGACTCTGGTTTTTCACTGTTTTCTCTTTAGCGTGGTGTAATAAATTAGATAACTTTCTCTTCTGCACTCTGTGTTGAGTCTGTTTTGCCCGCGTCATTAACGAGTTTGCCTCTTGAGCCGCCCAATTATATTATTTCTCCCCTGTCCAACTAAGAAGGGGAGTAATAGACTGATTTTGGTGGGTGTCTGGCCTTTAGCCAGGGCTCAACCACCACAAGTAGACAACAAGGCAAGATGCAAGACAGGGTATCTGAACAATTAGCATAAACTGAAACTTGAGGTCCCGTTGGGTGTATATAGTAAGTCACTTGTGGGTTGTAGGGTACCCAGGCAGGAAGAATAAATTTCCAAAATAGTGGACCTGACATAGTATTCAGGGTACCTGGTTTTGTGTTTTATGTCAGACTCAGGTGAAAGGAGGATTCCTCCAAGAAAAAGAAGAAGCCATTAGCTAAGTAGAAAATTGTTTTATTGTTTTATTGCTGTGGTCGGCTGACCCTGGCAGGAGGCCAGATGCCCACAAATGCCACTCTATCACCCCCTCCTCAGCTAGACAGTGAAGAGAAAATATGATGAAAGGCTCCACGGTCATAATAAGGACAGGGAGGGATCTTTTGTTATTTGCTTTCGTGGGCAAACAGGCTCATTTTGAGTAAAAATTAATGTAATGTATCAAAACAGAGTAGGATAATGAGAAATAAAACAAAATCTTAAAACCACATTCCGCCCACACCTCCCTTCTTTTCAGGCTTAAATTTTCTCTCAATTTTCTCTACCTCCTCTGCTGAGCAGCACAGGGGGAGGGGGAATAATGTTTTTAGTTGGTTCATCACGGGTTGTCTCTGCCACTCATTCCTCCTCAAGAGGAAGACTCCTCACACTCTTGCCCTGCTCCAGCATGGGATCCCTCTCATGGGAGATAGTTCTCCATTGATTTCTCCAGCATGTGTGTTTCCTGTGGGCTATAGCTCTTCATGAGCTGCTCCAGTGTGGATCCCCCACAGGGTCACAAGTCCTGCCAGAAAACCTGCTCCTTTTTTTCACCCTTCTTAAATACTTTTTCCCAGAGGTGCTGCCACCAGTGCTGATGGGCTCAGCCTTGGCCAGCAACAGGTCCATCTTGGAGCCAGCTGGCATTGGCTCTATTAGACACAGGGGAAGCTTCTAGCACCTTCCTAGGGAAGCTACTCCTGCAGCACCTCATTATCAAAGCCTTGCCATGAGTAGCCAATAAAATTGCAGACTCGAAAAAAGACATGGACAGTCTTCCAAGGTGGAATTAAGAAGACTTAGTAATAACAGTACAAACATTTCTAGGTTATTTAAAAATTGCCCACAACAGCAGTGTAAAATGATTGCAGCCCCACAGAAGAGCTGTTCAGGTGGATGTTGTGTGATCTGGTCAGCATCTCAGATCCCACTGAAACATCAAAGAGCACCTTTATATCCTAAATGGATCCAAACCCTCTAACCTGGGGGGATCTCTATTAAGCAGGTATGGCTATGGGAAGATGAAAGTAGCACTTAAGGTTGTTTTACTTATAAAAGCAGAATGTTGTTTGTTTTTTTCTTGAAAACCAGCAAATTACTCAGGGGCAAACTACTGGGATTCACAGATGGTGCAAAATGACAGCTAAAGGTATCACCAATGTTTTGTAATTTATTTGTGTGTTTGCAACTCTAGTTTATCCTCTCTGTGTTTGAGAACCCAGAGAACACAAACAACGAATATTAAAAGCTTAAAATGAGCCAGTCAGCTATGATTTCCTCCAAGCTTTTTAAATTTCACTTCCAAGCTAAAATCAGATGTAGCATTTTAAAGTGAAGGTGAGTTATTTAAAATTTTCTATGTGAAATCTGCAGGCATTGTTTTCATATATCCTAAATAATTCATAAAAGCTTAATTATCTGAATATTTTTTCCTTCTGTTTCAAGTACATCTGGTCTCAGTTTACCTAAAAGATGAAAGGTCCCTTGTACTTTTACAGTGTTTTCTTGTTTGCCATTGATATCTTTGGTTTGGATACTGGGCTGTGAACTATGACAAAACCTTATTTCAGGAAATACCATCGCCTCTCTCAGTCCTACAAGTACTTGGTTCTTGAGGACTAAGGAAAGCCACAAAACAAGAAATGAAAAAAATAGTCTTGGAGACAGAGCAAGATGAAGCTCTCTTCTTTAACATGTGGCACCAGTAGTATTACTGCTTAAATGGCCATTTTCTCTGAACAGAGTTGTGTGTTAAAAAATTGAAGATGCAACATCATTACCATAGGAATACATGTATCTTTCCCTTTATCTCAAAATATATAATTTTCCATGTTGATTCTATGTCTACTCTAACTAGCATTCAATTGTCAATAAAAGCTGTGACAATGGTATTACATTTTTCTATTATGAAAATTGGATCCCTATTGGTGTACAAGGTGTTATGTATCATAGCCGTTAGCAAGTGCTTACTTTCTACTTTGTGATCATTGCACATGGTCCTTAAACTACTAACTTTGGCCTTCAAGCAGGATATCTGCGAAGAATATGAAATGTCATAGTTTTAAAAAATTAGAAAATAATTACTGAACAATAATTACTGTAAAAAAATTGTTTTAAATAGTGGATAGCTGCAGAATTAAATGAAATCACATTAAAGAGACCACTGTATTTTTCCTTTTAAAGACAGACTTCTTTTAGAAAGCCCTTTTTCTTTTGAACAAAAAATCAGAGCAAGTATCAAGGCATGTGTACCATGGCTTCAAGCTCAAGCAGCCAGCCTATCCCGCAGTTCACATTGCTCTAATGATGAGTGACTGACCTCCAATAAAGTGTGTGGTTCAAGACCGTGGATTGTTGCTGAGCAGCAAAACACTTAACATTTTACTGCAGGGCTGATAATTGCAATCAGTCTGCTTTTTTGATAGCTGTAATTCCAAATAAATTGTGGAGCCATGAAATGAAACAGATATTGCCCACATAAGTTCATTCTAACTACAAGTTTTAGGTGGCCCGTCAAAGATGTTTACATCATTCAGCAAGTAGTGCAAGAAGGCACTGAATTTCTGCAGCTACTATTTGACAGCAGAGCTCTGTGAAAATACAGTTGATCAGTGTTATGATGCAAACTATATATTTAAACATTTTGGTTTTGAGAAGAAATCAAACAATTGGGTCCTTCACAAAATACCTTTCAAAGATACCCTTAATTTTCTTTTGAAGTAACTATTCTATTTGTCTTGCAAACATGTTTTTGCTAAATGGAAATCACTCTCAAACTGACCAAAAAAAAATAAATTAAAGCAGAGCACAATGGTATCAAAGGTTGAAAATCAGTATTGATTTTTTGAATCTGTGACCAACAGTAAAGAGTCAGGAGATCAAAATTACTTATCTTCAGATTACTACATCATGTCGAGACACTGAGATTTTAATCTCAAAATTGACATAATGGATGCAAATGTAACGATAATTACAGTGGACCTGTTCCATCTTTTGGTGGTGTAATTTCTGAGTGCCACGGCTGTGTGGCTTGAAATCTGCTTGGTTTTAGTTTATTTTTTCTGGAGGCCTTGCTTTGCCAGAATTAAGTGTATAAGAGCTAAAATACAGAAAGTGGACAATCATTTGGAGGTGCAAATGTCAACAGTTCAACAGAGTACTTTGATCTTTTCTTCCTTACAGCATGCTGTTGAGGCTTGGAAAGTCTACAGGTATATTGGCCTTAAAATCCTGGCCCCAGAAAGGGGCACTTTACCTGTTATTTTTCAGTGGCTTAGTAGAAGCAGTATGCACTTAAAATGAGCTGCTTCTCAAAGTATCCATTTAATGATTAAAATAAGGAGTGAGTGAAAATCATATGTTCTCTAACTTGAGGAATCATTAGGTACTGAATTAAGTTGCAAGTTTCCAGTTTGTAGCTATGATATTTCTACCTCAGGCTGAATAGCTTATTAATACATATATATATATATATGAATAAGAATACGGTGTAGGCTGCACTACTGGACACTTAAGTCACGACAACTCAGTGCTTGAGGCATGAGTATGATAACTATGTACTTATGGCAGGTATTATCTACATAAAAAGATTCAATATAAGACAAATGTCTTCATGAGACTGGTGAAGGGTCTGGGGAGGAAATCATAGGAGGAGCAGCTGAGGGAGCTGGGGATGTTTAGCCTTGAGAAGAGGAGGCTGAGGGGAGACCTTATCACTGCCTACAATTACCTGAAAGGATGTTGTAGAGAGGTGGGAGATGGTCTCTTCAGCTGAATAACAGGAGATAGGACAAGGAGAAATGGCACAAAGCTGCACCAGGGCAGGTTTAGATTAGATGTTAGGAAAAAAATTTTCACTGAAAGAGTTGTCAGAGCCTGGAACAGGCTGTCCAGGGAGGGGTTGAGTCACCATCCCTGGATGTGTTAAAAAAAGGGTAGATCAGGCACTTAGGGATATGGTTTAGCATAGGACAGGAACGGTTGGACGTGATGATCTTAAAGGTCTTTTCCAACCTAGTGATTCTGTGATTCTGTGCATGCCACTTGGCACATTTGTGTTATGAAGCTGTCTCTAAACCACGCAGGTTTATTTCAAGTTAATCCTCTCTTACAGCACAGGCTTCACTCCATTAAAAACGAAAAAATTGAGCTCTGAGCATCTGAAAATTGCATCTTAAAGGATCTAGGCTCTGCCACTGTTAGCTCCTGATGTTTCCAGTTCATTTTTATCTGTTCCACTGCGTTTTCTGCATAGAGATTGAAACTGGTGATTTAGAAGACTAATAAAAATGCAGTCTTCAAAAACCCAGTTCTGGGGTTCTTAATTATGGAGTTTCCCAGGCTCTGTCGTGTTGTCAGTATTGGACGTCTATATGCCTGAGCACCTTCATGTCACACCTGCACATACACAAAATTTGAACTACTTGGAATTAGCCTGATACTGGCCATTTGTGGATCTGGGAGAGTGGGTGCTCTCTCCCTAATGGGTGTGGACTGACAGGTTTCCTCAGGTCCATCTCCCAGACACATCCTTGCAGCAGTCAGGATCTCCTGTGAAACAGTGTCCTTGATGCCTTTGCGATACATTGTGATATCACTTTCCACGTGATAGCTCAATGGCAGAGCTTAACATCTGTTAATCCAATTCCCTGTCACAGGTGCCTCCCCTTAGGGGAATGCCCACACCCACTCCTGGGTTCTGCATCAGTCCCCTCCCTGTCCCTCATGCTCTTTCCTTCCTTTCTGTCAACAAGTTATTCCCAGAAGCAGCCAGATTTTGTAATAGAAGCATGAAGCAAGAACAGGACAAATTTATAGTTAGACCTTCCACCATCTGAGGAGGAGAGGAGACCTGTGAAGCCTTAGCAGAAGCAGCTCTCTCTGAAAGCACGGGATGACACTAAGGTCCTGAAGCAGGGCAGATTTTAAGATACAGTGTTGTGTTCAGCATTTCCCCCTTGGTAGCTGGGATCCTGCAGTACCTTCAAACAAGGCTGTGCTTGCCAGGCGCAGGGGGAGTGTAGGCAGCCTGCTTGGATGCTATGATGCTAGCATTTGAATATAGTGATACTGTATCCAACAAC
Organism: Hypotaenidia okinawae; assembly: GCA_027925045.1. Taxonomy (NCBI): domain Eukaryota; kingdom Metazoa; phylum Chordata; class Aves; order Gruiformes; family Rallidae; genus Hypotaenidia; species Hypotaenidia okinawae. The sequence goes on from BSDF01000003.1 coordinate 87,803,864, forward strand.
TGCAACTGCAAAAATGCTGTTGCTTATCTGACCCTAGCTTTGATTTTTGGACAGAACTAGTAACAATAAAAAGAAGACCATGGTAGTACTTTTTTTTATTATTTGGTCTTTTTTTTTAAAGAACAGTGTTTTGCTCATTATTTATCTGAGATCCATCAATGAGTGACAGAACCATTCTTGAACAGATGGCAACACATAATGTCAGAGAGAAATACGTAGAACAGGGATATTGTCATGAGTGTTTTACAGAGATGTTTACACTGAAGTGTTAAAGTTCACATTTCCCATTAAGACATTATCAGAACATTATCTTCTGCTACTAGAAAGAATAACATAACATCCATTGCAAAGATGCCTTTTGGTGTAATATAAGACATCATGGGAGATGACTCATAAGAATTCTTACCTGCTACTTGGATGCCCAAAAATACAACATCAGGATCAGAGAAATTGCCTGTATAAGGAGTAGTGATCACCACCACCACACAGCTTAAATGTTCGCTTTGCTCCTCCTGTGGTCTCCGTAGGTTCCTCATACCAATAATTTCCACTGATGTAACACTAACATGCAGCTGTCCTAAAATGAATGAATGCACTGATTCCAGTGTGTCTAAGGTATAGAAACTTTATTTTATGACAGAGCATTTAAACTTTACAACCGGTCTCTGTAGCAAAACAAATTCTTTCTGCATGAGATTTCTCTTCAAAATTGGGTGTCATGCTGAAATATCAATAGAGCAATAAGTATGACCTTTGTAGCATATCAACATTTATTTCATTAAAAACCCACCCAGCAGCAGATGGCATTTGGATATAAACAGATTTTGAAGTAAAATCCTTTTGCTTATGCTGATATACTTAGTATATGTAAAGCAATTTTCTTGAGGCAGCACAGTATGGTTCAGAACAACTTGATATTTCAGAAATTTCCAAGTGATAAGCCTCAAATAGCTCCTCATGAATAAGAGGCAGGGTCTTCACAGAATTCTTGCAGTCATCCTGAGCTACATGATGAAAGGAAGGAGGGACAGCTGGAAGCTTGAACAAGTGGTGGCTGGGTACTCTCAAGATGGTGAAAGCAGAAGATTGGTGACTTTTGACAGCAGGAGCAATGCTTCTTCTCTGTCCTCATATCTGAATTTATAGTATTAGCAAAGTGCCTATAGGCAGTGGAGAGGATCAAGCTCCATTAAGAGGAATACCAGGAACCAGCTGGGCCTGGACTGAAAGTCAGAAATGTGAAGTAGTTGGTGAAGATGCAGGGAGACACCATCGACTGAACAGGTTTGTTGTTACTGCAGGCTTGATATTTTCTGAAGGACAGGTTCTGCAGCGTTACAGAGACTTCCAGGGCTTGTGATCTGTGGTGTTCATCAATGTGGGTACTGATGACATTACCAAGGAGCATATGGAGCAAATCAGGAGTGACTACAGAGAGCTCTGGGAAAGAAAGTGAGATGCATCATCACTTGATGTCCTCCTTAATCCTTCAGATCAAGGGAAAAGACTCAAGTGAGGGTGAATGTACCTTGCATCATGATTGGTGTTGCAATTGGTTGGCTTTTATAACTATGGTGTCACTCTTTTTTTTTTTTTTTTTAAATTCAGATAACTGGTAGATGGGATCCCATGAGGTGTAGCTCTGAAATTCAAAGGACCTCAGGAAACCTGGAAGTTTCAAATGCATCCTTTGCCCAAGCAAAAGTATGATTCATCCTGATGCTCAAGAAACTGAGAAGACGTTATCAGGAGACCAACCTGGTTAAAGGAAGAACTTATGACAGTGATTCAGGGTGAAAAGGGAAAGTGAAAGGGAAAAAGGAAAGAAAAATTGGAGAAGTATGAAGGAGGTGAAAGCAAGGAGAGGCTGCAAAGGAATAATACTGCTGAGACATGCGGGGATGGTATCTATAAAACTGGTAAGGGCACCAAGAGCTACTACCACTATCTCTGTAGGAAAAGAATGAACAAAAAATGTGGCTCTGCTTTTGAATGGGACAGGTGATTTACTGATAAATACCGCAGATAAGGACTTCGTCATATTCAATGTCTTTGCCTCAGTCTTCCACAACGTCTCACATTTTTCTGCTTATGAAGAGAGTTCAAAGACATTGTAGTTTAGCCCTAGCTGGCAGCTAAGCACTATGCAGCCCATCACATCCCCCCCACCCTTGACAGGATGGGGGAGAGAATTGGAAGAGTAAAAGTGAGAAAACTCATGGATTGAGATTAAAAGCAGCTCAATAGGACAAACAAAAAAAAGGAAGATGATTATAGCAGTAATAATAATGATTAATATATATAAAGCAAGTGACGAATGCCACAATTTCTCACCATGGTCAATCCCTACAACAATATTTCTTTAAGAGGATTAGAGAAAGTGCGTGGTGTATTTGAGTCTGGTGTCACTTAGGGAAAGAGTAGCAAGGCAGAGCTGCTAGAGACATTCTCTGGTAAGACGACGTTAGTAAGTGTCAGCTTTGTCTTAGGTTAGACACTACATTTTTTGTTAGAAACAATTGTAAGGAAAACATCATCAATATCACACTCAGGTTAATCAATTCTCCTTCATTTATCTCCCAAAGAGGACAGGAAAAGAAAAGGCTCTTCCCTAGTGTGAATTGTCATGCTCTTATATTACTACGCACAGCTCAATCTTTCAGTTCTTACTTTAAAAGATCTTTACATTTATGTCTGTATAGGAAAACATGTATACATGTCCATGGACTCAGGATCTTCCTCTTGTCAGGAATGCCAAGTTTTACAAGCTATTTTAAAGGCATGTCAAGTAAATTAAATAACTATTGGTTTTAATTAGCACTCCTGCTAGCTGTAATGCTCTCTATCTGAAGCTAAGTGACATCAAAGAGATATGAAATTCTTTCTTGCTTTTGATGTTTTTTTCCACATCGAACACTCCTGCTCTTATACATGCAATTTTTATGCATGTTTCATAAAGCAATTGAAGTACACCAATGGGGACTAATCGTTGGCAATGATACACTTAAGTAGTCATGACCTGGATTACTATTTAGAATATTTGAATATAATAAACAATAATATTGTCCACGGGGCTTTGAGATAGTTAATGCTCAGATGTTCTGTCATGAAGAGAACACATTTTTACTGTACTTGCATGCAAAATGGCATATAGTTAAGTACAAGCAAGGACACAAATACACACATTTATATATTGAACTGTTTGAGGAGACAACCCAAAGACATGTCTTTCATGTGTCCAAAGGGAGAATGAAGTCAGATTCATCCACTCATCAGTGCAAAACTGTCAAAAAGGTGTCTTTAATTGAAATTTTTGGTATTACATGTTTTTTACAGGTATTTGATCCCGCAGTGCACCTGTATTTGAAAAAAACAAGATTTTGAACTATATTTTAGCATTACTGATATACAGTATAGTCAATAAAGAATTAAATGAAATGACTTCTCATGCATTTTAACATAAAAATAAGTAATGCGGCCAGCTCAGTGTATACTGAGTGTCAGGGAGAAGAAAAAAAGAAAGAAAAAAATCAAAAAAGAGAAAACTCAAGGGGCTTAGTTCTAAGTGCCAACATTTATTTCTGCAATAAAATAAATTTCTGCAAAATTTATTGTGATTGTCAAGAAAAAGTATCAGAGTTTGGAATGCAACATATAGGACTTTTGGTTTTGGTTTATTTTTTTTGGCTTGTGCCTGACGAATCTCTCTCTTAAAAGATGAGAAAAATAATTGAATGAAAAATTCTTTCAATCCTGTCCTGTGCTGAAGAAGTTGGGTCTCTTTTGGAGAGTAGCATGTTAAAAAACCTGTCAATTGAGCCAGTGTTTTGACATATCTTTGATTTCTTCTGCTACCAGTCTCCCAGTCTTGTCCAGATTATATCCCAATGAGTGAATTCTCACCTCAGGACACATCTCACATCTCTGCTCAGCTCTAGTCTGAGTCTCATAGCTTTTTTCCTGCTGGGGCTGTAGCCTTTCTTGGGTGGAGGGTTACGGTCATTTGTAACGCTGCTGCCCCATCTGCCTCACTTGTGCTGGCATTGACCATCCTTTGAAGAGTGTGGTCAACTTCCCCATGTAATTACACAGCACAGTTTGAACACCTCAAAGTTCATTTCTTGGCTGTTCATAATAATCAGTTAGATGATTGAAAGTTGGGGCAGCTGTAACCGGGCAAGTATCCTGTTTTGTTTTCTGTTAGAGTGGAGCAAGTTGTCCATGACATCCTGAGATACTTGACCTAAGGGAACATTCAAAACCTCTTGTTTTACTGGTTTAAAATTAGTTTAAATCAGTCAGAGTGCAGGTATGTGGCAAGTAGCATGGAAATGCCTCTTCTTACCTCCTCAACAGGAACTTGCTGGGTGAGTGCTGTCCAGGAGGAGGTTGCGCCAGATCTCAGGGGTTGACCAGAGGGTCAGAAGAGACATGGGGAGGTTGGGGGCAGAAGCCACCTCCCCTTGTCATGGAGAGTTTCTGTGGGTTAATCTTATAATCTCTAAGAAGTCTTTTAAGCAGCCATTTTTCTTGTAGTTACCCCTACTTAAGGTTAATTTTAATGGTTTTTTATTATACCATTATCTTACTTTATGATCTTCTGAATTTGAAGTCCTTCAGTACAAAATACTAATGAATCTATGATTCTTGGATAAAGTGGGATTTTCTCACAGAAGTCTAAAAATAAATATGGGGTTATTCTTTATCTAAAATCTTTAGTTTGCTCCTTTCACAAACACTTATTGCATAAATACATGACATAAATTTTACTTAAGCAAATTCTCTGGCAATTCTGAAAAACAATTGCCTAATGCTTTAAGTTGCTCCAGAATTGCTGGTATAAACTATCATTCATTCATGTTCAGTTGGGTTAATTATTTAACAACATACTTCTTTGCAGAGAAGCTGCAATGCATTGTTTCTTGAGTATTATTTGCACTCAAGATAATCTAAAATATTAATCTAATGATAAATGAAAGCATCTTAGTGTCCAGTTATTCATAATCTCCTTTATTATTTAATGGATACTTTACAGGAATTATCTAGAAACTCAATGGGCTTGACCTTGCTTTCATTGAAATCAATGAAAACTCTCTTACAGAGTTCAATGTATTATGACTAGCCTCACTATGTAATGAGTTATTATTAATGCCTGGTTTTGCTACCTTAATTATGCCCTGACAGTAAGCACGTAGTTGCTTACTTAAAAAAAAAAAAGGACAGAAAGGCAGCTAAATACTACAGTAACATGTCAAAGAAAAATCAGTAATGTTACCTTTCCTATAAGCATTTTTTCCTGGACTATTAGTATTTATATGGCATATTTGATAAAATAGAACACCCAGGCTGCCAAACAGGTAATAGGATTAATTACTTTCCATGGATAATCTATATTAATGCAAACACTTTAATGAACTCCATGAGTTATGGAAACTACAGCACAAGGGACAGGAAGACTTAATAACTTGCCACAAGTTATTTAGATACTTTCCCCATGAACAGATTTAATTCACAGTCTCAATGGAACTTACGCATCCTATTGATATCAGTTACATTTGGATTTAATTTGTTAATTCTTATCTTTACCGTTATCTGCAGCTGGTTGAGGAGGAGAATAATAAATACTGGATTTAAATAAAACTTCTAATACAATTTAAATTTGGGTCTACTTAGAGATTTATTTCTTTATATCTACAATAGAAAACTACAGAACAATATAAACCAGTAAATTGTTGAAAGATAATATTCTAACTAACTTGGAGCACAGGAAGCTGATACCAGTTGGACACAACCTTTGCACGGACAGATCTATTGTTCTTGGAAGTCTTTGATCCTTGGTATCCTTCTTTTCTAGTTATATTTATTTATTTAAAAAAATTGCTATGGGTCAATCTCATTAAGTTATAAACTTCTTGTTTTACAAGTGGTAGCTTACAAATTCCTTGGGGAATGTAGGCAACCAAGCCAGAATTTTGAGTGTTCTTGAAAATTTTCAAGGTGCAGAGGATCCCTATGGTGCAATATCAGGATGGCTACAGCATATTATTTCCTCTCTGTTTTAATGAAGTTGGGCAACCTTTTAACTGCACCCTTATTCCAAAACAAGAGTGTAAAGGGAAAACGTGTTTAAGTAAAAATAAGTAAATAAAACCCTCCCTCAAATTCTAATTTATACAAATTGAGTGTGACTTAGAATGAAGCAAATATATTCTCACTGCAAAGTTTAGGTTGTTTATGGTTGTTAATTCCATGTTCAGTAGCAGGGTAAAGGGCTTGTAACTCACTTGTGCGTTCTGCTTTGGCTCAGAAGTACCACACAGCCTCCTCTCCTCTGCCACCATCAACATGCATGATTACTGTCTTGCTTTGGCTGAAATCTTGTCTCCTGGATGTTTTCAGGAGCCTGGTATGATTGTAAAAATGTGATGCAGGCTAGAAGTAGACTATTTTATTATTTCTGAAGAACAGAGACACAGAAGAAGAATAATGACAAGTTAATTTACTTTGGGAAATAAATACAAAACTATGCAAAAAGCATATCCAATCATATCAAACTCTTATTTTTTAATGTTAATCGTTGATACATTAGTTTACAATGTTTAATTAGTTAAATTAGTTTACAATTAGTTTAAAAGTTTACAACTTTTACAAACATATGGCACTGAGATACCAGTTTTGCAAAATGTTGAACACTGTTTTAAAACTTTTTTCTTGACGCTGTTTCTCAATTCTTTTGAGAGTCAGGTTTTATTTTCCTCAGATTACCTGGAAACTGCTCAGATGCAATAGTACATTAAGACAATTCTGCATTGGTCTATGACAGTAGATAAGTCTTCTCTCTGGCTCTGAGAGCAGTGGTATCACCAGCCCACATCCATGCTATTTTGATTTAGCCTCCAAAACTGGGTGTGTACATCCATACTTCTTATTGGGAATAATTTCTTGACCTGGGAATGGAGTCTGGGAATGGTTGATGAGAGTGCCAGCTGACCCAGACTGAAATCATGCCAGAAACCTATTCTTGACTTCAGAGACTTGTCCTATTTAACAGGCAGGTTTTAATGTGACCATGTTGCGTGTATAGTGAGACAGGGTGCCTGGAAATCTCTGTACTTTAGTGATTTGGCACCAACAGAAAAGCATGAATTTGCAAAAGCAGAGACAAAAAATTCTCCTTACATTTTCAAGACCTTCATTGTGATCCTATTTTCTAAAATGTTATATAAATATTATACTAATAATTTCCAATTAACTTTATTCCCATAAAATTCTCATTGGAGTGATAGAAAGACAGAATAGTAGGGTTTGGGAGGGATGTATAAAGGTCATCTAGTCAAGCCCCACTCCCTGCAATGAGCTGGGACATCTTCAACTGGATCAGGTTGCTCAGAGCCCTGTCCAACATGACCTTGAATTTTTCCAGGGCTGGGGCACCTGGTAACTGTCTCAGCAACGTATTCTACTGTTTAACCACCCTCATCATAAAATATCTTTCCTTATATTCAGTTTAAAATTGGAGCCTTCCCTAGATACTGTTGTCAGGTGGTTACATCAGCAAGTAATAGAATAACAACTCCTTTATGATGCATTGCACTAATTCAACTCTCTGATATGGATTGGAGCAACACATAATCCAAGAAGAGGCGTTTTGAAGATCAGTTACTTAAGAGGTGGAAGAGGCTAGAAATAAAGAATCCCGGGTAGACAATAAATAGCAATTATAAAACTTAATGGAATTTTTGAGTAGTAGTTTTTCTGACCGTTAAATGGAAGAAAGAGACTATAAACAAATGAACTGGTAAATTGTTCATCAGCCATTCAAATTCTTTGGTGAGATGATCTGTGAAGGTCTAAGCTTCAATTATTTTGGTCCTTGTTGCTCTGGAAATTATGCTAAAGTTCCATAAAATAAATGGTCCTAAGATTATTAGAGTGGATGAGCACTGAAATTTCTTGCTTTGCTCATTCCAACACATTCCTCTTCTAAGTCACCAGAGAAGATAAACAACAACCTTTTATTACTTTGCTATGTTTCCATACACTTGTTTTCCTGTCAATCTTTTTGTAGGCACGGTAGCTTGGATTGTAGAGCCCTGGGTACTACCCCTTGCTTTGTCCATGCCTAGCCCTTTATTGTTCTAAAAACTTCTCCCTTCTTCAGTTTTCTTTTTTTTTGTAAAATGAGGGATAAAAATATATTTCTGTCCTTTGTCGGGTCACAGCTTGGAACATTGTAGTATATATTAAGAGACCTACAAAAGTAGTAAATATTTATAATATTTACAATAATGTAGTTCTGTTGAGCAAGGTCAATAGGTACTTGACTTTTAAAATCAGGACCTGTAAAGAATGTTCTGCTAAGCATCATATGCAATCAGAATTGCAGAGTGAACAGATTTCGTAGTGTTAAAAGAACATAAGCAAATGACAAATGATGCTTAAATAATACTAGCACCCTGTTAGCATGCTGGTTTAACTAGAGGTTGTTCAATAAGTGGAATTGTGAGCACGGCAGTCATTGCTAAAGCAATCAATCTCATATTCAATGTGCTGTACCACTCAATCATGGATCTGCAGGCCTGTGAAGGCATGAGCAGGGAAGAAGATGTTTTGTGGGGTCAGATCCAGTTAAAGATCAGGTGGGAAGAAATGTCTAGAAGATCAGGGCATGATTGTTTCTTAGAGTTGCTCAAAACTGAAGAATTTAATTCCACATAATTCTACCCTCTCTACCATACCCTGTGCTTTCTCTCCACCTTTTGCTGCAGAGAGAACATCAATACTTGAAGGAGTGGATTTTGGAGCATGGTAAGGCTTTCAAATCAGGTGGGTATTAAGAGCTATTTCAGATGAGTTTCTACAGCCAACAATACAAACATAAAGAAACACCACATGAAAAACTGCTGAAAACCTCTGAGGTATGAGCAGCTCAAATGAGTACTTTGCATACTCCTTTCAGCACACTAGGTTATTTTTTAGGTAATAGATACATATTCTGAGTAACAGGACTATTGAAAAGAAGCTACACTAGTCTACTGCAAAAGGCTATGGAAAAGTCAGTCCATCTTGAAGACTTGAAAGGTTACTCACAGGGAAGAATAAATAGCATATTTACTGCTCTGCCTTCTTTGGATGGGAAGAAAAATGGAATCTTCTTCCATAACCTTATTTCCCATCCTTTGTCTCCTCACCCAGCTGGTGTCTCTTGGACACCAGCAAATGCACAGCTGAAAACTTCCCTTGGGAGGCAGCTTGATTACACCCAGGAGTAAAATAGCACATATTTTTGAATTAAGGTTTCTAAACAGAGACTTAGAAAATATGTAGAAGTCTGAAGGGATCCTGAATAAAGCTTAGGCACAAGCCTGGCTCTGGAAATAGCTAGAGACCCTAGCAATAAACCTAGGAATAGGAACCAATGTCCCAAAATTCCTGCTTTCACCCAAGCCCCCTAATTCTAGAATACAGCTGCCACATCCTTCAGGTAGCCTCTCCTTGCACATCACAACCATGTCAATACAGCTTTCACCACACTGGCATGGATTTGATAGGGAAAAGCATGAGTTCCTCCATGACCTACCCATAGTTTCATTCAAATCTTCACTATTAGTGTACTACATTAAAGATAACTACTGTTGTTTTAGAGAATGAAAGCACAGTTTTCAGTAATTTGAAAAATAATTGTAAGTGATCTAGTGATCTTTGCTCTGTATTGTTCAGAATTGCCTGCTGTAGCCCTGCTTACATCTCTCAAGCTTTGGAAAGAGTGGGATACCAGACAAATTCTTCCATCATTGTCCCAGTTCCAGGTGAAAAATTTGTGTTGCTCACACTCTTCTCTTGCCCCTGAGAAAGGGACAGTCCTGGCTCAACACCATTAACAACTCCCTCCACTCCTCGCTGGTGTCTTGAAATGATTGAGAGCCCTCCCTAGGCCCCACAGGGAGCCGTAAGGGTGTTATCCTGATTCCCACAATGTCCACATGCTTCACTTTTCAGAGCAGTATCACTCCAGACAGGGTTCCTGGGGTGAAGAACTGAGATGTAGCTTTAGGATCACTGTGGTTGCAGCACCTTCCCTCAGCTCAGATCAACTCATAGCTGCTTTTGGGCACAAAGCCATCACAGCCTTCAGAATCATAGAGGCCATTTTCATCTGTCCTCACTTATTTTGAATTAATACCACTATAAGAGAGGAGACAACATTTGGAGCTTGGGGACTGGCAACAAAGGGAGACAGAAAAAGATTTTCTCCCAAGATGCTAACTTGTAGAGAACATGAGTGCAGAGTGTCAGTTTGGGACTCTGCTTGGAAGGGAAAGATAAATAGTCCAGGTTGACATGTCTAACTTGTAGACCAAGGCAGGCTCCATCACTTCTTAAGACTTCTCAGCATGTTCTTCATAAGTCTTGGAAATACACCAGGAGTATTGTTCATAGTTACTGCACTGAATGAATTGCATGTTCTTGACTATGTGTTCTTTGTTGTGGTTATTCCTAATTAATGATATATTCAGAGACTGCAAGAGGCTTGATCCACTTCCAAGAAGGAAGATATGAGGTGGTTATACTGTTGGAGGTAGAAAATTGACTGAGTTGGAATTGTATCTCTGGATTACTTATTGAAAAAGGTAGGTGATATGTGTGCATGAATATGAAACTTCCTATTTACATTACAAAAGTCTCTGAGAAGTATGGAAATGGCATTAATGAACCCTGCCAACCCTTTGAACATCTTAATGAAGGGATAACAAGATTTTAGGGCTTCCATAGCTTTGGCAAAGTTTAAGCGAGATGCAAACTGTTCATATAAATACCTCTGTTCTGAAAGAAAACAACATATTTCATAGGTTTCTAGGTCAATAGTGGATAAACACACATTTATCTCCTAAAAAGCAAAATAAACAACTTCTTTAAAGTAGCAGTGAACTAGTAACAGTGACAAAATCAACACGTGACTTTGCTAGTCTGGGAATTCCTAAATAATATTCAATAATTCTGCTTCAAGGTACACGCGCCTCATCAATAACATTATCTACAAAAAGTGACATGGTCTAAATTGTATGCCTCTCACAATGTTGACTGGTTAATTGCCTGCATCCATTGTGACATCCCCGTCAGCATGCTAAGTAATTGAAAAATTGTTGTGTGATGGAAGATCAATACAACTCCAACAAGAAACAAATATGATATAGTGCTGAAAGCAAGCAAACAACTGAATTTAGCAATTGTGATTATCTCCTGAAGACACACAGGCATTGATTGGTATTTCATGGGTTCATTTCTTTGGTAGTAATGGCAATCAATGGGTTTTCAATTGTTCATATTTTGAAAGTACTGTTTCTTCTGGCAGAACCAGTCTGGGGAGATAAGTGAAGTTGTTGAATTTTTTACTTGAAAGCCATCTATTGTCTATTTTTAATTAAAAAAGCTAATGGTCTTTATTGATTCCTTAAATGTGCTATACTAGACAAACCTTTTGTACTTAGTTATTTATGTTTAAGCATTTTAGAGCTTCACTAAATGCTTTCACAGAGAATATTGTCTGTGGAGGGAGAGATCAGCAGGAGTATAATAAATTACTCATCTTCTCTGAATATTTTAAATGTGCATTCAAATACACAGAGAGGTAGGCTTAACACTAGTTGCAAAACCGTAGAAAGTACCACCATCCAGCCAACTTCTCAGAAGTCAGACCAGACTAACAAAATGTAAATTAAAAAAGCTTTTTCAAGTAATTTTATGCCATTATGTCATATCCCAAATTTTGAACTTCATCTCAGATTCACTGTGTTATGAGTTTAAAATGACACTGAACATAGATTTTTTTTTCATTTGGCAGGGAGTTACCTTATTTTACAACTTAGAAACATCATAACCTTGTGTGATGCATTCAGATAGTGGCTAAAAAGGAAATTTCTTCATGAGTAAAGGCTGAAGAGTTAAAAGGCATTCTGCCCCTCTGAAGGCAGAACATAGGTGCTGACACCTCTAAAAGGAAAGTATGATCACAAACCAGATTTCATTTCTGAGAATGTAACTTTTGTGTTAGTGTCTTGTTCAATTCCAAGATACTTAACAGTCCTATAAATTGCATTATAACAGATGTATTCAGAGAAATGGTAAAAGCAAGCCCTTCCAGAATTGACTATAAATATGAACACTTTTCTGGCTGCTGTGTTTCCAAAACAGTTTATTGTATTATTTTAATAGTCTTAGGGGTGTGGGTGGGTGGTGTTTCGTTTTTTTCCTGTTTAGTTCTGTTTGTCTTTGAGAACAATAATATCACTGTATATAGGATAGTTCTCACATAAATAAATCACAGAATCACAGAATTGTAGGGGTTGGAAGGGACCTGAAGAGATCATTGAGTCCAGCCTCTCTGCCAAAACAGGTTCCTGAAATAATTAATGAAATAATCATGTTTGGAAAAGAAAACACAATATATGAGAAGAATTCATTATGTGATTATTAAAAAAAAAAAATCCATGGAAAAAAGTCATATATATAGCTGAAATATTTTTTCCACAACAGTATACTGACCCCTTTAGTCATTAAATTGTATCTGTTTCTTCTTAATCCAATAAGAAAAACTAGCCTCTTCCTTTAAACTTCCAATTCTTCATAGTTATTGCTAAATACAAAATACATTTTTCTCTTATGTCAAAAGAAAACATCCATCTTTCCAATAGCAAAAACAAATGAGGGACAATAGTTACAAAGAAGGATTTACTCTGGCACAGCTTTTTTTAGGCTTGCATTCCTGAGGACTCACTGGAAAATAGTTAGTTCTATTAACTATAGAAGTCAGTAAAAATAGACTTGCTAAATAACTGGTCTATGAACACTCATGTTTAGCTCAGATTAAATCAATAGTCAGAGCAGTGATAAATTGTCCATGTCTACCTGGGTCTGGAGCAGATATTACAGGGTCTGATGCCTGAGTCTAAAACTTAGACTGTGTCTTATTTCCCAGTTAAAAAGAGGACTCCGAAAACCTGAATGACAGTAAAGAACCTGTCCTTGTGGGCAACCTCTACAATATTACAGTGATTAATATTACAATTACAATATTACAATTACAATTACAATATTACAGCAATTTTAGAAGTGTGGCATTGTCTTCATTTGTCAGGTATCACCTCTTGTCTTCCCTCGTTTCACAATATGTCTTTCTCTTTCTATGCATGTAACCTAAACGTATATATGAAACAGTGGTGATCAATAAACTGTTGTCCCCAACTCCTGGCATGTGAGTTGCAAGGAGAAGGAGCCACAAAGACAGACAATAAAAAATCTCACAACGGGAAGTTAAGATATGGAGAAAAATATTTAAAAGTTGACAAAGGAGTGCACTGACAAAGGACAGGACAGTCTCATCCTAATTAGTGCAAAGTTTTCTGAGATCTGTCTTTCTTTCAGAAGTCACAAATTCTTCCCGCTTTTCATAACAGAGATCCTCACTTATCTCAGCAGCATCAGGAATCTCAGGAAAGACACCAGAAAACCTGGGCTACAGCAGGACATTTCCTAGATAGGTGTAAGATGAAAAAACTTTTGCTACACAAATGTGCCCTTTCTCTTGCAGGAGGCTGTGCTGAAAGCTAAGGAAGTGCCAGAAATTTAGCTCTAACTGCAGTATTCCTTCATCCAGTCTAGGTAGCTCACATCTTTTTCAGTCATATTGTAAAATATTCTAGAGATTTATCCCATATCTGCAGAGTATGCCTATATGTGAATCTGTGAATTACTTCTAAGGAGTAAAATAATGATGAAACCCACGTCTGTTATCAGCAGTCTTATGTCCATTACACGTACATATTTCTTTGAGGAAGGTGTAAGAATATGTAATCGAAAAGAGATGAGAAGCTGCAAGTCTATAACAGTTTTTTAGCACTTCTGTGAATGCTGTGATCCATCCCATTGTGGAACCCTAAGCTGCCAACTTATGCCCCAAGTCAACTGAGCAGCAGCAGTGTGTCCTCACTAGTCCACCAAGGTTTAGCATAAGGTTCCTATATCAGATCTGTGTCAGTTTTCAAGAAAGGAGGAAGGAGAACATACAAATAACAATCTACAAAATACTATGAAGTGGGACACATCTCATTTTACACCTACTTTTGGTGAATGATATATTTATTTAACACTTCAAAGACCTCCAAGGAACTCTGAAATGTGGTTTTGCTTATCATTCATTAATTCTAATTAAGATATGATCATGAACTTCCAACTGCAAAGAGGTTGTACTGATTAAAATAGAAACCTTGCAATGCATTTTAAAAAACCCTGAAATATAATTTTGATTAGTTTGGTGACCTGATGTCATATTTTGAACCAGAACATTGACTGAAAACATGTGCCATTTTTCATTTGATGTCTTCGGTAACCTAGCATGCATTTACTGATTTTTTTTATCTCCCTATTTTTAAATCACTAAGATAATACGAATGTTAGTGTTAGTCTTACTCTGTCACACTTTAAACTGTTCAGTCAAGCAGTCTGATAGAGTGTTTTAAGAGACAAATAAAGGAAGATATTTTTCCTATCTAGGTGTTATAGAAGTGATTAGTATGGCTGTTTCATATCCACTACAAATTACAAGTCATTGATATTTGACTTTTCTGAGTACGTATTTTCTGGATAAACATCAGACAGTCATCATTCTTTATGCTTTCTTTACATTTTATCAAGCTTTATTTGAGCATTTTTCATCTTAGTTTCAGCTGTTGGAAGCAGGGTTCTTTTTCAATGCAGAAGGCAAATATTTCTTGTATGAAGGGTTCTTGAAATGTTAGATGACAGCAGATAGAAGTTTTCAATAAAGGTCTAAAAAGATTGTTAATACTCAACGACTGGGAAAGAACGCATTGAGCCTACTCTTGCAGAATAATCAAATGTTTGAGAAATATTTAATGAAATACTTTTAATCAAATTTGTTGCATGAATTCTAAAATCTTGAAGAATTAATTTTGTTTTCTGGAATATATCTGTGAAAAAAATAATACATTTAAGAAGTTGTAGTAATAAATATGAATGTAATGCACAAGGTATAAATAAATCACTATGACAGTCACCCTGAGTAACTAACTATATTACGCATGGGAATATGCAGAAAGCAACTTCCTGCTGAACTTCTCCAGTGCATAGATGGTTATTGCTGCTTGATTTTAGTTACAACATTAAAATAGATTTTTGCTTGCAGTTTTGAAGAAGCTTTCCCAGTGAAAACAGCTTAATAATTTATTCTTAACAACTCAACCACTGTCTTTCTTATCCTTACCACAATCTTTTTCCCATGTTATCTCTCTTACAGAGATATTTCTAAGTTCTGGTAGGGATTGTACTTTTTGATGTTTGCTTATCTGGTATATGTACACATGAAACACCATACTAAGCAATATCCAGCAAGTCACACCGCTCAAGCAAAAATGTGAGCTGGTATCCCATGACAGGCTGCAAAAGCTACAGATATTGCAGACCAGACCTGGGACTGAGAGGAAAGGAAAACCTTCTGCAAAGGTTTTTTTTTTCAGCACACAGACTTAGGCAGCTGAGAAACATGCGAAGTGCACTGTGAGAGGTGTTGCAGCGCCTGACAGCGCCTTTCTTTCACTTGAGACCAGTTCCAGGAAAGTTCATGATGGTTTGCTGAGAAGTGTAATGTAGTTTTCTCTCCTATAGAGATCTTCAGCCAAAAAGCCTCTGTAAAGTACTCCACTAATTAGTGATTCAGGAACTTCCAGCAAGATCTATTGAATTTTCCCAAGTAAAGTATCCTGTATGTGCATTAAATCCATAAACATCACTGTGAGAACAGCATTTGGCAACACTTCAAAACTTCATCAATAATACCTATCATTTGAGATTTTCAAATTCTGTGTAATATATTCTCTATGATCATTTTTTATCTTTATCTACTCTTTTAGCAGGTGGTATGAAAAACTAGTTTCAAACATCTAATATTAATAACAATATCTTGATTATGCAAATAAATAAAAAAGCAGTTAAGTGAAGTAGTCTAGTTAGTAAATGAAAACAAAAGATCCTAATAATCTCACTCTTGTTATTTATTAATGCATTAAAAAATTAAAATGTCTAGTTCAGATGAGATCTTATTGCACTTTGTTCTTCTGTGACCGTTTTAATTTGCATATAAGAAATATTTCCCCCTCATTTTTCAATATTTTCCATGGCCACTAAGAGGATACACAGTGAAGGTCTGTAAGACAGTAAAAGCTCCTTCTTGCAAGTACTATCTGGAAAATTATAAGCGACTTTTTCTCTTGTTGCCCATAAACACAGATACCAATGTCACTGTCATAGTAGGGCAATGGGCCAAAGTGCTGCTCCCACAAATTACTCTCCCATTAATGTACAGCATTTTTCAGTGGCAACAGGAAAGATAATTAAGTTTATAAGTAAAACTCTTCCCCTCAACAAATCTGAGCTTTTCATAACTTTCCTTGTCTTCAGGAAAGCAAATGGTAGACACCCAATGGACAATAGTGCTGAGGTAGGTATTGTTACTCCAGTCCAGAAAATAAATTTTCAGGATATTATGGTTTCCAGCATTGCCACTCACAAGTCTCTTGCAAGTATTTATTTTTAAATACAAGGTAAAGACTGTTTCTTCTGCAAAAAAGCATATGATTTGGAATCCAGTAGGCAGAGACAAGACACATTAGCAGTACAAAACAGATGCAATGAAAGTAAATGAACTGCAATAATTTAAATAAAATTATTACATTTAAATTCATCTTTTCTTCCTTGAAAGCTGTGCCAGAAAAGTCTGCCCAAGTCATTTTGAGAAACCTTGGTAAGCCCATCTAATAGCATCAGATTTTCACCTTAGAGCTGTAGAGCCTGATCCAGCTTCCACAGCATGGGAAGTACATTCAGGGGGAGATGAGTGGATCCCCTAGACTGTACTACGACAGAAGATAATCCTGAACTGATAATGTTTTAAGGAAACTGTAGCATGCCCTACAGTGTGATATAATGATTATTCAATATCACTTCTGCTGTTAGCTCCAACTCAGTTTTACATCTTTGCAAATCAGTCAAACAAAAGCAAGCTTTTTAATCAGTACCAAACTGCACATGTTCCTCTGTACAGCAAATCATCAGATGAATTTCAGCAAGCTAATCCAGCCTAATGCATTCAAATTATTCAGAGGAAAACTATTGCAGTGGATAAAGTGCATTTTTCCATCACTCTCTTAAAAGCAGATCACCTACTTTTACTCTCATTTCCCTGAAAATTCACCAGATGAAGTTGGTCAGCAAATGTCAAAGGCAGCAAGAAATATTCCACTCTTCATCTAACAGACTTCTCTTTGAAAAAGAAATTTAGAGGTGTGCTAGATTTTGAGCTCAGAGAATCAAGAAGGTGATGCAGAGACATAAAACAGAATGCTTTTCCAAAAGATCAAGCATGTTAGTGGGCTTGATGTGTGAAATACTGTATGAAGCTCTATACCTCATATTCTGCCATAAGTCACACCAGATGATCATGAGGGTCCCTTTTATTCCCAAACAACTGTGGATTTGTTGTCACTGTAACAAGGCCTCTTCACACTACTCAGGCAGTGTAAAATGCCTTTTAAGTGTGCATAAATTACATTTATTCTCACTTAAAGAACATTTCATCCTGCCACAACTGTGTTAAAGACCTGTGATTTATGTTCAAACCAGCCCCTTAAATAAGTGTAATTCTAGGATCATATATTTTAGGTCCAGAAGGGACAGATAATGTTCTCTTGTCTGATATCCTACACAATACAGACTATGGGACTTCATTCAAATAATTCCTCCTTCAGCTTTGTTTGGTTATATCACAAACCTCAAAGAAACATTCGAAGGTGAGACTTAGTGAGACCAATGATATTCATCATACCCCTTATGGAGCTGTTGCAGCAGCTTCCTGCCTACAAACCTAAACATTAATTTCCAAACCTGAACTTTAATTTCAAGCTGACTTTATCCAGCCTCTCATAACCAGTGAACTTTACTAAAACATTTTCTGCTAGATGATCAAAAACCTCCCTGTGCAGAAAACAACTGACTTCCTTCTGAACTGTCTCTTTCACAAGTTAAATAGATTGTGCTGCTTTAGGGTCTTGATGCGGCGCAAGTTTCTGAAGCCTTAAACAATTTCTTTTAAACACTTCCTGATTTTCAATATCTGTTTATAAGGTGAGCACAACAGAAATAACTAGACACATTGATATGAAAAGAATGTCTTCTACGTAACGTTATGTCTCACTTCCTCTGCCTAATTCACCAAAAAAAAGTTGGCATTGCCCCATCTTTTGTGTTCCAGCACTGTTATAACCAGGATCTAAGCAAGATACAAGCTTTAATGGTCAGGAATGTGAAAAAAAGAAAATGAATTATTCTCTGTTCAAAGTACCCCACTCCTTATAGTATCAATATCCATGCCAAGAACAGAAAAGATCATCCTGCAGGATGTATTCCAAGTGCTTAATTCCACTTGCAGGAGACTGATCTGGTGCTCTTCAATGAGCAGACTGAGTAAATGCTCTTAACTGTAAGACTAAATTGTAAGTAAATTGTTCATTATTTTTTATTTATATTTTGGGTGATATAATTTTTACCCAATATAGTAATAAAAGCATCGAAAGGCCACCTATTTTTAACATATTCAGCACTCACAAAATGCTTAGTAAGGAAGTGGGAATCCATGTCATGAGCAGGTGATTGGTTTTGACACCTCAGATCACATTTCAGAAATGTTGGGAAAATTCTTTTGCCCTGTACTGCTGGGAGTGTTAGAAATATCCTTGAAGGATTCATTTTTACTGAGACTAAGTGAAAAAGACAGGATGGCACGAATTGAGACAGCCAAGGTGAAAGAAACAAGCAAGTAAAATTTCATAAAACCCCAGGCAAGGCAGCAAAATTCTGCTGACAATTTTTTTTTTTAAGAAATTTGTTCTGTTTCCATATCCTACACATATCTCTAAGAACAATGCCAGCATCACTTATCTCCAGTCTATGCTAGAGACGTCAGCCACTCCAACACACCAGTGAAAGAAAGAATGCAATGAATTACATCTCACAAAGACCAACTGTACTATTACAGCATAAATCTACATGTTTTTACCGGAGCGCTGGTGGCAAATCAGGCAGTAAAGATCCTCAATTATAAAATGTTTTTGGGAAACACTGATTTCACATTGTTCATCACCATCTGTCACAGTCGCAATGGATATCATCAAAAGCAGCTGCTGTCTTTTCCATTTCAGGCTCAGAGTATAATAAGAATGTGCATTGTCTGGGCACTGAAAATGGAGAATTTAACTTGTGTGTTTGATACTTGAATGCATGAACCATACCATATACAACATTAATGCACAAGTGCTTCCAAGTTACACCACCAATGAAAATTTATGATTGCATTCAGAGGAGCTCAGAAAAGGAGGGGCCATTTTAAAATTAAAACATATGCCTTTATTTCTGACACATTTGGATGATTTAAAATATTCTGAGTGATGCTGATAGCTTGGTCTACTTTCCCCTACTGCCATTTAAAGCTATAAAGCACCATCTAGACATGGCTATACTCTGCCTCTTTGTCCTTATTTTCATTACACAGCAGATGTTTGAAGGAATGCTTTGTTTTCCTTTAGGAATGTCTTTGCAGCCAGGAGGAATTGTATTTTATAGTTCTGATGGGAGAATCAGAGGATAATTTTTCACTTTTACTAGAGGGAAGCAAGAGGGAAAGAGGAGAGTCAATATTCATTGAGCACTGTTAAGGGATGCTGTTGCTTAACTTTCCATCTAAGATTAATTCCATCTCCACACAGTGTTTCCAAACAAAATAGTTTGGGACACTGTCCAGACTGATTTAATTCAAGTCTTGAAGTAACTTTGTTCACTAAATTAGCAAATATTCCTCACTTCTTTTGGGCGTACTTTAGTTTACAGTCTGGGCCTTAAACTGTGTGTTGTGTTGAAGCACCTCTGTGTGAGAAAACCTACCTGTGATACTCACAGATTTTTGCTAGATACAGAGAAAAGATGACAAGAATAAGGTCAGGGCTCAGGGAAGCTGCCTGTAATTAGGCCAGAAAACAAATGCAAATTAAAAAAATAGAAAAAGGTACTGAACAAGAGTAAAAACTTCATTCTATGTTATTTACACCTGGTTAGTTATTTTGCAGAAACATTTTAGCAACAACCTCCATGACTTTCCTAGGGTCAAAATACAAAAGTATTTCTGTTTTCATTAACTTATACATGTCAGCTGATTATTTTATTAGCTGCTTCTTTTTCCTTATGAGAAAATTAGTTACCAGTGTTACTATATAACAATTTCCCAGTTTTTATATTTCATTCCAGCACTTAAAAGTTCACTGAACAGCTTTACAAAATACTAATCTACAACTGATGTATTAAGCACCCTCAAAAGAAAATGCTGAAGCAAGTAAACTCAAACATAAATCTCTATTCTGAAATCCATCTTTGTAGTGGAAAAATTAATGAACAAAAATTGTTGATTTGCTTTTAGGATAATATATCTCTAAATAAAAGAATCATTGAGCACTTTCAGATTTCTTTTAAAGGAGCTGGGAAACTATTTTTAACATCAAAACTATGTCTTTGAAAGTCACACCAGGGAAAATTTCCTAGTAAATTACACTTGTAACTTTATGGAACTAACACTAGCAAACAAACAGACTCAAAATACTTTATTTAGATGATGGTCATCAACACATGCCTGTATGTCCTGGGAATTAAACTGTTATGTATACATACATATTAACACATAGGCAGCTTCTTGATTGTTGTACCAAAGATAAGTAGTAGAAAATAGCATTTTAAGTATGATACAGGTGTGGAATTTAGCAGGACAAGTTCTCATTATTTTTTCACATAAATTCAGCTAATGTGATCTTCTGGGATTTTTATGTTTGAGTACTTTGTATCAAATTATTGTAAGGAAAAACCCTGAAGGAAAAACTCACTTTCCTCCAAGCAATAAGGGATGATGATATGTTACCCACATTGCAAAGAACAAGACAGTCTGTCTTTCACCAGCTGAATAAAATGGCTTTAAAAATGAAAATTGAACAAACCCCTTTCTTTTAAGTCTTTTATTCTTTAGAAGTTACCAAAGAAGCCAAAGTCATGGCTAGTTGTGGGGCAGGAGACAGTACTACACAGATGTCCCAAATTGTTAGTAGGGTTTGAGAAGGAGTCTTTCTCCCTTGTTTAGTTATTGAGGCAGACATGAAGATCTGCTTTCATCACTGCTTCTTGAGTGGTGACACTTAAGTGAAAATTGTGCTTACTTTGAAAAGCAACATAAAAAGCTCATTTTAAAGAAGCAAGATGGCATTCAATGTCATAAAGGGCAATGGAGGCCACATTAAAGAGATGCCATAAACCCAAGAATATACTAACCATACTTTCTTTGAAATAAAAATGACAGTGGAAGTTCTTTACACTATCCTCAGAGTAAGGGAAACATGACCATCATAATATTGTTTGCTGGGCTGGAGAGGGTTTCTAGCAAATACTTTTCAGTCTCACTTTGTTGCATTTTAATAAATTTATTATCTATAAATTTATTATCTATAAAAAGTTATCACAGACAATTTTTTTCAAGTCTTAAGGAGCTCCAAAGAAAGCTGAGTGGAATCAAATTATGTAAGTTCACCCTTCAGGTAAAACAATATATGATCTATGCACAATGGAAATTCACAAAAACTGTGCATTAATTTTGAAAAAGGTTCTTCTATCCTGTGCAAAATAGGCATTTACTTGACTATTTTACCTTATGGGGTCCAAAAATGGTTGGATGATACTGCCTAGGCACAAGATGCTTTACAAGATGCTTTACAAGACACACTTCTAAACATAGTTTTGGAAGCTACACAAGTCTTACTTCCTGCTTCAGGTTAAATTAAGTGAAGCATATCTTGAACAGAAATAAAAATATCTACGTATTTATGAACCATATTAGATTGCATTCAAGGTGACACCACAACTACCTAGGAAGGTAACAGCAAAGACATTCAAGGTGTCTCAGGCCCAGGAACATGAGGTTTCCTGGGAGCTGCTTGGACAGCTGTCCCAGATTTGTGCCACCATACAGGTGAAGCCAAAAAGGGTACAGAGGATCAGGGACAGCAGGGTTGTAGCAACCATGCTTGCCCGAAAATGATGGTGGATTGAATGTCACCTGAGCAAACACCTTGGGTTTTTGGATTGGCAAGCTATCATGTTTTATTAGACACTGGCATACACTGTGCAATATTCTGATATGTATTCTCTTTCCCCTGTGCCATTTCTGGATCACTTTTGCAATGGGGGCAACTTCTGTGTACAGGAACTCCCATGGGTTCCCTAACTGTCTGCAGAAGGTGCAGAGGGCCAAGCATACTTTTGGAAGGTGCTGGGAACATACCTGCTCAGGGAGTGCCACTGAGATCTCTGCCCACTGAGCACACAAACCCTGTGGCTGGCAGCAAAAAGAGGTAGAGCTTGGGCCTGTGCCCTGCTGCTGGCTGGAGCCACAGAAAAAAATGGACATTGTTTCTTTCTCCCTCTGGAGCCTCAGAAGGACACTGTATTTGCCTCGGTGGTCCACAAGGTCCATGAATTTGCCCAACATGCCCTGTTCTCAGGCAGTACACTGAGCTTAGGTCCCATATGCAGTGTCTACACAGTGCAGGAACCCCTGAAGTTCAGTGTCCCAGAGGATCTCTTGGGTAACTCCAGAAGAAGCACTGTTGGAGAATGGCTTTGGAAATTTCCTTCACCACTTCACTCTCAGTGTGCTTGCTCTCCTACAAAATGGTTGTCCAGCAAATGCTAGGTGCTGAGGTCTGCAAGACTTCACAGTGTGATGGCCATTCATTCGCATTTATGGGTGGTCCCAAAAGTTAAATTGGCTGACAGTTGAATCACAGTACAAGCTCTTCACAGTGAATTTACATATTCACAAATTCTGCACCCTTTGCTGGCCATCTCATGGATAGAGGTATTTCTGTCTTCCCCTCTTCTGAATTCTATATGCTCATCTGTTGCATCCAGAACTTCATGTGAATGAGGATAAAAGCAAGGATAGCAGAACCACATAACCCAAATCTTCTTCCTTAAGAAAAGGACAGCCAGAAAAGGCAGAATCTGTTCCTTCAGAGTGTCTCTGGAGCAGTGGTAAGGTTGTCATCCTTCAACCTTTGTGCACCATGGGCATGCTTGGACCAGAAATCCTGATTAACTCTAGTACAGATTAAGCCATCACAGAGGACATAGAGTAGATGAAGAGTTCTCCTCACCAAATGCCTCATATGCTGAGGCAGTCCTATTGCACTGTACCACTTCCTAAGGCAGATGTAACCTAACTTAAGGAACTAATCGCTTCCCCTCAGAGGGGAGAGATTGGATTCTGGAAAACGCAACCTATCAAAACTTCAAGGTTTCCTCTGCAGAGGTAATGGCATCAATTGATCTCCTAATTAAGCCACAGTAGTTTGGTCTTTGTTAAGTGTTACAAAACTAGGGTTTTCTAGGAAAACTGAGAGAGTAGAATGAAAGAATATTAAGGTATTAAGGTGATGGGGCACTCCAAATATTTTTTTAGTATTTCTTTTAAGGCCAGAGTCAGTCTTTTTTGAGTTGTGAGGAAGATGTGTTTGTCAGGGCTGAACTCAAAAGGTGGTAAAAACAGCTTAACTCTCCATGCAACTCAGCAATGAGAGCCCCTGTAGTCTATTATCTCGTTAACAACATTGACAACACATGGTATATGGATCAGGTCTTACTCTGATTCTGAAGCCATGAATGGCTGTACCTTACTTACAAGCACTGTCAACTGAAACTGTGGCTTACTTCTTTTTTTCTTTAATATATATTTTTATTAAATAGCAGAGTCAGGACTGAAGCAGGTTGGTCCTGTGCAGTTGGAACCCATCCACAGCAAGAATTTTGCATTCTACTGTTGTAATCCAGGAGCTGTGTCACCCCTGCTGAGGGGGTGACTTCCCTTCCCCCAGCCAAGGAGCCTCTGTCTCTGTCACTGTTCCCTTGCTCCCTCACTCTGCACCCAAATCTGGAAGTACCTGAGCTTCCTTCTGCTAAAGTTTGGATACTGCTAATAACGAGAGGAAGTTTTATTTACCTCAGATCACAAATCTTAGCAATGGCCAATTTATTCCTGCATATACTTGGGGACCACTGGAATTCTGAACTACAGGTCAATCCAGAATTGATGTGCAGCTGTCAGAAAACTCTCAGGAGTTCCCAAATTATTGCATGGAGGATTATGTGGTTTGACTTCTGAGCTCAGTGCAGCTGAGCTGGCAAAATTTTTCTAAAAACCAAACTTTGAAGCAAGACAGCTAGTGCTGGTTTTGTGCCAGTTAACGCAAGCTTACCTTGCAAGTAAGAATCTGGCACACCGAGCAGTTCCTTAGGAAATTAGAACTCCATAATTCAGCAATAAGGTAGGCTCAGAGATTAACAAACAACAGTAGCATGCAATATAAAGGGCAGTGTGTACAGCTAAGGGCATAGACCCATATAAGACAGAGATGGCAGGAAATTAGAGATGCCAATAAATTCTATCTCCTCCATCCCAAACCAGGACTAGCTATACCTCAGCTAATACTGGTAGGAGATGTTTATTCAATTTACTCTTTAAGAACTCCGTTGGTGGATTCAAGAAAAAAATTGCCCCAAACCCCATACAAAACCCTCCATAAAATACTTTTATGGAGAAAAGTATTTGTACTGATACCTATTTCACAGCTAGGAAAGAAGTAATCTACAGATACCCTTTCTTTGAACTGTGTAAAGGACTGATTGAATTAACAGAGGGTATGAAAAAAGGAAGAGAAGTATTTTAAAGATTAGTGTGAGTGTGTATTTTGGAGCAGAAATCACTGCTGTACCCCAGTAGTCTCTCAGGGGAAAAGGTGCAACTGGGAAACTTCTACATCCTACTCCAACATGGCTGAAAAACATTCCCAACTTACAACTGTCTCATGCTGGAAAGATGCTGCAAATATAAAAGTCGCCTTTATATTTTTGAGGAGCCCATATTGCCATGCATTGGCACTGATGTTTTGAGAATTTGAGTTTTGAGAATTTTCTTAATCCTCTGCAGAGACTTTTTTGCTACTTCTAACTTTTATGGATATTGTTACTGTTCTAATCGTTCCTTCATAAATGCTTAGAAGAAGAGAGAGAGCCTTCTCTTGAGAACACTCTGACTAATACTTTGAGTTTCAGTACATTTTTTAATTAGGACTGTGGGCACTAGGGCAGCTTAAACAAACCCCAGAGTCAGAATAAAATCCAGAGGGTTCTGCTAAAATATCTTGGAAAATCTTCAACATTCAAAATTATCACCAGTGTTTAAAAGTTGCCCCATATGAAAATAACTTTGACAATAGATGACAGGAAAGACTGAATCTCAAGTATAAATCAAAAGTTATGCAATCAGAAAGTAATATAGGCTACTACTGAAAGATAATTAATTTACATGCTATTTATACAAATTAGAACCTTTCTCAATTTCTTTACTGGGTTTTATGAAGGTACTTACCTGAAAATGTGCAGATTAATATCAGTGATTCTTAAAAACATGAATTATCACAGACAATAAAACCTGATGCCTTCTAAATCCAGTACCTTATAACACCTGAGATAGGTACCAAAGGCATACAGCCAGCGGGTGTAGATCTATCTAGAAAATTTATTTTAAAAGTACGTAAAGGTGTTTCATTTCTACAGATCACATTTAGACATCAAAATTCCACCATCAATTGTACCGATTTCTATAAAGGATATCTATTGGTAAAACAGATTTATACAGGTGGAATTGAATTTTATTATTAGTTTAACGGAGAGCAGAACATGACCTGACAATATCCATAAATCAAAGTAATCCCCTTTAATATAACATCTGGTCAGCACAACTAAAGAGGAAACTCTGTGTAGAAACCAATCTGTTACCTAAATAGAAATCTGTAAGTGACCTCAATGGGTAAAAATAAAACCAGTTTAATTTACTGTAGCAGGCTGATTCAACATTGTCATCCCTCTGGGTTCTAGATATTACTAGGCTCAGTTTTTCTATTCTTCTCCCTCAGGTTCGAATTTGCAATGAATCTTTCCTAATCTATCTCTTAGAAATTTGCAACAGATTTCCATGGTGGCAATGCTGAAATTGAGAAGGGACAACCTTTGATCTGCATACCAACCATCATATTTCTCATTTTAAACAGTTGAGTTTTAATAGTTTGTTTTAATGACACCAGGATTTTTTCTCCCTTTGCTGCTGTATATAGAAGAATTCACTTAGCAGCTATTTGCCTCTTGTGAAGAGCTAAAGTTTGGGAGTACAGATGCTTTCTCCTCTTCATCTTGGTTTTCTTGGTCCTATATGGGACTTGTTCTAGGAGGAGAAAGAACCCAGGCTGTAGCCTCTTCAGCTTTGACATTTAGTCTTATATTATTTTTGCTCTCCCCATCCTTTAGCTGTAGGAGAAGGGTATGGTTTTATTAGAATGAAGGATGGACAGTTTGGTTTCCGAATTCCTGTGACTACCTTGTTGAAAATCCCAAGTGGGAGACCAGTTTAAAAATACAAAACCCTAGTTATACTTGTGGTTCATATAGACTGAGATGCGTTCCTCTGTCCCCACCAGAAAAAGGTGAAACAGCACTGGTAGCAAAGAGTTACAGCAGTTGTTGTTTTCAAGGCTTTATCAATATTCAAAGATGACAATTAAATTTTTTGGAAATAATTTGTTACTAGAATGTGGGGATGCCTGGGGCATCCCAAGGAAATTTCTAGCAAT
This sequence comes from Hypotaenidia okinawae, assembly GCA_027925045.1. Classification (NCBI taxonomy): domain Eukaryota; kingdom Metazoa; phylum Chordata; class Aves; order Gruiformes; family Rallidae; genus Hypotaenidia; species Hypotaenidia okinawae. The sequence goes on from BSDF01000003.1 coordinate 87,830,704, forward strand.
GTGTTGACAAATATTTTATCTCATAGCGTATTTGAATCCTAGTTTTGGTTAGGAGTGAAGCATGTCCTAAAGTGACGCAGTATATTCACCTTTTGATGTGCCTGAATCTGTAACTTCACTTGAAAATATTCAGAACAGCAGGTTGAAAAAACAAATTTGTTCATCACAGAAACTTTCCTAAGGCCTTTTGTGCTCTATAACATAATGTTCTGGTTTTAACCGGCATTATCTTGCAGTCAATTCATGAATAAATCTATGAGTGTTCTCAGTCAATTCAAGCATTTAAATCAATTACGATGATTACTAACACATTGTAGTAAATGTGTTCACATTGTGAAATGTGATTCCTAGTATCTGTAATGAATGATGACTCTCCCCTTTACTGCAAACCAAGCAAAACAGTCACATGTATGACAAATTGATTACTTCCATTCCATTTCTCTTATTATGAAGTGTTTTGATATAACCAACTTGTAATTCAGTTGGATTGTTTGCACTGAGGTCCACTGCCTGAAAGCAACAAGGATATGAAACCACTTTTGAAGTTTAATTAAAATAGGAAATAACATAGTATATTCAGTTTCCTCTTACGATGTGTGGGAAACAAGACGAATGGATAAACTTGTGAAAAAATGATGGCAAATTCTTTTGGTAGCCACAATAAAATATCTGAAGTTCAAGACTTATCTAAAAATAAATTGTGCCTATATTTCTTTTGAAATTATACCATCAGCTTTATGTATAGATTAAAAAGTGTATGCTATGAGAGTATTGATCTAAGAGGGAAATCAATATATTCCAAATTAATAATTTGTGACTGAATCATATGACTATATTCCTCTTTCAGATTGCAGTGAATATAGATACCAGTGGATATATAACAGTAAGATATATAAGTGGATATATAACCTTCCATTCACCTAAGGAAATATTTTACACCAGGACAGCATCTAATGTTGTTTTGGAAGAGGGGAATTTAATACAATATTTTTAGTGTGTCCTATAGGTAGATCATATTAGAAGAAGTAAGAACTCATCACAACAACGTATTAAGGAAGGATAGCACAATCAGAGCTTTTTACTGAAGAACTTAGGAAAAAAATGTTTCTTTAATCTACCCTGTAAAGAAATCCCTCAAAAAAAATTCTAATCAATGAATGCTCAGAACTAAAAGAATGAACTCATGAATGAATTTGACATAATAGAACAGCGCAGACTAGAAAATGGGGGGGGGAGGGCAAATCACCTATTTCTTGAAAGATAACTGGATATGCTTAGAGCTTTGCAGTTGGTAAATTAAGAGGGTTATGTGTAATTCTCTTTAGAAATAGTGTATTGTCTTGTTTTATTTGAATGTGTAATAAGCTGGATCATCTTGATACTCCTATAATTTCTGAAACCCAACTTTGCTATTTACAGAGGACAAATAGGTAAGACACAAACCCTTTGGAACACAAACTGTGTGTGTTTACATCTGTAACATAATTTCCAGATTGTAAGCCTATTTTCTGCTGTATTTGGAGTTTAAAAAAGAACAAAAAACATGCTGTAGGAATGGATAGTAATTGATTTAACATTTTCTTCTTAGAAAATGAAATATATGTACAAAAGAATCAAACCAAATCCGAGTTTAAAAGTCTTTCTCTTAAAATTGTTTACATTAATTAAATCATCTTTTGCTAGCAAGCATCTTAATGTAAGAGTTTATTCCAAATATATTTTTCCAACGTGTCGTGGCACTGAAATGAACCAGGTGTAAGAAGGAAGATTTTCTCAGACAAATCCTAGCTATATGATGCTGGATTATATATGAGCTTCCCACTTTTTTGGACCTAATATCTTTGATCAACAACCCCCTGTTGTCATAATGCTATAAAAGTTATACCAACAAATACAGTCTCTTTTGAAATGAGGAAGAATCTGAAATCTTACATGCATAATGATATATCCAGCCATGATTATACATTCATTGCATTATCACAGAATCACAGAATGATCAGGGTTGGAAGGGACCTTGAAAGATCATCTATTCCAACCCCCTTGACAGAACAGGATCACCTAGATAATATTCAGGAACATGTCCAGTTGGGTTTTGAATGTCTCCAGAGAAGGAGACTCCACAGCTTCTCTGGGCAGTCTGTTTCAGTGCTCTGTCACCCTCACAGTGAAAAAGGTTTTTCCTTATGTTCACATGGAATCTCCTATGCTCCATCTTGTACCCATTGCCTGAGAAGAGCCTGGATCCATCCTCCTGACACATCCTTTACATATTTATAGACGTTAATGAGGTTACCCCTCAGTCTCCTTCACACTAAAGAGACCCAGTTTCCTCAGACTTATGTGGAACTTATTCTCTCTGGAACCAATAGCAGAGGTTGGTTAGGCAAGATATTGTGTGTGAATGGAAGTCACCTACAAAGATGCCTTTCATTTCTCTCTGAGCTGCCAGAGTCTTAAGGGTATCTAATATTCTGCTCTGTAGGGGAAGGAGCTCACTCTCACATGTAAGTGCTGGACTTTCAGATGTGCAGAAAAAGGAGCTCAATTTTCAGTTAAGTACTCTTCTCTGAAGTGATTCATAATCTTAAAATAAAGGATTTTGTATGCCAGAGGTGTAATAGAAACAGCACAAAGCATTCCCAGTGAAGAGTGGGGAAAAAGACTTAATTCAAATAAGGAAATCAATGTTATCCTTGAAGTTTCTATTAGTTCATGGGTCAGCTTTAGCCCAGAGTCATTGCCAGACTTCTAGCACTCAAATTCCTTCTCTAAAACAGACTGTGCTCGTACGCTTTCTTAGTAAGAATAAAACTCAGCTGCCAGACTGGAACAAAAAGATAAGAACTTTCCACTTTTCTCAGCATTTTGACAAAACACTGCTGACCATTTAGCTTAAGGAGGAGATTTTTGAGCAGAGCTAGCAAACGCCAATAGCTAAAACATACTTAAAAATGGCTTAGAGACATTCAGGGACTTCAAGTGATCTGCTTTTAACACTGAGAGGAGAATGCAGTTTCATTTCTGTGCCTTCTGACATGAACAGGAACCCAAGGGTCCCTGCTCCATTAGCCTCCTGTGCTCAAACTGTTGGGTTTTTTGTGTATTGTATTTGCATCCAAGGGCAGTAATCAGGCCTGTGCTCATGATGTCTTGAGAACAGTGTTAACGGGTAGGGAGAAATGGCCTAGGAATTATTAGTCTAATCTAGTCACAACATAACTCTGTACTATGGCTAATACAGTAAGTGTGCTGTAGGCATTATTTTCCTCTTGTGATGTCCAGACTCCTCAAGTGAATACTGGGGACTGCACTCACCCAGTAAAGTCCTGTACACTTAAGTGCAGCATCTAAATACAGCAGGGTATTTCTCTGGAGGACTCGAGTCACTTCTCTCCTTAAGAAATTTCTCTTAGCACTTAAGACATGTCTATTAGAACAACATCATTTAGATCTTCAGAGCTAGGACTAGTGATGTGTTTAAAATGGGTGAGCTGACTCCCAGTGGTTTTTTGATACATATAATTTTAAAAATGATGCATTGATGTGTCTTAATGAACCACAGTTTATTCCATCTTGAATAAACTGAATGAAGTGAAATTCTCTGTCCACATAGAGTTAATACATGACAGCTGCTGCACTGTCAATCTACACTGCTGTGGTAAGTACTTATTACTGCCCAAGAAAGCAAATCCTTACGGTAACAAAGAACAGGAAAGTAGGAAAGGGAAAAAAAAATAGTCTTTGTGTGAGCAAGATAACACAGCCTAGGAGGGTAAGATTCAGTTCGAGATTAACGTATCCAACTCCACATCTAGGTGTTTAAACAGGCACATTAGGGGCTGAACTCTCACTTTCATGAATGGAGATCCACCCAATACAAGGGTACTTCTGCTAGCTCCAAAGCACATAGCTGGCCAGTTGAATCCTTCTCTAGGCTGATCTAACCCCTCACTGACTGTCACAGTAACTTAGGCACACAGCACGTGATCATTCCAGTTCAGATGTTGTAGTCCTGAATTGAATCTCACCTGGAGGATCACCATATTACTGATAAAATTGTTCAGGTGAAGTCTGCAAAACAGGCTGTTGGAGGTCCCAGAACCTTTCAGACACACACCTGTGCCTGGAATTGCCATTCAGGTTCTAAAAAAATAAAATAAAAGAAATCAGTACAGTTTTTGTCAGTATTTGACTGTTTGTTTTTTTTCTGCTTCCTTTTCACACTGACAGAAAAGAAAACGCTGACTTTCTCTTTGCTGTCAGAATCACACCTGCCCTGTTTTCCAGTTTTCTTTCTAGGGACTTGTAATCATAATAGATACACAACGATTGAGAAACTTGTACTTCTCCTTCCCATCATGAGTGAACCTTAAAGGAGTAAGTTACCTGCTATTAGAAGAATTAAGTAAAACAGAAACAGCTGCCTAGCCCCTGGAAATGAAGAGGACATAGGTCCTCTCATATTATTTTGATTTATTCATAGTTTTAATTAAAAATATATTCTGAATGTGAAAATACTTTTCCTGGTGGGAGCAGATTTGCTTTACTTTTTTATTTTTTTCTATCTCCCATTTAGCTGGGAAACAAGACCAGCAAAGACAAAGGACACAAAGGATTGTTCCCTCCTTTGCTTCAGCATGCAACTGAGAGAAACTCAGTGCCTCAACCGCACAAAGTGATAAATATCCACACTTTTGTTGAGGCATATTTATTTGAGCTGAAGTATCAACAAAGTGCTGAAGTATCGACAAACCTGATTTGGCAGGGGGGTTGGACTTGATGATCTCTTGAGGTCCCTTCCAACCCCTGCAATTCTGTGCTTCTGTGATCTATCTTCCTGCTTCCATCTTTGGTTTCTGAAGACTGTTTTCATCAGACATTTGCACATTCTTCAGCCAGCAAATTTTGTGGTTGGGGAATGAAGGAGCGAAAGGAAAACGATAAAACAATCTTCTTCCTTTAAAGACAAAATTGTTCAAATCTGTGATATTAAAGTAACTTTAAGTTTCAGAATGTCACTTCTCTGGAGCCATGTTTTTATCTGCTTTTATCTGGTAATTCTGTTTCAAATGTTAAAATAAGCCACTGTCTCCTCACATCTGACCAGGTACTCCTGTACTGTTGTGCTGCCCAGTGTCAGAAATATTCCACATGATGCAGTGAGGAATTTAGCACTAGGCATTAGGCACTGAACTGGTTTCATTATTCATATTTACTGCATTACTAACAGCTTTTCCAATATTGGAACACACTGAACAATTTCCACATACATACATGTTTGTAGAGAAAGACTCTATCATTCTAAAGGTAGCACAATACAAGAAGGACCTGAGAAAGGGAACAGGATTTTTTAAACAATAGTAATTCCAGATATCAGATCTTTACTATTTGACTTTTAACTGTTTTCTTACCTTTGCATTAGTTCCTGGGAGTCATTCAGAGTTTTGTTTGCACTCTCTTGGAGACCTCCGTCTTCCTGACAATGATACTTAACTTCTGGATTACATTTAAGTCTTTGGTATGACCACCAGAGAGGTGGTGGATACCCAGACCCTGGAGGTGTTCAAGGCCAGGTTGGATGGGGCACTGGGCAACCTTGTGTATATCCAGGCCTGGAGGTTGGTGGCCCTGCCTGTGACAGGGGAGTTGGAACTCTATGATCCTTGGGGTTCCTTCCAACCCAGACCATTCTATGATTCTATGCTTCTCCTCTCTGCTATTCACACTCCTTACACATACTAGTTTGAGAGCTGGAGCTTATAAAAAAGTTGGAAAATCCCTAGATAGCCACATATTGAGGACCAGTGATGGAATTCATAGCATAAGCACAGGTAAATGGAGTTTAATGACTTATAATTCAGGCATTACAGAATTCACAAGTTTTTAATAGCCTGGTCTGGGAATGTCAAACAGGCATGTTTCCCAACCGTTTTATCTGTCTCTGTCAGGAACGTATCCTTAAATGGAAGGAATAAAACAGTACCTATTTTATTTAGCTGACAGCAGCTTTCTTTTTTATTTTGTAAATAACTTGTTCCAAATCACCTGTTTTGCAGGCATCTTTTTCCTCACTGCTTTCATCCTGTATTTGCGATCCATTTCCGACGGCGTCTGCATTCGTTATCTTTATTATTGCCACATCTTTTGTGCTCTTTTATCTCTGCTCTGTTTGATTTCCTGCACCATTCTTCTCCCCAAAAAATCCTTTTATTTGCTTCAGCAATCACAGCCTCTCACATATACCCTCTTACATTCCCAAATTACTTTTCATTGCTCATGACTTTCCCAAGGGCCTTCCTCGCCTCCATGCACTCACCTCATTTATGCAGACTACACTGAAACAATACTCAGACAAACATCCAGGAGATCTCATCCTCTAGCAATGCAATGGGTGGGAAAGTCTCTTCTTCCAAGCATAAATCAGATAAGAAGCTCTCCTCCTAAGAGACTGTTTAAGTAGTGAACAATACCAGCAGAAATGAATTTACAGCACATTTTCTACTTTGACTAACACCCACCTGTGTCAGATACTTATCTTTGGAGAGGATGAATCATCCCCTGGAGAGTCTCTTTGCTCTCTGCTGTCTGTAGGTGGGAAACCAGATGATTATCTTAGAATAGCTGTCTCACAGAAGAAAAGGGAAAAAACAACAGGCAAAGCCCATCCCAAGGTGTTCAGCTTTGGTCTGTAAGACTGACTTTTAAACACCTGGTTTGTCAGGGTATAAATGTTGGAACAGGTATGTCACCACACACCATGTGTGAGGGTGAAAATATAAGTGAGTAGCAATTCTGCACTGTATTTCACACCCAAAGTCCTAGTAAATTTTAGTACTGCCCATTCCTCTGAGTGTTTCAGTGACAGCACAATGACTTCATTGTGGGACCAGCATCTGGCCAGTCTTCGTCACAGTCTGCTCCAGAGTCGGGATGATCTCCTCAGAGCTCTCAACAACTTTACTACTGCTTGCATTACTTCCACTCAAATCTGGGAGCTGTCAAAGTTCTGACAATGATGATACACAACAAAGTTCACTCCTTTTTTCAAATACATGATGTTAAGGATAAGAATTATTTATGACCAGCTTGCATGCAAATCAGTGAGGTTGCATTTGTTGCCCTCAGGAGTGACTGAAGTGACAAAGATGCACTTTGAAATATGTTTGAAATGTTGTATGCTGCTACTGCGCATTTTCACCATGCTCAAAATGAGAGGTCAATTGCAGACAGGCCAGAAAATAATGAGGTAGCTTCACCATTCACAAATATAGCTTACAACATGAACTTCTGACTACCTTTCACTGACAGCTGTACTATGGTAAATGAGTATGACAACAGAATCAGTAATATGCTATTTCACTCTGAATCCTGCACAAGGTCTTTCTTTTATGATAATTTTCTACTCTCTAGAAAAGAATATGTTATCTTCATCCAAAGGAAGCAGTATAGTGTGTTCCAATAAGCAGAAATCAGTATTAGAATATCAGAAAGCAAACTTCTGTTGTCTTTGAATGTAAAGACATGTTTGGGACTCAGGGTAACAAACTCCCCAAGTAAATGTCATCACAGTGTCAAAAGTAATGGCATACTGTGCTACACAGGGTACAGAAGAGGCTGAAAAGAAGCTCCAGCTTCGAGCATCAAAACTCTAGTGATGTCAGTAATTGACTTTTCTACATCTTGCCCTTATTTCGGAATGGTGCACTACAATTTTTTTATTGGATAGCAGTTTATAGACAGAGTTCTTCTACCATTTTGATTAGAGAGGGTATCCTCAAACATGGTAGTCTGTGCTTATAATTCACTGTGACAAACAGCTGAACCTCAAGAATTTTCTATTTTCACTAAGGAAGAAAGGCATGATACAGTTGGTTAGAGTTCATTTATCCTTTATGTAATGTAAATGTTTACATCATCTTAGCAACAGCATGAACAATCAAACCATGTCAGATTTGGAAGCAAGTTCCAGATGTTTTTCAAATCAAATATATTATGAAGAAAACAAGTAAAAAAAGGAGTTGTTCTTACATCCAAAATACCTCAAACAGAAGATCTGTTATCAGAGACAGTTTTTACTATCTGCAGAAGCATGACCTTGATTAAATGAACATAGAATGATATGTATATGTGAGGTGTCAAAACACGAGGTGGATATCTAGTAAGTGTTTTTAATGTTGCTAAAATTTTGGCAAAGACAACTTCTTTGAATCTGTTCAAAGAAGGACACAGTGTGGCAAATTCTATCAACAAAAAAGATTAAATATTTCTCCTTTATTCAAGCCTGCAAGAGCTTGTCTTTTGCACATGACCTATAAGAAAAACAACACGGTTTTTGGATCAATATATGTTAGTGTTGCAATAGCACTGACCGCCTTTAGCTATCATTGTCGTCTGTCAAATAAAAAAATGCTTAGTAATGATGTTACATATAATAATGCTTAGTAACAATTTGTTACATAAAGGGATTCAAAAAGCCCCCAAAACAGATTCAAGTAATATTTTCTCTTATTCTGCATAGGATGAGTGAGACTAAGAGAAATTATGTTACTCAAACAAATCAAGTGCTGCCGATACCACCCATGAATGCAAGCTTCATCTGGGCAGCCTGTTCCAGCACCTTACCACTCTCTTTGTAAAAAACTTCCCCCTAATATCCAACCTATCCTGCATTGAGCTCTCCATTCTACCAGATAGCTGAAATCAGACTTTCAACAACACATTCAGTGGCAATTTGCGTTTCTGTTGTTTGTCTCTTCTGTCTTACACTTGGGAACTTCATTTACAGTTTTATTTCCTGTTGTAATGTCCTTCATGCTGAAGGAGTTATCAAAATACTCCTCAATGATGTTTAAATTCCCTCAGTACTTTTTTCTACATAACCATTGAGATTCACAACCTTGCAAAAATATATTATTGTCTACTAATTGATTGTGATGTCTTTGGACTTCAGTGTTTATTCAATATTAAATTGCAGCAAAATGTTTCACTACAAATTAGGGAAACTGAACTTATGTTGCAGTAGAGTAGCTCATTTGTGTTTTGCTATGCTCAATTACTATGCAAAGGAAAAGAACAGTACTCCCAGTCTAGGAAACTGAGTAACGAATTGCAAAACATAAAATGCAAAAGAACATTTCACTGTAGGAAGAGGCTGAGCCTATGGGATTTCATACTGTTTAGCAACTTTGTGCATACCCTACTTCTGGTGTCTAGAAATGCTTGTCATGTCACAGGGCTCAGCGTGCTTTCCTCTCTTTCTACTGTCAAAATTAATTTGAAATAACCACTTTAGAGGATGCATGTCAATCTGAAATTGGGCCTTATCTATCACCACCTCTACCAGTCTGGAGAGAGTGGAAGTGGAAAGACAAGAGTGACTGAGATGAAGCATATGTAACTGAGCTCCAGACAAACAAGTTGAGGCATCACATGTGGTGATTTGCAGTTTCAGATGTGGGGGCTTCTTCCCCTCACCCACTCTCCCTCAACCCACTAGCGGTCCTGCACCATCCCTGCTTTATGCACAGCCCACCACATGGCAACAGGAAGAGTTCAAGCTGTAGCAGCTCATACGAGAGACATCTCAGTAGGACGTAAAAAGTAGTTTACTTTTAATTTTTAAGGATGTGGTACTAATTGTAAGATCAATTTCCCTTTAAATCAGCTAATCAGATGATTACCTCCTATCTCAGGGACTCTGTCCAGGTAAAAAATATGTTTAAATTTTACACAGTAAATTTTTTCCCCTTCTCTTTTTTATTTTACTCTCCTATTTTCTGCCATCTATCTTTTTATTCAACTAAATGGCACGGAATTATTAGCACTTACTACCTGGACAAAGAATGCGTTCTCTGTACAAAGAAAAAGCCCATAATGTTTCCTTTGAACAGCACAAGCTTTTTATCGTGCTGAAGTGGATACAGAAAGTTTCTCTGGTCAATTACTCACTCACCAGCAGCAACCACCACAACTGTGCTCTTTCAGAAACACATGAAGCTAACATGGGTAATAGAAAATGGATTTCCTTGTTCTGAAAAATGATCATAATGAATTTGAAATCTTAGTAGAATGGATAGCCCACAGACAGCACTTTCAACTAACCACTGGAAGAAGTATTATAAAAACAATAATAATCAGAGATCATTTCTACAGGAAGCAACCAAACCTGTTGCTTAAGGGCATGTGTCCCAGGCTGCCAAATGCACAAGATAATAAATTACTTTTCCAGACTGTGTCTTTATACACCACTGAAAGTCTTTTTATGACCTCTTTGTAGTGAACCACCTTTCCTTCAGGATTTATTTCAATATCTCTTTTCTGCTATTGCATTCATTCTGATACCCTGAAGGACACATAGTGTGTCAGGGTGATTCAAGAGGTCTATCACAGAATCACAGGAAAATCCACTGCTCAGAGCTCTGGGAGTCCATATGCTACTTGAAGAGTTGCTGACAATTACTAGTGAGTGCCAAAGGCTGTGCTTCCATTAGGATACATCAATGGTATCCTTTGCCTCTGCTTCTTGAGTTTTCCCTAAAGACCACAACAACAACAAAATCATTTATCTTTGCATATCTGTGAGCAATAAGACATAGGTCTGTCAAACTAGGACCAGCAAAGGGAGTGCAAGGACATCTACTTCAGTGCATGGCAATGACCTGCATTAACATCTCGAATGCTCATGCCTTTGCGATGTGTTTAGCATCTGTAAATTAATATATACTGCTACCTTAAAATAGAGGTACAAAGCTTAGTATTTTTTGGAAATTCTGACAATGCCTTTTATGAAAAGAGAAAAGGGAGTTTGAGATATTATAACTAGGATAAGTTAGAAATACATGTGTGACATGACTTAGAAATCACTGTACTAGGATAACTCTTTAAAAGGAGGGTTCCTTTTTAAGGTATTAATGCTTTTTTAAACATTGTTTACACTGAAACAATTGTCAGCTATGTTCATATAACATAGAGTCATTCTGTAAGCATGGCAGGGTGTAGGAATACTTAAAAAGAATGTAATAAAGGTAATGATTCAGGAAACCTAACATTATTTTGAAAAAGAAGTTAGACATTTGAACTGATGTGAATCACTTGAGTGAACTGTTGATAAGACATTAGACAAGCTAGCTGTTGGATTTGCAAGTTAATAGTCTTCATAACAAATACAATAGAGTGATAAACAGAATGTTTATATCAAAACTTGAATTATCACATCCTAGACAGAAGCGGCACATAGCATATATCATAAAGTCCTTTCATGCTAATGCTTAACATTTGTAAAATTCTCATATATGTACACACTCTGACATTATTAGCAAAATAAAAATACCTCTGAAGGCTCAGTGATGAACAGGTGTTTCATCCCTTAATGTCCACACCCAACTCAAAGATAGTGCATTCTAATTTGCATTTTACTAGAGGTCCAGCTGGGGTAAAAATACAACTTTGTTCTTGGCAAATAAAGAAAGATGGTAGGGAAGAAAATTTAAAGGGGTGATGAAAATAGATGGACTTATAAAGTGCTCAAAAAGAGGTTTTGAAAGACATCTCTGTTCGGTAGATGGTGACAAAGGGATTTGACAGGTTGGTCAGCTTGCAGAGCCAGTCAGCCTGCCAAGATCTGGCAGGACATATTAGTCATTGCTGTTCTCTTGTTCAGTAGGAATTACTCTCCAGAATAAATAATCAGATACATTATTTTGTAGCTCCCTCTGTGTGCTTAGTATCATAAAGGACACATACAACATGCTGAGAGCCATGCAAAACAGTTTATAAAGCAATGACCATGCTGGCCAAGTTTGTTTTATTTATGGCAAGGTACACAGCAGCTATTACAAAAGGAAGAGCTATTTAGCCAGCAGACAAGCTTCAGGCTTTGCACACAGAAAGGCTCAAGTGTGATTTCTGGGGGATGAACCAAAACATAACTTTGTGTGCTTTCCTAGAAAACAGCTGCAGCAAGAATGTGGTGACCAGTTCCAAGAAACGGAAGTGGGGGAAAAAATGTAAACCCAGTTAAGCCTCAAGACTTTAAGAAGTAGGTGCAAAACCCAGCCCTTCACAGACCCCCTTTGTGCTGTGACAAAATGCACCAAAGCTGGAGGAAGTAATCAATTGGTTTTACTTACAGTGTGAGTGACAATCTCTGCAAGGCACAGCATGTGCTGACCTCCCAGTGCACCTCCCAAGGGAGAGATCTTCAAGATATCTGACCTTACACAGATAGAGGGGAGTGCTTTGGCTCAGCTGTTTAATGGAGTGATACTAATTATTTTTTCCCTAAGCCTATGATATAACAGACTTAAGCTTCAGACATACCAAAAAAGCACTTTTTTCTTGCCATTCAATTTATGCATGACACCATCATACTGGAAATTAATTAAAAGAAGGATGAGATGTGTATGAAAAACAGCAAAACCAATTATAAGAGCAAGTCTCAAAGACATGAAGCACCATCTTATAACCATAGTGATGCAATGTACAAATATTTGTTATTCATGCAACCTACCCATTTTATTCACAGAACAGTTGGGAGCCCAGCTGATGAATAGTAACAATTCACACAAAAAGACTAGGGACTGCTGCTGGTATTGAGTAGAAAAGAGCATAAATGTCAGAAAATTATTAGAGATCAGTTGTTACTAACCCATCATTTTGTTATGCTTACATAGCTTGATCATAGTCACCCATCAAAGACAAAAATCAGTTCAATCTTAACTTCAGAGGAAAAAAAAAAGTGTGATAAAATCAACACAGAGTACTGTAATCCTGTATGCTCTAGGAGAATTCTGGTGGTCATCTAGTCCCAACCCTTCTTAAGGCAGGACCAGCTTCATCACCTCAGGTTGCTCAGGGTCTTGTACAGGTAGAAACTCCACAATCTCGCTAAGAAACCTATTCCAGTGCTTAGTGGAATTCTAGCTGTGATTTTTTTTTCCTTCTGGGTAGCTACAACCTGTGCCTATTGCCTTTTGTCTTTATATTGTATCTTTCATGTTCTCCAATGCAGTTGAGCAATTGATTGGAAATTGTATAATGGACTTCAATAAGATAGATTTCATTAAACTCAAAGAACTGGTAGGCAAAAAACTTGGAAAGCAAATTAAGAAAAACAAACCCCAAGAATTAAGGTTAAGGGCTGGCTATTCCTTTAAGTAATGACATTGAGGGTGCAAGCACAAGTTACCCTAATGCAGAATGCCATGTATAGAACAAATTGCATTAAGCTGTGAGTGCTATTCCACTAGCAGCAAGGGGCTGGGTGGGGAATAAAGCATGAAGGAGAAAGATAGCAAAAGGGTGCTGAGAAGACTGAAGTGATTAATGCCTTTTTGCATTTGCCTTGACTAAAAACATCATTTGTGAAAGACAGCTACCATCATAAACACTGAAGAGTAAATTCTCCCTCTACTTCAGAGCTCTACATAAGCTATATATAATTTGAATTTGTCTAAGACTGATGAGCATCATTATAAAACATTTAGAGAACTGACTGAAACAATCCCAAACAAAAACCACTGACAACTTTCTAAGTTCATGGAGAATAGATGTGGTTCAGAAAACTAAAAATGAGCAAATGTATTGGGAGTTTTAAAGAAAGAATAAAGGAGACTTAGATGCCAGCAAGCATAGAGTTTCTGGAAAAACATAGTAACAAATAATCAAACTAATTTATAGACACCTGGATGATGACAAGAAGTTATAAACCAGCCACTTTATAATTTGTAAATTTGATTTGAGGGCTCCATGAGAAAATAATAAGCTTTGTGGTTAAAGGAGAAGCAAAAGATGTTCTAGCTTCACTTGAAGATATTCTAGCTTCACTTGAGCAATGTTTGACAGTTTTACATGATATTCCCCAAAACAAGTTAGGAAAAAACCCCACCACATGTCATACTCAGATTTTGATGAGAGAGTATAAAGCTGTTAAGTATTAATTACTGGTTCTTTGTCAAAATTGAAGATGTGCCAGTAGAATTTTGAGTACTGCACATTGCTTCTGTTAAGGACTTGTACAGCAGAATATATCTATGAAGTTTACAGATGACATTGACCTGGGAGAAGATGAAAGAATGGGGTTAGAATTTAAGATGATCATGAACTTAGAATTGTTGCATTGTGTGGTCTTCAATAAAGTCCTGTGAATAGTGTCATGGTATGGATAGGCAGGGTGCATGTGCAGGAGAAGACTGGGTAATATTTCTGAAAGAAAATATTTAAACTTGATATTTAATCTCAATTGAAAACTAATCACAGAATCACTAGGTTGGAAAAGACCTTTGAGATCATTCAGTCCAACTGTACCTGTCCTCTACTAAACCATATCCCTGAGCACCTCATCTACCCATCTTCTAAATACATCCAGGGTCTGTGACTCAACCACTTCCCTGGGCAGCCTGTTCCAATGCCCAACAACCCTTTCTAATATCTAATCTGAACCTGCCCTGGTGCAGTTTGAGTCCATTCCCCTTTGTTCTGTCACCTGTTGCTTGGGTGAAGAGACCAATGCCCATCTCTCCACAACCTCCCTCCAAGTAATTGTAGGCAGCAATAAGGTCTCCCCTCAACCTCCTCTTCTCCAGGCTAAACCACCCCAGTTCCCTCAGCCAGTCCTCATAAGGTTTGCTGTTGGGAAAAAAAGGGAAGCGCTCTAACAGTATATACACACACACGTATACCTACAAGAATATAATGGATCAAATACAGCAGGCTGTATCAAATACAGCAGTATTTTCCTGTCTCAGCTTGAGTAGTTTGCCCAGTTACAGTTAATAATAAATATTCTCCAAAAAAAAAGTGGATCAGCTGTAAAGAGTTCAAAGAAATAAAATATAACCTGTGGAAAAAGGCTGAATTATTTAGACAGCTTAGTCTAGAGCAAAAGAATCTAGAGAACGTGTATCAGACTGTAACAACAAAAATAATAATCACTGCACCATATCTTTGAATGGATATGATATGAGGTAAGGATCTTAGCTGAAAGGTGGGGTACATTAAGAAAAGTGCAGCCAGAAGGTTGAGGAAGGTTATCTACGCCCTCTGCTCTGCCCTGATGAGGCAACATCTGGAGTCCTGTGTCCAGTTCTGGGCTCCCCAGTTCAAGAAAGACAGGGTACTACTGGAGAGAGTCCAGTGGAGGCCTACGAAGATAATGAGGGGACTGGAGCATCCCTTGTATGAGGAAAGGCTGAGGGAGCTGGGACTGTTTGGCCTGGAGAACAGAAGACTGAGAGGGGATCTCATCAATACTTATAAATACCTAAAGGGTGGATGGCAAGAGGATGGCGCCAGACTCTTCTCAATGGATCTCAGAGACAAGACAAGGGGACAAACTGGAACACAGGACGTTCCCCCTGAACATCAGGAAAAGCTTCTTTACTGTGAGGGTGACAGACTACTCGCACAGGCACTCTCTCCAACTGCCCAGAGAGGTTGTGGAGTTTCCTTCTCTAGAGATATTCAAAACCTGCCTGGGCACAGTCCAGTGCAACTGGCTATAGGTGATCCTGCTTTGGCAGGGGTGTTGAACTAGATGATCTCCAGAGGTCCCTTCCAAATCCCTGCTGTCTGTGATTCTGTGATGAGAAAAATCTCATAGGATGAATAATGAAGCATAGGAATAGGCCTGGAAAGGTTGAGAGAGACATCTCTGAAAGTCTTTAAGAGTAATAGGTTAGACAAATACTGATTAAGAATAATATAGACATGACAAACACCCTGGGGAATGAGATGAACAAAGTAACATCCATAGACATCATGCTGCCTAACTTTGCCTTAATGACTGAGAAAACCAAAATTAATGAGGCATTTATCATGTTCAAAGTATTTCAAACTATTATATATTACTTTCTAAAGTTTATTAAGGTGTTACTGCTGATGTTTACTGCACTGAATTATCAGAATAAAGTACTATTGAATAAAGACCAGTAGTGGCCAGGTTGGATGGGGCCCTGGGCAACCTCGTGTAGATCCAGGCCTGGAGGTTGGTGGCCCTGCCTGTGGCAGGGGGTTGGAACTGTATGATCCTTGATGTCCCTTCCAACCCAGACCATTCTAAGGACTTAAGTCTGGTTTCAGCCTTCTCAGAGAGCACAGAGAGGCAGTTTGGGATAGCTTGAACTTTCCCTTACAGGAAAATGATCTGATATCTATAGTAATTTACTATAAAAGGTCTATCCACTTCTTGAGTGCAGTAGCTAGTATATAATATTTGGGCTAAGATTTCCCTGTCTGACATGTATTTCTTTCATGCATAGAGCACAGCTGTGGGTCTGAGATCTGCTCCACACCCCAGAATACACTGTCACCTGGTAGCAGCAGTCTAATTTGAGAACATACAGTTCTAGTTGCTGCTCCAACTAGCATTTTTTTAGAGCAGGAGTGGATGTCGAGACCACAGAGGACCTGGATAGGGAGGGAAAGGTCTTGAACTTTCTCCGTCATGGGTGACAGTCTTTTGTAAAAGAGAAAAATGGGCAAAAGTGGGATGACAAGGCATCCTGTTTCCTAATGTATCTCTCTTTGTGGTGATTTAGGGTAGCTATGGAACACATCAGAAACAAAATACATGTTTGGAAGACCCCTGTACTACTTTAAGGGTATGTACAAGCCAGATGTCAACCCACAGCCCACACCAGCTGGGCAGAGGTGCTTCCAAGTGTGTCGAGACAGACCTGGGGCAGTTAAGTTTTCACATGAGATTTCAGACACATTCAGAGCCCTTATGAACAGCTTAGTGGCAGCACTGAGGACTCGATTTCACACTTAGAATTATATCTGCTTTGGTGGCTATAGCCTTTTGTTGATTTTTCCAAATCCAGTTGTACCAGGGTATATTTTATTGTCCTTTAAGTAACTATCCTGCAAAGATATTTCATTATCATTAATTCAGTGTGGGCTCTGAGAAATATCAAATGTAACAGATGATATAAAAAAAGGAATATTTTATATTCTATACAGTTTTATTAGTTGATATTAGTTGGCCTTTAGGTACAACCTCATTCAAACTTCTTTAAATAACTGCACTTTAGAAATTATTAAATGAGAAGACAAAAAAAAACCCTATTAAAAAGGCTATAAAGGCTAAGAAGTTTTTGATAGATACAAAACACAAAGATCAAGGCTGTCTTTGGTTATGTGTTACATATAGACAATAAATGCAAGATTATTTAGAGGGGAACCCTTCCCACTTCAGCACAAGACATTATTTGTGTTTGCTCATATACAGAATTTCAGTATTTTATAGTGTCTTCTCACCGTGTGTTCCATACAGTATTCAAACCTTTCTCTGAAGGCAGAGTCATTATTTTCCTCATGAGCTTTTGTGTGGTGCTTGTTTCAGTGTCTGAGGGCTCCATAAACTGTAGCCAGGCTTCTCAGCAATCTCTGGCATAAGCACAATCAAGCAGAAGGTCCAGAAATAACCTACAAAGACTTTAAAAAATAACGATGTGTCCTCTAGCTGTGGATATTATTGCAATAAGGTGGACTCATTGTAATATCATTTTTCAGAGACCTCATTAAATAAAATCTCCTTTGTTCCAAGTAAGTCACCCGGGTCCAGTGGGTTTCAGCTATTTCAGTGAGTTCCTAGAGCTTCTGTAAATGAGACCACAAGTTTTAACCAAAGACTTAAGGAATGGAACATCCAGATAAATGTTATTAAAAGAGTTATTTTATTTACTCTTTATCTTCCTGGGGACTGTGTCTACAGACATGGGCAGTAAATACTCCAGAGCAGACCTGCTTTAACTATGATACTATCCTCTCATTCTCTCTGTCTGCTCATTGTAACTTCCATTTCCTGCAAGACATGGTATAGTGATCCAAATTCTCAGCTATTTGCTTCTCGTTTCATACTCCAAAAACCTGATTCATGCGGTGAAAGACTGTGAGCCAACACCATACTCATTTAATAGCTGTTTAGCAGCTGTTCTCCTGATACCCGTCACAGGCTGGCAGACAGATCAGCCTTTCACAGATACCAATACCATTCCTCCTCCTTAGACTCCTTGTTACAATTTTCCTGGTGTCTGGCTTTTTTTCCTCTGCCCTTGAGGTTGTTTCCCTATGACTCCACATGGCCATTATGGTACAGGCTGGACAACAACTGTCTATGAAGGCACTCTGCAGCAAAGATCCTGAGTGTCCTGGAGCTGTACGCGAGCCAGCAGTGTGTCCTTGTAGCAGTGAAGGTCAACCATGTACTGGCAAGAGAGCACAGCCAGTGGATTGAGGGAAAAGTTTATTCCTATATATTCAACAGTTGTGAAACCACATCTGAAGTATTGTGTCCTCTTTGGTCCCTCCAGAACAACAGGGACACTGGCAAACAGATTGAGGCTACTGAAGGGCTACAAAACTGATTAGGGACTGAAGCATATGATATGGTATGATAGGAGAGGCTGAGGTCATTGGGTTTGTTTAGTCTGGAGAAGAGAAGGCTAAGGCACAGGCAGCGCTAATTGCTGTCTTCATTTTGGAAGAATTTATCTTGCATCAGTAAGTCACCAGCAGGTCTGGGGGAGGGGGGTCTTCCTTCCCCCCGGGGCTAGGTAGAAACCCGGAAAAGAATATTTGAAGTCAAGTAACTGCTGTTAGTCAAGGTAGCTGAAAATTTTTGTCCCAAATTATACCAAAAAACCAAACACTTTTTACAAGTGTTTTCCTCTCCCCCTCCGTCCTCTGTGATCTTTGCATGTTCTTGCATACAAGTGCAGTCACTAGTCACAGGTTACTGAAGCAGGGACTGAGACAACCTGTGATGCTTGCTTCACTCTCCAGGGAAATACTGCTGAGCACTTCCAAAGAAGCAGACAAGTGAATGGTCGGGATATTGGACCTGAAACAATCTATACCTGATAGGTTTATATAAATTGTGATGATGTCAGCTTTCTGTCATGCCTAAAGAATAGAGAAAAGAGAAAGAAAAAACTCCTGAATCTTCTGCAAACAAGGACATGGCATGTGTGGTCACATTTCTGAATCCAGCGATTCCTTAGAGTCACAGCACTGACAGTGAAAAGCTGCAGAATGCCTAAAACCCTCCTCAATTTCAAACTTTCAGTCTCAGTGAGCCCTTAGACATCCTTGCATCTTCACTGAGGGATTTCTTCTAGGGAATAACTATGGAAAAAATTACTGTCCAGCCCTTGGGACTCTAGAAAACACTGAGTGTTCTATGTGCACTGTCATAGAAAATTCTAAAGTGCACAAATCCAAAGTGTGGATGCTTACCTGTGTGTTTTCTGTGCATGAAACCAACACATAGCAGGACATTTTTTATGCAAAGATCTATTTTCCTTTGACTGATAGAGAAGGGAACGTAAGTCAGTGCTGTCAGTGAGAGAAGCACATGAGTTCTGTGCCATGTCCTCCAAAATTTCTGTTCCATCCACCATTCTAAATGATCCTGATGTATTCAGAAGTATTTCTCCTCTTAGAGCCTTGTGCTGTATAATTGTGTACTAAATCTTGAGCAGGGTATTTGTGGCTGTGCCTTGGACAAAATTTCTGGAGTACTGAGATGACTTAACCTGGACTCCTGAACAGAGCAATGTCTCATTGACAATACTACCATATTAGCACTTTATATGGATCAATGAGCTCCAGATTTATTTACACTCCTCAGAATGTTGTTTTGGGCTGTTTATATACAGCATCAGTAATATTCAATCCACTCTTGCAAGACAGTTCTCAGAATCCCATGGACTGGAAAAAAGTAGGGATTCTGCAAGCCTGGATGTCACATAAATCAAATAAAAATTGCAGTGAGCAGGGTCCATGGTTGTACCCCTGATTTCTTGGTACGAGCAAAAAAATGATGCTGTAACACTTCTGAAATTTCTATCCAAGGAAGACTTTTTACAATGAGGAAAAGGTGAAACCTCTATAAAATTGATACTCCTTGAAAGTACATGGTACAGTCCCACTAGCAACTGAAAAAGGAACCTACAATGCAGACATTGAGTAAGTGTAATGTTATATATTCTTGGTGCACTGTTTGGTTTAGAATTAGAATCCTAAATCTAGATTAGTCCAGAGCTTCCAACCAGCATTATACTCAAGCCACAAGGAGGTGATCAAAAATATGGATATAAAACTTGCATGGAAATAGTAACTCAACTCTTCTCCTCAGATGAAAGACAATATTTTTTGCACTATTTCTACCCTTGTGCATTGTTCCTCCCAGGATGGCTACTACAGCAGTGGCAATTCGTGGTTATTGCTACTATGGTTGTTAGAAAACTGCGAGGCAGGTGATGGGTCTCATGGTAAAACCTATGCAGAGAATTAGAGTCAATGGATCAAACAGAAATATCTAGAGATAACACATGTAAGTAGAAAAATCTATCATGTTTTTAAACTACTATCCTGAATTGAAAATATTGCAAAAAGGTAATAAGGATACATAGTTCTAAAATCAATGAACAAATCAGCAAATGAATGTAATTATAATGCATGGTAACATGTCTCAACTAAAGACTAACAAAAGATTTACCTTTATGTTCCAGCACACTAGAAATGGAATTCCTCAAGGTACTATCAAAGAACAGGTTCATTGAACATTGTCTCATTCCAGTGAATAAAGACTTCTCATTTATAAAAAAGAAAATCTGTCTAACACATTGGCAGTAAATATACATATGAAACTTTTACCATTATTACAGCCTTTAAGGCAAACTTATTGGAAACTGACTATCTAATAAAGAGATGGAGAGTCTTTTATGAGAATTACCTTGATATAGAAAAATAGTGTTAGCAGAATAAAAACTTCTGATTTAAAAAGATTGTGCAGTGTTTGAACAACACAGCAATGTGGTTAATAAACTTTAATTCAGAAGAATTAAAAATTTGCTGTGCAGTGTTTCTGCTATTCAATTTCTTTTTGATTGACAATTTGGAATTCGGCTTGTGGTAAAAAACAGGGTCAAATTATGTGCAGGTGAAAATGACAGGTGTAAGCATAGGGTGCAAAAATATGAATACGAAGTCAATTCCTGGACAAGGTTTATGTTACAAAATTACAAAAATAAAGAGTATAATTGAAAAATATATCTCAGTTGTCCACAGACACAGAGAAGTTACAATATAATACCCAATATAATTTATCACCTTTTTCATATTGTCAGATTTCCTCTTTTTTCTTCACACATTGTACAATGCCTTACCTTGGCATTTTTCAATTTCTTTTAAATTTAAGCTTAACTCTGAATTTCCTAGGTTTAGAATACTTGCTTTGGGGACAATGGTGGTTTGACTATGTAGTAAGTATCTACCCTAAATTAGACTAACACTGCACTTAGCAATAATGTACTTTTAAATTATGTATCATTTAGTTTTGGTGTAAAAATCAAGCTAATAAAAATCCCCCATGCTTTCTTAGATGAACAGTAAACAATAAATCAAAAAGAACCACTACTACAGGATTTTTCTTGTTCCTTGAAGATGTGAAGTCTCAAATTTAATTTTGGCTGTGAATTTTTGTCCCATTGTCTTCTACCTACTTTTGACTTGTTTTTTCAGCTTAGTGGGGCAGAATTTTTGGCTTCTGCCTCAAACAATCATAGAATCTTAGAATCATAGAATGCTTTGGGTTGGAAGGGACCTCAAAGATCATCTAGTTCCAACACCCTGCCATGGGCAGGAACACCTTCATTAGATCAGATTGCACAAAGCCTCATCAAATCTGTCCTGAAACACTTCCAGTGATGGGGCTTTTGCAACCTCTCTGGGCAACCTGTTCCAGTGTCTCATCACCTTCACAGTAAAGAATTTCTTCCTAACATCTAATCTAAACCTTCCCTCTTTCATCTTGAGGCCATTACCTCTTGTCCTATCACTACACTCCTTGGTGAACAGTCCCTCTCCAACCTTCTCGTAGGGCCGTTTTAAGTATGAACCAGTGTTAAGACAGAATTGTGTAAGACAGAATTGCTTGGGAAAACAGTATTTACTGCCTGGCAATATACACCAGATTCTCCTTGCCAGGTGCTCTTCCCAAAATTTTCCTGGGTAAATACCAGGGTTAATTTCTCTCTCTTTATAAATACACACACAGATAATCCACATGCTCCAATCTCAGGTCCTCTGCTATTCCCTGTGAACAGGCCTTAGAGCATAAATAGTTGTTTTTCTAATAGATTTATGCTAAAGCTTGTGACACATAAGTCTATACTGAGGAAAGCCAGAGTAAAGGGATATAGTTTGCCCTCTGTACACCACTAACTGAGAGAAAACAAGTGGTTCTACAGAAATGGAGCTGGTATCTGAGTAAAAACTACTTTGGGAAACTGTGGTGGTTGAGCCCTGGCTAAAGACCAGATGCCCACCAAAATCAGTCTATTGCTCCCCTTCTTAGTTGGACAGGGGAGAAAAAATATATGTTAAGCTGCTCAAGAGCCAAAATCATTAACAACGGGGGCAAAACAGACTCAGCACAGAGTGCTGAAGAGAAAGTTATCTAATTTACTACATTACACTTAAAAGAAACAGTGAAAAAAACAGAGTCAGGAGTGTAACCAACAATCTTGAAACAAATGCAACCAGGCAAACACTTTTCCCCACACCACTCCCTCCTTAGCAGGCTTTAGTTAGAAATTTGCTCCCTTCTTCCCTCCCGGTCACAGCCCAGGAGGGGCAGGGACTGGGGAAAATGGGGGTCTCGGTAACACCTTCCCCCCACCCCTCCATTCTAAAGCAGACTTCCTTTTAGCCATGATTTTGCTCCCTTCTTCCCCTCTCCTGCTCGCACCACA
The DNA here is from genome assembly GCA_027925045.1 of Hypotaenidia okinawae. Taxonomy (NCBI): domain Eukaryota; kingdom Metazoa; phylum Chordata; class Aves; order Gruiformes; family Rallidae; genus Hypotaenidia; species Hypotaenidia okinawae. Next base: position 87,853,461 of record BSDF01000003.1, read on the forward strand.
GGACAGGGTGGGGTGGCAGGGACTAGGAGATGGGGGCTTTGGTCAGTCCCTTGCAAGTTTGTTTCCTTCTCGGACGTGGTGGGGGCATCCATTCCACACAGCCTCCCCCTGCTGCACCATAGGATCTCACCCATGAGAGCCAGTCCTCCACTAACTTTCTCCAAGGCAAATCTCTTCCCACCGGGCTTCATCTCTGCTATGGAGGCAGCAATAAATCACAGTGTCTCTCAGTCCCAGTCCTCCACAGGGCTGTAGGCCTCCCCCAGCAAACCTGTTTGGCTCATCTCTGTAAGTCACTTGTGCTGGCAGGGGCTCATCCCAATGTAAGTCACAGCACCTTCTCTATTCCCCACCGGCTCCGTCCAGCGTGGAGCCTCTCCACCGGGCTGCGGGTGGGGCCTCGGCTTTTTCCAAATGGGCTTCTCCACGGGGCATCTTTCTCTCTGGCACCTGGGGGGCCTCCTCCCCCAGCCTTCCCGGCCTTTTGTGTCTGTCAACTGCTTACATTTATATGCAAATATATATCACAGTGCCCTTAATGGGCCAACATTGGGGTCTTGTTGGCACTCCATGTTCTCTGGTGGCAAAATGCATCTACTTTTTCTCCTAAATGTGATTCTCAGAAGCACTATCAGCAGGCCAGCAGAGGATTCCAGCAGCCATTTTCTGCAGCCCCTGGTCCTCTCTCTCTCAGCACCCAACTATGGAAAACTGCTACAGAAACAGAAAGGATGGATTCAGATCCATTCATGTGTATAGATATAGAATCATAGAATCACGTGGGCTGGAAGACAACTTCAAGTTCATCAAGTCCATCCACAGCCTAATCCTGCCTAGTCTAACTCTAGACCATGTCCTCAAGCACAACATCTACACACCTTTTAAATACCTCCAGGAATGGTGACTCCACCACTTCCCTGGGCAGCCTGTTCCAATATTTGACTACCTTTTCAGTAAAGAAATTCTTCCTGATATATAACCTGTATCTACCATGGTGTAATTTGAAGCCATTTCCTCTCATCCTATTGCTTGTTACCTGAGAGAAGAGACTCAACCCCCACCTCTATCCACCCACCTTGCAGGTAGTTGTAGAGAGCAATAAGGTCTCCCCTCGGCCTCCTTTTCTTAAGACTAAAAAGCCCCAGTTCCCTCAGCTGCTTCTCATAGGGCTTGTGCTCCAAACCCTTCACCAGCTTCATTGCCCTTCTCTGGACACACTCCAGCATCTCAATGTCCTTCTTGTAGTGACAAGCCCAAAAGGGGACACAGCACTTGAGGTGTGGTCTCACCACAGCTGAGTATAATGGGACAATCATTTCCCTACTCCTGCTGACCACACTATTCCTGATAACAGGCCAGGATACTGTTGGCCTTCTTGGCCACCTGGGCACATTAATAGCTAATGTTCAGTTGGCTGTCAACTAACACCCCAGGTCCTTTTCCTCCAGTCAGCTCTCCAGCCACTCTGCCCCAAGCCTGTAACATTGCCTGGGGTTATTGTGACTAAAGTGAAGGACACTGCATTTGGCCTTGTTGAACCCCATAAAGTTGGCCTCTGCCCATCGATTCAGTCTGTCTAGGTCCCTCTGCAGAGCCTTCCTGGGGCTAAGGTACATAGCCCCACCCATGGAGCAGAGGCTGAACCTCTGCTCTGATTCAGACTGAGTAGACTGAAAATCAGCAGGTGCCTCCCAGCACTGTCCACAAAGACAAGGAATTCTGTCTCTCTCATTTGCTTGCATTTGGTCACTGTTTCATTTGATAAAACAAGAGAAGGTGCCGACACATCCTCCCAGCCCTTACTGTCCTGAAGGCAATACTATCCTCTCCATACTAAGCCAAATGCATTTTCAAGAATGGGGAGAATCTCAAAAGGGTCACTTAAAAAAGAAAGACTCATGGTGAAAGCCCTCTGAGACCCTTTTAATAAAGGGAAAGTGTTAAAAGGAAAAATAAAATTATAAATAATTTTCATTTGTGATTTCATCTTGAAATACTTGCTGAATTCAGGATAGGTTTGAAACTGGTTTTAGCAGTTGTGAAATTAGGGAAGGAGGACAAAATATTCCCAAGTATATATCATATCATGCATCTTTTTCTTTTCCATGTCAGTGTGAATGCATTGATAGGGTCTGTTTGATGCCCATGACACAGAAAAACAAACTTTACTGGTCCAGAAATCACTGTTTTCAAAGAGTGAACCCATGAGAAGACAAAGGCAATGACTGCAGACCTGCTCGGGAGGGACAACAGATTGCACACCAGTCACTGGACCTGCAGCAAGGCATGTCATTACTCTATTGTCAGCACTGGCATGCAGTTCTAGGATGTGTATCAAATAGCTTAAACACAGCCCTTTTCCACTTTATGTACCTATTTTCCCTGTATTACAGTGTGCAGATGTGATGGGCAGGCTCTGAAGCTGCAGACTCACAGGCTGCCAGGCAGAGCTGCTGGGAAGCACAGATGGGCTAAAATCTAGAAAACTATCCTAAAAGTGGGATAAAATCTCATATGGGTCTTGCAATGCTGAATCTGCCTCCTGGAAAAAAGTGGTATCAGAAGAAAAAAACATGTCAGAGGAACATTTTTGTGGGAGTAACGAGTCTGGCCCAAAGTCTTCAGAAGTAGAAAGAGAAAAATCCACTCTTAAAATCAAGGGTTTCCATACTAAACAGCTGAGGGACCTATACGTCTAGCAAAAAGGAATTTGTTAATTCTTCTCCTCATTCAAAAGGAAAATATTTGATCTCATTAAAAAATGGTAATACGGTTTAAACTCAGGTTGTTTTCTAGATTTTTTAAGGAAACTTAAAGCAGCACTGCTGTTCTCCAAGAGTATCTCAAAGTGCATTAAAACATTGCAAAAAGCATTTTAACAGAGAATGAAGTGGATGTTTAAATCGCATGAAATGGAAGATCATTGTTCCTTATGAAATCATAGGAAACAATTATCTGAGACGATCTAGCAGCATACTTTCACTTATACCGGCACTGCTGAGAAGTTTACATACACAGTAGTTTGTCTTTATAGGAAACCTCAATTATCCAGTGCCTACTGGTTCACATATATTATTTTGCTTCCTGAAAAACTGGCAAAGATAACCACCTGGGAAGTTGAAAATAAATTTCAAATCCAAGCTGATATGTTTAAAGAGGTGGACGTTTTTAAAATTTTCCCTCTAGTTGAGTAACTGCAATTTTGAACGCAATTATTTTTCCCTGAGATCGCACTTGCAGATACGAGCTACAAGAAGCCTCTTTTAAAAGTCTTGCTTTGAATATGGATGAGTGAGGATCGTTTATACAACATGTATCTGAAGGTCATTTAATTTTTTTCAGAATTAACCCGTAACTCCTGGGAAATGACACTACATTCTAAATTAACGTCAAACACCCTACAGTGCTACTGAGAGAAGATTCAGCTCTGGCTGTAGAGGCTCTGTGCTATTATTACATTTCAGAAACTGTCTTCTGTTATGGCACAGGAACATGGCAGGAAGAAATACTAGCAGAGAAGCTGTAAATATGTAAACGTATATGGGAACAGCACCAGTTAAAACTAAAACACTCCATCTGAATACTCTTTTATTAATCACATTTTAATATTGCTAAACTAGTGAGTCTACTCGATTTGTTTAACTCAGAGAGTCTTGAAAAGTTTGAGCTGATTTTCCTTTACGTATCAACATTATATTTACATAAAAATTGCAAATGAGCCAGGCTGTAGCTTCTGCTTTTTGAGTTCTGTTTGGATAGTTAAACATGCGTTCCAGTTATGCACTGCAGTGCGTTTTTTCTGGCTGAGAAAACTTAGAGAAAACTACATCAATCTCTGTTTCAAAATTAACAACAACAAAAGCAAACAGCTCTAAAAAGCCCCGTGGAGATGCATCCGTCTGCCTGGGGTAAGAATAATCATGGAAAATACTGAACCGAAGCTATTTTGAAGAATCACTGTAACATGTAACAGAACAAAGATGTAAATGAAGTAGTTCATCGAACCCAGATGTTTTCTGCTTCCTCTCACTATATATTCATTGCAGTTTAATATTTTTCCTGAGGTATTTTTCATTTCAAATTGTTAACAACTTGAATTGTTTTGCAAAGGCAGATGCTGAATGATACATTCTGAACTATTAAGAATCGCAAGGATGGGTAAGACTGGATCTGAGCTTTCATTTCCCTTCATAATTGTGCAGAGTGGTGGCACTGAGGACATGTGTCATTGAAGCGCTTTGTTTAGTACTTTAGAGTACTGTAACAGAAACATTAAGGTGGCATGAACAGAGATTTTGTGGGGAGATCTGGATGTGGGAGCACCAGAAGAAACAGGAGAAGGGCTGTTAAGAGCTGTTCAAATTGATGGCATCCAGACAAGCAGGTCATGGACATCCCAGCAGAGCTATGTGCAGTTTCTCAGGGCAGCTAGAGATACAGGGACAGCCTATACCCAAGACTCAAACCACTAAGGGTTCCCATCTAGGTGGGAAGATAAAAAGCAGGCTGGAGCCCTTGGCTGCCTGGGAAAGGTAAGAAAGAATAGTGAAGAAATCCAGTGGACTCACAGAAGTGGGATGGACAGAGAAGCTAAAAAGTTTTGGCTTGTGCTTATGAGAAAGGAAGGAAAAAGTCAGTGCAGTAAGATTTTTTTTTAAATGAAATTACATATTCCTTTTGCACGTGTTCACATGGAGCTTGTAGCACCACTATATCATCATTATTTCCTGCAGCATAGACAAGGAGATCCTCCAGGTCCACAGAGCAGTAAGACCACCCCTCTCATGAAAGCAACAACAGCAACTGTCACTGAAGCTGCTTATGTTTCCAGGGAGAAGAGGTGGGTAAAGATACCAAGTGCTTAACTGAGGATTTCTCTCCATGAGAACAACATACAGCTTTTTAAAATGCTGCACTCTCCTAGGAAAAAAACCCCACATAATCACTGTCCAGCACAGCCCAGTTAATGTTGTTATGGACTTAACTGGGAGAGCAGCTAATGAAGAGTACTCATCTCTGTAACTCTGGTCAGTTAAAGTGCCTAGAGCAGTGCTGCACTGCAGAAGAGCTGAAGAACTGCCCGCAACCTTGCCATACTTTGCCTGGCTCTTGCTTCACATTCAAAAACCTGTATAAGCTGATTAACTGTATTTTGGATGCTAAAGAAATACCTATCTCTGTTTGGTGCATATATTTGTCAGGTATCATGGTATTCAGGCTTCATAGCAAGGACATTATTCTACTATTTGCCTATGGAGTGCCACACAAAGTGCTTATAAGTAAATAGAAACACCCTTTCCTTGGGACTAGTTTGAGATTAAGGCAAGCAGGGAGGTACCTTGTGTGTTAGCAGCAAAAGAGCCCCAAGAAGGATGTTTTTGACAGGCAGTCTTGGACCTACCACAGTGTCCCAAGGCTGCTGATGTACAGGTATAGGAGCAGGTATAGCATAGAACTTGAAATTTAGTTACATGATCATGTAGAATGGTCTTGGGGCAGGGGGGCAAGACAAGTCTGGTTTTCTCTCCTAGCAGAGGGCCTGTAACTCGAGGAAAAGGTAAAAGGCAAGAATTCGAGGACAGAACGGTATCACCCCACGGCTGCTCCCTCGGGCGAGCAGAGCCAAGGCGCGTCGCGTATCTCTTCGACAAAGAAAAACAGAGAGCTGAAATACGTCCATGGGCCCCTCACAAGGACATCAATTAGCACAGACTGATAGAGGCACTGCAAGCTTGCAAGATCCTTGCATTCCAGGCAAGAGGTGAAAATACATCATGAGGAAGACATACGGCCTTCCTCCCAGAGACCCCTGTCTGCGACCCTTACAAGGATCTGTGCAAGCACCAAGGACTGATAAGCTAATTAGCATGAGAAGTGAGAGTAGGCGGGTTCAGGTACTTAATATGTATAGGCGTTGATTGAATATTCATTGTTTTATTGTATAAATGTAAGATCGGTCTGCTACTTTGGGGTGCACGCTTGTGGAGGAAGGATCCCCCATGCATCTGCGTGCAATAAACATACCTACTTGATAACTTTCCAGTTATAGAGTCGATTTCCGTACGTCACTGCTGTCCTTAAAAACAGTGTATCTTCCCATGATGCCCCTGGTGCAGCAGCAGCAAGCAGTGGTCTGGTCCATGACTTTTCTGGAGCTGGCACCTTCCATGTTACAGCCTTTCCCCTGCCATCACCCTTCCAAAGCACCTCCTCCCTCCCACCACCCTCCCCACTCTCCTGTTGAGGCAGCAGGGACACTTATACAGCACCTCTACAAGGCAATTTAGGAGCAAACTGGTTGTTAATGGGCTTGAATGCACTGTGTGAATGCCCCATTTCTTTTCAATCAAAACATTTTATTCCTTCAGGGGGTTGCATTTAACATGATAGGGAGTTCAGTTACTCTGCAGCTAATAAATGTATACTACTACTCACCATTGTACTGAAAAAGTATACTTTGGTTGTTTTACATTTCAAGGCACACAGCACTTACTTTCCCCAGCCTGTTCTATATTCATTACATACTTACCTGTCCCCTGCTTCTCTGCATTATAGAGATGCTTACCATAAAATGCATTTCCTTGGATCCCAGTATCTTCAAAACACCTCAGGTATTTTCACAGAATCCATTTTATTTTCTTCCTAGTGAAGTTTATTAAAATATCTGCTGCTACAGGCTGTAGTATATGGAATGAAGCCGTAACTCATTCTTAACTACCTTTTTCCAGTCATGCTTCTGATAGTCAAATAAATTCAAACTCGCTTTTTTGAGTGCTGATTTTTGGACATGGTGTTTCCCTTATGAACCAGGGTCATTTCTTTAATGGACATCAGTATTCTTACAGGACAGGTGATTAAAAATTGCTTTTAGCCTCTCACAATCATATAATTATTAGTGCCTGGTGGGTAGCAGCAACAGCATTTCTGCAATACGCAGTACTTTTCTATTAAATTTTCCAGCACTTTAGCTTAATTATTCTCATTTTCTCTATTCTAATTTCCCTTTACTTACTACTGTAGCAAAGCAAGACCTAAGGTACTTGGCAACTTCCTTAAGGATTTCCATCCAGGGTTAATTAATCCATAACTCAGAGTATCACTTCTGAGCTACACTTCTGCAGTGAAGAAGCTGTGACCCAAACACCACACACATGCCTTGCAGGGGTGTAGTCAGTTGGGTTTCTGCTTCTCAAAGCCTGTGATTAACCAGTCTCCCTTTTGTGACCTCTTCTCTGTGCTCCCTGCATCAAACCCATGCACCACGTGACTGTCAGTGTATTTCCACCCACCTTTTCCATGCTGAATACCTCTGTTTTGGCTTCATACTCTGTGAGGGCAGTCTGTTCAGTCCATAATGGAGAAAGATGAGATACAACTTGATTACCATTACAGTAATAAAATACTAAGGGTACTAATTTCCTAAGAGAAAACCATAGGGAAAAACCCCAAACCAACTAATACCCAAATTAGACAAATTTTGACCAAAATGTCTCTATGTTTTTAAACAGAAAGGGCAACTTACAGATGGCTTCTCCATCCCCAGATGCCTCCTCATCAGTAGTGGATGCCTTCTGAAAGACTGCTTTAAATCAGACTGTTACCACGTGGCTCAGTATAAGGCAGCGTGTGAAATGCTCTGACTTCTGCAGCGAGGAGGCTAAACCAGGCAACGTCTTGAATCTACATGAACTATATAGAGTCCTAGCCTTTTTTTCAGAATCATTGATTGCATTGCTGGTTATCATGAGTTCTCCAGCCTGCTCATATCTTGGCTAAGCAGATTTATTTTTTTAAAAAGGAAATAAGTAATAACAACAACAAGGAAACAAAATTCCCAGTTTCTTTCCTGACTGTTGATTGAGAGGAGTTTTTCCCTCGCTATGTTTGAAAATATCAGAATTATTTTGAAGACAGTGTTAAAATAAGTAAGAAACAGAAGGGAAATTAAGGACATAGTTTAAGAAACCTCAAACTGTGTTTTTGCTTTGTTTCTGTTTTCTGTTAATTGTACTGACTGCAATTTTCATTAATGTGAGATAGCAGTAGCTAGGACACTTCTTGAAGACTGTTCAAGGGTTCTTTTCATTTCTGTTTACAACGACAGAAAATTGAAGCAAATGAAATATGATTTGGATAAGAGGCAGCCTGGATAGAAATAAACAGATATTGTATTCCCAGTACCTAGGTGACTTGGTTACCTTACAAGGTACAGAGAAAAGAGATCCATAACATGAGGAAATAAGAAACAGAAGCCAAAGGGGTGGAAAAAAAGAAAAATAAATAACATCAAGATCTGATATTGTTCCATACCTAGCATCGTTTATTTAGCTGTGCAAATTACTATTTTGACCTGATTGTTAACTTTCCCAAACAAATTGAAATGCATGTCATCTTTTTTTCTGTAGTTGTTTAAACTGTCAATGAATCAAGAAACTATGTCAAGGCAAATCACTGTATTTGTATTAGGTAGTTTATTTCTTTTGCTTTAGTACAAATAACTTTGGAGTATACTGACATCCAATATTCAAACATGCAATATAAATCTAATTTACAGTCTTTCACATTTCTAATGCATGGGAAATTTTAAACAGAGTGCAACAGTTTTTAAATATTTATAAAACCTCACAGGATTGTAAAATTATTGAATATTATAATTTGCTTCATACATAAACAGACTTGGTAAAAAGAGAGGAAAAAACCTGTAAAAGAGTTCTACCTCAAAGCTTTATCATTAAAGGTTGTATGAAAGCAGTTTTAATATTAAACAAAAAAAAAAAAGAGTTTATTAGAAAGGCACATGGAAGTTCTCGGAAGTGAGGACGTGCAGGCAATAAATGATCTAGAAAAATGGGCAGTCTGCAGGGACTCCACATTACAGCCTGGACTCATCTAACACCTGGGTGACTGAGGGTCTCCTGATGAGGAGTGAGCTCTGGGCATCCATGCTCCTGAGTGCAGGGACCTGAGACAAGAAGTTGCACCTCTAGGTCTGCTTCTTACCAAAAGCAGGACAGCTAAAGTCGCTGTGTTTTGTTCATGCCCTACAAACCAAACTACTTGGTAGTACAGGCACAGAGACAATCCTAAGCTTTTAAGTACACTCACTATATCATTAATTTGAGTAGTATTACAGTTTTTCCAGTTATAGGGTGACTTTGTATGGGAAATGTTGGAGAAGCAGGGTACCTGACATCCTTCTGATCTGTCTAGTGAAAACCAACCCCTGCTTCCTTTAAATCTTTTGGAAGAACAAAACAGCAATATCCCTTGCTCTCTTGTTTGAGAGAGGAGAGGAATCTTGGGGCATCAAGGGTGAAATGACAACTTAATGCAGCCTAATAGGAATGGGAAGAGGAACAGGATACATTTGCGTCTTTTTTCAGTATCTAAAGCACAAGCTGAGCTCGGTGAATAGAGGTCAGTATAGGCCAGTGAGATACTCATGCATCCCACTGATAAATTGCCTGTTTCCTATGCTCTGTCTAATACTTTATGATTTCAGAAGTGTGGTGGTTTGACCCTGGCTGGAAGCCAGATGCCCACCAAAGCCAATCTATCACTCCCCTTTTCAGCTGGACAGGGGAGAAAATATATTATTGAGATTCTTAGGAGTCCAGATAAGGACAGGGAGAGATCATTCCGCAATTAGCATCACCAGCAAAACAGACTCAGCACAGAATAAAGGAGAGAAACGTATCTAATTTATTAGACTTACACCCAGTGAAACCAGAGTTGGCTAGTGAGAAGTACAACCAGATCTTAAAGCACCTCCCCCACACCCCCTTCTTTGCAGACTCAACTTTATTCATGATTTCTCTCCCTTTCCCCCTGTCCCCACATTGTGGCACAGGAAGGGGCAGGGACTGGGGAATGGGGGTTTTGGTCAGTTCCTCATGATCTACTTTCCTTCTTAGTGTGTGTGGAGGGCATTCCTCACATCTTTCCCCTGCTGCACTGTGGGGTCCCACCCATGGCAGACAGTCCTTCAGGAACTTCTCCAACGTGAGTCCTTTCCCACGGGGCTTCAGCTCTTCACCAGCTGCCCCAGCGTGGGTCACTACTATGGGGTGCAGTTATAAATCATAGAATGCCTCTTGTCTCTCAGGCCCAGACAGCTCCAGCCTGGGCCTCTGTAGGGTCATCAGCCTCCCCCCAGCAAATCTGCTCCAGTGTGGATGTCTCTCTCTCTCATCTCTGTGTCTCTATCTCTCTCCACAGGTTGCAAGTGCTGGCAGAGGTGTGTTCCAATGCGGGTCACAATGTCTTCTGTATGTCTCCACCTGCTCCAGTGTGGTGCCTCTCCATGGGCTGCAGGTGGGGTCTCGGCCTTTTCCATGGGCTGCAGGGGGACACCTGCTCCACCATGGTCTTCTCCACATGCTACAGGGGAATCTCTCTCTGGTGTGCCTCCTCCCCCCTTCCTCCCTAACTGACCTTGGTGCCTGCACAGTTTCTTACATCCTCTCACTCCCTTCTCTGGTGGCAAAAAGTGGTTGCTTGTAGGTTTTTTTCTCCTAAATGCGATTCCCAGAGGCGCTGTGACCATCACTGATGGGCTTGGACATGGTCGGCATTGACTGTGGCCTTAAGCCAGCTGATATTTGTTCTCTGGGGCCTGCAGAGAGCTTCTGGATGCTGCTTGCAGAAACCACCCCTGTAGCTCCCTTTCTTCTCCACCAGAAACCCTACCATGCAAAACTACAATAAGAAGCTATTGAAAAACAGAAAGAAAGCTCACACTTTGACCCTTTTTTAGAAATAATAACACAAGGGTGACTGCACTGAATCAGGTCAATGGTGCCTCTAGTCCAGTACCCAACAGGAAATACCACTTTAACTGTGTAAGACCAGAACAGGAGTACAAGTATAACTTCTTTACGTACTGGAGTACCAAAATGAGATTTAGCAAAAAGAATGCCTAAAGATAATTCAAACTTCTGATCTGCCTCTCACCTTAAAGTTCAGTGTTGCAGTGTCTTCAGAAATAGAATGAAATGGGCAGAAGAAAAAGGCCTGTAACTAGGAATAAAAAGGAAATCAGTGCTCTGCCCCCAGGCAAACAGGAAAGATAATTTATATAATAAAACCAGAACACAATTGTGAGTTCCGAAGACCAGCATTGCCATCAATATTATGCTGTTGGGATACAAGTTCTCTAGACTTGCCTAAATGAACAGTAAGAGAAGAAGAAAACTTCTAAGAGCCTGTTTTCTTCTCTATGAGACAATTATCGATTGTGGTATTCAGCTCTTAAATTACCTAATAGAGTTAAACTTGATGTAAGAGCACAAGATTGTATTTACCAGGAATGTGTCTCAGGAGTAGGAGGAAAGGGCGGGGAGGCACTTGCAACTACATTTTCCCTCTAGCAGACCTTGTAGTTCAATTATAACTGGGAACCCCATGTTGTATAACATTACTTGCAAAATAAGAAGAGAAGTAGTAAATGGAAAGGTTGTGTTTACCACTACTCCATTAGTGAGCTGCAGCATTACTTACACACTGCCTGACTGGGCCAAGGGCAACAGAAAACTCATTAACAATTTTGTTCCAAACAAGGCTATGGCTGAAGCAGGCTGGGGGCCAGGGGTCTGCACAGGGTGGGGATGAAGCACTACCAACTAAAGGGAATCTTGGGATCTCAGAGATTTTATCTCATCTAGGAAGGCTTTGGGGAATTTGTTAAACCTTTGTTAACTTTAAAAACAATGCCTAGAAAAATAAAGGCAAGCCTATATTTTATTTTATCCCAGCAGTTGTATGGCAACTGATCTAGCAGTTCCATAAAAAAATCAGCTAAATAATCTGAAATGCTGCTGCCGGTCTAACATGTCTAGTGATATTAGTTGCAAGTAAAAGAACATGATACAAACCATTACACGAACAGTGGAGTCTGGCTGGCAGAAATAAAAGGAAAATGTATTTCCTGGCATAAAATTTAAAGAAGGACATAGATAACCAAGTGTCTCCCTTGACATCCTTTACCATCACATCATTGATCTTTTCCAAAAATACAGAACAATATGAATCTTTTACAATATCCTCAGTGTAGTTTCTTGCTCAGTGGTAATCCAAAGTGAAGTTTGTAAAGAGAAGCCAATATATGACCTGAAGCAGTCCTGTGCTTTGCCATTTTTATCAGTCTTCACACACAGACCTTTTAGACTTCTGCAATGAGAACTATCACTCAAATACCCAATTTATCATTCAAAAATATAAATCATACAGATGAACACAATACAGTACTCAAAAAGTCTACATCTTAAAGTGGAATCATTCTTGTCCTGCATAATATAAAATTCTTCTGAAGTTATCCAAAATAAAGAGGAAAAAATTACTATACCTGGAAAGCAGGGGCAGAGACTGCACAACCTCACATTCCACCTAGGCAGGAAAATTATATACTCCTCATTATAAGATGTAAATTATGTGCAAGATATTGAGAGATACTTCCATAGACTTTTTTAATATATATACAATCTTCTTGCATTTAGTTCAAAAAACCCTTAAAATTTTGTTAAAAGATACATGATAAAGGAGAAGTAAGAAATGCACTGTCTTATGATAAGAGCTATCACATATGGGAGAAAGACACTTCACAGACTAGAAAATCAAGAAACTAAAACCATGAGGAAGCCTCCAGTTAAATAATTTTGTTTGCATTTATAATAATTTCTCCTTCATTTCCTCCATCTGTCCATGGGACAGGATTTTTGGCTTGTCCATATGGACTATAACAACACTGAGATACTTGTTAAAAAATAATTAGGAGAAATCAAGCTTGGGGTAATAAAAGAAAAACTTTGAATTTATAAAGTTCACTCCTGGTTTAACATAAAGTGTCTACCATGTCGTTCAGTCTCTTAAGTTTCTGCAAGGCCTATTTGTGCTCAGTGACATGGCAGCCCTGACAAATTTAGACAAATGTAGTGAGTGCAGCAATCCTCAGGTTATGTCACGGACAGCCCCTGTATTTTTCTGCTGAGAAAAGCCTCGCTTTGTGAGGGCCCTGTGGTTTGCCATTGTACAGATTTGAGTAAGCTGCTGATGGGCAGCAGGATGATGCCAGCAAGGAGTTTGTCTTGGAAAAGCAGTATGTTTCCTGGGACACGCTAACTCAGAAACCACAACTGTTATGACCTCTGGCTTTTCATCACTTGCAGATGAGCAGCATCTTGCCACTGCAGACCTGTTAGGCAAAGGAAATATGGCATTTAGGCAACTTGGTATGTTGTACAGTTTGTATGGTGTTTGGGTGCCTTGCATACTGCAAGACCTGTTCAGAGATTTCTTGAAATTTAGGCAGATCTGTTTGGCTACAAAGTCACTAAAGCTGCATTCTCTTCACATCAATCCATACTTTTAAAAACAAGATGCCCTGGGAGATGCGTAAGCTTGTATTTAGAAGGTCTTTTCCATATTTCCTCCAGCAGAATGGGTTATTTTCAGTTCCTTTTGCATTTTTCATTCTCATCTATCTCTGATTTTTCCCTCTGAAGATTTTGTAGGCATATGTAACTACAGGGGACAAAGTCAAGAGCTGATTTTTTAGGAAGATTGAAGTCATCCACAAGCCAATACTGGTGAAGCATATGAGTTTTCCTTTATTTCCCCTTATGGGTCATTCAAAGTTTCCTTTGGAAATGGGTGCTTTGGCTGTGGCCTGATAAAGTCTTCTGGGCTTCTGGAGCACAGTGATGCCTCTGCCATTGACAGAAGTTCCTTCAGTACTTCCTTGCCCAGTTTCTTTTCCATCTTTTGATGTAAATCAGCACAATTTAATTCAGTTTTAAACAGAACAACTGGTTAACAACAGATGAGAATCCACCGTGCTCCACTTTAACTAAACCAGCTAGTAGTTCAAGTCTTTCTTGCCTAGCAATCATCAGAGACAGTTGTATAACCACTTCTTCAGTTAGATGCAAGCACACGATCAGAAGTCAAAGTTTCACTAAGAAAAATGACTATAAAAGCAGACTTCAGAATGATAATCCGTATGCTAAATTATGTAATGATGCTGAAATATGTATTCAAAGACCATTCCTGCATAAGAACAATAGCTGCTCAAACTCCCAGGGTAGAAAATGAATTGGATATGATTTTGTTATTGGGCCGTACCAATTATTTTTTTTCCAGTCTCTTAAATAGCATATACTGCCTATCACTGTCATTAAAAACATGCATTTTTAATAATCCTTAAGCCACTCTTTCTAGTCACTCTCCTTGAAGATGTATTAGGTAGTAACATGGGAACTTTGATCATATATCATTTAGTTAGTGAAAGAGAACTACTACACATGCTAATTTACTGTTTTCATTAAATGGAGCTGAACAGCATTAACACTGATGAGCTTAATGAAATGAATCTTACATCTCAGTGGATACTCCTGAGTTAAAGGCAAAAAAAAGTACCTGCAGATACAGGTTATTTCCACACTGAATTTTGAAAGAAAACAGCAGTCATGTGGCTCATGAACTCACACACAGAGAAAATTTCCATTAAAAAAAATTTCTTAAAAGAATTTATGTTTGGGTGGGATACAATTTGCTTTATCGGACAGAATAAAAACGCTGTGTTTCTGCTAAATTTTTCATTACTTTGTACCACTTATCCCAGAGCCTTGCAGTCACAGGGCTTTGAGTGTCTCTGTTCCCATTGTCCCATCTGTCTGACTGTTGCTGTGGACCCATCCCCAGGAACACAAAGTAATGTCACAAGACACGAAGAACTCCCTAGTGAGGGAAACAGGAGGGACAAATATGGTTCTCTCTGGTTATTGTCCCTTTTGCTTTTAGTCTGCATGTGTTAAACAGTGATGGATGCCTGCAAAAGGACTTGAGTGCTTCAGCTGTTATTTAAGTGGGACTTGCTTACTTGTGACTCAAATGGTGGATCTCCAGTGCTGCAGATTTACCTCCTGAAGGCCAATGGCTGGCTGTGTTTTCAGAATAATGCAACAATAAGGAATTCCTTCAACCTTTATCACTTACCCAAAATTCAAATTATTTTGAATTATTATTGAAATGTATTTTCTTCTGCCAGTTTAAAAGGCAGAGTTATATCAGCTGGAAATATATACAGATAAGGTAAGTGGAAGCAGATAAGTAGAAGGAGAGAAGCTAAGAAAAACCTCCCCAGTGCCTAACAATCAAGAGGCAAGAGGAGGAAGGGAAGAGGTGAATACCGGAGAGGATGGACTGGGTCCCTAGCTAGATTTGGAGTAACACATAATTCTTAATTGCACATGAGAAATTCCAAGCACTCATGAAAAAATGCAAATTCCTTGTCCTAAAGGCAAAGGTAAGACAGATCAGCCTTGCCTAAGAGTGCCAAGAGCTGGTCCAGGGAAAAGTATAAGAATTCAAGCTTTTACTTACGAATAATTCTTGCCTGTCAGTGATCTTCAGTGGAGGCATGATTCAGACTGTTTCTGACCTATCCAAGGCATGTGCTGGAAGCTGTCAGGGCTGAATTTTGTCACCAGTATCTCTCCTTATCTGCACGAAGGAGATCTGCGGAGGAGTCTGTATGAGAGGCAGCAGCTCTGCCTCTTAACTAATGTAAATTAATATAGCTTCATTATCTTTATAGAGCTGTGACAAATGTATATCAGCTGAAGATCTGGCTTATTCTGTCTTGTTCTGCTTCAATCAAACACACTGTTTATCTCCATTTTAATGCAAAACACCCTATTAAAGCCTTCATTTTGACACAAGTGGGCTGCATGAGTGAGAGAGAAAGCTGATAAGGTTCCCAACAGTTGGCAACAAGATCCTCAACTAATGAGTAAAAATTCTGAATCATGGTCCTGCTCTTCTGATGATGATTATTTCTAGTCATTGATGTCAGTAACGCAGGTCTCAGAGATGGGATGATTTGGGTAGGATGTGTTATGCTGCAGGAAGGACTTACAGACTGTGAGACCATCTCTGAATATCCATACAAGGAAACAGAAGCATTTATGACAAATCTTTGACCTGGACTGACATGAGCTGTGCAGCTACACAAGTTTAATACAGTTCTGTTCATTGCTGCATAGCCAGAATACCAATCTGTCCTCCTCCTGACCTCTTCCCAAAAAACAGGATGTCTTGCCACGAGGTGAGCGAAGCTAAGAGGGTGGGCTTGGGCAACCTGCTCCCAAGTGGGGCCCATGGCAACCACCAGAAAGAGTCAAACTGAGAATCCAACACATCAAACTCAGTCCCCTGGGCATCCAGTGAGAAGACCTGTGTGGTAAGGGGTCACCCCTTAGGCAGTTAGTTTGTGCATGAACCATACACAACATGCAGACATCCCATCCCGCATACAGTGTTTTGTTGTAAGGGCCAGGCTAAGTTATGTGTCAGGTTAATAACAGTCAGTTGTAAACAACATGTCAGTGTTTCCTTCTATTTTAAGATTCCTACATACTTTTCAAATCTGGGCTCCAAATCCCCTTTGCTTTTGAAGGAAGGACTCTCCCAGTTCTCATGTAAGAACAGCTCTCTCAGCCCTTTCTCTTTGGGAGAGGTAATCTGGCATCCTGCAGTCCCTCTTGGGCATGAATTGATTTGCTGAGCCTGCAGCACCATCATATTACCTGCCTGATGGGCTTGGTGAAGACAAAGCAGGTCCAGAAGGCAAGTTTTCCCCTTTCCAGTTCCACCAAAGATTATTGTCCTGTGTATTTTTTCAGTGTAAAACAAAACAGAAATACTTTACTGCAAGAGTCACCTCAGGTTTACATTTTCTTCTGGAATAGTGTTGGGGAGGGCATTCCCAATGAGGCGCAAGTAAATATTCAGCTGGCTCAATTGGTCCTAAATGCTTAGTGCGGCCCCTCTTCTTGGGTCTGCCCTAGCTCCTAGCACGAGACCTAGTGAAGCACAGGAGGCAACCAACTCTTCCACCACCATAGAAAGACAGGCAGTGACTGCTGATGCAGCACTGACATTGACTGAAGACTGAGTAAGGTTTCAGATGTGTAAAGTCTATGTTAGGATTTCAAGCATCACACACCATAGAAGAATCCAGGAATCCTGAAAAAATGACACCACCCAGTTGATATTTTTCAGCTATTTTTGAACTCCCTTCCTTTCCTTATTAACATTTTAAAGGTCAATTTCTTTGTTAACATGTAAAAGAGGATTTGCAAAGGTCTCATATCTATGTCCTATATGAGAAAACAGCTAGTGGTTTGCATGACTGATTCTGAGGTTGCTGCCATCTGCAATAATGTTCCAAATACCATGTCTCATTTCGGAAGAGATATGAGAGTCATAAATATGTGAGTAAGCGACATGAGAAATTTGACACATAAGGAGTAGCACTTTCTGCGCGATCTGAAACCTGATAGAATGAAAGCATATATTTTTAGTGCTAAAAGAGATTAATTAATTTCAGCATTCTGCAGAAATGGGGCCCACTGAAATTTACCTGACATAAAATTACAAAAAATTCCACATGTGGACAAAATAAATACATATTCACTTCAGACATTACCAATGATCTAAAATGAGGCTGGAACATAATGGAATTAGAATTGGGGCCAGAAAATACTTACAAGTAAGCCCAAAATATTTTTGAGATAGCCAATGAGTGCAATAGGAGTTTTTTTTCCAAGAAAGTAGATTAGTAGCAAAAATCTAAGAGAATTTTTCACAACAAATCTTTATAATTAGAAGAAAAAAAAAATTATTTCCCATAGCAAAACGGAGACCTACCATAGAGAGGATTACCCTCAAACCTTCTGGAATCTAGAATTCTCTGGTTTGACCCCTCAAACTGGATAAGAGTATGTCATTAAGAATATAGCTGCATTTGCTGAAGAAACAACCATAACATCAACAACAAAGCAGAAATAACAGTGAGTGTAGCCAATATGTGTGTGTTTGATTTCCATGTTTACAAACACCATCTGGAAAAGATTGATCCACAAAATGAAAGAATGGGGAAAAAAGTGTTTACTTCCCTGTATTATATTAACCTTGGGACTTTGTAAGGAGATGGGTTAAACTGAATGCAAGTTAAATTTTACAGCAGAGACACAAAACATAAACACAACACTAATGATGTGTGCTTGTACTATATCATATTGTGTGGTTTGGTCTCGTTCAGAGAAGCCTGAAGAAGCATGCCTGGATGGAACCTCAAATGGGCATCTGCCTGCCCTGTGGCTACTCTGGAGAGATGCATTTCTGGGCTGTTCAGAAACACATCCATTTGGTGAGACATTCAGCACTTCAGGCAGTTGATTCTAGTGGTTCACTACATCCACAGTCTGTTCAGCAACTTGGACGCAGATAACGCGTTATTCTTGTTTTTGAACAGCCTCGGATACTTGTAGACCATTATCACATGTCCTACAGTCCTTCACTCCATGGACTTAACAGTCTTCAGTTTGGCTGCTCTGTCCTTACAGACACATTGACTGAATTGTTCACTCTTCACACATTCACTCTTACTGTTCTTCTGTGAACATGTGTTAGTCCAAAACTTTCATGGAAATGGTGCTGAAAACCTGACCAAAGAGGCAGTAGAGGCCTTGGCATTACTAAGCAGTACCAAAGGATTTTTTTGCATGCTGGTTGTACTTGTAAATTTATAGAATATTTCCCTTTTCCAGTACCACGGACAGCTCAAAGTCCTTTATAATACTCACTGGAGAACTGGTCTGTTGAACAGAACAAAGTGCTTCATCTGGACAGGACCTACAGTGACCATCCAGTTTAACTGACTGACCACTACAAGGGTGACAGAAAGTTAAAGCATGTTATTAAGGGCATTGTCCAAATGCCTCAAACACTGACAGGCTTGGGGCATCGACCACCTCTCTAGGAAGATTGTTCCAGTGTTTGACCACCTCTCAGTAAAGAAATGCTTCCTAATGTCAAGTCTAAACCTTACCTGGTGTGACTTTGAACCATTCCTGGGTGTCCTATCACTGGATACCAGGCAGAACAGATCAACACTTCCCTCTCCTCATTTTCCTGCTCAGGAAGCTGTAGAGAGCAATGAAGTTGCCCCTCATCCTCCTTTTTTCCCAAATAGACAAACTCAGAGTCTTTAGCTGTTCCTCATAGGACTTTCCTTCCAACCCTTTCACTAGCTTTGTTGCCCTCCTCTGGACACATTTAGTACCTTCACATCCTTAAATGGTGGGGGCCAAAACTGCACACAGTATTCCCAATGAGGTCAGACCAGATCTGAACGCATGGGGATAATCACCTCTTTATGCTGTGTTTGATGCACCCCAGGATGCAGTTTGCCCTCTTGGCTGCCAGGGCACACTACTAGCTCACATTAATCACGCTGCTGACCAGCACTCACAGATCCCTTTCTGCAGGGCTGCTCTCCAGCCATGCCTCTCCCAGTCTATAATTGTGTTTGGTGTTACTGCATCAAAGGTGCAGAATCTAGCATTTGTTCTTATTAAATTTCACGTCATTAATGATTTCCCAATGCCTGTTCTATCTAGATAGGAGTCTGGAGTCCAGTGCTCCCCATTCCCTATTTGTTCACTTGATTATTCCTGCCTAGGTGTAGACTTTGCATTTGTCCTTATTGAATGTGCAGATTTTTTTCTGATTATTTTTCCATTTTCAGCTCTTTTCTGCCTAGCAGCAAAACTGTAGCACTTGTCTTTTTTTTACTATAAGCATCCTATCTATTCCTTTGAGCAGACTGCTAGTGAAAATGGACTAGAATAGAGTGAAGACAAAGACTTGAAGAACTGCATAAATATATCTTGCCCTTTTGTCAAGAAACCACTGAAAAGTATTTCTTGTGCACAATTTTGCACAGGTTAGGGTGGGTTCTTTCATCTAAACTATGATTTTGTAGCTGGCTTGCAAATATCATGTTAAACATTGTGAAAAGCCTTACTAAGAACCAAGGAATAAAAAGTTCACAGCTCCCTTTCCATCTACAAAAGTCACTGTAAAGAGAGTTACTGGATTTTTCAGGAACAAATTAGAAGAGAAGAGAATTGGTGGCAACTCATCTCATTATAATTTTCCAGTTACTTATGAATAAGTTGCTGAATTATTTTTTCCAGAATTTTTTTTGTATATTAAAGTTATGCTGAGTGGTACATAGCTCCCTTGCTTCTCTTATCACTCTTCTTCCCCCTAAAGAAAGGGTGTAAAGCAACAATCATGTCAATTTATGGCACTTCATCCATCCTTTGTGAATTCCCAGAGGTAGCTGCTCTGGCTCTCTGACCTTTTTAATTAGTGCTTTTTCTGTCAAAGAATGAAGTTCATGTGGTCTGAAAGAGATAAAAATATCTTATTTATCTTAGTATCTTATTTACCTCTAACCAAAGCAGAGGGTTTATTGCCAATATTAACTTTGCAAATCTCTCCTTCTTGCTGATTGTTCTACTGAAGATAGAAAGGTAACAGAGTCTACCTTGCTTAATAGTTAATTTAGAAAAGTGAACCTTGTAAAACACTTTTGATCCTTTATAAAATGTAATGATAGCAAATATTTCCTGAAGTTCAATTAGAAATTCAGGTTTCAAAAATCCAATACCACTCATAATTGCAAATGTTTTGGGCATGTAATGGAATGTATAATTGGCTATTGTATTTCCCTTAAATCCTGGTTAACCTCTCCCTGCTTCTAAATTAGAATAAAAGCAGACAGGCAGAATGAGAGTAATCTCAGAATACCAATATATGTTCTGAAACATGTTGCTGAAGATGCAACTTGCATGTTAAAATCAACACTTCAGTTGTGATACAGAATTTGAAAGAAGGAAATTAATTCAATAATGGTCATGAACTTTCATCTTCTTAAAGTGTTATTAAATGTACTCTTATTAAATGTTATGTAAATCATTATTCATTTTACACAGAACTGAAAACACTGTTATGCAGATATGCAGTGAGCACAGAAAAGACAAAATAATGGCTTTTCTTGCCATAGTTGAACTAGGAAAGGGGAACTGTGACATCTTTTGGTGAGTAGAAAGTTATTAAACCTGAGGGGAAAAATCAGCCCTAGATAAAACAAGCTTTCTGATCTAGCAACTTCTAAAAGGCAATTTGCACTTGATCTGACTCACATACTAAATAAATACAGTAGATGATTAACTCAGAGAGTAATTACTTTTTAAAGTCTTATTTTTGAAAGAACTGACACTCCCAGAACTAAACGAAATGTACTTTTAGAACTACACAAGTTGAAAATACCATTAGTTTGAATATTCTAGGCCATGGTATCCCCCTTCCCTATTTTTTATCAAGATCTTTCTTTGTGGCTCCAGAGGAAAAAATTAACTCCATTGATTGGACATTATTTTAGCCTTAATTCATAAAGGAATATAAGCACTTGTTCAATTCTCTTTAAAATCAATGAGGGTTGATTGTTTTGGTTCAGGATAGGTGTGTGTTAACCTCCTTTCATGAGTCACTCTCAGCCTTCAATAATTAAAGGACCCGAGAAGTAACTATTTCATATTTAACAGAAATAAGGAATACAGGCTACAGCTGTGAAAATACTTTATCTATTTATCTGAAGATTTGGGATTATTAGAATTAGCAGGAGCTAAAAAATGCTGTAAAACAGTAAAGGGGGAGAGGTAGAGAGAACAAGAGAGCAGCTCCTGTTCCTCACTGTTTAAGGTGTGATACAAACCAGTTATGGATGAATTGCTGCAGTTCCGTGTTTTATAAGGTACAAGGTATGAGGACTACAGGTCTGCACGGAACTCTTCTGAGGCATCTGCAGGGCCTCTGCATCTATCTGGATGTGAATCAGCTACCAAACAAGTACTGTCCCCAGAAAACAAACAAAATGCTATCTGCTAGATTACGTTACTCCTCCACTTAATACATCAAGAGGCAAAACAATAAAGCATGACAAAGTGCAGCACTTTAGGGACACTTGCAGTAGGAGGAGATATTGACAGTCAAGGTTAGGAAAGTAGAATAAAAACTTTTAAGGACACTTCACATATCCATTGAACTGGAAGGCTGGCGCTGCTCTACTTGCAGCTCTTGTCAAAGCTTGCACTGACTGCAGCAAGCTCAGAATTGGAGTTGAAGGCCCCAGTTGAGGAGAGCACTCAGCCAAATTCTTAAGTGTTTTGTTGACGAGGGCTAGGCTGAAGGATGTGCTTAATGTGCAGGTGCCAGTGCTCATAGAAACCCAATTGAAAATGCATATCCCACAAGGACTGCAGTGCAAAGTTTCACGTTTGCTTTCTGACAGCAGTTCTGCTGGTTGAACCTTCCTGTGCATGGTTTGCAAAAAAGACATCACAAACAGCAATGTGACAGTGACACAAGCAATAGTGTATCATTTAAATAAATACATTTGCTGGGCCTGCAACCCCAATCGAGACATATTCAAAGGAATACTGGGATCATGTGGCAAGATGAAAATGCTGTAAGTTGACTCTTCCTTTTTTATACTTGAACCAATACAGAGCATTCAGTACTACAAGGAAGTAATCTTTGTCCTCAGTTTCTAAACAGACTTTGGTTATGAAAAGCAGTTAGAAAGCTCATGTTGGACATAAGGGATCTGGAAGAAAAATGCATGTTAACTATGCCTTAGAAGTACAAAAGTACGTGGGCCACCTGAGCGCGTGTAAGGCTGTTTCAGTTTCCTTACCTTCTGTATGACATTAATTGCCCCAAAGATACAACCAGGAAGATGTGTCCTTAGGCAAGGACAAGAAGAGTATGCATTGCCTGCCTTCTTAACGTAACATTCAAACTAGGGCTCCTAAATTGTCACTTCTCAATAGCCATTGGCTAAAATATAGAGAAAGGGTCCAGGTTGCTGCAGTTATGGGAATGTACCCACTGCTGTTTGAAGAGCTACTTCACTACGCTGCAGTCAGACACCCTATTGTCTGCTCATTTTTCTCTTAGACTTAAACACAGGGCAAACACTGCTCTCACCATTGGCTCAGCTTCAACAAGAGAGGTGCTCTCACCCAACAGCTGATGCAGGGCATTAAACTACACTCCTGGAAAGAAGGGAATTGTCTAGGGTTGAAAAAGTCAAATCAAATGTAGTCAGATGTTCTTCATGGATAGGTTGGCCTATGTGAACCTTATGAAGTTCAACATGACCAAGTGCAAGGTCATGAATTATGGGTCAGGGTAATCCTGAGCACAGCCTCAGGCTAGGGAGAGAATGGATTGAGAGCATCTCTGAGAAGGACTTGGAGGTGCTGGTTGATAAGCTCAACATGACTCAGAAATATGTTCTTGCAGCCCAGAAAGCAGAAAGCTGGAACATCTTACCTCTGAAGGCAGTTTGAGAGTGCTTAGGCTTGTTCAGCCTGGAGAAGAGAAGTCTCAGGGGAGATCTGAGTCTTACAGTACCTGAAGGAGGCTATGGGAAAACTGGAGACTTTATAAGGACATGTAGTGATAGGACAAGGGGTAATGGCCTTAGGCTGAAGGAGGGGAGATTTAGATTAGATATACAGATGAAATTCTGAATTGTGTGTTGACATGCAGCAACAACTTTCCCAGAGAAGCTGTGGGTGCCCCCTCCCTGGCAGTGTTCAAGGCCAGGTTGGATGAGGTTTTGGGCAACCTGGTCTAGTGTAGGGTGTCCCTGCCCATGGCAAGGAGGTTGGAACTTGATGATCTTTAAGGTCCCTTCCAATGCACATATGAAATATTGGCATCATACAACACTTGTTCTGATACCATGTATGGGAGGATTGAAAAGGACTTTTGTAATGGAAATGCAAGATTAAGAGCTAATTTTTAGGCTCCCCATTTGCAATATGAAGCTTTTCCAACTAAGTACCAGGATTATCAAGTTCCTTGAAGGAATTATTTTCAAGAAAGCAGCTGCCAGTAGAAGAAATCTAATAAGATGGTGCCTTAACTTGTAAGATACATGATGCCTTTCTGCAGCTTAAGGGCAGTTACAAGTGTATTAAATTCATATTTTTGTACCCATTAATTTATCTTAGATCAAAGAAGTCAGCTAATAATATGCCCTTTGGTGCTATGCAATCATTTCTGTATCTTTCTACTATTAGATACGATGCTTTACTTAGAAAAAATACATTGCACACCCTACTGATTGTATAAACCTGGTGAGCCCTGATAAGAAGTATTATTTTTTCCTTTTTTTTGGGAAAGAATTAAAATCTATTTTGCATTTCTTTCTTGAAGGAACATATTTACTTCAAATCTTGAAAATACCTACCAGTTCAAGAAAGAAATACATTCACTTCTAGATATCTTCTTTGGATCTGTGATGATACAAGGCAGAGACATACAAGTTAATATATTATTTGATTGCAATTAAGTCAGCATTAATTTTTCAGCACTCTTGTTTAGGGAGATTACAGCTTCAACCTTCACAGTATGCTAACAGTAAGTCAGTTATATAAACTCCCAGCAACTTATCTTTAAAAGGTTAACTTTGAGCAGCTAGGCTGAGGCAAAAGATCTGTATATAGTCCAAATGTTGTCTCTCAGCTTTGAAGTTTGGGCTGGGCATTATTCTACTTTTTCTACAACTCAGTAGATCATCACAATAATCTCCAAAGAGCAAACATGCCAAATTGTAGAATCATAGAATGTGTAAGGTTGGAAGGGATCTTTAGAGGTCATCTATTCCAACCCCCTGCAGTAAGCAGGGACATCTTCACTAGATCAGGTTGCTCAGAGCCCCATCAAGCCTGACATTGAATATCTCCAGGGGTGGGGCCTCTATGGGAAACCTGTTCCAGCCATCTACCACCCTCAATATTGAACAACTTTTTCCCAATACCCAACCTAAATCTCCCCTTTTCTAGTTTAAAACCACCACCCCTTGTCCTATTGCTGCATGCCCTCATGAACAGTTCTTCCCCAGCTTTCTTATAAGCACAAGAAATCAAACAGTATTGCAGAGCAGTGCTGCTGAGCCAAAGATACATCAATAAAAGGGCGCAAAATAGAATTGCCAAAGAGATGTGGAATTCTTAATTGTTAGTCTTCTACATAACAAATATAAAAAGACTTTAGTGCCCCTTACAGGGTGAGGGTATTTTTCATTCTTCTCCTACATTTTGTTATCTGATGAGCTAAATTCATGTCCTCTGAGTTAGAGGTAGAGCAGACATGGTTCTGTTAGGAACTGATAGCCTCTTTCTTACATTCCTGTGAAATGTATCGTCATAGTGTCCAATCTTACATCTTCCAAACAAAAGGTTTTTTAACTTTTCTTTTTCATGTAGAGACAATTCCAGTTTCATGGAAAGGGTTTAAAAGCCTTAAGAACAACAAAACCTGTGTGTGAAACTTTATTACTGGTATGAAACTGAACTGCTCTGAGATGCACTGCTGGCTGAAGCTACTATGTTGAATCAAGTTAGTCTCATTTGAGAAAATGAGGATAAATTCTGTGAAGAATAAGGAAATGTGAACTGCATGTTAGCTTTTTGGTCTATGTTTGAAAGTGCTCAACACAGCTGGGGAGTTATGTACAACAGAAAAGGTAAAAATAAGAGCTCAAAAATATCTATCTTCACCAATGTCAAGCACCTTGAAAAGAAGATATGAAAGACAGGAAATGAAATTAGAAGCTTATTTTGGGCTTTACACAGGTCTTCACCAGCCTGCCCACGTGAGCTTCATTCATCAGGGTACTGCTGCAGTTGGTTCAGGTTTACCTCAGGTGCTGCTGTCATCAGTACTACTTACAGGGATCTTCATTTTGCTCCTACTCAACAAAACCAAAATGAAGTGTAGTCTAAGATGAGTCTCTGCAACTGAAGCCACTCATATTTTTCTACAGCTAAATTAAAGTTGTGCTACAGCTGCTGTGAGCTACAAGATGTCTTTACCACTTCAAGCGTCTGATTAGACGGTCATGGATAATTAGCAAGGGTAAAGCCTGAAATACCAGACAGGGAAAGCATAGCAAAGACACTTCCTTGGGAGGTATATTTGTGTCACTTTGTGTTAATAATTATATCCTCAGTACCTGCACACCTGGTTTATCTCTACAGCTTTTATCAAACCTTTCATCTCAGCACTACTCACTTTGCAGCCTAAAACATACTTCTTCGCCTGTGGAAGGTCAAATAAGGAAAAGGACACTGTAGGGCAGCTACTTGATTCGCTTATGTGTGTCCTCAGAGCCATCATTTGAGAAACAGCCGGCTCCTTTATGTGCCAAAAGTAGCTATTTGCCCCTTTTTGGAAGACCTGGAGACAGGCCAAAGATTTATAGAGATTATACTATAATGGTGGGATGGCTCTGTGGGCTGTTATCAGAAGAACACTTCTTGCAGCTGCTAACACACCCATTTGTAACAAAAAATGTCCTTGCTTTCAAATCAACTATACAGCATTATACACTAGAAGTAAAGACAAACCTGATGGACTTATATAGAAGAAGAAATACAAGAAGAAAAAATTGGAAGGAGTATTTACAGAGGTTGATTAAACTTGTTTTTTCTTCCAAACACAAGAAAATAAGACAAATGCCTTTTTGGTAGAGCTAGATCAAGAGACAATTCTGATACTTCTCCCTTCTCAGCTTGCACCAGCATGCTGAATTAACCAGGGCTTCAGCTAGAGGTTGCAGGAGTCAGGGATGGAGATTGCTGTTGCTCCCACAGTGGGATGCAGCTGCTTGTGCTGCTGACCCCACTGCACAAGTCTTCATTGGGATGCTTTCGTGAGCAAAACTCAACCTCTGTATACCCAAGTTAACTCTATGAATAGAATTAACCAAAGTGGTAACAGGGTAAAGTACTGCTATGGCTCAGAAACTAGTGGAGAGGAAAATGGAAATGAAAACCAGGAAACACTGCAGGAGCAAGTAGACAGTACTCAACATGACAAACTGAAGAAGCGTGCACTTCTGTTGAATAAGCATGCTCCCCCAAATCACCAAGTTAACAGGGCACACAAAACCTGAGGAGTTTCAAAAGAATGTAAAAGGTCCTTGCTAGAAAGTCAACAAAGACGAAGAGACAAGTGTGTGCCATTCAGACATTCATTAATGTCCTCAGTGATGAAACAGTGGTGGTAAGTTTTACCTTTTCCCACAAGGGTGAAATTTTAGAGAATGCAATCAGAATGCAAACTTACACACAGATCAGCTACAGAGAATTTTTGTATCAGCTCCAGCTCTAGCAGAAACATTTCAAAACACACCCACAAAGAAATGCACTGAGCAGAAAGAATTGAGGCTATCATTCAAAAAAATCCCTCGCTGCCAACTCTGATGAGTATCTTCATGAGACTGGGAAAAAAGGCCATGTCAGCTGCTAAGGGCAGAGTGTTAGGAAAGACAAAGACCTTCATGAGAAGGTAGAACAGATTGATGGACTCTAAAACATTCTTTCTTTCCCACTACTGAGAAATATTACAACTTTAAAATAATTTTTCCCCATTGCCCAAGGTTCTATTTTTGCTTTTCTACAGAATAAATAAATCTTACTGACTTCTGCAGTTGTTTTATTCTGCTGTAGGTCAAAGGAATCTCCCACCTTAACTTCTCCTTGTCACATCTACCTGACATTTCTTGAGAAGAGGAGTCTGCAAGGTCTAACACCTCTGTTTTGAAGCACAGCAACAACAGGCATGTAGGGTCACCTCTGTTCCCACATTGCTTTGGTTATGCTGTGCACCACATCCCTGAGGGTGGTCTGGATGTTTGCCTTGCTGTCCAGAAAAGAACACAAGTAGCTTAGGTAAAAACAAAAAGAGTGGTAGAAATGCATGGGTAAAAAAATGTTTAGGAGGGATAACTTGATTCTTGACAGCTCTCAGCTAGATAGAAAGCAGCCAGTTACTTTTGGGGCAAATCATAAAAATCATCATAAAATACTTCAGGTTGAAAGGACCCTCAGAGACATCTAGTGTAGCCCCCAACTGAAAGCAAGGCTAACTTCAGTGTCATGTTGGGCTGTTCAAGCCCTTGCTAAGTTTGGAACATTTCCGGGTGGTGGAGGCTCCACAGTGTCCTTGAGGGATATGCTCCAGTGTTTAGCCAACCTCTCTGAGAATATTTTTTACATATATGTAGTTGGAATTTGTCTGTCTTTTGTCCTTTCTTTGTGAACCTCTGAATAAGACCTGGATCTCCAGGCACTTTTCTGCAGAGCTTCTTCCAAAGAAGGTAATTCCCAGCCGGTGGTATTACATGGAGTTGTTCAGTCCCAAGAGAAGGAATTTGCATTTATCTTTGCTGAGTATCGTGACAACTGCTCTGGCAACTCCCAGAAATGGTTTTCAGAAGGTTTTGCTCCATAATCTTCCCATGGAATAATGTGAGGCTGTATGTTCTCTGGTTCCCTGTGCTTCCCCACTTTCCCTTTTTGAAGGCAAACACAACAGCACCTTTTTCTACTGTGCCAACAGTGCATTGCAGAGCATCTTCTGGTTACTGTGATAAAAAACACTCTCTTGATGGCTGCTCCATCAGCACCCATGGATGCATCCTAACTGTTACTCTTCTTTCTCTTGACAAACATAAGGTCTCTGGCTAAAAGTGCTGTTGCCACATTGATTACAGTGTTTCCTGTCTCCACTGAACTTTTATGTTTTTCAGGATTTGGCACAGGAGCTATCACTGTAAGGAAGGAAAAAAAAATCCTGCCCGGAATGTCAGATGCTGAACTGACATTTTATTCATTCAGAGCAAGCTTGGGTATTGATTATCATCATCTCCTGCAGAAATCTGAATCTCAGTCTTAAGTCTATTGCTTTCCTTTCATGTGTCATAACAAATTTAGGAAAGCTAGTTTGTAGAAGTAGGTCACAAGCAACAAGACCTGCCTTCGAGACACACAGCAGAGGAAATGTGGGTCAAAAAGCAAAAGTTGCAGGAAATTAATCACCAGGACTTTACACTGGGCAAAGAACATGCAGTGGTGAAAAATAAACAAAAAGCAGGAATGTACAAGGCTGATTGTCAGTAAGGAGTTAGCAGTTTGGAAACAAGTGATCTTCTTCTGCCTACCCAGAAGTAAGCTCCCAGATCAAGTGGGAAAACTGTCCTGGCCATATTTAAGGTGGGGTTTTTTTAGGAACTTATCTTCAACATTATATTTACAAAATTATTCCAGTAATCACAGACTAATTCTGAAGAAAAAAAGCAAACACGTTAGAGAAATAAAATTCTTATTTTGTCCAGTGACACTGAATCTTTTTCCAATTTGTCATGTGAACAGTTTCTTGGGCACTGACTGGTATGAACTATGGTGGGAAATTCATTTGAGCTATTGTAGTCTCTGTATCTTATTTCCACTTTTGGCACTGACTTTTTTTTTTTTTTTGGCTAGTGTTTGGTTTGGGTTTTTACATTTGGTTTGGGGATTTTTTAACTTTAAAGACCAAGGGATTCATATAGAGAGTAATTTTACATTGACATAGGTGATAACTTACAGCCTAAAAAGTTAAATATCTGTTTTCCTCATTGCACACAGGAAGAGTTTGATTTCTCAAGGGGTCTGGGGAAGGTTATAGAGGACTGTTCTTCCATTTGCAATGGGGCTTTCCAAATCCACTGCTGTTTTGAAGGTTAAGAAAAGGCATCCACATTACTGTACACAACACAGCACATACAGGCTTTCTGGGGACAGGCTTGGGAAGAGCCTGTCTCAGCAGATCAGCTTGATGCACAGGCACACACACACAACCTCTGCTCAGGCACAAGGGCTGAAGGGGCAGCTATTGGGCACTGAAGAGCAACCTCAGCCTTTCTGTTCTGTGTTAGCCAAAGATCCTTACACAGTAACACAAGTTAATTTACCTAGAGTCATCCAGGTTCCCTTTTCTTTTGAAGCAGGATGATCCCAGAACAGTCTAAATAAAACAGTTCTTAACACTTTCTTAAAACAGAAGAGGAAATTAACAATTATGGAAAGAATAACTCATAAATTAAAGAAGACAATGAAGTTGATGGGAGAGAAATCCAAATGAAATCAACTCTCAGTTCATGCTTGTGATGAACCTAACACTGAGCTAAGCAGATCCAGGTTTAGCAGAGTCAGCCTTCTACCCCTGATGGGAATTACATACTTACAGGACTGATTTGGGTCCAGAGTGTCTGTCAAACATGAGTGCAACAAACACAGTGGGCGTTGAACAGCCAAGTCAGAGCAGACAGCTCAAAACACCTTGGTCAGTTCACCACTGGGATGTCACATACGAAAGGACATTCAATACTTCTTCCTCTCATTTTATGGCTTGCTACAGAATAACAAAAATTGCTTTAGAACATAGCAACCTAAATAGCTTTGGAGGCCGATTAAATGCTTTATTACTGTGTCAGCTATTAAGTTATCTCAGGGTTACCCATGGCTTTATAAGTTTCAAATCAATAGGGATTATCTCAAATAACCTTTAAGGAGATGAGCAAGCCATGCAGCACTTGACTGAATGGTGCACATAAACCTTCCAGAAAACAGTTTTATCCCTTATTAACCTAGCAAAATCAGGACAGGCTGCCAAGGTATGCAGAGGTGAGCTTTTTAAAGCAGAAGAGGAGCATTGATTATCTGAGAACATTTTATTACGAGCAACGTAGTGACAACTAACATCACCCCAGTGAATTCAAGAAAGGTCACAGAAACCAAATGCCACAAAAGCAAAGGCATCTTGAAAAGGTGCCCTTGTCTCTCCACAGCCATCACCCAACATTTGTGCCCTGTGCAGAGCCTTTCATGCAAAAGCAAACATAGAGGCCAGTCACAGAGGGCTAGGGAAAGAAAAGGGACAGAGAATGAAGGCACTTCTGGACTGGGTAAAGAAGATTTTACAAGAAAATGGAAAGGACAGAGGGGTTACTAGGGTCTGTCGCAGTCTTGTACCCTTTGCGGTGCCCACACAGGATATCTGGAACTGTTGCTCAGACAGTGAAATGGTCTTGCAAGATCAATCAACTATTACATAACCATCAATTTTCCTTCCCCTCAAAATAGCTTAGCTGTGTCTGTTTAAAAACATAATTCCAAGGAGCAAATAAGCCAGACTAATTATTATGTTTTTATGCTAATACATGTAATATGTACTCTTCCAAAATTTTATGAACTTCTGTTGTGTTCCCCTCACGTTAGTGCTGCAAAGTTTTACAAGACAGTTGCAGACAAGCAGTTATTTTAATACTATTATATGTAAGAGAACCTGTCTTCTCATCCCCTCCATCCTTTTCCACATATATTTGTTCTTTACTTTGTATTTCCTACTCTAAATTCCCACGAGGTCTATATAACACCACAGGATAATAGTCACAGATTGATTTTTGTAAGGAGGCAGCAACAAAAAAACCCATCTAAAGCAAACCACATGGTCTTGAACAACTAGAGAAAAGGGATAGGAAAATGGGTAAGATTCCATAGGAATAATTTATTTAGATGAAAATATATATTAAATGAACACATGAATGGCAAGGAAAATATATGTGGGAAGACCTGAAGATTGTTTTGGTACAGGAAAGGTGGGACAGTTTTCAAAGGTTTTGGAAAGTACAAAGGAACAATTTGATTCTTCTGTCCATGATGGCCAGAAAAGAAGTAATGGCTTAATGTGCAGCAATAATGATTGGTGTTAAATACTGCAGTGAACTTTAAATTGCTAAGGAGAGTGAAAGCAGATAACCTGAGGGGCTGGTGCAGCCTCCATCACTGGGTGTTTTTAAGATCAGAAATAAGAAAGGACCTGCTTTAGATGGTGGCATGGGGTGGGTGCCACTCTGGCCTATCCCAGCCTACTTTGTCTGTGACTTCAGGTATGCCTTAACTACCTGAAAGGATAAATTGTTCCTTAGGAATACAGTGCAGAAATGGGAATCACTGCAAATGGAACTTAAAAAAAACCCAAAACAACCAAAAAATAGAATCTTCTGAGAGCATTCAAGTGGTCAAGTGATTGAAATGGGGATAGAAAAGTGAAATAAAAGAAAGTAAGGTGCTTTTATATCTTTACCTAAATGATTGCCAGGTTTGAGGGGGTACAGCTTCCAGAGTCAGCATTTATGAAAGCAGTGAAGAAGCGTGTTTGTTGTAACTGTGATCTTGTCCACCACTTATGGGCAGTGATAAAGGCCTTAAAGAATTTAAAAGAATTTCCATTTTCATTGTTAAAGATATCTCTAGACGTGTTCAGCTCCCAGAACTCAAAACGTGTTTATACCAAATTAATGCACAAAGTCACAGTATTAGACAAAGCATGAGAGGAGGAGTTGTCTGGGTAAATGAGAGAAAGGAGAAAGTGATGGGAGTGACAATTTACAAGTGTTTAGAGAAAAATAAGACTGTCAGAATTAATATTCCCTGTGTCTGTCTGCACATGAGCATGAGGTTCGGGACATGCAGAGAACAGCTTTTCTCTAAGCATTTATTTTTTATTCTGTGTGAATAAAGTAGCAAAGACACTTGGATAGCAGCTTGAAAATTATTAATCTTTTTTTTCTAACTATTGGCAACTTCAATCAAACGTTTTGCTATCATTTAACATAATATCTGCTAAGTTTGCGCCCAGTTCTTGTTTTGTTTTCTGAGCAGGGGCAACATCAGGTACTTCAGCTCCTCGGCACACCAGAGCAGTCAGACTGATAATTTTCATCCTCAACTCCTTATGAGTACACCTGAAATATCAATACCTCATTGCAAATATTCAACCTTAATTAGAAGAATAAAGCATGTCAAGCTCAAAAGCACTAGATGGAGACAGGATGATTTAGGCCCCCTCTCTTAATTAGGAACCACTTCAAGGAAAGAGGACTCTTTATGTGCTCAGAGTTAACTACATGTCTATGATCAGGGTTTACAGTATGACAGAAACCATAAGACCACTGTGCTAGGGCATGTTCAGGGCTACAACTCATTTCTTTAAAGCATCTCTTCCTATAACAGCTTATTGCAAGGGAGTGAATTAAAAATAAACAACACTGCCAAAACTAATTTCTGCACATTTAATTATTAAATCAAAGCAATTTTAGATCTCTGATGCTGAGTTAAATTTGGTATTGGTTAGAATGTCATTTATTAGATTCATCATGCTGCTTTAATACTCTGGTGCAATATACAGAAAGGAATATTCAAAGTCCTGAACCATCCCTGGCATGCAGCTTCCTTGCTATTTCATTAGCATTGGCCACTTAGAACATTTTAGTTAGAATAAATTTAGTGCTGTACTGATTTCCTCTGAATGTATTGCAGCCTGAGACTGACATTTCAGCTCTCAAGAGTCTGCAAAGAAGATCTGCATTTCATCAGCTCAGGTATTTCTTACAAGTAGACCACTTTGTGTCAGTCTAAATAGTTTTACTTGAGCCAATATATCCCTTTGGAATGAAGCTTTACAAAATGGAAAGAGTAGACAACCTTGAGATGAACACCTTTCCTTCCCACACCACTTAGTCATTCTCTCCTGGCATGGAGGTATAAACAGATGTGCTCAATTGTGCTGCCCCACGTGATGTTAATGCTTCAAGGCAAGAACCAAAGACAACGTGCCTGGAAAAGAGATGGCAGCTGTGACCGCTAAGGGCTTCTGAAAAGGAAATTTGCTGCAGAAACTTTCACTGGTGTGAAGCAGTGTCTTGCATCGACTTTGGGTTGTTTGCCAGTTTGAAGGAAGCAGTCGCATATGTTCTCGGGTATCAGAACAGATACTGCTGACATTTACACTACTGACCATGGTTTGATGACTTTTTATAGATACGGATGGATAATAAAATGCAAGAGTTTAAGTACATCTGAGTCATTTTTTATAGTCACATTATATAGTCATCGCATCCCATGAAAGATATAGTCCCCTCTCATATAGCTATTCATATTAAGGCTAAAAAACTGGCAACTTTGAGGCTTGGTCAAACTATTCAGGGGTCTCTGCTCCTGCATACACATTCACCAGATGTGGGCTCTGAGGGCAGCACACCAAGCCTACTGAATGACTTGCTGTGGTGTGCCAAAGCAGTAAAATGAAAGGTGCAGCACAAATCACAACAGCAGTAAAGACAGGGTGGCAATGAACTTCAACATTGACATAAATATACAGGAGGCACTAAAGCGGGCAGGAGTCAGTCCTCTGGACTGGCTCATACTTGTCCCAGAGCTCTGGAGGGTTTCAAATATGAAATTGCAAGGTCAATGTGTAACTTTCTGTGCACACAACTGACATGCCAGAGGACTGATGATACAACTCACATCTGTTGAAAGGACTATGCAGGGGACCCTGAGCACCAGACTCTCGAGACTGACTTTCAACTCTGGTGTGACAGTGGAGCCTGTAACAAAGGACATGAAGTACACAGACAGAGAGAGTCTTCTGGGAAGGAATCCTTGTGGCATCCGTATTTGCTCCACTAACAAGCTGATGAGTAGGACATCAATGAGTCAATAGATAATGGTGATCCAACAGATGGAATATCCTCTAAAACTCTCTGGAAAGGCTCTTGAAAAAAAATTATTCTGGGAACTAATAGGAATGAAGAAAAGATCCTTTCAGGGATTTTATGTTCCTATTGTTCTAGCAGCCAAGCTTCCCACAAAGCCCTGAAAATCTATCCCCTTAAATCTGCTGCTCTCTATATAACAGTGGAGACACAAATGCCACTACTTGTCTTTGGACCATCTAGAAAACAGCCCAACAAGAAACACGTCTTTTATCAGCAAAGCCAAGGACCTACAAAGTATAGAGAAACTAGCTGGAATCTCTACTCTAAATTTCTGAAAAATTTAAGTACCTTCCCATGATGCCTGTAATAAGCCATGTTTTCTCATTTCTATTTTTGTAAGCCATGAGCCTACATGAGAACTCAGCATCAACTTGGGAAAAATAAGGTATTGTTTTAAATGGTATAATCAGGCTTTCCTCTTGTTAATGCTGACAGGAAGTAGTATACCACCCCTGTTCCCCACAAGGATGTAAGCGTACCTGATAAGCAAATATCCTTTTACTGCACATTTTCCTTCTTTCTCTCCAAACCATATCCCATTTACTCCTTTTGCATTTCTCCTGAGAAACTGCTGTAACTGATCTTGTGACTTCAGTAATTCAGTTGTAGCAACTTCAGTTTTTACAACTGCCTAGTAGACAAATGCTCACTAGTATTCAGCACAGCTAACATCACCCACAGCTTTAACAAGTTATAGCAACTTGAAACGATGGGTAGAAAAAAGAATCCCTCATAATCTCCACTGCTCAGGAACAGATGGTTCCACAGAGCTCCTTCTATGCCCATCCTGGTTTAATCCAGTCCCACAGTGGCCTCCTTATATCAAGAGTCAAGACAGTATTTTACAGCAAGGAGGACGTGTTATTTCCTATATCTTCCCAGAAAGCCAGCACAATTCAAAGAGGAGGAGGTGGAACCAGATGTAAGGGATCAACCCCATATCTCAGGAGATTCCTCCATTCACAGCCTGCCTGTAGACAACACTGCCTCTCCTTTGCTCTTACTCTTTCTTTCCCCTTCTCAGGCAAGGCTGGGGCTAAGGAACCAACATGTGAGCACACAGAGAGCAGGGGCAGAGCTGTTTTGAGAAGTGATCGAGGCACATGAGGGTCTGTCAGCACTGATGTAGCAGTTAGAGAGATGGGAGGGGAAGCAATGATTTCCTATGGTAAGTGATAGTTTGCTAGTATGCGTAAGTTTGGCGTGGTAGAAGAGTCTGAACAAGGTGAAGTACTAGAATGAAGGTGTTCAGTGGCACAGAGACAAAAAGTTATGTGCAGAGGAACTATTCTCATTTTTCCTACTTACCTGAGAAACAAATTTGAGGAGTCCACTACTGTTTCAACGTGAGCACTCTGTCAGCCTTCAAGTCTTTAAGATGATTGTTTGGCAGCATGACTAATATTGAATTTCTTCTGCCTTTCACAAGCAAATACATGCTATTTTCCACTTATTACTCTCTCTTCATTGCTCCTCTAAAATCTATTTTCAAATAAAAATGTCATTTTTTCTTAATTCACTAAGAATTCAAACATGCATGTTATTTCATCAAAAAGAAGCCTGCCACAAAAATATCATTTCCAGGAGTTACATTTCTGAGATACTAATAGCAAATCTTGCCACAACTTTTTTTTTTTTGAGAAGTGAATGCTCAGTTATCTCAAGGCCATTGTGATATACTAGAAGTCTACCAACAAATAAAGGTTCCCATCCACACAGGCATAAATCCTTTACAAATAACAGAAACCAGGCAAGCATCTCAAGTTATGTAAGACTATGCCAGCAGTTCCATCCTTTGCAGTCAGAGGAAAGAAATAATGAGTGAAAACACATGTAAAAAACGCTAGACAAATCGCCCTCTAGAGATGTTCATCTATGCTGGTCATCTACAAAACACAGGCTGACAAGAAAACTAAATGTTGTTTCAATCTAGGAATGTCAGCCATACAGAAGACAATCACTGAGAGGTAGCTCTCCAGTTATAGAGATCTTCTGTTTGTTGCTTACTTGAGGCTGCTCTTCATCTTTGTATTTGTGAGAAGTGAACTGCAAAGGGAAGGAGGTTTCAACATCCTCCATGGCTAGGGTCTTGGGAGATGTGTGGGACTGCAGAGGAAATGAAAGTTCTCAGATAATCAGAGATCTATTCTAGAGCTAGTGGCACTTGGTGGTAAGTTATTTTTTCAGCGGTGAAAGGCAAAATTGGGCCTCTGCTGTTGCAGAGAGGCAGGCACATTCCCTTGCCTACAGCTGTACATGTTGTACATGTACATGCCTTGCTGCTTGTACATGTTTGTCAAGCAACAGATATAAAACATAGCGTCCCTGAAGACAATGAATTTGTGCTAGAAGACAAGAAATCTTACTTACAGAGCTATCTTTATGAGACAGAGCCAGGACAGTGTAGCTGAAAGTCCCAAGAGGTCTGGCCCTGGGCATTGTTCAGAGAGACGGGAGTCACATCTTCAGGGCAGCACCATGGTCATGCTGCGGGGACTTTTCTCACGGGTACAACTTCTAACAAAGGACACAAGATATTTACCAGAAAGAAGACACTTTCTAAACTAGCTCATTCCTGCTCTTTATCTTCCAAAAGGTCTTGGCAAGATGATAATCCAGATCATCCTCTGAAGTAAGGCAGTTTCTCAAGTCCGTGGGCTTCCAGCTCCCTCCAGGCTGGTGATGGCTGACATTGAAGATCACCTCCACACACCAGATAGTCTTACAGGGTCAAAATATTGTTCAGACTGAACCTGGAATGAGAGCTATTTGCTGTTCCACAGGGAGACACAGGCTGGACTTTTCCACTGTATCCTAAACAACTGCTAGCTATGACAAATTTTGGGCTTCAAGTCCAGAACCCACTAACAACTAAGATGCAATCCATCCCCACAATTAAAACACAAAAGAGAAATGGCATTCAACCCTGGGGATGCCGCTAGAAATACCACACCAAGTAATCCTCCAGTCATACAGCAGCTTCAGCAGCTGCTCCTGCATGGACCCACTTCCCTGAGCTCTGCAGTTTCTTCCTGCCTCTCCTCACTGCTGGCTTGCCCTGGCTGCTATTTCCCTCTGCAGAAAGCTGACAGGCAGTAGCAAGATTAGTGTCATTTGATTAGTGTGTAACTATAGAGATGAAGGATCATTTCAACTCATTAGTGGGCTGTAATTTCAAAACAAGGCCAGTAATGTGGCCATAGCCACCACCCCCCAAAAAAACCCAAAACAAAAAACCTAACTGTCATGGTTTCACCCCAGCTGTGGGCCGAGATCCATGCAGCTGCCTGCTCCTTAAAGTAAAAGAGCAGGGGAAGAGGGAAAAAGGGGGGAAACAAGGGAAGGGAAAAGGAAGGGGCAAATAACTCTAAAACCAAGAAACTGAGAGGCCCGTGGGTTGGGATAAGGATAGTTTACTAAGATAACAGAAAGATAAAATATAACAATGCTAACAGGACTTTAGAGCAAAAGAATATGAAACTCTTGATCCCCAATGCAGTTTCTCACCGAACCACACAACTCAGGCCGTACCACCCAGAGCTGTCCCGGAACCCGACCATCCCCCCAAGAAGCACGCATCCCACCACCGTCCCTCTTCATCCTCCCCTCAGCCAATAAGGTAAGAACAGTTTACTGACCTTATCAATCATGCACCACAAAAGGTGAACAATAACAGCCCACAACAAATTTCACTTACACCCAGTGATAACAGAGTACCGTATTGACCCTATGATGACACACAGTACTGCACCACACAAGGACAAAACAACCCAACACTCAGACTGCCCTAGAGGCACCCAGGAGCACCCCTCCCCTCACAGCCTCTTTTATGGAGAGTGATGCCAGGTGGTGTTGAAAACAGCCAGAGCTAACTCAGCTCACCTGGGGTAACTCAGCTCACCTGGGCTGGCTGCTTGGGGAGGTTGACTCTGGCCTGGCCAGAACTAGGACAACTGGTATTCAAAATAGTTTAAAAATGCCTTAACTTTTGAGATTGTTTCCATCAGAAATCATAAGGGTTGATTGTTCTTCTATTAGCTGAACTCCAGAGGCCCCTTCCAACCCGTATGAATCTGTGATTGTTTTTTTCAGTTTTGCAGAAATCGTATTAATCTCATCACATTAAAGCATTTTCCTTTTTTTTTTTTTTTTTTGAAAACAAAACACATACAGGTTCAGTGGTGCCACTACAAAACTATCCAGACAGGAACTCCACAGATTGCTGTAGTCAATGCACACGTAAGTGAGAAGCCAAAGTCTAAAATAAAACTGCAAGCCATTTTGAATACCAAGATTACTAAACCGCTACAGTTCTACTCCAACATACAAACTATATTTGCCATTTAACACAATTTTGCCTCTAACACAGTACCTAAGCTACAAGACCAGTTGGTTATAAGCCCCAACGGTTGCAATGCAATCCAATTTCAGGAAATACGAGGCAATTTCTCTCCAGCCAAGAAGCTCATCACATGCCCTACCTCAAGCTGTGCTGATGAGATCCCTGCAAACAGAATTTAGCCCGGGGCATATCTACATCCAAAGGGCCATGCAGACACCTGTAGCTTAGTGGTAGAGGTGTGATATCCCAGAGGGATTCAGACCTAATACAGACTAAAACAGGTCTCCTAAGCCTGCCTGTCATGTGCAGTGAAATGACTTACAGCACAACATAGGTGCGTTTTGAGTGCCACAGTTGTGAAGAAGCACTGACTGGTATTATTTCTTCTCAAGACTGGGAACAGTTGTAAATTCTTCAGCTCAAAGTTGCTGTCATCTAAGAAGTCATTCACTGTCAACGAGATCAAATAATATCCTAAATTTCTGCTAAAATACCTTTTTTTTACTTATCTATTTGATTTATTATTTCATTATACAGAAGTAAGTCTTGTTTATTGTGAGCGAAGATGACAGAATACAATTTTTATCTAATAATGGTAAAGTGAAAGGACTTAAACAGGTTTTTGCAGCTGAAATGTCTACTAAAATATTTATAGTGAAAAAATTCTCATGAATTCAATGTTGCTGTGAAAAAAATTCTCATGAATTCAATGCCACTGTTTTAGCATGCTGCTTTGGGAGGTTTTTTTGTTTTCCTTAGTATTAATAGATCCACATAATAAAGCTCAGAAGACTTTTTTTAGGAACAGTTTAAAGAAATGCCATAAAGTACTTGGTGAGCTTGCACCCATGTCATCACTTGAGGAATTCTTTCAATGCTACATGTGTTTATGAATGTACTTCAGAATTTGGTACATTGCAGGAAATTGTTCTAGCTCTTACAAAGGATGTAGTAGGTTGCTATAGTCAATAAGACTCTATTAAAGTAGACCAGAATATTACAAGAGAATTAAACCAAGAAACATGGTCTATTAAAAAAATAGCATCCGGCAAACTGAGCAGGGAGACGCTTGAAGTAATAAAATTATTTTGCAACTCCTTCCAGCAAGACTGGAATGATCCAGATATTGTAAATTCCTTAAATATCTCAGAAAGCAAGGGGGTGCAGGCAAAGAAGAGCAAACAAATCCTATGGCGTTTCTAGGAAGCTGCTGTAACTTTTGTTATCTAAAAGTGGAGTGCAGACCTTCAGGTTTTGGGTTTGTTTTGGGTTTTTTTTTTTGTTATAGAGCTTGTCATATTATGTTTCTTTTCAGATGTGTTTTAATTCACTCCTACTTTGTGGATACATCCCACCAAGAAGGACTCAGACCATCTTAGTGAGTTTCCCTGGACCCCTGCCAGATCTTCTCCATTTCTTTCCAGTTCTTCAGGTCAAAATAACTCTACATCAGTACTAATTCTGGTCCACAACCTGAGTATGCCTATAATACAAATTTCAATTAGATGAATTATGAATTAACCTTTAGGCAGCTTGTCCTTGTACAGGCATCAGAGCTTTGATCTCAGACAGCTACACTGGAAACAAAACAAAAAAACCAAGCCAGTTCTGATTTTTTTCTCTTTTTTTCTTATTCTTACCAGAGGAAAGAAAAGTAGTTTTTAAAAATAACACACTGGCTACATCTTTCATTAGGGACACAAGAAATCTTTCACAACCCAAGGATCACAAGTCCTGGCACATGATTTTTAACATTTTATTTAGAGCTTCTTGATTAACAACATTGTAAAGTTGGTACGCTAATCACTGTCTAGTGACAAGCATAAGTGATCTCTAATGTTTAGATACATCATCCTCTGAATGCTTTCAATCATGTCTTGCAATAGTTGAGTACAACTTGCAACATGAAAACACCTCTATATCGTAATTTATTCTCTCTTCCGTGCATCACATTATAAGTAAAATGCTTTTAAAGAATCCCCTGTCACTCACTGTTAGGGAACTAAGTGAAAGAGTCCAACTGTCCCCTTTGATCAAGATCAGAATAATACATCTTACCTCTAAGTTCTTAGATAAGAAAATCAGGGTTAGAATAAGTTACAGTTAATTGTTAATAAATAATTAAATAGGTAACTAAGCTAACAAATTTTATGAGGAAGGGAAAGTGGAAACATGTCTCAGTGATGGTTCTTTATGTAAACACTAGCTGGTTTGACCAAGACCCTTTGGTATGCTCTCTGCTATGTGTAAGGTAAATTAACCTTACATCTTCCTAATTATAATTTCATTCCTATTCATGTTGGAACCCTAAATATTTGTTAAGCCTCATGTTTTTCAAGACTTGTTAGATGATTTTTGGTCCACAGGATCTTTTGTAACCTATAGATACTCCATGTGCAAGGAAGTTTTAGTCATGATAATGCCAGCACTAGCAGGAACTGGAGTTCACCTGCTGCTATGCAATACGTGCTCATCTTCTTCCTTAAACACAGTCAGTACTGCCTGCATTTTGCACAGCATTCCTTTGTTGAGTTCAGGTGTCAAACACTGCCAAACAATGCATTTCAATATTACATTGATTGGTTCATGTAAAAGGATACTGAACTGGCTCCTCACCTGGTACGAGTCAAAGTACCATCTGGCCCATGGATAACAAGTCCTAGAATATAGTGTACAGATCTCCACAACAGTATAAGTGAACAGTACATGTGTATATATAAAATGTAGGTAGCTAACTTTTTAATGTACTATTTTAAATAACCCATGTACTTTGCTACTAGTTCACTCCAGTTGAAAATCCTAACAGTGCTTAGAAAACACTTTTAATGCTTTTGTGAATATCTGTGATGAAGACTGACATTCAGTATAAAACAAAGACACTTTCCTTGCTTTTGTTTTATTTGATTCTTTTTCCTCTAGATAACACACATGCTAGGTTACAGGGAAAAATGAGATTTTAAGGTAAAACAGGTAACCTATAGCTTATCGGCCCAGAAGTTCCCAGTTCTAACCCTGTCTCCTTTTTAAAAATATTTTTCATTCTACTTTTGAAAGATAATTAGCAGCTGCTATTGTTTTAGCTTGATTATAATACATTGTCTGAAAATGCTGACTCCTATGTTACAGGTTGAACGGTCAGAGACAGGGTATAGCTGGTGTTTGATCCCTTTAATCAAGGAGGCACCTACTCCATTTCAAGAGCACAGATTTATGTACCAGAAACCAAAGAACCTGCATTTTTAATTAGCCCTATGTAACACTTACACCAGTATTTGCAACATGATAATTCTGAATTCATCAAGTAAATGAGTCTTTCTGCTAGTGTCCATTCCTACTACATAAACATTGACATGCCTGTTAACTGATGTTATTTTTTTGAGAGAAAGGGTATTGAGCAAAGAATATGATAATTTTCTTCTCCCAATCCATCTCTACTAATGTGAATAAGCAATGACAACCGATTGTACTCCATACAGGAAACATGAATTGTGTTTTATTTGCCTGGACTCTTGGTAGCTGCACAGCGCAGGTGCTCTTTTAGACTTACCCAGCTGTGGCTGTTACATGGTCAGATGCTGCTTGTTTGGTATCATCACTGTTAACACACACAGCTGGTATACCTTCTATTCTGTAATGCATTTTCTGATGTACACCATATGCCAATTAACATCTCATAAATTACCTTGTTACTGTTGATCTGTATTCACTGTTTTGACTTAATTTCTCAATTTGATACACACCCAGCAAAGAGGGTTTGGGTTGGCAGTTGCTGTGGTGTGACTGACCCTGATGGGTCCTGCAGAATGGCTCGACTCCTAGAAAAAGGTGACTGCCTTGGCTACCAGGCTAGCCATTGTGGTGTAAGGAAGTGAATTTCCTACTCCTTTTGATTTTAAAAAGTATAAAGTGTGCCCCTCTGCCCTGTTTCCTGTAATTTGGTGGTTATGATAATCTTGAAGAACTACAGCAAGGAATATGGGGCATAAGAATAATATTGAACCCAAGATTTTTTTCTTTGAATATTCATCTTTTTGAATGTGCATAAAATCTAGGCAACACCACCAAATAGCTATCCTTTCAAAGAAAAGGGGGAGCCTTGCCCCATTGTTAATGAGTAATCATAGACACGCCCCAAAGAGTTTGCTACGCACAGGGTAACCAGAGAAGACAGAAGTGCCCCTGCCTAGGTAAGGACTTCAAAACACAGCCCTCTTCCTAGCCCCTTCAGACAGAGAGACAGTTTTAAACAACCCCTTGCTCAATGCTTTAGCCATTTGGATCCCATTCTGTCATGCCAGACGGTCCTCTTACAATGGTTATTATGGTTGTGTACCTAAGCATGCTTTGTCAGGATCAAAATCCAAATTACAGCATTACAGTATCTCAATATAGCACATCAATATTTAAGTCCTTTATTTGGTCTGTTCCTAATTTAGAGACATCTGGCTTAAAGGGAGCTGATTCTACTTCTGTTATAATGCTATTGGCTTCCACAGAGAGCAGCTGTTCCATTTTATTCCAGTCATCTCCAAATTTTTCCTAAAGTAGCCGTCCAATTCCTAGATCCTCTTGTTGTCTCAGATATTGGTGAATGAAGAAACAGCTGTGATAGCTGAGCGCCTCTGCATTTAGCACCTACTCCAGACACGTGGAGAAAACACTCTCTTTAGCATGCAAGGCAAAAGATAATACAAATTACTAGTGCTGCTGAAGATGCAAAAACTCTTACCGACTAGTACATTAGAGTGTGGTGGTAAAAGGGTTGAACAAATTAAACATCCTGAGAGAAAAGCTGGATCCATGTGCTGTCCCAATTATTCTGCATGAACCCTCGAAGAGAAGGAAAAGGAGCCCTCAAACATCACACACAGTCGAGACTGAAGTTATCTAGGATGGCAAAGGGTTGCCCAGTGTCTTGCAGGTGCTGGTATAGAACAGCTACCATAAGGCTGAGGGGTCCCTTCTCAGGGGTT
Organism: Hypotaenidia okinawae; assembly: GCA_027925045.1. Classification (NCBI taxonomy): domain Eukaryota; kingdom Metazoa; phylum Chordata; class Aves; order Gruiformes; family Rallidae; genus Hypotaenidia; species Hypotaenidia okinawae. The sequence goes on from BSDF01000003.1 coordinate 87,897,148, forward strand.
TTTTTTGGTTGGGTTTTTTTTTTAATGGGAATATAGGTTTGAGCTAATGTTCAAGCCATGGGTCCCAAAGTGATAAAAAAGTCAGGAAGGCTGGACTTTCAGATTTTTATCTGCAACATTTCCCTTTTTGTTTTATGTACCTGTGCTCTCCTCTAACTCTTGGTGACTCCGTAACTCACCTGCCTCAATTTAAAAACTATATTCCCTTTGCACTGCATACGGGATCTAGCTCTCTGAATCTACAGAAATAACAGTGGTTTAATTTTATCTTTAATACACTGATGTAATCTGTTACAAGTCCTTCCTCCCTAAGCTTTGCTCTTGTTTATGCACCTCATCTGAATAAGCTAAAAGATTAGTTAGTCACAGGATACTATTATTATTATTTTCTGCTGAGCACCTTCATTAGGCTCAGAATCTCAGACTCTGACTTTCATCCTAGAGTCCAATTACTAGGAAAGCTCTAGGAGGATTTCATAGCTCACAAATGCTTTTCCTTCATATCATTTTTACTACACAGAAGCCCATCCCCACCCTTGAAACCTTACTACAATTCTTCCTGTGTTTCCTTTGTCTGCTTTAACTGTGTCCTTGAGCACTTTAAGACTTGAAGTACTTCTCATCTCAACTGTTGCTCATCCTCTCTTAAAGCTTTCTCAGTAAGTAGATTGCATGTCAAGTGTCATATATTTTAAAATCCAGAAGTTGCACCTTATCAGTCGGTTTCCCCAGCCTTTGTGGTATTTTTATATTAAATTAAAACTTTTCCTCCTCCTCTGGACTCTGACCTCACTTGTACACTCTCCTCCAGGCTTATTCTACATATCTGATCTTGCCCTCCCCTCCGTCTCCTCTATTGCACCATACTATATATCCTGAAGAGTTTCTCCCTATCTGAACCTCTGTTTTATATTGGAAACCTGCTTTACTGTTTAGCCTTTGACACTGAAACACGTTTTACTTTCCCACTTGCCTCTCAACATGCAAGTTCCTTGTCACTAGCTCATTCCTGAAAGTTTCCACTGCTAACTCACCCTACTGTTCTGCTCCTTGCTGTATTCATATCCTGCCAGAAAGTTTTTGCTGGCATATGACTCCCATGCAGCACCCCAATCTACGTTGCCGTATGCATACAACACAAGGGCAGGATGTAAAATGCATGCATAACAAAACACATACTTCTTTTTTTATTGCTCAGGCAATTCTGTCCTAGTTTCTCTCTCTCATTAGCCAGACTGAAAATCATAGCATGGGATAGTAAATCCTCCCACTATGGCTACCAGAACAATGTGAATAAATCATCACGCTGGAACAAGTGACATTCACACAGCAAACCTGTATGAATTCTACACTATTCTGTGGAAAGAAAAAGCCACATTGTTTTCAGTCCAGGAAAATGGATTTTCCTGCAGCAGCCCTTCAATTTTACAGCAATGCAAGCTCTCTTTATTAGATTTCCATGATAGACTGCACGGTGTACCCAGTATTATTTTAAAACTCACCACAGAGCTAGTGCAAAAGTCCTTTGGGTCCTATGGTCATTTCTTAACCCATTCCCCCCTTTATTGAGAGTTTTAGTGAGAGTTTGGGATACACAATAAACATAAAGTGGGTTTTTTTACAGCACAGTGATTCTGCACCTTAAAAATCAGGCGGTGAACTCAAACATAAATAGGCGGGCTCTTGTGCGTGTACATTTTGCTGTAACTTGCTTCATTATTGAATCTCAGAGCTTTCATTACCACACAGGGCAATATTTCTGTTATTAAACTATATTTTTATGATTTAGAATACAAAATAAGTATCGCTTATATATTTGTTGTCTTCTGCGCAAACCCAATTAGGAAAAAAAAAAAAGCAGAGAACATATTATTCAAGGAAACAGAATCATAAAACCATCCTGTTGGGGAACGTATTCCAGTTTTAAGATCTGTGTTTTAAAAGGACAAATAGATTTTAGAAGCACTTTTAAAAGTACATTTGGTTATCGTGTGGGAAAGGGAAAACTATTGTTGTTTCTTCTTTGATTTTGTTTTAAGGATAAAGGAATTGTGAGAGATAATTACTGACCAATAGCTTTGCTTTTGTGAAACTATTATCCGGCCGCATTTCCCTCTCTGGTGTCGATTCACTCATGTGTCGCATCAGGACAAATTCCTCAGCTCAGAGAGACATCGGCCTCATTTAAGCCATGTACAATTGAACTACCTCCTGTAACTAATGAGTGGGCTTTGGATATTTTCCAGAAGAGTCTGTTCAGAGCCATTGCCAAGCCTGTATAATCATAAATTAGGAAAATCAACATCACCTCTCTTGCCAGGAACAGTGGAAGCCATGTAGGGCAGGGCATCTGAATTCAAGGGGCACTGGCAGACAATCTCATGCTGACTGAGCAGCAGGGGCTCAAGACAAAGCTGGCAGGCTGAGCTGCCCCCTGCCCTCCTCTGCCAGGGGCGACTCAGCTCATAACAGGAGCAGCAGAGGGTCTGCCAAATTAGCGCACAGCAGCCTGTGACCTCTTTTTTCCTCTGCCATCATTAAACAGCTGGTTTGTTCCATCTTTTCCTTGACTCAGAAGATGGTAGCTAGCTGTGGTGGTTTCCTGCAGCTTCTGGTGCTTGACTAGGTGTGGAAAAGGAGTTTGTAGTCAGACATGGGAGCTGCTGCCTCCCCAGATTAAATATAGGGCGGAGCCATCTCTGTTTTTCTTTTCTTACAAATTTGCTGCAGCACTACCACCTCCACTCCACTACCACCAAAATCATACCTTCTCATTAATCTTTAAACCACAACTTCCACAGAGGCATTAACAACAACAGAGAAACAGAAAAGGAAATTAATGTCAACTCAATGTCCCTAAGTCACAGACTCTTAGCTAAACGGTAGCACTTGAAAGTTGAGACTACAGTTACATGCAGTCACTAGAAAATGAAGACTACTGAACTAGATTTTCAGTAATTACAAACTCTTAAAAAATCCTGCTAAAAGTTTTGAAACAAAAAGATAATGTTTATTTGCTTTCCTTTGTATGGCTGACGTTATATTTTCCTTTTTAAATTAGACATCTTACAGTAGAAAGGCAAAATTATACATTTTCCTGTGACGAGGCAGAAAGGGTAAATGAAATTAAATGAATAAATGAGTTTCCTTATTGGAAATACCATCATTAGCTTAATGGAAATAAAGAAGCACAAGGACTTTTTTCAATTATAGTACACTGCTGGAATGTAACAAAGGCAGAGATATATAGGAGTAATGCTGAGATTCTGCACTATGGAAAGGTTTGGGGATCGTTGTTTGGTTTTGATACTTTCCTGTCTTCCCATGTCAGTCTACCTATTTACTCAACAGCAAGACAGCTTCCCTGGTGGCATGCATAGTAGGTACACACTTATTGTAAGAGTGCAGATGTTATTGTCATTTAGCTGTGAATTAATTTCTAAAGAAAGAAAACTTATTAAGCTACTCATCAGATATGAGCCTGTCCCTTTGTGAACTCCTGGAATTTCTGCAGGTTATGATATCGCTCACAAAATCCATGTAGCTCTTGCATGTTCACGTTTACATGAAGTGTAGTTTAAGGGGTTTGTGCTTTCTGTCTCTTATTTCAATACATTCACCAACAGAATGGTTTTCCTCTAAAAAGCCACCAGTTTGGCAACCATTCTAATGCACTTCATGCGTAACATTGTATAGAACAATTAGAAAAGCCTGTTTATTCTACTGCAAAACCTTTTTACTGCAGAAGGAAGGCAAATTGGTTAAGCTTTTGTGATTTCTGCCATTAAACTTGCTCCTATCAAAGTCTGATAAATAAAATATGTCAGTCTTACAATGCGAATGAGTTTTGCTCCAATAATCACACCACATCCCAGGTGGCACACGCTAGAAATGTTTCGAACCAAAAATTACCCAAACCTTTGGAAGATTACTATTTTCCCTAAGTTTACTGAATAAAAGATTAAGAAGTAAGATGTTGGTTTTAGGTGTGTTTTTCTAGGATTAGGAAGAAAAAATATGAGAGAAAGTTTTCTTACTTCAGACTGAATTTTCTGAACCTATTGAGAAAAAAAAAAGCCTTCTGTTTTGCTAGTGTAGGTTCTGTTCCCCAGCAATGACAAGAGGGGGGACTTAGAATTTAGAAATGAACATGAGTTGATTACCACTGCTACACCAATAACCTTTAAAACTTATATTTAGATCCTATTTTAAAATTCAGTTGTTAGTTTTGGGACCGGAACGGAAAAAATAAGTTATCTCTGGGTTTTTTGAGTTAAACCACATAGAGTTCTTTTAAACCCATTCTAGTAGTGCAAATTTTTGCAATTGAAATACAATTTAAACCATATAATCTATTGTGAGCTTTTGAAGCAATGTTGTATGTTTATGTAAAAATTATTCCAAATCTCTCTACTATCATGCTATTAGAGAAACTTGATGCCTTACAAAGTCTCCAGGGAATGCTTAATTATTCCCTCCAAGTAAATAACCATACTTACTCTTACGGAGTACCCTGTACCAGAACACTCCTTTCCCAGGGCACGATTTGTGGTTTCAGACTACTGGAGATCTTTGCCCAAATGATGGGCATTTGTGGTCTTTAGTTCATTTTTTATATTACGATGTTCTGATGTCTTTGAGGAGTTACAATGTTGTATTTCTTCTGCACACACATCACACTGACTGGTAATCAGAAAGGCAGGGATGCTCTTTATGTTAATGACCAAAGCTCTGCTTAAAATATGTCAGCACCAGATGTTAAGAGGAAACAAAATGCACATATCATTTCTTATTTCACACATGAAATATGTTTTAATTTTGTGTTTTAATATGTGTTTTAATTGTATGTCCTCCTATAACAACTTTACAACCCACCAAATGTAACACCTACCAAAAATTCCCAGTACTTTAAATTCCCTTTTTTTTTTCATAAACACATCAGAGTTTGGTTGAAATATTGGGAAGAAAAATATGGGGGCTGAAATAAATTATACAATTAATGTAAGAGTAAAGGATCAAAGCAGACTTAAAAATAAAATTAAAATTCTGACCTCTCACTCATACCCAAATGATGTTGCATGCATAATTTCATGAAAATCCTATTTAATTTCCCTGCATTTTTACGCCTTCAGTAAATCTACCATGGAGAGGCAATAAATAAAACATTTTGCCTGAATGTTTCCAATAAACTTGTCATATAAAGTCAGGAATAATATACCTGGAAAACATCAAATAATTGTTTCAGTGCTCAATAGCGCGTAAGGCCGGGTGTCCGGATTTGTTTTCTTGGAGGAAAAAAATATATATAATTCAGGGTTTCTCAAAAAGCATAAGCAAGCAAATGTGCTTGCATAATAATAAGAAAAATGTAGCTATTAATCAATTTGGGCTCCCATGGTATTTCACATTTACAGTGGCTATTTCCGAATTAGCACTGTTGCAAAACAGTAATTAGGAACAGCATTATCTTTATTGAATCACATATAGTAAAAGAGGCATAATTATGTGCAACACAAATAAGCCATGAACAATTGGGTAAAAGAAAATTCTGGCAGTTGGACTGAAAGGACAAAAGGGGATTTCCACTGAAGTTTGTTCTCTGGACCAATCTTATTTGAGAATATAAGTATTTTCCAGAGATACTGGAAGACGACAATGGAATCAGTGGACAATAGATGCAAAGTTGGGAAGCATTGTCAAAACAGAAGAATGTACCAAAATGAGCAGAATAGAGGAGGCCATACACCTGGGGAAACTGCATTAAGAATGAGGCTAACCAGCTGAAAATCACAGAGCAGGGGTATGTTAAAGGACTTTGACTCCGTCATAGGATAAATCAACTACCAAGTGGACATTGTTCTGGAAACGCAAGCATGTATCAGGGAAAGTACTGCTAAAAGAATGGAGCAGTATACATATCCCAGATGACTCTGGTGAAACCACATTTGGAGCCCTGTATATGTTCAAGAAAGATGAGCTTCAGCTGCAGAAATGAAAATGAAGGCTTTCAGGGTGACAGGAGGGAAAGAGAGCTCGATGTGCTGAGCTCGATGTGTTCTAGGATTATCTTAAGAGGATGAGGATGATATTTAGATAGGTTGAGCCCAGGACATTCATAGGTGATGGCTTTCTTATTAATTTTGGAAGGCAGACCTAATTTAGTCCACTTCCACAGGTTCCTAAAGAGACCCTACACATTACCATGTGCAACTTACAAGCCTGGAAGACCCCAGCTGATGCCAACCCATGCTCTCTGTATTTAACCACAGTGTATCTTCCCCTCAAAACATGTGACACTTTCTTACTTGTTTTTCATTACTGACTTCATAGTTAATTTGGGGGTGACAAAGTAGTAATTTAGAAGAATGGTTTAAGTAACTGAAGTTATTTGCTAAGTTATTGACAATCATGGAGTTAATGGTGTAATTTCAAAGATCAATTCTCTGCACAGCGATTATGATAAAAGGAAGAAGTGAATACCAATAACTGGGGCTAAATTGCTCTAAACTGTTCAGCTAATTAAAAATAAATAATGAATATATAAAATCAAAGACTGAGTAAATCAGCCAATGAATCAACAGTAATTTTCTCCTGAATTTTAACATTACCAAGTCACTGAACTAATACAGAGAATAAATCATTAGACTGACATAAAAATAAAAAATAATTGGGTTGTTTTTTATTAAGTCCCTCATGTATAGAGATACTGCCAGAAGATGTATTACATCCATTACTTCAGAAGACACAAAAGCCAAAAACCTGTCCATCCATCTCCTTCTTACCCAATAACTAACATCTGGTCTGTCACTGAGGCCTTGACTAAATAGCTGAAAAATCTCAATGTCCATTCTTAATGTTGCTCTTTGACTCATGGAGTTCACCCAAAAGGGCAGTGAGATAGATTTTGCTAATTGAAAAGAAATAATGAGATTAAAGCAGTTTGCCTTCATTCAAATCCTAAAATCTCACTGTGGCAAAAATGAGTTTTTCCTCATGCTTCCCTCACAGAAATTAACAGATGACTTAAAAATAGCGGTAACTCTTGCAAAATTAACAAATCTAGCAAATTTTATTTCATCTTAACTAAACTTATTAGATAACAGTGTAAATTAAAAGAGGGGGTGGGGAGGAGCATTCAGGACAGATAGATGTTTGAGGTCTGAGACCTTGCTTCAGTAGTGTTTTTCTTGACAGAATTTTTTAGGCACAAATGGGAGGAAAACTTAGAGGCCAAGGCAGGAGTGGAGCCAGAGGAGGGAGACAGCTGCATGGTCAAGCACAAGCCAAGGTCACTCGCCCCCTCCATTCCCCATCTCTTTCTCTCTCTCTTCCTCTTTCCCTCTCTCTCTCTCTCTCTCTCTTTTCCACCCTTTTCTCCTTTTTCCCCCCTTTTCCTGCACATTTGTTCCAAATAAAGCAGCCTTAACCTTGACTCCGTTTCGAGTCTTAATTCTGTTCTCCAAGAACTTAATTGAGAACTGATCAGGATAAAACACCTGACAATTGGACGTCACTCAGGGGTTAAGCCCAGATGTCCCCAGCCACCCAGAGCGACCTGAGGTTCGGTTGGAATGCAAGGGGGTTTAATCCCTGCCAAACTAAGTCTCATCCAGGTTGTGGATCGTGACAAGTACCTGTTAGGAAGAGCACAGAACTGCATGTGAAACTACAGGTACGCATACATTGTGGATGACTCAAAACTTGTCCTTGCCATGTGGGGCTCAGAGTCCAACCCAAAGAACTCCAGAAAACAGAGGTATTGGTCACCCAAGGCATTGGGATATTATAATGCCTGATAAATTGCACTTGGGTGGAAGCAGCAGCTTGGGATGTGTCAGTAATGGAAACACTCCTGTATCATTACTACATATAGCTATCTCTTGATGGAGACAGAGCTTTTATTGAATTTCAGGGAGTGCTGAGGATAATCTCCATCCTAGTAGTCTCAATATTGGACCTTGACACAACTCATTTATCCAGTTTAAGAATCTCCAGCAGGAGATAATCACACATTTAGCTTTCAAAATTACCAGGGGAAACAACCTTGGGGGCTTTTTCCTGTGGTGAAAAGCAATACTCTTTTGACAAGGAAAGCGTTGAAGAATGAGTCCATATTTGGGCTTTGAAGTTCTTAGTAGAACACAGGTAGACTAATTATCTGAATTAGATAAATCACAGAAATTGCAGGGAACTCATACATACTGTGTCTTTGCAAGTAGAGCATGAACAATAGAACTCAAAATCTTTTCTCCCTTCATAGTGATGCTATCAAAAGTAGAAAGGCACTTTAAAAGCTAGATGCAATGTTGACATTGCCAGGGACTTGAAAAATAAGCTCTTAGACTCCTTTATCTCTTGAAAAAAAGCCCCATAATGGGGAGAACTGTGAAACAGCAAAAGTGAACCATACATAATGTAGTCTCAAGCCATGGGATTCATGAAATGTTGGGAGCATGTAGAAAAAGCACGTGGTGTTGGAGTACATGGAGAAACTGAAGGCTAGGATCTCCTGGTGCAAATGGGGAATGACATGTTAAGGGCCTTCAGGACTTGGAACTTTTCTGGTGCCTAAACATACAGCAGGTTGGAGACAAGGAGCTGAATACTTCCAGCGTGTAGTACTGCATAGCCAGAGGACAACTCCAGGGTCTGTTTGTGCAGCGATTTTTTAAGTTTAGTCTCATTTTCCTGAGATGTTCTTTAGCAAAACATGGCGACTATGTCCAGCCACTATAGATGGATATTGCTGATTGATTACAACATGACATGCAAAATCCTTCCCACAAAACAGTGAAACTTTCATGGCCAACTCAAACCAGTAAGTGAGGAAAGGGAAAGTGCATCAACACGAATGGAAGTGATAGATATAAAACATTCCAGCTATCTTGAGCCACTGCTTATAAAAGGAAATGAGAATCAGTACACATTTTTTAATGATGTTCTTCAAAGAACATTAAAGACATGAATGTTTAAGAAATAACATAAAAATACCTTGAACATGAACAAACCTTTAGTTTGGAACCATTTTGTACATGCATATCCAGAAATGCAGTGAGTGTGGAGGGTTCACCTTGAAGAACTTAAAATGCCACTTTATACAATTTTGATATCAGGAAAATCCTGGATTTTTTTTTTTATTCTGAACATGGATTAATCCATCATATCTGCCCTCTGGACATTAACTCCTAAACACAAAGCAATTTTAAGTTTAAAATCCTGCAACAATAAACTGTGTTGTTATTCTGACAGCTACTGTTATAACTGCCTTTCTAACTCTGGCTTACCTCTATGTTAAATTTAATTTAAATTCAGAATGATTTATGGTGGAAACTTATCTTTTTATTATTCTGCAAATTCCTTGTTGACCTGTAATGCAGTCTAGTAAGAGATGACACTACAATTGAGGAGAATGAATGGGCATTTTGAGTACAATTGCATAGAAGTCTATTGCTCAAGTATCTACAGACCTAGATTTTCCTATTCTACTTCTATTCCATCCACAGAAGTTAAAGCAGGAAGCGCCCTGTTTCTCCCCAAAAGGAAAACAGTATCAGCAAAGGAGTAGACTATTCAGTTGAAGCCTGAAATGAGAAATTAAGTACACCTTTAATGTGGACACTTGGGAATCCAGTACACTGCTAAAGAGATTAATTACTTCTGTTTCTCTCCAAGAGTGCTAGCAAGAAAAAAAAAACACAACACAAATGGTGGTACTTTTGAATACCCTGTAAAGTAAACAGAGGGGCCTCCTCTTCCCTCCTTCACTTCCTCCCTAAAACATGAGGCTGTCTTGTATGAATAGGTGTTTTGGACATTTACTCATTGCTAAACAGCCCTTACTCAATTTTTATCTGTCTTCACGCCAATGGGTTAAACAGAATGAATGCTTCAAACTATTCTGTGCTTTTTTAAAATTGCTGCTGAAATTTCAAGATTCTGACAGAGACCAAAGCATGGCTCTGTTCTGTCTGTACTTTAAACCAATCCTTTTCAAGCAGTGGTTGAGCTAGAGGATGTTCCTTCTGGCAATCCTCCTATAGCAGGGGGTTTGTAACTAGATGATCTTGAAGGTCTTTTCCAACCGAAACCATTCTGTGATTCTATCTGGACTTTAGTAAAGCCTTTGACACCATTTCCCCACAGCATTCTCCTGGAGAAACTGGCTGCTTATGGCTTGGTCAGGTGTTTTCTTCACTAGGTAAAAACTGGCTGAACAGCCGGGCCCGAAGTGTTGTGGTGAATGGAATTAAATCCAGTTGGTGGCCATTCCCAAGTGGTGTTCTCCAGGGCTCAGTCTTGGGGACAGTTCTCATTAATGTCTTTATGAATGATCAGGACAAGGGGATCAAGTGTACCCTTAGTAGGTTTGCAGGTGACACCAAGTTGAGCAGGAATGTTGATCTGCTTGAGGGTAGGATCTCTACAGGGGGATCTCTGCAGAGCTGGATTGATGGGCTGAGGCCAGTTGTGTGAGGTTCAACAAGGCTCAGTGCCAGGTCCTGCACTTGGGTCACAACAACCCCATGCAACACTACAGGCTTGGGGAAGAGTGGCTGGGAAGCTGCCCAGTAGTAAAGAACCTGGGGGCGTTGGTCAACAAACAGCCTAAATATGAGCCAGCAGTGTGCCCAGGAGGCCAATGGCATACTGGCCTGTATCAGAAACAGCGTGGCAAACAAGAGGAGGGAAGTGATCCTTCCCCTGTACTTAGCTCTGGTGAGGCTGCACCTCAAATATTGTGTTCAGTTTTGGGCCCCTCACTACAAGAAATACATTGAGGTGCTGGAGTGTGTCGAATGAAAAGCAACAAGGCTCATGAAGTGTCTAGAGCACAGGTCTTATGAGGAGTGGTTGAGGGAACTGGGGTTGTTTAGTCTGGAGAAAAGGAGTCTGAGGGGAGACTTTATCACTCTCTACAACTACCTGAAAGGAGGGTGTAGTGAGGTGGGTGTTGGTCTCTTCTCCAAGGTAACAAGTGATAGGATGAGACGAAATGGCCTTGAGTTGCACCAGGGGACGTTTAGATTGGATATTAGGAAAAAGTTCCTCAGTGAAAGGGTTGCCAAGGATTGGAACAGGCTGCCTAGGGAAGTGGTTGAGTCACCATCCCTAGAGGGATTTAAAAATGTGTAGACGTGGTGATTATGGACATGGTTTACTTGGCAGGGCTAGCTTAGCAGTCGGACTGTGATCTTAAAGGTCTTTTCCAACCTAAAAGATTTCATGATTCCATGACTAGACGTTTTGAGGTACATTACAACCTGAACTTTTCTACAGTTCTCAAAACCATACAGACACCTTTCAGAGACTGACATAAACTCTGAAAAAAGAACAGGGGAGCATCACAACATAATATTGGTTACACAAGTTCAGCACATACTACTTTTTTACTTAACTCTATCCTAGCATATTTACTACTCATGCATGAATCTGCATTTAAAATGGTCAGCAACTATATGGGCTTCAATAGGTTTTCTGAGCTTTTATTCCAGGGCAGGGTAGAAAAACAAAAGCTGAGCACACAAAAAATCCCTGCTCATAAAGAACTCCTTGGACATCTTATTTGTCCCTTAATCTGCCCTTTATTGCTTGCCAGTTGCATTTTTCTTTATGTTTAACAAGCTTCACTTGCAAGGGTAAACAAGTTTCCTCCTAATGATGTTCTGATGGAAGAAACATAATTGCACACCATAAAATCTTAGTAGCTATTTTAATTGCTCCACAAATTATCTTTAAGTGCTTGTGCAAGATTTATAATAGCAAACAGTTCTCCCTCCTCCAGCAGCTAAATAGAGCTGACTGGAAACTTTTAAGAAAACATTTTTTGGTAGAAAAATAGCCACCTGAAAGACAAGCCTTTTTTTTCAGGGAAGTTTTAATTAAAAAATATATATTTTTCTGAGAAAGTTTTCTAAAATTTGGGTAGAAGTTTTAATCAGATTTAAAATACCAAATTAATTAGATCTTGATCACAGTAAGAATACCTGACTTGTGAGGGACAAAGAAAATTTGTAAGCTAAGGCAGATAAAGTGACAGAAACAGGTTCAAAATCTTGCCACGTCCAGATTGCAAAAGAGTAAAAAGCTTGAATTTGGGTCCCAGTGAGACATCTATCTTGATTGAAACTTTAATATTTTCTATATAACTGGAAGGATTTTAATGTTAAAGACTTAAAAGAATTCAGTAAATGAAAGTTTTGTTTGCTGATGAGTCCCATCATATTATAATATGTAGGCCGCTGGGAGACAATAAGTAAACACATATACTTGCATAATTACAGCAATTTCCACACCCCTCATCACCTCAGCATTTTATAACAGTAAATGAAGGGGCAACTTTGATGCAGACTACTGCTGAAAGTAGAAAATGAAAAGATTAATGTTTCAGAGAGTGAAAGCTGTTTCTCTACAACAAAGCTCTACGCTAATTAGGCCATAATTTATCGACTAGGAAATAGAAATCAGCAAGGCATTAGGACATTTTAGAAAGAGACAAACTTTGTAGCTGTTCCATCAGAGGATTATATTCTGATATAATTATAGCTTATTTATTCAGAGAGTTGTATATTAATGGGTTCCAACTCATTAATGAATAACATTTGTTTCTATAGAGTTAATTGCTGACATGTCTAAACAGCTTTGAGCTGTACTTAACAGAATCCGATCTGCTGAATGAAATCCTTAATTATTAGTACTTTATTGAACCACTTGTAGTCTAAATCTTTTTTGGAATACAAATTCTGAAACATTCTTTACGTTGGATATAATTATTTACTGAATGAGGCAAGTTGACTGGGATGTAAAAAACACCTACTGATTTTAAGCTGAAAATACACAAAAGCTAAAACAAAACAGATGAGAGTGATAATAGGAAATACGAAGTCTAGCAATTCAAGCAAGCTATGCAAGCTTTAAGAATGTAAGGATAAAGATTTAAGGATACAAGATCAGTAGAAATTACTACTCAAAAGTCAAATTTAGGCACTTGTTTTGCTGTTCTATTCCACAAACGGCACTTAGACAACAGGGACTTTACAAACCCCTCAAGTTTCAAACTGGAGGCACCAAAAATAAAATGGCAACACTTTTCAAGTGGAACTGAACAGCAGCTGGGTGTAAGATTTAAAATAAATATAAAAGTCAAATAATAGAAGTTTCAGGTCTAATGGTATCTAAATAGCAAAATATGTTTGCATAATTTATGTACCAAATTATGGCATATAAAAGAAGTGGGAAAAAAAGTAAAAATAAGTAAAATATATATACAAAAAATAAGTAAAAAATATACAAGTAAAATATAAAGAAACAGATGATGTATATATATAAGTATACATTCATATCTATTTAAAGGCAGAATTAAAATAAATACGTAACCGTGAAAATCTGAGGTAAGAGTCCAACAGGGAAAAAAAAGAAAAGAAACTGCAAAGTTGCAGAGGTTAAATTTCATGCAAATCAAGCATTATCAGAATTTCATCACAACTCTGAATTAAAGAAAATTTTGATATGTCAACACTTTTAATTCACTCCACATTCATCTTATTCTTTGCCCATTTCCTTTGAAATTATTCAGCAGTTGAGCTAGTCTGTTCATACTTTTTATAATTTATAAAGTTTATGTGCTAGAGGCGGATCATCCCTAAAGTTCTGGGCAATCTGATACCTTCAATATATAAAACTTGGCACTGATTACAGCTGGCCTCAATTTTTATATGCTAAAAATGTAAGTTTTAAAATCTGCTTGCTTCTAAGTAATAAGAATCTTATGATGTTAGTGGGGTTTAACTAAAAAAAACCTCATAAAAATTGAAATTGAATGACTGATAAGGAAGTTGTAATAAAAGTACAGCATACAATAGCTACATTACAAGAAGTATAGACTACTGACTCGGGTGTATTAACCTTACACTCAACGTCTGTTCACAAGAATTTTGCTCTCCCAACTCCATGTTAATATATCACCACTGTATAGATTAATCTCAAGTGCTGTGAACAGAAATCTCAACATAAAATTCACAGTCATTACAGTTTGAACGTAATTGCCAATCAACTTAATAAAGCTGAAGAATTCAATATCACTTGTGCTACTTATTTTGCAATATGTTTATTTACTTTCTGGAGGTCTTGCACACTACTGAGTGAATCCATCTTCCTTTTCAGCTTCTCCTTTCTTTAAAATTTCAGCCATAGCTGTTTCAGGTGACACTTTATTGAAAAACAGGTATCTTCTACTGTAACTTTTTGAGTTACCACAAGTTTTTATAAAAGTTTATTTTTTTTCCATAGTATACTTTGAAGCCCCATTCCCAGTACAGCTGTCCTTTCAAAGGTCAAAACAAGATACTCTTCTTTTTCTGAGTGATTTCCCATCCTCTGAGTCTTAATTCCTTTACCATCAGCTGCTTCCACTTAGAGTTACTATTTCCTTCAGGATGATAAACACCGGAGTTGATGTAAGGATAAGATCAGTGGTGCTATCAGAGATTTAAACAGGTGCTGGAGGTGGAATCTGAACACATATCAGGACTCCAAGCTTTGTCAATCCCTTCTCCAAGCCTGGCTCATTCTCTTCTGCCTTGGGGACCTGGTGCTGACATTTATATTTCCCCTTGGAAGTTTACCCTGGGCTCATACCTGCTACAGTTTGAGTAAATTAAAGACTGATGAAAGCAGCATTAACAAAAAATAATGAGATATGTTGGTGAATTAACTATGGACAGCTATCCTGGTGTTGTTTTTAGATGATAGTGTTAAGAATGACAAAGTTTGGTATCGTCAGAATTGATCTGCGAGATCATATTAGTGAAGCGCTCAAACATACACAGGGGATAAGGAGAGAACTTAAAAATCACAAATAAGGCAAAGAAATCAACAGAAAAGATTAATCAGATAACAAATAAAACACATAACTTATCAGTTAACAGAAAAAGTAAAATGAATACCTCCAGGAAGAAAATAGTCTCAAATGTACTTGAGTTTTCAGCCCAGAATGATCTGCCTCCAATAGATGATTTGTGATCTAGCTCTCTTAGGTCACATACTGTGGAAGCACAGGCTCTACCTCTACTTTTTGGGCATCCTTTTACTATGAGTACCCTTTATTCTCCTTACTGGTAGTTCAGGCCTCGTGGTTTATCACCCATCCAAAGCTCTGCTCCCCTGCTTCCTCTAGGACTTTCCCTTACACCCTCCCCAGACCTTTTGAGAACCTCTGGGAGACACTTCCTTCTGGGTAGGCTGGCACTTAAAGGACACAAACCTCTTGATAGAATTTGTAGACACATATGTAGGCAGGCATAAGGCAAAGCCTAATGCACATACACAAATTTCTCACAACAGGCATGTCTGTGGGAAAACCTGTTTCAACCTCTGCGTGACCTTAGAAACCTGAGGACTCTGCCTGCTCTGGTGAATTAGAAGTGTCAGGGCAGAGAAGTTAAATCACCTGTTGCTGAAATAACAGAACATCCCTGGAACCCTTTAGGCACTGGTCACCAAGCACTTCCCCATGTGCTTCCCTGCACCTCAGCCCAGGTGCTGTACTCCTGCTTATCAACACTTGGTAGCACATTACCAAGACAACATGTTAAATCATCTGCTGTTCATCAGCCTGGAAATTAGTAAGATATTGGTTCACTTCTTTGTGATTTCTAATCTTCCTTTAAAGTGCTGCTCGCATGAATTCTGTAACTGAGCCTAAAAGTAGATAGTAGATTTGAAGGTTTCATTATGATAAGATTTTTAAATTTTTTTTTAATAATCCATCCAGAACAAATACAGGAACCAAAAAAACTGAGAACTACATAGGCTTCTTCATCAGAGCCATCTGATGTTTTTTCTTCTCTGCTCTTTGGGGCAGGAATGTTATGGGAGCTTAGGATTCATACCTCTGCTTTCCTGTAAACATCATGTATGCATCCTGAGGTTAAAATTAATTTATAAATCAGAAATGGGAAGAAAAAGATCCCATCCTAAATTACCCTGAGTAAGTAAGGTAAAAAAATTAACTCTTTGTGCTTGCAACAACCAAAATAAAGGCAAAAAAAAAATAACTAAGAAAACCTTGGGAATGTTTCATTTTAAAGGGGATCACACAATTTCAGTACTTCACCCAAAGAGGCATAGATAAAATCTCACTGTACAGTTTGTCTGACCACGGCTGAGGACACAAGAGGAGGCATTAACAGTGAGGGTAGATGTGATACCCATGTGCAGTCTAGTTGCAGAATTCAATAAAGCCTTTCAGCCGTCAATGTTTTCCCCTGCTAAAAATGAAAACCCTTAGCTTATTTTAAAATAAGCGTAAGAGCACTTGGTGTGGAACAGGTCATTAACTTAGCAGTGAAATGACTTGAGTGTAACCTGACACCAGAACCCTTTTCAACTCTGCGAGAAACTGAAAAAACAGAAAGTATCAAAAAGAATTCCAGTGATATACACATGACTGGCATCTATTTCCTTAGCTTGCTTGTTTCAATTATTGACTCAAGTGATTTGCATACTACAGCATAAATTATTTTAAGCAGGTTTTCTTTCCCATTGAGAGCAAAAAAATTAGAAATGCCAAACAGAATCCTGAAGTTCATAGTCAGTTTGCTTCTTGGACGTCGCTTTTGGTTTATATAATCATTAGGAAGAAAAAATGGAAGCAGAGTATGCTGCTCAAGAGCATACATTAACAGTACACAGAAATGCTTGCAACAATACCTTAAGTGCAACAAGGAATTTGGAGTCAATTGGCATCCATGTGGAACAGGCTTCCTTTGTGCTTCTGTTAGCTTCTAATATATGAGTAGACTTTTAAAGGATGAAATAGTACAATCTTTTTTCTGTGTAGTAGAACAAATCGCTGCACCAAAAACCTGCAAAAGACTCTATTCCCTTACATTCTGACAGTGGCAGACTAACATTTAAAGTGTCGCATAATTTCTTATAAATTCTCTCCACTCAAAAAGGCCTTTTATACAAACACAAAAGGAGAAAAGCAAGGTCTCCCTTTGAAATAAAAGGTTTGTTTGTTGGTCTTAAAAAGTAGGTGATAATTAACAGGAAAAATTAACACTGAATGGGATTTTTTGCTCAGTTATGAGGGGTTCCTTTTTTATTTAAAAAAAAAAAAAACCACAACAACAAACAACCAAAAACCAAACCCCACAAATGAAAACTAGAAAACCTGCAGCTGGCTCTAGGATGTAGACTATGCTTATTTGTTGGGATTTTTTTTTGAGAAGACTTGCCTTGCTAAGTGTTCGAGTGCTTGTCCTGGTGATCCAAACCAGTTAGTGCTGCAGATCCCAGAGATGCACCCATGCTGAGGACACAGCCCTGGGTTGTGGCAACATTTTTCCCCACTGCCCATGCTAGCTCGAGCTTAATGGTAAGGACACTGCAAGGCTTCATTAGTTGATTTGGTCATGCTGCTTGGACCCTTGAAAGGATAACGTGAAGCTGAAAGCCTTTAGAAAATTTCACTTCCTTGGGAGGTCCCATCAGGGTTTGTGTCTATGTTTTTCTCATCTGCCTTTTTCCCCCTTGTACTGTGAAGACAAGGCAGCCTCAGATCAATGTGGAATTGGAACCGTTTTTATGAATGGCAACTAAAATAAAGGATTAGCTGAAGGACTGTTATCTGTAAGGCCTGAAGCACCTTGATCTTGGTAGGACTAGTTACCATATGAGGAACAAGTACCAGTGAGGCATCCTGATTCCCTGTGTAACTCTGAGGGCATTCAAAGTAGTCAGCTACTAAGAAAAATAGTAAGCTAAAAGATTTATTTTTCATTCTTTCTTTTTCTGGCTCAAGATGTATTTTCTCATCTGTGTGAGGCACGAAACACAAAGTCCAGAACAACCAGTGGTTAAAAGTAACAGCTTTCCAGAGGAAGACACAGTGAAGAGCTGTGAAGGTTAGAAATGCCCCAGTATCTTCCTCAGGTATCAAAAGGAGTACATCAGTGTGTCCAAAGCCTTCTGTGTACACAAACCCTTCTTGTTAATTCTACTTGTTGCAAAGATAACAGAAAATTAGGCTGACACGGTTTTTACTTGCATTCAGCAGAAATATAAAGTAAATGTTTCACTAAATCAATGGACCTCATTTATGTTTAATGAAAATAAATTGGGCTCTGTATATCCCTTGTAATACCTTTGCTTTCAATGCTTGATCTTCTTTCAGAACATAATTATAATTTACAGAAGTTTCACTTTCTGTTGTTTTCTCCAGAGCTTTTACTTCACAATATTGCTCTGGCTGTAAAAACTTGCCTGAATGTATCAAAGAGTATAGTTACGAAATTTTTAGGTGTCATCATGCTAGGGTCAGGGGAGGGCAGTTACTCTGGAGATCAGAGTTGAGCAAGTACGCTGATGATAGAAAGCTGGGAGGAGTGGCTGACACACAGGAACACTGCACTGCCATCCAGCGAGACCTGGACAGGCTGGAGAGCTGGGCAGGGAGAAACCAGATGAGGTTCAACAAAAGCAAGTGTACAGTCTTGCACCTGGGAAAGAACAACCGTTTCTATCAGTACAGGCTGAGGGATGACCTGCTGGAGAAGAGCTCTGTGGAGAAGGACCTGGGGGTCCTGGTGGATGACAGGTTGGCCATGAGCCAGCAGTGTGCCTCGGTGGCTAAGAGAGCCAATGGGATCCTGGGGTGCATCCGGAGGAGTGTGGCCAGCAGGTCAAAGGGAGGTGATCCTCCCCCTCTACTCTGCCCTGGTCAGGCCCCACCTGGAGTATTGTGTCCAGTTCTGGGCTCCCTGGTATAAAAAGGACAGGGATCTCCTGGAGAGAGTCCAAAGAAGGGCTACGAAGATGATTAAGGGCCTGGAATGTCTCCCCTATGAGGAAAGGATGAATAAGCTGGGACTGTTCAGTCTTGAGAAGAGAAGACTAAGGGGGGACCTAATTAATGTTTATAATTATCTTAAGCATGGGATGCAGGGGGAATCAGCCAGCCCCTTTTCAGTGGTCTGTGGAGACAGGACAAGGGGCAATGGCTGCAAGTTGGAGCACAGGAAGTTCCGCACCAACATGGGGAAGAACTTTTTCCCAGTGAGGGTGACAGAGCCCTGGGACAGGCTGCCCAGGGAGGTGGTGGAGTCTCCTTCTCTGGAGATATTCAAGACCTGTCTGGACACCTATCTGAGTGATATGCCCTAGGGAGCTGCTTTGGCAGGGGGTTGGACCCGATGATCTCTTGAGGTCCCTTCCAACCCCTACAAATCTGTGCTGTGGATTTCAATCTTCATAGACTGGAAAGAAGGTTTTCAATAATGCTAACTGCAAAAAGCTGTATTTTGACAGAAGAAACACCAGAAACAGCTGGAGGAGGGAAGAAATCACCAAAATGTCTTGGAGAAGTAACTGACATCAGTGCTAAAATCTGCAGTGTATAGTTTCTCGTGTTGTTGTGATGGAGAAAATGCTGATGAATGCATTCATGCTGCTTTTTAAGCCCCACACGCTGAAGAATTGCATTCTGTAAGGTGCCAGGATTGGCCTTCGGTAAGTCATGTGAATCTCTGGTGACTGCAGGAATAAAGAAAGACCGCCCCTTTGAACAACCCCAGAGGAAGACCTTGTCTTGGAAATGTTTCTGTTCACTGGAGGATTTTCCTGGCAGAGGCTGTTTCCTTGAGCTTAATTTGAAAGAGTTGTCTCAGGCCTGAGCTATCTACACAGCTCCCCATAAGCTGTCTCTGCTGAGATGGGGCCCCAAGGCAATCCAAGGCAGAGTGGCTTTACAAACCCCCACGAGTTGCCTGATGGGCTTGACATCTCTGCCTGTTGAGCTAGGCATTGCCAAAACCTGTTTGTGGAGCTCTGAGCCAAATGATCCTTACACAAGTTCAGAAGAAATCATATTGAAGGAACGGAAAAGCAACTTTGCTTGTTCAATTAAAGAAGCAGGTGAGGACTAAGTAAATTTACTTGTAAGATAAAAGGGAAAACTAAAAGGAAACACAATTAAGGAGACTGAAACACTTTATATAGGGGGAGGTGATATAAACAAAGTCTAAGTGAGGCACACCATCTGGAGGAAGTTGCAGAAACTCAAATCAAGGCAATTAAGAATTGCAGAAGAGAAGACGACCCTTTCTGGAATGAGATAAGAGAAGAAGCACAAACCAGGACAGCTGCAAGTATGTGGCTGAGAAAAACTTCCCTGAGCTCTAAAGGGTACATATATGGAGAGCTGCTCAGAGAATGAGAACAAACACTGAGGGGAAAACCTCCAAAATTTTGGCCTTTGCTTTTCCTGGTTTTGTGCTATCAATGATTAAAAATACTGAAAAACTTGCCCTTTCTTTCCAAGCTGATCACTGAAACCTGTGCAGGGACAGAGCTGAAGAAGCTGAAATAGAAGTCAGATTTGTCACTGTGAGGGAGGTGACAAAACCTTAGTTCAAAACCAGTCTAATATTGCCCTTGTGTTTCCCTGCTCCTCTGTGGAAAGGTTAAAAAATGTTTGGTATTTTTTTTACAGTACTATCTCTGCACATTGTGTCTTGTTTTGTTGCCCAGCCATCTGATACTCCCATAGTCCTCATCCCACCCAGCACCTCCAGGAGTGTCAAAGGTTCCTGCTCACCTGTACCTCCCTCCTCACTTTTCTCCCCAGTCTATTTTCAACATTGAGCTGCTTCTCCCCTTGTCACAGGATGCTGAAGCTAGCCAAAGGAATTACTATTGTGCAAGAACTACAAGAGGTTCTGCACGTGAATGCTGTACTTTTAATACCCTCGCTCAGAAGCTGCTGCTCTTTTGCCTTGCAGACAAGGAGTCCTGCAGCATTTCCTTGCAGTCAGGATTTTCAGAGAACACCCTGCACTTTTGCAGTGTAAATCAAGTTATGAGTAGGGCTTTCCATCTCTGAGAAGTAAATTTCTCTTCGGTCCACTGAGTTGTCCCCGCAGGCCAGGCATGCTCATGGGTCGTGGGACTAATAAAAAAGCAGAAGCTGTAAGATGACTTCTTTTTGTTTGATGAAACAGTCATTCTGAGTCCTCTGTTCCCGTATCGGCAGGAGATCCGAAGTCTAAATTCCCTTGCCAAGATCAATAAAATATGAACATATATTAATCACCTCCGCACCTGTGGCTTTTTCAAACAGGCTAAGCTGAACTGAATTTCAGATTACATATTTTTATACACACCTGATATTAATTCTGAATTTTCAAAGCCAGATCTTCTGGAAATACAAAACTAAACTTAATTACATTACTGATGACTTTCAGAGTGATTTACGTCATGGTCTTTCACAGAGGGCTTTCAGTCAAATGAAGGATCTAAAAAGCATGAAACTTTCAATGATAGCAGACACAGATAAGGCTGAAGAACTTGATGCTTTCTTAGCCTCAATCTTCAACAGTCTCCCTTGTCTTTCTGCTTAGTTGAGGTGTTCAAGGAAAGGAACTATTAGGAGTAGCTGAAGATCAAGCTAGGAGTTTTTGTAAGATTTTAGCCCAAATATGTCCATGGAATCAGGTGGTCTATGTACACATGTGCTGACTGAGTTGGCCAATGTCCTTACAAGTCAAGGATAGGATGTATCTGGGGTGAAAAACAATGCGGATAAAAGAAATATTTACTACTGAAGCTCACACTGTAGTAGCTCTACTTTATCTGGATGTCTGTCACAAGTGGAGCATCACAGGGAGTTATCCTGGGATGTGTTCATATTTGCAGATGACACCAAATTGGGGGTTCTCCTTGATATGCTTGGGAGATGGCTGTAACCAGAGGGACCAACGCAGACTGGAAGAATGGGCTGACACTGACCAAAATTCAGGAATGACAAGTGTAAGCCTGAGAAGGAAGAGCTCCTTGAGTGACACACCTTGAGCACCCAGCTGAGGAGCAGCTCTGCAGACAAAGCCCTTGGGAGCCCTGAGAGCAAGATGAAGGTCAGGCAGCAACCTGGTCTGTGTCAGTAGGACCACAGATCCAGGGAAGAGATTACTCCCTTCTACTCAGCCCTTGTTACTCTGCATCTAGGCTACTACTGCCTATTTTGGACCCTTAAAGAATCATAGAATCACTAGGTTGGAAAAGACCTGTCCTCTACTAAACCATATCCCTAAGCACCTCATCTCCCCATCTTTTAAACACATTCTGGGTCAGTGACTCAACCACCTCCCTGGGCAGCCTGTTCCAATGCCCGATAACCCTTTCGGTGAAGAATTTTTTCCTCATGTCTAATCTGAACCTGCCCTGGCGCAGCTTGAGACCATTCCCCCTCATCCTACCACCTTTCTTTTTGGTGAAGAGACCAACACCTACCTCTCTACAACCTCCTTTCAGGTAACTGTAGATGATGATAATGTCTCCCTCAGCCTCATCTTCTCCAGGCTGAACAACCCCAGTTCCTTCAGCCGCTCCTCATAAGATTTCTTCTCCAGCCCCTTCAGCAGCCTGGTTGTCCTTCTCAGGACACACTCTGGGACCTCGATGTCTTTCTTGTAGCGAGGGGCCCAAAACTGAACATAGTACTCAAAGTGTGGCCCCACCAACACCGAGTACAGGGGGAGGCTTTGCATGTTTTTTTACCCTCAGTAAAACATTGTTGATAAACTGAAATATGTTCAATGGAGGCCACTGAGATGGCTGTGGTTGAAGGATCTGTGCTGGGAGGTATGTTACAGGAGTTGCGCTTGTTCAGCTTGGGAAGGCGATGGTTTCAGGGTGAACGAAGAGCAGCCTCTGTTATATATGAGGAAAGTATCAAGGGGACAGAGCCAAGCTCTGGGTGGTAGGAAGACTAAAAACACTAAGCACAAATTGAAATCACAGAGGTTCAGGCTGTATATAAGGAAAAAAAAATTCACCATGAACAGTGAAACAGAAGCAGAGGTTATCCAGAGAAGTTGTGCGGTCTCTGTCCTTGAAGGTTTTCAATACCTGACTGAATATTGAATCAGCAACAGACAACTTAGTCGTCCCCACAGCTAACCTTGCTTCAAGCAGGAGGTTGGACTGGAGACCTCCTGAGGTGCCCTCCAACCTCAATTCTCCTATGAACAAGTGAACATCAGCTCAATGTTTCACCACAATAAATGATAAAGTGTTACTCTGTATATCAGCTAGTAATGCATAGACAACCGAAAGAAAACAAATATTACAGGTACAATTTCATTTCCACTATCATTAACACATATAAGCAATAACCTCAAAAAAAACCCTCAAAAATATTAAGTAAATCATGGATTATGAAAAGATTCCAAATTAAGTTTACAAAAGTATGGTGAGACAGTTAATTTTAAAATCCCACCCACTGCTGTCATTATTAGGCCAGTAAAATTCTTAAGCAAACAAAACAGTCAATGGAGCTGCACTAGAATAAAAATTTATTTTCCTTGTCTCATATTTTTTCCATTCTCATAAAAAGAGACACTCTACCATAAAAATCTTTTTAAAACAGATGGAGACAGGTACAAAACGTAGTCACCTGGGAAGCTAAGAATGTGGCAAATTAAAAAATTACAAGATCATAAACCACAATTAGGCTACCAATTAAAAAGTACTAAGTCAACCATATAAATATATAATCCAACCATATGTGTCTCTGTGTGTATGTATATAAATATATATGTAAGAGCCTGAACAATTTGCATTTGCAGAAAATGAGTATTTTGGCAGATTCTAAAGTACATATATTTACAGAAAGGAAACCAGCAAAATAAGTATCTTAGAACTGTTAATTCTACAACTGTAAGACTAGCACAGGACAATCGCTCCAGGCAGGAATGACAGGTAAGACCAAATTCTTTTTTTAGTGTTTCCTATTTTTTAGGCCTGTGACAAGTTACAGGACTTGGACATCATTCTTTTGAGTCATTTAGCTGTCTCCACTCAGCAAAGACCATAGGTAATTTCTCTGCATTTGGGATTCCCCTCTGAGATGAGATACCTGAAAGTTTGATAATGACATGCGTGTTAAGTGCTTCAAGAGTTAAAGTCCCAGCTGCAGGAAAGTTTCTTTGCAAATCCTCACCTGTAATCCAGGGACTGGCTCAGTCATCCTGTTTTACTTCAAAACTAAAGCTAGCAATGTTTACTCAAGTTACATCTAACAGTTGCTGGACAAGAGCAGAAACTGTCTGAAGAGCATGAACTTTGACTTAGGATTTCTTACTGCTAAGAACAAGTAAGATATCACATGGCTGAGATTTAGTTCTCACATTAATACACCTAAATGCATATTCATGTCATCAGCACATGCTATCATCACCATTCAATTCAGTTGCCTAAGCAGAAACATTAAGTAATAGTGCCACTAAAGATGCTCCAGGGTATCAGAGACATCTACATGAAGAGAGAAAACATGACACAGGACCCACAGAAGATCTACAGTCCTTTGGGGGGCAGCTGGAGACCCAGCCCAGTACTATCAGGGTACTTTGTAAATGTTTCATAGCTTACACATGCCAACCACATGGAGGCATCTAAAGGCACACGTCTACCTTTGTGCATCTGCATCTCGACGCAAATCCCATCTTGGTGAAAAATCTCCTCAAGAAACACGAGACAACAATCCATCTAATGACTGTTCTGGTTGCAGAGATTATTGCTCCAACCAAAGCTGAGGTTTGCTCGCTACCATGGTTCAGAAGTACTATTTAATTTTGCACTGAAGCAGATAAGGAGAGCCCAGGTGACCAGTTAATAGCAATTTTGCAGAGGCTAGTGTGTGTCTAAATTGCTACCATGACATTACAGGGGAACTCTTACTCTACCCCAACACTTTCAAAGCTGCTTAACAAACAGTTTCAAATCCTTGTCGCAGCGTTAAGTGCCATGTAGCTATTCCATCTCTGGACACAAAACTGCTTCTCTCTTTATTCTGTGAAAAAGATTTCAGAAACCATGTCTCTAGTCAGCAGTTACTTCAAAACTTATCAAGGATACACACGTATTTCCCCAAATACCCATTGCTTTTCCAGTGGCCTAGAGAGCTTGTTTGTGAGAAGATGTTACAATCTGCAAAGAAAACGTGTGTCAGAGTTGCTTTGCTACTAACAAAAATACTTTTTCCAAAAGATCAGCAAATATGCAGCAGTATGCAATCTAGTGTTGAAACTGTTCTTCAGAACAGAAGTCCTGCAAGAGTACACATTTTGCTATTATACAGATTCCAGTATCCTCCTGTGTTTGTGTCTTTTCTTTACAAAATACTTTTGAATGAAGCTTTTTCAATTAAATTAAAATTGTCAATTAGATACCAGTTCCTTTTGTTTATTCATTTCCTTGTTCTTTTTGTAGAGGTAGAACTGATCCTGTACCTCAATGGAACGACCAACCAAAAGGAACCAAAGCGGTAACAAAAAGGGCACAGTAGTTTCTGAGTGGCTACCAAATTTCATACTCATTTAATTCTACCTTCTTTAATTTGGCTAAACTTAACTGATTTTATAAAATGCATATTCAGGAACACTTGTTTTGCAAATAAAACAGACTTATGTTGAAAGTTACTTTGCCAAAATAAAACATCAAAGAACTGTAACCATATAACACACCAAGAAACAGAACAGTGGCTGGTGTTTACACAAATATGAGAGTCACTCCTTGGGGAGCCAATTCAAGATCAACATAACTTGTTTTGCAAATATTGATATTACATATATATATATAAAACAAAGGTTTATCTGAAAAAATGTATTAAAATTAACAAGATACATTATTTACAATATTAAAAAAAGTGGTGTTTCAGAGAATTCTTCTGACATAAAAATGGATCTGAATAAACAAGTGCAAGGGAAAGGATATGGACTAATGATAAAAATGTTTTATATTTATGTTGAATATGCACTACTAGGAGACATTAAAAACCTGAAGTGTTATTTATCTATTAAAAAAAATAATTGCTGTTCATCATAATAGTTACCTTCCAAATTTATCAAAGACTGGATCAGTTAAGGTATTGTTGAACTTGTATTTGAAAGGCCTTTTATGTTTAAGATTATTTCTATTAAAATATGCTATTATTGTTACAAATATAATTCCATCACACAAAATAAAAATTTGTAAATCAGATAATACATAAATACACAAAGGGGATTTTATCAATATTCATTAATTTTGAAAGAGAGGTTGAAAGTAGTCATTAAATGAATCAAATTTATTCAGATTAAATCTTTGAAATAATTAGTCAACTCAGAGTGAATTAGGCCTACTATGCCTACACTAGTGCGTACATCAGTAAAGCCAAGCAGTCAGTACACAGTGAACGTAATAAGGTTGTACAACTACGTACCACATTTTACTTTGCTCAGGTAACATCTCTTTTGATTAAATCTGAAACAAAGTCTGTCCTATAAGAACTTGTAGTGATAAGTTACCAAGTTTAAAAATATTTTGTTATTATTTCTGCCAACCATTCCTTGTCTCCAAAGAACACAGGAGCTACACAACTCTTAAAAGATAGGCATTAGCTGCCTGACTTGGAAGCTCTACACACAAGTTGCCCCTTGACTCTAAAAATCATGGTGCTTGTTTTAAACATTACTTGAAACAATGCACTTTGTTGCCATTTTCACTGCATATGCAAACATCAACACATTGCTTTCCATCACAAGAAAAGGCATTTATTCCAAACGGCAGCTGGATTATTACATTTTTTCTACATTCAAAACTGGAAATAAGATGTAGTTTAGAGTAAATGTTTTCCAATAACAACAGTTCTCCTGTCTGGCTCAACATTTTTTCAGCGCAATCCCAAACAAATGCACTGTTAAAAAGGAGGATGCTTGTTTTAATCAATTTGCATTTGAGCTGAGTTCAAAAGAACACTCACTCTCCATAAATACAAAGAAAACAATGGAAATTCATCTGAGAGGTGAAGAATAATTTGATCAAGGTTCTTCAGAAATGTGACTTTTTCTTCTCTGTCACAGTCTGAGCTTGAAGCATTTCTTTCTTCTGTCTCATTTTGAAGAAATTCTTCCAGAATCATGCACAGAGGAAAAATATTCTCATACTGAGTGATGTCATACATGGCCTGGATCTGGGAATAAAGAAAAAGTAATACATAAGCACAGTGTGAAAATTCTTCTGCAGCCTATTATCTCAGATGACAGCTTAAGGAATAATGTTAAACTGCAACATTATTTACATAATCAGAATGGCTAAGATTATTTCCAGAAAGCTTTTCCTTTCTGTGACAACAGGGAAGCAACTAAGTCTCCATCATACTACCAAATGAAAAGTTGACATAAGCCCCTGTTGGTGCGTCAGAGAGGGTTTTCTCTACTGAACTATCCACAGGCTGTGACATATGATAATGTTCTACAGGCGAGACGTTAAAATTGGCAGATTCTTTGTTTTTAAGAGACAAAATAATGGTAGAAAAGATATATTTAACTCTGAAATGCAGACAACTGTCTATTCAACTGACACCTCTAGAAAGCAAATAAAAGGTTAAATTCTCAATCTCCATAGAAAACATGTATTTGAGTGAGTTACAAAGTAGAAGAGTCACTTTACCAAACAAGCTCATTGACCAAACTGTGAATCCCTTACAAGCCTTACAGCTTTGCCTAATAAAATATCTAATAAAAATGTATCTGCCCTGTATTTGAAACAGTTTCAAACTGAAGCCTTCTGAATCTCTGCTGTACATAGGGAATAACTGGTAAGGCAAAAACTTTAACCTTGGGGAGCTGTCCCTCTGGAATGAAATTCTCCTTAACAGCAAAATCTACCAATAATAAGAGATGATCTTGTTCTGAAAAAGGCTGCCATTGCAGTGGCTAAATGATCAGAACTTAACAGTAAAATCTGGACTGCTAGAAAATTCATTGTATGCTTTAGAAAACAGGCCAATAGCTCTAGCGGGCCTAAACAACTGCTTAGGCCTGTGGTACAAAGCCAGATGTGTCCAGACTTTGACACTGGTCTATGAACCAGCATTACATCATTTTACCCACCCTAAACCGCATGCTGCTAGCGTGAGATTTATCACATCATATTAGTTGGTTTTACAACAATGCCACTCATTTTTGATTCTTCTAGAATTTAACATCACTTGGCTTTCCTCAAGTAGGGAAAGGCTTCAGTAACTCTGCAGTAGCTGGTGGCTTAGGGATTGCTCACCACCTTTCTGAGCTAGTAGTTCTTAAACCTAAAATCTGTGTCAAAGCTCCCGAGGGTAACCTCAATAGGTAACCTCTCACCTCAGGGACAACAGGAAGACACCATAGCCATCCTATTGCATAGCTTCAATGTGGCAATGTAATTTTGCTGATTTTTCTAGATATCTTGAAAATTAGGTTAATTGCTGAAAAATATTATCCCTAGTCTTGCATGCTCCATCTCTATCTCTCTGGAAACTTGTAAGAAAAACCTGCAGTCTAAAAGCTGCTAAAAATAATTTGATATTGACATTTTTATCACAACAGACAGCAAAAAAATAGAAAAGGATTAAAGTCCAATTAAATCAAATTGTATAATTAGGGAGAACCTTCTTCTAAAGCAGAGGTACCAAGGTGGTCTTGTTTCTTCAAATACTGAGCATCTGACTCTAGGACAACCATTCCCATACAGTGATAGTTTTATTAACTAATAATGTAGAAAGAAATAGTTTGGGTTTTTTTTTGTTTTTTCTTACTTGACTAAACTACAGTTAAGTTCAGAAAATAACTGTTAATAACGATGTCATGATTTTCTAGAGAAAAGATGATTATAAAGGCCTATAAAGTATGCTCTTACAAGTTTCAGTTTAGGAATCATCTCACTAAATGCAAGCATCAAGCAGTTGAGACAGTTATCCTTTGTTCCTGTTTTTGCCAACAGAGGGAAGCAAGGGGTGGAACTCAGCTGCTAGAATGTAGATCTTAATTGCCATGTGCATGAGTAGAGCTTTACATCAGAGTCAGCAAGCTGTGAGGCAGGAGGAGTACCTTAGGGTATCCAGTGTGGTATTAGGTAGATGAATTTTGGCAACTAAGTAGTTTCCAGGGTCTTTCAGGATGTAACTCATCCCAGTCTAAACTAGAATCCTCAGACATACCATGTCCTGAAACTCTTTACAGTGATAAAGTATGACTGTGCCCAGATGAATGACTATGTAGAAACATAAATTGATGTTCTATGCTTTTAGTTCCTGTAATTTGGATATTAGAAGTAAAATGTTACAACATTCTTAAGTGTTGGCCTTGTAAATTCACTCAGATCTTCCTTTTGCATGAATCAATAGAAAATGTTTTAGAAAGGCAAATTATGTCACTTCATTTATCCCCATAACCTCAGGTTCTTCCAAGCAGTTAAGCAATTGTGTTGCCTTCAGTGGGCCTTGAAAAGTGCAACTAATTGCAATTTAGTAAACTACCTAATTGATTATGGATAACAGAAACCACAAGGTAACTAATTCTCTTTCCTCTGTAAACACTACTGCACTACAGGAAAATTATTTTAGCCACACAGAACTGTCTTTGAACAGAAAGGGTATGTCTGATGGCAAGGAGGAAGGGGGAGAGGAGGTTGGGGTTTTTTTTGGTTTTTTTTTTGTTTTTTTGAGGTAATTGCTTTTCAGGGCACAAATGCACTCTGAAATACTGTTTTATAAAACCAGGAAAAAAATCAGTCTAGAACATTCTCTGGCTCAAGGCTTATTAACCTTTCTAATCCATTTAATAATCTGAACAAAACTTGTCTCCATTTCTTTTGTCAGATGTCCTTTGTAGCACTAATTGACGCAGTTACTACCAACACGCATTCATGCCACACAATTTTCAGAATACCTTTACTGTCACCTAACGGTGCAGGTCAGATGACAGGCCTATTCATCTTGCTCACCAGCGTGTGTAAGTGGGTAGCGGCGTATGTAGGTGTACACATGCACACACACAGCCAACTCCACCCAGAAAGTTCAGAAGCTATGTCTGTAAAGCAAACCTTACCTACAGGCTACACAATTTCAGGACCAACTTAAGTAACTTTAGCACTAACTCTGTTTTTCAGAAAGAATTTTAAGATAACCACTCTTTACACAGAACCGATGGGTATGCAATATAGGTTTTTGAACAAGTTTTTGGTGAGATCAGTACTTGCTGATTTTTCTTCACAAAGTATTTGGAAATGTGTTTCTTAGCAGTAAGATGCCCTTTGCATACCCCTAAGTTTTGAATTTAACTTTTGAAATTATTTTGTTATTATGATTTCTCAATCCAAACAAACTTTTCACAGTTAATTAGTTTTATAAAAATTATTAACTACATAAGATTCATTTTACATAAGATGGAAACATGGGGTGCAAGGATCTCCTGGCTTGATTTGATGATCTGCTATCAGAATTCATACATATATATATATATATATATACATATATATACACACACACACATACACACACACACCCCCCCATCAAGTTCAGAATACAGGAAATGGCAAAGATTTTGGCTGAAATTAATCCTCCAAGCTTCTCCTACATTACAGGGTGGTAACCTGGAATAGCACACATATTTACTACATAATCTGAAAGCAGGGAAGAAGTTCTGTCTTCTTTGCAATGCTATCATAAAGCCCAATACTAATAGGTTAAAGGGAGCTGCTCAAAATTACAGGCAGCAATGACAGAATGCTAAAAACCCACCTGTGTTCCAGGTCCCTGGGCCTTTATTATACTCCCTCTTTGCAAAACAACAGATCACATGGCCCCACATCAAACTCCAAGCCAATTCCATCTCTTAACAGACAGGTTTGGAGCTGGGAGTCAAAAAGCAGGGATCTGCAGGCACAGAATTAAGTAACCTTCACAGAATGGTGGGTGTAATTTCTGAAGGTTATTCAACCACATTCAGAAAAAATCCCAAGTGACATTCTAAGTGCAGCATTAGTTTTCATGTCTTAGTGGTTCACGCATATTTTTCAAATGCCCTCAACAACAGAAATATGAAATAAGAATAGAAGAATAAATATTAGTTTTGAAGTAATTCCCTACACTTCTTAAGCCATTACATTACCAACCAGTACTTGCATTTCCAGTAATGCAGCCTGTTGAGATTGCAATTTTCACATGCGCTATACACTGATGCAACCTTCTAAGTATAGGCAAATGACTTGATTTCTTTTATATCTCAGAGTGAAGACAATAATTAACCGATGCAAATACAAATCAGATGAAAACAAAGAGCTTACATTCCTGGCAAATAGTATTTCCTTCCATGTAAATCAGATACTTATGTAGGCTACAGACAAAGTGTCAGCAACATCTTTATGCTTTCTGGAATAAGCCAGAAACAGGTCTAACTCAGAAAAGCTTCTTTTTGATTTAGAACAGAATGTAAAATTGCTGAAATTTCTGACAAATTTAAAATAAATTAAAATCATTCTAGAAGTACTTTCATGTTTGATTGATGACAAAAAGCTTTCCTATCCTACTTTAGTTAACACTTGTTTGGGCTTTTTTTAGTCCTATGAAGATACCAAGTTTAAATGTATATTGCAACCAATAATCATACACAACATAATGCAATATAAAATACTGACATACTGATACAAGTCTGAATCAAACTGGAAAAATTAGTGTTTACACACCTTTGCTTTTTAGCAAAGAGTAAAATTGACACTTCTAGAAGATGACTATTTTAGCAGGAAACTGTTTTGCCCAAATTTCCTCAAGCCATCATATTCTAACAAGTTTGCTTCTTGTAAATTTTTTTTATCTTGCAACTTTTTCCACTTTCATTTCTTGGCAAACTTTTACTATTCAGCAGGGATATAATCCTCATTAACTATGTCATTGTTTACCTACCAAGAAATTTCAAACTGGTTTAGACCTTTTATCAGTATCTAAAGCAAAATTCACATCACCTACAATTCCTTATTTAAACTTATACCAACCACCTCCCCAAACTTTCACTGTATTTTGTGTATTCAGTGAGATCTGAGTTTCTCGCTGTGCTGTCTTTATTCACGCTAGCACTTTCTTCTCATGCAACTGCCTAAGATTCAAACCTAAGGGGATCCTTAGTACCCTTGAAAGGGTCAAGGAATTACTAAAATTTGTGAAAGTTAAATTCCAGAGGAGGGACCATCAGCTCAACTCTTGGAGCAAATGAATCTACAATGCGTGCAGTGACTACAGTCCTGAGCAACACCTTGTCAACACTTCATGTCCCAGCCAGCTTCACACTAGAGATGTTTCAGAACCAACAGTATGAATCCTACAGGCATTATGTCTTCCCAGTCACGAGGATTTGGCATAACTTGGAAAATACTTTGGAAATCAAAGCACTTTAAATTCTATCACCTGAGGGGAAGATGCTTATCCCAGAGACTTCTATTCATCCTGTCTTTTCCACATGTCATTTAACAGTGTCATCTGTTACTAGCCTTAATATGACACATTGATTTACAAGAAACTCCCAAGCCATCTTAAGCAATATTATGTTTACTTAATAATACAATTTCTATAAAATATTGTAACGAATTAAAAATACCAGCAGAGAGCATTTAAGCTTCCATTTTGGAGTAAGGATCAAAACAGCTGTCTTGCAAGTAACAGAGGAAAGACATAGAGAGCTTTAAAAAGTAAATTCCAACCCATTATCCTCTTAAAGAAAGTTAAAATATGAGTCATTAAAAAAAAAATCTCATTTAGAGAGAACAAAGAAAAATAATGAATAAATGAACAAACCTTCTTGGGACAATGGTAATTTATAAACCTATTTAACTCCAACCCACAAGGAATAAACTTCAACTGTCATTGCTGTCATATATGTTACTTCAGAAATCTATTCTGGAATTTAAAAAAAAAAGGTACTTCACAAGCTTCAACATGAAATACATTCGTTTTTTCAACATTTTTTCAGGTGCTAGACCAGACTTTGCATGCAAAGTCACAACCATGGAAAAAGGGGAAAGTAAACAACAAGAACAATTTAATTAACGTTCTCAACTATTAGCATTTCAGTATTAGAAAGAGGTTTTCATTGTTTGGTTGTTTTGATAATTTTTTTCCCCATGGTTATGGAGGAAGAACTGTCTCCATTCCTATTTGAAACAGACCGGTGGGAAAGCAGAGGAAAGAAGCTTGTTTATTCAACTATTAAACAAAAAAAAACCCCAAACAAACATAACACACCACCCACCCCCCAAAAAAAAAATCCTTATTTTTAGCTCTATCAGAACTTCCCTCCAATAAGAAACCTTAATACTATGTACATTGACTTTCCAGTCAGGAACAAAATACTGACACCAGACTGTACAACATACTTTGTTCTGCCTCACCTTCCACCCCATTTTCAAAGTCCTGCTTCTATTTCTCTATCCATGTTCTGTTTAGCTTTCGAGGAGTCAAAAGATGGAAGATGGATGATAATTTGATAATTTAGATGTGGCTATAAATAAGATGCTAATTGCTAGAGGAAACTGAGAAAATTACAAAGATGGGAGTCCTTAGCACATAAGCATCCAGATTTTATAACTAGAAGGTCAAGCATCATATCAAAGTTATTTCAACATATCTGAAAAACAACCTGAAAGAGCAGGAAGAATATAAGCTGTCAACAGTTTCCCCATTTAATAGCTACTGCCCATAAGAAAAGCAAGGTGTGGGACAGAAATGAACTCTCATATTCTTTCTTTTTTTCAAGTGTTCTTAGAAGTGGTGAGGAAGCTTCCCCTGACCAGAAACCCTATGGTGCTTTGATTACAGCTTATGTTTGAACTGGCCTTGCCAGAGAGAACTGCCAGACAGAGTTGTCCATCCTTCAAGATTTCTACTCAACTCCCTGTGCCACCCTGACAAGTAACAAGCCTCTTTTTGTAGCAAGTAACATGTTCATGACATCACTTCACTGTTTGATGTGCATTTCTTTCATTTATGACAAGCAAGTGTAGGAGTACCATATGCAATAAAGATATCAATAAAATAATAGACATTGTTGACAGAATAAATTATGTTCTCATCCTATAGGAAATGTCATAAAGCAATAGTAATTATCTAAGTGAGTCTTGAAAGTAAACATAATGCATATAACATTTTTATAGGCAATAAGTGTTATATACTAAGATAATAACATAAAATTATTAATAACAAAACCAACAAAAAGTCCTGTATTAATTAAAACCACAGCAGAAAACAATGGATTACTGAAAAATACAGCTATATTATTTTCAAAATATTTATTGACACAAGTTTACATATGTTTACAAAAAGCATAGAAGTACAAAAAATAAACAGCAATCATTTTGCTTTAGTGGCTCTGATAAACACGATCCTGACAATAATGTAAGATATACTTAATCATAAATCATTTATTTTTGAAAAGAAGCTTTTGAACATGCTTTTCATCTCGAAAGGCTTTTTTTTTGTTTTCTAAAAGCATGATAACCTTGCTTCACATTCAGCCTGATTTACTAAAATCATCTCTTCCAATGCTTGGGATGTATCAAATGAAACTAGCAAGTGGCAGATGGCAGGTCTGAAAACAAATCAAAGTAGTAGGTTATCACACAACGTGCATTTAAACTGCTTGCCGCAGGATACTGTGAAAACTGAAAGCCTGCATGAGGTGAAAGGAAAGTCAACAGCCATATGATTCTGAAATCCACTGATACACACATAAAAAGAGTTGCTGTGAAAAATTGCTGGATACTGGGTGAATGTTCCTGGAAATACCACCAAACTCTTCCCTGAACGTCTACTAAAACCACTGTCAGAAGCAGAATATCTGACCACTGCACTGACACAGTGGCCATTCTTGTATTCTCCTATGTCCCAGTCTACTTTTCTGCCCTACCCAGTACCAACATTAAGTTACTTCAGAGAGAAAATCCCCTTCCCTTTTGCAGGCAAAGAAAAGCTTGTTTTCAGGTCAAGAAGCCTGCAACCCATGGCTCTATATGCACCACAAGCTTCTTCAGTTTCAGTAAGTTCAGTCTTTCCTCCAAAGCCACAGATGGAATCCACCACTCCAGGTTCAGAATCACACAGAAAAAAAGCCTGATCAGAAGGAAACCTATGAGTGAAAATGCAGTATGTACTCTGTCGTGGTTTCACCCCGGCTGTGGGCTGAGATCCACGCAGTTGCCTGCTTCTTAAAGTAAAAGAGCAGGGGAAGAGGGAAAAAAGGAAAGGGAAACAAGGGAAGGGAAAAGGAAGGGGCAAATAACTCCAAAACCAAGAAACTAAGAGGCCCGTGGGTTGGGATAAGGATAGTTTACTAAGATAACAGAAAGATAAAATATACCAATGCTAACAGGACTTTAGAGCAAAAGAATATGAAACTCTTGATACCCAATGCAGTTTCTCACCGAACCACACAACTCAGGCCGTACCACCCAGAGCTGTCCCGGAACCGACCGTCCCCCCAAGGAGCACGCGTCCTGAGACCGCCCCTCTTCTTCTTCCCAATAGCCCCCCGTTTTCCTAGGCAGGACGTAATTGGCATGGAATACTCTCTTTGGCCCATCTGGGTCACCTGTCCTGGCTTCGCCCCTCCTTTCTCAAGAATAGAGAAATAGAAGAAGATAAGAAAGTCCTTGACTGTCTGACTGCAGCTAAGAACATCAGGGTGTTATCAGCACTGCTTTCATTTTAACTCCCAAACACAGCATTCCATCAGCTGCTACAAATGAAATTAACTCTATCCTGACTGAAACCAGGACATACTCAAATGTTGCATTTGTATCTGCTGTCTTGAAAAACAAAACACCTAACAAAGAGTAAAGGGTGATTCCAGGCACTACCTTATGTGAGGAAAAAGACAAAGCTGGTTGGAACACAAGCCTAAGATTTGTAAAAAAAAACCTCACATCTGCTCTCTGAATCATTTTCATCCAATGAAACAAAGTATCTGTATACTTTTCATAAACAGAAAAAGATAATGCTAAAGGTGACATGTTTCCTTCTAATTCTGCAGTTATTTTTTTCTCTTCCATACTTAGAGGCTGAATACTTGTATGATTGTTCAAGGCAATGTTCAACTGAAACAGCCTTTGTCTTTGTTTAACAAGTGGTTTATTTATGTAGTTATCCTTCCTCTTGTTTTTGAAAAAAAAATCTTGCATTTTATTGTACAGAAAAGTATTTATATTTCATTTAAATATGATGTTTTAACAAACTAATTAGATAAAATGGATGAATATTTTCCTCGATACGGCTATGAAACAAGATAAACAAAATATGCTGCTTCAATGATTCTAGCACCTACCTAAAACACCAACTTTCCACCATAATTATGTCACCAAGACCCATAACTTCTTCCCAACTTTAAGGGAACTCTTCAGAGTCTTCCAGATTTTAACTGGAAGACTCAAGAGGCATGGTAGAATATCAAAATTTCATTAGACAAGATAGATAATCAATGCTACTTTCCTGTTTAATGCATTTAAAAGTATGTGGAATATGTACGTAGAATGAATCTTGAATGGATTAATAGAATTTAACAATGTGAAAACAATGTTGCTTCTTCAGCTTAAATACATGAAAAATTACAGAACCAAAATATGCAATTGAAAATCATACCAAATATAAAATACCGTGAAATCATGAGTACATCATGTTGTATCTTAAAGTTTATATACATGCTGTAAAGCTTTATTTTAGAAGCTATTCCTCTTTTGACTAAAACATAACAAAACAGAAAATGGAACAGATTGCTTTCTACAATCTTTTTTGGCTTTACAGAATCTTAATGAATGTGACTGTGAACAAACATGGCTTCTCTTGCAAATTTTACTGTGCCATTAATTTTCCATTATATTCTTCTGGAAAACCCCAGATCGGTAGTTTTCCAGACATTTTCACATTTCAAATTTGTTGTTTTTTTCCAAATGCTACTGCAGCACAGTAATGTAAAAAGATGGGGTTTTAAAAGCTTCAGAGCAGCAGTTTAGAACTTGTGAGTGTTACGGTGAAACCACTGCTGGAAAGCAGGGACATGCAGTTCAGGACTGGCCCTCTAAAATTCAGCGTGCCACAAGCATCTCTGAAGACTGTCACATTTAGAATGATCCTTCTGAAACCAAAATACTTCTGCTGCTTGTGTGAAAATTGCAGTGTCCTGACAGAACACAAAAAAGCAGTGTAAACCTGAAAGGGATTAAACTATAAATTGTCTGTCAAAAGCCAAATAGTTTTTCTTTCAATTTCTGAAGCAGAAAAGAATCTACAAAACATACAGGAAGGATTATGTACAGGAAAATGCTTCTAATTCTAAAATTTAGGGTATCATCTGAAAGAAATGGAGGTATTACTGGAGAAGAGCTGTGCTCTGAGCACGAGTGGTATCATTATTGTTGTTATTAAATTATGATTATGTAAAAAATACTAGGTGATACCAAGCCAACTCAAGTCCAAGGGCTTTCTATACCTAGATCTGGAATACCTTGATTCCCATCCAAGGTAAGTTTGGAGGAAGTTCTCCGCCACACAAGTTATGGTTGTATATACACCTGCCATCTGGACTTTCCTGAAAATATCAAATGCATCATTTGGCAACGGCCTTAAATAAAGGAAAAGACTGTGGAGATTGCAAAGTTAAGCCAAAATTTGGTAGTATAGCACCACCATTTTCAGCAAGCACACAGTCATTTACAGCAGGCCTCAATCCTGGTGCTAGCAAGATGCCATTGAAAAATGACAAATCTGGGAATTCTAGGATTTGAAATGACCTGGAAAAAGCTGAAGAAAATTTAGGAGGATTTACATTCTGCAAGAGAAGTAAACTCTTTAGATTTGTTTCTCATGTCAAAGCTTCAACACAGCTCAGTAAGACAATCTAGAATTGACAAGTAGTGGAGAGGTAGAGAGTCATTTAACCTTCACAGAATCCATTTGAAGGATAATGTTCTGCAGGTGCACTGTATATCTAAGAGACAAATACCCTAGCAGAAGTACAGATGAGTTTATCAAATTGCTGTACTAAGCCAGAGACCTAATAACAATAAAGCTAACAGTGACCAGAAGTGCACTCAATTGCACTGAGTCCCCGAAAAGGAGGCTATTGTACCCCAATATTAAGTGCCTTTAGTAACACAACAGCTTTGCTTTTTTTTGTCTTTGCTATTTTGAACAGATATGATGCTGCAAATTTAATGCAAACTAACATAATGGCTTAATTTATTAGGCAGGATTAAAACCACAAATCATATTACATATACAGGCCACCTACCTCTTCAAAATTATTTCAGAAGATTGCAGGAAATATGGTAACAAAAGTATGGTAGGAATTCATTACATGTTGACTTACTAAAAGAATAGAGAAGAAACAAAATCAAATACTATCAAAATTAAGGTGCACAGATAATTTTTGTTAGGCCACAACTGACTCGTAGCAAGTTTTTAGTCTTTAGAAAGTCTAGCCTACCTGCTACAGGAATCGTAATATTACTAACCAGTGGAAGACATCAGCTGCAATATCAAGAAAATGTCCTATTTTCCTGCTCAAATGTGCTTTATTAGAAGAAAGTTGCTATCCTGAATCTGAGCTTTTGTACTTTCCCTTGCTGTCAGTGCTCTTGTAGAGAATATGTATGCTACGGTAGAGGGAAAACTTCTGGGATAAGACAGCAATTTGCAGACTGTGAACAAGAAAGAGACTACTGCTTTAGGAGCCATACAATATATTTCTTCAAGTTTCACCCATGATGGCAAAATAGCCAAAATGAAACCTGTCCTGTACCTGTTTCTGCTACTGAATTTAACTCATTTAAACCAAATTCAGGTTTTCCTGTACTATACTGGCACACAGCCATTGATTTAGAAAAGCTTTTAAGCTTTCCAGTCTATGAATTCTAAAAAAAATCCCATTTGGTTTTGTCACAGGTCCATCTCTCTTCTTTCCTACTGTGTATTTTATATTCCCTCCTGGAGATGGAGAAGATGGCATTATCACTATGGTTCATTTAATGTTCTTTCACTTTGCGATGCAAATAAGAATTGAAAGACTTAGACTTTCTTAATCCATAATCCTAAAGGGTTAATTAGACTTCTTTCACCTACTGTTTCCTCAGTGGGATCTCAGTCTAGTGTTCAGGACTGTACAAGGTCAGTCTTGGGCCATTATCACTCTGTATTTTGATTTACCTTCCCATGATCTTGATCACAATAATCTCTTTCCAGAGTAAAATATGCCTCATGATTTGTTACAAGCCCTTCTGTTTCCACATGACACAGGGATTTAGCAACAAGCAAGAAATCAGTTTATATGTATTTCTGCCCTCCCTCCCCCAACTCTTGAGTATCTGAGATTATATCAAAGATACCAACTCAGATGCTCATGTACAGATGAAGGAATTTAGTGTCTGGATTCTAGACTCATTTTAATTCCACTCCTTTTTGGAAAAGGAAATAAAAAAGACAAGAACCTATGAGCTGCAGAGTCTTCTTTCCTTTTATGGGAAACTCCTCTCATTTTCAGGTTCACAAGCAAACTTAACATCTAGTGAAAGATCTTCATGAGCATTACCCCTGAAAAGGGGCTGAGTTAACAGTGGTTCAGAATGACAGTAAAAAAACCTAAATGGAACAGCTTCTGGCCATGGTAATACAAATGTACGCACACAGATATAGAATAACCGCTCTTAAAGAAGGAGTTATAGCAAAAACTGGAAGAAGCAATAAATAAGTGGAGGAATGTATCAGGCCTCTTGGGTATATCTACAATGTGGGGGTTTTTACATTGTGGGAAGGCAGAACTCACAAAAGCAAGTCAGTTGTGGCACCATCAAAAGTCTGAAGACAAAGAAGCTTCTAAATATTGCCAAATCCCCATGCCAGCTGGTCTAAAATGAGGTGGGCTGAAAGAATTCAAGCAACTCCAAGTGTAATTCTCCCAACAGACCACGATCTTTGAACAGCAAGAATGAAAGTGATGCCAGACACAGTTATCTTCTGCTGGTGTTGAAACATAAGAACAAAGACTTCTTTCTGGATAAAGTCAATGGCCTTTGCTGCTTTTCTTTGGCTTTATTAGATTTAAGAACAAAGTTTCTAACAGCAGCAATTGTACAAAGCTTTGTGAATTTCTTCTTTATGCAGAAAAAAAGGTAGAAGGACCTGAAACTTCAGCTTTTTTGACTTCACTCAGCAGCTCAAAATTGTCCTTGTTTGGAACAAACAATTTCACAGCTCTACTTGAACACTAGGTTCCTACTGCCTGACTTAAGACACAGCCTTATATTAAGCAACAGTGCACAACAGAAAAAAGGAGAAATATATTAGAACATTATCAGGACTTTAATAATAGGGAGAGTTAAATACTCAATACAACATCCTTCCTGAACCAATGCTCTCTCACTCTTGTACCAGAAAAAAACCCCAAACAGATCAAGTAGTAGCACTTAAATTTTTTTTATGGAAGTAACCCACATGGATTGTTCCTAAAAGCAATCACCATTGAAGGTGTGAGACTAGTGTTACAAGGAAACGGCCTTTTCCACTCATACCTGGTCTTCCCATCCTGACTGCCAGGTGCCCCATTTTCTTTCTGATAAATTGCAACAGCTTTGGAAACATACAGAAACCCTAACTGAGAGTTTTCAAGGAACAATTTTGATTGTTGAATACTTTGGCATATTTAGGACTTCTATAAATTGTACTTTGTTCTAATGACATTTTCTGAGAACATGTAAGGGTAGAAGTAGTGTACTTCTTGAATCTACTCTCCTTACACAACATTTAGGATCCATTAGAAGTGGATCCTCAGAGAAGCACAAAGTATTGGTTGAACACTTCTGCCTTGGAGAGAAACACATCTGAAATTTTATCAATAGTGTAAAGATAAAAGGTAAACAAGAAGAAATAAAGATAAGAGAGAATTAGCTCATATCAAAGAGAAAGCAGCTAGAAAGTTCTTGCACAGGAGATAAAAATCAGGAAATAAATCTACTATATATTACCTTTGAACAGTGGTGTCTTACTCAAGGGTTCTTTCTACCTCCAACTTTCAATGACATCTAATTCTTCCATAATGATAAAGGACAGAAAAGTACTGTTTATCTTCTTTACATTATACTCTGATTTATACACTTCTGTTGTAATCCTCATATGTTTCCTCTTTAAATCACAATCTCTCTTCCTCTCAGATTAGATATAGACTTTACAAGTCTCTAAATCTGCTGGTTTTATCCAATTCCTTTCTATTGTGTTTCCTGAGAAGACATTATCACATAAGGAAGTCTGCTGCAACTCATCATCTATATCTTGACCAGTTTCTCTCCTAATCATGATAATATTTTATAACAATTGTGCTGCATGGAAATAATACCCAAGAATCTGGTTTCTCCACTTGGTAAATGACATAAAATTGAATTTTAAGAACTCAGGTCTTAAGGGTTAAAGAAAACAACCATTCATCATAATGATGAGTAAAAATTACGCTAACTGCAATCTCCAAAATTTAGATCTACGATAGCCAGCACCACCATTGATGAAAGAATAATGACAAAATACTCTGAGTGGATTTTAATTTGCTGCTCTTACATGCAGTATGATTTATTTTAGGATTTAAAACTGCACTTAGCTGCATATTAAGAGATAGCAATATGTGCAACAAGATTTTATTAATACCACTGCATGTCATATTTCATATTGAAAACAATCTACACTGTCTCACCTTTAAAATGAAGTCTTAACAAAGGCCTACTTCACGCAAAATAGCACATTAATATTCTACACAGACTGTAATTGCCATTCTAGCGATTTTTATAATATTCATGTTTGTAAGCAGTTTTGAATAGCAGTCAATGACTCGTACTTTTGGAATGCTCCCCTTGCATTTATATTACAAGCCTTTGAGAAGTCAGTCAGTGACTGGTGGGAACAATTTTGTAGGAACATAGGTACATTTTTTTAGGTTTATTCTGACTTTGTGCAAATTCAAGTGAAGTGTTTATGTGAGTAGCTGCAGTATTCACTATGGGGACAGGCAATTGGGTCCTGAATTGCTTTAGGAAGACGCACTATGATAGTAACACCATTAGAACACACTGACACAGATGCTTAAAGGACCAATGCAAATTTTATAGTCTATTTTCAGAAGGAACTCTGAATGTTAATGGCATGTGTAAGTTGTCCTGGTTTCAGTCAGGATAGAGTTAACTTCATTTGTAGCAGCTGATGGAATGCTGTGTTTGGGAGTTAAAATGAAAGCAGTGCTGATAACACCCTGATGTTCTTAGTTGCAGTCAGACAGTCAAGGACTTTCTTAGCTTCTTCTATTTCTCTATTCTTAAGAAAGGAGGGGCAAAGCCAGGACAGGTGACCCAGATGGGCCAAAGAGAGTATTCCATGCCAATTACGTCCTGCCTAGGAAAACGGGGGACTGTTTGGGAAGAAGAAGAGGGGCGGTCTCGGGACGCGTGCTTCTT
Organism: Hypotaenidia okinawae; assembly: GCA_027925045.1. Classification (NCBI taxonomy): domain Eukaryota; kingdom Metazoa; phylum Chordata; class Aves; order Gruiformes; family Rallidae; genus Hypotaenidia; species Hypotaenidia okinawae. The sequence continues at coordinate 87,939,466 of BSDF01000003.1, forward strand.
GGGGGGACGGTCGGGTTCCGGGACAGCTCTGGGTGGTACCTGAGTTGTGTGGTTCGGTGAGAAACTGCATTGTGTATCAAGAGTTTCATCTTCTTTTGCTCTAAAGTCCTGTTAGCATTGTTATATTTTATCTTTCTGTTATCTTAGTAAACTACCCTTATCCCAACCCACGGGCCTCTTAGTTTCTTGGTTTTGGAGTTATTTGCCCCTTCCTTTTCCCTTCCCTTGTTTCCCCCCTTTTTCCCTCTTCCCCTGCTCTTTTACTTTAAGGAGCAGGCAGCTGCGTGGATCTCAGCCCACAGCTGGGGTGAAACCACGACAGTCTTTTTGGCGCCCAACGTGGGGCCCGAAAGGTTGGGATAACGGTAGATCTGACCCTGACCCTATAGTAATTAAGACAAAGTTGTGATAAGTACTGTTTTTTAAGCAGTCTCCAATCACGATGCTGTGGTATTTATTCACATGGCTGTGGTCACATCTGTGGCCGCGAAAGTACCGTACGCTGGCTGCAATCCTGGCAGGATTTTTTACCATGTCGAGGCTGCGTTTCCTGGTCTGGTTCTTGTCTTTTATGATAACAATCTATGATACAGTAATAGTGAGGATCGTGAACTTGTGCTGGTATTTGTATGAGAGCTTGCTGCCCTGTCCATTCCTTGGACAGGAAGGGTTTAGTAACGGCAGCTGGCATGGTGGGAGTTCTGCTTTCTTTTCCTTTGGGCTAAATACAACAGCTCTGCTAGCAGTCTTTAAAAACTTTCAATATCCCTGGGATATTCAAACTAGCATTTTGCTGTTTCTCGGTTTGGTGCAGATGGTTCAGTTGTTGTCAAATATTAAGCAGAGGTTTATGAATACCACTCAAGATTTTTCTGTGAGGCCAGATAATCGTGAGTGGCAGGGCAAGTGGCAGAGCATGGGCAAGTACCTAGGCACTTTCTTAACTCCGGTGGTTTGGAGTTTCACTCCTGAGCAGTTACAAGACCCTGAAAAAGTGACTGCATATCTGAAAAGAAATTGCTCTAAGCTTGCCAGAGATACACACCTTACTGCACTGTGCTGGGCCCTGGCCACTATTTACAAAACATTGCTTGATAACAGGCAGCACTGTCAGTACTGTCAGCACTGTCAGAAGGAAAAGAATGAAAACAGACCAGCAAAGACTGCAGCTGCTGCAACCCCAATGACTGGCACTGCAGCTACTGTAACCACTGTGACTAGCACTAAGGCCACTATGACTAGCACTGTGGCTACTGCAACTTGTCCAACCGATGCTGCAGCTACTACAACCCCTACAGCAGATACTGCTGATAAAACAAAAAACCAACCCCCACCAGTGTCTGTTGCTCCTGTACAAAAGAGGAAACAAAAGAAATCAGTTCGTGTAGTGAAGGATGAGGATGAATCAGGGCCATCTGGAGCATGTCAGGATGAATCGGGGTCATCTCAAGCATCTCAGGATGGAGCAGGGCCATCTCAAGCACCTCAGGATAAAACAGGGCCATCTCAAGCCCCTCAGGATAGAGCAAGGCCATCTCAGGCATTTCAGGATGAGGCAGAATCAGAGGTTGTCACACGATCCCTGACCCTGAGTGAGTTGCGTGAGGTTCGAAAAGATTTCAGCCGCCGCCCAGGTGAGCACATCATCACTTGGTTGCTCCGATGCTGGGATCAAGGGGCCGATAGTCTGGAATTAGATGGCAGAGAGGCCAAGCAGTTGGGATCCCTAGCTAGAGAAGGAGGTATTGACAAGGAAATTGGGAAAAAGTCAGAAACCCTCAGCCTCTGGAGGCGACTACTGTCAAGTGTGGAGGAAAGGTATCCCATAAAGGACTATATTACATGTCAGTCACCCAAGTGTAACAACATAGAGGCAGTTATCCAGTACCTGAGAGAATTAGCTGTACGGGAGATCATTTATTATGATCTGGGCAAATGGCACTCTGACCCTGATGAAGTTGTATGCACCGCAGATATGTGGCGTAAGGTTGTACGAAGTGCACCAGCAGGGCACACCAATTCATTAGCATCAATAGACTGGGATAATATGTATCCACCAACTGTAAGTGAAGTGTCCTGCCGCCTCCGGAAATATCAGGACAATGTTTCCCAATCTGTGATCGCAGCGGTAGAGAAACTGGTCGAACGACTTGACAAAAATTTGTGCAACTCCCAACCCGTATGGGGCAATGTTGCAGCTACTGGGAGAAAGCGTCCATCATCCCAGAAGGGAGGATACAGAAGGTGCACACCACGAGACACGCTGCGACAACAGCTGTGGTTTGACCTGTGTGACCATGGTGAGGACATGAGGAAGTGGCATAGGCAGCCCACCTCAGCCCTCCAGGCACGAGTAAATGAGCTGCGAGGTAAAAGACAGCGCGATTTTGCCAGGAAGAAGGCTGCACCAGTGAGCAGCCAATATGATCAGCAACAATAGAGGAGCCCTGCCTCCAGCCAGGTGGAGGAGAGGGATAACCGCGCTTATTGGACTGTGTGGATCCGATGGCCTGGTACGTCAGACCCACAGGAGTACAAGGCTCTGGTGGATACTGGTGCCCAGTGTACTCTAATGCCATCGAATCACGTAGGGACAGAACCTGTCAGCATTTCTGGAGTGACAGGGGGCTCACAACAATTGACTGTGTTAGAGGCTGAAGTGAGCTTAACTGGGAAGGACTGGGAGAAACACCCAATTGTGACTGGCCCAGAAGCTCCATGCATTTTAGGTATAGATTACCTTCGTAGAGGTTATTTTAAAGACCCGAAAGGGTACCGGTGGGCTTTTGGAATAGCTGCTTTGGAGACAGAAGGCACTGAGCAATTGCGTGCTTTGCCTGGACTCTCAGATGATCCTTCTGTTGTGGGGTTGTTGAAGGTTGAGGAACAGCAAGTGCCAATTGCTACAACGACGGTGCACAGAAAACAGTACCGCACTAACCGGGATTCCCTGATCCCCATCCATAAGCTGATTCGTCAACTGGAGAGCCAAGGGGTGATCAGCCGAACCCGCTCACCCTTTAACAGTCCCATATGGCCAGTGCGGAAGTCCGATGGAGAGTGGAGGCTGACAGTGGATTATCGTGGCCTAAATGAAGTCACTCCAGGTATGAGTGCTGCTGTGCCAGACATGCTGGAACTCCAGTATGAATTGGAGTCAAAGGCAGCCAGGTGGTATGCCACAATTGACATTGCAAATGCTTTCTTTTCAATACCACTGGCGCCAGAGTGTAGGCCACAGTTTGCTTTCACTTGGAGGGGCATCCAATACACATGGAATCGTCTGCCCCAGGGGTGGAAACACAGCCCTACCATTTGCCATGGACTAATCCAGACCACACTGGAAAAGGGTGGAGCCCCAGAGCACCTGCAGTACATTGATGACATCATTGTATGGGGCAATACAGCAGAGGAAGTATTTGAGAAAGGAAAAAGGATAATTCAAATCCTTTTGGAAGCTGGTTTTGCTATAAAGCAAAGTAAAGTCAAGGGGCCTACACGAGAAATCCAGTTTTTAGGAATAAAATGGCAGGATGGGCGTCATCAGATCCCAATGGACATTATCAATAAAATAGCAGCTATGTCTCCACCAAGCAACAAAAAGGAAACACAAGCTTTCTTAGGTGTTATAGGTTTTTGGCGAATGCATGTCCCAAACTACAGTCTCATTGTGAGCCCACTCTACCATGTAACTCGGAAGAAGAATGATTTCCAATGGGGCCCTGAGCAGCAGCAAGCCTTTGAGCAGATCAAGCGTGAGATAGTCCATGCAGTGGCCCTTGGGCCTGTCCGGACAGGGACAGATGTTAAAAATGTGCTTTACACTGCAGCCGGGGAGAATGGCCCTACCTGGAGTCTCTGGCAGAAAACACAAGGGGAGACTAGAGGTCGACCGCTGGGGTTTTGGAGTTGGGCCTACAAAGGATCTGAGGCCAATTATACTCCAACAGAAAAGGAAATACTGGCCGCCTATGAAGGGGTTCGAGCCGCTTCAGAAGTGATTGGAACTGAAGCTCAGCTCCTCCTGGCACCCCGATTGCCGGTGCTGGGCTGGATGTTCAAAGGGAAGGTCCCTTCTACACATCATGCCACTGATGCTACGTGGAGCAAGTGGGTTGCACTAATTACTCAGCGGGCTCGAATAGGAAACCCTAATCGCCCAGGAATCGTGGAAGTGATCACAGACTGGCCAGAAGGCAAAGATTTTGGGATGTCACCAGAGGATGAGGAGGTGACACGCGCTGAAGAAGCCCCACCTTACAACAAACTACCAGAGAATGAGAAGCGATATGCCCTGTTCACCGATGGCTCCTGTCGCCTTGTGGGAAGGCACCGAAGATGGAAAGCTGCTGTATGGAGTCCTACAAGACAAGTAGCAGAAGCCACTGAAGGAAAAGGTGAATCAAGCCAATTTGCTGAGGTGAAGGCCATCCAGTTAGCTTTGGACATTGCTGAGAGAGAAAAGTGGCCAACGCTCTACCTTTATACTGATTCATGGATTGTAGCTAATGCCCTGTGGGGTTGGTTGCAACAGTGGAAAAAGAACAACTGGCAGCGTAGAGGCAAACCCATATGGGCTGCTGACTTATGGCAAGACATTGCTGCCCGATTAGAGAAGCTTGTTGTAAAGGTACGTCATGTTGATGCCCATGTACCTAAGAGTCAAGCCATGGAGGAACATCAAAACAATCATCAGGTAGATAAGGCTGCTAGGATGGAAGTGGCTCAGGTAGATCTAGACTGGCAACATAAAGGTGAATTATTCCTAGCTCGATGGGCTCATGATTCCTCAGGTCATCAAGGGAGAGATGCAACATATAAATGGGCTCGAGATCGAGGGGTGGACTTAACCATGGATGCTATTGCACAAGTTATCCATGAGTGTGAGACATGTGCCGCAATTAAGCAAGCGAAGCGGTTGAAGCCGCTTTGGTATGGAGGACGGTGGATGAAATATAAATATGGGGAGGCCTGGCAGATCGATTACATCACCCTCCCACAAACCCGCCATGGCAAACGCTACGTGCTTACCATGGTGGAGGCAACCACCGGCTGGCTAGAAACATATCCTGTATCCCATGCTACTGCCCGGAATACAATCCTGGGCCTTGAAACGCAAGTCCTATGGCGACACGGCACCCCAGAAAGAATCGAGTCAGACAACGGGACTCATTTCCGAAATGCTCTCATAGACACCTGGTCCAAAGAGCATGGCATTGAATGGGTGTACCACATTCCTTATCATGCACCAGCCTCTGGGAAAATTGAACGATATAATGGACTCTTAAAGACTACCCTAAAAGCAATGGGTGGTGGAACATTCAAACACTGGGATACACATTTGGCCAAAGCCACGTGGTTAGTTAACTCTAGGGGTTCTACCAATCGGGCTGGCCCTGCCCAGTCAAAATTTCCACGTACTGTAGAAGGAGACAGAGTCCCAGTGGTGCATATGAAGAGTATATTAGGGAAGACGGTTTGGGTCATCCCTGCTTCAGGTAAAGGTAAACCTATGTCGGGAATTGCTTTTGCTCAAGGACCTCGTTGTACTTGGTGGGTAATGCAGAAGGATGGAGAAGTTCGATGTGTACCTCAAAGGGATTTGATTTTAGGTGAGAATAGCCAATGTAATTAGTAAGGTAGAAATTGTATTATAATAAGTACTAAATAACCCATTACTTTACATTAATTATTACTATAATTGCTGTATGTTGTTGTTTGTTGTACCAATGGAGTTACAGCTGGAATCATACACGACAATGAAGGAAGACTGCCACGATGATGGGACCAAGACCTACCATCATAAGAACTTTTTCCTCTTCCCCTTTGAAAATGAACGCTTTTGATTCACAGACTATGACCATGGACCATGTCAGATGCATCGGTCGAGCGCCCGAGATGCAGCATGCAACGATCCAATGGCGAGACCATGAGAGACTGTTACAACAAATGGAGCCTGAAAATCATGGACTAAATCATTTACTCAACAAAACTCAGATGAATGGTCCATAGACTAAGGGAATAATACATATATGTGTGTCTGAAACATTGGTTGTATCCAAAAGAAATGGTTGGACCTGGTCATGACGTAAATGGTATGGAATAAGGGGTGGAATAAAAGACTGTCGTGGTTTCACTCCGGCTGTGGGCTGAGATCCACGCAGCTGCCTGCTCCTTAAAGTAAAAGAGCAGGGGAAGAGGGAAAAAGGGGGAAACAAGGGAAGGGAAAAGGAAGGGGCAAATAACTCCAAAACCAAGAAACTAAGAGGCCCGTGGGTTGGGATAAGGAGAGTTTACTAGGAGAACAGAAAGATCAAATATCCCAATGCTAACAGGACTTTAGAGCAAAAGAAGATGAAACTCTTGATACACAATGCAGTTTCTCACCGAACCACACAACTCAGGTACCACCCAGAGCTGTCCCGGAACCGACCGTCCCCCCCAAGAAGCACGCGTCCCGAGACCGCCCCTCTTCTTCTTCCCAAACAGTCCCCCGTTTTCCTAGGCAGGACGTAATTGGCATGGAATACTCTCTTTGGCCCATCTGGGTCACCTGTCCTGGCTTTGCCCCTCCTTTCTTAAGAATAGAGAAATAGAAGAAGCTAAGAAAGTCCTTGACTGTCTGACTGCAACTAAGAACATCAGGGTGTTATCAGCACTGCTTTCATTTTAACTCCCAAACACAGCATTCCATTAGCTGCTACAAATGAAGTTAACTCTATCCTGACTGAAACCAGGACAAAGTAAATAAAGGGAAAGAGGAGTAAATGCAATACAAATATGAATGACCTATAAGGGTAATACTTCAGAGTAGTTTTGGTGTGAAACAGAGTAAGCAAGATCAGAAAAACGTCATGTGTCAGACAAGAGTGATCCTGTGCTGCTAACCCTTGTACCTTGTCAAAATGTTGTGGAAAGTGACGCAAGAAACAAATGTTTTCTATGAATTACATTTCCTCTTTAAGTCTCTGACTGGTTATGCTCGTTAATCAAATGTGAATATTATATTAGTGGTATTTCAGGTAGTATGGCAGAGAATTTAGTTAGTCGCTAAGAATAGTGCAATCTGTTAGTCTGACTCTCTGATTAGGCTGTACGTATCTATCATTTCCTAAGAAAGTAAATCTCTGTAAGGAAATGGGACATCAGAAGCACTGGTACACACTGACTTCATTTAGAAGGACATGTGCAAATGCCCTCCTCTTCCTCCAAATCTCCTTCTTCCCAACTTCCAACACGAAATAAAAGATTCAGGTGTCTCAAGCAAGGAAACCGCTTTCGGTTTATAAACTGCAACCCTACAAGTGAATTGCACAGAAAAACAAAATTTAAGAAACACCAGTTTCTTTAACTTTTCCTAATTCTTAGAACAGCTGTCTCCCACTCATTGTACCTACTGCTGTCAAGCCCATTCTGAAATATTCATCTCTTTCCCAGTACTGTACCAGGAACTTATTAAAGATTTCACACTGGGAAATGGGCGCATGTAAGTGGAAGCATTGTGGTATTTTTGTCATGTAGTGTGATATAGCACTTCCTCTTACAGTACAAAGTATCTATGTTGTTTTTTAAAAATCAAGCAACATGCAAGACAAAAATATATAAATATTTAATATAAATAAGGTCCATAGCAGTTTAAACATACTGAAACAAACCTGAGAAGTTCTGAAAGTAGGAAATTCAACAGCCTTAGCATAAGCTGTGCAGTGAAATGACAGGCGGCAACTATTAAAAATGCAAGTTGACAAGAGTTGTAAAGCGCAGTGAGAAAGGCAGCAAAACCTGGTTGACAGCAAAAAGCCAAACGGACAGCGATGGTGACTCACTACCCCACTCTGAGGTGTACAGCCTACCCAGAAAAAACACCTCTATTCCTCAGTCTCAAATATTAGCTACGAGCAGCCACGCGAATTAAGAACCAGAAGCAACAGCGAGATGATAGGCAATCAGTTATTTTAGAATTTATAACCAGACATTCCTTGTTGGTATATTATGTGTAGCATTTCCTTCAGTTTGTGACAGGCATTATTATTTCTGTTTTGTGTGTGTCTATCAGACTGCAGAAAGATGACATTCTACAAAGTCCATAAAAACAAAACAAAAAAGTCCTCCTTTGCTGCTGCTTTGCTTACTTAGAAATCAATTCTCAAAGGTTTTTTGTTTTGCTGTTACTGTTCTTCCTTCTAATGACAGTTACTTTAACTTTCCCAATTCACAAACTAAATAAGCTTATATTTTTCAGAACAAATATTTTGACTTAAAGTTCTTACAGCAAAGAAACATGGACAAAAGCAAAGTATTAATCTAGAAGGGACCACAAAGCCCACACTGCTTGATCTGAAAGTTCAAGGAAAAAATCCCTCCCCCCAGCCCCCGCCCCAAAAATAAATTTAATCATCTTTTGGAAAGATGTACAGCTTTATCTGAAAGATGATAAACTCTGGAAGTCACTGGTTTTCCTTGTGAGCTGCCAGTATGACAGCTGAATTTTCCAAATATCACTGTTACAAAGTGTGCTGATGTAAAAATGAAAATGTGAAAACACTGATAAAACATTGAATGATCTGTAAGTAGGGAATAGTCAAGGAGGCAATTAATGGCACTGAAGGTAGAGTAAAAATTTATAATGCAAGTAATTGGGGAGAAAAGCAAAAGGAATCAGAGAATATCCGTAATGCTAGAATTAAACAAAAACCCAACAAAAAGGGAACTTTAAAGTATGCCAGGAATAAATGTAAAACCACTAAATATAAGTAAGAAACTTATAAGTAGCTATGCAAAAATACAGAAATAATCAAGAGTGGTTTCTCCTCCAGTTCTGAAGTGGGGGAAGAAAATGAATTTTCTATTCTACAAGATATTGTAGAGAGAACTGAAAACATGGGTATATAAAACACCATCTGTAACAGCCAAACACTTTATTAAGAGATGCTCTCAAGTTCTTTCCAGGGCATCTTTGTAGTATTTCTCACAATAAATACAAGTCAAGAGCCACATCAAAAGTGAAATATATTTGTATATTAAGCTCTAGATCACTGCTTGCAAGATCTATTTAAACAGGATATTGCATATGCTAAAAAAAGCAGTGGGGTCTCTCTGCTAAGGAATTTCCTTTATGTTAGTACAGGTGTGAATAAACTGGTGCACAGTTCTGTCCCCAATGTTCATGCTGAATATTAGAAAAATGCAAAAAGTGTTATATTCAATACAAACCTTTAGTGGTTTGGAATGCAAATAAGGAATATGAAAGGAAACAGACATTTCTACTACTCCAGACAGATCTTAACAATAGCAGATATTTGATTAAATCACAGAATCATAGTTTAGTTTTATATAGCTAATTAATTTTAAAATAGCACGAAGAAGTGGAAAGGTAAAATTTATCATTATGGCTAATAATTTCAGGGACCATAATTATTTCTCAAATAGTATTTGTAAGATACCAAAATGTTTTAAGCATCACAATTCACAGCTTGTGTTCATGGATACAACTGGCAGCTAATAAAACCCATCTATGTTTTATTTAAGTTAGCAGAGAGACATGCACTTACTAGATTTCATGTTAATTGCTAGTATTACCCTACAGCAATGAAGTCCTGAAGGTCTTGTTACAGATATGTCAACTGCAACTGGATGCCTATATCTGAATTTGTTTTTGAGATGCAATACTTCTATACTTAATTATTTGGGCTTCTGAAAAAAAAAATAATGTTTTTTTCATGATAGAAACAGTTATAATCTGATAAGAGAACTGTTCATTCCCACTCCTGCGGACCCTTACTACACCAGAAGGGTAATTAAATCAATATGCCTCAATTTCAACAAAATTATTAAAAACATCCACTGACCACACTGGCAACTTAGTTTTATAACTCCACCGACAGCTAAAACTTCTGGAAAATACTTCTATTTCACATGATGCATTTGACTGCAGATCCTGACTCTCCTCGTAAATCCTATCAAAGGAAACAGGTTCCTTAGATATAAGCTGGTCTCTTAGGCTCTTAGCTTTAGATTTATTTTTTTTTAAGTCTTTTTTGGAATTTGGAACCTAGCATGGGTAGATATTTTACAAGTAAAGATATTACTGATCAAATGCCTACAGGCATCTCATCTTTATGAGTGAAACTCTAGAAATGTGTCTCCTACTGAGTCAAATTGCATTAAAAAAAATATCCATGCCTTGTGCACAGATTGCAGTAATATTTGCCATGATTATATCATACCAGTTCCTGCATGTGCAGAAATTCATTGGGAGCCACTGCTCCTGCATGCACAAATCACCCTCAGTTGCTCACAGTGAATTCAGATCTGGAGAAAAAATAGTTGCCTTCTTTCCTAATACTGCACTCCTTATTAGAAGAAAGAAGTGGGCACAAGGAATGCACCTTTTAAGACAATGCAGCAAATAAAATTGAGGTCTTCTGGGCAGAGGGCTGGTGTTGGAAGTAGAGTTAAAAGCGATGTTGTTTGCTATTCTGAAAGAACTTATCATACCTGCAATAGTGACAGTGAAGTGTCTTTAAGGCTGCCAGCATGGATATTTAAAATGCCCTGCTTTGGTTCCTATGCCCTCACTTTTCAGGCAGGAGAATCAATCAGAAAGCACCTCAGGTTGACAGAAGATGTGCCAAAATAGCGAGTCAGCAAATAGTCCTTTGGCTCCTGGCAGCAAGCTGTCTGAGGTGCTGTCCCACAGGACTGAGACTGATGAGGTTCCAAGGTCATACAGAAAGCAAGAGCCCTCCCAGTTGTTTCATCTGTCACCAGAAAGAAGAGAAGCTTTGCCATGGCAACTATGCTATGGCTATGCATTTTTTATCTTCACTATGTTTAGTACAGTGTATTTTGGCTATACCTTTTGGGGGGTAGTGTAAAATACATACATTTTCTTCCCCATTCTAACACTGTTAAGAAGAAATAACACTGAATTGCTGGAGCTATCTCAAATACCTTATTTTTGTATCCCAATAACCACTCAAAATCCACTCAATTCTTTCTTACGCTTCGTGCATCTTACGCTTCAATTTAAACTGTTCATACAAGAGGAATATGAGAAAGAAAATATGAATGACATGAAAACAATCGCAAAATAGAGCAGACAACTGACACAAGTTGCTTTGTACTCCATTTGTTTGTCTCTCTTTAAATCAGACATTTGCATTTGTTACTGAATATATATATATATTTTCGTACAGAAATCGTAAGAGAAGTGGTCAAGAAGTTTGAAAATGCAAATACAGTACTTCAGGTTTGCTAAGCATGGTACACACTGAAGAAGGAGCATCAGGTAGGAGAGACAACCAAGGCAGACATTAAGTGCAAGGATCATTATTTAAGAGGTTATGTTTCATAAACAACAACAACAAAAAAGTGAAATCATGCCTTACATAAGGCCATAATAAAGATTATATTGATACAAAGTAAGGGTTAGGTGAAGAAGAAGAAATCATAAATCTCTAAATAAAAGGAAATTACACCTACATAAATAAAACCTCAATTCTTACTTTAAAAATAATTATTTGAAAGTACTCAAACTTCGCAATTGTATAATGCTATCATACTATAAATACTAATATTTAATGCAATTTGATTGAAAAATTGAGTCCTCTAGTGATTTCAGTAGGCTCTGGGTCTGGTCTTTAACTTTGGAATGAGCAGGATTAGCAGCATACAGAATACAATTAGACCTATCCAACTATCTTAATGGATACTGACAATGCTGGAGTATTCAAAGTATTTGTAACACTTCTTTCAAATGAGTTGTAGTAAGAATTTCCTCTAGCTGGATTTCTTCCTCAAATATTTTTAGAAATAGATAACAAATAACAGAATAATTCAATATTTATTTATTTAATAGTATTGATTCAAGTTGATTCAACATAAACTTAATCATTTGGTCAACTAGTTATGCTTCATTGGTTACTTATCTAGAATACTAGAGAGCTTTATATATATATAGCACTATGTAACTTTATGCAGCTGTAATACTATTTCAGTATATTCCATCATATTGCTTAATTCTAGGCAATAAAATTCAGATAGAGAAAGGCAAAACTCATAAGCTATTATTAAAGAATGAGGAGAATAATCATTGTAAACAATGAATAGAATCAATAACAGCTTTCAGATTAGATGTATTAAAAACACATTCTATTGCCTGTGTAGAACAGAGTATGGACTAAATGACTCCCTCTGACCTCAGAATCCATGAATCAATAATATAATTTAACTTTCAAATGCATTTAAAATTGTTTGCAAGGAAGTAAAGATGTATGTTCTGAAATTGAAATGTATGCTAAAATACATTTTGAAGAACAGCTCTTATGATAAACAGAAATATTTAAAAAGGAGCAAAAAGGCTCTTGAATATTATTAATTTTGTCATTAGCATAAACCAACCCAGAACGGTACGTATTATTTGAGATGCTATTCAAGTGAACACAGCTGTAAGCTACTCATTATTCAGATCTTTATACGTACGTATAGCATTCACTGTAGCTGAGCACAACTCTGTAACGTCTTGATCAATGGTGCAGCCCAGATTTTTTTCCCCTAATGTCCAACACCTGTCTTAAAATGACTGTTATACTTTATAGATAAAATATATTATACACAGGTGTTACAGTGAATATGGAATATAAGTGGGGGCATCAAAAGAAATCTGCCTGAGAAATACAAAACTCACAGGACTCCAAATATGAAAACCCCAAGAAGCCTCCGATGACACAAACCAGCCACTTCTGTGAAAAAAATCACTGCTTTAAAACACCTGCCAGGACACATACAATCTACACCCTGAATTGTTATCACTGCCCAAAGGAGAGTTTTAACCTCCCAGATTGTGAAATACTGATTGTGGAACATGTTAGTAATTTTCTAAAGTTAGCAAAATTTTGTAAATTTTCCATAAAACCTATTTTCTGACCTATTAGCATTAATTACTAAGTCCTCGTTATACCAATCGCCCCTCCATTACTAGCATTCACACATGGAATTAGATTAGTACTTCAATTTCTGCCAAAACTCAGGGGCAGAGGAAATCTGCAGTGGAGATTTGCCTCCTTCCCCCTCCCTTGAAACTGATTCAGTTTTTGACCATAATTATCAATGTTGATACAATATATAAATAGGAGTGCAGAGTTCAGATTTAGGGCTCAAAGGGTCCTCACGTGCTCTAGTCCCAACCCTCACACAGAGTCAGGTTCAAGTATACACAAGTCACACTCAAAAGAGGCTCATCATTAATGTATTTAAAGGCCTTCAGTAAAAGGAATTTAATAGCTAAGTATGTTTCTACTTGTTCGGTCCAGAAGTCAAATGTATAGCAATTCTTCACATTCTGGAAGATGATTACAACTGCTCTTCCTCCCTAGTCCTCTATTTTCTAGGTTATTTTATGGAAACTCATATTTTGTCAATAGTATCTTAAAATACATTAAACACACACACAAAGAATCCCCCACAAATTCCCTGTCAAGCATGAAAATGTCCTATTTATTATTTACCGTACTTTTAAATAGATCAAAAACTTTAAAAACTAAGCCAAAACAGAAAATATCAATAATCTATAATAATTCTAGTAAACATAATATATTCTTGACATTTTGATAAACTGGTTTTTGTATCGCAGCTTGCTTAGCTATGTAGTAGCGCAATTGTAATGAATGTTGGGCAATGTTCCACACTCCTCCTCATAAAGCACCTTTCACAGTTTGGCCTATTTAGCAACGTGGTCTCTGGAAAACAGATGGATTTTGAGCAAAATATCAGTGAGTCTTGCGTAATTTCAAAACATACACTGTAAAGATGACTAGTAATGCCATATAGCAAGTAATGTAACACTATTACATAAAATAGAATTTTGTAAGCAGTTTAATCTCTGTGTGACTCTTCTAAAACCACTATGTGAGCAAAACCCCTCTTCCTTTTAATTAGTCTTAAATTGTGCATAAGGAAAATCTCAGCAGCTTTGTACATTCCCTGAAAGCTAACTCCTTCTACTTTTTCTACAGCAGTGCTTACACTCAGACAGAAAGGCATAGCTTAGAAGGAACTGTCTTCCATATTAAAATTAAGAATCTGGGACTGTGGAAAACTGTATCCTAAAAAACCCAGAAACTGGGACCAGCCCCTATGTTACAGACAGAAAATATAGGTATAAACTGTTAGTTCATTAAACTCAGATACTAATCAAAGCATACATTCCTCTAAGCTAAGCAGAGCCGAGCTATGCTTGAGCAGCCACCGTGTTCAATGACCTAGCGGGACGTATTCCAAAGGCTAGTCTGAGGATTCATTATCAGAATCATGAAACATTGAGGAAATTGAAGTATATGATTCAGACTATGTTCTTTAATATTGCAAATTACTTCTCTCATTTATTTTATATAGTTTCTTGATGTAATACTAGATACCTGCTTTTTATTAGGAATGGCAATTTAAAATCAATACAATGACACTGTCAGGATAATTAAGCTTTCTTATGCCTATGGTTCTAATTATGTGATCACTTACTTGTGGGGGTTTTTTTCTTTTTTTAAGGGTAGCTTCTGTTACCATAGAGGATGGATGATGCTCTATTAGAAGAAATACAACTCAGTAATTTTTCTGTTCTTGTTTAATGGATGGGAGCAAAATGTTTAGTATTCTGCTCTGAATACAGAATTATTATTTTTCTTTAATGACCATCATTGATATAATTCCATGCCTACAACAAATATTACTTTAACTTCACAGCTGCTTTTAGGGGGTAATGTTTTTGTCCTTTTACCAGAATAATATTTTAAGTACTAAAAGTAGCCACTAATGCCAACCTTGGCTGTCTAGGACATGATTTTTACAAAACTACAAGAATTCAAAGCAAAGCTCCTCCTGGCTTCTGTGAAAGCTGTGGACAACTCATGCCTTCCTCTTTAAACTTGTACACATGCACTCAAAGGAACAAAAATAGAGTAAAAAGCACAGACAAAAAATCGGCCTGAGGCAGACATCTGAACTGCTAACATTGCCCAAAATTTACAAAATGAAAACAAGCTCTTATGATAGAAAACACTATCGTTCACCTGATCTGCAGTGTGGGTGAATTTTGTTGTGTATGAGCTGGTTTTTCTGTCCTATTACAGAGAAAAAAATATTCTTTTCACACATTGTATCTGAAAATGTACTGTTTTCAGCAAATGGTACAATAAGATCTGTCAAACATAAAACAATTATCCTACAGAAGCAAAAATCACTGCTTTTAATTTTTATATCTATTTTGGAAATACCAAATAAAATACTAAATGTAGTCATACACCAATTACTTTTGAGAAAAAACTTAGTGAATATCTAAAATTACTTCCTGTTTTTAATGAGAAAGTGTTTCCAAGCTCCTTGCCCTCTTTAGTCCCAGACTTCTGGCACTAACTCCTCCTGACTACTCTGGGGAGCTAAGAGTCTGCAAAAGACAGACAAGGATGGGTATGTAACAAGTGCTGACAGATGTAAACGGGAGTTAATTGTGATGGGGTTTGGGTGACTGGAAGGAAGGTGTGATGACATCAATAACCTAGCAGTAATATACTGGTGCCAGGAAGAAATGACTAGGCAATGAGAATTCAAGATAATTTGGATGGACACAGGAGTGAGGTTAATCACTGTGAAGGAACCACCATGATGATAACACTCTGGCAAGCACTGCTCTAGATGTAATATGAGTTCCTAGTAATCCACTGTGGTTTCCTCATTCCATGTGAAATGCTAAAACGGCAGTACTCTACCTCCCTGAGAAGCAGAAAGAATGTATGCTCTCTGACATGAGTGGGCACCAAAGTTTGGTGAGCTGCAAGTTTCCTAACTAATCCACACATCCTGATGGAAAACTCCTGAAAGACCCAAGTACTAAGATTTCTAGAGAAATCATTTTGCTTTCTTGCTTGCTCAAGTTACTCAGGACCCCTGTTAAAACCAGACAAGTTCTAAATTATACGGTTTTTAAGAAAGAAACACATCAGCTTCTGTTTTCTTCATTTAAATAACAATAAAAATAATAAGAGCAAAGATATGGAACACACTTAAATGTACTTTGTTCTAGCTGTTATTTAAAGTCCCTCAGAGATACCTTTTAGCCCTGGAAGACTAAGGGCTGGCTTACTGGGTAATTGCTATCTTCCAGAACAGATCCCAGCCTCTGTTTCACTTTCTTAGGTATACTCAAACCTTCTCTAGAGAGTGTTCAAGAAAAAGGAGTCATGGAGCAAATAATCCTTGAAAACATTTCCAGGTATATGATGGGTAAAATGGTATCTGACAGTAGTCAGCATATACTTACCATGAACAGTAAGGTGGGACTGAAATCCATCAGGTGGGGGGTTGGAACTAGATGATCTCTAAGGTCCCTTCCAACCCAAGCCATTCTTTTATTCTACAATTCTATAAAAAATTTGACCCTTGGTTAGCTGAGCGTGCTTTGAGCAGGGGGGTGGGTTGTACCAAATCATCTCCAGAGATCATTTCCTACCTAAGCCATTCTGCTATTCTATGACCATTCAATGAATTTACTGTATATTAGTCAAGAAGATTAAATTATAGTCCACATAATCAAATTACGTAGGATGAACTCAAAATCAGTAACCAAATAAATTAACCTAAACTAAGCTCTGTTTATCATATATTCCTATAGGCAGAGCTACTACTCCAATTTTTATCTCTATTACCACACTCTTTCTCTTACATTTATCATACACAATTCCCTAGACTAGTCTGTATTAAATGTAATAGCTAGGCTTAGTAAAAGAGCTTTGATTAAATTATAAGGCTACATGAAATTGAGTTCTTTAAATCAGCAACTTCAACTAGAAGTTTAATACTCTAAAACTCAGAGAGACTATGAGTAACTTTTAATGAAAGAATTAATTATAAGCATGAAACAGAGACAAAACTATCTTGTTTCAACACAATACACCTAGAGGTTTAACTGTTCTTAGGCAACTTAATTCAGGGATTGACAGATGCCAGGAATTTCAAAATATGCAAACCATGTCTTCAAAGGATGCACTGTATTCATGCAACCTGGGATGCCATCATTTACAAAAAAAGGAGAAATAGAAACACACACATTTTTTCTTTTGTTTTTCCTGTTTCTTTGCTATATGTATGTGACTCGATTTATTTCTCCCTATTTGAATTGTTATTGGAATGTAGTGAAAATAATCCATTCTTCTACAACTAGAAGTTAAACTGGAGTGCATTGGATTAAAGAATGTTCTTTCCTAAAACTAGCTTTAATTCTGTAATATTACTGCGAGACGCATTTCAAACGTATACTTCAGCAGGAAAGAAATCATTCTAGAAAGATATTCAACACAGATTGTGCTTCCATGCATTATTCTGTGACTCTGTGTGCATGTGTGCGTGTGCAAGTGTGTTTACAACTGTGGTTCAGCCCAGCAAAAATACCTGGTTGCTTGTGTTTCATCCAAGACTGCAACCAACAAGGCCTTAATCTTAAATCTAGTCAAGCCATATAAACCTCATCCTGACCCAGCTTATTTCAGCTTCTTTTTCTTCAGTACCACAAAGCATCTGCTGCTGCACAAATCCTGGACATCCAAGACTTGCTCTCTAGCTTAACACAAGTCCAGCAACTCACGTCACTAACATTCAGATCTGAGCACACTCAGCTGCTGCTCCCCTTCTGCCTCACGACAAACTTTGTCCAGCATCCCATTCCTATATTTCAAAAGACCCTGTGAGTCCCAAAGGCATTAATAAGCTCTCTTTTCATTCTTACACCTACACAAGCCCATGTCCACCATATCAGTTGTGGATGGAGAAGGCTACATCAGCAGCAGCTACCCAAAACCTGAACCCAGACTCCTGTGCCCTCAGCACAACCACCCTAAATCTAACTCTACAATTCACTGTGGTGGGTTGACCCTGGCTGGATGCCAGGTGCCCACCAAAGCCACTGTATCACTCCCTGCCCTCCTCAACAGGACAGGAAAGAGAAAATACAATGAAAAGTTGACAGGTCAAGACAAAGACAGGGAGAGATCACTCACCAATTACTGTCATGGGCAAAAGAGACTCAATTTGAATAAAATTTGATGTAATTTATTACCAATCTAGTCAGAGTAGGCTAATGAAAAATAAAAACAAATTATAAAACACCTTTCCCCCTACCCCCTTTCTTCCCAGGCTTAACTTCATTCCTGATTTTTCTCTCTCTCCCCTGCAGTGCAAGGGGATGGGGAATGAGAGTTGAGGTCAGTTCATCACCCTGTCTCTCCTGCTCCTTCCTCCTCACACTCCTCCCCTGCTTCAGCATCCCACCCACAGAAGACATTCCTTCACGAACTTCTCCAATGTCTTTCCATTGGACCGCAGATCTTCATGAACTGCTCTAGTGTGGCTCACCCACTGTTACAGGTCCTACTGGGAGCCTGTTCCTGCATTGTCTCTCCACTAGGTCATCACAGCCTCCTTCAGGTGCATCCACCTACTGCGGCATGGGGTCCTACATGAGCTGCAGGGGAATTTCTGCTTTGGCACCTGGAGTTTCTCCTCCCTCTCCTTCTTCACTGATCTTGGTGTCTGCAGAGTTGTTTTTGTCATATTCTCACTACTCTCTCTGGCTGCAATTGCTCTCAGTGCTTTTTTAGTGCCTTCTTAAATATCACAGAGGCACCACCACCATTGCTGATGGGCCCAGTGTTGGGTCCATCATGGAGCTGGCTGGTATCGGCTTTGTTGGACACAGGGGAAGCTTCCAGCAGCTTCTCACAGAAGCCATCCCTGTAGCCTTCCCCTACCAACACCTTGCCACACAAACCAAATACATACCTTCTGTAAACATGTTCAGCTTTAGCTCATTACATCCAATCTCCCTAAATTAAATCTATGCCAAAAAGCCTCCCAATCTAACAATGAATAGGAGTTGCTGATGACAGTCCTGAAACCTACTTACCCTTCTTGGCACAGCATTAATAGTAGTTTACTGTCCTGCCACATCAAGCCTTAACCAGGCAGGCAGACTGCTGTCACCCAAAATCTAGACTAAGGTTAAGATAAACTAAAGGAACTGATTAAACCTTCTACACATCTCAGCCATGTAATCCCAATTCCAACCTTAGCTACAAAACAAACACCAGGTAGCCACTCCCTTTCCCCTCAGACATAGACCTACTTCACTAATGACTTACACATCAGTTAAATCCTAGCAAGACAAACTCTGCTTGTTTCAGAGCCAAACTTGGGACAGCAGCTCCTTCTGGGTGTGGTGGCATTCAATGCAGTTCATAAGCATAGGCACTCAAATCCACAGCACCACCACAACTGCACCCAGCAACAGTCTCAGTTGATTGAGCTTGTTCTAACACCAACTCTAGCTCGATTAACAGTGTGCCAACAGAACAAGCGTAGTCTGCTTGGTCATGACAAACACTCCTAAACACAGCCTTTCAAGCATTTCCCTCTGTGGTGTGCATCTTATTTTGCCATCCTAAATCTAAAAACCATTCTAATGCTAAACCCTAACTATAAATGCACTACAGCCATCCATCCCGACTAACAAGCGAAGCCATGTGGTCCCTTGAAAATCCAGAATTCAATCCAAGCACAAACAGAAGGTAAAACAAAACTGTTGCTTATCAGGAAAGAACATGCAAGGAACAGAAACAGTTTTTCTATGGGTGATGGCATACCACAGCATACTGCAGAACATCTGCCATTGTGCATGTGCTTAGTGGTTACATCTCCCAGTGAGCTGCATAACCAGTTTTTTAAAGCACTTTATCATTTTAGAAAGCACTGAAAAAACATCAGTTAATCTACCTGGTACTGTGATTTAAGGTAATGATGGTTATGCATAAACTCTATAGGTAGATAAAGAGCTTCAAATTTATTTTTAGCAAAAAAAACCCCAAGCCTACAAATGAGGTCCCAATGGGGCAAGCTGATATTCTAAGTCATTATGTATAGGACTGTCCCACATGTTTAAAGAGATGCAAGTGTGTGCAAAGCTATGAAATCCAGAGATAATAATGTGTCCTGTAAAATGAAAATAACGTTTTGAAAGAAAGATGAAGTGATGATTACACTAGTATCCACTATAATTCCATAGTTTACATTTTACTATGTTTAACTAGGATCTTATTTGAAGACAGTTTTATTTATCAACTGTAATTACTCTTCCAAACAAAAATCCATTGTCAGTAATTTCTAATTGAAAATTTCAGAGCAACATAATTTCTTTTCAGTTTTATGATAATATGAAGTACTAACACAGTAAATAAACTGTGAAGTCATTGACACAGGAACTGTGCCTTTACACTGTGTATCCTGAAAAGCATGAGTGAAGCTGTGTTAAAAGTACATCATAATGAAGACTTTAAATAATGCTCCAAAAGAAAAATGAAAATCAGAAGCTAAATCTGTAATAAAAAGTTACCTTTTGAACACAGATGGTATATATGTTAATTCACACAGACAACCCCAATATCCAAAAGTATTAAGGAAGTGGTGCGTAATTTTTGGTAACATCATTCCATTTAGGAATGGGACACGTTCAGATTAGATATTAGAAAAAAAATTTTTACTGAAGGAGTTGTCAGAGCATGGAACAGGCTGCCCAGGGAGGTGGTTGTGTCAGGATAGATCAGGTACTTAGGGATATGGTTTAGCATAGGACAGGAACGGTTGGACTTGATCTTAAAGACTTTTCCAACCTTGTGATTCTTTGGTTTAGAAAATCACTGTCAGGAAGGGAGAAGAAGAATCTCCATGAAGAACAGAGGTTAACAGGAGCATTAAAACTACCTATCTGGAGACACAGATTAAGTAATAATCAAATGGTCTTCCAGATTAGTGGGTATATCATATTTACCACAAAAATCATATGCTTCTTCCTTATTCACAGTCTGCTTTCAAGCATGCTACAGGAATAACTGAGCTGTAAAGAAAGTAATAGGAAAAGGGCAGAATTAACAAAGCATAAGGAAGTAAAAGCAGCATCAAGACAGATAAAGAAAAGTGCAATGAAAGCTTAACTGCATGAAGAATTCAAATAGGTCATTTTAATTTATAATCATGATATTTTTGCTTTGTTTTTAAGCCTGGATTTTGCGCACAAATTGAAAAACAAGATTTCCATATACATTACTTACTTGTTGAGGTATGATATGTTCTGACTTCTGTAATTAAGCATTTTTCCTTTTCCAGTATTATGTTTCCACGAGTTAGGCAATTCACTAATATTAAGAGTACTAATTCTCTAGTCAACAGTAATGCAGAATTCTCCTCACGTAATTGATATTTGCTGCTTCCATTTCCAAGCACATCTGAGATTGTCTCATTACATGTCATCCTCAATTTTGTCAGGCACCTGTGTGCAAAGCCCTACTACCTTTTGGCTGTGTAAGGATACTTCTAAACTCCTTTCTCAGTGCTATCATTTTATGGTAGTATAAAAGGGAAGAGAAACTACATGACCTATTTGTCATTTCCTAGTTCTCACATACAAGCATCTAAAAATCTAATCAGTAACCAGGGGGTGACACGTGCGGCAAAAGCAGGTACGCACGTCCAAGGTGTATGGCACTCTTCTGACATATACCCAGTCTCAACTGATGCTTTGAGACTCCTGTGTTTCAGGGCAGAGACTTCTGTCTTCACAAGTCTGTATTGCCAAACTATGTATACGTCTGTGAGACAAAATGCAGATCCACTCATTATTCCATTCAGCTGTTATTTCCTTTGTTGCCAGTAGCATCAGCAGTCACATAGAACAAAAAATAATTCTACATTTACCTACATACAACATTATTTTGCAATAATGTTTCACAGGTTTAAGCATGTTAAAATCTGGGCTTACCAGCATAATAAGGAAATAAATGACATCTTTGAAAGGATGAACAGATGTCCAGGCCAAGTTTCATTGTTTCCATGAGGTCTACATGGCATCAATCTCTTTTCTTTTACCTAGGCGAAGTATTAATAATCTGACGTATTAGAGCAGAAACTCTAAAAAGGCAAGTATGCTGCAAAGAGACTTTAGCACCATGAATAAGAGTGGGCTGCAAAATGCATTTAGCTTTTCTAGTTCCATAATATTCTCGGCTGCCCATACTTGAGAAAAATTATATAGCTTTTTTCCTAACTCATATAAAAGCTCCATTACGACTTAGATAAATTTATGGCTGAAGAAAGTGGAAAAATTGTATAAATGAAGTAGACTTCTTGGAAAGAGAAGCTTATCTGAAGAAATCTCTGCATCATATCAGACACACTCGCATTGAGAAAAATCATGTGGTGGTTACCACACCTGCCCAGAGCATCCACTGTATATGGAATAGGTGCATGGAGAAAGGCTTATGAAGGTAAGCCCTGACATTATTAGCTCAGTTCTTAGCACTTTAAACCTTTCTGTTATCTAGTTGAACATGGCTCCAGGCAAACTCCATTCTCCACAATGGATTGACTACAACCTGAGCTAGTCCATCTTGATGTTTGCAATGTCTCTAATTTACAGGCCTTCTAGAAAAAGTCTCTCCAGCTACAGGAATATTTCAGCCCTTCATTTACTTCTGCATAGAGCTGTTGATGTGCAGTTTGACATTTCAGTGACATGACTGCTACGCCATGCTAAATGGCAAAAAAATCAGAAAATGCTCAAAATCACACTGCATCCATTTTCTCCTCCTTTTTCTTTTTCTTCTGAAGTACACTGCCTGCACAGGCTGTTTAATAGAGCTTTTTATCTAGAGGCAGATGCATCTGACACACGATAGCTGAATACATGTTACAAGAAGCTCCAATACATGTATCCTGCACACTAGTTCACCATCAATCTCTTCCAATTATTAAAGATTTGAATACCTGGGAACTAAGTAAGCTTATTGGTTATCCTAACTGAAATATAACTTGTTACAAATATCTAACAATTTTACTTCTTTAAGTTTGTAAGACAGAAGTACATTTTGTTCAGGCAGAAGTACACTTTGCATGACTGTTACTACTGTTCTGTAGGATGAGGCCTTTCCTAACACTTCTGGTCCTGATCATCCAAAGGAGATCTTCAGAGAGATGAGATGGGATTTCCCTCCCTTAACTTGAGATGTCTACAATATAAATATCTACATTTCAGCTGATCAACCTAAGATTTCTTCCTCAGAGACAGAAGAGAGAAGCAGAGATCTCTAGGGCCAATTATTAATTATGTACATCCAAAATAGGTTGGGCAAGAAACGCCTCTTTCCCTCCCTTGACTATAAAGGAAAACTGAAGTAAGTAAATCAGATGGAATCATCACAGAAATTTTAAGTGAGACAAATCCCACCATATGTCTAATTCCATGGGCCCATTTGAGTCAAAGCTGTTCTGCCATAATGAGCCTGATTCTCAAGAATTTATGTGACATTCAGCAAAGCCTTGCATAGCTATCTATCCTTGTGTTGGGAAATTTTTCAGTTAACCTTAGCTACTTGGTTGACTTCAGTGAGAAGTAGACAGCAGGGTCTACATCTCCAATAAATAGGATGAATCCCACCCTGTATCCTGTCAAAGTCTAACTGCAACATTCACTGCAGGAGAAAAAATTTAATTTGGACTTAATGCTTCATATAACATTAAGAGTTACAAATAACTTGGCATTCTGGTTTAAAAAAAAACCAAACAAACCCCAACTATTCAGTGTACATTTTTTGTCATAGAAATATTTTAAAGTTAAAAAAAATGGAATAATACCATACAGAAAGTAATGTGATATAAAAATGCATGCCAGACAAGGTATGTGTCAGCAATCACTGAACAACAGGGCTTTCCAAAACCTCACAGTATGTATTCCTTTTTCTATTTTCAAATTTGTTTTCTGGGATTTAATTTTCTTTTTCAGAGTTCCAGGAATTAACACTTCAGTCGGTGGGTTAGCAGTATGCACCTAATCAGTATGTGCTTTCCATTTCTAGTTCTCTGTCTTTGAAACAGTTATTGCAAAGGAAGATCTGCTATCACAATGAGGAGCTCAATATTTGAAAAATAAACCACAGTATCACTCTGAAATCTGAGTATCTTAAAATTGTATCTGCTCTGCAGTAGGAATCCAACTGGGGATCAGAAGATTTCTATTCCATAGGAAGGTTCAGTTACTGTAGTCTTATAAACCGTATTTATGAAGCATGAAAGGTTCCTATTACAGATAAAAATGAAAAGTACATATCCAACATCAGTAAAAATTAAGGGATCCAATTGAGTTTATATTGATATGCTTTTGCTTAGAAGTCAGTGTCCTGGTGGTCAATGAAGTGCTGAAGTACTTAAATGATTTCAAGCAAACTGCTAACTTCCCTAAGAGTTTAGTACCTTAAAATTCATCTTGATAACTTAAAATTCATCAGGATAATGACACAATTTTACATATAATTCAAACACAGCAGAAATCTGGGTTGGAAATTATGTTCCTTCTCCAGTAGTCAGAACTTATTCCCATATCACATCACAGAGAGAAAAAGAAAAGTTAGGATTTCTTGAGCAACTCTTGAAACATTGTTGAACTGGCCCACCACTAGATATATCTATGATGAGTACTTTCTAGATGTATCAATAACTTTATTTGCCACCAAATAAAAAGCTGTATGCTTTCTTTTTATCAGTCCTTCTAGGATAGTGTACTATCATGTCATAGTCTAAGGTTAAACCAAACAGTTCACTTTAAGTATATGCCACCACACTTAAATACATCAGAAATCTATGAAAACTCAATTTATTTCCTACATCTCTTCTCCAAATGTTTAAGGAACATACACTTCCTGACTTTATTTTTTTTTAATTCTATAAAAAATTAACCTAAAAATAAAATGTTGCAAAAATACTGTTCCTATTCTAGTCTGCTCTCTATCTCCCACTCGTTGCAACAAACTGAATATAATTTTAAGTGTTGGATAACTTTTGCATCATGAAAGCTAGCATTATATCATGAAATAATTCTGAAATAAAATAATGCAACTTTCTTTCCATTTTTATATGAGCTAGATAGACAGGATTCTTTGTTGGTCTAGCTGGATACCTAAGTTGTATTGCCTTCATAATCAACAATTTTCATGTTACAATAACTATTTTAACGATTTATTTCAAGTACTTTCCAAATTTCATAGCATAACCTTAAACCCTTTACACTTTATTTATTGTGCAGTCTGACAATTTTACTTTTGTCCATAAGGAAATTTTCCTTTACTTTATATCTCTTTTTTTAACCTGGTGTTAAAACTAGATGGTAACTGTTTCTGGGTTCTTAAACCTGTATATTCTATAGAACGATCCATTTATTAGAATTTATGAAACAGACAGACACAGGCAAACACCCCCCAATATCTCTCTTCAGCCCTTCTGTAAAAGAAAAGATGACAGTACCTGGTGAGCTTGCAACAGCTGCTCAGCAAACTGATGTATTTCTGATAGTAGAAGAGATATTAAAGAATTTCTTAGTACGTTGTTCCTTCCTAGCAAAACCAGCGTGTGGGATACAGCATGCAGTGCCTGAAACTGAAAGGAAATACCAGTAAATTTAATCTTTAAAACACACCACTATCCTTTTTTACCCCAAACATTTTCCTTAAATAGAAATGGGTTTACATAATAAAATTTGAAAGGAAAAAAGTCAAACTGAGTATTTTAGAGATTGAAACTCTGTTACATACATATGACATGTATTCATTTCCTAGAAACTTTCCCTTTTCCAAAGATGAGCACTACAGGAAACCAACACATGAACAAAATCCTCCAAAGTGTGAATTCCCCAGGAGGCAGCATTTCAGCATTAGTTGTCGTCATGCCCATCTGCTGTCACAGAAAGTGGATGACTACCATCTACATACAATAAATCTGTTTGTCACAGGTAGACAAATGAACAAATTAACTGAAATTCAAAACATATGAGTAAGCTAAGACTTTAGCTCCAGAAAACTGGAGTTTTCTGTCAAGATAGTTATCAGGAACAAAACTGATTAAATTATAACTGATAGAAGATACGCTGTATTTTCAAATTCAAACAGTCATGTCCATATTGCTGTTTAAGAAACTGTAACCAAAGTATTTCTCCTGAACCACAGGAGGAGTGATGGAATTTATATGAGAATTAAATATTAGTTTGGGTTTTTTGCCACAGTCTTTTCTATTAAAAAAACCCACCCTATTTTCCTTGTTCCCTGAAATTCAAATATACAGCTAACACATGGTGAAACATACTGCTCTACCAAGTAATCCTAAAACTACTGAATTGTTATTTCTATATATAAACGCACTGGAGTTCTTTCAAAGAAAAAATACAAACCAACAAGACTATAATTTATATTTTTCGGTAAATGTATACCCCCCAAAATGTTAATATTCAGTATCTCTTTGTAAATAAGTATTTTTGACTGACAAAATGATACTCTGACACAAATTTGTATGCCTAAAAATAACTACCATGTCTTAACCACTCAAAAGCAGACCACCACATCCTATTAACAACTTAGTTTATTCCTGCAGATAACTCACATCTGTGTATACACACACATATACATGAGTAAAAATACTTGCCCATCATTTACATATTTGCATCAGATCAGTCCTCCTGGAAATCATTTCCAAACACATGAAGACAGGGGGCAATCCAGTAGTAGTCAATATGGATTTATTAAGGGGAAACCGTACTTAACTAACGTGATAGCTTTCTACAGTGAGATGAGCAGCTAAGTGGATTAGAGGAAAGCAGGGAGTATCCTTTACCTTTACTTTATGGTGGTTTTCAGCCATAAAATCAGTACTGAAAAAATTTTGGGCTAGTTAAGCAATGTGAGGTGGACTGAAAACTTTTGCTGTAAAAACTATTATTTTACAGTTACTACTTGTCTGTCTGATCATATGGTCAAACTTCCCTGCCTGCTGATAAAACACCTATTGACCAGTCTCTTCCAGCCCAAGTGTTTGATCTGTTTGGTTATCATCTGGCCAGTAGGAGACAATCTCCTATTCACATTCATAACAATCAAATTTAATAAATCTTTGCTGTTAACCATCTCACTTTAGCATATAACCCCCAAATAAATATAAAAAGATAACTATAAACTTGACCAGCCTTATGTTCAGAATCAAATCTGCAGAGATACAAAGTAAACTTCTCATATGAAATATAATTCATAAATTGTACACACACAGCTTTGAAAATCTGTGAGATTAAAATCATTCATAAATGTATACACCAAAGACTTTATAAAGATGATGTGAATGAAGGTGAGATAAAAATAGGTTTCTGAGCAATTAAATGATACGAAAGGATAATGCAATGCTTGCACCTAAACATGCTTTGAGAACATATGAATTGAAATCAGACTTCCATAGACTGGGAATGTATACCCTTCCAAACAAAATAACGACTCCTCTTCCTAAAAATAATATAGATGTTTACAGTTCCATGTTCTCTACTAAAACTCTATGACAGAAACAAAATTTTCAATGTCTGAATAGTTCTGCCTTGACAACACCCATGTTCACGAAAAGGTATAACTCCAAATCATTACTCAGGGTTTAAATAATGCTAAAAATAAGCACTTTTTTCATTAAATTCCCAATTATTTTTTATGTCTTTAATACATTAAGGAGGGATAAATATTTTAAAGTTCTGTATTTTCAAAGCGCAGCACTGAATATATTTGCTAATTTGCCTTCAAGCAAGCAAGAGAACTAAATAATCCAGAATAGATTTTCAATGCTGCCTCTCTCAAAGAACATGCTAAATATGTATATTTACTCACAAACACGATTAGAATTGCTCTTTTTTAAGCTCACTTCTATTTGCCTACAAGATTTTTAGACATAGTGGAACAATGATTTTATTTTTTTTAATCATTTTTTGTAGTTATTCATGCTATCAGCTGACAAACTAAAATTGTATCTTTTACAGAATTTCTGTATCCCTTCTAGTTTGGCAACACTTACCATTTCCTAGTTGGAACTTTTTAGGACTAGATAACAGGGGATCTTCAAATTTAAAGCCTGAGACTCTACTAAGAGAAGTAAATAAGAGATTTTGTAATGATGGTACTTAGGGTACTTAAGATATGGGTATCAAGGCCACTGAAATATCCCACCTGCTACCTGATTTCTTATAGAGTATGGATTTAATATCATATTTTGGTGGATTTCTTTGTATATTTTAAGAAAATAAGGAGATAAAAAAGAACTGAAGTGAAAATAATACACAGTGCATGCATTAAATGCATACAGATTTATAGCATGTAAGAAATATATCTGTAAACAGTGAACAAAAGCAAGAAATCGTGTCTCAGAGCAGTGTTCGTGTATTACTAACTAAACTCTGAAAACATGCAAAGTGATAGTAGTTCAAGTAGTATGCAGTTCCATTAAAGATAAAAGCATATCTCCAGCTCTCAGATCTATCAAACTTTAAAAAAGGACCAGAAATCTTTCAATCCCTTGGGCTTACTTAATGGTATAAGCAAAACCAAACCTATGCTCTTCAGGGATTCTCGGGTAAAAGCGGTTAGAAAATTGTATTGTAAAAAAACCCTCAGAAACAAGAAAATAATGGAGTGTGGTTCACCGTTCAGGAGCAGCAGCATGTATCCCTAACCCCCTCCCACACTGCGGGTTCTGCTCCCTTCTCACGTTCCTCGGGATGCGGAGCAAGAGAGAACAGTGTTGTGCTACAAGGTGGGAAGGATGTATGGATTGTTGATTGAGCTGTTGCCAAAATGAATATATAATATCAATATTCTGCTTGCCTCAAGCATACTAATTTGGTCTGTCCTCCTTCCAGACACTGATTTTAAAGCCTGTTGGAAGGTATTTTTGACCTTCTGCTTCTTTCCAAGCAATTTTAAACTAGCTCTCAGTTTCAAAATTTTCTAGTAGAAGAAATGACTGGTGAGCAAAACAACATGCTCACTCCTTATGAACCTTGTTTCCCCAGGAAACCAGGATAAAAATCTTTAGTTATGAATTATTTGTTTAGAACTCATTTATCAGAATGCGTTATAGTTTTTAATAAATTATCCAAAATGTGGGAGTTTCATTCTTTCATGAGTTGTGAGATTCACTACACCCTGCAACTATAAACATGGTACCTTAGTTTCTGTTTAACTGTTCTACAGCTTTCATGCCAAGTAAAAGTTTTCTTCCCCAAGTGACTGGCATATTTGGCAACAGAGGACTAAGACAAATAATTATTACAGGCATCCTCAAATTGTGAGGGGTTGAACCAGTATTGTTGCCTTTGGATTCACACCACCCTTGCCTTTTGTCCTTTTAATATAACCTGATTTTCATTACTAACTCATCAATGTCAACTGTAAAGTTTCGCTTTTATACAGACAGCACCAGTACTCCTTCTCTTATCTTACTGTCATGTTGCTTTCTTTGTTAATTTGATGGTTGCCATTTATCTCTCCTCCTGTTCATGTTGTGATATTTCTCCTATCTTCAAGTCTTGGGATTTGAGACATATTATTCTAATTCTTTGCTCTGTCAGACTTATCTCAAGCCCTTGCTCTGCCCTTACCCCTTCATAATCTTGTTCATGATTCTCCCCGCTCTTCTAAACCTGATGTTCTTGGCTAGATTTTCCCAGAGGCTGGTGCACGATAAGGAATGTGGTACACCCACTCAATCCCATGTTCTTCGGCCCAGGTGTCTGAGTGGGTTTCAGAAATGAGTCCCATTGTCTGACTCGGCTCTTTCTGGGGTGACATATCAGCACTTGTTTTTCAAGGCCCAGGTGGTGGCATGGGGCACGCCATCTTGTGGTTGCTTCCACCATTGTAAGTACATACCACTTGCCTTGGTGTATTTGTAGGAGTGCAATGTAATCAATCTGCCAGTCCTCTCCATATTTATATTTCATCCATCATCATCCATACCACAGAAGCTTTAACTGCTTGGCTTGCTTGATTGCAGCACATGTCTCACATTCATGGATAACCTATGCAATAGTTCCCTTTGATTGTGAGGCCATCTATATGTTGCATCTCTTTCTTGACGGCCTGAGGTGTCATGGGCCTATCAAGCTATAAATAATTCACCCTTATGTTGCCAGTCCAAATCCACTTGACCCACTTCAGTCTTACCAACCTGAGCCACCTGCTGGTTGTTTTGATGTTCCTCAGTGGTTTGAGTCTTGGGTAGGTGGTCATCTACATGATAGATGTAGATGACCCTCTACTCTGCCCTGGTCAGGCCCCACCTGGAGTATTGTGTCCAGTTCTGGACTCCCTGGTATAAAAAGGACAGGGATCTCCTGGAGAGAGTCCAAAGAAGGGCTACAAAGATGATTAAGGGCCTGGAGCATCTCCCCTATGAGGAAAGGCTGAGAAGATTGGGACTGTTCAGCCTTGAGAAGAGAAGACTAAGGGGGACCTAATTAATGTTTATAATTATCTTAAGCAAGGGATGCAGGGGAATCAGCCAGCCCCTTTTCAGTGGTCTGTGGAGACAGGACAAGGGGCAATGGCTGCAAGTTGGAGCACAGGAAGTTCCGCACCAACATGCGGAAAAACTTTTCCCAGTGAGGGTGACAGAGCCCTGGGACAGGCTGCCCAGGGAGGTGGTGGAGTCTCCTTCTCTGGAGATATTCAAGACCCGTCTGGATGCCTATCTCAGTGAAATGTCCTAGGGAGCTGCTTTGGCAGGGGGTTGGACCCGATGATCTCTCGAGGTCCCTTCCAACCCCTACAATTCTATGATTCTATGATCAGCATACTTTTACAACCAGCTTCTCCATCCAGGCAGCAGCATCTTGCCATAATGCAGCAGCCCAGATGGGTTTGTCTTTGTGCTGTCAGTTTCTCTGCTTCCATTCCTGTAACCACTTCCACAGGGCATTGTCCACCATCCATGAGTCAGTACAGAGACAGAGCACTGCCCACTCTTTTTTATTCAGCAACATCTAAAGCCAGCTGGATGTCTTTCATTTCCACAAACTGGCTTGATTCACCTTCTACGGCAGCAGCTTCTGCAACTTATTATGTAGGACTCCATACAGCAGCAGCCTTCCACCCCAGATGTTTTCCCACAATGTGACAGGACTGATCAGTAAACAGGCCACATTGCTTCTCATTTTCTGATAGTTTCTTAATATGGTGAGGCATCTTCAGTATGTGTCACCTCCTCTGGTAATACTCCAAAACCTTTGCTTTCTGGCCAGTTCACAACCACTTCTAAGATTCCTGGGCAACAGGGGCTTCCTATTCGAGCATGCTGCGTAATCAGTGCGACCCACTTACATGCAGCATCAGTTGCATGATGTGTAGAGGGGACCCTCCCTCTGACCATCAAGCCCAGCACCAGCAGATATCATGGTAGCCACTGAGAGAAATATGCAACCTGCTGGCTCCAGTAGTTTTGCTGTATGTGAGGAGGGAAGATCTCAAAGGTAGTGTACTACTT
The DNA here is from genome assembly GCA_027925045.1 of Hypotaenidia okinawae. Lineage (NCBI taxonomy): Eukaryota > Metazoa > Chordata > Aves > Gruiformes > Rallidae > Hypotaenidia > Hypotaenidia okinawae. Next base: position 87,970,885 of record BSDF01000003.1, read on the forward strand.
GAACTCCTCCCAGCCACCTTTGCTGACCATGAAGCTTGTTATGTCAGACTGGGAGTGGGAAGGTGCAATGTTTTCTGTTCATGGTTTGAAATTCTTACATTTATTTCTTCATGGCTGCCAAAAGTCACACTCTGATTCACTGATCAGCAGTGTCCCTCTGGCTTCACGCCTGCTTTTATCTAACCCAATACCAGTTCCCTAGTGAATCAGGCAGTAATTAGTGCATATGCTTCCTCCTTTCCACAGGCTCAACTAAGCCAGGTTGGCAGCTGCTGCTGCCATACCAAGTAGGAAGAGGAGAGATGAGAGGACAGAAACTGCTGTGAAGGAGAGACATAACTGCAGCCACCTTTCTATTCCACCCCCTTACTACTTCTTCACACCACAAAGCCCTCTGGCAAAGGGAGATTTCCCAGACTATTTCCTAGTTGTTTACCCTCTCCTTCCCTGCACAAGGAAAGGCTGTCCAGCTTCCTTTAGCAGTATCAGATTCAGACCAGACCCAGTACACCTGCAGAGACCAGACTACATCTCAGTAGTATGTCCTCTGATTGACATATGCAAACCTTTCCCATAGTTTTCCTGTCAGGAATAAAAAGAACATAGCACAACTTGCTGTTATTTCTTTAGCTGCTCCCTTATCCAATTACAAAAGACTAAAGCATGAAAGAACATCTTTTACAGGTTTGTTAACATTTTTCTAGTATGAGTTGCATAACAAATGCTTTATGGAATACCTGATAGATAAAAGCTACCAAATCTCCCATCTCTAAACTCGGTTTATTTTACAAAGAATGCTTTTATTTGTTCTGCCACAATTTACCTCTGGTAAACTCATGTTGTATTTTATATGATTTATCTCTAAATCTTTAATTATTCTTTTCTTTTATCTTTGTTATAAAGCTTTGTATGCCACTGAGATAATCTGCTACCCAGGTAACTTCATTTTAACCTTTATTTTCAAACATAGAGCACACTGTATTAGAAATTCTATGGTTACAATAATACCACCTCTAAGTCTTCACTTTTTTTCTTTCAGTTTCACAGAATAAAGACTTATCTTGTCTTTCCCATTTGATGGTTTGCTTAGGCTCAGTCCTGGGGAAGATCATGGAGAGGGTCATCTTGGGAGCTATCATGCAGCACATGCGTGATGGCCAGGGAAACAGCCTGTTTGTCCTTACACAATTTCAGGGCTGCAAATCACTGTCACGTTTAATCTACTGTCTGCTTCAAGATGTTAATATTAATTTCCATACACTACAACCAAGTACTTTGCTTATATCACATCACCCCAATCACCTTCCCAGAAAAGATTAGACTTTTGCTTGAGGGCACACAAAACATAAGTGGTCAGTTCACCTGAAAGATTAAGTACAAGAAACTGACATATGAAGAAATCCAGCTAACTCCTGAAGATACTAGGGATCCTGCCGGCATCAGTTTCCAACAATAAATTTATTTCAAATGATGCTGTCTTGGCAGAGATCAAGAATGTCTGAATCTTCTTGGGATTCATGAATTAGGCATCTAAATGCCGGATTCATCCATGAGGCTGGATCAGTAAATACTGTCAACAGGGAGACACAGTATCAATCCCAGTTAAATAGGATACACAACAGCTGTTACTCATGCAACTCTGATGTTAATGCTGCCCAGTTTTTAATGCCTACTGTAAATGTTCTATTGATTATGAAGCAGCAGCTCTGGATACAAAGTCTTCCCTGTTTAAGAGATTAAATTTTATATTGTTCTGATTCCTCTTTCTTAACTAGTCCTGGTCAGAAGCCCAGAGGAGTGAAGAACTGCCTACGTGCCTGCTAATGCTGAGTTGCCAAGCCATGGTAACAGATGCAGAACAAGTGCAAGTTCACTCAGAGCAGAAGAGTTATGGATTCAAATTTTTAATTTGAGGACCATTTAGAAAAAAAATCATTGGATTAATTACACAAAACGAGTATGCTTCAGCTCTTAGATTTTCAAACTAAAGAGTGAGCTGGTCATCCTTAAAGAAATTCTGGGATGTAAATCAATGTCTCATTTAAGTGTCTAAGATTTACAGACAGTCCCTGCAAATGAAAATGGATTTCAGATGTTTATTTCCCAATCCTTCATTCTTCTTCCCTCTACTCACAAGGTGAGCTACTTTGAGTGCCAGTTAAAGACACCAAGTCTCTGGCACACAAACCTATGAAGGACAGAGAGGTACCTTGTTCAGCTTTGACAGAAGGCACTCATGAGAGAGAGACAGAGTGAAGAGGAAACAGCTTTTGACATCCGTATTTCCTATCTTACTCAGCAACACCAAGAACCTCCTGTATTCCTGCATTAAGGAACCCCAGATATTTAATTTGTAAATCAAGACAACAGCAGAGGCCTATTTAATCCCTTCTTTCTCCTCCTAGTGGAAATAATATGCAATACCCTAAATATTAGTTAATTACTTGGATAAAATCAGGCAGCTACGGTATTTGTTACTAGAAAAAGAGATGGTCCTGACAAAACTGCATTACAGGCAGGTTGGAAACCATTAATAAAACTGTTTTACCCTAATAGTAAAACCAAAAAATCCTGTTAACTTCATCCTGTAACTTGTCAATAATTGTAGCTTTAGTGCACAATGTGTATCAGCTGAGGCTGGCTTAAGAGGGAGGGGTGGACAAAAGTCTGAGGCAGACAAAATTTTCTTTCATTCATTCCTGTCTAGTTACTTGCATGATCCGCTCTACTGAAGTAAATGAGAGCCAGTCAGTTTGGTGATTGCTTTAGACTGCAGTGATTCACAAGGAAATGGGTTTTGATTATCATTTGACTTAAATAGCTCTCTTCATAGGACAACAGATTACTGAGAAAATTTAGTTCAACGATGAAGAGATTCAAACATTGCCTCTTACTAGCCCACAAAATCCTGGCAACATATTTTAATATTCATACAAATTAACTACCATCCTAGTATATATGCAAAATTTTTTGGCCCAAAAAAACGCACCATGCCTCAAGAGCCCTGACATTCCCTTTGTGACTCACTTTAAGAAAACTGAAGCCCACTAATTTTATACCTGGGAACCACTAATGACATAAATAACTACAGCTGAATCTTGTTTGTCCCTAAGGAGGCAAGAATTGAAAACTGAGTTAAGTACTGTCCTAGCAGTTGCTGACAAAAGCTACTAAAAACTATACAAGGCTGGGGGAATTTACTGTCACTCTCAACTAGCTGGAGTATGTATTAAGTACATACTGTTGCATGTATTAAAACCATCAAAGTTTATGATTACTCTCTTCCAGGCAAATTCAGTCATTAATGAATCATATCAATTGTATCCTAGATAAGAAAAGATTCAAAACCATGGTTCTGATTAATGTGTACCTTTTCAATTGCAAAGACATGCTTCCATACAATTCATTATATAATTGCAATGAGTTTTATACATTTCTCTCTTTCTACTTTTCACTGTACTATGTTTCAACTTGTTATTTTCATGAGGAATTGTGAATCCTTACTCCCACAAGCATCCAGTAAAAGCATTAAACTACTACACTGAATTAATGCATTTGCTTTTCTGCTAAATATATCAACAGTACTATTTCAGCATTTGCAAAACTCTACATAAAGAGTTTTAGATGGAACAGAGAAAAAAATGAAAACAGGCAGTAAAGTCCCAGTGTAAGAAAAGCTCCAAGAGACTATGTTCGTGTCTCAGTATCCATTCAGATACTGTTAATACCAAGCAACTTCAAAACACCTACCCTCAAGGAAGGGTAGCAAATTTCCAAAGGCAACAAGGGCCAAAAAAGGAAGGAAACAGCACATAACTGGTTTTTTTTTTCTCCTTTTTTTGAGTGGAGCAGACAGCTCATGACTCCTAACAGCATCTTTGAAGTCAGTATTGATGTTTTAAACATAGCATGAGACGCAGCAAAGAACTGCAGCTCACTGAAACACATTTCCTTCTGGGTTTGAAAGATATGATGAGTGAGGTGGGACAGATAGATACGAGGTATTTGTTGAACAGGAACAGGGCACCAGAAAGCACCATCTTCTGAGCACCCTACACAGCTTAACTTTACTCTGGAATCCCGAAGACAATGTACCACTGTCTTCTATTTTAGTGGAGGAGCTTCAAGAAACAGAGTTCTGTGTACAGAATGCAGTGTGAACACCAGGATCTACTGGCACATAACTGATGCATCAGCCATACTCTGAACTACAGTATCAGTTGTATCTAAAAAGTACAACCAGTCAACAATGCTAGTGTGACATCACTAGGGATTGCATCACAAGAATCCTATGTAATGTAGCACTCTTGTGACTGTATGTGGACATGATAGCTTTGAATACAGCTGAACTGCACAGAAAAAAAACAGATACAAAAGTATTTGTCCTCTGCCTCCAAAGTAACAAACAAGACTTCAAATGCCCCAACCGTAGTTGTTTTGAAGTTTTACATAGCTGTATGTACAAGAGATGTATATGAGGTATATGAATTACCTTGATTTCTGTTACAGGGACTCCTAAAGCTAATTCCATATGCTATGAAACTACAGCCAGCCCAAGTTCACCACAGCAGATTTCCAGGCAGGCTGCAGGATGCTGCCCATGTAAAAGGAATTAAAACATCCTATCTGAAGTGCCCCACTGCAATGAGCTCTGAAAAACTTTCACCAGAAACATAAAACACATGCTACAGCTGAGAATTCCTGATGTCTCTGACTTGCAATTTTCTGATAGAGCAGGAATGATCCCTTTTTGCAACACACCCTGGACAAACCTTAACAGCAGAGGCATATCTCAGAACCAGCAAGAGCGTGATGCATCTAGGAGCAGAAAAGATGCACATTTGCTGTGTCCCTGTAGAGGTGGATGGGAGATAGTTGTTGTCAAATCCCAAATGGGTAAATTAAGGGGAAAAAAAAGCTCCCGTGCTTCCTTTCTAAAGAATAGATGGTTTCTACTCCACTAGAGTCATAATTAGATACTATAGCTCCTATGGAAGTTTTTAATGGGAAATGTTTTCCCACGTTTTGTCAGGTAGTAGAGAGCTGTCCATTTGAAAAGTAGAGCCAGCAGCTCTGCAAACTGAATAGAGTTTCAGAGTTTTCTTATATTTCTGTCTGCTTAAAAGCAGGACTTGCAAAGAACCTGAATAAACAGGACAGCAGTTCCACTGACAGCAGAGAGACTCAACATGACCAAACAATTTGCACATCGAAAGGAGATGCACCAGAAGCAACACACCCATACAAACTTCCAAGGGTCCCAGTGCTAAGGACTCAAAAATTGGTGACAAGCAAAGTGCTCCACAGATCAGCAGCAAGTATCACAGATTTTTCAGTAGGAGAGCAACACCTCATCTATACCAGAATTACCAACAGGATCCCCACAAGCTTTTCTGTGCCAGCCATGCAGGGATGCACGGCCATGCCAGCAGAAGGTGCAGCCAGGCCTTTGAACAGCTGACTTAACATCAGAGCATTCATGCTTCACACCTCAGCAGCCATACCTTGAGACTCCTTCTAGATATTTCTAGAAGGCTTCTGCTGGGTGCAGACTTCTGAGCTGCTCTCCATGGAGGGCGAGGAAAAAAAATTAAGAAAGGTAAATTCAAGAGGCTGCTTTTAATTTTAGTCCTTTGATTTAAATGGGTATATATTTTAAGTAATATTTCCTTATATTTTAACTCCATCTTAATTTTTAATTTTTGTTATTTTTTATTTTTATACTTATGTCAATTTGGAGTTTTGGGTCAAAATTCTACCCCAAGTGCACAGCTTTAGGCAACTGAATCAAAGCTCTGAGTACATCTCTGCTGGTTCCTACAGCTTTCAGTGCTTTATAATTGGAAACATTTCAAACAGTAGGTTTCAACAGTTACAGCAAGTAATTCTGCTGCTGTTTTTCTTCCTTTACATCTAATGTAGAGATAATTATCTCTTTCCCAATTCTCAAAGGTTTTTTTAACTTATTTAATTTGCTCTGCAAAACGCTGGAATTATTTTGAAGATGAGGCTTTAAGAGTAATCCACAGCCCTTTCTCTCTTTGTTCACTTTTAGAAGGTGTTTCTCACAGTCCTTTGTCCTCCTTGACAGCTCCTGACAGTTTTATAGGTGAGGATGGCAAAGGGAAAGTTGTGTCAAATACTATAGCTGCATTGGGGGCTGTCTGTACAAATGCTTTTTGACAGTTAGTAAGGTTAGATACAACAAAATTCCTCATGGATTTATACTGGAGGGATTTAAGCATTCTCCTGGAACCAAAATTCATAGAGTTTGCCACTCTTTCCAGATGACAGCCTTGTAATTAATGGTAATTTTATTTTAAACCTGTAATCTTGATATTTCAATCACCACTTGAGTAAACAGTGATGATTAAACTTGAAGCATAAAGCGTCACTGGGAGATATCTGGTACACAGCACATGAGGAATTAGTTACACAATTTCCACTATTAATTCTGAATTCTACATATTTATTTCCATATTCAACTCAGTTTAAAGAAAACCAAACCTCTAGAAAGGATTTTTCAACACATCTTTAAAAACATTGAAATCACTACACAAAACATTTTTCCTGTTTTCCCTAGAAACCTGGAAACTACCACAATTATCCCTTAATAATTGGTTTATACAATTTTTAAGCTCCCTGAATCTGTTTGATTGAAGTAATGGCTGTCGATAGGAACGACTGTTAAGTCAATATTTTGGTCGAAGCAAAATAGAAAACATCTCATAAAAAGCCATCTGTTTCAGTGAAGTTATTCAGAGACAAGATGCCACTTGCAAATTATGGGGACATAATTCCACCCTTCCTGAATGATTTACAAAAGCACTTTGCAGACTCGAAACATCTCTGATCAATCAGGATATTTCTAAGATGTGACACCTCTCACTTAAGCTTTGACAGGTTCCTCCAATCACCAAGCAATCCCTCTATGGAGGTTGCAACAACCTCTATTGGTTTTTTTCCTTAAAAATTAACATAATTTTAATTATTTATTAGCTTCCCATTCAAGTAGAGCAGGAGAACAGGCAGAAACACTATCCATCAACTATGAAGTCCTCAATGTATGCCTGCTTAAGTTTTCTTTGTTCTGCATCTTGTAACCATACAGAAAAAGTAAAAGGGGCCACCTGCATGACTCTATTCTCAGTACCATACAAAAGGTATGTACCCTCACATCCTTTCAAAACAATGGCCACGGATACCTCTAATTAAAAACTAAGTTTCATACCATGGCAACACTGAAACAGAAAGCACCCTGGTATAAGAAACACAAGGCTCTAGTCCTGAAAAACCTTCAGTGTATGAAGATTTCATCCTGAATGCTTCTAACCAAAACACAGGCATATCCACCCAGCACACCCTTCCCACTCCTCGCCCCCTTCCCTTGGTAGTAATATGTTTGGTATGTTTACTTGGTAGTAATATGTTTGGTATGTTCATTCTGGGGTAAGTAATACCCAGTGAGTGGGATTCATTTTAAATTCAGAAAATGGGTACATCTGTCCACAGGTGTAGCACACATGTAAGCTCTCATTTTGCCAAAGGCAACCTTGTAGCTCCTCCTAAAATAAGGACCCAGTACCTGGTCATCATTCTTTAGCTGCCATGGATTATAGGGATACAATCTTAATTTACAGTAATGGCAGTTTAGTTACATACATGTGGCCACTGCATCGGCACATCTAAGTCTCAAGCAATTCCACCATCACGTCTCTTCCAAGTTATTCCAACAGACAGAACAGAAACAAAAAATCCTAAAACAGGCAATGGAATTCATTACTTACAGGAGGTCTTGTGAGGGCAGACCTGGGATACTTGAACTGAATGAGCCAACTAACAAGATGATGCATGCCACAATGCAGAGTGATGAATACCAACAAAATACAATTCAGTCCTACTTAGTGTTTGTGCCAGGGCCATGCTATTTCTGAATTCTTCACTCATTTTCTGATTTATTTTTAAAACACAAATTTTCAAGTGTCTAGTGAGTGATAGAGAACCAACCTATTTAATATATGTACATAAGAAAGAATTAAAAATAAGTAAAGTTATTACTTAGTGAATATACACAATATCTTCATATAGCAAAAGAAACAATGTGGTTTTCTCTTATTTTCTATAAAGTTTTTTAATCCTCCTTTTTAACAGTTTTTAAAAGTCCTATACTCAGAAATACTTATATGCTTGAAAAACTTATATGCAGGAGCAAGAACTTTTTCAAATGCTTTAGCGAATTTATTGTCCATGTGACAAAAAAGAACAATGACCTCTTCTCTGAAAAGATGTCTTCAAAATATAAGATGACAAATTAATATTTTTAAAAGTGCATAAAAGCAGGAGAGTATTTCACTATACTGGAAAGATAAAGAAAAGATGGAAGATGTTTTAAACTTACCCTATTCACACTGCTGTTTCTTAAAATACTCTGAATTAGATTTTTCTTAAATTCTTCCAGCTTCTTGAAACACTTCTTCAAAACATGATTAGATAATTTAGTATCAGTTATTAAACGGATCAAAACACAAACTGCTTCAGTGAGAAAACTTGACAGTGGAAATTTAGGACTGTTGTAAAAAACAGTCAGTCCATCAAGCAACTGAGACACTGAATTGCATACGGTGAAAGAATCATTCTCAAGCTCTGTGAAGTCTGCTTGAAGAACTCCTTCTTCTGTCAGTTTTCTTATTTCAAGCAGATGCTGCAAAAACTGCATGGGAACAGTCAAAGATTCCTCCTTGCTAGTACTGCGAAGACGCAATGGGGGAATTCTTTCCAACCAGTGTTTAGAAGTGCTGACATTATATTCAGATTGGTGAAAATCAGAAGCCGTGCCTAAAGAATCGAACGCGTAGTCGTTAGAGACATCACATCCAGAGTCTTCTAGCTGGCTTGAGGAACTCGTGGGGTTTATACATTCGTGATCCATGAGAGTTTCAGCAGAGGCATCTGTTTTTTCTGAAACACAAATGTGAAAATTAAATCTGTGCAATGCTTAAATTCATGCTTATGGAAAGCATTGTATATCCTTTTCTCCTTTTCCTTCCACACAAAAATAACACAATAAATCTGTGTGTCTCCTCCATGTGAGCTTCCCATGAAAGGAATTTAGCTGTGGAAGGCAGTGACATTTTTAAATTCAAGACTTTGAGAAGGTAGCATCTATACTGTGAACAACATGTTTTGTGCTCATAGTAAAATGAACAGTAATTCTGAGTTTGAAATAGCTGATGGCTTTAAGTTTTCACATATTAATTTAAATGGACATCACACAAACAATTCAAGTGGACATCTATACTCCCATTAACTCCCAGAGAAAGAAACACATGTACATTTCTGGCGCCCCTTTTTCCAGTGCTTCTATTGTTAAGAATTCAGACTGCTTTTAAAAGACGGTGAAGGTCTGTTACTATAAACGCATCAAGTAAGGCCTTCTCCTTTACGTGCACTTTTTCTCCCCATGTCAGGTCAGGAATGCTCACAGAGTCAAAGTTAAACAGTTTTTTTAATTATTTAACAAAGAAAAACCATTTTAAAAAATTCTCCTGTCACCACCTATCTCATACCATCTTCTTCAAAGACACACAAGCTAAATTACAGAAGGCATGCACTGCATTCACACTTAGAATTATTTTTGTACAGCATTGTAGAATCTTTTATATTTCACACAGAAACATTTAAGTCAGTGCCTCTGGGCACAAACTCAGTATTAGGTGACAACGGATTCTGCCTGTGCTACATGCTACCTGTGCCAACAGATTAGAGTCTTAAACAAGAAATATTAGAGCAGTCAAGTGGAAGACAAACACACATAAATATCTCAGTGCCATGAGACAAGGCTAGAACCCAATCTGACCAAATTCTAGCTGTACCCAGTTTACTGTGGGCTCCTCCTCTCACATGCATATACTGTTCATATTTTCCACCAGGATCCAAAGCAATACCTTATTCCTCTGTGTTTGTATTCATCGGTGAATATAAAGATTACTACAATTATAATTCTTTTCCTTTGTTATCCTGTTAAATTGTCTTCATCTCAACTCACAAGTTTTGGGGTTTTTTTCATTGCAGAGTTTTTTCCCCTTCTCCTCCCCAGCCCCCTGGCAGGGGATAAGGGTGAGCAAGTGGCTGCCTGGTGCTCAGTTACCAGCTGCGGTTGAACCCCAATGCAAGGCTTTTATGGCGAGCCTAGCATTTTGCATATTAACACTGTTCCCAAATGCCCTGCATGCCCAAACTTTGAAAGCAAGCAAAATAGCAAAGCATACTTCCCATGGTCTGACTGACAAAACCAGGCATCAATCTTTCATGTCTACTTTCACTAGGGTTTTGAGCAAAAGACATTCCAGAAGAAAGAAAAAAAATAAAGTTGGTTTTGGTGCTGTTTAAGGAAAATAAGCCCCTCTAGGGATTACATTTACTGTAAATCTCACCATGTGGGTATTTTGTTCCTATTCATAATCCCATTTTGCAACATGAAAATTGCTCATGAGGATGTAACACCAGGAGTCAAAAGCAGCAAAGGAAGTACTATGAGCCAAAAACCATATGCATGCTCGCTGATTCTCTTGTTGAAGGAATAAAAAATAGCAGAGGTGAAAGAAAGGAGAATGAAAAAGGGAAGAAAAAGAATAACACAGGAACAGAAAAAGAATAACATAGGAACCAAACTTAAGACTGTCCCCAAATAAAAGAGGTATCATAATCACAGCAATGCTCCTTGAACAGTAGGAGACAATACTGTGTTTATGCTTAGGTTCCTATTCAGTGAGATACCAAACTCTTGTCCCACAAAGAGCTTCCAGAAAACCCTGCTACACTTAAGTCCTCAATAGCAGCATATTTCCAGTTCAACGATTACAGAATTCTTTAAAAGTGTTCTATCACTTTTATGTTTTATTCAGTTGGAAGCTATCTTTCAGCAAAATAAATAAATCAATCACCCACCAGGAAATACTCATTATTTTCCTCAGAATGTCTAGAAACAGCTTATCATTTATTTCTTGAAAGAAGGTAAACTAATCACTTTGTACTTACCTACTATTTAAATGAAAAAGCAGTCTTGATGTTCACACCATGTGGTTATCAAGTATAAAAAAAAGGGGAAAAAAAGAAACAAAAAGGAACAGCATTAAGCCTGCCTCACACTAGCAATAATCTTTAAACAGTAATTTCAAGAACATTTGACTATAAATAAACTGGAACAAGAAATACAAAAATTTAGTGTGCATGATAAACTAAACACAAAATTTTCTAATGCCTTTATATGGGTAATGAAATATCTGGTCATGAGCGATTTTACGGCCTCCTTAAATATGTCACATGAGGTTCGGGAAATATTTGAACTCTTAATTCCTATTTAGGACTTTAGCTCCTTACTACTTTAAGATCCTGAGCTGAAAATCAGAACTGTGTGCTCCCCAAGCATCTAAGATATGGCCACAAGAGCAGCCTTGGGGTGCAGAGGCGGAAGAAACATGTCCCTCTACACACATCCACCACTGTAGTTAACTGGCCAGAAAACCAGCAGCCTTTCAAGTGACAAGGGGATGACTTGCATGCTGTGTATAGTATGTAAGCAAGGGTCATAGGCATTTTTGTGAAGCATAAGACCATTCTATGATTTCTGTGGGACCACAGAACACAGAGGTTTTATTAGGAGAGTGAGATGCCCATCAATCTGATGATTACAGAGTGCAGAGTCTTCAGCTTTTCCTGAGGGAGCTGAGGTCTGGCAAATGACAAAGTCCAACCAAACAAATTCTGTCACTTCCAAATAGAAACCTTAATGCAGACACCAATGCTCAGTTCAGGGACAAGAAAGAGAGGAGAAAGCTAGTTGCTTCATCAGGACAGGAAAACGCTTTATGTTTCCCAAGTGCCTGTTGCCAGCAGTATAGTCATAAGGATTCCCAGAGCTGTGAAGGCACAAGAGAATGACCCAGCTCATGGTCCTGCTCAACATGGACTAAGCATCTGTAATATCCACATAGTGGAAGCAGGGACGGTGGAAGATGCTTTCTTAGACACCTGCACTAATGATTGCCACAGACCAGGCAGTGTTTGAGTAAGGAAGGCCAGATGTTATACATAGTTCAAAATTTAAACACTGAAGGAGGGTCCCCAGCTGATGATTGGTGTGGAATCGTAAACCAGCCTTCAAGCTTTTAAAAAAATTTAATACACCTGCGGTTACACCAACAACAGCAATTGCAGAACAGAAAACAGGCTTGAAGGTAGCAGATGTAAGAAACAAAGTGAAGAGATGATTTGAATTCTGCAGAGAAAAAAAGTAACTTCATGCATTAGGCACTGTTTATATTCTCTCACTTTGTAAACTCGCACATAGATTTTTCACTTGAAATCAAAACCAATGATGTTAGACATGTAAAGATCTCTCGAAACTCAGTTACGATTGATAGGGTCAGTTCGACTTCTAAAATTAAAAATTAGAATTGAGACAATCTCAGAAAGCTCTTTGATGATACTGCATTCCGCTTTCCATTAAAGATGAATCAAGCTTATTCTCTTCTTAAAAAAACCCTCCTCACATACTGTTTTCTTTAGCTTTTTTCATGAGTAAGCCTGTCTCTATTCTCCAGTTTTCATTATGAACAAAGCAGGTTGGTTGAGAAAAAGAACACACTCTCCTCCCTCATGAACTGCTGTGCGTTCTGCACACTATTGTCCTGACCTGGAACCAAATCTGCACTTCTGCATATATCAAAGAAGTACTGTCTCACTATTTGAACATTTTGAAATAATAATTTAAAAAACAATCAAAAACTTCCCAGAGTCTCTAAATTAAGTGATTTTAAAAGCTGTGTATCCCACATTTTGCTTCTGCATTTCCATATTTTTTTAATAAAAGCTTGGACAAGAAAGCTCTTCCATTTAAATCTGAGGTATTTCACACTGACACGCTCTGTCCATCTAGGAATAATTTCACAGAAATGAATATAGTACTGAGTGTTGAAAATTCTCAAATTAACTTTCCAACGCTAGGATTTAAATGCTTCTCAGAAGGCTTAGAAGCATGTACTTCAATTTGTTAGGGATTTTGCTCACCTAAAGCACCTAAACATTTAGAATTCAGTAAGAATTGAGAAGGATTTTGAGGATATAAACATTAATTTTTAAGGGATATCTGTGGGATACAGCACAAATCTTTTGTAGTCAAGTCAGATAAAGAATACTTGCAGTAAAGACACAGAAGAACAGATCATCAGGTGATGAACATAGAGACTTGGGTCAGTTAATGCTCATCAAGGAGCTTTCATGACACAAGCTCAATGAGATGACTGAAATTTGAGTTATAAGCTGGATAGGGGATATGTCAAGATACTAAGTGAATTAATGGTGCCTATGAATATTACCTGTCCGAACTGGGAGCACTGAACTGAAAGTACTATGCCTTATTAAAAATGCTTTGCATTGTCAAACAAACTGTGCTTCACTAAGCCAAGAAGTATCAGCTAAATCAATAATCTAGATGCACCTCTAACCATCAGACGACTGAAATCAGGTGGACCCACTCCCTAAGAAATCAGCTAGGGTCTGCATTCCTTAAAACATCTCTATTCCTGAATACAACACTGTATAGATATTTGGCTCTTTGTTTATATATCCAGAAATCCACAAAGACCTGCTTAAGGAATGCAAATCTAAGTTTTAGTTAGGTTGAAGTTACACAAAGGGGTTGTACAATCTCCATTCTTAGAGATACTCAGAAGCTGTCCAGCCATGGTCCCACACAACTGGCTCTAGGTGGCCCTGCTTGACAAGGGAGTAGGACAGGGTTAACTCCAGCGGTAATCCTTAGCTCCCCACTGCAGAATGATAGTCAAGAGGATCCCAACTGTGGTGGCCACCCTTCTTAACCTATTTTTAACATACACATTCAGGTTTCCCAAAAACTATTGTTCTGTTACCCAGCAGAAAGGGAATTAATCTACACTAAATTATGAATCCCAATTGCTTTTGTGAACCTTATTTATAAAAATCACTATGTATCTTATCAGGAACTTGATCTATATTAGGAATTCATAAAATAATAACAAACGGTTTCTTTTCCTGGGACAATTGAGTTGTTTTTGTTTGTGAATGGCTTCCTTATACAGAAACCTGGAAAGAAAAGGATGCTTCTGGGTTCCCTTTGCCCCAAGTATGTGCCTGTAACAGCTGTAGCAATGCCATCTGAGAAGATAGACTGCATCTGCTTTCAAAAGCAGAAAGTTTCCACAACCAAAACAGACCTGTTATCCATGGAAGGAGCAGTACTCTGAGATTTCAATGAATCATTACACTCCAGCTGGTGCTTTTTCCAGATTGCAAATTAACTTAATTAATTATCCTGAAAAGGCCTCAGCTTTCATAAAGTTCCCCATTGTGTCACTACAATTATGGAGAACAGATTTATCTCATCAACATATTCCAAGGGCCATATTCCCATAAATCTGGGCTAAACACATTTTAATTTCATATTTGTCATCTTGCATATCTGTTCTGAGTTTCCTGCTTTTCTCCTAAAAAATTGAAGTACTTTTTACGTCGCAAGACATTACTTGCAATGCTGCCTACTTGCATTAGTGCCACAGGTAGAAGCATGTGAGTAAACTAGTACCATTAATATGTCAAATGACAGTTAACTTTTGAATTACTGTGTCTGACATCATTTCCCTTAGCGAAAATGCTGAGATGACACTTAGATTGGGCTGCCTTTATGGATCTACATGGAAGCAAAGCCACCTTTTTCTCTCTTTTTTTTTTCCAGGTTTTTGCTGGTTTGGTTTTTTTCCTTTTCTTTTTTTTTCATTTGAGGAGGGAGGGCAGAGGGAAGGATGAAGGCAGGAAGGGCCTCTTTATGAAGAAAGATCATATCTCCAAGCACCAGATAAAAATAATCAGCTATGTTTCCTATGGCAACATCAAACCTAGCATTGACTGCTGCCCAATGGAAAATCCTCCAGCCTTGGAAAAAGGAAGCTAGAAAAAGAAAGAAGCCAAAGATACCCCTCAGAGACTGACACTTCCTCTGTAAATGAGGTTCTTCTGCATACCTTGCTTCCTGACAAATACCAGGGGGGGTGGGGGGGGGAAAGTGATGATAAAGCAATCTGTAACAACAGCTCATTCAAATATACTGACCTGAAGAGACAGCTTTTACATAAACATACAGTGATAACTTGGAAATTCCAACCTATATTTCTCTACCTTACTCCCCTACTATAAGAACAAAAATCTTTGCTAAGTATTCTTCAGAACAGCTCTAAACATTTCATAGCATTTCATCTTCTTTCTGGGGAAGGAATTTCTCCTAATAGACTAACAAGTTTTTGTCATTATTATTCAGTTTGATTTGGACTGCTGCTCCTTCCACTAACGAGAGAGGTTCCTTTAGGAGTCTGCAGATAACATATTCATTGGGGAATCTGAATTTGTTTCGATCTGATCTTTCTGAATTCATCTGATTGGTATCCCTTTGAAAATTAGCTTTAAAAAAAAATAAATCTATTATCAATTATGTTGTCCCATCACTCCTTTTAATATAAGCAGGCAGAGAAAACTTCACAAATTAAGCTGAGTCACAATAGAGAGTCTTGCCCTTCCAAAGGTTTGAAATCAACTTGTTCAGAAAAAAAATTGACTGGCTATCATTCTTCCTGCTCTCATCAAAGCAGGACTTATCTGATCCCTTCTTTGCTGACCAAGGAAATGCTGGGGCTGAGCACCCAGCATTTCTCACTCTCCCTGTTGAGCAAGAAACAGCTTTACTTCACTTGATGAGCTGGTTGGTTCCAATTCTACATGCCTCTGCTTTTACAGCAAGTCTGAGCTTCCAGCAAGAAGAAAGGAGACTGAACTATCTTCATTTATACTAATCCACAGAGGAAATTGCTCCCTTTTTTCACATGTACAATTAAATGCCTCAAGAAACACACCAAGTTAGGCAATGAAGCTGGAGATAAAAAATTCTGTCCCTGACTTTTATTCCCCAAAGAGATACAAGTTGCTTCGAATGTCCTGACACAGGAAAAAGACTTGAGGGGACATAATCCTGAGAAGTGAAACACAGCCTCAGAACACAGGCAAAAATCAGACATTCGCATTAATCACATCCTGACTCAGAGTTCAGCATTTCCCTAAACACACAGACGCACTATGGTAGCATGGACTGGCACTCATATGCCACTGTGGAGGACAAGAACACTGGAAGGCACTTCAGGACATGGGCAGATGAAGTTCTAATGCAAATGATCTATGAAAGGAAGGATAAACTAATCTTAAAAAAGGGGAGGGGGAAAATCTGATTAGTTGAGGGTTGTTTTTTTTAATTAATTAAGGGAGCAAGCAGCTTAGTAAATTTCTAACCACTGCAAAAGACAGGAATAATACAGACTAAGATTGAGGTGAAGCTAAGGAAGAGAGAATACATAATCAATACACGTTTTGCTAAAAACATACCCTGGATCACTGATTTGGAACCCTTTAAGCTTATCAGCCTAAACCAACTAAGACAATAAATATCTATCCTCTAAGCTGTCATTCCTAAAATACACGCTTGGCAAAAAAGGGTAGAGTACTGAATTTATGCCTCCTTAGGTTGGAGTAACAGCTGCAGGCTTTTCAGATCTCTTTAACAGAGGATGGTAAGAAACAATATGATTGTTGATTTGATGAGCTGGTAATAGCTAAGGAATTTATCTTAGAGGACAGGTGCTTCCATCCACAAATCTATCAATGCTTTGTAAGACCTTTTGTCTTTCATGTAGCTCCAAAGTGACAACAGAATGCACAAATATTTTATATTCTTACTCTTGGAGTAGCACCAAGTTTCCCTCCTTTCTCTGAAATTTCAATCTGAATCAAGGAAAGGCAAGAAACTTAGAAGAATATTTTTTTTTCTACCCATGGACACAGTTGCCAGGCCAATACTGGCAAGGTGAAAAATAACGAACAGAGGATTACAAAAGATTTGCTTCTCCTTGGATGGCTGGCACTGCCAAGTGTACCACTATTCAGAAAGACAGCTGCACATTAAATCAAATAAGGAACTTCCAGACACAGCACAGTCAGCAAAGACATACCACAGCAATTTCATAAACAACATGTGAAACTCTAATAATCATACTACCAAAGAGTTTGCCTGTAGCAAAGCATGATCCCTCCCTTCAGTGAGCAAGTCTGAACATTTTTAGGTTCTCTGAGGACAAAAAACTACTCAAGTGAGACCAAAAATAATTTAGACAACATTATCTTTACAAATACTTTGTTCTTCCCCTTCATGTACTTGTGCACCCATACTGTGTGCCACTTTTACTCAGAGAAGAAAAACAGGCACCACAGCTTCAGAGAGCTCACAAATATCTCACACCAAGAAAATAAAACTCCATGGGCACTCTCTAATCATTCCTGAAGCCTTTGGAAGACCTACTATTATTATTACAAACAGCAGGTGGGATTGGAAAGCTCTCACACTCAAGAGCGCAGAACAGGGAAGTTACAGCTGCAAAGTGAACCTTGGCTGAAGGACTCAAACTCTTCACCTCTCAACAGGCAGAAGCAGACAGAAACGCAGTGTCTGGTCCTGACTGCATGAGATTTTCTGGTCGTGTGTTTTGTGAAACCTCGGTATTCATGTTTCTATTGACGTGCTGAGGGTTAGAATTCTTTTAAGAGGCTGCATTGGTTTAAGCAGAAAACCAACTCAATAAACAAGGCTGGAGAGCAGTGGAGTGCAAGAAGAAAGGATCCACAATATCTGTTGATTAGTTGGCCCTAAGATCAAACCCAGTTATCTTCAGCCCTACAGAGAACTTCTCTGGTGTTTTATAGTGATAGCATGAACTTCTCTGGTAGCAAACAGTCAACAACAAACCATAATAATGGCTTGATGGGTCTACAGCAGCCTTCCATTGAACAGCATGGAGACCACTACTTGTACCAATTTACTCTGCAATTCGATTAAAACTCTGTCTCAGCAGTAGCCACAGAATGGCGTGCACTGGAAGAGACCTTAAAGATCATCTAGTTCCAACCCCCTGCCGTGGGCAGGGACAACCCCTACTAGGCCAGGTTGCCCAGAGCCCCATCCAGCCTGGTCTTGAACACTGCCAGGGAGGGGGCAGCCACAGCTTCTCTGGGCAGCCTGTGACAGGGCCTCATCACCCTCATCCTGAACAATTTCTTTTTTTCTATCTAATAAAAATTTCACCTCTACCATCCTAAGGCTATTCCCCATTGTCCTATCACTCCATGATCTTGTAAACAGTCCTGCACCAGTTTGTATGCCCCTTCAGGTACTGGAAGGCTTCTCTAAGGTCTCCCTGGAGCCTTCTCTTCTCCAGGCTGAACAAGCCCAACTCTCTCAGCCTGTCTTCATAGGAGAGATGCTCCAGTCCTCTCATCATCTTTGTGGCCTCCTCTGGACTCAGTCCAACAGCTCCATATCCTTCTTGTACTGGGGGGCCCAGAGCTACCCTGTAGCTTCTAATCTCCACAGGTTTGAAAAAGCTCAAAACTGGCACAACACAGAAGAGATTTTTTTTATTTCTTTTTTTCCCCTCAGAGTGGTGGAGTGGCTCCTGTTCCAAGCAGGCTTTGATTCTATAGTGATCTCCCTTTTAATGTTAGTTACAGGTGTTCTGTTATTAATGCACATCATCAAACTGATCACCAGAAAAGTACACCAATCTCACCAAAAGATTCCCATCAGGTACTGGAACGATCTTCCTTTATTGAGAAGGAAGACACTGAAAATTTATCTCCAATGTAACTGTGACCATGAATGCTCACTCAGCAATTGCATCTGTCAGATGAAGAACATATTCTTTCAAAAAATAATATATAGCTCAAACCTTGGTATATAATGTGAACTCTTCTGATAATGAATTTAAGAATGAGAGGAAAAATAAACAGTCAAGAGAAAGAAATATCACAAGAAATGGCAGCCTCAAAATTAGAGCCCAACATTATCACAGAAGTAGGATCATTTACCTTGCTGACAGCACACCAATATACACACAGAGCAGAGGTATTTATTTCCTGTCTGCACCGAGACAGGTGCTAGGTGTTAACTCCACAAAGCTAACACACAGAATCTGCAACATGGTTAGAAAAATCTGCCTTAAATTTATGCTAGTTGGTCAGTAATTACCATATCATCTACTATTGGCCAAGCATATTTAAATTAGCACCATGCCCCTTGAAGGGGTGTAGGAAGATAATTTGCATGGTCTTTTAATTATGTGGGTGGTCCCACATTCAAGCCACCACCTTTCCCCAGTTTCTACCAACTTTTGTTGACTTCAGGCCTCCCTGGCAATCACCCAGCTCTCAGCAACTGATGGGGCAGGATGCTTCCTTTCTATCAGTCTTTCAGCTCTTCAAGGATACTTTTTAGCTAAGTGAGCTTTTTATCAGTTTTTTAAGCTCTTCTCTAAAGATATAACTGACAGCAAACCAAGGCAGTACTTTTAACCCTAAATTAAACAGTGTCTAAGCACTAACCCAAACACATTTCTGTCCCTGTAAAGTGGAAAATTATACTTTTTAGATAACACTGAGAGCTCAAAAGTGTCCTTTCAATGTCAAGGAAGGCCTGTATGAAGAAACAGAAGTGATGATACAGTTCAGATCTACCACACATTTTTACCTTCTTACACCCAAGAGGTTAAGAGAAACTGACAGGGAAGACTCTGCCCTGCTCCTTTTGGAGGGCATGTAAGGCACGTAGGGATGATCTGAACTCCCATAGATACTTCAAATGTCAAAGGGTTTTCTGGTTTGCAGTGAAATCATAAATACAAATATTTGAAGGGAAAAGCAACTACACACTAGTCTTTTAAATTAGCTGGGTGTTGGTTTTGTACCCTGGTGAGACTGAAGGGGTATATAAGTATTATAGTTACCATATAGTCACCTCTACTGTGTATGATTCCATTAGCCAAACATAGACTAATTTCAGTTTGTAGCTTCACTGAAAAATGAGTTACCGAAGGTATGTTTGAACAGGTTGCTGAGAGAACATGAACAAAATAAGAAGTGCTCTCTATGAGGAGCAGCTCACTGAAGTTATTTGGGAATTGGACTTTTCTAAGCCAGTCAGACTATTGCTAGCAGAATGGAGAGGGATGCCTTTTGGGGACAATTCATCATATCCCTACTAGTTAATATTGCAATAGGTCAAGTGGACCATAAACTTCAGGGTAAGCATGCTATGTCCCTTCACAGGTAATGAAGAAAGCACAGAAAATACAGTGCAGCTGTAGACATATAAAATTAGACAAGATTTATAACATTTTAAGTCTAAGAACCACCTTCACTGCAATGAAAATTAATGTCATTTGGAAGAAGTGTTATTTGCCAGGGACAGTTGCTTTTCCTTGCCTATCTTGCAACTAAAAGAGCTTACTTTGGCAAGTGAGATACCAGCACTGCTCAGTTCAACAGCTTAGGGTAAAGAATCTTTAAAAAAGTTATACTTGGAACACAGAAGTTGCAGATGAATTGATTTTGTTTCTAGTGTTTGGTATGTTTTGCTTAAGCCACAATTAGAATATCCTCTCCAGACAGTAGACATTAATAAATCTCTCTTGATCATATGCATCATTGCAAGCAGTTCTTCAGGACATTAAGACGTGTTTTGCAAACAGCAGCTTGAAAATTATTTTTACTCTTAAACAAACTTCATGATGGGAACAGGTTGCAAAGAACAGACATACAAACAACAGCTAAGTATCAACAGCCATTAAATCACTTCTCTAGAGAGAAATGATTAAAGATTTAAAAAACAATGCAAACAAGCTCAAATCTAATACATCATCCTCTCTCAGTGAAAGTCAGAATCTAGATATCTGTTCACAAGGCAATAAAGAAGCCACTGTATCAGCACAAAAGCATGCCAGTAAAGCCTTGTTAAGTTTTCTATCAGGGAATCTTCTACAAATCTCAAAGTCATAAAGCAACTATCTACACATTTTTATTTTAGAGATCTCAAAAGTAAGCTGTCTGTCTCCTTCAGACCGGAGTGTTTTGACCTCCACTTCCTAGGGAAAATATCTCCCCAGAGTCTGGAAACATCCTCCACTGCCTGATTTCCAGGCTCATTCCATGCCACTCATCTCTCAGAGAATGACTCACTCAGCACGGCACAAGTCAGAGAAATATGTCATAATACACATTCACAGTATCCACAGTCTAAATACATTAACAGAAACAGCAGACATACATTCCTTTGCCTGTCCATCCTTCCTATTATACCTATTAGGGTTTCACACTTTCAACAGGTTAGACTTAAATTCCAACTTTAGGCACCTTTAAAGTGGTTAAACAAACAAAACCAAGCAATATGTCTTAAAGACGTAGTCCAAATGTAAATGTGGTACATTAATATTCTTAAAAACTAACCCTGAGGTTACAGAGTATCAATTTCTATTGACAATTTTGTCTGCAGTTATTCCATGATTCATATTTATTCTAAAGGTTAAAAAATAAATTCTGAGTTAGCATCAAATTCTCAAACTCAATCCCATTATAAATTAAGTGTTCTAGTAAAGAACTTTGGGAAAAACAGAAAGCTGTAAACTAAAGACTTTTGTATCTAGGTATAAGAAACAGCGCAGGCAACATGAAATCGGTTTGCCTCCTTACTACTGAAACACAGTCAGAAACTATTCCAGAAACATACCATTTTCCAAGCAGAATCTTGGGCAAATCTTGTTCAAAAGAAGTTCCTGACGTAATCGAAGAACTTCAGCTTCCAGCGCTTCAACTTTCATTTTCCATCCAGAATCTCGTTCAGATATAGTTTTGGCAAGGTGCTCAGTGTATTCTTTGGAACTCTTCCCTGGTGGTTTTGAGTGGATAATTGCAAAAGCCAACGCTAGTTTTGATATTTTCAAATACCAAACTTGATTTTCTCCTCCGCTTTTGGTTTCTATTATATTAGAAAAACAGAAAACAAAAAAGTAACTTCACTATGACTCTGCTAAGGAAATCATGTTGGCTTTGAAAACTGTTCAACAGCGAAACCAATTATTTTATTTCTAGTGCATTCCTAAATCATCAAGGAAAAGGGTAGAAATCTAAGCATCAGTGCACAATGTGAGAATAAAACATACATGAGCTGCATTCCTGATAGAACAATAATATTCAGGCAGTGTTTGAGAATAATTGTGCAAATATTAAACACTTCAAATAGGCTTATCATAGCAAAGTTTTAAATGTAAATTTTATCTGCACTAAACCCAACATGAAAACACTAAAAATACTAACCTGAAAAAAAAACCCTGCCCCCCATCCTAAACCCATGACTGAAGATCTATACTATATATACTCACTGCTGTTACGCATTAAAGAAATGGTACCTTTTGCAAAATTTCTTGTTAAAAAATCTATTTCACAGAAATTTTTCACTCAAATCTAAGAATTTAAGTGATAAGCAGAAATTCATTTTCTCAGCCTCAAAGTATCAGCACCTCCATGGGAAAACAAACTGATAAGAGACTCTTGCTTGCCTTACGCATCATAAGAGATGTTTTACAAATACAGAATCATGCAAATAATTCAACTGCCCTCAAAGCTGTAAGCAAAATGAAATACATGGAACCACACTAAAAGAAGAGGAAGTAGTAACAGTAAGGTATCCAAAATCTTTGGCTTTGAACCTGAAAGGTGCTCCCCAGATTATCTCAGCTCCTTAACAGAAGTTTCACCCAGACATTACTGAAACAGTGTCTGCCAAGCTCCATTCTTATAAAGTTCCTTTGCAGAACAGAGCCACAAATTAAGGCAGGCAGAAAGATGTCTTACAAATGGCTTTCACTGCTGGTTTATCATTTTGGTATCTCTGGAGATTACTTCATAAAAGCTTTCTGAATCACTCTCCTTTTTTAAAAGGACAAGTGAAGATTCACTTTGTGTTTATAACATGTTCTGTCAGTACTAGCATTTTGCTTTAAATTACATTCAGGGAAGTTGCAGAAGGACCAACATTCCAGTATGGGTCAGGAGATAATATTAAATTTCAGCATGTCATGAATGTTCAGGCATCTTTTATCCTTAGAGAGTCACCATCATTACCTTTGTTTTTATCACACACTGTTTACTTCTATTCACGTGACACACTATTACAAAGAGAAGTCAAAGTTAGCTGCTTGACCACTGATTATTTTTGCTGCTATGCACTTTACACATCTCAGATCACAACTCTTAAAACCAGTGATTTAGAGTAAAAAAAAAAAAAAGCCTAATAAAAATAATCTATTAAGTAGACAAGTATTACAGGGAACTGGAAGGGGAATAATTGAAACTGAATTTCTACAGATCAAGAAAATGTAGAAGTTTTTTCACCACACTATCAAACTAAAAAGAGTCCCTTTTCTACTTTGTTTTAAAGGAACTACTGTATTTTAAGCACAGCAAAAACATCAGTGTGCATGCCAATAACCCTTAACATGCCAAAATGCCATTTTTTTAAAGGACACGTATCCCTAATATATCATCACATAAACCATAGTATCTAGCCTACTTTTGCTTTAAATCACAGTCATTAAAATCTTAAATAGAATTCCATCTTAATACTTAGGACACATTGCTCAGTAATGAAGCCTGGATTTTGAGAGAAGCAGAGGCCTTTTCCTCTTTAACGTCTTACACAGACTCTGCAGTAGGAGTACCTTACAACAAAGGAGTGTAATGAAGTACTTTCACTGTGAAGAAAAACAATCACTCCTTTTATGGAATAATTACTTGCAAAGATGCTGTTTTAAAAAAATAGTGATAAACCTGGGTGTATTTCCAGAAACAGTGGATTTCATAAAGATTTTATAAATAACATCCAGCCCTTTCATCTCCTTTCTATTACTGTCACTATCACCATCTCTCTTCCTCTTTTATGATCATGAAAAAAAGAGAAAAGTTTATGGAATAAAAAGCAGTTTTAAGAGTTGATTCCAGTTTCTCAGAGTTCCCTAAAGGAACTGCTCTCACAGAAACCACGGTAAAAATCTTCTAGAAAATAACACACTGGATGACTGGGGATGCTGGCCAACTGTGCATTAGCAAAAATTACACAGCAATCTGTTGCTCTCAGGAAGTATTGCACTGAAGACCACCAAATGTGAATGCATTCCACTAAAAGCATATTGGCAGCTACAGAGTTTTATCAATATTATTTTTGCTCCATCAGCACAGAAATGGAACCAATGGTTAGATTAAAAAAAAAAAAAGTTTAGAACCAAACTAGAAGTTTTTCTTGATTGGGAATAGTATCAGGCCAAAAGCAGAATGAAGTCAGCCAGCTGCTAATGGCAAAATATGCTCCGACAGAAACTGAAAGGACCCACAGCCCTGCTGAGGTCCCAGCCATGGAAAGCTCCTAGAGTAATTATTCAGCTGCTGAAATAATTACAAAAGAATTCATGAACTGTCCTGTGCAGCTCTGTGTTAAGGGGATCTAAGAGACAGTGTAAGATGCTTACATTAGACATTAGATATAAACAGGGTAACAGAAAGAACCAAGAAAATGTGAACGAATCACAGAATTACAAGGTTGGAAAAGACCTTTAAGATCATCGAGTCCAACCATTCCTGTCCTAAGCTAAACCATACTTCATCTACCCTTTTTTTAAACACATCCCGGTGACCCAACCACCTCCCTGGGCAGCCTGTTCCAGGCTCTGACAACTCTTTCAGTGAAATTTTTTTCCTAACATCCAATCTGAACCTGCCCTGGCACAGCTTTGTGCCATTTCCCCTTATCCTATCTCCTGTCACCTGGCTGAAAAGACCATCGCCCACCTCTCTACAATCTCCTTTCAGGTAACTGTAAGCAGTGATAAGGTCTACCCTCAGCTTCCTCTTTTCCAGACTAAACATCCCCAGCTCCCTCAGCCGTTCCTCATATGATTTGCCCTCCAGCCCCTTCACCGGACTGGTTGCCCTTCTCTGGATGCGGTCAAGGACCTCAATGTCCTTCTTATGGTGAGGAGCCCAGAACTGAACACAGCACTCGAGGTGCAGCCTCACCAATGCCGAGTACAGGGGCACAATCACCTCCCTAGACCTACTGGCCACACTATTTTTGACACAAGCCAGGATGCCACTGGCCTTCCTGGCCACACTGCTGACTCATATTCAGCCTGCAGTCAACCAAAACCCCCAGGTCCTTCTCTGCCTGACAGCTCTCCAGCCAGTCTCCCCCAAGCCTGTAGAGCTGCATGGGGTTGTTATGTCCCATGTGCAGGACTCTGCACTTGGCATTGTTAAAAGTCATCCCACTGGTCTCAGCCCATCGGTCCAGTCTGTTCAGGTCTCTCCTCTCTCTCCTTCAGCCAGCTCCAGGTTCCTCTACCAAGAGAAGCAACAGTATGTGCTACACCCAGCTATCAGGTTTGCACAGGCGAATCCTCAGCTCTAAAGCTTTAAAGAGGTCTTTATGAGGGTATTTATGGGCAAGGGAGGTGATTAGTTATAGATAATTTACACTTTTGAGTGCTATATAGAGTTTTCTGACTGACCTTGAAAACAGGAAAGTCACAGAGTGATGGGAGGGAATGGAACTAAGTCATACTGCAATTTAAAATTATAAGGCGCCTCAAAATAAAACCAAAAGATGAACATGTTTGAAATAATTCAACATGTGAGTAATACCACCTTAGACATGACCTTTAAGTTTCCCCATGAAATTCATGGCTAATAATGAGAAAAAAAAATACCTATAAATGTCTTAGACAAAAAATTACTGCTTACAACAAAACATTTATTTGTTATTCAGATCATTATCATCCAAGATTGAACATTTTAAAAATTAATAGAGTAAGGCACAAAATAGACTGTTACTCATTTAATTTCCAGACCATTCAAGGGCTCAGTTTTCTTCACATTTGAAACAGATGGGACTTATAAAAGGATTTTTCAGGACAGAAACAAATTGTCATTCACCATTACTACACAGCTAAAAATTTTCAGACAGTCCTGAATAACAGTATGTAACAAATATAAAAAAAAAAATGTGTTTCCTTCTAAACTGAAGTGTATGGTCTGTCTTTAAAGGCACAAACATCATAGGAAAAACTGTTTTGTTGCCATGTTTTTTACTGTATTTCATGGCAACAAACCAGTAACTACTCTGCCAGTTACACTCTGCTGATAAAGGTGAAAAAATTACCAACATCTTTGTAATCTCATTCTGCATTACACAATGGCAACATTGACTCATTATAATAGAGCACAAAGGGCTGCGAGTGCTCCAGTGAAACTGGGCTGAGCTGCAGATACGTAAGGCCATAACATTAAGCAACAATAAAATAAACTTGATTTAATTGGTATGCCTAACATAATATTGTCTCTCGTGTATATAATAAATAATGATAACGGGACAGCTGTATAATCAAGATGAACTAAGGTATGCTTTGTGTTCCAATTAAGCAGCTTTTATTGTTAAAATGTATATTAAACCAAGGCTACTTGGTTCATTTTTAAACAACCTATACTCATAATACACAAAGATATGTAATGTGAGCATTCTTACTGAGGGGGAAACATAGTATTAATACCACAAGCCTAAACAGTAGCTCCAGTACATATTTTTCAAGGTGCTAAAATGATACTGAAAATAACAAATATCTAAATACATCACGTCAAGGGCACAAGGAAACTGGATTAAAATGTAACATGACTTATTACTTCAAACAATTTAACTTTTAAATAATTTTAGGTTCTAAAATCAAGTCATATAAATCCCCCAAAACCCAATAACATGAATAAACATGAATAAATTGAAAAAATATTTAAAAGCTTTTTAACATTTTTAACAGTGCCATTTCATAGCACTTAAGAACATAAGCAAACATAATCCCTTTGGATTTCTGTAACATTTTAGAGCTAGAATGTATCTCCTCTTAACTAGAGAAATCTACAGCTTATAAGGCTACAGCCAAGCTAGTTGTCCAGACTTCCTTTTTTGATCAGTGGGTGGAAACAAAGATTTCTAATGTTAAAAATAAGCCAAGTGATTTGTACATCTACTTTGTGATGAAGTTATGACGCAAAACCACCGTTTTCCATCCCCAGTCTACAAAGAGAGTTAGGATGACTAGATCAGATGAATACATATGCATTGTGCATAGCTAACTTCAGTGAGGTGAGTTGGTGCACTGCAGGCAGACCTTCAAAAAATTATTTAAGTGCCTAACTAACAAGAGAAATTTTGCAAGACTAAAAATCAGTATCTTTTAAATGAAGTCTGTAATCTTATTAATCTTACATCTTCTGAATACCTCGGGGGGTGGGGAGGGAGGGGCAGGGGGAGCTTTCTAGAAGAAATGCCAAAAATCATGGAAAAACTTTGTGAGAATAACCTTGAGAACATTTAAATGTTGTCCATGCACAAAGAAAGCAGCACATACTTGCACAGTATGTGCTAATAATAATTACATAAAGTGTGGCTTTATAGTGTGCATTTTGGATTGAGAAAAATAATCTCAGTCTTTACCTTCTGCCAAACTACAAGAAGAAAGCAGCTGTATCTCCCCAATTTCACCTATTGCTTTAGCTCTTCAAAGCAGTGTTAAAAAAAAAAAAAACAGAGTCAATCATGAAGAGTGTGGAGGATTATACAGGGATTATTTTGTATCTCTCCTCTCCCATGTTAAAATGTACTGACTAAAATAGCACCATAATTTCCTTTTCAATTTCACACTTTCAGCCTCTACCTGAATAGTTCCATTTCCACAAGTTTTAAAATCTTCAAGGTCAGTATCTTTCAGTGAACAAGTTTCCTCTAGGTAAATTACTAGAAAGCATCTGTATTTTAAAGACCTTGTTCTCAGTTTTCTTACCAAAAAATTCTGTTGCCAGAATTAATTATGAGATTGTTCAAAAGAAAGCAAATAGTTGTAATATATGACAGGGAAAAAAGAGAGAATAGTAGGAACACTAGGAATCTCGTACTCTAAAAAGCACACAGCAACAATGAATGACATCTGAACCGAGGTTTCCTTCATGAGGCTGCCCCTGGAACTCCCGAGGCCGCCCATGCGAGGCCTCCCGCATGCTGCCCGCAAGGTGAACCAGGCCACGGCTGCCTGACCCAGCCGGCCCAGCTGAGGCGCCCGCTCCTCGCAGTGGATCCGCTTTTGCAGTCCCAGCCAACCTGTGGACCCCCGCACAAACATGCCAGGTTTACAGACAAGAAGGACGTGCCCAAACGCAGCAACAGCCGTGACCGGAGGGAGACAACCTACCCGCGCCCGGCATCGGGATGGAGGCATCCTGCCAGGCAGCTGCCTCCCGCCCGGAGCCCTCGCCCGGCCTCCCTTACCGCCTTCCCGGCCGCGGAGAGACCGAGGCCGTCTGGAAGCTCTAACGGCCTAGGGCCTTAACCCACCTGCAGCGGCAGCCCCCGCACAGGGACCGCTCCCCGGCTCCATGGCGAGTGGCAGCGCCAAGCGGCTGACAGAAGCTGCGCAATGCCTCCTGGCGGGCAGCGGCCCGGCCCGGGGCTGAAGAGGCCGCGCCCGGGGTGGGTGCGGAGTTCACCTCCCGTGCTGAGCCCCGCCGGTCCCTCGCGTGGACTTTGCCCCAGCCTGGAGGAGGGACTTCGGTGGGATCCCTTCGATACAGGCCGTCCTTGTCCCAGCCGTGTTTGTCTCGGCCAAACACGATTGTCTCCAATGGGTCACATGAGCCTGCAGCGTGGCCTGATGGCTAAGAAGGCCAGTGGTGTCCTGGGGTGCATTAAGAAGACCATGCCCAGCAGCTCGAGGGAGGTTATCCTGCCCCTCTGCTCTGCCCCGGTGAGGCCACATCTGGAGTGCTGTGCCCAGTTCTGTGCTCCCCAGTAAATGACAGGGAACTACTGTAGAGAATCAATAGAGGGCTATGAGGATAATGAAGGGACTGGAGCATCTCACATATGAGGAAGGGCTAAGAAAGCTGGAGCTGTTTGGCCTGGAGAAGAGAAGGCTGAGAGGGGATCTGATCAACACTTAGAAATATCCAAAGGGTTGATGTCAATAAAGGAAGGAGCCAGATTCTTTAGTAGTGCCCAATGACAGGACAGGGGGTAATGGGCATAAACTGGAACACAGGAAGTTCCATCTGAACATGAGAGAAAACTTCGTCACTTTGAGGGTGACGAAGTCACTGCACTGGCACAGGCTGCCCAGAGAGTCTCTTTCTCTGGAGATATTCAACACTGCCTGTACATAATCCTGTGCAACATGCTGTAAGTGATCCTGATTGAGAAGAGGTCCCTTCCAACTCCTACCATTATCTGGTTCTGTGTGTGTTGCCAGAGCCTGCTGGCTCAATGGTGTGGGCCTTTCCTCCCACTCGTGGAGTAAGGAAGAGTCACAGGTTGAGAGGGAAGGATGAAGGCCACCTTGCTATGTAGGCAAAGACTATCTTAGGAAAGCAGAGGAAGGGGGAAGCAGCAGAGTCCCAAGTGGGTGTCCAAATGAGCAAGTCCAAGCTGAAGGGGAGCTCAGCTCTGGGCACGAGTTGGGCAAGCTGGGCCCTGTGGGGGTGCGGGTGGAGACCCTTGAAGCCCAGCTGCTCACTTGGGTTTCACACTTCTTATGTTCAAATATCAAAAGTGCAAATTAGATCCTAAAACTAGTAATTCTTTAACAGTGGACTGGAAATAGAAGCTGCCTTGTAACTGAAACACTGTGATGAGAGCTCACCAGTTAGCTTAAGAAATTAGTTTTTATGTAAAATTGTATTCTTCACACAAAATGTGAAGGAAAGGTTATGTTAAGACCATCTTGGCTAGAAATGGAGTCTCTTCAATTGAGAAGGGTGGGGAGGAAGGACAGGAGGAGAGCTAAGAAATTAGTAATAAGAGTCAGATGCATTAGGTGCAGTTAGGCTTATCTGACTGTTAAGTTCTTAAGTAGAAAGAGGTTGATCTTTCTAAACACAGCAGTATTCAGATGTGACAAACAAGATATACTTTTAAAATTCTCATCCCCATATTTTGTTCTTGTATAATCTAAACAACTTTTTTTAACACTTTAAATGAATCTATTAAAATTTTAACAAGATACAAAATGGCACACTTGTGAGCTAATGTACTTTTTTTTTCTTTTTAATTTGAAAAAATAAATTTACCATCCAAACTATAGAAAACTTAACACATTGGAACTTTCATTTTAGACTTCAAATGATAAAAATAAATTAGACTGAATAATTCAGTGACTATTTTCATTCTGACAGCACTACTTATTTCTCAGTGAAACCCAGGGGAAAAAAATAACAAAACATCTCCAGCCTTTTATTACAGTGACATATCAGCAGCTACAGTTTTTTTATCATTTTCTGTGCAACTTTTGTGCTTGTAAGTGATGTAGATGCTTTGCAAAGTGGACAGTCATTATATTATGTAGATCAGAATGTCCATGTTTTCACATAGTCTTTTCAACTGTGACTGAAATAAAAGATTCAAAAACATCAGTGCTTTTACCTGCAAACCTGGGGTTTGTATACAGAGATCAGAGTCTAAAACGTAGAATTAAGCAGAGGCAACATTTTTGCTGTTCTAAAAAAGACTTTGCTTTTTATGAGAGTACCAGTACTGCTCACAATTGTAGGCTTACTGAGAGGCATCTAACAATCCTGATACTTTCTACCATTAATCAGCTGCCTGGAGGGATATTTTTCACTTGATTATTTTGTGCATCTAAGAGCCGCATAAATTTAGTTTTAGATTTACAGCCCCTAGTTTTTGGTGAGTTTGTTGGGGTTTTGGGGTGGGGTTTTTTCGGGTTTTTTTTGAACTTGGAGCTAATAGTAGTTAAGAGGAATGTGACTTAAAATGACAAACTTGCTGTACGCAACTTTAAGAATACAAACCAAGGTACACTTTTTTTACAGTTTTCAGGTTTGCCTTTAAAATAAATTGAAGCATCTTGGTATTTTCAAGGTGGAAAAATCAGATATCCACCACCCCTCCACCCAGGATGTTTTTATTCATCTAAAAGCAGCAAAATTTGGGCACAATCAAGTGCAGACTCACTGACATGTACAATCCTGTTCTATTGAAGAACATTTTCAGAAATAACTATGGAGATTTTATTAACTGAATGTTCCCAGTGATTACATAATCTAACATTACTTTTTAAAAAATAACAGTGTGTCGGTGTGTGTGTGCATTCATGCATGTGTGCCAATTAACATTATATCCAATAAATAAAAAATAAGATATGATTCCCATTTTGATATCCAAACGTGGGATGATTAGCACTGTGTGTAATCTCCAGTGAACCAACAGTAAAATCAGTCTTTGATTCGAAATAAGCAGTTTGTAGACCACGAAGGAAGCTCATTCTACCAGCTGTAGATGAATTCTTTTGATCTCTGTTTCTGAAGATGCTTTTTGATCTCATGAACAGTCAAAGGATATACTCATGGCAAAAGGTCATAAAAATAATTAGCTGCTTTTATTAATAATTAAACATAAAAGCATTGCAGGTGTTAAATCACATTAGAGGTCATGAGTTCCCCATATTTAACCAATCTACATGCTGAATAATTACAGGCAAGTCAGTGATCAACTCAGAACACAGTCCAAAAACACAGACTTTGGTCAATTGTTAAAAGTAAATGGATTACATTCCTGCTTAACATGCAGGCCCTGCTGTGACTGGAGGCCTACAGTATCAACACAAATTTGAGCAAACATGAAAGAATAACTTTCCATTTGGAGAACTACAATCTGTCAGGATTCATCGGACATCTTTATATTTTAATACATCTCGATTTACCCAGGAGCTGGAAGTGTCTGAAAACATGTATGAAAGATGCTGTCTCAGCTGTTGTAGTTTGCAGTTTTGTTTAGCTGATGTAGGGCAAAGTATAAAGCAGCATGAGAAGAGTGTGTGAAAATCACGAGCAGGAACGTCAGTGTCCTCTCATTTGAGTTTTCATTCTTCTGTGCTGCAGTGCTGTATTTAATTAAAAATACAAAATTTGGCATCGTGATCCTTCGTTACTCAGCATCACGCTCTTTTCAAAATAGATTATAATATGTTTGTGATGGCTCTATTTTGTATGTAATTCTGAGGACAGAAATATGGTTCAAGTAGTCCCTTTGATCATAATCTGCAATTCTAAATAAATCATCTGATTTAGGATGTTCAGGGAGTTATGCAATGACTTTTTTGTTACTGTTCAGAAATAAGGCATTACCATCAGGGAAAAAAGAGAACACTTCAGCATCTGATGCAATGAAATCCTCCTACAAAAGCAATATAAAAATTTAGATATAATATGAAGAGAGCAGGGAAATAAACAAAACTTGCTATCATTAAAAGGCAACATGCCATCAGTTATGAGGGTATGATGTGTTATGAATAGATACTCTATAGTGCTTTATTTAAATGTTATCACTTATATAACACTGTAAAATTAGATGTACACACAAGATAATAACAGCAAATTCCATTCTTTTCTATACAGTATCTACTGAAGAACAAGAAAAACCTTCCCTCAAAAAATTTCACCATCTGGAAATCAATACTAACATATTCCCACACCACCAGGTAAGAAAAAAGGGTAAAAGTGTTTCAGCAAGTAATCAGAATCATGGTCATACTTTAGTGTAGAGATGTTTAAAAATGAATGTGACAGTATAGCAGACAATTTTCTGCATTTGTGTTTCATCATTGATCTAAGACTAACAAAACACTTTTGTGAGGGCTTTTTTTCCATTTTTCCTATATAGGACAATAGATATCTGGAAAGAAAGAAAAGTTAAAGTAAGGACATATTAAAAGAATTTTCATTTAACCTAGTAATTTTTTTGTTGCAATTCCAAAAGGTTTTCTTTATGAAGGTTATAAAAAACAGAGGAAAGAAGAGGTAATTGCTACCAAATAGCTGTCCTAGGATGTACAGTATTCAGATTACACTTCTATAATCAGGGGCTGGAATGAAAGAGCATCTGAGCAGTCCTCCCTAACTGCCTCGTAATAGAGAAAAGTGGGTGCATTAAAATATCCACATTATTCTGATTTAATCCCGAGACATTTTGATTGGCATCGGGGGTTGGACCCGATGATCTCTCGAGGTCCCTTCCAACCCCTACAATTCTATGATTCTATGATTCCTCTGTACAGGCATTGGGTGTCACCTGGATCACAGGTTACAATATCCATTTATTTTTATAGACCTGAAAGGATCTGGCATAAATTTTGGTGAAATGAGTCTCATCTCTTGGAGTATACTTAATCACACTTCTCACACAAAAAATGCCAGATGCTAGCCCGCTTAAGACACTGGCTGTGCTAGTGCTACTAGCACCTCACCTGTCTAGCCAGTAGCTTATTTTTCAGAGTGTGAAGGGTAAAGAGTAAATTGTTTTTCTTGGGGGAAGTTGCATGTTGTTCCTCACAGAAGCATTGAACCCAGCAATCACAGTGATATTCTCAATTCCTTTTGCTAAAAATGCTCTGGTTTCGATAGGAGAATGAAACACTCTTTAGGCTAAAGGGACCTTTAGCTCTTGAAAGAGCAAATACATGTCAGGAAGATGATGACTCTAATTTCAATCCCTGTTCCAGGTAATGTGTGTTTTTCTGCAGCAAGAACTGGAACTTGCTCTACCTTTAGGTAAGAAATCAAACTACCTTTATGTCAGGGGTCATATGTGATACCATGTAATATGGTGCCTAGGCTAAGGATTCGTTCCTTTGATGGAAGAGCCGCAGTAGCAATGTCGGTTGTGGTGATAGTCCTACTTGAAGTGGGACACAGGACTAACTAGACAACTTCCAGAAGTCCCGGCAAACCAAGCCAATCCAGAAGTAAAGCGGAGTGTTCTGCTCCTACCTTCTCCCCAACCACCTGAAGATAGCCTATAATCTGGTGAATAGGCCTACAAGGTGAGAGAGGTGGGCTTGAACTCAGCAGGGAGTAGAGTTTGTGTGAGCCACATTGGAGGTGAGCCACTGAGGTATTGGGCAGAAACTGGTTAAGGTAGCTGCTATCCATATTTTGTAAAAAAAGACTGAGTATGCCAGGCCTAAAGTCAGCAGAGGTTTTGGAGGCTATGTCCTCTATGTGGACATACACATTCTGATATATGCTGGGGGAAATTGCATACAATCTGGCAGTCTCACACACACCTGAGAATGTTGACTCCCTCAAGAATGTTTTCACTCTGCACCTGCCTTTGTGTCATTCTTCTCAGGAGTTGTATCAGGATCCTTTGTAGTAATGCTGTGCTAAAAAAGTATCCACAGCCTTTGCACTGCATAGCAACAGAGAAATGTTTTCTGGATCCAACAGCATATCCGTGCTATCATGAGACCTTGAGGAGATGCAGGTCATGACTGTGCAATATCAGACTGCACCACAGAGCTGGCATCAAATACAAGGAAGCCGTGTGCCTCAGGAAATCCATGCTGATTGACCAGGCACCATATTACTCTTCCTCCTCCAGTGCTCAAAGGACAGAATAGGTATTTTCTCATTTTGTGAAAGCTTGCATTGTTTGAACACACTAATTTTTTGTACACAGCCACACACAGATGTGTGATTAACAGATCACAGGTGATTAACCAACCTATTCTTATAGACTATTGTCATGGTTTAACCCCAGCTGACAACTAAGCACTATGCAGCAGCTCTCTCACTCTTTTCTCACTCCCCTCTGGTGGGATGGGGAGGAGAATCAGAAGAAAAGGTTGAAACTCATGGGTTGGGATAAGGACAGTTTAATATGACAGCATAGGAAGTCAAAAATAGCAACAATACTAATAAAAGAATATACCGTGGGTGATGCACACCACAATTTCCTCACCACTTGGAGCCCAGTGCCTAGCCAGTCCTGAGCAGCAATGACTCCTTCTGGCCAGCTCTCCTCCTTATACACTGAGCATGAATGATATCATATGTTATGGAATGTCTCTTTGGCTACTTTGGGTCAGCTATTCTGGCTGCATCCCCTCCCAGCTTATTGTGGGAAGTTTAACTCTATCCCAGCAGAAAATCAGAACAACTAAATAGTCTGGTTTACTCATCAAAATTAGGGTAACTTCTGTCAAAATGTCTGCTGTGCTGCTCACATGAAGAGAGGCAGGACCATCTGCTCAGCTATGTAAATTCTCACCATTTTATTCACTTAAAGGAGTTTTGTCAGTTTGCTCTTATTGTAAACATGTCCCACTGAGTTTAGCAGCCTTAAACCATTAATTAATTTTTTTTTCCTGGTGTGAAATGTACTCTTTGGGATAAATTATTTAAAATGTAGGTTCTTGGAGCCCAGAATTCCTTGTACCTAGCAAATATGGAAAGCAGATTGGGGAAAGAAGAAACAATCCTCAGAAAAACTTAAATAATTTAGACTAGTAAAACTGTTTTCTAATTCCATATGTAATATGTATAGAAGAGGGCTGTGGTAATTTGACACTGGCTGGACGCCAGATGCTCACCAAAGTCAGTATATCACTCCCTTTTTCATCTGAACAGGGGAGAAAATATATATTGAGGGGCTTAGGAGTTGAGATAAGGACAGAGAGAGATCATTCCACAATTAGTGTCATGGGCAAAATGGACTCAACAGGGAATAAAAAAAAATAAGTAAAAAAATTCTAATTTATTACGCTACACTATGCACACACAGAAACTGGAGTAGGATAATGAGAAGCATAATCAAATCTTAAAGAACCACCCCCCCTCCCCTCCCTTCTTAGCAGACTTCACTTTATTCATGATTTCTCTCCCTTCCTCCCCTCACAGGGATCACAGCGGGAGGTGGGGTCCCATTCACAGGAGACAGTCCTCTGCCAACTTCTCCAACCTGAGTCTTTCCCATCAGGACTTCAGTTCTTCACCAACCTCCCCACATGGTTTCCACGGGGTATGGGCCTTCAGGCCTAGATTGCTCCAGCATGATCCCCCCTCAGGATCACAAATCCTGCCAGCAAACCTATCTCTACTCCCTGTCACCTTCCATAGGGTGCAGGGGGACAACCTGCTTCACCATGGTCTTCTCCACAGGCTGCAGGGGAATGCCTCCTCTGTTTCCTGGAGTACCTCCTCCCCCCATTTCCCCTCCTTCCTGTTCTTCTCCTCCCCCCACCCCCCACCTTCTTCACTGACCTTGGTGTCTACAAAGTTTCTTACATCTTCTCACTGGTGGCAAAAAGCTGCTGGTTGGTAGGGGTTTTTTTCCTTCTTAAAGACCATTGCTGATTGGCTTGGCTTTGGACAACAGCTGGTCCACCCTCAAGCCTGGCTTGTACTGGCTCTTTCGGACCTGGTGGAAGCTTCTAGCACTTCTTGTAGAAGCCATCCCCGCATCTCTCCCCTGACTTACCATACCTTGCTGGGTAAACCCCCCAAAACAGAGAGATACATGTGACGAAGTGAAACAGTTGTGACAAAAAGGCACAGAAAGTATTTTTTGTTGTGTGACTAATACGTTTCAACTATAGCAACAGACTTCCAAAGATAAAACACTTTGTCCCCACCACATGCAACTTTCCTTCCCTCAGAAAAATCACATCACATGTCCTTGTTCAGTGGTTCCTGAGCTTTACAGCTGAAAGGTTGAACAAAATTTTAACAGATCAAGGGATCTGCAATCGATACTGTATCTGCTTTGAAACTCTTATCCTGTGCTTCCTGGGGTTCCTGGAGCCCATCAGGGAAGGGCAGTGAACCTAGCATCAATCCTTTCTTCCTGCAGCTGAGCTGTTGCAGCAGACAAGAGCATTTTCTTACATCATGAGAAGGTCACATTGCCATGGTTCCCATGCCCAAAATAAAACGATGGTGATGAATGAATATGAGCATGAGTAGAAACAACTGAAGATGCAATTTTAAAATGGCATGGCCTGATGCCAGTGACGGAATTTCAAATTAAAATAAAGTCCTGATTTTCAAATAAAGACCTGATGTTGCTGTCTGGAAATCTGAAGGTCCATAAATGGGCCTCAGGCTGCAGATTAGAACCACAAATGCTGGGCTGTGCGTATTTGAAGGGGAGAAAATTTCATGTCCTACAATTCTCCACAAATATCCATTCCATAGGAGACTTAAGAGGCAATCACCCACCTGCCAAAATGTGTATGCTGTCTTTAATCATCATCTTTAGTCTGCTGAATGAGGAAAAAACATCAGAATAATTGGAAAAAACCCCCACAGTGTTCAACTGTGTTTCTCAAGTGATTATTAAGAAATCAATCTGTTAGGAGGAATTAGTTAAAATGAAAGTTAACCTAAATTTTATGGTATGTGTAATTCTGGAACTCAACCAAGATGTCATGACTTACGGCATCACTAAAACCTCTGTTAGAGGGGAGGACACTTCATTTAAATCCACAAAAGTAACCGAGAAGTTCTAATTTTTCTTTAGTTCTAACTAAATTCTACACTTTAGTTGAAATAATTATTTGTGGGCTTTGTTTGGGTGGAGTTTTTTTTCAGTTAGGATATGTAAAATAAATGCACAGCTTTTCCTTTACACTGTAATGATTGTTCCATACCATAAGCTTGATTGTATAACTCAAGGTCTTGAGCATTTGAGGAACAGTGAAATAAAAAGCAAGTCAGCAGAGTGAAATTCATATGTAGGTTACTTGGATAATTCCCATCTGAGAGTAAATAAATCTGACTTCTCTGGAGTATGACTGGTATTCGATATACATGCTATATACATAATTTCTTTAAAGTTGATAAGAAAATTAAACTGAAGAAGTTTTGGTCTGCACTGATCTGTGAGAACCTAGGGTGAAATTGGACCAGGAAAGGTATTTAGGGAGATAATTTTCTTATATTCCCATGCACCTTGCATTTGGAGGGCAGCTATTTCCAATAGATTTTATAATTTTTATTCCTTCTTCAACTCAACTATTTTATTTATGCTTTATCACCACAGTCTATGCACAGATATGTGCATGGCTTCACTGAGAGTCATGCAAATATACACATATTTCTCTAAAGGGAAAATGTGGCTTTTAGTAAACAGACAAAGTTATGATTGAGGTAGGCAGGTTTAAGATGCATAACTTGATTATTTCGAACAGTGGGTATCTTCAAGCATGCCAAAAGCAGGTGTATGTCAAACTAAAAGTTAGGTGAAGTTCAATGTAAAAGGACAACCCAAATATTTTTCAAATTATGCAGCAGTGTGCTCATGTTCTGTAACTCAGAACCAGACAGGATTTTTACCACACTTCCACAATAATTCATATTTGGGTAGTGAACAAACATGAACAATATTAGCACAACAGGTCATGTCCCTAAACTTGTAAATGTCATAATAGAAATACCATCTCAACCATAATTATAGCCATTACAAGTGAGATGTTATAAAAAGAAAAAAAAAATTATCTTTTTCTCTTTGTTTCCTCATTTGAACTATTTACTTAGGTAGCCCTCTGAATACTATTCCTTGATATTAAATGTCTTCAAGGAATAATACTTTAAATGCTCCACACAGCTCAGAGTTTTGAAGTACCATTGAAGTTCAAAGAAATCTATGTTGCAACTGGTGTTTACTCATATACTAAGAATCTCTCTCTTCCTCAGAAGTAATTGCTTCTTGTTTTCAGGGTTAGAAATTGTTTTGCCAATATTCATGAGGACCAGCTTGTCCTTGCTATTTTAATTTGTGGAAAACAGATCAGATAGATCATCTCAGTGTTCTGAGAGTTTAGTTCAGTTAAAAGTCAATACTGTGCCAAAGAGATGATCTCAGTGTCCCACAGATCATTCCTTAGACTGTCAATCAATACAATTTCACCTGCGCCTCCGTATCTAGTAAGCCCATTAGCAAGTAACACCAGGGCTGGAAGCCTGCGTCAGTTGAGAACACAAGAAGTGCTGCAGTGCGTGAGACCAAGGGTTCACCTAGCCCAGTTTTCTCTCACACAGCAGCAGTGGGAAAAGCTGTTAGAATATTATTTAGAGGTTTCTCACTGGCTTCTGTTTTCTCCATTGTGTGTTGTTTCAGCCCTTAGACACTGCTGAGTCCTTTGCAGCTGCCATAGCTGAACATCCTATTTTCCTTGGCATCTTTGTAGTAAGATGTGCCATTGCTTAAACTTTATTGATCAAAGTGACACAGTGAATCAGCCACAGAGTTAAAGATTAAGCTTTTTGTCCCTGGCTTCTTTACTAATACCCTATCTAACAAAGTCGTTGTCCTATTTGGCACAGGTGATTAACAAAGTTATTAATTAGCAATTAACTTGGACATAAGTCTTGCCAGCTCCATTTAGCCCATCTGCTTTCATTGCTGTTCATTTGTTCAGCCTTCTTCAGTGCATATCTGTTTGTTTCCATGGTCATCATCCATTTTCTTCTTTGTTTTGTTCAAAGTAAAAATGCAAATTATACAGATAGTGTTTTTCCGCTCCTAAGTAATGGTTTTTAACCAGAGCTTTTTGTTTCAAGTGTTAGTGCTCATATTCAAGATGTTTTTGTCTAATCTTCCATAGGAAATAGGTCACCTGTTAACCATTAGACACTACATTAGCAGTTGAAATAGGTCAATAGAAGATAATAAAAATATCTTTAAATTTAAATAGTAAGATGAAACTGTCTTCAATAAAGCATAAGGGAGGAGTTCAGCAAAGCTGACAAAGAACTTGAAGCAACAGAGAATATGGAGGCATGAAGGGGAAGTTGGTTTCCACTACTTTGTCTTTTTCTCTCAAAAGTGGCTACTTTCCATTTATACTTCTGCCAAAGCTCCTTAGCTACATTTTAAATTTTACAGGGCCTTCACTCTTTTCCTAGAGGACTGATTTCAATGGGTTGAAATTACACAGTGGTTTTTTTATCATTCTTTGGTTAAATGACAGCTTTAAGTCAGGCTGTGACCATCTACATCAGTATTAATATTTCTCAAAGACATTAATGCAATAGACATGTTAATTCAGCTTTCAGAAGCTGAGATCTTAGATAAATTGATTATAAGTAAACAGTAGGTTTTAATGTGTGTCCAAATTATTGTTCAACAATCTTAAACTCCCTGAATATTTTCAAAATGGAGTGTTTACATTTTTCTAAGAGAACTCTCAAATAAAGGTATTAAACCTTTAGTACCTGAAAAAATTGCTATTGAGTACTGTGTCAAATGTCATCCCATTCTGATTTTCTATGCTTAAATTACAGTTTCATGGAGTTACATGCAGTAAGCTTGCGCCACAAGGCTAAGAAAGTCCCCATGAAATATCTAAGTAGCTCACAGAAACCTTGCAAAATCCTCTCAAATGTAGGAAACCCTAAAAGGATCGTTGAGATGTCCCCGAAGGAATTTGAAGATGATGCAAATGTTCAAGAAAAAAAAACTTTATAATTGAAAATATGACAGATCCTTCACTATAAAATCATCAATGCCACTCAAACCAGACTTTTACAAGGGCTTAGACAGCAAGTTTTCAGAGCAGATTCTTGAAAGGAAGTGTTGAGTTATTAATATCAGAAAATCGTGAACAAAGGATTATTAGGTGACTAAAGCACTTCAAGCTAAAAAAGAAAAAAATATAAAAATGTGGATTTATATTTTCAATTTAAAACAATGAAATGAAAAGATCTTGAAATAGCTTTGAGCATTCACAAAACTCACAGGGAAAATCTGTACATTGGAAGTTTTCCCATTATTTTTCCCCGTATGATGGAGGCTAATGGCTAGTCTCAATTTTTAATTTCTAGAATTACCTACTAGAAGCAAAAATGTTTTGCATGGTGAATAGATAGGTGCATATTAAAAGATCCCTTTAACTTTTCA
The DNA here is from genome assembly GCA_027925045.1 of Hypotaenidia okinawae. Taxonomy (NCBI): domain Eukaryota; kingdom Metazoa; phylum Chordata; class Aves; order Gruiformes; family Rallidae; genus Hypotaenidia; species Hypotaenidia okinawae. The sequence goes on from BSDF01000003.1 coordinate 88,011,632, forward strand.
AAGACATAAAAAAAATGAAAGCAGTATTCTGCCTATAGCAAACTCGCCCATACCTTGGCTGTAAAAAAGCTATGCTGTTACAGAAGTTATAGAGGTAAATACACCTTTGATTCTGAAAGATGTTAAAAGTAGTTGGTAGCATCTCATTTTAAAGTATGTTTGTACATCTTTTCAAACAGGTCATCTTCTTTTGATGTCTAATACGAAAAAAAACCCAAACCCCAAAGCCTCATAATGAAGTGTTATCTTGTTTAAACCAATAATAATAATAATAGCAACAACAACAAAAATAATAAAAGCTGAAACTAACATCAGAACTCAGAAACTGGGTAGAAGGAACTTTGAAAACTTTTTGCATAGGAACTGGAAACAAAAAACCCAAGAATTAAGACAATTCATCTTAGTTTTCTTGACACAGTATGCTTAAGCACAAAAACTTGCTACTCAGGTTTGATTGAACAGCAAAAAACCCCACAAAACTATATACATTTTTAAGATCAAAGCAAGGGTTCTTTCTAAAAGTAAAAATGTTGCTACAAAGACATACACCTAAGTAACCAGTGAGGTGAAAACCAGCTGAACACCATTTTCTAGGAGGGTGATGTTCAATCACTTTAATCATGGGTCAACGAATAAAAAGGAGCTAAGTAATTTCATTGGAGATCAGTACCTGCCATCTTCACTTGTTTGCTCTAGTCTGCTGCCAATCCCACTGAGGCTGAAATGGAATCCTGAAGGTGCACAGGTGACACAGTGTTTTTGTCTTAATTCCTGTCTGAGTTTGGACCCACAAATGTTGGCGGAAGGAAGACAAGTCTTAGGACTTTTCAGTTACTCTGTAGATAGTATGAGCAAGATGTTTCTAACTGTCTTCATTAAATTCCCCTTAAACAAATAATTACAAAATCCTCATGACAGGGGTCAGCCAGGGAACTCCTGTAAAATTAATGGAGAAGGGGAGGAGGGAGGATACAGAAATATGAAAAGTAATATGAAAATTGGGGTGTTTCTACTGATATTTTTAAGAACAATCCAAACAATCCAAATCATTTGGATTTCTAGCTGCGTATTTTAGTTTGTCAGTCTTTACCATCCTTCAACATAAGAAACTAATGGTAAAACAAGGCGATGGAACAGAGTTATAAGAGTGCTTAAACTGACAATCCCAGTATCATGCAGGTTGAGTCCCCTAGGCAGTAACTCCTTGCTCCTGTAATACTCCAACATGTGGGCAGCACTCTCTGCCTCCAAAGAACTTGGGGAGAGACACGGGATACTTGGGATCCAGGACAACCTGTTTCATACCTCTGCTGAAAGAGTGCAGTAACGTGAATTGAGAACAACCTTTGTTGATGGATTGGATACATTTTGTTAGTGAAATAAGATGAATATGGAGGTACAAATGCTATATCTCTCTTTAATAGGTGAAGGTAAAAGCTTCACAGCTAAACACACAGATCTGGAATTCCTGATGTGCCAAAACTTCTCCAAGGTTTAGTTAGAGTTTTGTATAAACTTCAAAGCACCTGCTGAATAAAGACTTCAAGATTTGATTCACTGTAACTGTTACTATCCCACACCCATGTCCTTTTGCACTGCTCTCCTTATGAACAAAAACTTGCAAGTTCAAGTTTGCTGACAATTACCTTTCTGAGGACAAATTATCAACGAGCTGTGCAGAGGCTTTCAGGAAGTCATTTAGGAGCTTGAAATTCTGCCTGAAAGGGTTTTTCCCTTTCTCATTGAACTCATTGCTTCCTCCTTTGGTATCTCCTCTGCCCTGCAAATGAAATATCCAGTCACGTCTTGCTGGAGAGAGATTTGATAGATGAAACTGTTTCTTACTGGAAATGATCTCTACACTGCTAGTCAAGTTGTTTTTGTCCCAAATGGATTCTGCATATGGCTGATTTTTCCCATACAGAAAAAGAAATAAACAGAGACTGATAGATACTGGCTTTCCATCATCCGAACTGTCAGCTGCTGTACATTAGGAAGTTATCTATGCTTTTAATTGTGAGTAGGAGAGGGATTTAGAGCTTGCAGGAGCATAATTGTTTCACAGTAAATCTACAGATAAGCCCCTCTTCCTTACTGCCCACACAGTTCCACTGACTTTAAAGTATTAAATTGTCCCTTTCCCTTCAAACTGGTGACTAACACAAGATCCATTATCTTGAAGTCATCTTTGTAGTTTTGGCTCTAATGAGATGCCGATATTGCAAACCAATAACCAAAATGAGGAAATATTAAAATGAAGCATAAGGCTGCATTTATTACTGCCATATTTCTTTACTGTGTTAATTTTAAAACATGTTTGTATGTTCTATCTAATCCCAGTTGTAGTGTTAAAAGTTTTGATAACTGACAAGTTTCTTCCTCGTGTGATGTTTTCCTGGAAACAAGGTGTAAGCATGTGGGGGAGGGCAAGGTAGAGGAGGACTTTTATATTTTAATGTGCCAGAGACTAAGAAATTTTCCTTTCAGTTTACCTAATCAGATAAATCAGGCTTGTATTGATGTCTAAATTTCAAAGTTTGGTGAATTGCTTATTCCTTGCTGTGGATGGGTTTGAACTCAAGTGAGAAAATAGTTTAAGAATATGAGGTAAATGGTCCTGTGATTAAATAAATGCCTGCAGTTCCCCTGGGGTTGGTTTCTTTTGAGCTCCAGCAATCTTGTCTGGTTTGTGGGGTAAGGATACAAGAAGACGTGTCTATTTTGCAAAAAGTACTTATGTAAATAAGCTAATCAGCAGTCCCAGTTGCTTGTATTCCACAGCCTGCCTAAGATAAGTGATTTTCCTTATTGATATTATTAATAAAAGAGGAATGCACACCAGAAAAATGTTGCTGTTTATCCGTCCTCTGTTCACCGACTGCAATTTACACTACAATAACATTTCTCAGAGATGTAATTTAAAGTGATTTCTCACTTAGGGTGAGTCTAATTGCATTCTTTGAATCAGTGGGTGGTGCAAGGCACACATGATATAAAAGTCAAACACCACTTGCACCAGCCCCAGGTAGGACATGTTGTACCTGTCATACCTCCCTAAACAAGCAGAACAAGTCACATCACGCCAGTCACATCCTCAGAGATTACATGTGACAAGAGTGACCCGGTCAGAGGACACAGAGATGTGGGTGGAACAGCAACTTCCCTCCAGGTGGGCTTCCCGCTGCAAGGACCTTATAAGGCTGTGTAACACCAATAAAAGCTGCTAGTTTCTGAATGAGCTAATGCCTCCTCTATAACCTTTGTCACACAAAGCCACCAATTATCCTAGTATCAAGGATATTTGCCATTTTTACAGAGAGATACATGACTATAGTGTATTTTTGCCTTGACTTCCATTTTTTATTCCTCCTCTCCTCTTTCTTTACGTTTGTTTAATGAAAAAAAAAATCTCTTAACCTGTAGAAAGATGCATACTGAAAAATAAAATGTCAGATAAATTATAGGAATAAAACATTTTGACATTGTGCAACCTCTTTTAGAGCAAGAGGGTGCAGTAATAGCATTTGGCTCAGTATTTTCTCCAATAAATTGGTAATCTGTTTTGACAGCTACCTCATAGGACAGGACAATTTAATATTTAATAATTGGTGGGATTTTTCTACTTGACAACTGTCTTTCCATTTTAATTGAGTTAATAGAATTCTCTTGTGTGTTCTGTGTGTTTCAATAACCATTTAGTGCTAAAATTTTGACGTAGAACTTCAAATAGCTCAGGGTAGAATTTTGTATGCTGAGCAAACATGAGCAGAAAATACAATTATCTTTTCCCTTCTTGTTTCTTCTAAGATGATGGAGTGTGCACTGTTACAAAACTGTCAGAAATGACGAAGTCAGGATGCAATCCCAGTTTTCTTTATGAACAATGCAATCATATAACTCAATGAATGTACAAACCTAAGTAGAAAATGAGAAAACTTTGACAATGGGACTGACTTGACCCCATACTTACTGGCCTCTGAATCTGAGCAATTTTTTGTGCTTAAATATTCATAATGACATTACCTTTTAAAGAGAGTAGTATTAGTATTATTCTATGGGTACTTGGCTACAGGGAGCAGAAATACATCTACATAGTGAGAAAACAGGCAAATGGAAGTTCAATAAAGCATTAAATGATATTGCTATTGACAACCACAAAATAAGGTAGTGGAAAAAGGAGGGAACTGACCACTGACATTGTTCAACAACCCATGACAGTATAGTATTAATCTGGAAACACTGACTTGTGGACTAGTAGGTAAATTGCATAAATTACTTAAGGGTCTTTAACATTAAAGGGTTTAATGATTTATGTAATTTGCAATACGCAGCATGTCACTTCCTATTGCAATACTCAATGTGTTATGTGTAACCACCTTTCCAGGCTGCTATTGCTAAATTTTCCTAGGTCCTAGTTGGTAAGTGAGAGAACAAAATTCCATCCCCTCATATAATGTAAGGAAACAAAATGAAAATGTAAAGCTACAGTGAAACCATTTGTTATTTTGATGCTGAAATTTCTCCTCTAAGGATCTATCTAGAACCAAGAATTTTCCCAATCAGACACCAGGGCTGTTGGTTACAACCATTTATCAAGAAGCTGACTAACAGAAAACCAGATGGCTTCTGATAGTTACTAGTCTTATACACTTACTTTATTATTAGCTTATAACTTAATAGCTTTTCAGTTTTATTGAGCACTGCCAAGTTAGTTGATTGGGAAAAAAAGCCTTTGAGAAGAAATCCAGTCTTCTAAAAATTTGGGGAGTTTTGGACATTTCAATTACTTTCTTCACCAATGCTTAATTTGTTTCTGTCAATCAGTAGTAATACTGTACCTTGATTCTTGCCACTGATCTCAAAATACTTATAAGCAGATCAAAGAAAATCTTCAGATTCTTTGATATTTTCCTCACAAGTAAATGTGAGGAAATGAAATCTAGGTGATGGAGGTGGCGGTTCACTGGAGTGATATCTATCTATGGAATTTCATGCCTCCAAGACTTTAGTTTAAATCTAGTTTTCATCTACAGCAATTAAAAAAGTAATTGATGATAGGCAGGAGAGCTGTATCAGTTATGTGGGTGGTTTCAGCAAGGGGAACATTTTCAAAAAATGATTCTCAGCTTTTTAGTTCAGTATGGACATTTACATGTTCTTGTGTCAAACAGTCATATTTTTTTTTTGGGTGTAGAAATTGGGGGTCTGACTGATGTTGTGTAGGTATTAGAGCACATGTGGATATGTGTGTAAGTGTGCACATCCACACTTAGAGAGCTATTCTTCCTCATTTCAGTAAATGGGCTAACCCCCTGTCACCAATTAGCTCGTAACTGTCAATCCACAAAGCACAAAGGGAGAGGAAGAGTTGGTCTTCTAAGGATTTTAAGGAGAAACTATAGGGCTTTTAAGTCTTCCTCCTTAGCCTTTCTCTCCTGTCCCAGAGAAAGGCTCCATCTTCTCCCTTCACTCCCGAGTTCTTTGTTCATGAGAAGAAGAAATGTTCATCTAAACATAGTGAGACATGTGGCTGTGTTTATTTCAGCTTTAGGAAGAAAAAGCAATGCCTGATCAAGGCTTCCACTTCAGTGAAACAGATGGGTTTTCAGTGACTTTTAAAATGGTGATATCAGTCAAAACAGCTCCATCACAAAACAATAAGGTACAGAAAGTGTAATTGTAAAAAGTAAATGCTAATGTTAGAAAGCAAACAAGTAACTTTTCTCTTCCCCAAAAAAAAGCTTCAAAGTCATTCTCTATTCTAGAAGGGCTTCACAATAACATCCTGGTACCAGACATGCCATTTGATGAAATGTATTTAATTGAATTTCAAATTATTTCTTGTTTGCAAATGAAAGATATGATTTTGGCTTTCTCTTCAGATACCTGAATCAAAGACTGCTGACATGTGAAAAACGTTTGAGAAAGTATAATTTGACACAAGAACATATGTAGAACACTTCAGATTTAGCTGATTTTTTTTTCCCCACTGATTACCTTTATCTTGTCTGTGCAGGTTATAAATCCAATGGATTCACTCAGTGGTTCACTTATTTATTAGGAAGCACTTACTTCATGTAATGAGAACATCGCTCTTCTATGCTTATATGGCTTTTAAGTAGATCAATACTCAATGAAATTACTTAATATTGCTTTAAATGTGCTGATTTATGAACAATATCAGTTTCAATTTCCCCTTTGTACTTATAGATAGAAATATACTTCCAGCAATAATCTTTGAGAAATGCAAATAATATGCTTCTACTTTTCTTGGTTCCACTCTTAATTTTGCTCCGATAATGTTAATGAGTTTCATTTATTTTATTAGTTTTTAAAAATCAGTCATTATAGTCCTTCTGAGTTAGCTCAATCTGTGGCTGGGCTATTAGCAAAGTGGTGTAAAATGGTTTAGAAAGCTATTTCATTAGCTTCATGAGATCACTTTTTGTTTGTATTGCTCTTGCATCTTATAATCTGCAAAACAAATTTAAGTTTTAGGGCCGGATGCTGGGAGGACAATGTGCAGTTGTCTCCTTATGTAGAGCAGCTTGCTTGCTGAAAAATATGTTCCCTTAACGCTAAAATAATTCTGGTGTGCATTAAGGTCAAGCTCTCTCTCTGCAAACTCTTGAGACCTGGCAATGCCATGTACAGTTAGTGTTAGCCAACTGATGTCCCTGTAGGTGGAGGACAGACACCTTCAGAGAGCGGTGAGGTCCATCCAGAGCTTCAACTCTGAGTACACAGTTCCTGTCTCCTTCCATTAGCTGGGAAGGGAACAGAGCAGTATCTAGATCTTTAACCTTTAGAAATCTGGGGCTAGGTGAGGGCAATTGTATGGCTTACAGTCCAGTGGTACCTCAGAACAGCAGCTGCAGAAGTGTTGACTTGAGTCGTGGCATTGATCATGAGGGTTGCTCACTGCTTAGCACTGCAGCACGGTGGGTGTTTGTCCTGGTTTCAGCCGAGAGAGTTAATTTTCTTCACAGCAGCTGGTATGGAGCTGTGTTTTGGATTTGTGCTGGAAACATTTTTGATGACACAGGGATGTTTTCATTACTGCTGAGCAGGGCTTGCACAGAGCCAAGGCCTTTGCTGCTCCTCACCCCACCAGTGAGGAGGCTGGGGGTGCACAAGATTTTGGGAGGGGACACAGCCAGGACAGCTGACCCCAGCTGACCAAAGGGATATCCCATACCATATGTTGTCATGCTCAGCATATAAAGCCAGGGGAAGAAGTAGGAAGAAGGGGACATTTGGAGTGATGGCATTTGTCTTCCCAAGTCACCATCACATGTGATAGAGCCCTGCTTTCCTGGGGATGGCTGAACACCTGCCTGCCTGTGGGAAGTGGGGAACGAATACCTTGAGGACTTGCATTTTCTGTGTGCAGCTTTTGCTTTACCTGTGAAACTGTCTTTACCTCAAGCCATGAGTTTTCTCACTTTGACTCTTCCAGTTCTCTCCCCCATCCCACTGAGGGGGAATGAGCGAGTGGCTGCGTGGGACTTGGCATAGTTGCCAGTTGGGGTTAAAACATGACAAGACCCCAAGCTCTCCTGACACTGGCCCCTGTGAGGTGTTAGAGTGTGGGACGACATGCATTTCCAATGCACAAGGCTGGCAGCATGTATCCAGATGCCCTCATTGGCTGATCATGGTGATGGTGCGATGGCACATAAGGGTGAACGTGGCAGGTAGGTGAAGAGATGTGGCTAGGTCACAATTAGTGATGCTGGGCAGAGTACTGGAGGGATGGATTGTATATCAGCATTGTTGTGGTTTCACCCCGGCTGTGGGCTGAGATCCACGCAGCTGCCTGCTCCTTAAAGTAAAAGAGCAGGGCAAGAGGGAAAAAGGGGGGAACAAGGGAAGGGAAAAGGAAGGGGCAAATAACTCCAAAACCAAGAAACTAAGAGGCCCGTGGGTTGGGATAAGGATAGTTTACTAAGATAACAGAAAGATCAAATATAACAATGCTAACAGGACTTTAGAGCAAAAGAAGATGAAACTATTGATACCCAATGCAGTTTCTCACCGAACCACACAACTCAGGCCGTACCACCCAGAGCTGTCCCAGAACCCGACCGTCCCCCCAAGAAGCACGCGTCCCGAGACCGCCCCTCTTCTTCTTCCCAACAGCCCCCGTTATTCTGGGCAGGACGTAATTGGCATGGAATACTCTCTTTGGCCCATCTAGGTCACCTGTCCTGGCTTCGCCCCTCCTTTCTCAAGAATAGAGAAATACAAAGAAGCTGAGAAAGTCCTTGACTGTCTGACTGCAACTAAGAACATCAGGGTGTTCTCAGCACTGCTTTCATTTTAACTCCCAAACACAGCATTCCATCAGCTGCTACAAATGAAGTTAACTCTATCCTGACTGAAACCAGGACAAGCATAAATGATTAGTGGGTGGTGAAGGAAAGGACAGTGACACATTTTTTTCCTGCACACATACCATGGCCTGATGGAGAACTAGGAACTGCTGTTAGCAGCACCCAAGCTTCCTTTATAGACAACTGAGCAAAGTTAAGTTTGAAATGCCCTGCTGGAACATTTTCCTAGTATCTCTCACTCTCAGACATGTTAGGAACAAAGTTAATTTTCTCTCACTGAAAAATCCTGTCACATTAGGAATAAAGTACTGCTCACTAGGATTTCATTAAATAACTAAGAATTCACTGTCGGAGCTGAAGTTATTATTCAAGAGTTGTGTTCTCATGAAAAGGCTTTTTTCTCATCTTTAAATCTTCTTTTAATGATGTGCTTTTCATTCAGTTTGTTACAAGGAAATTACTTGAGTTCTCAATAAAAGCTTAAGAAGTCTATTCTGTAACGAAATGATGCACAAGAACGAATAATTTCAAAGATATATATCAAGTTCATGCAAATTCTACAGGGTCATCTCTTTTGAAGCAAATTTGTAAAATGACTTAAAATCACATAGTGAGACATAAGTCATATAAGAAACAGGTAAAATTAATTTTAAAAATGCAAAATGAACTTAATTTGTGCTTGTTTGTGAACATTTATCACTGAGAGATATTAAAATAGAATGAGTAATATTTGCAACCGGCTCGCTCACTCTTCTCTTACCGCTTGCACCATCTCTGTAACAGGGACAAATTTACTATATTTTTATGATGAGTTGTATGAGTATAGAAAAAAAGGGGTTCCTCTACTCAGTCAGTCATACCATGGGAGCAGGATGGCCATCTCTATTTAGGCTCACCTTACCAAGGCTTGTGGAAAAATCTTGGCCAACCCTACCATGATAGCTAGATCTGTAGTTCCCAAAATAAGCTCATGCATATGTACCATGCAATATAGCTTTGAGATGATCAGGGCTCGCTGCTGGGGAGGAAAACCTTCACACAAACTCAGAGTAACCCAGCCCAGGTAAGTTTGAGTACCAGAGATGTGTCAGTGATTTAGAGGTCCAGGATTCACTGGTAAAGTGAAAATGGGGAAAGAAAAGATATTTCCAATTTTTATTGCTCAATAAGGCTTAACTTGTTTGGTTTAGCCAAACATATAGCACAAGCCATAGTGCCTTACCAGATGTGCTATGTTAAAGCCTGGATCCTTGTACTGAAGTGTGAGAGTTGTCAGGAAATTTAGCTGTGCACCAGATAGAAAGAGAAGAAACCATGCCAGCGATGCACAGGCTAGTGCAACAGCAAATACCTGTGCTGGGCAGAAGCCTTCCTCTACTCCTGTCCCACACCTGAGTAAGGGGCAGTCTGGTGTCCTTCTGCACTAAAAGTGCTTTTGAATTCTGGACCAATTTGCTACTGGAAATAGATGGGCATGAACAGCACCTACAGAGAACAGGCAGAGCAGGCTCTACAGCCATTCATGCTGTAGTCCCTGTCTTGAAATAGTCCTTTGTGGCCACATCAAACCGGTGTGGCCCATGAGCAATGGATATATCACCTCCAGCCTGAATAAATCTCTCCAGCTGTGGAAGGTACATAACTAAACCCAAGATCTTGCTTGAATTGTCCCAAAAAAGGAGAACACCCTCCACCCCTGTCCATCTGGCACTGCCTGTTATGTCTCTGTGGCCTCGGACATTTCTGTGATGTACCATCCCCATCCGTGCAGCTGGTGGCACTTCAGAGAGCTCTGTGTCATTGTGAGTAAGGTAAACTTCATTTTGTGATGGATATCTTCTTCACAACAAAGGATATGGAGGCAGGATTTTAATTTCTTTGTATGAAAAATTAGGACAGGCATAGTTGATCTGTTACAAGCTACCAGGAGGTGAACAAATTGAAATGTGAGAGTCATGACCATGTCAGACTTTCTCTTCTAATTCTTGCCTTGAGGCAACACATGAGCGATAATGATACTCTCTGGTGAAATGGTCTATGGACATGAGTAATTATAATCCCCAGTACACAGAAGAATGTATCGCTCTTATAATGAAGCACAGAAACAAACAAAACCAGAAAGACTAGAACAAAATGGTCAGAATGTCATTTAAATGCTCTGCTTTAGTCAGTCAGATGAAGTTTTACTTAAGAAGGAAGTCTGCATGTGGACATCTGTAGTTTGTATGAAGAGTAGTCAGCAGAGATATTTATCCAATACCTGAAAAGAAAATGGTTATTCATTTCAAATATCTAATTAGGCTGTAATCAAAGTGTGAAGTTTGCAGAGATGCACTGCTTATAAAATTAAAATACAATTCTGTGCTCACATTTCTGTGGTAACAAGCTCAGTAAGATTAAATAATTCAGTATTTCATGCCTATTTCGTTAAATATGTAAAGTACTTACCAAAAAGTAAGTATAAAATTATAAAATTCACAAGACTAAATGTAGTCACTGTAGATTCCTCTTAGAGTCAGTGCAGATCCAGGGAGCAACTCAGTTCATTGTAGAGCAGATGTCTTAAATATACTGTAGATACATGTATTTAATAAAAAGAATCTACCCTGGCAATATAAAAAGTTTAGACTGAGAAATCAGATGTCTATGCCTTCAGATTTCATTAAAACAAATCTGGTACCAAACTTTTTAGGTATCCACAAAGTTTATAAAGTTTACCAAGCAAAAAGCTGTAGCAGAAACCTGTGCTGGACACCAAACTATCAAGACAGATCTGGAGTTCAGTCAGTTCAGTTCAGTCTGATTTTTCTATTTTTTGTAAGGAGCTTGACTATCTGGCTATATAAATTCATAGCATTTCCAGCATTTCCATGTTTCCTTACCTGAAAGAACATGTCACTGAAAGATGTATGTGGTGGAAACCCTGGTTCCACTGAAATCAAAAGGAATGTTTCCTTGATTTGAGAAATGCCAGGATTTCACCCAGGAACAAGGGTGATTGTGCCATGTCACCCTAGATCTGCACAGGTAATGAAGATATTCACCCACACTTCAAAACAAACCCACCCTTCTCCCCCTGTCCTTGTCTGGTGACTTCCTCATTTCATGTTCCATCAAGGCATCTGCAGACATCTCCATCGTAGGGAACAGCGTGTCTTGTGCTTGAAATGTGAACAAAGAAACAGTGCTGGAGTTCAGTGATGACTCACATCTGGCAGCACATATTCCTGTCACTTCTGAGCGGCATTGCCCTGCTCTGCTCCACTGAAACATTTTAAATGATGTGGGAGATATTTTCTATGGAGAAACAAAGCAATCTGTACGTGACTCACAACGATCTCATTATTTTATCCCTTATTCAAATTACTCTTTAGATCAAGATTGTATTAATACTCATAATTAATTTGGCCTTCCATAATGCTTTTAATCCAAGTATCTCACAACGCTTCTTGAGCATTAACTAATTAAACTAGTCACAATATCTCTGTGATGTAGTCAAGGAATCTGTGCAGCTTGTTTCATCCACCACCAAGAAGCAGTCACCTCTGGGGTCAAGTAAGGCAGCTGTTCAATAATGCGTAGCAGCATTGAGCCACACTTTGGGAGAGGAAGTGAGAAATAGCATCCCTAATTGGAAGGGGGGAATTAAGGAAGGAAAAGATAATTATCTCTAATTTCAGATTTTCAAGTGATAGATAGCTCTTTTCCTATGAAGATTGTTAAAGGTTCTTTAATGTCCAGTTGTTTTTTTTTTTAGCTGGTGGTACAGATGTCTCATAAAGTACCACAGGTCCTCTGGTACCCTCTGGTCAGAGTCTGAGGGGAGTGCCTTACCATGTCATCATTTCACTTGCCCAAAGTAAATAGCTAGCCTGATACTTTGATCAAAACCTGTAAGCAGCTGCCAATAGTCAACATTTCTCCCTACAGGCTTATTTTACGTACTGCTGATATGCCTGCTGTGCAAAAATGAACTCAAGCACTGGGAAAATAAATTTTCCTTTCATACTGAGAAAGCCAGTAATTAAAAGGTCATCAAACCTTATTTTCCACGCCTTTATTGCTTTCCTAAACTCTCCCTCATCCTCCTTTCTGCCTGTTAAAATACCCCGAACATTCAGTCTGTATGACAAACTCACTCTGTACTTTTGACGCCCTTGATAAAAAGAGAGCTCAAACACAGAGTTTAAAATATTCTACCTAACAGGAGAGTTTTCAGATATCCATTGTCAGCTGCTTCTCTACTAAAACAAGATTTAAACAACAAAAAAACCCTACTAACTGTGGCATTGGGCTTGGAGGACAAAGCCTCAAGCACTGCTAGGTTTATAGATAACGATGGAGCCTTTAGGGCATAAGCCAGGGGGAAACTAAAACAAAGGTGGCAACATCGTTGCCGCCCCCTGCTGGGGCAGGCTCCAGAAAAAGCTCCTTCTTTTGTGAGGGTATGTGTGCAGGCTAGCGAGGTTTTAGAAGTTCTATTAGCATGATAAGATAGAGATGCTGGTGTAACAGCAGAGAATTGACCAATCAGATGCAGCCCGCGACCAGTGTATGTATGAAAGGACCAATCTGTTTAAAGCATGCCATCTTCTGAGCATATTTAAAGGAATGATTTCATACAATAAATCGACTTTTGCTTGCATCAAGCTGTGTCCCCTCTCTCCATCGCGGCAACTAACCCCACTGATGCGGAAGCTCTCCAAGTGCCTTTTGGACAATTGCTCCCCAAAGCAGGAGCACCTCAGTTGTGCCTACTGCCATTTCGGCCCAGACCCATCCCCACTGGGAAATGCAACGAGCACCTGTCACACAGCTCTAAACTTTTCACTGCTTCTTGCAGCTAAATCGGGCTGCATTGATCTCCTGTAACCTCCTCTGTAGCGTCACTAAGGAAGTTTTGCGTAAGAAAATCCTGATCTTAATTTAGATTCTGAGAGACAAAGGGTCTTCTGTGTCTCTTTATGTAAAGCATTGGAATGGAAAATTACCCCCACCACTGAATAGCAGAGACTGTAGTAGATCTCTGGCCACTCAGCTTCAATTATAAAAAAGCACATCATTTGTAGGTATTTATAAATAAGTTTGCTGAGACTGCAGAGGAGCCTGAGGAGACCAGATATTTTCACTAAGGCCTAGGAAAGCCAAGAGGGACAGAAAATTCACCTTTATCTGTCCTGCTGATAGTATAGTCATTTTCAGACCTTGTCTTTCAAGTGCATATCTTCTTCTTATGTTGTTTGGGTTTTTTTTTTTAGTTCCTGTGTGATAGGAGCAAGAAAATGGAGAACAATTAAAGGAATTGCTAAAGATCCCTGATGATTATTAAATTTTAGAAAGCACAGTCACTGTTGTAGCACCTAGATGATAAAGTTCTTAAAACATATAGAACTTTATATATTATATAAAACAAACCAAATATTTTTACTATGTAGCAATGATATAATCTGCAGTGATTTATACCATCCTCCACTTTATGAAGACTGTGAGAACTGACGTATATTATTATCATCAAATGTAGCCAAGAGCTGACATGACCATTCCCAAGATGAAAACACCTTTACAAGATGACTCTTTAAGTAGAGACTCTGTGAGGAGGAAAATTCAAGTTCTTGGATGATTTAACTTCTCCAAAAATCTTGATGCTATCAGATACTTTTGTAAAAGAAGCACTCTGGAAAAAAATAATCCATCAAAGTTAATTTTTCCAGTTTTCTGGTTATAGAATAATTGCAATTTTGTAACAAAGTAATTCCTGAAGGGAAAAAAAAGAAAGGAAATATTTCATTCTGCAAAAGTATTGTAACAAAAAGTTCTGACATGCACAATTGATCTTCATGTTATTTAGGTAAAATTAACACAGTGTCACATATCACTAGAGCAGAACACCTGTCAAAAGTTTTAATAGCTTTTGTTCTTTAAGCAACTTAACTCACTTTAAATAAAATAAAATAAAATAAAAAAAACCCCAACAATTCTTTATTCCAGAGAGCATTCTTTAAAAAGGAAGTTAAATTTTCTTTCCAAATGCACCCAGAAGTATCCACATCTCCTTCACAATAGATAATAAATTCCAGATGACTATGTTAATCACATTCATTAATGGACTGCATCATGAACAGCTGGAGCTTCACAGTCACAGTGGCTGCACATATATTTCTTTGTAGAAAAATGCATGCCCTTTCTCCTCAAGAGAGAGGAAAAGCATCTCCAGTCACCTACTGGTAGCTGAAAAGTGCTGAGTTCATCACATTGCTGGCCAGGGAAATACACACTGGGGGAGAGGTCAGGTGGGGTTGTGAAGTTAACTTCAGAGGGCTACAAGTTAAGGAAGTCAAGGTTGAGATCTTTACAGTGATGAGGGATATGGGCTCCTAGGTGATTCATCTCACTCCAAATTAGGTACCTAATTACACACCTTATCAAAGTCAGGGAAAATAATCGCAAGTTGGATATACCTGTTAATCTCGGCTGTCACTAAAGGGAGCAAAAAGTAACTAATTCACTCCTGGATAACTAACTTTGTCTAAATTTTGATGAAACGATCCTATCCTATGTGCCTACAATTATCTTAAAATACTATTTTTAAACTGCTTTTGGATGTTGATAACCATTCCTTAAACTGACAGGAAGCCATCAGTCTGGGCCAGTACCAGGGTTTACATGCTCAAGAGTGATGCTAGAGCAGTGACCTTAGCAGTGACAGTGCATAATAAAGTCATATTTCAGGTTTAACTCTTCATAAAATATTTCCTGTGAGTGAATGAATGAATCAATCAATAAATGTGTTGTTTGAATATTGCTATATCTGTACATGCTGCTATACATAAAGTGGATGAAACACAGTAGATACAAACAAACTTCAGTGCCATAACCAAGGCAGAATGATGAGGTGTCTTGGCTTGGCACAGATTTGTGATTAATTTGCTATATGAAGAGCATATGAGAACTTTCATCTTATTTGCATGAACTTATACAAGAAGTAAAAGTATTATTAAAATCCATGTTTAGGTTTTAAATGTGTGTGTGTGTGTTAGTGCAAAAATATAGCTTAGGCAATCAGCTGTTGTTAGAAAAGTTAAATGACACCGCTGTGTGTCATTGCTCTGTTGGGATTTAGAGGCACTTAAGGGGGAAAGTATGGGCAACCAGATGAGTAGATACACAGGGACTGAACTCTTAATGGTATTGACACTCCATGGCTTGCAGAATAGCAGAAATACCTAAATTAAAGGTTAATTTGGGACTGTCCGTGTCATGTGGCAGTCTGCTGTATTCTAAGTTGCCTTCAGTGGGACCACACAGGTGTTGCAGGGGAGACAGTGAGCCAGTTCTCGTAACTTTACAGCATATGTTTTGCTGTTCTGCTCAGATCTGCTTGGCTGTAATGGCCAAATGCAAAATGCATGAAATGTCAGCGATTTCTCCCTAGCTGTAACCATTTACTCCATGGAAAAATTGGATCACTGGTAGAAAGGGAAATGGGAGTGTGTGTGTGTGTGAGTGTAAACAAGAGAAAGACAATGGAGATTCTCAGAAAAATATCCAAGAGTTATAGGCAGTGAAATGGTAAAGGGCATCACAAATGCTAAACAGTTCAACATCCTACCCAAAAAAGCATACTTTAATGACTATCCAAATTAAGACCGTTATAAACAAATTCAGCCCCCATCCCCATACAGTGTTAATCAAATATAGAATCAAGACAGAGGGAAACCCAAGTACAAAAGGAAACATCTCCTCTCTCAGTTGTACTCAGTCAACCAGGAGAACAGATGGCCCTTAATAGCATGCCCTGAAACGTCTAATTACACGAGAAACTCTGTATATTTTTTCTGGACTTCTAATTGGTCCCTCAACTGTGTGTGAAGAGACCCAAATGTTTCAATAGATTAAATAATAAATATCAAGTTGGACTGTTACAGTGTGTATGAGGGTTATTGTTAATGTGGATTTTAAAAAATATGCCAGTGCAGAGAGGGATTCAACCCACCAAGTCCAGACTGCCAGGCAGACAAGCTGTGCTCATTCCTTTTAAAGTCTTCCCTGTAACAAGTTGGGTACCTTGCCACCCCAAAACCAGCAACAACAAAGTGTGTAGGTTTAGGGTCACTAAAAATTTAGCCTACATGAATGACATGAGAGGAAGAATGACCAGTAACTATAGCAACCAATAAAACCCTAAAAGAAGGGGGAAATGGACACTAAACATAAGCATGCCAGACTGAAATGTAACAGTATAACTAAAAGATTAAAAATATACTGCAAATATTTAACCTGCAAAAATAATAAAATGTTTCATTTATATTATTAAAAGAATTAATGTGTATTTAAAGACTGAGATACAGTTAAGTAACTAAAGGTTTAGCAAAACAACATATAAACAGGCTCACAAACTCTTGTTAATAGACACAGAAGCGAAGCATTAAGTGAGGCAAGAAAAAATCAGCAACAGCAAATGTGTTTTTCAAGTGTGTACTGAATGCAGAAACTTAGCTAGACGTGTAGGGTCTATACCTCTATTGCCCAAAACCTTGTATAATGTTTCCCTCTAGTAATAGGAAATACAGCTCCCTAGGCCATAGAAAAGCATCGGAGTTCTGCTATTTTGGTCAGCCACATCATTTAATCCAGGTTGTGATCGTGCTTTTTAACTACATTAACTTCTGTGCAGCAATTAGAAAAATGGCTCCAACACGTTGTTGCTCTGATGCCTAGAAACCTTCTTTTCAGGATAAATTTATTAATGGCCAGTTTATACCCATTTGCTCTTGTGCCAGCAGAGTCTATTAGTTCAAACAGCTTTTCTCTGGTCTATTAACATGCAATATTACAGAGATGCAACATTTTGTTAGGCTGTGAAAGCCAAGTTCCTCTCAGAAGTCAGAATCATAGAACAGCCTGGTTTGCAAGGGCCCTTAGAGATTAGCTTGTTCGAATCCCCCTGCCATGGGCAGGGGCACCCTCCACTAGACCAGGCTGCCCAAAGTCCCATCCAACCTGACCTTGAACACTGCCAGGGAGGAGGAAGCTACAACTTCTCTGGGCAGCCTGTGCCAGTGCCTCAGACCACTCACAGGGAAGAATTTCTTCCTAATAACTACTCTATATCTACCCTTGCTTAGCTCAAGGCCGTTTCTCCTTCTCCTATCACTACATGTCATTGTAACCAGTCCCTCTCCAGCTTTCCTGTAGGACCCTTCAGGTACTGAAGACTACTCTAATGTCCCCTGGAGCCTTCTCCAGGCTGAACAAGTCCAACTCTCAGCCTTTCTTCATAGGAGAGGTACTCCAGACCTCTGATCATTTGATAACCTTTCTTTCCCCTAATTATCTTAGAATTCTTTCCTGCTTTTCAGCATGTTTTATTCACTCAGGCAAACAGCTATAATTGTATACTACAGTCCAGGTAAACTCTTGCTAAAGTACTGTTTAGTGCTTCCCTATCTCTGAGGAGATGTTTTCTTTTTATATGGCTGCACCACATTAGTATATCACAGGATCATGACCAGCTGGCCATTTTTAGTTTGTTTGTTGTTCCAACAGGTGAGCTAATCTACTGCAGAAATTCTAGAAACTAACCTTTTATATTTGCCCTTGTGTTTTGTGCTGCTGAATGATGTCCTGTTTCTATTAACTCAGTCATCAATTCAACTCATCATGGTTCTGAAACCTATACCCTGTTATGGCTGTTATTCAATTATGCTTGTTATTCCTGTATGTTTGGCTAGATAACAATAACTGAGGCTTATCATTATTATTTATATATGTCCTCCAGCATATACTTAAAAAATTTTAATACCAGCAATAAGAATTTACTAGAGTTGCAGATCTCTCTATTCACCTGTCTTCAGGACCTGTGGCAGTAATTCAAGTACTGCTTGAGCAAAATCTCTTTTGCAATCCCAGAACACAACTGACCAAAATCCTTTCTGTTTTCATCCATCTAGCTTTTATTTTACTGCTGGTTACTACTAAACTGATTCTCAGCCCCACTGATTTGATCTTATCTTTCCTGGACAGCGCACACCTATTTTCCATCGATTACTGATGTTTCATTATGCTTCTTGTTGCTATACAGTAAAGAATCAGGTTTTAAAAGGACTAAACTGATCAGCAGTATTTTACACCTATTTCCAAGAAGGCAGAAGGATAAAGGAAATTAAAGACCACGGAGGACCATGGCCATAATGTCTGTTGTGTTGAACTGAAAGCAAATCCTGTTCTGCAGAGGTGCAAAGTGTTGCAGAGGGAAATAACCATGTAGAAGGTATAATGCACTACAGTGATAGCGCTTCACCTTTTGCTGTGCATAGTTAGCCAGTATGACACACCTTGTTAGCTATCTTTGCTATCTCCTTATCTATATTTGCAGGGGAATCTGGTTGCATCTCAGTGGTCCAAAAAGGCTGTTTTTTCTTTTCCTCTTAATCAGATTAAAATCTTATGGAGTCAGGAAATTTACAGTCCTATTACCAGCCAGCAGTTAACCCAAGAGCTCCCTCTCTGGGTAGTACTACAGATGTTTTCTGAACCCTCTGTGGTGGTTTGTCCCTGAGGTTCCTAGTGCTCGTTGTCCAAATACTGGGAGCCTCTCTCTCTCTCTCTTCATAAAGTCCACTTCCTGCCCATTGATGCAAATCCTAGTTTCTACCTGTATACAGATTCTAAATTTCAAGAGGTGACATCTACTATGATAGAGAAAATTGCATTTGATGAGGTTGTCAGACCTCACTCCCTCACCCTTCACAGGGATTTTTGTCCTTCTGCAGTTCTGCAATGCACACCCAAGCGCTCAGTAGACAAATTGGTTTATGTCTGTACCAGTAAACACACCAGCCTGAAGATCCACTCAGTAATCCCCAAGCCAGCTACCTTAGACTGGCTGTGCCCATCCTGTTCATTTTCCTCAGCCTTCATAAATGATTTGGCCACTTCCAAATTGCTTGTGAGCCAGGTTCTGTTGTGAAGCTGCTCAGGAGGATACTAGTTCACTCAGATCAAAATGTGCCAGGGACTGGTTTAACAATTCATTGGTGCATACATTTGATCTCATCAGTTTAAATTATAATTGTTTATGGCCCGATGATGTTCATACTCTATTTCAGTTACAGCAACTGTCTGCATGTATGTTCCCTTGTGCCCCTGACAATTACCCTTCTCAGGACTGGATATTAGAAGTAGTAACAAAACCTTTATTTGCAGCTAATAGAAACTTTAGGAGTTCAAGAACTTCTGAGTACTGATATTTATGCCTAGCAATTAGCATTTTTGTGTCTCCAGATCTCGCCTTTCACTGACATACAGAAACCTGCTTGTGGTGCAGAGGTCTGTGGGACCTATCTCTTTGTGTAGTGATTTGCAGAGCCTACAAAAGTTTCCATGTGTTTAAAAAAAAATCTACAAAGAAGTACAACAAAGATAGCCTGGTTTAAAAGTACAGAGAACTAAAAAGTAAGTTCTGTACTCTTTAAGTATCATGAGAACTGCACTGCTAGAGTCAGAGCTGTACTGCTGGAAGTCTTCCAGGGTGGATAAATAGGATAAGAAATAGGATAGGAGAAGAAGCGTTAGAGAATCACAGAGCCCTGTAGACTCACAGGATGCTTGCTCTGCAAGATGTCCAAAGGAAAGAAGATTGCTAAAGTGATGGCAAAAGGGGGAGGTAGAGGAAAGCTGAGCTTGGAGGAATGAAAACTAGTATCAGCAATCCCAGGAGCTTCAAAATACTCAGACACATTGTCCAAGTTGTCCTGTTTTTCTGCTGAAGGGAGAGTCAGACTATGGAAATTCAAATAAGGATGGTTTGAAGCAGTCAGAAGGGCCATGAGAAAGCAAATTATAGATAAGAAAAGAAGAAACTTATTTGGAAATACTATTTTGCATGATAATGGACAAGCCAAATAACATTTTGGATGAAATCACCCTACAGAAATAGGGAAGGTGAAACACAGCAGCTCTATAATTGAATACAGTGCTAACAAAGATGCCGACTTCTGATAAGTATTCAGCACACAGTACTGCAAGTTCATTAAAAAAAAAACAAGAGAAAGCCTATCTCAGAGACACCTACATGTGTGATGGCTGTTTAACCAATCAAGCAGACGAATAAATCAAGTGAAGATTAAGTGTATTCAAATTCTTAGCATTAAATTAGAAAAAGAACAGAACAAACCCCTTGCTTGCACGAGAATAGAGCTATTCCTTTGGAATAAGAAATGTGGAGTCTTCTTTGTGAAACTGAAAACAGTTTGTAACTAGCAATAAATAACATAGTTCTGCAGGTAGTTATTCTGCATTTAAATTAGGTGTATGCAGCAGTTAGGAGTTGCTATCAAAACAGGATAAGCCATCTGGGAAGTCTGGCAATTTGTTTTCTATTGCTTAGCTAGCTGTGTGTTTGATTTACCATGTTTTAGTTTTCATTCCAACTCTCTATAACTCTCACCTTCTTCAAAATAGAAATAGGTAGATTGAGGCAGAGGTGATGTTTACTGTGTGTTTGTTGCAGGGTGGCTATTACACAAACTGATTAGAGTTTCAGAATCCACAACATCATAACTAATCTAGATCAAGGCACAAGGTCACATAGTCAAATTAAACCTCGTTTCCTCTGGTTTTCAATGGTTACCTCTGGGCTTTCCAATCAGACTAGACAAGGAATCCCGTTATTACAAGCCTGTCACATAACAGATAGATATTACCTTAATTGAAGTGCCTGTCCACTGAAAGGCACTTTATGCATTAGAATAGTTTCAAGACCTTCACATTTTGAAAGCTACCATTCCTTCTCTATAGAAAGATTGAAAATATGTTATTTCAGCCTAAGATCTTGGTAACAGATGTTCCAAGAAATAGTTTTATATGCAATGAATTGGAGTCTAGCATAACTTGATATTGTGAAAGCAGAAGAAAACATACAAAATCTAAATTCAAATTGAAAATAGACTGAAAAAAAGGGATATAGCAAAAGATTTTTTAAATTATTTGTCTGTATTTTCCCCAGTTTAAGCAGAGTTATTGTGGGCAGCATTGCATCTGCAACATTTTATACACAAATAATGATGCAATTATATAGTGATTATAGAGTACTAGACACTGAGAATGGAAAATGTCACAAATACTGTGACTACTTGACATAATATCACTGTAAAAATGTGTTATTTAATAACTTCAGAATATTCACTCATGGCTCTGGAATAGTTATGAAATCCCTTGCTCTGGGATTAAGATGGATATATATTTACATATATATACGTGTATATATATACATACACACTTGTCTGTGCCCACAGACACACAGAGTTATATCTGTGTGTGAATGAGGAAATGGGATGTTCTTTGAGATGTTCTTATTTGGCTTTTGCTCAGAAGTAAGTAGTAACACACAAGTCATATAGACTCTTAGTGAAACTAATAGTGTTTGAAGAAAACAGTGAGGACAAATAATACCAAGGTGGGATAATAGCAATGAAATTATCAACTAGAAAATAAGTTTGGATGTGATAGAACGCAAACAAAATTAAATTAGTGTAGAAGTAAAACAGAGTCCAAAAGGGAAAGGCATACCAATGCACCATTTCAATACTAGTTTTTTATAAAAAGAAAGGCAGAAAGAAAAAAAAAACAGCAAAAAGGTTTAATCTATGAGTTTTCTGTATAATCTTCACTATAATTCAATTTTTCTTTTTTTAAAGAAGAAAGAGAGTGGATACCAAAAATATTCCTGGGTACTTAGATAGGGAAGCTGATAGCAGTCTCTTAAATATTTGTGCCTGGTTAAAACTGGAGAAACATGAACTGTAAATCACCTCAGCTGCCTGGCTAAAACAAATGTGAGTTTTAGTTCACTTTGTATCAATTCAGACTAAAGGATTAGGACCTCAACCTGCAAATAAAAAAACAAGCAACAAAATGTGATGACCCAAGATTATTTGTGCCTTTCCCACAGTACCCAAGGGACCGCCCAGCTCTCATGAGTGGTATTTGCGGTAAGTGGAAGTGGTCATATAAGGTTGGTGGGAGAGAAAGGAAATGCTGTGAAGGAGAAGATAAGGAGAGAGCATCAACAGGGAAACAGGGAGTCAGAATCCAAAAATAACGCAGCTTTTCCAGGAATTGAAGTAGATCTCTAGCTACATAGAAGGGTACTAAAATAATATTTTAGTACTGAAAAGTAAGGTCTCCATCAGATACCTAAGAGCAGACGCATGCTCATAACTTAGTACTTTACAGAGACAATACTATTACAGTGAAACAGGTCAAAGCCACTTTCTTAGTATGTTTGGAGTTTTTTCCCAAGTTTCTGGATGTTCTAAGACTAAGTCCAAATTGGGAAAGCAGCCCATGGGAGAAGACATAAAGCAGACCCAGCCATCGTGTCCCATGATGCCAGGATAGAAAAATATAGTGACTATTAAATAACTTGAAGATTTTCTTCCTTGGGCACTTCTTGCCTAAATTAAGACTAGTGTTTTTATAAATGCTGTATGGAGTTGATTTGGAATTTTTCAAAATTAGACCCCAACGAAGCAACCACCTCTAAACCTAAAAGCAGAGCTTGAAATATTTGAGCTTGCTACTGGGAGATGGGATATTTAGTTTGGGGCTCGGTTATGCAGCACTGAGATGTTTAAGTTGCACAAGTTGAATTCCAATATAATGGAGGCATAACGAGCAACTCTTCAGGAGTCAGTGCAGCAGATGAAGCTAAAGGCATCAGTTAAGCTCACCATGGACCCAGTGTCAGTATCTGGAAGCATCAAGAAGCACTGGCAAAACAGAAGAATGGAACACCATGAAATTTTACTTCCATGTTAAAATGTGTCAATATTTTTTGGTCTCACAGATCATTTTCACAGGATGTATTAATTCTAATAAATTCAAATGCTTCACACTGTTAGGCAAAGGATGCGTGTGCAATGATGTGAGAGCCAGGTAAAGCTCTGAGATGCATGTCTTGACCCTTGCTTTATGGTGGAGGCCAGAAGATCAAAAAGCTCCTTCAACTCAGAGCCAGATTTTATTAAAATATTTAAAAAAATTATTAACCTTATAAAGAGAGTAAACTTAGATTAACTAAATAAAACAGAGCAGAAATAAAACAATATATAAACAAATCTGCTCTACCCATTATATACTTACAGGCAAGTTCTTGCTTCTCTGCTTGGCTACTGTGATCTTGGTGGGTTTTGGTTTGCAGCCAGCACCCTCTGATTCCTAAAAAGTTTCTCTCTGCCACTGTGGGAGTTGAGTTATGAGTGAGCCGGGTCGTGCTCCTTTCAGTACTATCAACACAGTTTGCAGCTCTTGCCTTCTTGCCATGACTTCCTCACCCACAGATACTTTTTCCTCCCCTGGGGCCAGTGACCACCTCCTAGGTCTGTGTCAGCACCACCTGAGCCCACCACTCTCTGCTGAAAGGCACATCACATTACAGGCAATCTGAGAACAAACTTCCCTGCACATGTGCCACAATCTGTTTTTATTTAGTTTTAGAATCTGGTATTTGGACCACATGGCTATACTGTTTGGCAAGATGACAGCTTTCTGATTTAGTGAGTAGGAAAGTATCATTTATTTGACTATATGAGACGAATGTGGTTTCCTCTTTGTGAATCCATTGCCAATATTAATTAGCTCTGTATGAGGTTATTTTTCTCTCTTTAAGAAACTCTTCTGATAAAATTCATTTGGAAGTTTAAAGACTTTATTTAATCTGTGTTCAAAGTATTTAATAGATTTTACACCAGAATGATGAACTTTGACTTTTATTTGGTACCACTTTTATAGTGGCAAATTAAGAAAGAAGTTTAAGAGCTGTCATCTCCAAAGGAGAAACAATTTCAATTTTATTCAAAATAGCACCAAGAAAATTTCCTGAATCAAGAAAAACAAGGTACATGTATAGTGATCATCATACCGGCAGCTTGGAGGTGATGAGAGCAACGATGAGTGCCAATATTCAGCTCATAGAAGGAGGCACTGAAAAGACTCTGAGACAGAGAGGTCTACTTGAAGTAAAGACTCACCACATGCTACATCCAGGAAGATGTTTTGAAGGAATGTGTCCCAGTTCAGGCCACTTAACTACAAAGAGTTATTTACAATAAAACCTGCAATATTTGCTGAAGATATTTGTTACACATATTAAAAGTGTTTTCTTGTTATTGTAGATTACTTCAGCAACTACCTGTAACTCTTGTTCAGTACACAGACTAAAGCAAATACCGCTATGTATAGGCATCCTTAGTGAGACATTGTGCATGAAATATGTTTAAATTTACAAAAGGAAAGAGGAATGTTTTGACGACATTCACATAAGTAAATTTAAACATCTGAGTGGAAAATACAGTCCCGCATTTGGAACATATTTGTGCAGTCACCAAAATTACTAAATTACTTGAAAAATCAAGTTTTCATTCACACGGATTTCCATTATAAAGGAAACTTATGTTATTTCTATATAGAAACAAGCTCACTTAAATTCGGCGTCTGATGATGAGATTTGCATATCTAAAAGCAGGATTGTGAGAGATGCAGAACTCAGTCTTCATTATAAGATGTTGCTCAATGAATGGACAAACCTTTTGTGTTTTTTGAGAATATGTCTGGAGTTTCTCAGAGGATGCAGCATTAGTTGCATAAAGTGACAGAATTAATTTTAAATACATTAAGAAAAAAAGTCATTTGAGTATGAAACTGCCCGTGAACAGTAACAACTTGGTATTTCACTGTTTTGTGAAGTTGCTCAAAAATAAAATGTTGTAGAGCAAACTCAAATAATTAATATGTCTATATGTGCTGGTTTCAATTAGGATAGAGTTAATTTCTTTTCTAGCAGTGGATGGAATGCCGTGTTTGGGAGTTAGGATGAGAGCGGTGCTGATAACACATTGGTGTACCTAGTTGCTGTCAAGCTGTCAAGGACTTTGAGTTGTTCATCCTTCCCTGTGAAAAGGTGGGGGGCACCCAGGAAACTGGGAGGGGACACAGCCAGGACAGGTGACCCAAACTGGCCAAAGGGAGTATTCCATGCCAATTACATCATGCTCAGCATAAAAGGGGGGCTGGTGGGGGAAGGAGCAGGCACCTCCAGGACACAGTTTTGGGGATAATCTGGTTTTGGGATGGCTCTGGGCTGTACGGCCTCAGGTTCAGTGAGAAACTGCATTTTGTATCACCAGTTTCATATATTTTGCTATCAAGTACTGCTATTAATACTATATCAAAACTTTCTGCTATCCCAGTAAACTATCCTTATCCCAACCTGCAAGGTTTTGGTTCCTTGGGTTTTCTTCTCCCTCCCTTTCCCACTCCCTAAATTCCGCTTTCCCCCTCCACTCCCTCTTAAAGAACAAACAGCTGTGTGGTGCCTGGCTCTCAGCTGGGGCAAACCCATGACAATGTAAAATGGGCAAGTGGTGCTAAAACTTCAAGATAAATATAAATAAAGATATCCAGGAAGAAAATATTGGGGGGGAAATTTAAAAAGAGTTATCAGTATGGCCATCTAGTTAAAAGCATTAGTCAGGATTTTACTACACCCAGTGTTGGGCAAACACGTGAACTATGGTCTACAGAGAAAACAAGGCAAGCATGTTGTAACTGAATGAAATGGAACATGAGGATAGATTAGAGAAGTTTATGCTTGTGTTGCACCTAATCCTGTCAAGAGATCCATGATGAAAGTAACATTTAATAAATAAGTAGCAGTATTAACTTACTAAAAGTCATGTTCTTCACTGGATTTTCTTTTAGTGGCCTTCTCTCATGAAAATCTGTTTTTCTTCTTCTCTGATAGAATAAAAAATGAAAGTTGGTTTAAATTTCCCCTCTATACATACAGAGAAAATCTACACATTCAAGTAGAAAGGTTTTCATTAATAAAAGAGGGAAATGAAACCATAAAATAAATAATCTGCAATCAGTGAAAATCTTAAAATCCCTAAATTGCTGGAGAATTTTTTTTTCTCTCCTTGATTCCCTGTTTTAATGATTTTAAAGCCAGAAGGTTCCCTTTAGGCTTTCTAGCATCAGCATATCATCCCAGGCTTTATGTGAGACACTGGTATTTCTGTGGGTGGTGTCAAAACCAAAATGCATCCACATTCCTGGCTGGTTCCCAGCCTGAACTTGCAATCTCCATCTGATATTTACCTCTTTCTACTCAACACAGTGTATTGCCACAGAAAGATCACCAGGCATATTCTGAATACCAGTGTCAAGCAGAGGTGCTGATTCACAGCCTGCAACCAGCCACGTTGGGTTTTTTTCAGGAGGACTAATTCATGAGGGTGGAGTGGCCACCATGCTCCTGCTTACAGGCTAACTCAGCGTCTGCGTAGCACTGCACTGGGCAAGGTAGATGTATTGTTTACTTTCCACAGTAAATGGGAGAGAGGCGATTCCCCAAGGACAGGCACATCATCTGTCTTTGTGCTTACCTCAAGATTGGTTGAGTCACCCACTCAAAGACTATCCTTCACTCTGGGTCCTCAAGGATCTTTCCAAAGCTTAGGAAAGCTTGTCCCGTTTGAAATGAAGTGAAATGATGGGCAGAAAATTACTCATTTCATAGAATGAGTTGGAGTAGAGGTCTTTGTACTAAGGTGCTCTGGGAACTCAAAATGGGGGGAAAAATGGTGGTTGGACAGAAACACAGCAGAGACCTGTGGTGATAAGTATTCTGGGATGACACATTTTAATCAGGTGAAGAATATGAACAGTTGCTACTGCTTGTGAAAATGACATAGGATTATAGATGGAAACTGAAGGAAAAGTGTGCTCTAATGTTTTAATTTGCTACTTAATAATTTGATTTTTATTTAATCAGATAGCCCATTCTGTTAGCCTTTAAGACTGTTCAAACCGATGGCTTTTAATCATTAATGGAACTTTGTTTAAATGAATAAATATGTCAAAGTATTTTAATTACAATCCAACACCAAAACATAAATAGGTAGTGTTTTATAAGGGGTTTGACGTCTGCCAGTGTGCTGGTAAATGAAGAAAAATGAGAGGCCCACGTAACAGTTGAGGGGTGCCGAAGAAAATCTCACCTAAATGTCAGTAGTATTTTTCTGCCAAACAAGATTGCTGTAACTGTAAACATCATCAGCACTGAGATCTCCCACGTGGATATCTTGTTCTAAAAGATCCACATTACACCATGCGGCCTCTCCTTCTAATGACTGCACAAATGACTTGCAGACCGGGGAAGCTTCTCCTCTGAATGCAGTAAGATTCCACAGCACCTACATTTTTTTGCTATGCAGAAATAAATCAATTCTCAAAAGCATTTACTCTTCTCCAAATGCAAGGTACATGTCTGATGAAGATATTTTTAATCAGAAGAACGCTAATCTCTTAAATTTGTACTTTGTGAATTGCTTATGGAGATAAGCATGATCATAATTATATGTGCCCCATGACCTTAGGGTTCAGTGCGGTGAGTATGCTAGAAGGGAGATCATGCCTTCTTACCTGTACAGCAGTCTTTCAAAATGCCAGAAAAACACTATATAGGAACAGGAAAATGATTTGTCATTATTTATTTAGGTTTTACAACTGCCTTTGACAACCCCCTCACATCGAATGGATAAAGAAATTCAGCAGGATCCAGGTGAGAGACAATTTGTTGCTATGGACTAGAAACTGGCTAAGAGTCAAAAAAAGGTGACTGCTGAGATGCAACAAATATATTCATAAGGCTTGTGCAGTTATATATGTGTAGCAGTGTTGTGGGGAGGGTGATAAACAGCAAGACAGCAAAATTGTGTAGGTCAAGCAAACCCAGGAAAAACTAGAAAGACTGGCATGGGGAAATAGGCAATGTAGTGACGTGGTAAGATGAAATTCAAAGCTATGTTAGATCTGGATACAGTGATAAATTACTAATCACAGCTCTCTAAGGATTACTGCTTAATGGAGATGAAAATCAGAAAGCAAATGTTAGGCTACAAAAGGCTGGTGTGAAGAAAGAAAAAGATCATAAGCCTATTTATAAACCAAGATACCTCTGCTGTGCTAGGAATACTGTCCTCAGGTTAGCCTCTCTCAGAAAACAGTCTCTCTAAGGGTGCAGATGGGAGTAATAAGAAAGATTAGGAAGGGACTGAAAGGTCTGTGCTAAGAAAGATGAGAACTGGAACTCTGTGCTTTACAGAGACCTCCTAACCTACCTTGTCTTATCTATGTGAACACTAGTGGCTAGGAAGATAAGAGGAATTTAATTTTACAAATGAGTGTGCCTTTCCCCTTCAGGCTTCCAACACAGAATTTGGACAGTGAATATGCTTTTAAAGAAGGAAAAAAATATGAAGATCTGTAAATATTAAATCTAGGTTTGTAAGGAAATCAGAATTGTGTGATATAGCAGGTAACATTTTTATTTCTGAAGCACTGTTCCTATAGTAGTAAGCCCCATGCAGAAACAGTGTCAAGTGTAAAATATGGTGAGTCCACATTAGGACTTGCTTACAAAGTAGCCACCAATTTGGGAAATTCCCTGAAGGTGAAGAGGGTAAAGAAACCAAATGTGGACCATGCAGGGGTATCATTGCAGGCACTTTGTGCTCCACCAGTTTTACACAGAACCGATCTTGTTTATTTTGGATAGATCTTGTGTCTCCCATGAGCACACTATTTCTTGGCTCTAGGCAATGTCTCTGCCAGCATCCCATAGAGAGCGTGATCAGCTGAAGATCTCTTAAAGAAGCATACAGGGCTGCTTTCCTTTTTAACCTCTGTCCTTAAAACCTTCTGATATCTTCCAATTCACTCCAGTTCAATTTTAGCTCACACTCATGCATTTTAAAAAAAAAAAATAAATCTCAGTGTTTATTTCATTTAATCTCTTCTTGTTTGTTCCCGGTGAGGTCTTTTTATACAGATGGTCAAATTCCTTGCATAAGGGGGAATCTATCAAATGCAAGAGATTTTGGAGAAGGCAGGTGGGGTTAGGGTTTCTACCCTTCCTGTCATGGGCTGGAAAGGCACACCAATGGCTGAATGTTGCTTTGGTTGCTATGGGATGATATCTTGACACCTAACTCCTCAATTTAGGAGGAACAAATCCAGGGTTTAGTGTTTATTTTCTGACCCAAGCATCATATAATTCTTCAGTGGAAAAATTATTAGAATAACCTCAGATGCATTTTGAAAGGGCTTGTTCTTTTTGCACTCATTTCATAGTGGAAGGAAAGTCAAATGAAACTTCCCCAGAGAAAATTTCCCATCCTTCCCTCTCTCCATTTCCAGTATTTCTGCTTTAGTTCTCAAAGAGTTAAAACAGACTCTCCTTTTCCAGAACAGCAGTTCTCCTCCCCAGCCTGAGTCCTCAGATTCAGATTACAAAATTAACTGGGAAGACGATGGTGTAAATGACATGGAAAATATAGTAAGTGCATTAATGCTAGGGCTGGCTTGGAAACTAGTGACATCTTTATGCTACATCCCTTCTGTGCTTCATTTTCCACTGCTGCGTTCTGCTGCTAACCTTTGTCCTGTGCCGCTCAGAAAATGCCCATATTATCTGAGCAAGGCTCTGAGGCTTTATAATTTAGCTTATTGGTTTGAGCTGGCAAAAAATGTGGCAGACCTGATGGCAGAAAGAAGACCAAAATAGATTTGATGGAGTTAATGGAGCACTTGTGGGCAGAAGTTGGCTTAACACATTAAAGATTTTTTTTTCCTAGCTTGACAGTGAAATGCAGGACTGTATCTTCAGGGGATGGAGTTAACAGGGACTGATAAATCACTGTAATGCAATAGCTAAAACCACAGCTACATGGGAAGAGCCCAGAGAGAGCCAGGGCTATATAACACCTGGGCAGTGCTACTAGAGGTGCTGTGCTTAGGGAGGATGATAAAATGGGAGAGGCAAATGTGCACATAAGCAGCCATTGCTGCAAGCCACTACAAACAGTGTTATTTTATTCCTACTGGAGCATGGGACACAACAGGACTGAGCTATCCATCTTCTGACTCCTGGATTGCCTGCCCCATGGGTGTGGAATGTGCGGCATTCACCTTTCTGTGAGCCAAAGCTGTAAGGGGCCAGAGAACAAGGGTAAGATTCAGGTTTCTGAACCTCCCATGTGGAATTAGTCATCTCAGGTGGTATAATGCCCCATGGAAATGTAGGGAAGGCCTATGGATCTCTAAGATTTTGCTCATGACCAAGGAAGAAGCAACACAAGTTCATTCCCTTTGGGAAAATTGTTTCTGAGAGGGAAAAGGTTGACTTCTTTTCTTAGGGAAGCACCAAGTTGTCTTGTGGGAACTCCTAAACACAAGGTTGCCCTGCCCAAATGCGGTTTGATGTCCAGGTCACAAGTTAATCCAAATAAAACCAAAACTTTTCTATTCCTACATAATTTTCTCAGTGAACCTGTCCCACATGCAGATTACACCACAGAGATTTCCCTCATACCTTCTTCCCCAGGGTAGCAGAAGTGAGCAAATAGTACTTTTAGCTTTAAGGAGCTGCAATGCTCTAGTTTCAACTCTGACCTCCTAAGCTTCTGCTCCAGAGTGGCCAGTACCCAACCTCCAACTTCTGGGAGACTCTGTGTACCTTTGGACCAATACCAAAGAGACTCAGGGATGTTTTTCAGGCAACAGTGAAATCCACCTGCATGTGAGCAGTGAGCAAAGAGAAAAAAGGTGGGGCTTTGAAGGAGGGAGCTCTGTAGATGTACTTTTTCATAAATCATGCTATCAGCATCTTTTATTCATCATAACTGTAAAAGTAAAAAGGAAAGAGAATCCTATAATAATCTGGCCCTCAGACTGAGAATCTCAAAGAAATTCACCTTGGTAAAATCCATGCATGGTGTGGCACAACACGTCAGCAGGCTGGCTAGAAGATCTGGCTGAACGGGCAGTTTGAAACCCAGAACGCCAAGTGCCCTCTGTTCTGATGCTCTTGGGTACCCTTGTCTTAGTTTCCTTGCTAAGCAACAGGCGGTTCTGACAAAACACCATGGAAACTGTTTTCCTGAGGTTTCCCCCAGTGTTCGGAACTGTTTGTCGTACAACACGCTATCTCTAATTGCTGGCAAGCAAAATTACTTTGAGCAACAACAACAACAAAAAAATCCTAAATCAAATTTGAGAGGGCAATTAAAAAGTCAGAATACTCAAGAGAAAACCCTTCCCTTTTATTTTCATTTTGGGTGGAGATAGAAAGTAGGGAAGAGACTCTCCTATTTATTTTATTTCTAAAATAAAGACCATAAAGAATGCTGCCAAAAAAAAGGGCAGATTTAGAAAGTAAAGGGTTTTTGTTAGCAGAAACCAAAAATACAAAATGCAAAATTTCCACTGCAGAAAAGCTGGACTGGTGCAGTGGTGATACCTGGAGGAAGCGATGGTTTAATTGCTGTATTTTTATAATGAAGGTAGATATATTGTCTTTGCCTGTTCATCCCTAGACAATATTGTTCATCAAAAGCTGCAGTTGCATATAGATTGAAATACAGCACAAACACAGGAGGTGTGTAAAGGATCAAGGTTTTTTTGTGAGGAGGTTCTGCTTCTCAAGGATAATGCAAGTCACCACCTACACTGAAGAAAGAGAAGTCGCGTATCTTTATGCCAAAATTGTTGAATACTACCTAAATCAATACATTCTCAGGATCAAAAATGCTCACAGCAGACAACATTTATTGTGAGTACTTAAGACCTCCGCAGATCAGGATAACTGTTCAGCAAGTGAATACCTAAAAGTAGATTGTTATGGTTTCACCCCAGCTGTGGGCCGAGATCCACACAGCTGCCTGCTCCTTAAAGTAAAAGAGCAGGGCAAGAGGGAAAAAGGGGGGAACAAGGGAAGGGAAAAGGAAGGGGCAAATAACTCTAAAACCAAGAAACTAAGAGGCCCGTGGGTTGGGATAAGGAGAGTTTACTAAGATAACAGAAAGATAAAATATACCAATGCTAACAGGACTTTAGAGCAAAAGAATATGACAGACCCAATGCAGTTTCTCACCGAACCACACAACTCAGGCCGTACCACCCAGAGCTGTCCCGGAACCCGACCGTCCCCCCAAGAAGCACGCGTCCCGCCACCGCCCCTCTTCTTCCTCCCCTCAGCCCCCCGTTCTGGGCAGGACGTAATCGGCATGGAATACTCTCTTTGGCCCATCTGGGTCACCTGTCCTGGCTTCGCCCCTCCTTTCTCATGAATAGAGAAATACGAAGAAGCTAAGAAAGTCCTTGACTGTCTGACTGCAACTAAGAACATCAGAGTGTTATCAGCACTGCTTTCATTTTAACTCCCAAACACAGCATTCCATCAGCTGCTACAAATGAAGTTAATTCTATCCTGACTGAAACCAGGACATAGATTTAAATACACATGCTTAGAAAAGATCACCAGTCTACATTTATGTAAAGTCTAATTCAGCTACCCCTAGTGATGAGAGGTAGTGACTGCATCCGTAGCTTTGGATCAGGTCCAAAGATATTACAAAAGAAGTATCAACAAATGTTTATTAAAGCAGAAAAGCATACAGAGGAGCATCCAAAGCTTGTCGTGTATTTGTAAACTGACACGCGAGGCAAATGAAAATAAATGTAATCCAAGGCCAAAGGCAAAACTGGCTTTCTTACTGATACCACAAAAGCAATGACTAACAAGCTGCTGCTCTGGTCTTGCATTTCTAGAACATATATATCTCTGAAAGCTTGGCATCGCGGAATTGCTCGCAAAACACTGAAAAACAGAACTTGCCGAGCAACAGTTTGTTGGAGTGAGTCCTGGGTTGGTTGGTTGTTTGTTGGGGTTTTTTTCTTTTTCTGTGTTACTGATGAAATAAGCCTACATCAGTGACCCTGCTATCTTGTAGTCCTAGATGTGTTACCAGGCAACCATTATATGCAAGAGCACCTGCCTTGCTCCCCTCTAAAAATAACCTAAACCTCCCAAATCTTTCCAAAGTGGCTGCTAAATGCTTACTCATGTGTTTTCCTTAAAAATTTCAGTGACAAAATGCTGGTTATCCTTTCCTGTTCTTCAGCGCACAATGTGACTAGTTTACAGGCTCTAGCTGCATATACCTAGACTTCCATTCAACAGTATACTTCAGGTGAAGCTGTATTTGTGTCCTGGCTTGGGTTGTGGTAGCAGCTGGTGTGGTGCTGTGTTTGGGAGTTAGGATGAGAACAGTGCTGATAACACACTGATGTTTTTAGTTGTTGCCAAACTGCAAAGGACTTTTCAGCTTCCCATACTGTCCTGCCTGTGAGGAAGCTGATGGTGCCCAAGGAATTGGGAGGGGACACAGTCAGGACAGATGACCCAAACTGACCAAAGGGACATTCCATACCATATGATGTCATGCTCTGTATATAGCTGTGGGGTTGGCAGGAAGGCAGGGCAGTTCAGGAACTAGCTGAGCATTGGATCCAGGTGGTGAGCAGTCATGCTGTGCATCACTTATTTTGGATTTTTAAAAAATTATTATTGCTGTTATTATCTTCCTTTTCTATCCTATAAACTGTCTTGCCTCAACCCATGAGTTTTACTTTTTTCTTTTCAATTTTCTTCCCTGTCCAACTTCAGGGGGAAGAGAAGTGAGCCAACAGCTGTGTGGTTATTTTGGTTGTCTGACAAGTTAAACCATGACAATTTGGAAACTAAATTCAATTATTTAGAACTTAGTAAGAATGTTGACAAATGTAGGCAGAGTCAAAAATGTCTAAGGTCTGGATGGTCACACAAAGAAATTTATCACAAGCCAAATATACTTCTGCATCTTCAATGCTATACAGCTCTGAAGAAGTAAATTGAAACAATAGAATAGTTTGGGTTGGAAGGGACCTTTAAAGCTCATCTAGTCCAACCACTCTGCAATGAGCAGGCACATTTTTCACTAGATCAGAATGCTCAAAGCTCTCTCCAACCTGAACTTGAACCCTTCCAAGTGTGGGTCACTTCTCTGGGAAACATGTTCCTGTGTCTCAACACCCTCATCATAAAAAAATTCTGATTTATGTCTAATCTGAGTCTATCATCTTTCAGTTTAAAATTATTACCCTGTGGCCTATCACTTCTGTCCCTGGTAAAAAGTCTCTCTCCATCTTTCTTATAAGCACTCTCTAAGGATTGAAAGGTCGCAATATGACCTACCCAAAGACTTCCCTTCTCTGGGCTGAACAACCCCAACTCTTTCAGCCTGTCTTCACTGGAGAGATGCTCCAGCTCTCTAATAACTATTGCAGCTGAAATTTCATTGTAGCTTTTCTGAGGTACCACCAAAAGATGCCTATTTAGATAACGAAAAGGGACACAGAAATGTTTTCTGTACATTTTCTTAAGACAGGCATTACATATCAACAAACTCTTGAATTTGGTGGATTGAGACCAAGGATAAGCTGAAGAAACTACAAAAGTGTAATTAATGATGTTAGAATTAATGGTGACTAAATGGTAGGGGGTAGTCCATTAAAGGAGAACTTCCCAACAAAATCAAAGCCCTGCAGTTAATCACACATCATCCTAAATTTCTACAGATAAGCTCTAAAATTTAATGCAGAGGACACAACACTCATTCCAACTGGGCATAACTGTGAGGAGACTTTAGTCAAATTGGAGACTTTAGTCAAATTGGAAAGAGACTTCTGTGTCACAGTCCACCAAGACCTGATAAGCTGAAACTGCTCTGCAACTAGCAACTGCCAGCACAGTCTGTCTGATTGATTCCCAGCTAGTGATAAATCCAGCACAAGCAGACAAACTGCCACCTTTCCCAGGCAAAAAGATTTTGTAAGAGGAGAGCAGCACTGCTATGTGCCATGTCTTTTGCACCCTGAGTTGAGTTTTTCCATGGAAGGGTCTCTGGTTCCCATGCCACTAGGAACCCTTTATCTGCTTGATTTAGGATTAGCAACCAGAAGAATTTAAATTATGAATACGGATTTCCATGAACTTCTGCAAGCCTGAACAGGGTGTTCTATCGCACTACAGGATGGGCTCAAATACTTGATCAGTCACTCCTCTTGAGTCTCTCCCTGATTGATGCCTAAAGGGGTCAGTGAAATTTTACAAAGCCAGAGACATTCAGAGCAACAAACGTAGCAGCGGTGGCGGCTAGGGCATGGAAATGCACTCCAGAGCAAGGAATAGCAATGCAATAAGCAGAGTACTTACACAAGCTTAAAATCTTCATGAGAGCTAGCAATGATACTTCAGAGGCAGGTAAACATGCCAGTGGAACAGCAAGAGGGAGATAGATGAACGACACTGTGCACTTGGAAGCCAGTCTCTTTTCTGGTATGTTTAAGCTCCAAGGCAGAGTAACCGACAAAGAACAAAATTTTTGTTCTCTGAAGAAATTGTACAGGAAAAGAAAAAAAAAATGAAGAGGAATCATTAAGCACTCAAACCTGCCATTTTTAAACCTGTCAGCATAGTTCCATTTTTTTTTTTCCTCATTAGCACATCTTAAGCAGAAGGACTCCTCACATGGACATAGACATGAGCAAAATGGGATGTTCAGTCTGGATTCAGCACGAGGGGTATGTAAGGGACTGGAAATATGCCTTAATAACTGCCAACAGAACCGTCGCCGGTCGTCGTGTGTGTCCCCCCCTTTCCTTTTTCCTCTCACCTAACCAAACCTCACTACATCACCACCACCGGCCAAGGCTTCCAAAGACATCAGGAGCCATTCACACACCAGGAAGAGACATCAGGCACACATCAGGAGAGCATTCCACTATCAGGAGAAACATCAGGAGCTACTGACACATCGGACATTCCGTCATCCACCCTGAGGCCCACAAGGCGGGTGGAAGCTTGTGGCCATACAAAGGGCGACTACAAAAAGAGAGCCTTCGGCCGTGAAAAGAGGCGAGCGGCCAGGTAGCGAGTAACATGAGAGGCAAGCAATAGAAGAAAGACTACGAGGGAATGCTCTTCCCTTCCATCGGACCCAGAGGCACTGAAGAAGACTCTGCCAGCAGACGGAATGCTGTAGCCTCGTGGTGGTAGATATCGCAGCGCGCCCCCTCAACCCCCTCCCCCTTCCCAGTTTCTCTCTCTCTTCCTCTTTCCCACACCTCTATCTCTCCACCCTTTCCACCCTTTTCTCCTTTTTCCCCCCTTTTCCTGCACATTTGTTCCAAATAAAGCAGCCTTAACCCTGACTCCGTTT
The DNA here is from genome assembly GCA_027925045.1 of Hypotaenidia okinawae. Classification (NCBI taxonomy): domain Eukaryota; kingdom Metazoa; phylum Chordata; class Aves; order Gruiformes; family Rallidae; genus Hypotaenidia; species Hypotaenidia okinawae. The sequence continues at coordinate 88,048,131 of BSDF01000003.1, forward strand.
CGAGTCTTAATTCTGTTCTCCAAGAACTTAATTGAGAACTGATCAGGATAAAACACCTGACAATTGGACGTCACTCAGGGGTTAAGCCCAGATGTCCCCAGCCACCCAGAGCGACCTGAGGTTCGGTTGGAATGCAAGGGGGTTTAATCCCTGCCAAACTAAGTCTCATCCAGGTTGTGGATCATGACATTGAAAAGGCGTAGTTGGCAGGATGTGGATCGTGACAGGGTAAAAGGATGCTCCGAGAAGCAGTGCTCTGCTGTGACTTTAGGATACAGATTACAGCCAGCTAGAAGTGGTGTTATAAACGACGGTGACAAATTGTTCACTCTAAATTAGAGTTTCCAAATCGAATTTATTTGAGCAAGCGATAAACAGGCAAAACAGCGCTGGGCGGCCGGGGAGACTCCTGCTCCACCAACGGCCGCACCGTACAGTTCCAGTCCCTGGCTTATATATTTTTACAGGGATGGCACCGCCCGCCAGCTTAAACTGACATGTTTGAGTGCCAGACAGGCGACCCCCCCCCCCCCGCCGCCCCAAGACATCCTTTAGGTGAGCTCTAGCTTTTGTCTTGCTAACAAAGTCAGGCTGGTTCTGCAGACCTGAGGAGCCTTCTCTGTTCTTTTCTTTTTTCTCTTTCACTCAGCACATGCAAATATCTTAAACTGTCCCTCCCAGGCCCATGGCAGTACAAAGGTAAACAGAAGATGTAACAAAGATACAAGGAGTAAGGGGGGGACCTTCTCCTCCTCCTTATCTGCCGGTTTGAGAACAAATTCTTTACACAATGATTATCATAGTGGGAAAAACAGTTTTGACTGGAATAATCTGGCATCTGGAAAAACACTGCATCCACTGTGTAGCCCAGGAAGTGGAAAAAAATGAACAGTGGGTAAAGATTCTTCTGTAGTTAATGGAAAAAAAAAAACCCACCCCAAAACACCAACAAAACAATGCCCTCCCTCCCTACCTTCCAAAAAAAAAAAAAAAAAAGAAAATGTGAACTATCTTTTAAATGAGTAATTTTTCAACATTAGGAACTATATTTCCCAAGATGTGGTATGTAGTCACTGAACTCAGTGACAGCTCCTGATTCTGACTAAATGACTAAATGACTCCATGAAGGACTTTTCCTGCTCTGATTTTCTATGAATCTATGATAAGTTTAGTGGACATTTCTAAGCCTTTTAAAATTGGTTAGTCTTTCTAGCAGCTGAAAATTCCTCCAGTTGAGCCCTTTTGTCCTGAATTTTGAGATGTCATTAAAATTATGCAATCATAAAGACAACTGTTCCTGATGGGTTTATTCATGGCAACACCTTAAAAATTTGAATCAATGTGTGTGCCAATCGTTATTAATGCTATCTCTGATAAAAGAGAGTTATTTAATTGGCTAACAGGAAAACATTTATAAGATCTAACTGAGACAATGGTAGAACTGTTCACAGTGACATTTTTATCTATGATAAAACACAGAAACTTAAGTGCATTTGTGGCTGAACTGGAGTCATAGAATTCTATGAACCAGAGGCATAAAAATCTTATATGCAATTATCTGTTAATCTTTTTCATGGTAACACACAGAAAGACAAGGCATTTATAATACTATCACAGATTATTTCAGACCACACTAACTGTTATCACACTATAATTTAAATAGTAAAGCTGAGACAAGAGCTCAGCAATGGAGACAGTGTTGCATCAGGTGGAACTAAACTTGTCTGTTACATGTGTGTCCTGGTTTCAGTCAGGATAGAGTTAACTTCATTTGTAGCAGCTGATGGAATGCTGTGTTTGGGAGTTAAAATGAAAGCAGTGCTGAGAACACCCTGATGTTCTTAGTTGCAGTCAGACAGTCAAGGACTTTCTCAGCTTCTTCGTATTTCTCTATTCTTGAGAAAGGAGGGGCGAAGCCAGGACAGGTGACCCAGATGGGCCAAAGAGAGTATTCCATGCCAATTACGTCCTGCCCAGGAGAACGGGGGGCTGAGGGGAAGAAGAAGGGGAGCGCGGTCTCGGGACGCGTGCTTCTTGGGGGGACGGTCGGGTTCCGGGACAGCTCTGGGTGGTACGGCCTGAGTTGTGTGGTTCGGGGAGAAACTGCATTGGGGATCAATAGTTTCATATTCTTTTGCTCTAAAGTCCTGTTAGCATTGTTATATTTTATCTTTCTGTTCTCTTAGTAAACTACCCTTATCCCAACCCACAGGCCTCTTAGTTTCTTGGTTTTGGAGTGATTTGCCCCTTCCTTTTCCCTTCCCTTGTTTCCCCCCTTTTTCCCTCTTGCCCTGCTCTTTTACTTTAAGAGGCAGGCAGCTGCGTGGATCTCGGCTCACAGCCGGGGTGAAACCACGACAATGTGTTTTACAGAAAAGCCAGGAAGCACAATTTGATGTTAATCCCACATAACTAAATAACAAAATATATTCGAGATATATTCAAGATCAAACAGCAGCCTGCTTTGTAAAGGTTTGACCCAACCAGTACTTTAAGATAGCATGAAATATGGGGTTCCTTGTACCATTGCGGACCATGGTCTGGATTTCCCCCTGAGAGATTTGGGCTTGTTCAGCCTAGAGAAGAGAAGGCTCTGGGGAGACCTTATAGCAGCCTTCCAGTACCTAAAGGGGCCTGCAGGAAAGCTGGAGAGGGACTGTTTACAAGGGCTTGTAGTGACAGGACAAGGGGTAATGGCTTTAAAGTAAAAGAGGGGAGATTTAGTTTGGATATAAGGAAGAAACTCTTCCCTGTGACGGTTCTGAGGCACAGGCTGCCCAGAGAAGCTGTGGCTGTCCCCTCCCTGGCAGTGTTCAAGGCCAGTTTGGATGGAGCTTTGGGCAACCTGGGCTAGTGGAGGGTGTCCTTACCCATGGCAGGGGGTTGGAACTAGATGGTCTTTAAGTACTCTTTCAACCCAAACCATTTTGTGATTCTATGATTTTTGGTACATCTCAGCCATCCTCTCCTATTATGCCTCAGTAACTTCATCTTATACAACCAACTTCTCTGTTCATAGTAAACAACACAGAGAAGAGTTCATTTTTCTCTTATGTTTGAATTGACTCTGAATATTGCTTGAGGAACTGCTCTGCATGTAGGTACTTTAGCAAATCCATTTTCCTTCCTTCTGTCCTTCATTATGGCTGAAACATGGGGCAGATTTTTACTCCAGAAAACTCTTCCTAAAGCATTAAATGCAGTCTGAGTCCCAAGATTTCTGCACATAACACTCTGATAAATAGGTTTTAATAGTTTCCAGTCAACTTTCAGTGCTTACAGCAAATAGTGTAAATTGTAAAAAGCATATAAATGGAGTTCTGTAAATCACTGTGAATGCTATGGAAGACTGGAGATAAATTTTAAATAAAAGCTATTATACAGTAAACCTACTGATGTTCTTTACACAGAATCTCCGGTTTGTTGCTGTGATACATGTTCTAATGCAGAAGTTTCTGCATTTATGCCTTTGTATCTAGCACACGTACATAAACACATTCTTCTCTTGTCTTATTCCAAATAAAATGTCTCAGTATTTATAACCCTATATAATATGTAATGTGTGTTCATTTGCATCTTTTTGTCACTTTAAAGCAAGTCTTTTTTTAAGAAGATTTTGCTTTCCAGTGAAATACACTACACAACTGGAGCTTGTTGAAACATAGGTGTGATTTAGCTCTGCAAAGATAAGGGAGATGCTGAGGAGAGACCACACCAGCTCAGAAGCAAAAGCCGCACAGAAGTGTCAGTGCAATCTGTGGCCCTTGCTAACAAGTTTACATAGATTTGGAGACTGAATTGCTCTCACTGCTTAAGGCTTTTCTTTCTGTTAGGCTGTATTTTGGTGTGGGCATACTCTAAGAAACTTATTTTTCCTTAGCTGAGAGAGAAAATAGCTCAATTAACCAGAGGCCCCCATAAGGGAGAAAGGAGTAAAACTCCTCAGATCCATTACAAGTTTTGTACTTTTAGCGCATAAGCCATCAACTAGCCCCAGCAGACTGACAGTCGGGTATTTGTTAGATGCCCTGTGTTCTTCCAAGAGGAGAAATACTAAGAGACAATGCAAAAACATGCACTTCTGAAACACCACACAGACTCTAGGTCACATTTTGCCCTGGAGCAATCCCACTGGTTTTGTTGGCAGGGGATTTCATTCTCTGAATAATTCTCCTTATGTATTTCTATAAGAGGCAACACATAAACCCTAAAGATACCTGCCTGTTTTCCAGAGATGAGGGAATCTCTGACATGGACATATAAAGCAGCACCCATAAATGGAAAGCCACATTCCATAGCTTCCAGGCCCACACTCCTGTGAGGGCACACAGACTGGTACATTTTAATTTTTAATGATAATTGTAAAAAAATGGACATATGGCAAACTTCTTAACCTGTAAAAGTCACAATGTGCCATGAGTGAGGGAAGAAGGAAGGAAACATTAAACAAAGTTATTGTCCCAAAGGTCAGAGAGCTGAGTGTAAGGAGTGGCCAGGTTCAGTGTTTTTAAAAGATCATAGTGTTATGTTGAGAAAAAAGAAAGGATCCAACTAGTGGGTCAAACAACAAAAGGCTACCAGCAAATTAAAAGGATGATAAAGAAGTGGGAAATGACAGGGGTGTTAATCACATGCAGCTATGAGACACTGTTTGAATCTGAATGACTGAAAATTATTAGTGAAGTTGAACAAACTGAGAAGTCCTGCAGAAACCATGAAGGGAATCTGAGGCTGGTAAAACATACAGGTTTTGCTGTTAATTTAACATCCTTTATTGCACAGGTGCTGATTACAAATGAATACAGTTAGCTTGTCCATATCAACACAATTAGAAGTGCTTTGCTGATATTTTCCTCTCTAACCTCAGACCACTTAAAATTTAGTAACTAATGCTACCTTCTGACTTTCTTATCCTGGCAAGGTCCAAGCTGGATCAACTCAAAAGCCTTGCTTGGCTTTGGTGTTGCATGGTTTGAAAAACTGCAATCAGAAACAAGATAAAAATCAGAATGGGATAAAAATGGTCATCCTAAGGGGGACAAAATTTCAGGACATCAGAAATCTGGCACTGGCTTCATTTCTGAAACATATTTGGAGATGCAGATGGGACCTGTATGTTCTTCACTATGCTAATAGCACCATCAATCTTTTGCAGAGCTGTCACCACTAAAAGCATTCAGCAGTTCCAAAAGGAGCATATCAGGAGCCCGTAGAAATGCAGATAAAGAAGTATAAGACAAAGACACAGCTATGAAGCTGTTTTTCATTTTCAGACTCAGATAAATAAATACAATCCTTCTAAACAGTCCAGATTACATAATAAACATTCAATTTCAAACCAATGTTTCTAATTTCAAATCATGTCATTAACTGAATGCTGTCTCCCTTTAGTTTGCATTTTCCTCATTCCACTGGCCTTACGAAACTATTTATAACTGTTTTTAGTCTAAAATGAAATTAAGCACTAGTACCAAATCATGCTTTGAAGCACAAGGATGGATCATGTAGGGACTCCTCACTTCAGAATGAAAGCTTTGCAGTGAATAGTCACATCTAACTGGTCACTGTCAACATGATTTGCTGCTTATGTTCACATCTAGTTGAGAAATCTGTGGTGACTTTCCTGAAGATATCCTGGTGTTCTGCATTTCTTCCCATATGAGCTAGTTTCTCTCTAACTGTTCATGCTCCAGCCTTGGACCTTGTAAGTATAGAAACTTCCCCACAAAAAACCCAACAAATAAACCAAACAAAAACCCCCAAAACTTTCCCCTTGCCCATTTCTCCTGTTTTTTTCCAATGAAGTTGGAAACTTCAATGCTTTCAGCAGATGTGGGGAAGCTGACTCTGCACAATACCCCATCTATAGGCACTGATAAGGAACAAGACAGACAGTTTTAAAAGCAGACACAAGCCAGGAAAACAGCAGTGAGAAAACTCCGTGCAGCTGGTTTAGAGTCATCCCTAAACATATTAAATGATCCAGCCTTGTTTCAAGCCAGTTCAGCAAATTTCAGCACAGCATACATCAGAATGCGCTTCTCAAAGCCTGGAGATTTGAAGGCCCCATGTGAGCTATCAAGTGTACCAGAAAACAGCCTCAGCACAATGAACATTGCTGAATATGGATGACAGGACTTTGCCTGGTGCATTTCTTAGAGGGCCCAGAGAGACTGTGGCATGGGTCCTCTGTCCCGAGTGTTTGTGGCTTCATCAAGGATTAGGGCCGGAAGAGCACCTTGTGGGCTGGTTTGGGAAGGTGTCTGATGCTGTCATTCTGAGAAATGGAGAAAACGTCTGTGCTTTCCTGATTGTTTCAAAGGGCAACATATGTGAGAAGATCAGCTTTCTTAGTAGTGTTGGGAAATATACCTATGCTCTGGTCTACAGTTTCTTGCCACTCTACCTGAGGGAGATGGGAGGAAGAACCAACAGCCTGTAAGAAAAAGAAAAAAAGAAAACCAAACCAAAACATGCAGAAGTGCACCTATCTGAGACTCCTTCCTTTTTTCAGTGGGTCTTGTCTCATGGCTTGTGCTGTTTGCCTTAGGTCAGATAGCTTGGATTGCTCTCTCTGGGATGTTTGTCCTCTTATACCCTTCCTTAACATGGATATCACAGAAATTATGTCTTTCCTCCTTTTCCAAGGTTTTCAGGATGTTCCCTGTCCTTCACAACATGGATATGTAACCTGCACAGTCTAGTATCCCATCCCAAACAATACCACCAAAAGTAGACAGACCCTCAGGCCCTCTGAAGGCTTCCTATGACCATGGAAAAGCTGCCTTAATCCTTTCCTTTATCTTCTTTCAGTGTTTTCACCCATAGGTAATTCTCTTGGACTTTCTGAGAAAGACAGGCAGATAGTGGGTATCAAGAAATGTTTCCCAAATAGGCAACCACTTCAGATTATAGCAAGATACTCCTATTTTCACATTTGTATTCTCACAAAGTTAGGGGATGAATACCTTGGAACAGGCCAGGGATGGCAATAGTTATAGCTGCATAAAAGATGCCCTCCTTGGACAGACCAGTGGTCTGTCTATTCCTATTTTTGTTTCTGACAGTGGCAGCAGGAAAGGTTATCTAGAGAAGAACATGAAGACCTGACCTCTTCCTGCAGTCCATTCCTGTGTACGCTTCTAGTCACCTTCACATACTCCTAATCCAAGTAACAGACAGGCTTGAGAACACTGTTACCTCAAGGGAATGACATTCAAAATTGTGAGCAAAGATCCATGGCACAGCCGTGGGCCAGGGGCCTGGTGGAGTTCCCAGTGTCTCTGACCTCAGAGCTGTACCAGAAATTCCCACCTGCTACCTTGGCAGTGACATGTTCTGCCCTACCCCCAGCTCCTTCTCAAAAAATGCTGCTTATAAATGAGCATAACCAACTCCACAGAGGTGGAAAATACGGCATAAAACAGCTGCTACCTCATTCCCAACTGTGCATCCCGAGTGGGGCCCCTGAGGAATGTGCACTGTGGGCAGGCACACGTCTCCCCTGCAACATTCAGCAGCAGACCTGTCCCAGGGAGCTGAAGAGGACAACCAGGCACAGCAGACATCTGTCTCTGCTTCCATCTGCAGTATTACATGGTGTTTGTAAGCCATGGTTAACGAGCCATCAGTATGGCAAACAAAAATAATGCTGTATAACAGCACAGCCGTGTTCCAGTGGTTTCCCAGTGCAGCAAACTGGGAGAGCAGCGAGTGAAGAAGGAAAGATTTCTCTCTAGCCACAGCTCTAACAGACCTGTGCTACTCACGCTTTCCAAGCTCCCCTGGTCTGTCAAGTCACAGGCATGTCTTTCACACAGGCTACCATTCACGAATGTAGCTAACTATCTATCTTCCCTGTCTGAGCTGGAGGATGGTCAAAGGATGCAAATTTGTTTCGGGCTGTGAAGGGCCATGTGTCTCTACTGCAACTACTGTTTTTATCTAGCCAGAAATAAGGGAGGTGCTACCTGCACCCAGAAATTGCTGACACACCTAAGAGGAACCACTGATAAGAAGCTAGCTGTACCTTTCCAATACTTCAGGCTTGCTTTATGCTGATGAAACACCCCTGGATTAGTCTAGGACTTCTTGTCTGCATCCTTCATCTGGAAAAAAGGATCAAAATGCCTTTCTCAGACAACTGCCTCTTATCATTTTTGCTTTGCTCTGTGCCGTAACAAATGCGTGACCCTGAAGGCTTACAACGATAGCTGTGTGTACTGCTACATCTGTTGGTTAAGAGACTGACCTGTGTTCTATTAATATTTATAGATTTAAATTTTTAATACACAACAATTCTGCATTATTGAGCAGGTGACTTCCTGCATTTTAATGGTTATGGAGTAGGAGTGGGCTCTTTCTAGTTAACGTTGCAATAAATTTTTCATTATTAAATAAAAAGTTGCTACCTCTAGCCTCCTCAGACAAAATCCCCTTGGACAACACGTTGGTGCAATGGTTAAGCATTCTCTGAAGAGATATATTTGTGGCAAATTTGCTTAGGGGGTTTAGATTTATGGTGCATGAGGATTTTCCATAGCTGGAAATATTTAATAGGTTTCTTTTTAAAGTTGCTGAATTATTCAAACATCAATTTGGGATTACTTATTCAGTTTTGAAGACAACCGGATTCTTCTTTGCAAATTTGATCTTCACGTTTTAGAGGGTACATATTGACAAAAAAAGAGATTCAAGTGTTCACTTGAGTCAGCGTCTTGGACTAGGACTGGGATGTAGATTCAGGCTTCCATTCTTTTATTTTGAAATCAAGATATTTGCTGAAGACTTTAATAATAGCTGCATTGTAAAGAAAATGTATTTTGGAGGCTAATGTGGGATTTCCAGACCACTTAGGTGTTGCATAAAAGTATGAACCATTTGGCATAAGATGACGGCAGGTCATTTCTTAGGAAAAAACCTGTGCACTAAATTGTTACAGTCACTGACATTTTTCTTCTTCTTGATCCACCAAGTATTGCCAAGGTCTGGGTTGTGCGTTTATGTGGCAACAGCTTCTTTAAGGGTGGCAGAGCACATGAACAGTGAAGACAAGTTTCTCTGGAATAGCAAACCCAGTACAGTTTCATCTTCAGGTGGAACATGATCAGTGTCACTAAGATGGGCTGTTAACGCATTAAGAAGTACTTTGCTCTTCAAATAACAGACTGAATCCAATGAACTTTCCTTTAGGAAGGAAAGGATATTCCATGTGACTACAGGAATCACAATCTAGTCTAGTATCATTTAGTGTTATTTTCTTAAATTGGCTTTTAATGTAAAATCTGTACGGCATAAGACTTAGTCAAGTCAAGGTTTTTAGTCTGAAAAATGTTAACATGATTTGAATTAGGCTTATTCGGATTATTTTAATGGTGGAATTCTCAAAAATTCTGTTTGGAACCCATTTCCAAGATCTCCTTTCTTTCACATTGATTTTTTTACTCATAATTTTTGAGTAGAAGATCATCTTACATTATTGTCAGACTGTAGTTATACCTGTGAGCCAAGGATTCAGCTAATTGATTTGCCACTGTAATTTTTTATTTGCAGGATATCATGGCTCGATTTACCCACAATGAATGTAAAGAAAGATATAATTCTTGCGATCTGTGGTGAAGAGTTGGTGTTGCTTTGACAGCATCTCACACTAATAGAAGAAAATTGGTCACACGTATGCTTATGAGGTATATTTCAATATGGTCAAGAATGGTCAGTAATTCATAACTGCATATCCTGAATTTGGATCATGGTACCATCACAGAATATTTCTCCAGTTTTAGAGAAACAATGTTTACTGAGGAATTTGGAAACTGGGCAATCCAAACAGTTTCATGATCTGTCCTGTGGTGTATCTACATCCCACTGACAGTCAGATGAATGTACTTGCACACAGTGGCTGAAACAGCTAATAAACATTTCATGGCACTTGATGAAAGGGATTGTATTATTTTAGATTCCTTCCTGATGCTATTCTCACATTGACTTCACTAAAAGCAATGTTTGTTAGTTGAGACAATTGAAAAATTAAAGGTGTTCCTAAAGCAATACAATAAATACCACCAGCCTAGTTATGCTATATTAGCAATTATAATTATTAATAAAATATTTAGGATGCAACATTTCCTTTTGAGCTCTGATTTCTGCAAGCCATCCTATTCTGTGAACCTCAATTTAATTTCATTCCTTACCTTCAGTTGTAAATACATATTTTGTGTTCCCTTTGAGCGTGAGTCAATTTAATAACCTAATCAAAGATCAGAGCTTACTGTATAGAGGGGGTATAATAAATGTGTGCCATTTTCCTAAAGAAGTGTACCAAAGCAGAGTAACACTTCACGACAGGCACTGCTACATTTCATATCTGGACACCATATAAAATAGCAAGACGCCCACTCTCACTAGACAGTGCTGTAAACCAAATGCCAAGCAACAACAATATTTCCTTGCGTCTTCAAAAATGCAAGCTGGCACGCTCTCCTGGGATGTGATTAACAGCTTGTCAGCTGGGGCCACTCGCCAATGACATTAATTCTTTAGTTATTAACCTCTGGTGACATCAGTAGTTCCCACATCTAGGACACAACAGGGCCTGGTAATGGACACAGATGAGGAATGGGCGCTGACTCACACTGCCAGTGGCCACACGGAAACACAGACTTTTGGGTGGGTTTAGCTTCCATGTCAACAGCTAAGCAAAAGCAAAGTTTTCAGGAGCAGTGGGTAGCTTGTGGCTCCAGCAGTCATGCTACGGGGAGATTTTCAGAAATACTCAGGCACCAGCTTCTCTGAAGAATCTACTTATTGCTTGAGGCATTAGAAACAGCTGCAGTCTCCTAATGAGCTGCCCCTTACAGACATTTCTCAGCCTCAAGGAACAGCGTCTCAAAGGCATTGCCTTACTCTGCCATTCCTCTGCCATTATTTTCACTTACCCCCTTCCCTCACAAGCCTTTGCTACCTGCATTTTACTGCTGTCACAGCTCCTTCCTATTTCAGTGGTTACGTGTGGACCATTTTATTTTGTACCTGCCCAGCAGCAGCATTCCCTTCCTGCTCCTATCCTCTGGGCAGGACTCCAATGCAGGGAACGCCTGTTTGCAAATTACCCTCGTGCAAGGAGACAATGATATATGACCTTTCACCGTACTGGGCAAGGTATCGATCAAAGCCATTGATCCCATTTTTTGAGTGATTGCCTCACCCAGAAAGGCAAGAGAAATGAAAAAATCTGACAGTGCCTGCAAAAACCTGTGCCTGTTTAGACATGTAAAAAGCTCCTTTTTTATTTTCTCCTGATCTTTTGGCCAGAACAGGGTTAACAGGTATCATAACATCTCTTATCATAACAGGGATCATAATAGCTGTTAACCATAATACCTGTTAATCATAACACCCACTTACTGCAGAGGTTTAGACTAGATGACCTTTAAAGGTCCCTTCAAACCTAACACATTCTGTGATTCTTTTTTTCTTAAAAAACCCTTCTTTATGCAAATAATTTCTTTGTTTGATTGCTTGATTTGGGTTTGGATAGACAAGAAAGAGACAGTTGTATATCAGGAAAGCCTTTACTAGTGTGAGCAGCCACTGCTGACAGGGCCACCGCTCCACCAGACAGAAAACACTTCGCAGACAAAACAAGAGGACCTGTGAGTAAGTTCTCAGGTTAGGTGTACACATTACATATAATAGTTCTCCATTTGGGAAGAAGCTTTTCTAGTTTTTAAATGAATAACCAGCTTTTATTTCTTTGTGTTATTTTACTGGGACATAGTTTGTGGTTTGTTTCTTTACCATTAACAGACAATTAAGACTGCCTCCTAAGCAGGAAGTGATAAAAACATATGACCAAGTCAGCTTTTAATACTTTCAGACACACAACTGTAGCTTATAGTGTTACCTGAAAAGAAATGTTCCATTAAAATGTTTTTGTTTTTTTCCGAGCTGAGCTGCATAGGTGTACAGACAGTATTATAGCTGCTTAGGTGAGGTTTCTGAAGGACCACACAGGCAAATTTCTGCCAATGACATAGAGAGAGCATGAATAATGAATTTAGCATGCATGCACACTAAAGTGGGGTAATGAAGTTGTTGGTCTTGGCAGCTGCATTCATGTTGAAATGAAAAAATAACTCTGTAGTTTATTCTTATGTTTACAAGGACATGTAGTGATAGGACAAGGGGTAATGGCTTTAAGCTGAAGGAAGTGAGATTTAGTTTAGATATAAGAAGAAATTCTTCCCTGTGAGAGTGGTGAGGCACTGGCACAGGTTTCCCAGAGAAGCTGTGGCTGCCCCCTCCCTGGCAGTGTTCAAGGCCGGGTTGGATGCGGCTTTGGGCAGCCTGGTCTAGTGGAGGGTGTCCCTGCCCATGGCAGAGGGGTTGGCATGAGATGAACTTTAAAGACCCTTCAAACCCCAACCCAAACCATTCTATGATTCTGTGATCTGTAAAGCCAATCAGATCACTGGTATTACCTGGCAGGGAGATGTGCATCAGGACAGTGTGCTGGGAGTATGCAAAAAGTTTAAATAGATATTTTCAAGCAGAGAACACAGCAACTGAGGATATTGTTGAGAAATTTACATGTCAGTTCTGCAAAAAATATGAATGTTAAGAAACTGTTTCCATGTTCCTTTACAAAAAACCAACGCTGATTCTGGGTCAGAGGTTTCCCATACGGGAGATGCTCATTCGCCCAATACACCCTATCTCCCAAAGAATAATTGTTTTCCCTCTCATCCGTAGTGCTTAGTAGCACTTGCTATACTGCTTATGAGACATGCAGCACTTCTCAGTTAACAAATTAAAGATAATACATTTCACTTTTTTTTTTTCCCTTTAAATTTTAATATACACATTTAGGATGGTATAAGAAATCTCTTTGTTAAAGTCAGCAACTCCACTGTCAGCCTTCATAAAACACTTCCCTTATCCCTCCTGGATAACCCTGTACCTTGTTGTTCCCCTTGTTAATACTTCAGATTGCAAACCATTGCTCAGTTACTTGAGAGAAACCAGTCCCTTCTTTGTGTCCAGTCAGCATTTTCCTTTTAGCTTCATTCTTAGGATCCTTCCTCATGATTATTTTTAATTGATAATTGACAAATTAAAGCATTTTAAGGGCTAAAGCATGTCTCACTGGAGTCTCACTTTCTTTTCAATTCTCCACCTTTAGAACCAAACCAAGCAAATCTCCCACTGCTGTCCCGTCCTTTGACTGTTCACATGTCTGCAGGTAAACCATGAACACGCCCAGCCAGGACCATATGGAAATGTTATAACCTATTTTGTCTCCCCTCTCCTGCTATTGCCCCCTTATGCTTGACAAAATAGGCACAACAGAAGTAAACAGCAAGTTAATCAAGCCTCCTTCTTTTAGTAAATGCAGAATCACATTTTACTTATCACCTAGTTACCAAAGTGTTAAATAGAAATTTGGGACTCCTGTGTCCCTGAAATCCCTGATTTTTACCCTTGTTGACAAAACAGAGAAACACAGCACAAAGCACAGTTCAAGCTGAGGCTCCCAAACCAGGACATGTCCCAGATTTCTCATCTCAGAGCTCCAGCTCCAGACCTGGACACATCTGGCCACTTGCAATGCTTAAGCAGCACCAGCAAACCCAACCTGGGGACTTCTTAAAAACTGAGCACACTGGCAACCCGTCCTCCTCAGGGGTGACTGCAAGGCTTCCACTCACCTCTGCCGAAGAAGAAGGTAAGAGATTCCCTGTGTAGGCATCTCCACGGTCAATGAGCTCATCCGGTCACCTCTCGCATCACTGTCAGGGAAATATGCTGGCACCACACACAGAGAAATGAAAGCAAAAGCCTTTCCCTGCTGGACCAATCAAGTCTGACAATTGTCTTGCAGTGGATGCCAGAGAGATTCTGAATATTTTGGCAGAAACGCCAGCTTTTTCTAGGTGAGAATCTGCCTACATAGGATTTATGCAAACACTTCCTCACTTGATCTGTAACCACCCCTTCGCAGCTAAGCAGTTCAGCGGTATCGCCAATGCTTCACATAGTTCTGAGTTTAAAATACTACCACCGCCTAAAATAAGAGGAATTTCAATTGCAGTGCTCTGTGAAATGAAAGAGGTGGAAGCCAGTTTGACAATGTAAGCTAATAGCTGAGATACTGCCTCACTAGCAATTTTGGCACCTGGCCTAGGGAGGAAGTAATGACAGGAAGGGAAGGGACAAAGAGAAAGAAGGAATAAAGGAGGGTGAGAGTGATCCAGTCCACTTAAATAATGACATATATTCCTTATACAGGAAGCTTTATAGTCAGGAGAGACAAGTGATTTTCAAATGCTGCAGATGGCATTCTCATCCATCAGAGGCACCTCCTTCTCTTCATGGACAGTATAAAGGACTTTGGTGTTTTCAGGGGGTGATGCTCACTATTGTGAATTGTCTCTCTTTCTTGGAGAGTACAAAGAGAGAGTGAAAAATATCAGATACCTTTGCTCAGGTGCAGTATGGTCCACCAGATTCTCTTCTGAGAATGGGCACCCACTGGAGCAGACCACACTGCTGAGGGATCACAAAACTTGACTTGGGGAAAGAGGAAGAAGTTGTGTCCCAGAACAGAGTTGCAAGAAAGCACTGGAGGAGACACAGATTTACACCTACTCCAAACAGGCACTTCAGAGCCTGCAATGGTAACAGGATAAGTTATTCAAAACAACCAGTCTACGGGAGTGGTTGGGCAAGTCTGAAATTTTGCGTAATGGCAGTTACAAACAGGACTGTGAGACCAGAAGTATGATGCTCAAGGAAAAAAAAAAAGGAAAAAAAAAGGTCAGGTCAGAGTCCAAGGGTCCCAGGTTGCATCCCATATCTGCCAGCTGAAGCAACAACATTGCCAGCCTCACTGGGAGCAGGTACAACTGTATGACTGAGACAGCTAGTCAGAGAGAGAATATGATGAAAAGAATTCTCTAGAATGTTAAAAACACTTCAGCCTGCAGGTCAGAAATCTAATGAACGATAGTACCCACTGAGCCAGAAAATACTGCCTTGTCTGGTGGCAAGAGTGGGTCATAGGTCTACAAGGTAAGAAAGTCAGGTAAGAAATAAGTGTTTCTGCATCCACACCTGACCTGAAAGCACCAGCATGTGAAAATTGATCCACCATCTAGGTAGGTATAAAAAATGCCTAAACAAAGAATTCCTGAGCCATCTGCATCAGCAAAACATCTTGTGGGGGTGCAGGCACAAACTGCTGAACTAAGCACTGGAGAGTACTGCCTTGAGAATCCCTGAAACATTGTCTCAAATTGAAACAGAAGCTGTGCTCTCAGGCTGAAAGAAGTATTCTGCTGTAGGGCGGTCATACAGGGACAAAGAGAAAGAAGGAATAAAGGAGGATGAGAGTGATCCAGTCCACTTAAATAATGACATATATCCCCTATACAGGGAGCTTTATAGAAAGAGACACATCTAGAAAGACACTAAGGTACAAAACTCATGGTCATTTCTAGGCTACCAAGGCATTACATGAGTATAGTTGAAACAAGAACATTAAAAAAGGTTGAGGTACATGGAAGTATAGGAAAGCCAGCACACTTCAAACCAGGATTTACCTCAGAGTTACACCAAACTTGGCAGCAAGCTATGGAAAACCCAGAATGCCTGGCAGCACTGCTGTTCACTGCAGGGAGACTTGCTTTGTCGTACCGTCAACTCTCCCCTCAGTGCACACAACCCTGAGGAATCAAATGGGAAAGAAGCAAAATATTCCCAGACAAGATCATATTGTAAATGCATCGAGCAACTTTTGTCTGAAGCTGAGGGAAACATTTTTGCCGCAGAACCCAAACTGGCCAATATAAAGAACTGTTAATAACTGCAAAATGTGTCATTCCAAAAGCAAAATAAGAATCATTTGTGGGTTATACTGTCAAGACTGATACATTGAGGGCCAAGATAGCAAACAGGAATCATTTGCAACTGATCTTCAGGATGATGGGGAGGGCAGAGTCCAGCAGTTGTTCCAAATTTATTATGCTCTCATTAGCATGTGACTTCTCATTTCCAATATGCAATTAGAGATGGGACAGGAGGCACTGAAGATCTTTTCTCCAATCTGCAAAGATTGCCAAGCACTATTTGTAGCCAGGTCATTCAATCCTTTGAACAAATGGCTGCAGCTAATACAGCAGGTTGTCCTGCTATTCAGGGCTTTGTGACCAAAGTAACACCCAGGTTTCCTTCTGTGATATCAGGCATGCTGCATTTCCTGTGCACATGTTGTAATCGTACTCAATTGATTGAAACACCATGGATAAATGCTTGACTCTTCCTCAATGGCCGTGGCAGTCTCTCTCTGTTCTTTTCCCTCACATTTTGGGGGGATTCACATCCTAGGAAATACCTATTTATGTAGTGGATGCTGATTAAAAAAGAACGTATATGCACATTCTATATCATGAACATCAGTGTCATGACAAAAAAAAAAACCCAAAACCCCAAACCAAACCAAACCAAACCCAAAACCCTTCCAAATGTAAATTTTGTGACAGCCAGCTGCCCACGGAAACACACTGTACCACTGCAGGCCCGGGTGCCTCTGCAGACCGGAGTAAGCTACACAGTTTGCAGTGACTTCCCCTGCTATCTTTGTCATTACTGGCTCCTCTGGTAATTTCTCTCTGACATTTTTAAAGAAGAATTAATCTCCCTGAGCACCTTCTCTTGTTTTAACAAATGTGGATCTTCAGATTCTGTTTAAGCGACCTACCAGTGCACCATGCAGAAGACAGTTTGATAAGTTCTGTATCATTACCATAATTTGAATCACTGCAGACTAGTGATTTAGTATTTTAATGTATTCCTCTACACACCTACAATCAGAAAAAGCACATTTAGGAATAAAAATTGTTTCAAAGTGCCACCAACTGTTGTTTTTGCAAACTGCAATTCAAAGAATGCATTTTTGAAATGGTTATACTGAAACGTCGCAACATTCCACTTATACAAGCAAGCCTGCGTTACCCTTTTGCTAAGCTAGACCAGCAGCACATCCCATAGCACCATTTCCCTACCGCTCAGTTTCAAAGGCAACATCAGCACAGTATAGATACCAAGTAAAGTACTTTTCTTTTTTTCCAGATTTCTGTGTTTTAGTGGCAAACCGATTTCCAAAACTTTCAAGAAACCTCCAAAACTATCTGTGAGAAGCAAGAGCTAAAAATCTGCTTTGCATTTTAGATATGTCTGTTATTTGTGACGTGAGTTCCTAAGCATTAAGTATGCACTGAAAACACCATGCTCCAGTGCTCTGCTTTCACCTCCTCCAGACTTAATTTTCCCTCTTCTCAAACTTTCCTTTCCTTGGTTCCCTCACCCCTTGCATTTTGATTTCTCCTGAATCAAGCCAGAACCCCCCACAAGAACAGAGTCTTCTAAGATCCACCATCAGGGAGCAAAGGAACAGGATCATAAAGTTTAGCAGGAAGGCAGCGTGGCACTGGCCTGTTGGTGCCATGAACAGGGTAAATAATTTCAGAAGTTTGTCTGCATTGTGCGTTAGTAATAGCGTGTGAGACAGCCTTCCAGGCGACAATGGTTACAACTCCTGGTGAGCTGATCTCCATAAACAGTGACTCTAAATCAGTTCTGTTTG
This sequence comes from Hypotaenidia okinawae, assembly GCA_027925045.1. Lineage (NCBI taxonomy): Eukaryota > Metazoa > Chordata > Aves > Gruiformes > Rallidae > Hypotaenidia > Hypotaenidia okinawae. The sequence continues at coordinate 88,065,772 of BSDF01000003.1, forward strand.
CTTGCTGTTATCATATGAAATGCATCAACTGTTAAATAAATCAATGTGACCCCAAAGATCCCTTGGCTTAACATCTTATTATTTTCTGGCTATAGGCTGATTAGGCATTTAAATAATTTTCCATGATAGCATCTGCATTACTTGAATATGCCAGATTGTGAACACAAACCTTTAGCTTTCTCCACTGTTTTATTTGCCAGCGATAACAATAATTAAAACAACAACAGCCTTCCCTTGCTTTTGTTGATGCCGTTTAGGTTTTTTCCAGAGAGAACAAAGTAGGCATTTTACTGGTTTGAAATGAAACGTGTTCGGCGAGGTCTGTTATTCAGCTATCGACTGGTGGGAGCATTCATTTTGGAGAACAGTAAGTTACCCTAACGTTCTCACTCCAAATTGATCCAACAGAATGAGACCCCCTTTGAAGTCTGAATTCCTGCAGAATTCTTCTTTCACAACGGCAGCTCTGAATCCCCTCCCCGTAGATGCAGCAGGTAGTCAGTGCTGATTGATTTCTGAGAGCGTGGATGGAAGAACAGGGAGAGAAACAACGCAGTGACAGGAGAGGATGCAAAGTTCAGGAACATCGTAGGCATGTGCCAAGGAGACCTTTCATAAAGGCAATAGCATGACTGCAAAAAAGCCAGTGAGAAAAAGGAAGGGAAGATACATCTGGAAGGTGAAACAAGGAAATTGTAGCTCAGAGGAAACTATCAGTGCAACAACTGGAGGAGGGAGGAGTTTTCAACCAAACAGCACACGGTTAAACGGAGGAGATGAAGAAGAGGGTGAAGTTTTGCCCAAACAGCACACGGTTAAACGGTGGAGATGAAGAAGAGGGTGAAGTTTTGCCAAGTTCCTAATCACATGGAAAGAAATCTGCTCAGTTTTCTGTTCTGAGAGGCAAGGGTCCCAAGGCAGCACATAGTGACAAAACATAGACTTCTGAGATGTGTGCCAGTTCTTTTTTCTTAAAAAAGTTCAAAATAGAAACAAATTAATAGTTTGGTTAAGGAGACCACTGACATGTAATGCCCACAGTTTTCCTTATAAGATGAATTCTGATATTTAACATTATCTCAAAGATTTTAAACATTTTTTGACTGTTTCAAATTAACAGAAATACCCAGATCCTCAAAGCTGCCACAGCCTTATTAGTAACTAGCTTTATCACTGAACTTCCTGATATAAGAAAAACAAATCAAAACAAAACACAGTAAGTAATGCCTTTATTGCCACTCGCTGTTTTACAAGTAACCATGTTATTACTTGCTAGATAAATCTCAACTGCTGTGCAATATGACTTCCTATTTTTGACTGGTCTTACAGGAATTCTGAGTGTGTAACATCCGTGATTGCCATTGACACATAAAAGTATTGGAGTAAATAAAAATAAGGCTGGATTTTGCAACCGACATTGCAGAAGCAATGGAGAACAGAATTACAATTGATAAACAAAACAAACTCTTGAGCATTTGCAGAGTAAAATAGCAGGTTTCCATGGCCCACACAAGTGAGGTTCTGCAGTTTTGTTTTCTTTTCCAGTTTAGATCTAGGAAAGTCTAATTATGATTCATTAAATGACTGTTCTGGTGTCAACTTAGGTCACAACAAATAAAGAGTGTAACCTTTTTCTTAATGAGGAGTAAATCTGAATTTTGTAGAGCTGCAGCCAATGACAACTGCCCATATGTAACATCAGTGTATAAAAATATATATCCCTTCAATTTTCCTCATTTCCTAATCGAATGCTTCAGCACTCTTTCTCTACCCTGCTTTCAATATGGATACGTCTCACCATTTAATTAACAGAGCATTGAATAATAATGCTTCCTTTTGTAACAAGTTAACATTACTGCAGTGTGCAATTTGGGTTTGAATCTCATTTACATCAGGATGCTTTATACCATTCTGACAAAAGAGACATTTTTATAAGGAAAATCTAGCGTGTCTTGCGAATACTTACTTGCAGAGGCAACTAGGCTAAGGCAGCCTCCCTGGTTCTTGCTGCAGCAGAGACACACGTGTAGCACCAAATCCCCTACCCTGCCTGGCACAGCCTGTAATGCTTTTAGCAGCACTCATCAGCACAAACCAGCCTCTCCGTGCACATCAATGGCTGAATGTTCCCCCCTTCCCCCCCCGCCAAAAATTCTTCTTACCAGAGATTGTCTTTTATTCTCACTAATGAGAGACCAGGTGGGGTGAACAGGTTTGGGATTTCTCTGAGATTGCCATGCCACAATACTGTATTTGGCATCGTACAGTCACATCACCTGTCAGAGAGGTGGCTATCAGGGAAAAGCATAACTCAGATGCATTAATACAGGCTGATTTCCAAGTGTACCGAGGACTTGAATTCCTGACTTGTCTGCGACAAATGAAGAAATTTCCTTATTCTTTACTTCATGGCTCTGATTGTTACAAACCCAGTTCTACTGAGTGGTTGAGTGTACTTTAAACCCAATATTAATCTCAAACTACAAACCTCTTCATTTAACATTCCTCATGGCTATTTGAGGAGCAAATAAATATCCTTCTGCTTTTCAGAAAAACGCCTCTGCAATTGAACCTCTTATTAAATCTTTAGATCAGTAAGAGCTGTCCTGTCATACAAATATTCTATTAGCATGAAACAAAAGTTAAAAAAGAAGCCACTGAGTGTTCCTGCCAAATGAATATTCTTATGAAGATCATAGGATCCACAGGGTTTCCTTAGAAAAAAACCAATCTTTATTGAATTGTACTGGCTAACTAATGGGAGCTACAGTAATAGTGACATAATTGTAACACTTTGCTAATGTAAAGTTTTGCCTTGATCAGTAATCTAAATAGATTTACTTTAGTCCATCAATTTTGCACATTGTATCCCCCCTCCTTTAACTGCACTCAGACTGGTGAAACGCTGCTGTTTCCCATCCTCTGTTGGGCTCATCCACATTCCTGGCAATCCCTCAAATCTCTTACATCACTAGTCCGATCCCTGTTCTCTCTTAACTCCTGTGGTTTTACAGCAATTTGTTCTGAAAGCCAAACAGCACACTACCAGAATCATTATTTTGTTAGGACACAGTGCCTGACAGTTACATGACAAAGCAGGGTACAAATCCTCCTGGGATTTTAACCCAGATGGTGATTCTCCCCACTCCCACACAGATACAATACTTAACTGGGAAACCTGAATCAAGGCCAAAAAAAAAATAATCTTCATTGTCTTGATACCTAAAGCTGCTTTTCCAAAATTTGGTCATTACAATTTAATAATCCCTTGTGATTATGTCCAGAAGTCCTGGTGAATTAACACAAAGGCACATAGAAATTCTGGCTGGAGAAGGAAGGATCTTCTGGAAGTCATCCAGCCTGACCTCCCCTGAGGAACAGACCCATGCCAACACTGGATCAGGTCAGGGTGAGGTTTTGCCTCGACAATGCAGAAGAGGAAGAGGCGGCTCATCTTTCAAATTAGCCCTTACTTTGCTTTAGTTTACGAAACAGTAGAGCACATCTGCAATTTGCTAGTGAAGAGTTAGGTTACATATCTAGATTTTAAAATAAAATGTAATCTGTTTCTATACTAGTTCTGTTTTGTGTTTCTTCTAGGAGTAAGACAGCTTGAGAGCATCACTATTCCCATGGTAAGCTAAAGAGTTTTCCAAATGTGTTGTAAGAAAGTTCCTGACTGCAGTTTCCCATTACTTCTTATACTAACTGCCATAATCACAATTGATTTTTCCCTTCCTTTCTTATTATTGCCTTTCACATACATATTTATATATATATATATCTCACACATACACATAATATACAGGTATACATATCATAATTACATATGTATCAATATATAAAAGCCTATATATAATGGTATATGTGTATATCATATTAATCTGACATCTATCTATATCTGTATGTATATCTTCCAGTCTTCTTACACTAGCTTCAAGCAATGCAAAGCAAAGGAATCAGAAGAATGGTGTAGGAAGAACTGATGAGACCATGAAATCAAATATCACAAAAAGAAGGAACGGGGATATTAAACAGTTGAAGACAGCAAGTCTGTTTTACCTGTGGAAAGAGGTTAAGAAGGAAGCTTGATTTTGGGCTATTGGATTGCAGGTTACAGAGAACTATCTTGGCAGCAGTCATTTGATGTCAGGTATTCTTTAATTGAACAGACAAAAAACATGCAAGGACCAACTGCTGAGCACTGAAGTCATCCTGGTTCATGTTAAAAAGAAGATGGAAATTTTTATCAGAAGAAGTAATTTACCAGTGGAGTAGCTTAAAAAGGGTTGTGGGAGAATGAGTGGGGATGGGTCAGCACCTCTCTCTTGTGTCAATGAGGATTTGTCTGGTTTTCTTCCAGCTATCTCAGCTGAGCTGATAAAATATATTGCCTGTCTCCTTCCTCCACAGCCTGATTCTCGCTCCAGTGACAAACTCTTGAGTCAGAGTAGGGTTGGTGAAATTCTGTGGCCTGTGGTTATCATAGAAACCCCCAATACTCCCTGGGTCTTTAAAAATCTATTACTTGACCATGGGCTGCAGGAAGCCTCAAATGGGTAGATGTAATTCCCCAGCTTTTAGATTGTTTCTGTATATAGACAGCTCCTATTTCTTAGAACGGGTTGTAAATACACTCAGTGTGCCATTCTATCATCCCTCTACATTAGCATTATATTGCTTTTCCCAGGACTCTTTGCCACTATGATTGTTCACTTCACAACAAATTGCATTTAATGCTTACTTTAGTAATAATGTCTGCATCAATCAATTTTATTATCAAGACAAGAATTCCCTCCTTTAAGAATCATGTTTACTTACATGTTTGATTTCTGTTATATAGTTATGACAACATTTAACTATGGTGGCCTTCTTGTTGTCAGAGTGAAAGAACTTACTAGCAGCCCTTCTACTCTCTCATCTTTGATCGTGGATATATCGGGAAGGATGGTATCACGAGAGTACCTGACAATTTTCTGACTGCTGTGTATGAATTATGGTTATGGATAAATGTTAGAAGTGCTGGTCAAGGACTTTGTCTTTATCCAAACCTCTTCAAGCCTAATTTCCACTAGCCTACTTATGTATGACCTCAAGTATTAGTTCTTATTTTTTCCACATTACTTACATGAGTTCCTAGCAATCTCAACCCACATTGTGCCAAGTTCAGTTTGACTCCAGCCTAAAAAAAATTGTCTGTTAAGATGCTGCCATTATATCAAACTTTTTTCTGCTTACAATTGGTGGATGCTCAAATTCTTTAAAAGGTTTCAAATACTAAAAAAAATACCATCCAGTATGTAAGTAGTGCAGGTGAAATTTAACTGCAAATGTACCTAGTTATATTACTTAAATGATAGCAAAGTATGTGCCTTGTATTGTCAAAATTGGTTTCTATACTTTCACATTTTTGGCTTTCATAGTAACCCACACAAACTTTTCCTACAGAGATACATCCATTTGCAAATCATCTCCATCTGAATATTGTATAATTTGGTGAGGCTTCTGCTTGCATAATCTACTATTGTCAAGATGCAGAGACTTAAATCATCTAAAACAGTTGAATAAATATCCTCAAATTCTTCTATAGCTTTTCTTGCATCTGACTGTTCCCACCAAATGTTCTTTAAATTACAGAAGGTAAAACTGTGCCCATTAAGATTCAAATATATAAAAACGTAGAAACTCCAACAAAAGAGCCCTAGAACCATTTCATCCAGTCCTTTATTTTCAATGACAGATTAGGCATCCTAACTGTGGTGGTTTGACCCTGGTTGGAGGCCAGATGCCCACCAAAGCCGCTCTATCACTCCCCTTTTCAGCTGGACAGGGGAGAAAATATATATTGAGAGGCTTAGGAGTCGAGATAAGAACAGGGAGAGATCATTCCGCAGTCAACGTCACAGGCAAACCAGGCTCACTACAGAATAAAAAAACCCAGAACATCTAATTTATTACACCACAGTACACACACAGAAACCGGAGTTGGGTAATGAGAAGTGCAACCAGATCTTAAAACACCTCCTCCCACCACTCCCTTCTTTGCAAACTTAATTTTATTCATGGTTTCTCTCCCTTCCTCCCTGCTCCAGCTATCACAGGGGCAGATGGGGATGGGAGTTTCGGTCAGTTCCTCAGAAGTTATTTTCCTCCTTAGTGGGAAGGGGGACATTCCTCACACTCTTCCCCTGCTGCACTGTGGGGTCCCACCCACAGAAGACAGTCCTCCACAAACTTCTTCAATGTGAGTTCTTTCCCACAGGGCTTTAGCTCAGCAGGGTGGGTCACTTCTATGGGGTGCAGGGACTGCGCCAACCTGGTCCCTTATGGACTCACAAGTCCCCCCAGCAAACCTGCTCCAGCATGGGCCTCTCTCTCCATGGGCTGCAGGCCCTGCCAGGAGCTTGCTCCAATGCAGGTCACAGTGTCTTCCATATGTCTCCACCTGCTCCAGCATGGGGTCCTCCACAGGCTGCAGGTTGGGTCTCTGCTCCCCATCATCTTCCATGGGCTGCAGGGGGACAACCTGCTCCACCATGGTCTTCTCCATGGGGAGAAGGGGGAATCTTTCTCTCTGGCACCTGGAGCACCTCCTCCTCCCCCTTCTTCACTGACCTTGGTGTCTGCACAGTTTCTTACATCTTCTCACTCCCTTTTCTGGTGGCAAAAAGCCTCTACTTGAATTTTTTTTAGATGTTCTCAAATATGATTTCCAGAGGCACTGTGACCATTGCTGATGGGCTCAGCCTTGGTCAGTGGTAGGTCCAGCCTTGAACTGGCTGATGTTTACTCTTGGGCCTGCAGAGAGCTTCTGGCTGCTTCTTGCAGAAGGCACCCCTGCAGCCCCCCTCCTCCACCAGAACCTGGCCACAGAAAACCACAATAGCATGATTATGGTTAGACTGCCAAGTACTTTTTTCTTCACTTCTCTGGTTTTGTGTATTTAGTAAATGTGATAGGTAATTCAATGGAAACTGCTGATATATCAGTAATAGTCAAAGGGTTTGGAAAGCAGCAGTCTGTCCCTTGTAAATGAAAGCAGAATAGGGTATGCTTAAAATTTCCAAAACAGGCATAAAAGATTCACTCCATGAAGAAAAGGAAGATGTCTAAACATGCTCTAATAACTTTCATGTAACATATCCAAGAAAGGGAGCGCATCCGATCATCAACTCCCAGGTACATCTCTCCTCATACTGTTTCAGCCAGATAATACTAGGCTGTCAACATCTGACTGACCCATGTTTCACTGCTCCTCGGAGGATGATATCTCAGAGGATGTTGTTTACTTAATGGCAATCAGAACAATACTAGCAGAATGCTGGTTTTTGAAAAGTGAATTGCTAAAATCTTACAGCTCTCTTTGAAGACATGAAACTAAAACCTCTTTTTGCAGGAACTGACAAACTGTCCCTGACATAGGAAATGAACACTGCTGAGATCTTACCGCATCAAGATCAAGTAGAAAAGCAACCTGCATTACTGGGTTTGTCACCACTGGTCCAAAGGCCAATGATAGGTCAGCACAGTGGAAGACAAAAGTAAATTAACAACTAATGTTACATATAGTACTAAGCCAGTAAGGTCTGTCTTGCTGAGAGAAGGAACATGAGACTAATGAAAGAGATTTCCTGGAATAAATGCCAGTATTTACACTACTGCTGAAGGAGAGCAGAAGAGGCCTGGCAGGTTGCTGAGAACAGAGACCCTGTCTGCCATGACCAGGTGCCTAAAGTTTTACTTTAAGTGTACCCATTTTAGGCAGAGGTTAGACAGAATCACTCCTTCACTAAAAGGGTTGTCAGTCATTGGAACAGGCTGCCCAGGGAGGTGGCTGAGTCACCATCCCTGGAGGTGTTTAAAAATCCTGTAGGTGTGGTGCTTAAGGACACCATTCAGTGGTGGACTTGGCAGCATCAACAGACTTGAGGATATTAGGGATCTTTTCCAACCTAAATTATTCTATTATTCTATTACTCTAAGATGAAACATCTTGTTATTATAATTGAACTTAAGGTGAGAAATTCTTGTTTGGGGAGACTCTGGAGAACGTAAGCTCTTGGGAGAGATAAGGAACAGATGTGGAAAGGAAAGGGCAATCATGTTCCCAGCTTCCCAAAAACCCTGTCTTTGGGAATATCTCTTCTAGCAGGTTTGTGTTGTTGGGGTTGATTGAGGTTTTTTTCCCTTTTATCTCTACAGCTTGAATTTCAGACCTGCAGTAGAAGTGAACAACACCCTACATTACATTTTGATAGTTTGCTCTTTTACTTTGTTTTTTTTTGGCTAGTTGCATCAAGGAAATAAGGGACAGTTCTTAATTTCTTTTCCAAAAGGGAAAACATTCCAGTTTTCCTCAAACAGAAAGTGAGGAATTTTTACATTTTGTAGTTTCTGAGAGATCTTATTTTGAACTCTCTGCTGCACTGATCATATCAGTTTATATGGTTCAGTCATATCAGTCATCTCTTGCTAAGGGTATGCCTTGTATCATTCCTGGATCACTGAGAGCGATTTTTGAACTGTGCAGAAGAAAAACAACAAAAGAGAAGATGTTGTTAGTAGTTACTATTGATATAAAAACAGTTTATAGCAAGCGGCTCAAAGCCCAGGATCAGGACCCTCAAAGCTATTTTCAAGGCTCTGCAAGCACTCATAGCACAAACATAGTCTCTGTTCTAAAGAATTACAGCCTAAGATTAGTGTTAATAGAAGCACACAGGTGGGAGAACATCCACAAACCAAATAGTACCAGAAAGAATAATAGGTAGCAGTCATAGCTTAATCAACATCCTGACTCTTGCCAAGTGTGTTTTGTAGGCATCACAGCAAAGAAGAATTTTTAGGTAAGATAATGAGGATATTTGTGCCTGTTACAGGAAACTTCTCTCAAGCCTGGGAAGGCATGAAGATGTCTGATTGAAGTCAGATAAGACCCTGGGAGGAGCCAGCATCAGAGGCTAGTGGGAGGCAGTAATTGACCTCAATATGTGATGAGAAGCAGATAAACTACCAAAGGCTTCGAAAGACATGTAAAGAGAACTTGCTTGTTAGTGAAGTATTAGTGGAGGAGTGAGGTAAGGGAAGGGATGTGCAAAGAAGGGATGAAGAGAGAAGGGAGTCATGGCTGCAACAGCAGGCTACAGATATGTGTGGTAGCACTCAGGTAGGTATAGTGCAGCTTCCAAGGCTAGAAAAAACTATCTGAAGCATGGTAGGAACCTTGATGGTAGTTTTAACTGCTCAACCTAAAGCAGAAGCAGCTTGGGAAGTGAGATAACTTCACCCGAGGTTCTTCCAGCAGCTTACATGGGGCTCCGGATTTTTGGGGTATCAAGTACACCATGATTTAGTGCTGTTTTAAACGTGAGAGAGGCTCTGAGTCTTGGAGTCATATGCGAGGGTGTTCTCCCTCCTCCTTCCCAGTGATGGGAGTATAAGCAGGTTGGGGGAATAGAAGGTCAGGCTACTGTGCAGAGGTGTGCCCAGCTGCAGGAGCAAGACATGGAGAAGGCAGCTCAGAAGTGAGGGGAGAAAAAATTCATTACTTGGGTGGAAAGATGGAAAGTCATGAACTAAGTGGATGTGGGGACAGATGTGAGCCAAGACCAAAGAGTTTTAGAGAATGATGGGAAAGCTAAGGAAAACCTGGAGAGGCCTGCAGGCTGACTTTTTTTTTTTCTTTTTTCTCTTTTTATAAAAATAAGACTGCTTGGGTTTGGAAGGCTTGGCTTGCTCTTAAAGAGGTGAACTGTTGCACAATGTGCCTTTGCAGACCTCCTGGAGTCCAGAGTCAGGACAATGAGGACAGTAAGCACTGGGGAAGGGGTGTAACAAATTTTTCTCAAGGAAGGAAAGGAAACCCATGAAATTCACAACTAAAATATAAAGCTATAAAATAAAATTGTCTGATTCTGTTTCCACAAACACAGAAATGATCTTGCAAATGATGGCAAGACCATGTCTAATTTTATTTTTTTTTAAATCTATTAACATTTTAAAGGCTACACCCAGAAGCAAAGAATTTTGACGAAACCTTTATCTGGGTATGTTCTACCTGAGACCTGAATCCTTTAAGACTGGCTTCTTCTGTAATGAAAAATAAAACTTATCTTTCTAAATAGATATCACACCTATGCTTTTCAGTTTAGCATGCCCTTCCCCAGTAGACACATGTTTACACTAGACATGAAGACATACAGTTTTACAGACTTTCCTCAGACCTGTCAGTTAAACAATCTCTGGATAATGAAAAGTTTGTAAAATAATCACAGGCCACATCCTGTGATAGCATTTGCTATCAACTGGGTTGATGCTGATCTGGCTCTGCAGTTTTGCTTGGTTATTTTCTCAAAGTTAGACAGTTCTGGCTCATATTTGGCAGAAACTTAAGTGACACTGTTTTATTTATCTACCTTTTCTGAGCCTGTTGCTTCTCAGAGTCTTTGTTTTCTTCCCAAAAGAGAGAGCTAGACATAGAGTAGTGGTGATGCTAATGGCCTTTGCTAGTTGGATTATTCTTTAGTAGAGTGGTTTTCACACTTTGCAGCATCTAGACCAACAGTTTCTTACTTCAAGACCAGATTATGTTGGATGTAATCAGTTTAAAGAAACTCTCCCTTGTCACCAGAATGAGATCTTCAGCAGAGCACTACCTCGGGAAACGCTACTGAGAGTAACTGCGCATATTTGGATTTCCTCCAAGGACCTCCTGACCTTGCAAAGCTCCAGCATTTGGATGATGCCATAGCCATTTGCTACTGCTGTATTCTTGCTGTCCTACCCACCTGATGAAAGTAAGCCTATGAGATCTTTGTGGCCTTCAAAATTTCTTCCTTTCCTGAATTTCAGCATGTTGTGTGTCTCTCTCTAAGCCTCTTGCTAAGCAGAACAGACAACTAAATTTTGCAGTTAAACCTCATACTGCAGAAGAAACTGTCAACTACTAAAACACTGACATCCTAAAAGGATTCAAATTAATGGATAATGTGTTTTATTAAATTAGCAGCCCAGATCTGCATGCCAGCAAAAGCTCCTAGCTTCTGATTACCTCCGGGAACAAAGAAGACTAGAGCATGCTTATAAATAGTGGCAGTGGGCTTAGCATATGTTACCTTCTTTCCTAGATAAATATTAATTAGCCATGCAGAAGAACCAGATCCTTAGTAGGAAGAAATTGCTGTAGCTCCCCTTAAATCAGTGTTGACATGCCGATTTCACAGGGAAAAGATCTGATTCTTAATTTTCATCAATTTTACTTCTTTGCTGTGATTTACTGCATTGCACAAGTTTCCACCCAGCTTTCTGCATTAGTATCTTGTTCTTTTAAATGTGTACAGGCATTTTGGTTTTTTTTTGTTTTTTTCAAACACAGAATTCAATGTTTCATGTCTGAGAACTTGGTTTGAAATTGACTCTGGATCCTGGAAGGGAATCCTTACAGATTTCATCCTCTAAAGCAGAAAGAAAGCTCTGAACATACTGAAGTGGGTCAAAGCTTTAAACCTGATACAGATCTGTATCTGAAAGTGGAGAATTCATCTTCTGCCAGGTCTGAGCACAGAACATGAGACTTTTTTCATTTGAATCTCCACAGAGTCTAAACACAGGGTTCTTTACCTTCATGGTGAACAGGTGCTCTTCGCTTTTGTTTTTTTTGTTATGTGACAGGCAGGAGTTAAAGGTTATGCCACCGACTTTCACTTCTGGTAGAGAGCTGTACCTTGTGTTGTGCTGTCACAGCTATTTCCTACAGTTCATTCCTCAATGGGTCTGTATGTATTTCATCGCAGAGAGATCCTGGTGGGTTAAAAACCCTTCAGCTGTACAACTGGAGACTGCCTGCATTGTAGGGATGATTCTTCAGTCAGACACTCTGGCAGCCAAACCAGCATTTGCACTGATTCTAGTGTGAATCCAGCAGCCTCAGATGGCAACCAACAAAACCAGGACGCAACGGCCCTTTTCACATAGGCAGTTATTTCTTCTGCTTTGTAATGAAGCAGGAGAATAATGGGCGGTGTGGAAGGAGAGGGGATGGGGCAGGATTGAAGCAGTTTCCTGTGGAGCATCTCCAGGAGCATCATTAAAGAGCAAACCCCTTGTAACTGAATAAGGAATAGTCACCAAGCACAACTGCTGCCTACATGAACTGAAATGTCAGGGTGGGCACAGTGTTTGGAGATGAAATGGTAGAGACAGTGTAGGGAAGGACTGGAGCTTCTTTTTCTTGACATCAGTTGCCTACTTAATGAGTAACTGAATACTCTACAGAGGATATCTGAGTGCACTTTTTAGCCACTGTGCCTGACCAGTGTGAAGAATGAAGAGATAACTCGATTTGGCTTTATTCCCTTGGGTCAGAAAGCTCTGTGTGTATGTGTGCCTGTTGAGCCCATGTGCTTATTTCTCTTTCCAGGTTGTTAAAAGTCAAAATCAAAACCAGACCCAGCTGTTCCTTACAATTAAATTTCAGCAACTCAAGCAGGGAGTTTTTATTTTGACTAGTGACTTAAAAGTGTTGGCATTTAAATGGCCTCAGCTACATTTCAAAGTTAACATTGAGAAACTTCACACATATATTAGCGTTATTTGTCTGTTGGCAAACTCAACAAAATACCAGTGCGTTGATTTACATAGTGAAGGTTATCTTTGCTAACAGAAGGACTCAGAATTTCATTATTTAAAATACGAGGATGAATCTCATCACAGTACAGGAGGCTACAGATGGCGTTACATGCAACTTGCCACCTGAGTCAAGGGCAGAGGTGAACTTGGTATTGCACACAAAGCCCTGTGTTCAAATATGCTTAAGAGATCCAAAACCCAAAACCCACACAACATTATCTGTGCCCAGGACAGATCTGACTGTAGGACGAGGACTTTTCCTTTCCGGTACTTAGGTTTGTTTCTATGTGTCTGTCTTCATTCTCTAATGTATAAGTCATTGGTGACATTTATGCCATACATGGGCAGTTTGTGATGCAATAGACCAGTAATAGGCTCAGTTTTCATAGCAGTTTCTATATTTGGGTATTTTAGTACATCAAAATCTGGATATAAGAAGTATTAACAGTCTTATGCCAGCAGAAAGAAATTAATTTTATGCCTGCCTCTGCAGAGAAGCCAAAAGCTTCAGGAAATAGGATCTCTTCCCATAAGCATCTTTTCAGATCCATTTAGGAGAGGGGAAGGTAAGCAATGAAACGCAAGCTTCAGGGTGACAGTGCAGCAGCGAGATATGATCATTCATGCGATAATACGTGTGATTCACAATATGTTTCTGACTGGCACTCCAGGACTCTCAGACTTGTTGCTGATCTAGGTAGAACCTGGTTCCTGTTTTCATCGATCCTTGGCCCATGGGAACCCAGACATGGCACAGAGCTATGTGCAACCTGGGCAGGCAGAGAGGAAAAGTAGTATTTTAAGACCTGAGCACCTCTTGCTCTGTCACAACCAGCAAGCACAGCCTAAAGATAGCAGCAGTTCCAGTGCCTGGGTGGGGGACGTCTTCTGCACGACCCACCAGCAGTGATGCGCAGCACCAGGCACATGGCGTGGAAACTATTAGGAAGCTGGCTTTATGTTCTTGCTGCAGCTATTCCTAACCCAAGACTGAAGCCCCAGAGCAAAGCATGGGGAATGCTTGCTGAACCTGCCCTGGAGGACCAAGTGATCCTTGTGGGAAGCCAAGTGAAGTCACCACAGTTAGACCTGGGATGCCCTGGGTGGATGTTTTCATGACCACAGGCAGCAGTACTACAGAACTGAGTAAGAAACAAGTTGAGCACAACAGAAGAATACAAACAAGGGAGGAGAAAGTCATCTTCTTGCCAAGACAGAGGGAAGCAATGAATGATGATTACTGATGAATAATAACCCAGAATTAATGGAGAAGGGCAACAGCAAAAGCTACGCACAGAACACAGTTTACAATAAAGGTAAACAATGTTATTAGTAGGGTGGCCAGAACTCACCACCCATTCATATAGCACTTGTCTGCTTTGTACAGCATAGTTGATGGCAGTTGGTTAGGGCTAGAACATTACCCTTGGAGGTTCTATAATTTTATCAGCAAAGCTCTTCCACAAGAGGAAAGCTGTTGCAAAACTGAATGCAGGACTAGGTTTTCCTCTTGTTATTATTGGTGTTTTAAATTTATATCAGTCTCGGGTATGTAGCCCTATTTGGGAAGAATGTTGAGCTACAGAGGCTTGAGGGCAGCTGCACAACTAAATTAAGCCAGAAATGTCGAGCAGAAGTGGAAGCAATAGCACACTGTATTAGAAATCAGGATTATAAAATCTCTGCCCATCAAAAAGGCCATAAGTATGCAGATAGCTCTATATTAGTATTTTTGATGCAGTAAAGCCTAGAGGTTCCAACCAATTACCAGGCTCCACTGAGCACAGGGAGGCACCACAAAATAAAAACATGGAAACATTTCAAACCCTATTCCATGCTCTTTCGGGAAAACAGAAAGTTTTATTGCTATTTTATCTTCTATCCATTCAGTGAATGTAGGCAAACATTGACTACCATGCTTTCATTAATCCAAGACAACCCCCTCCCTACCTCACTTCTTGCGAGAGCCTAACTAAAGAGCAGATCTGGGACTGATTTTACAAAATCTCAGTCACTGTCAGTACCTTTTTGATCTTGGGGGACCTGTGGGTGCTTAAATGCACCCCAAGAGCTGGGCACCGAGCCCGGTACTGAAATAGGAAGGGAAAGGGTTGTCCTTGCAGGGCTTTGGCTTTGCCACACTGCTGTGCAGCCTTGGCTCTCCTGAGTTTAATGCTTCTCTTCCTAGAGTTTCTTCACCCCTCTCGGCCACAATGGATCCTCTCCAGCCTTCTGTCCCTCTCCTTCCTTGATCTGTATCCTCTCAGATGCGCCAGTCCCTCTCATTCAAGGAGGTTTCTCACTCTGACCGTAAACTTCATGTCCGAGGAGGAACAATGCGGTGCCTATCCCTGCGTGGCGCTGAGCACAGCCCGGGACGAACAGGACCACAGGGGAACAGTTTCTCCCATAAGAGGAAAACAGCTGGGAGAAGACCTCTCAGAGGGGAGTGCTGGGGATCTGCAGGGAGCTTAGGCAGGTAGCAGCTCGTGCAGGTGTGCATCAACATGCCTTCAAACTTAAACCCCTGCCTCCCATTAACTGGGTTTCTCTTTGGGAAATATAACCGCGAGCTGGAGCACAGGCATTTCACTGAGCTTGGAATTACCCTGACCCAGCAAAAATCAAGCTCGCACCTCCCTTTATGTGCGAAACTTTCCTGCGGTTGCAGGGAACAAACGCTCCGAGGAGCTGCGGGACCTGGACAAACGTTGTGTGCTCCCGGTGCACCTCCCGCCTCCGCCTCTCGAGCATCGAGGGATGCTGCAGGGCACACCTGGGCTGTTCAGCCGTGGATGTGCGTTTCTGGACACACACGCTCTCAAAAATAACCCAACAAACCAAACCCGAAACAAAAGAAAACAAACAAACAGAAAACACCATCACACACAAAGGACTAAGAAAGTCTGAGCCCAGGAGGCGCTGGATTGCTAAAAGTTTAGGTGTAAAGGAGGCGGTGTGACCCAGTGGGACGTGCAGCCTCCCGCAGCAGCGTGACCGGCCGCGCTGCGGTGCATAGCCACTTGCCCGCCGGGCAGGGCGGGCTGACTCGAGCTTCCCTCCCGCTTCGGCTGCGCTCCTGTCCCGCACCGTCCTGCTCGCTGCAGCCCTTCTCCGCACGCCCGGGCTGCGGAACTGAGAGGCACCTGCAACGCCGGGGTGTCACCAGTCCGGCGCGGCCAGCGGGCCCCGTGGGGTGCCAGGCATCGGCCGGCTCCGCAGCGGGCACGGTGCTAGAACGGACGGGGCCAGGGGAGCCCGCATCCCCCGGCGCTGTGGCACGCCCTTGTCGGGCTGCAGTGGCGGGGCTGCTCTCCATCCGCGCTGCGGAGGGGGCTTGGTCGGAGGACGAGCCCGGGCTCCTCCCGACTCCTGGGGGGGCAGGGGCGGGGGAACAGCGGTAGGGCGGTACGCGGGGCCGGGCCGGGCCAGAACCCCCCACCGTCGGACGGCGGGTGGGAGCGGGAGGGAGGGCCGAGGGAGGCGGCGGCTCCTCCTCCGCGGCCAGGCGAGCAGCCCGCCCGGGAGCGGCACCGGTTGCTCGGTGCCGGCGGAGCCAAGCCGCGCCGCGCCGCCCGCTATATAAGGGGCGGCGGCTGCTCACCGCTCCCTCACACCGGCTCCTGCCCGCGGCTGCCGGCTTTGGGCCGATGCTGGGCCCCGACAGCATGGCCCGCGGCGGGGCGCCATGGGAGGTGGTCTCCCCCTCTGCCTCCTGGGGACCCTCCTCTTCTTCCTCCCGCGGCGGCGGCAAACTTGCTGCGGCGGGCTGCGTGTGAAGGCAGGGCCGCGCCGTCGCGCCCGCAGCTCGGGGGGTGAGGCTGCCGCCCGCGGGCATGCGGCGCCGCCGCTGCGCCCGTCGAGACGCGGTGCGGGGCCGCGAGCAGCGGGGCTGCGCCTAGGGGCGGCCGGGGCGGGAGCCCCATGCCCAGGGCTCGCCGCGCTCCGCGGGGAGGCGGCGGGGCAATGAGCCGGCGGGGCGAGCGGGTACACCTGGCCCCCGTTTTGCCCTGCTCCCTCGCTCGCGGAGAGTGAGGCTCCGCGAAGCCCGCTCGGTGCTCCCGGAAGGGCGGGCGGGCCGGAGGTGGTGCCGGCGCGGGGATGCTGCAGCCCTCCCCCGGCGCCGACGGGGTCCTGCCGGGGTAGCGGCCCCGCCGCGCCGAGCCCCGCCGTCTGCGGGGGCGGCGGCCGTGGAGGGATGGAGCCGGCCGGCCCCTGCCAGGCGCCGCTGCTCCCCGCCAACGACTCTTACCACGGCCGAAACTGCAGCGCCGAGGAAGAGATCTACCAAGATGCCACCCCCCTCTCCTGGAAGATCGTGCTCGCCGTCGTCCTGGCGCTCGTCACCCTGGCCACGGTGCTCTCCAACGCCTTTGTCATCGCCACGGTCTACCAGACGAGGAAGCTCCACACGCCGGCCAACTATCTCATCGCCTCGCTGGCCGTCACCGACCTCCTCGTCTCCATCCTCGTCATGCCCATCAGCACCATGTACACTGTGACCGGCAAGTGGACGCTGGGCCAGATCGTCTGCGATATCTGGCTGTCCTCGGACATCACCTGTTGCACGGCGTCCATCCTGCACCTCTGTGTCATCGCCCTGGACCGCTACTGGGCGATCACCGACGCCGTCGAGTACTCCACGAAACGGACTCCCAAGCGGGCTGCGGGCATGATCGCTCTGGTGTGGGTCTTCTCCATCTGCATCTCCATGCCCCCTTTGTTTTGGCGGCAGGCGAAGGCCGAGGAAGTCTCCCACTGTGTGGTGAACACGGACCACGTCCTCTACACCGTGTACTCCACGGTGGGAGCCTTCTACTTCCCCACTCTGCTGCTGATAGCCCTCTACGGGAGGATCTACGTGGAAGCCAGATCGCGGATTTTGAAGCAGACGCCAAAGAAAGCAGGTAAAAGACTAACACGGGCTCAGTTAATCACAGACTCCCCGGGGTCGTCCTCCTCCGTCACGTCCATAAACTCCAAGGCCCCCGAGGGATCCAGCGAAACGGGCTCTCCCGTGTACATGAACCAGGTGAAGGTGAAGGTCTCGGATGCCCTTCTGGAGAAGAAGAAGCTCACGGCCGCTAGAGAGCGGAAAGCTACAAAGACTTTAGGGATTATTTTAGGAGCCTTCATCGTCTGTTGGCTGCCCTTTTTCATCATCAGCCTGGTGTTGCCTATTTGCAAGGAGGCTTGCTGGTTCCACATGGCCATCTTTGACTTTTTCACGTGGCTTGGATATCTCAACTCCCTCATCAACCCCATCATCTATACTATGTCTAACGAAGACTTCAAACAAGCTTTCCACAAACTCATACGTTTCCGATGCACAAGCTGAAAATGTTGAATGCGATGTGTTCTCCGGGGCTGCCCCCATGCACGCCCGTGCCCGACGCCACAGGTAGGTGCGCTCCCCGCCGCGGCGAGCGGCGATGCTCGGGGCGGGGAGGCCCGGGGGAAGGGGGAGTATTAGGAATGGGGGGAGGAGGTACGACCCCACAATTGGGGGTTTTTTTCTATCCAGTCTCGGCCAGCACCGGCTGCTTTCTAGGGGGTGGGGTGGGGTGGGGTGGGGGCGAACCTCGCGGGCGGGAGACGGGAGGGGAGCGCCGTGCGGGCTCCGTCCCTGCGAGCCGAGCCGTGCTTCGGGACGGCACGGTACTGCCCTGGCTGGCTGTTCAGCCCCTTCGCAAGCAGCGGCGATGCCGCACGCTCCTGACATTTCAGTGCGTGTGTGTCGTTCGTCTCGTCCCGTGTACCTCCTCCCCCCCCCCCCCCCCCCCCCAACTCCCCCCCTCTCCCTTAGCTCGCAGGGAGTGACTCACGGCAATCTGCTCTTAATTCCACGTTTTAAACCAATCTGCCTCCATTTCGTATGATAATGCCCGTATTTAGATCAATTAGTGCTAAACGGCACTTGCTTTCCAACCCGCCTGCTGAGCTCTCCGGGGAGCGGCGGGCCGGGCCGTGTCGTGCCCCTCCCCACCCCCTCACCCCCCGCCGTGGCGGCGGCGTTCCCCGGTGCCGCCTCCCGGCCCCCTCCGGCAGCCGGAGGCATCGCTGGGCAGCCGGGGATGCAGGGAGTCGGATGCAGCCCTGGTGCCAGTATTGGGTTGGTTTGGGGGTTTTTTGGGGGTTGGTTTGGATTTTTTTCGGGTTGTTTTTTTTTTTTTTGGAAGGAAGTAAGGTAGGACAGGCCCCAGATTAAGGCTGATTGTGAAGTTGAGCCTACTTTTTGGCCTCCTTAAGGGCTCCGGCTACTTCTGCTGTGAGCGGAGGCGGCTGGGCGCAGGCATCCTGGGAGGAGAGCTGCCTTTCAGCCACCGCGGAAGCCTCGGCCGGCACCTTTGTGCTCCTCTTCACACGCGGAGGAGCCTCTGACAAAAGTGGCTGCCAGCTAACAGCGAAACCGGGCGCCACGTTCTGCAGAATACCTACTTGCCTTTATTGTGACACTTTTAATAATTCTGCCAATCTCTTGCTTTTTGTCTGCAGAATCAAGTTGCTATTGTAAAGACCCACTGCTTGAAACTTCCCCAAGCCCAGTTGCCAGACTCATGATGCTGCAAAAACGTCAATACATACTGCCACCAAACTGCTCAGCTCTGCATTTCAGTGTAATGACTCTGGCAGAGATGCTGTTCCAATAGTCACGCAGATCAGTTGCAAAAAATAAATAAAGAGGGCAGCCTCGAATCAAGGTCTATAATTCACCTGGACTGAAGAAAAAAGTTTGAGAGTAAACTCTATTTATTTTGCAGGCTTAACTTCTTAATTTGTTCTCCGGCCGGTTGTAGGGGTGTGCACAAGAGCACAGTTGTCTCTGTCTGTGTTGGTAGCGTAGTTGTACTTCTGCACACCTGTAATTTCTTTCTTTCAGTGGAAAGAGTTGCTCGCTTCCTTTACGAGGCCAAGAGGAGACAAAAAAGCAGCACCTAAAATAGGAGCACGGCAGTAAATTCTGTTAACGACTCCTTCGGCTGAACGCGTGTGAGAAGTGACAGTGTGCAAAAGTTAACGTTTGTACTTCAAAACAATAGTAAACGCAAGTGCCGTAGAAACAAGAGTTGTAGACCTGTTCAACTGCACCGCGAGTCTGTAGTCTGTCCTCATAGTTGCCTTTCAAGTAAATAACTTCTTGCTTCTACTCCGTTAACTCAAGAGCAGAAAACAAGAAGCCCAATGACCTCTTCCATAAACCAGCTGGGAATAGAAGTAGCAGTTTGATGTTGTAACCATGTTTTCAATTTTGTGTCAGTTGCACACCCTTACTGCATGTACCACTGCGAAATTTAGAATTCTCTAAGTAATTACATTATTTAGTGTATTTTGTAAAGAAGTGAAGCAGTTTGCTCTTTCGGAAGAGCTTTATCACCTGCAAAATAAATACCCATGAGCCATGAATTAACTGATGTTAGTGAAATTACTCTCCTCCCCACTCCCCCCTATTTTTTTTGTTACTGGTTTTCTGGGGGTTTTGATCAGACCTTAAGACAGGTCTATGCATATTCAGCAGTCAAAGTTAGAATTTCAGGATATGGTCCACCTGCTGTGATAGAGCTGCATTGATTGTTCCTCCTATGTGTAAATGAAAATGAGCATAAACAATAAAACGCTTTACTGTGTTCTCAAGAGTGTCTGGTAGCAATTGTGTGACTGAAAGAAGTACTTATTGGTTTACCTAGCTTCTCAATATTGACTTTTTAGGTAACGCTGATTTGATGAGTCACTCAAGAAAGCAATTAATGAAGGCTGAAATTGCAAGCTTCAATCAGTGGTCAGATTTTTAACAGGCAGCTTGTCTTTCATCCTAACCAGTACTGCTAGGTATAATTCTTACTATTTTCATATAATCCCAGATTAAATTTTTAGGTGTTTTTTCACCAATATTTTATCTTACTCCATTAAAAGCAAACAAAACTTATTTTAGCAGTTGGTGGATACTGCAATTAATGTCCTTTTAAAACTGTAAGTATGTATTCTAGATGAGAGCTGTTACGTAAGATGTTTTTTTCCCCGTTTTTACGATTTTTCTACCTGTTTTTCTTCAGGGAGTCATTGAACTAATATGCATTTGTTTACCTAATTGAATAGTAAAGAAAGAACCTGACCCCCTGTGCCCTCTGAACCTTTATGTTAATTGTAAAGAGAAAGATCTGGTCAGGAGAAGGAATGAAGTCTTGCAAGGTGGAAATTAAACTAGTGGAAAATAAACATTTTCAATAATTTGCAGAAGTCCAGAAGACATGCCTCAAAACCACGTCCCTGTAAAAAAGAGATCTACTATACAATGCTTCTAGAAAGTACCCTATTAAAGACCAGTGAGATTAGAGGAATTTTTTAAAACACTGTCTTATTTGATTGAAGTGCTTATATTCCTTTTAAATTATTATTTTTTTTTGCATACATGGGGTGGTGAAGTCCAGGATGATGGCATCAAATAATGCTTAACCTATTCTTGCTTGTCATTTTTCCGATCTTGTAGAATGAATTTGTTATGCAAAGCTCTCACTAGGCTTCTTATATGTCTAAAATAATGGGAACTGAGACTGTAAAATTAATATCTTAAGCATTTCCGCAGAGACTTGAGTCTTGTCAGTTTTACAGTGTTATGTGACTGAGCATGAGGTTCAAGAGTTGGACTTTTCCTGTCCTCAATGCTGCTGGAGTATACCTTCATCTTCAGCAACTGGCAGCAAATACTCCTGGCTCGCTGTTGTGATGTGAGGATTTAGCTGAGAAACAGCGAAGCTAACTCATTGAGAAATTATCCTTCCAAGTTTATGCCAAGGCTCTGAACTTTCTGCACAAACATTTCAGATAGCCATGCTCACTGTTGGGACAACAGTCTGTGTGAAAGCTGTGCTGAGTGACCTGGGGCCTGAGGAGAGGAAGGTAACTTGAACCCTCCTGAGATACCTGGTAGTTGAAGGCCTTGCACTAGCCAAGCAGCTTCATCTAGTTGAGAAAAACCTTCCTGCAGGGAGATGGGTAGAGTGAGGACATGCATCTGTTCACAGTGAAAGAGATGTAGGGCAAACATCACTCAGTGCTGGAATATATAAATATGTAAAACACTTTCCAAGATTAATGTAGTGTGCTTTAGGACAGGAAGGGTGGCCCATGTGAGCTTTGCTTCTTTGTGACTGGCAGCGTGTGTCCTGGCTGTAGGTAGTTTTTAAAAGCTGCTAGAGTTCAGGAATGCAGTGGTAAAGTCTTGACTCTCTGGAGAGGTATGAGGATGCTGCTCTCCTCTGCTCCCTGGCTGTGCCTGATCACTTCCGCTCTGCCTCTGGAAGGATGGAGCATCTGACCTTTTCAGTAGGAAAGGCTGTCCTTTCCATCCACCCTGTGCTCCTGTGGAAGGAGCTCAGAGGACCCCGTTCTCTTAGCATTATTTATTCACAAGATCCTCTTCATGACCCTGCAGGTAAATGCCAAAGGTGCTTACACCTGTTGCAGCCATTCCTTGCAGAAGCAGCATGCCTCCCTCTTTCATTTGTTTTGCTGGGTTCAAGCACTGTCAAATGACCCTGCTGAGATCAATCTCTGGTGGGTGCTGAGGTTTGAAGTTGATGATGCGTTTGCAGACCCCATGCTTCCCACATTTCATGGCAAGGGACATGTGAACAATAGTGTTGCTGACTGCAAGCGCTGAGAGACACATGACTGCACAAGAGTAGCTGCAGTTATCAGCCGGTTGCAGTCCCATAGCTGTATTGGTTTCCTAGTATTTGTCTTTTCTTTAAGAGGCGTTTCTCTTCCCAGTAGTAAACCACAGCCACCGATTATAAATATTGAGAGGGAGAAACCCCTTGCAACGAGCCTTCATGCCGCTGTGCAGCAGCCTACGAAGTTCTACCTCATCTGTGTCCATAAGAAAAAGCAAATGCCTCGATTAACGTACCAAAGGCTCCATGGGACAAGAGGGATTTCAACTAATTCTCTGGATGTTTATACCATATTCGCTGCCTCAGCGTTTGAGGCAGCTGGTCTGGCCTTCAGCCTCCAACAGGGCCATGTAAAGTAGGGATGCCAATTAATACCCTTATTTGGAGCAGCCGATTTCCACCCTCTGCCCCTGTCTGAAAAAATCTGATCTGCTTTCCATTAGCAGATCCAAAGCCATCCAATGGCTTTCTGATTCACCGTTGTGCTCTCTTGGTCGGAAAGGACTGGGTATTTATTGTCAGAGGTAAGCACTTTTACCTGAAAATCCAGATCGGTCTAACGCTATGCTTTCAGTGAATGAAGTGAGGGAAGAAAAGGAAAAAAGGGATAAAAAAAATAAAGGTATAACTTTGGCGAACAAGGATGGTGATTTGCAGTAGCAAATCAGGCTGATCAGCATGCCTGAAGGCAATTCTGTATTCAAATGGTGAAATCCCATTCAAATTGAAATGTAGCAGAGAGAGAAGAACAGGTTTCTCCACGGAAGAGAGCTTGCAGCAAAGAAAGAGGGCGAGGAAGCCTTCCAAAACCTTCAAGTCTTGACCGAGGGGTAGGGAAAAACCCCTGAGATACTACTCCTGGGTCTCAGGACCTCAGCAGACAGGCGAGGTTTCAGAGAGAAGAACCATACCCAGAGACATATAAGAAAATCACAGGAGTGCATTTATTCAATAAAGTAGATGTTAACTTCTTTTTGTGTGTTGGGAACAGTTTTGTCTTTAGGGGAACCACACACATTTGAGTATAACCATGAAAACCTGTCTACATGAGGACAGAAAGGTCTGTGGTTCATGTTAAAAGGGTTTTTTTATGTATTCCGGCAATTAGTGTACCTAAACCAAAACACAGACACGGTTTAAGTGAAGTCTACAGCAGTGAGCCTGGCTGATGATAATAATGTGCATGAAACATTTAAGACGTATAGAAAAGCAAGCAGAAAATGAAGCTTTTTAATCAATCACATATTAAGCTTGAAAGATGTAATATAATAGACAACTCAATAGGTGAGGTGAAGAGGAGATCCACAGGATATCAAATTTACAATGTAGAGATCAAAATCTCTTACTGAGTCATTTTCAAGAGCTGGAGAAAGAAAATCTTTGCTGCTCTTCTCAGAGATCAAACTCCTTGCAGTCATCCTTATAAAGGAACAAGACTCTTTTATTGTCTTTATACAAATAATACTTTGAAGGCTACAAAGCAGACAGAGTTCATGGCTGCAGGGCTTTCACTGAGTAATCATATGTTCTGTCTTTTAGGCTGAATGGTCATAGAAAAATAGGAAAGACAGGAACAGGGAATGATTATGTAAAATAACCCCTTTTGGTATTTCTTTCCATATTTGGAACCAAGACAAAAACTAGATTAACAAGAAAAAAATGACATCTGGAAAAATTTGGCATTGATGAAGTTACATTAGATTTCAGGAACATGTTGAGGGTAGAATGGGGCGAAAAAAACCATCTCCAGAATTTGGAGAAGTGGAAATGAAATTAGATGTTTTCTTCCATCCAGATACTTCAGGGTCCCACTCTCCTAATATTAGCTTCATAATATCATTTCTAAAAATTTAAATACTCCCAGATATGTTCACTTTAACATTCATTAATACAGCCATACCTGCTTTTAAATTAACACAGATACTTCCCAAGTTCATTCGTTCTTTTTCCTGTAGGTTTCAAATTTCAATTACTTTATGTCATTTTCTACCTGCACACTGTATCTAGGGCATGAATCTCATTTGGATCCACCCCTCTAAAATCCAGTCCCTGAAATGATGAGAAACATTGCTTTCAAAACCAATATCAGGATCAGTATATTTAAGCAAATTAGTGCAAAGGCAGGCAAGGTTCCTGTTTCCCACATACAGAAGAAGGCTGTCCTTCTGTGAACTGTGTTCCTAGACAAATCTGCTGTAGAATTGAAGGACACAGATACAATGTAAGCTGAACCATAAACCAGTGCAGACATACATAACAGCCAGGTGTTTGGGCAGCAGAAGGAAAACACCAGTGCTAAGCTCATATCGTTATGTGTATCTGACCCACAATGGACATCCTAAAAAGTTTGCATTGATTTGAGTCCACAAAGTTTCAAAGGACACATCAAGAAGTGAAGGGTGGAGAGACCTTCAGGAGTAGTTACTAGGTAAGCTGTGGTGAAGGAACCTGCGTGGCCACGAGCTATTTCTCCTTTGGGATTGGGTGACCCTGGCTCAGAGGAACTCCCACACAGTGCAGTCACATTGCTGCAAATTTGGCTACCAGCTATATTCCAGTAGCCTGATAGAGCTGAGGCTGCACAGGTCCAAGCTCCAGGTCCAACCAGCAGTGACCTGAGCATATATGCACAAGCGTGTGGGCAATACATATATGCACATTGCCAGCCCCTCAGATCAGCACAGACAGACACACTCAGTGCTCACACCAGCACAAACAGCACCAATGACCATGTAGTGCTCACCTCTGGCTAATCAGGATGGAGGTCCACTACTGCATATATAGAAGTATATATGTGTGTGCCAGGCAACTATTTATACCTTTTATCCCTTTATCACTCCATCCTGTTGTTTTTTCCTACAGTTCTTGCTCCTGAAATGACCTTGAACCCTTCCTTTCTCCACCTTTGGTTCCTCCACTAAATATCCCACTGTGGTCATGTGTTATCCCCATATGTTCTTCCCTTGCATCTCACAATGCATTCCATACTCCTGGGCAGTAATTCCCCTCAGTCCTAAAGGTGATCCCATTGACTGATAGTGATGTGTTTCATTCCTGGATGCTGGGGCTGAATCTCCCCTGGGACAGCTCCGGGAAGGGTCCAGACAAGGCTGTATCTTTCTCTGAGTCATTAATTTGTGTCTCCTGCAACTCTCTGACATAGTGCCCCGGCTCTCTTCTTGGCTTGTGGAGGTGGGCCATTGATGGCCCTTTGGCCCCTCCATGCTGGGCCTGGAAGGAGCTAAGGGAGAGTATTACTCAGCTTCTCCCACCTGACACTGTCTCTCTGTGCTCCTTTCTGAGTGCATGGATGAGCTTTTTAACATGTAACTTAATGTTTTCTCTCCTTCAGAAAAAAAATGTGAAGGGAAATAGCTGGCTGCCACTGTTCCAGATATCATAAGATTTAAGTGTCTAATATAGGTTGAACTAATTAGGATGTCAGAAACTACCAACAAAAATAGAGCAAGAGCACAAAAAGAAAGCTGTTGTGAAGTCTTCATGCTGAATGTATAGACACCAAAAGAGTGATTATTTAGATTGCCACTAAACAATCTTCAACAGCTCACAAACAACTTGTTTCAGAGTTATTCTCTGTTTTGGGGCCTTGGAGAAGCCTTTGTGTGTTAGGTCAGAGCTAGATCTTGCATAACCCAATTTTAGCTCTTATGTATCAGACGGTTAGATGTGGAGTGCCTTTGTGCAAGCTTTCTGTGCTTTAGTGAATTCCAGAATAACAGAAGAGATAATTGAAAGAGTCGTCATGACAAGTTAATCAGTCTCTTTCATTTGAATACTTGTGCATTGGCTAAAATTTTAGTTATCTACCATTAGTACCTCTTGAGATTGCCAGTAAGGCACTGGACAAGCGTTGGAACCTGGGCAATGTCCTCATACAAATATCCTCTCAATAGTATGTTTACATACAACAAAAGCATGAGACCAATAACTTAGCTTTTTTCAAGAGTAAGAGGTGATCTTTGAAGTGTGTGATTTGGGGCCTCACAGGAACCTTGGTGAGAGACACTGTCCTCCTCTTGGGAGGCAGCCAAGTCCCACAGATGTGTATGAGACTTACGCTCTTCAACATTTTCACTAGAGAGGTTGGAAAATCAGTGAGTGATGCTGAGAAGGGCCAAATAATGTAACAGGGGAAAAAGAACCCTGCCTATGAATGCACAATGAAATCACAAAAAAGCTTTTAAGACACACTGGAGACGCTGTTCTGTGAAAACAACTGCAGTCAAAGGGGCCAACAAAGGATTGCATATAGAAAACAAGGCAGCAGTCTTGTTTCACCTTTTAAGTTCCTGTGCCACGTATCCCACATACCATGACAAAGTCAAACTTAGCTCAGAAATTATATAGTAGAGTAAGAAAACTTTCAGGACAGCAAAGTCTATCATCAAGGTATGTCCGATGGACACGAGCAATCCTTCACTTTTCAGTCTCACTGAAAACTGAGACGGTGCTCAAGGCTTCTTCTTCTTTGCACCAGGCAAGAACAACTCAGCAACAAGGGAAGGGAAAGCAGGCACATTGAGAGTACAACCATTTTCCCAGGAGACAAAGCATTTTTAAATGCAGTTCTGCTCAATCTGATTCCAGTGTGCCTGAAAAATCCCAAAGATGCATTTCTGACATTTTTCTTGTGTCTAGTTGTGCTGAGGAATGCTGATTCCACATCCCAGCCTGCCCTGCTTGGCGGAGAGGAATTAAGACCCTTGGCTGTTTTGCCAGTTTACCTGCCATGGATAGGTGTCAAGTTGCAGCTGAAAATGGATGCTGAATGGTACAATAAAAACTGCATTGAAAGGAAGCGTCACGTTGGGTCTTTCAGAGCAGTGGGCATCCAATGAATGAGATTTGTGGAGCTGGTAGACAGCTTTGAAAATCTGGGCTCCAGTTCCTGATGCTCTGGGTTAATAAGTGGGTCTCTACACATACAGAAGAACTGAATATTTGAAATAATAACCCTGCAATTTCCCAGAACTAGGGACTCCAGGGTGTTCTATGGAAAGAAGGCTCATTCACACTTCTCTTTATTCTTCCTCATCTATACACAATTAGAGGGCATTACCTTTCATTTATGAAGGAAGAATTTTATCTCTTCTGTCTTTAATTAAATCACAGACCTTCTCATCAGCTCCTAAGTTGGCACTGCTATAGCTCAGCTCCCACAGAAAACTGTTGGATGTCAACATCCTGTGGGAAACTCCTGCCCAACTAGCATTTTAAACTGCAGCGCTTATTTCAATTAAATGAAAGTTAGTAGTAGTGTGAGTTTCACATTTTACTATAGGAACAGAGAATTGATTTCTGTCAGAATGACGAGTTTCAGTCGCACTTCAGTTACAGTACACAAAATATTCTGAGTTTTGTCAGCTGATATAATTGAGTTCCTTTAATCAGGCTTAGGGTAAGATCCTAAAGGGATTCCGCCAAGAATTTTCCCAAGCCGCATGGTTACTAGTTCATTTAACAGAAGGAAGTTCTTCACATTCTTTCAAATTCCTTTATATAGGGGGTTTTTGCCTGAGTAAAGTATGGGATTAAATCCTTGAATTAGCTAGAGAAAATACTCCTGCTTAAAGGATAAGAATTTGGACCCATCGTTAAAAGACAGTAGAAAGAACAACGCAGTGTTTCCTATTGCATTTAATCAAGCAGCTATTCCTAAGCAGAGGAGCAACACTGGAGTTTCTATAGCTGCGAATTAATGTTCTAAGAAAAAAAGCGGAGATTCTCAATACTTTTAAAGTAATCCTATGTTCTCCTAAACTGTTTTGAAAAGTTTTCAAACCCATATTTTTCAAATCTAAGCTTTGTGTCCTTCCCTTTTTGAATGTCTTATGTATTCCTACAAAACTGACTTACAAACCGGAAAAATCATGAGAAAGGAGTATCAAAAAGGAGCATCAATACCAGCGAGGAAAATGATATATTCTTTAAAAGATTGCCTGAATGTGGCAGTAGCTCTTTATCTGAGGGATATGCATTTGTCAACGGGAACACTTCTGAGTCCCGTGGAAAACTTTCAGGGCTAAAAGATTCATTTAGCTCAAGACTTCACATTTTCTGATCACTAGATTAGTAAGGAACAGTTTTTGGTACCGATACTCAGTTCAGGTTGGTAAGTATTGATTTCCTTTAATATCTGAGATTACAGCAGTTTTACTTGCATGTAATGCATAAAAGGTGGCTGGAGGCAGTGGGGGCGATACCATTCCCTTTGACTGAGGGAGTATGACTGCCAGCAGACACTGATATCACAGCTGTAAATTGGTCAGCTCTCTGGCCAGAAATCTGTAGAACTTCAGGAGTAAACTCCACGTCAATCAGCTGTGCTTGGTGTGGTGGTTTAACCCATGCCAGATGCAAAGTGTCCACTAAAGCTGCTCTATCAATCCCCTTCCCAGTTACACAGGGGAGAAAATATTTAACAAAAAGTTCGTGGGTCGAGATAAGGACAGGAAGAGGTCATCCAGCAATTAACATAATGGGCAAAACAGAATCAACACAAAATAAAATGCATCAAATATATTACCCAATGAAAACAGTAGGATAATGAGAAATAAAATCAAATCTTAAAACACCTCCCCCTGACCCTTCCCTTCTTCCTGGCCTAAACTTTATTTGCAATTTCTCTACCTCCTCCCCTCAAGCAGCACAGAGGGATGGGGAATAAGGATTGTGCTCATTTCATCATACCTTGTCTCTGCTGCTCCTCCTCTTCCTCAGGAGAAGATCCCTCACTGTTCCCTCCCATGGGAGACAGTCCTCCATGAACTTCTCCAAAGTGAATCCTTCCCACAAGGGCTTCAGTTCTTCCCCACTTGCCTCAACGTGGGTCCTTTCCATGGAGTGCAGACCTTCAGGCCCAGACTGCTCCAGCCTGGTCTCCCATGGAGTCACAAGTCCTCCCAGCAAACCTGCTCCAGCATGGGCCTCTCTCTCCACAGGCTGCAGGTCCTGTGAGGAGCTTGCTCCTACACAGGTCACAGTATCTTCCATATGTCTCCACCCACTCCAGCATGGGGTTCTCCACAGGCTAGAGGTGGGATCTCTGCTCCCCATCGTCTTCCAAAGGCTGCAGAAGTACAACCTGCTTCACCATGGTCTTTTCCACAGGCTGCAGGGGGCTCTCTCTTGGACGCCTGGAGTGTGTGTACTCCACCCTTCTTCACTGACCTTGGTGTCTGCACAGTTTATTACATCTTCTCCTTTCTCTAGTGGCAACAAATGTCTGTGTTTTTTTTCTCCTAAATGTGATTTCCAGAGGCGCTGTGACCATCACTGATGGGCTTGGCCTTGGTCAACAGGTACAGCCTTGAGCCCAGCTGGTATTTACTCTGTCAGGCCTAGGGAAAGCTTCTAGCTGCTTCTTGCAGAAGCCACCAAGTGACCAAGTACCATTTCCTGAGAAAGAGTCACAGGGATTTGGAAAAGACTTGGTGAGTAGCCCAGGAATAAGGATGATAAAGAAAAATGCTTTTTCCTTCATTTAGTCAGCATCTGTCAGAGGCTGACCAGAATGCCTGTCTGGATGACAGCTTGAGTTTACTACCAGCCATGTATTTGAATGTTTGGAGACTTATTTCATGATGTTTTGATCAAAAGAAACAATAGATAAATCAATATATTTTTATTTGCCTGACCTCTGTGAGCAGCTTAACAGCCCATTTTCCCATCCTCACTGCAGATAAGACGTTTCATGAATTTGATCTTTCCTTGAAATGCTGAAATTCTGTGCAAGGTAATCTCTCAAAATAATTGCTGAAACTTCCTGCCCCAGAGATAATAATTTTTCTTCTGCTCCCCATGTTTCCCCCTCTTCACCTTCACAAGGAGACCCAAGGCTTCACTAGCCCAGTTGTTGGAGACCCCAGGCTTCATTAGCCCCAGTGGTTGCCCCAGATGTATTTTGCAGTGCTCCTTCCCTGCACCAAGTCCCCATCACCCACCACAGCATCCATCTTATGGGCACTGACCCATGCCTTGGATGCTCTGGGTCCCAGTAGCAGTGTGCTGCCCAAGAGGGACAATCAAGTGGATACGGGAGCAGAAGAAAGTTTGGGTTGTTTTTGACCTGCTAAGTGTCTTTGAGTGCCTTTGTGTCTTAGGTCCCCTCTGTTAAGGAAGACAATGATACCAATCTTCTTCCTTTGGGGAAATAAGCATTATC
Source organism: Hypotaenidia okinawae (assembly GCA_027925045.1). NCBI lineage: Eukaryota > Metazoa > Chordata > Aves > Gruiformes > Rallidae > Hypotaenidia > Hypotaenidia okinawae. Next base: position 88,096,255 of record BSDF01000003.1, read on the forward strand.
ATCATCCTGTATTTTTCAGAACATGTTTGTCAGTCCTAGGAGAGCCAGTATCCAAGGGAGTAGGAATTTATCAAAGTACTCACATGATTTGGCCCTTGGTATTTCAGAAACAAAAGCAGTGACAGTTGCAGCCTTCCACCCCATCCACAATTGCAGAAAACATGAAACAGGATGACAGACAGGATTTTTAATCCTTTGGTGTTTTGGAGATACTGTTGTTTTCTGGCCTGTTGCAGGCCAGACCTAAAGGCTCAGAACCCACAGTGCTCTTTTCAATTCCTGCCACATCCCTCTTCTGTGTAGCTCAGAGTGTATTCTCTGCCATGAGCTACCTCTTTCTTTTATTTCAGGATACAATGCAAAATGATGCTGAGAGCAGCTGGTGATTTCCCTACAGTCTGTCAGAGAAACAGCACAATACAGGTGTTACCAGAACCCATACCTGTGCAGTAATCTGGATCTTTATGGCACAAAGTGGTGGAAAGTTCAGGCCTGTTTCATTATCAGACAGAGCAGTCCACTGGTCCTCTAGCTTGCAACTCCATAGCACTGCCTTCAGTGCCACTTTTTATCTCAGAGCTCCCAGGGTCTGTGCACACTCCCCTCTACCTTGCTGTATGCTACAGAGCTTTCTTAAATATGTGTTCTCCTATCAGCCCCCAAATCATTCCTAAGGTGTCTCAGGATACTGATTTTGAGGAATGTTAAATCTCAGAGGATAAAATATGTTCCCATTAAAGAGTTACCTTTAAGACCCTTTTTAGTCAAGTTAAAATAAACAGAAGTATTTTTATGCATATGTTAACATTAACCAACAGTGTGTAAGAAGCTTTAAAAAAATGCATGTGTGGAGAAGGACATAGCCTCACACTTACTGGTCACTTTGATTAAAACTCTGCCTTACTGTGCATGTTTCAGCCAGGACACTCACACCTACCCTTGCTGAGGGCTGGGATCCATCTGCCTTTTGTCCAACTCCAGAAGTGTCAGGTCCCATTTTCTCCTTGTATTCCAGACATGGATCTGGACTTTGCAGTCCAGATCTTTGGAGTTAGATAAGTGCCTATCATTCCCAGCAGTTTCTTTACCCCCAACTCAGCTAGGAAAGAGTCCTGACTCCCTTATTCCTTCCTGGAAAAAACTGTTAATCTGTCCCCTTTAGCTTTGGAAATGTTATTCTCTTTTGGGGGTTGAGCTGGTGTTGCTCTCCCCTTCGTCTAGGCAGTAAGTAAAGACAGTTCACTGGGATTTCTGTGCTTGACTAAACCATTAGTGAATCATGAATCCACTGAAAGTATTTCTATTCAGTAGGGTAATCTAGAGAAGGAAGCCTTTTTAATCCACTGACCTTTATTTTTCATATATATATATATATACGTTAACCATCATACTCCATACAGCCCTACAAATACAACTTGATATGGTAGAATAAAATGCATGCCACCAAAAGCATGCATTGGGATCTGCACTACTCAAGTTGTTGCCTATAGTTTTATTCACTCAGAATACACTAGTAGATCCAAAAAAGAAATAGCTTCTACAAGATTTTATTGCTTTACATATGTGTTTTAAGATGGTTGTTAAAGAGGCAGGCTGAATGTGCTAATTGAAAGATACAGTGTCAATCTCTGTCATGGAAGCTTTGGGAGAAGAGGTCGGGACAGAGTGCAATAATTCCTAGTTCCTCAGTACCATGTGACATCACTTACAAGCAAAGAGAAGGAAATCTTTCTCGCAGAGGTGAGACATTCTGCTTTGAGATGAGTCAGAAAGGGGTGCTTAGTCTTTGTCCTGTGTTCCTCCATGCCCAGGCAGGTGTGAGTGTGGGGAAGGAAGGCCTGTGGCAGACTCAAGAGCTGTCATGACAAAATCATCCATCTGAATTTAGTAACAGCAGCTAAGTTTCCAACTAAATCTAAGAGAAAATGAGGTACAGCCTAGCTGCTGTTGAATTCAGTTGGGAAGAGCACGTATTGTTAAGTGTAATCTTAATTATGCCATGGCCATTTTATCCTTTGTAACTATTTCATGACCAAAATCCCATGTTTCTTAAGTAACTTTCTTTTAATCTGTAATCCTGTCCAGCAATAGATCTTGCTAGTTGTCTGACATATAGCATAGCATTCCTTATCCCAGCTTGCTACAAATCTTAAAGCTGTGGCACTGGCCACCTTGAAAAGTTGCTGAGTTATCCAGTACATTATGTTTCTCTAATCTAAAGAGCAGTAGGATAAATGCCCATGGATGTTATGTGGCAGTTTATCATGAGATTAAGGAGAGGAAGAAATGTCTTCTTGGGTCCAGTGATGACTAGTGAAATTCTCTGACTGGCAGTAAAAAGCTGGGAGTATGACTAGTGGGTTCCTTAATGGCTTTTAACTGAGATCAGATGTGACAGTAACCTGTAAGTTCAGGGTAATAGTGCACTTTGGGTTAACTGTGCACTAAACTCATTTTTGAGGAAGATTCTAAGAGTCATGATGTCACCTTTGATCTCTATATGTCTTATTTCTCTCTGACACTTTATTTATGACTGCAAAATTTTTTGATGTGTCCAGTCTGCTTCAGCACATTATCACTGAGATTAGCCCAGCTGGGCACCAAATTTCAAGTGGAAATTTTTAAGGGCCACAGTAGTATAATGTCAAAGGTCCATCCATTAAAACGTTGTTAATCTGGTGTGCCAGTTTTTGCAGTCATTAGTGATAACAGAATCCTATGCCAGAATGATATTTAGATCCCCCTGACTGCACAACCTGCACAGCCACGTACCTGTTGTCAGTTGGGTGCACAGTGTGAATTCTTGGGAAGTGAACATCGTGCCACAAAAGGAAGCCAAAAGGGCTTTTCCTTCTCACTGGTAGAAGAGCAGTAACAGTCTGTGCAGAGTAAGAAAGTTGAAAAAAATAAAAAAGAAGGTATTTTCTATCTCGTGCTAAAGAAAAGAGAATAAATGACAGCTTAAAGAATCATTCAGGATGTTATCTGAAAATAATTCCTTGGACAGCAACATATTGCAGCCAGACTACAGGCACACATCAAAACCAAAAGAGGAAATATTTTTACCAGTGAGTAAAATACCTTCTTTTGGAATTCATTGATAGTACTCAGATTTTGCTAGATGCTACACCCCCTTCAAAAACTATGATAGAAGATCTGTGGAAGATAAAAAAATCTATAGTGAAGAACTCATGTTCTAGAAGAGCATGATCCAGACAGGAGAGGGTGACAACATTTGCTTGAATGTACTTCTGCCCATGAATCAAACACTGAGTAGGTGAAGCAACAGATGGCTTATACAATTTTGGTTGGGGTTTTTTTTTTTAGTATCAATGCTAGTTTACTTTTTTCTGATCTCTCTTTGATTTCACTTAGCCCTGCCCAGTCCTTTCTTTCTGTCTTTGTACAGTCCTTAAATTAAATTTTCCCTTACTTTTATTTAAAATTATGCCTAGTAATAAAATAATTCTCTCTCAGTTGAGCTCTCACTTTTCTCATTTTTTCCATCTAATATAAGATTATTTTAACTTTTTGTCTCCTGTTTGCATTCACTGTTTGGTTTTGTAATGATCACCTAGAGAAACGCCTACTCCCCCTGAGTCAATGGATGGCTTGATTTGTGTCATGGGAAAGGTGACATGTGCTTAAACTAGAGAAAATACTGAAAACAGCTAGCTGGTGGAGACAAATAGAATTCTGATGACTGGGATGAATTTGTCCCAATGAAGGCAAGAAAGAAGGGGAGGCTTAAAGTGCGGGACAATCTGATGATTTTTGGCTCTGGGAAAGGTCTAGACCTCTATGACCCAAGGAGTTGAATGTGATAGCTATTATGTGCCATGTAATAGAAAATGGCAGTAGAAGATTTGCCACTGCCAGGAAGACCTGATTCTAGCAGAAAGGCTACCTCTTCTTGCACAGTTTTCTAGGGGTGCAGATTTTCGCCTTAAACCAAGTTTTAAATATATAAACCTCTTGTAGTCCTGTTGAGGTGAATAGTGAAACTTTCACTTATTTACACGGCACAAAGCAGGCTCCTCAGGTAAGAATAAGTCTGATTCTTCTTTAGCCAACAACAAGGACGTATGTATCACACCAGCAAATATCAGGAATATATGGGGGGTGGTTTGATCTTTTTTTTTTAGATTAGATTGGCAAATCTATACTATGGCTGGCCTACAGAAGCATTTGTACCATGTATTAATAATCCTCACCACAGCTTTTGGCTAGGGCAGTCTGATACCATATGGGTTGTAGTAGAGGTGGAAATGATGGTTCCAGACCTCAGCCTGCGGAAAAGTCCAAGCAAGGAAGGTTCTGGTGTTCAGTTGCTAGCTATCTGTCAGATATTGCTGGATGTTTGAAATTGATATATCTAGGTAGGGTGTGTGTGGAGGAAATCTGAACTAAGGCTGTTTACTTGAACGTGGCCTTTGAGTGTGAAAATATGGCAAACAAGGGAGGATAGATCAATCACAAAGCCTTGAAAGCATTCTGAGTAGTTTATGTTTGTTGTTACAGAATACAAGAAGAATGGCACAGTCAAAACAATGAGCTAAGAAAACTAACTTTGCAGCTGACAGGCTAGAAGCAATGCAAGATGGTATTTGTCAAAGCCAGAGAAAAGAATATTGTGGGAAGCGAGTAATGAGATAGTGAGCGATGTGGTTATAAGTTTCAGCTATGAAGAAGTGTTATGTGGAGAGAATTGGAAGCTAGACAAGGATAAGGAGGTCACATCTAAGATGATTCCTGATCATAAGTTGTTGTGGCATTTCCCACAGTGGTAAAGCTAAAGGTAATGGGAAGAAAGACAGGATTTTTCTTTGGACATGTTGTACTTAAGCTTAAAGTCTGAAGTCACAGAACTAAGAGGAAACGTCAGTGCAACAGACTATTAATTTATTTTGAGTTAAATGAGAGATATCTATGGATGGGCAATGAATCTGTTTAGGGTAGATGATTTTTTTATTTACCAATATGGCTTATTTACAGGCAAAAAGACTGCAAAGTTTGTGCTGAGTGCTGGGTCATGGAGATGTATGAGTGGCTCCAGAGATCCACTACAGGAGGGAGGAGTCTAACTGGGAGAAGGTCAAGTTACAGACACCAACTGAGGATACTTCTGCTGCTGCTGAGAAGACAATAGCAGGATGGGTTAAATACTAGTTTTGCCATTTGACTAAGAAAATTATTAGAGGCTGTCATGTGAGGATTTTGAGGGAAGCATAAAAAGAATGCATTAAGCTGTTGGGAAGAGGAATCTCAATTAGATACAGCAGACAGAATTGAAAGAAGGACAACTAGTAATGAAAATGTTGGAGTAAACAGTAAGTTTCAGTAAAATGGAAGAGACTGAAACATAGAGGTAACAGCACCATTCCTTTTTCTGTCCTGTCACTTTTGTGCAGATGCTTGTTTGGCAAATGTTTCTTTTTTATGCATGTATGTCTCTTAAACAGAGATCTCAGGTAGCTCCCTAATACACCTAATAGTAAGGCTACTGAAAATCTCTTTAATTTCTTAAGAAACTGTCTACCTTACATCCATACTTTGGTATCGGCAACGACAGCCTGGTGGTCTATTCTGCACTGACAAGCTTACTCCTTTAGCTCCCTGTCAGAGAAAGGTCAGCAGTATCGGCAAGGCCTCTCTGCTCCATGGGGCTACGTGCAAGGGCTGCAAACTGGCCATACTTCCCTTGCTCCCTGACAGTGCCCCTACCTCTCCTTGGCAAAGAGCCCGAGGTTTTGCTGAGGGCCAGCGTGCAGAAAGGCGGCAGCTTATGTGGGACAAAGAATCCTATGGGGATGGGAACAGCACATTCAATCCTCTTGTTTGTGACCTTCAACACAGGGTCAAAGGCCTGTTCATTCTGCTTCCTCAGTGAGATCAGATTGGTAGAGAAGCTGTCTGAAACCCAACTGATTGCCCATTCAGAAAGTTCAGTGATAGGAAAGTTGCAATACCTTTTTCTTTTTTTTGGATTGAAGGCATGAAAGAATGAAATGCTTCTCTGTCCTGAGAGGAGTCCTAGCTCAGCTTTTTATTTTACCCCTTTTTTTTTTTTTTTTAATTTTTTTTTGTGTGTGAAACCCTTAGAAGTAATCGCCACAGCTACAGGGATCTATAGCTTGTAGGCTGAACAGCACTAGCTTGACCAAAATAGGTGGTGTTCCTCTTGCAGCTCCTGCCTGTTATGCTTTCTCTTTGGGGATGACATGCATTGCCTGCCAACTGCATCTACTGCGGCTGGCAGCACAAACCTACAGCATGATCACCTGGACCACAGCATCAGGGGACTGAAGAGAAGTGAAAAGGGCATCCATCCCATGCTGCCTATTCCTGGAAAGTCCCCGTGGAGGACTGCAACCCTGACTGTTGTTTTGTCTGACTGTTCACCAGGGGAAAGTGGGATTCCTTATGCACCCTGTTCAGCACAATTTCTAAACACAATCTGGCATCCCATCTGACATCCAAATGTGCTGCCAGTGCAAAAGGAGGAGCAATGAAGTGAATTGGAAACTGGACATCAACTCCATATGCTATGTTAACTCTGACCCAAGCTGAACCACAAAGAGCAACTGGCATCCTAATTCAATCTGCTCCCCTTTAATAACCATCTCTCCACATCTTCACAGAATTGTGTCTATAAAGATATAAACGTACCTATCCTGTTTCTGATTTTAATTAACAGGAACTTTTCTTCTGTCTGTCCCACTGAAACAAACATACTTTATAGTTTATGTGTTTAAAACATCATTAACAAAGAGAGCAGAGCTAAAAAATGGATTTAGAGGGATTAACATAGTGGTTTTGAGGAGCCTACCTTTCAGACCGGATGTTTTCCACATACAGATTTTGAATTACTACATTGTCTGGTCCTATGCATGCTTCTAGCCCTCAGATCGTGTATTTTTGGATCTAGACACAAGATTTTTAGGGTTTGGTTTTTTTGGGGGGTTGGGGTTTGGTTTGGGTTTGGTTTTTTTTTTTTCTTGTTGTTGTTTAACTGTGATTTTTAATTTAAACAGGAATCTGTGAGGAGGCTATGACATGTGTCAGAGCACTCAATGAGACATTTCTCTTGGGGATCTTTTTTGAAGCACTGTAGGAAGCACTGCCCTCAGGTAAAGTTGAGTCTCCTAAAGTCAGGATGCCACAACAGATGATGTGAGTGACTATTTCAGCAGAAAGCCATCTGGGTCAGTTTAAATCACCAAGAAGGTTATTCTTAAGCTAATTCTGTAGGAGGACACCTGCCCAGGCCCTAGGGGTATGTGCTTAGGCTCATTTTTAATTTAAATTGTTTTGAAGGAGAGCTAATCAGAATCTGAAAACATTTGACGGTGATTAAATTTAGAATTCATGGATAATTAGCCCGGAGAGAAAAAAAAGCTAGCTATCTGCAGATGCTGAATTCAGCATGTGTCAGGAGAGCTTCAAAAGCACACCCTTCCTGTAGTCTTCAGAGATGCTTTTCTGGGGTTGTCATGGAGTGTTTTGGAAAGACAGTGCCTGAGCACAAAGTACAGTAGGTAAAGATAAGACAGAACATCAGGGCTCTCCTTAGAGATATCTCATTCCTCTGACCTTGTAAAGCCACCTTCACAGAGCTATTCAACTTTTCAGAAATCCATTCCCAGGTAGAAAAGAGTAGTTCCTACAGGGAGTTTTGCTGTGCTCCAAGAAACTTTTGTCTAGTTCCTGAATAGTGGGGAAGTTCCTAATTGCTTTTACCCATCTCTGTCCTCCTCCCTGCTTTGTTACAGTTTCTCTGCTTTTGACTCCTGAGATATTCTGAAGAGCCTCTCACCTCTCAGAGGAGGCACTGGAGCTAGTACAAAGATGTCCACAGACAGCACTGTTTGCAGTGTACATGCTTTATTGATCTGAACCCAAAGAACCAAGCTACATATTATCAAGCTTTACCTCCTGGTAACTTAACTCTTAGCTATTTATATGACTACAAATAAAGAGAATTCCTGTCATGAAGATTTCCTCTTTTTGCCCCTACTGTAAATGGCTGTATTCTTATTTGGACGGGATGCAATTCTGACCACAGTGTAGTGAGAAAGCAGCACTACAGTAGCTGAATTGCTCTTATAAAGGTCTCTGTAATAAGCTGCGTAACAGGCATAGGTGTTGTGGAGCTAACCAACCCACCTTGGAAGATGCTGAGCCTTTACACCTCTTTGGTCTTCCCTCTGCAAGCTGCTTCTCTGCCTTTCTGGTGGAAGGGATTGGCAGCTTTAGCTTCACCAGAAGATCAAAAGAGAACCAAAAGGCTTTTAAAGTAGAATACATCCGTATCCCAGATTGAGGTGACACTTTATTGAGGTATAAATAAAGTGTGATTGCCCTGCCTGATGCTGAAGAAAAAAGGGGTTAATCCTCTTTTAAGGCAAAGGCTCTTCGGTTATATGGGCAGAGGAGGGAGAGAGGGGCAGCAATGATCCTGTCTGCAGAATTAGTGATGCTGCTACTGGAAGACTGTTTGTGCTTCAAAAGCACGGTGAAGAACTGAAGAAAATTCAGACAAGAGCTGCATAAATGGTTTGAGATCTGCAAAAACAGGCTTTTTAATGAGAAACTAGGGATGCTTGATACATTTTCAATAACCAGCTCAGGGCTCATTAGTCGAGTAGGCAGACGATAATTTTGACATCCCAAGGCTGAGCGAGCAGAGCCTGGTTTCTTCCACTGTGGAAGTTAGGTGGAGCCTTAGCTGCAATAGCAAGACAGCTCTGGGGCTTGGGCATGTTTGTCCTCGTACTCCTGGGGGACAGGAGGAATGGGGCTGATGACTGCTGCTCCAGAAAGGGGCCTTTTCTCACCCTACCAGCATTTCTTACCCCACAAATGATTCCTTTTCTCAGGAATGGCAAAAACCTGGAGAGTTTACATAGTCCTAAATGCTAATGTCTGTGACGCTATTGCCTTTTTGGTGACTTTCTCTGCGACATCCCCACAGCTCTGAAGAGGACCAGGGTGCTACTCAAATTTCCCAACACAGGACTGGAAGATGGTCAGGGCATATGGAGAAGAGCAGGCCTGCAGCATATGCTGAGGAGTGAGCAAGTCCTGTGGCACAAACTTACTTTTCCCTCCTTTGGGACAAAGTTTTATCTTTTATAAGAAATGTCTCCTTTGAAATATTCTAGGGAGCTCAGACAGATCTAATCTTTCTTACTGAAATTTACTCTTTTGCTTCATTATCTGAGAGACCATCTGATCATTCTTCTCAATTAAAATAAGTGTTTTTACTTCAGGTTCTTGGAGATGCAAATGTCTCTTGCTAGGAAAAATAGTCCTTGACTAGCTAATTAATAACTCCTTGCTTCTATGAGTGGGGAAAGCTCACTCTATTCTTTCTCCCTTTTGACTCTGACATTGTGAAATTTCTCTTAAACTTATTTTATATTCTCTAACACTACGTATATGACAAACATGTCAGATAAATATTTAAACATGATAAATAGGCTCTTGATTGAAAACAGACACAATGGTGATTAATCACTTTGGGGTTATGGGACCCCAACAAGCTTCTACTAAGGACGTGTAGCAGACTCCCATTGTACAGCTACATCCAAGGAGGGTAGTGAGTGGTGATGGACTCAAGAGACTTTAATATTTCAGTGATTCCATGAAGGCAGATGGTGAGATATTGTTGTGGCAGCATAAACAGAGTGGAAAATTCAGGAATAAGGTTATATGGTTATGTAAACCATAACTGGTCTCAGCAAGCAACATCATAGCATCTTACCAAGCTTTGTTAGCTGAGACAATTCCAGGCAATTATAGAAGCAGCTACTCTTCTGTAAAAGCTTTGGTGTAAACTGTGTACTTTATGTCATGTCTTTTATTCTTGTCTCATATGGAGGTGTTTTTCAGAATTAGCAAGCAAGCGATTCAGTAGATGTGTTACTGGAACTATCACACTGCATACTACTTATTGTTAACAGAGTTGCTGGGGCTTCTTTTCTTTGCCCTGGGAGTTTAGTGACATTGTTAAGAGCTTTGTACCATCATCTGTGTGCTGTTTCTTTCTGCGTGGTATTGTCATAGGGAAGTTGAGGAATATTAAGATGATAGGGTGGTGGTTTTTTTCCAGATTATTTTCTAGCATCAATGGAAAAAATAGATCTTGTCTTAATAAATTGTGTACCCTGGAACATCAGTATTCATCTGTGCTGGTTCTGGATAACAAATTACTATCACCTCAGATTTCTGTGGATCTTTTCTGAGCTGCAGCTTCTTAGCTTCTATCTTTATAGTCTTACCAACTTCTGCAATGTAAGCAGCACAATAGAAAACTTAAAAGAGTGGAATATTCATCTTTGTTCTTTCACAAAGCACTGAAGTGATTTCTGCATGAACTAGCAGAACCATGCTGCAAGCTACCTGGAGTCCCTGTTGGGTAGCAGGGACCACTTGGACTATAAGCAGAGTAGGCAGTGCAGGGGCAGCCGAACAGCCATGGCCCATCTGCCCCTGTCGCTTACCCTTAAATTTTGGCAAACCAACTGGCTGCAGCCACCAGGAAAGGGCTGGTGGTGATTTCTTGGGACCTGCAGCAGCAGTTACTCCTCCATGACAGCAAGCCTGTCTCCTTGCGCTCTGCTTCTTGCAGCAAGGGTGTCCCTGAGCCCCAGCTTCAGAGAAACCAAGTTCTGGGTGCTGAGAAAATTGAGAAGACACAAAGCAAAATCACACACAGACACACACACACACACATAGATTAGCTTTAAATCCACTTGTGCATGTCACCTTAAAATTTACACAAGTATGATATAGCTGCCTTATTATTAAGCGAGATGCATATTTTCAAAGGCTGAATCTCATGGAGGTATAAAAGATCCATTGACATTTTTCGTCCTTTTTTTTAAAGAGCAGCTAAATTCTGTTGACCTTTTTATGTGATTGAATTAAAAAGTTTTAAAACCCCAGAATTTGTTTTTTAAAGTCAATCAAAATTTTGGCATTTCAGTATATCTGGCATTTCGGTATCCTAATTTTCATCACCATAAAGATCAATACTACCGTCCATCTCTGCTTATGGTATTTTATTTCCTCCAGAAGCTGACTTGAGTGTCAAAGAAGATCTCCAGATCTCTGTCAAGCAAGATTTTAATAAGAAACAGTGGAAAATGTTTGTTGTGGCTGATGATTAGATACCTCTGATTTCGGTGCGACAGCCAGACTTCATTTCTCTCAAATCTTTCACAGCAATAGGCACGGGAGCTCATGGGCCTAACAGCAAATAAAAATTCCATAGCAGGCAAGTTACCTGTGTTATTGAGTTTTTAGATGACATAATTCTGAGAGATAGTTTTCTGAAATAAAATGCCATCTGCTTCTACTTACTTTTCCTTGTTTCCTTCCCAAAGAAAACACCAAGAAAACGTGCTTGTTCTGAAAGGTAGTTCCTTTGAGGACTTGTATTTTCCTCTATCTCTCTAAAAAGACAAGGTATGAATTTGTTATGAGTTAACAGATAATTCAATATACAGTGGATCCAAGGAGCAAAATGAACGCACTTTCACTTGATAAGTCTTGACCTAGCTGAAAGTTTGAATTTTGAAGTCAAGTTTAACAGAAGGTTTCTGGGACCGTAGCCAGGAGCAGCTGACAGTTGTATTCTCAAATGATCTTCCCTGTTTTCTCCAAGGGAGATGTGTTCACATTTCGTCACGCTACAGTGTGCATAGCTGCCCCTTTATTAATGTGAATGGAGGGGTAAGGCACATCCTGGACAAAAAGAATCAGATTAAACCAAGGCTTTCAAACTTTTCTATCTTCACACTGGAATGGGATCATTTCACAGCATTTTGACAATACTGGCTAACAGCCAAAAAGCACATACACCAAGTCAGCATCAGGGCTTTAATAGCTCATAATATTTTAATGGGTTTAATATATTAGATTTTTATAAGGGTGCTGTAATATACCAACGTTCTTCTCAATACAGAAGAAAGATATTCCCTGCAATTTGCTTTATTTGATACTCAGTGGAATTTTCCAGACTCCACCTTACTCTGAAGGGAAGATTTGGTTTCCAAAGAACATTAGCTATGTGTACTTTTGGTTGAAAGAGAGCTACAGTATCTGCTCAGAGATCAATAGCTATGGGACAATAACATCACACAAATACAAAGGGATCTGATTAGACAAGGATTGCCTTATTGAGGATTGGACTACTATCATGTAGTTTGAAGTGCAACTAACATTACAAATGGTTTCAATTTAAAAGATATTTATTCTATGTTAGGTTTGGATAACCACGGGAAAGCTTGTAAATGGAGACTGGTTATTCATCATAATTTACCTCTTGATTGCTGAAGTAAATGATTAATAATATTAATATTAATATAATAATAATTCTTCATAGATTTCCCAAAGGGCTGAAGGGTTTGCCTTTTAGAAATCTCAGGACAAAATTGATATTGAGGGCCATTATTTCAGAATTCAGAGCAAAATGACAACAAATTTCCATATTCCATAAAGTTGTTAAAAGTCCTTTGATATTCTAATTCAATTTTACTAAAATCAAAATTCAGGGGCAAACCATGTAAAATGCTCGATAATGTTCTCCTAAGTTTGAGTATGAGTTCTGTGTCCCTTACCGCTGAGATGCATGAGGTGCAGGCTTCGAATTATAAGAGAACATGCCTGGGATGAAAGGTAGAGAAAGATACTCTGCACTTGATGCAATAAACTTGTTATAGAGAAGACACTATGAGGCATCCTGTGTGACAACAAACTTTGTGAGTCCTTGGTTACAAAGAGTTTGTTCAGTGCTGGGCATCACTTTTGCCTGATGCCTCCTCACAGAAGCTGAAACAAGAGATCGTACTGGGCATGCTGGGGGAGAAAATCAGCTGTTTCAAGGAGCACCGTGGCTTCAGAAATTGTCTGTGATTTAGGAAGTGGAAGTTCAGGCTGAGGAAACTCTGCCAACTTCAGGGATGTGAGCATGTGCCCTCAGCAACTAAGTGGGGATGCGCAGGGCTCCTGGTGGCTGAGCAGTTGGCATCTCCTGGCTTGGTGGAGACAAGACACAGCTTTTCTGAAGAACAACCAACATCTACGTGTTGGGTCAAAAGACATTGTATGGTCTATCCACTCCAGTGTCATGTAGAAACACAAGGACCAAGCCCACAATGCCAAATACTTCATATCCACCATCATATTTTGACACTAATTCAAACCCTTGTTGCCAGGCTCAGCAGAAAGGTTGACAGCTGAATAGATGTGGAAAAGGAAGTGTCCTCTCAAGTCTACAGATGGTCTGACCAGTTCAAGGACAAAGAAGTTTGATGGTGTTGAAAAGTTTGTGCTGTTCCTGTGTGTACTCTGGATGTTTTGCAGAAAAATAAAGACTTCAGAATCCAGCTGCTGTCAACAGATTTTTCCAATCTACAGTGCTACACTTCAAAAAGTGCATTTATCATAGACAAAACTGAGTTTCTGAAAACAGTTATTAAAAAAAGACTGACTACAGCTTTCAGTAGGCTTGACAAGATTTCATATTTCGCTTTTCATCTTTACCAAGTGCATTAATAGCTTTTAAGACTAAATGACATGAGTGCTAGATATCTCAGCAGTGCATTAAAGATGGAGAAAACAGAATTTTGTGGCTTTGTATATATGCCTGATGATCAGGAGAAAAAGCATGGTGAATAAGAGTGTTTGAAAAATCAGGAGTTTCCCCCCAATTCAAAAAGATACATAAAGAAGTTTGTGATTAAACAGCTGAAATTCAAATAAAATTTGCATTGCCCAGGTAATATTTCTCATTATATCCTAAATATTTGAATGTCTGAGTATTCCTGAAAATGTCTTCAAATAAAAAATCCCCCAAGAAATCAATTCTCAGCCTCCATTGATTACTATGCATTTGTCACTACCACTTTCACCAGTTCATCATTTTCGCTGTTTAAGATTACTTTTTGCCTCATCAGACACCAGAAACATACTACGTGGGCAAATACCCAGTAGTGAACTGCGAAACTGAACAATCTGTGAATAACTCAAGCCCTGAAAAGTCATTTATTCTCACTTGTTGGCTTGTGAACATATACATCAGCAAAACTGAACTTGAATGACTAGATCCAAACCCCTCAAAAGCCCAAAACACTGACAACACATCAAAGTAGCAAAGTAATTGGCAGAAAACCCAACAATCTTTCCTAAATGCTTTTCCAAATGCAATCACTATTCAAAACTGATTTACATTTTTATTAGGTGAATACACATGTATGACATGATATGGCTGGTTGCCTGACACAGCTAAAACAAATAAAAATAGCTTCAAGTAAAATATTTTTTTTTTCCCAGATGAGCCCCACGCGAGCTCTGGCTGAACTTTCTTTCACTCAGGTTAAGATAGCTATTTTCATACAGGTTACATTTTTCATTCAGATGCAAGAGGCTTGTATAATGGGTTGCCCGAGGTGCGACAGCTTTGTTTTGAAGCTCATTAAGACACGTTCTATAACATGATAGGGTTTGTTCTGTGCATGCACGCGCACGCGTTGTGTGTGTATGTGTGAGTTTACTTTATTACCATCCTCACACTATTTTGTGTCCTTATCCTACTACAGCTGCTATCTACTATGCCAGGCCCTGCACCAACCTAGCTACTGGTACAGGCCAGCAAAGGTGACCGGTTTGCTGTAGTGGCTGAGAACTTGGGGATCACAGAATCACAGAATTGTAGGGGTTAGAAGGGATGTCAAGAGATCATTTGGTCCAACACGATACATCTGTCTTTCCATGTCATCCAGTTTAGGGACAAGAAGCAGGAATTTTGAGCTGAGCACTTTGTCTCTGTGCACAGAAGATGAGGGACATCTGAGAGGTGGACAGCAGAAATCATCTGCCAAGCAGAATACAAGCATGTTGTTTCTGGAAGGGTGAGAAAGGCATGTGAGTGAGATCTCCAGGGAAGGAGATAGGTGCTTCCTTGAGCAGCTTTCACCTGAGGTGGGTTACAGCAAATTATCTTAGCAGCTTGATTGACTGAAGCAGAACAGACTGCCTCCAGCATAGTCTTCAATTGCAAACCAGCGGCCATTTAGTTTCACGTTCTTCAGACAAAACACACTGCTCCAGCAGAGAGGCAGGACTTCTTATGGATTGGGATTAAGGTCTGCTTTTGTTCTCTCTCTATGGGAATAAAGAAAATTTGTATCTGATTTTGACAGTGAGCTCTGCCTAAAGGATATGCATAAAGATTACTGTGTTTTCATCAGTGTGCTCAAAGCAGATAAATTAACATGTTCTCCATTGTGGCAGATCTGGTCTCAAACAGTGATAAAAGGAGTTTGGTGGACACTCCCTGGAGGGCACACATTCAACTTTGATGTGACATAATCATCAATCTCAGCCCAGAAGTCATACCTGGTGAGCTGTTCAGAGAGAGAACACAAAGGCGTTTGCTGAACAGGACTACAAATTGTTTACGCTGTAAGAGAATAAAGTGACCTGTAAGGCTGTACTTGCATATTCCAAACACCACCTCCCCTACAACCAGGTACGATTTATTGTGTCCTTCCTTTGTTCTCAGTAACATTCCGAAGGGCAGCTTCTGAGAGAGCAGGCACTTTGCAGATGTTTTTCCTTCCTTAAGTCTTGCTGAGATAGATTAGTAATACTCTCACATATGAGCAACTCCCTAAAATACAGGCCTAGCCAGAAGAAACAATTATTAAATTCACCTCATTCCTCTCTGTGGAGCCCTTCACTCTGACCAGTTGAGTGCATTTTACTTCTATTATATTAGGATCTGCTGTAAAGAGTTATGTTAGAGTGATTTCAATTTTTTCAACAAACCTACTCACCATCTGCATTTGGCAAAACTCGTTGACATCAGTCTTTGTTGCTTAGCAATAAATACTTGTGCTGACTCCAGTCACAAAGAGTGTTCATTACTTTGTCATTCAGACATTTTACACAGCCTTTATGGCCTCAGAAATCATTTATTTACTCTGGCCTTCTTAGAAGAGAGGGGGAAGAGTTGAAAAACATGTGTAGAATGAGAGGAAAGGCACACAGATTTTGAAAGGCATTGGACACAAATAGCGAAGAACCTGTAGTAGATCTACAAGCTCAATAAAGAGGAGAAAAACACCTAAAAGAAATCAATGCAATACTATTACTATAAAATATTAAAACAGTTATAGAGCTTACCAGACCTCAGAATTCTTGAACACTATTGAAGTGTATGTTCTTCAATGGCATCAGTGATCACATTCCATCAATATGTGTTAATCAAGATGTACTAATCAGCAAGAATATCTTATACGAGTGTCATTTGTGCTTAAAGTCTGTGGCTGCATATAATCAGAAGGTGTTCTATTTTGAGCAAAATATCTGAAAATATTGCATTTCTACAGAGTTCTGTGGTAATTGTCTTGCTACTCGCAACTACAGAATTATTTGAATTTGGGAATAACTTTAATAGTTGGTATTAGCTCAAAACTGAGCTATATTGAAACCTTTGAGGAAAGTTTTATTTATAGAAAGTTAGTAGAAGAAATGCTTAAGCTGCACAATTACAATTGCTTTGCTCATTTAGCAGTCACCATGGCCCACTTCTGTTTAGATGTCTAATTGTGAGATATTAACCTTTGGCACTCAGACTAAGAAAAAAAATGAACTAGAAGGCTCCAAAAAGGCAAAATTAGAATTTAAAATGAAATGGGTCACTTGTTATTGAGCGTGTTACATTTAATAGTTGAACAAGCTAACAAATGAATATGACGATGAGTCATCTGAAGTCAGAAAACAGCATACTGTTAGGATGTCAGATGATTTGTAAAACACTTAGTTTTTGTTTTTATTTGTGGACACATTATGCAAAATAAGTTGATCATTTTACAAGGGTAGTGGCAAAAATGTAGAAAAATTCAGAATACTTGATAACAAATCTGTCATGGACAGAGTGTCCACTGCAAAGCACAGAAAATACTTGGTATATTTTTCAGGAAATGGCAAAGGAAACTTCCTGAAAGTGAACTTCATTCAAGCATTGGAAAAAATTGGAGCAAAATCTCTTTTTTGGTTTAAAGGTCATGACTTTGTTTCTCATCTACCAACAGTATTTTTCACCTTCAGTCTTAAGCAAGATAATAAAACTAGTCAAGACCCATGAACTGGGCATTTAGAGTTAGGCTGCTGGTAAAGTACAATGACATTAGAATCATAAAATCATAGAATGGTTAGGGTTGGAAGAGACCTTAAAGATCATCAAGTTCCAACCCCCTGCAATGGGGATGAACACACACACTAGTCCAGCCTGGCCTTGAATACCTCCAGGGAGGGGGCATCCATCATCTCCATGGGAAACCTGTTCCAGTGCCTCACCACCCGCTCAGTGAAGAATTTTTTTCCAAATACCCAATCTAATTCTATGCCCTTTCAATTTCAAACCATTCCACCTCATCCTATCACTCCATGCCCTTCTAAAAGTCCCTCCCCAGCTTTCTCATAGCCCCCCTTCAGGTACTGGAAGGCCACTATAAGATCCCCCTGGAGCCTTCTCTTCTCCAGGCTGAAAAACCCCAACTCTCTCAGCCTGTCTTCATAGGAGGGATGTTTCAGCCCTCCAGTCATCTTTGCAGCCCTCCTCTGGACCCATTCCAACAGTTCCATGTCCTGTCTGGGAACTCCAGAATTAGACACAGTACTCCAGATGGAGTCTCACGATAGCAGAGTAGAGGGCCAGAGTCACCTCCCTCGGCCTGCTGACCATGCTCCTTTTGATGCAGCCCAGGATACAATTGGCCTTCTGGGCCTCAAGCAGGCATTGTCAGCTCATGTTGAGCTTCTCATCCACCATCACCCCCAAGTCCTTCTCTGCATGATTGCTCTCTATCACATCATTTACCAGCCTGTATTGATGATGAGGATTGCCCTGACCCAGGGCAATCTTGCGCTTGTTGAACCTCATGAGGTTAACCTGGGCTCACTTCTCCAGTTTCTTCAGGTCTCTCTGGATAATGTGCATCCTGTCCTTCTGGCATGTCAGCTGCACCACTCAGCTTGATGTCATCTGTAAACTTGCTGAGGGTGCACTCAACCTCATGTCAATGTCATTAATGAAGATATTAAATAACACCAGCCCCAGTATGGACCCCTGAGGGACACCACTTGTCACAGATCTCCATCTGGACACTGAGCCATTGATGACTATTCTCTGGATAAGTCCATCCAACCAATCACTTATCCACACAACAGTCCATTCATCAAATCCATATCTCTCCAGTTCAGAGAGAAGCATGTCATGGGGGACTGTCTCAAAGGATTTACAGAAGTCCAGATAGATTACATCCATTGCCCTTCCTGTGTCCATTGATGCGGTCACCCTATCACAGAAAGCCCCTGTCTTCCATGTGCCTTAGCATAGCTTCTAGGAGGATCTATTCCATGATCTTCCCAGGCACAGAGGTGAGGATGACAACCAGGGACCAGGGAGGTGAATGTGATAACTGCTACACTACAGAAACATTAACACATACTCTAGTCACATATAAGAGAGATTGGGCCTAAACAACTGATTCACCATGTTTTAAGACCACAGATCAGGATGACAGATGGGAAAGTGAACGCTGTTACAAAAGTCACATTCTTTCAAAACGTGCAGCAAGCTGAGAAAGAAAGGTTCCTCTTCTGTGTCAACTTTGAATCAAGACACAATTCAAGATCCCCACTTGGAAGGAACAATGCCACCATGTCAGTGAAATATTGACTTGTCCTTTGGAAGGGGCAGGATCATGTTGCCTTGACAATGACACCAAAATCATGATTTTGTTCCTCAGATGGCTTCTCCTGCTCACTGGGATTTGCTCTGGGAATCTGTAAGGCAGCAGTGCATTGTGTGGCATGGCCGTGCTCAGTCTGCTGAAGTGCTGTGAAACAGGGAACCTTTATAGCTGTCTGAATGGATGTTCAGTTCAAACATACACACCCATTAAGTGCTGCAAAGTTGAAAGTGTGACCCTCAGCCCTTTTGGAAATGTATCCTATTAAATACAACACACTGCTGAAATAGAAAGTGAAACATAAAGAGAGCTGTACTGAAACAACAAGAGAAAAATTCTTACTTCAATATGAAGGAGAAAAATGTAAAAGCAACTGGACAGAAGGGGAAAAAACCCTAATCAAAAAGTCACATTCTGACAAAAAAACTATTTGAAAGATGGCAGATGACACTCTGAGGAGTCAGAGGCTGGGAATAACAAGAAACCTAAGATTCCTCTTTTGGCAAGGCTGGTAGTCTTCAATACTGAAAAGCATCTGTAAAAGTTTTCTCAAGGAAAATGCTGACTTTTCTAAAAATCCAGTCAATGTAGCAGGAAGAGTCTATTCTCAGTGAATGATGGGTTAGGCTCTATGCTCCTGACAAATCCAAGATCAAGTTGAATGACCACTTGCCCTGATACAGGCTTGGAAAAGCTCCATCTCTGCAGTGCTGATTATATTGACATTTCCCTTTCCTCCTCTGCTCCTTCCCCCTCTCTCCAATACGTGTTTTTTTACTTGATTGTTTCTAGTTACTTTTTCACTATTTTTCCATGGTAAAAGAAGGCTCAAGCAGAAGCATTAAACACTGTTTTGAGGAAGAAATAAACCCCATGTCAAATTCTGAATCCTGTATTACTCTGAAATCATATAGAAAAATACCTCCCAACTCAGTCTGAGGTGTGAAAGAAACATTTTGGTTGTAGTTGGGTTTTTTTGTTCAATAGCCTGAAAGAGGTCAAATGGGATGGTCTGGATTTCAAGGCTGCAAATACAATTAGTGAAATGTTAGTGGGACCCTGGGTTACAGTAACAGAAATAGTATGGCCCCTTTCAGCCACCTGGAGGAAGGGTACCATAGGGTTCCAAGAAGAGACCAGGGAGTCAATGGCGCAATTTGGTAGTCACCTTTTTTTTGCTTGTGTAGGTAACAGCAGTTGCAGTAGTCCTTCTCCCTCACTGGGGCTCCTTGGTGCAACCCCATGGCACTAGGAAGCAGGTTGGGTCCTGATGTCCCCTCTTTTGGCCATAAACTTGTCATCAGCAGGCCCACAGTTGAGATTCTAGGACTGCCTACCTTAGGGTAGAAGGGTGCATTAGGGGAGTCAAATAAAAGCAAGGAAAACACATAAGAGACTTCTTTATGTGCAAGTAACAGGGAACCATGCCTATGGCTTTTTTATGTTTCTAAAAGATAAAATATTCAGCCAATACTTGCTGCACTCTGTAGAATGAGTCTATGAAATCAGGAGACCATGTGTTGCCTTTAGTAGCAGCACCAAATCAGGAACCATCACAAAGATCAAGTAAAAGGGGTCTCTTGGGAAAAGAGAGATGATTAGCTGTCATTCCTTGACTATTTCTTTTCCATTGTGTGTTTAAATTCATAATTTTTACAGTGATTCAAGGGGTTAGATGAAACAATGGAGCTGTAGAAGAATTTTATCCCAGCTGAGAGTAAAGCTCCCAATTCAACAGTTTATTTCCTCCTCGAGGGATACTTTTTCCATACTTTTAGCAACAAAACGGATCAATGACTCACTGCTTGCCAATACAACTCTCACTATATTTTTTCATTTCCCTAGAACCGAGACACTTGGAATAAAAATAAATGTCTGTTCTCACCACTTCCTGTCCTGCTCTCAAAAAGAAGTGCTTCACAGATTTCATTTCTCATCCCTGGCTTTCCCAATCTCTCTCTTTTTATTTATGGGAGTGTCCTGCAACAGGAAATGGGCCTGTCATGTAAGCTGCACTGTGTTAAGCACTTCTTCCAACTAAAAATATGTACCAGAGCTATCTTCTAGTTTGTTCCTGTTGTTTTGTATTAAATTCGAAATGTCAAACATAATATAGAGCTTAGAATAAATTCAACCTTTTATGCCATTTAAATGCAACAAACTGCTTTTAACAGCCTGCTTTGCAAATGTACTTGAAACCCTATTAAGAATTTGCCATGTGGTTCATGAGGTGTCCACGCTTCAGAAAGAATCTGTACGTGATGTATCTGCTGACTCATTTTAGAGATTAATATTTGCATTATGGAAACATTTGGGTGACGATCAAGAGTGAGTCCACACATCAGTGTATGTACTCATCAACTTAGTTCTTCAGAAGGAAGGTACCTTTGAGTTATGGTTCACTGTCCCAAAACCTCAGTGGGTAAACGGAAAACATTGCACATTATTACTGTTGTTCAAATCCAGAATGTATAGCTGTACATTGAGCCACTACTAATCACCATAACATTCAACATCATGAATCTGGGTTCAGATAGTGCATATTCATCCTGTATGTGAAAAATACAGTCTAATTATCTTCTTCTAATAGAGATGTAAGATATGCCAACAAAGCACAATGCTTGCATTTATTGTGTAAAATATTATGCAATTAGATAACCCCTGACAGTGAATGGCTTGGGAAAAAGACTCAGAACTAAGGAAGCCATAGATTCTGATTTCAGCAGCATCTAATTTTATTTGGATGTAGTTTTTACTTGACCTCCCTTCCCTATATGTTGTTCAGTACAACTGGAAAACCCAGTAAAAGCAGGTCTGTTTAGAATAATTTCTTCAACTTGAATATAAAAAGTTATGGTTAAACACGTCCAAGTGTGACACTGTGAAAACAGTCTCTCTCTTCTTTCCTGCAGTTCCTTAGTCATCAGAACTAAAGCTGTGAAAACAACAATGCGTGACACTGATGCCTTTTCAGAAAAACACCTATTAATAATTGCAGCCTTAATGAATGGCATGCTGAACATTTAAAATCCAGGCTCAGTGGGGCAGCACTAAACAGCTTACTCCTAGTACCACCACCATTAGAGGCCAGGGCTGCAGAGAGGGAGGAAGGATTACTTTTTGGAAGTGAGTGGGAGCAGAGGTTCTGACTGCATAGTCCTGCATGCCTGACGCTCTTGAGTTTTCGCTGAAGATGCAGCTGAGGAAGAGGACCTGTTTCAGACGATGGCTGTGACAGTGATGAAAAGCGAAAAAGACACTTAAGGGAGAAGGGAAGGTGAATTTGACTGAGTGGGACATCTTTGCCAGTTTCAACAACTCCTGCCACAGCCGATGAGCATCAGCTGGCCAATACGACAGAAACTGCTATGGCAGCACCTCAGTTCAAGGCCCTCATTACCAGTACAGCTGCTGGGGTGGCTTTGTATAAGAGTGGCATGGTGAGCATGTCAATCTTGACAAACAGGATTGAACTGGACCGTTTCCTTTCAACTTTGGATCTACTGTGTTTGAGCTCTGTGAATTTTTTATGACATTGTGTCTAAATTTGCCCCTCCTCATGATGGCAGGACTCCCAGTGTGGCCTCCAAAGCACCTCTTTGCATCCTGCTCGAGTTCTTCCCTTTCTTTCGTCTGCCCAGCCCTTATTTTTAGAACTGCTTATTCAACTTGCTATATCAGATGTCCATATCTTTCATTTAACTTTTTCTTTCAGTTCCCTTCTCTCAAAAGCCTATAAATCTAACAAAGGCAGGGGACTATTATCCATTTTTGCTTCTAATTTATAATTTTAATTTTTACTTTGGTGTGATTTTGACAATCCTACATGTAAGCTAAAAAAGTCAAAATGGAAATAAGTTTAAAATATATCATTTCCAAAATAATGAAAATTTCGTGATTTAAAAGATCTGGCAAATAATCTGAAGCTATTATTATAGTTTCCATCCAGTGGTAGACGAAGTGCTTAATCACTTGCTTTTAGGAATATACAAATTGTATTTCATTAATAGAGGATTTTCACCTTCTTGACCTCACAAGTAAGCTGATACAGACACTAGTACGTCTCTGTCTGAAGATAATAAAATATGTGATGGGGAGAAATTTGCTTACCTCTTGCTATACTACACCTATTGATGTTAAATTCAGAATTAAGATGCATGTCTGCACAGTTCCTTTGCAGATAAGAATATTTTCTTTCTTTGAATGCTAAAATGGTTCTGTGGCATGAGGTAGAAAATTTGTGGTACTAAAGATCTTGAGAAAATAATTGACTCAGTGAATAATTTATTGAATTCACTGAAAATATTGACCTAGATTTAATGTTTCCACATTCAGAACACAGAAAATAAGTTAAATTTGTATGTTGAGTTAGCCTAGATTGAGACTCTTGCAGCATGATTAATTTACAAGTGTGAGTTGTTAGTCAAGAAAAAACATTTAGCTATTAAACGCTCTGCTTAGGTTATGCTGACATTTTCTTCGCACTAAAGTTGATGGCTTGTGGTCTGATCTTGCCAACCATTAGTGAAGACAAAAGCTGTGAAAAAAGAAATTGGTAGTGATTAGCAGGCTTGGGGATAGGTAAGGATTGTAATTCTGGATCTTCAGACTCCTCACTTTTTCTCCATCAGCTTTGAACAGATCTGATACTGGGTCCCAGCAGCCTGATATTGTGCCTTAACCACTTTTTCTCTGTTCAAATTGCAGAGGCCATTAGACAGTCTGGTGCACCAAAGTTTAAAGTACCTTAATTGAGTGCTAGTCCCCCGTCTCTGAAGAAAGCCTGCTAGATCTGCTTAAGCTTTTCACAAAAAAAAGCATCCCAAAGCAGTGAAAGTTCAGAATGGAAGAATCTTATTGAATGCCTGGCAAAGAAAGCAGGAGTTGGAGATGGCCAGGAGGACAGTTGGGTGATGCAGAAAGAATATGAAGTAAAAACAATAGTAAGATAAATGTCTTTTTCTATTAATTATGTAGACTGATGTAGTTTGTTTTGACAGGAACCTCTTCCTTTAGTGGACATCAGACAACTAATATGTTATGATGTCAGGCCTTTCTAAGCAGAGTATATGAGTACAAATCTTCCAAACCAGAGTTGTACTGTATGTGGAGGCATCTGCTTGTGTAGACATACCTTTCCCCACCAGAAAGCATTTTGCCCTTCTTGATTTACATGAATTAAGCAGTTCTTGGGTACGTACAGCAGCCATGGGACCAGCCTTGCCCAGCCCCAGGCACTTCAGTGTTGACTGTTAGCAAAAATCTCTAGAGAAGGAGGCAACTTGCTGCAATCTGTCAGCTGGTTGAAGCTT
This sequence comes from Hypotaenidia okinawae, assembly GCA_027925045.1. Classification (NCBI taxonomy): domain Eukaryota; kingdom Metazoa; phylum Chordata; class Aves; order Gruiformes; family Rallidae; genus Hypotaenidia; species Hypotaenidia okinawae. The sequence goes on from BSDF01000003.1 coordinate 88,120,334, forward strand.
TTCACAAATATTATTTTGCAGAAATGTTCTCTGCAGGAAGAAGTTCACAAAGAGGTCACATTATTTTCAAGAAAAAGAAAAACTGTGTCAGCAAATGCTAGCTACAAGGGAAAGGTTTTAAGGGGTAGAGAATTCAAAGATGGGTTGTGGTGCTCATGAAGGTAATTGTGGAAGTGTGTAAGATGAAGGAAGAAGTTAAAGGGAGATGATAGCACAAAAGAGGTGGAAGAAGCAGTGAGGTCCTGCATCCCCTATAGAGGAATGGGAAGCCAGGCTTGGATGCTTGTTGAAAAGGGGTCTGACTGGAGTCCAGGCTACAATACCACTGTGCTTTCAGTTTGACTTGCAAGGCCATAAACTGATAAAATAACCTTTCACTGTATGTGTTAGTAGCTTCAAAATGCTAATGATTTAAAGAGAAAGAAAGGATGGTAGAATGGGTTATGTGTTGTAACAGGATCATGGGGAAAGAGAGAGGAAAGGATATTTTCATCTTCTTTGCTTTGAAAATAACTGAACAGGAGTGGGAAGAAGGTTTTAGAAATCCCAGTGTCCCCTATTTTGGAGAACTGTACCCCAAGTACAGTTCTCCAAAACTCATAAGTCTCACATACTCAAAACTCAAAATTCATAGGTCTCACATACAAGACCACTAATTCCTACAAAAGCAGGTCCCTTTCAGGGCAATGATAATCTCAGGAAGGTGTTCGATTTGCAATTGAAGACAACCAGTCCTAGTCATGTACTTATAGACATTATTATTTGAGGGACAGACGTCTAAGCTCTCCTCAGAGTCAGTGGAGAGAGAGCCCAGGGAGTAAGTCTATACCTCGGGGTGAGCTGCATCTCCTACTTGGTTTCGTAGGTTGGATCTCATCGACTGCTATGGGAGACTGGACGCTGGGTGTGCTTGTATATATAAATTAAAGATATTAATGATTCTCAATGTAAAAAATACACAATCAAGTCAAGACTCAAGATATATATTGCTTAAGGGATGTTGAATCTGTTAGAATTTATGCAGAAGTTATCAAAAGCAGGAAAGCAAGTGTTAAGCTAGTTAGTCTCCAAGCTCCTTTAACTCCAAATATCCGATGTTGCCATGCACCAGCCACCTGCATATTTTGTATCTGAACTCAGCTGAACAGGGACTACCACCCAGAGGCAAATACAGTCTCCTCTGCAGACAGAATACAAACCTCTGCTGAACAACTGCAGGTCCTCTTTCACCCTCACCTGTGCGACTAAACCTGTCACGAGCTGCACATACTCACTGATTGTTTTCATAACCAGACCTCTGACACTCGGTGTGTTTTGTACCAGAACACTTAGGAAATTCCAGGAGGTGCTGAGGAGCCTATCACTGACCAGCGGCCACTGAATCGCTTTTGGAAAGCACATCCTTTTCAGTTCACAGGTGGCATGCAGAGAAAGAATTGACTTGAAAGTAGCAGCAGTTCTACGTTTTCCTCAAATCGACATAAATCAAGGAATGACTACTTAAAATAACCAACTCCTTACACCAGTACATGATCTGAGCTAGAAAATATTGTTGTAGCTGGGAAGATGAAGAGATGTTTGGAAATGCTGCGATCACAGCTTTCAGCTAGAAGCAGAGGAGTGTGCACTCAGAGAATGGAGCAGATGCTTCCAATTATCTGCAATAAGGAGAAGAAGGGACATTTGAAAATGTAGCTGGTATTAGGTGGCTGTCAGAAGACTCTCGGGTAAGGAAGAAAAACATGCAAATTGTAACAAAATCATTTTACTTTCATAACACACTAATTTTAAGACACTGCTCTACAAGTTGAAAAACTCATGAGTATGCCAATGATTGAAAGCAAAACAAAACGGATATCTTACTGTAGACTTTTTTTTTTCCTATTTCAAACCATGACAAACTTTCCTTACAAAATGTTATTTCTTTTGGTGTTCTAAAATGTTATTTAGATTTAAATAGATTTACATGCTTAACTGTGGCTACTGCTTAGTCATACAGTGCTTATATGTGAACTGAAAATAGGATTCCCATATAAAAGGGCAGCTTCTAACATATGGAACTGAACAACACAGAGGACACATACATGTAGTGTTTTTATTCACCCTGTTGTAATTATTGCATGCCTCATCCTGAGGCATGTTTCTGATTTGCTACGTGGTTAGCAGGGTGATGTCCAGGAAGTCTGAATGACCTGCCAAAAACACGTATGTGCTGATTGGCAAATTCGTATTTTGACATTTGTTTCTTATCTATACTAGCTCAGACTGCTTGCACTCTCCGCTGATGGCACTCCTGTGTTTTCCTCTTGAGCCTAGTGAAGAAGAACCAAAGGCAATGTTTCTTTTCAGTGAGCTAACTGGTATTTGGTGTGTGTTCCAGCCAGATCTTCACACTTTCTTTCTACTCTGGTAGTCCGGCTATTGTGAGCTTGTCCATGTGACATGCTACCATGTCCATGTCCATGTGAGGTGCTACCAGAAGACACAGTGGTAAATGCAGATACACAGGTTTTGGATAAGGACAAGCTGGGACAAGGCAGTACTGAGCTCAGGATCTGTCCACATCCACTCATGTAGCCAAGCACTTTGACCATATCAACAGCATGTGCCAAAAGAGCCAACAATGAAGCCACAGTCATGAGTTTGTTCTCCTAGACAATCCCAAATGCATTTTCATTTGTTCAGATCCAGCACCTTTTGTTTCTGCAATTGTTCAGAGGGACAAAAAAGTGCCAACAAACTAGCTAGATGTGAAATCGGAAAGCTACATCTAATTTCCTGGGAGTGGCTCACTGCTACCTGGCAATAAATTGAAGCTGAGCTGTCTCTGTACTTATTTTGGAACATATGGACATCTTGAAATGCAGAATGGTCAATAAAACAGAAACAAGCTTTCAGCACAAGTTTCATGCTCTTAGCCTTGGTCTTATTTAAAGTGGATTCATCTTGGCAGTGCAAAAGGAATACTTACTTCAATTTTCCTCTGCTAACAGTATGAGAAAAATACATAAAACATAAAATTATGAACAATTGTCAATATAAACATATTGACATATAAACATATTGACAATTGTTATAAGACTTTCCTGATAAAACAAAATTAACTTTTTAAAAGGTCCTCTTTACTCCTCTGCTTTTAGATGTGGTTACTAATTTATATGCAGTAACTGCACACATTAGAGTTTAGCTACACTTCAAGGAGAACTTAAAAATACTGTAGGAAAATGATCTTTGCTTGGCAGCTTGTGTAAAACCTCAAATACTAATGACTGAAATTAATTTGAAAATAATTGTTTCGTGACTATGTGTGCTCAGTAGTTCTACCTAAAATTCTGTCTGTAGACCAAAGTGTTGAAATTGATTTAATGCAATACATTCTTCAGTCAGAAAACTTCCTGCTGATTACTCCAAGACAGATTATTGTTTTTACTTTTGGTGTTCTTTTGAGCTCCCCATTTGATTTGACATTGGCCTTTCCTGGCTAATTTGTGGTAGCCTGTAGAAAGAGTGGATAATGAATTCTGCACTGCAATTAGATGCTTCATTTCATTCTTCCTCAAGAACCACAGGAAACTGCTCCAAAATGATAGGGAATTAAAGGAATTCTGAGCAGCTGGGTATCATCTCTTCCTTAAACACTGATCCATTATGGGCAATCAAGGAAAGGTAACTGCTTGCTTATTTGGATGGATGGGTAGAAGTCTTGGGACATATTATTAGTATTTCACTATTTGGTAACAATGTCATTTTGTAAAAAAAGTGAGTCCAAGTCATCAGACTAGTTACAACAAAACCAGTAAGATCCTATGTCTTCATTTACCCGCTTGTGGAAAGAAAGGTAAGCAGTTCGATTCAAGGAAGCAAATCTGAAAAGACATGATTAGAAATGTGTAAAGCTTCTTCAAAACCTTCGCAATAGGCCTTTGAAAATATGTCTTGATGTCTGAAGTTTGTTGAACAAAACAAAGTTCAACAATGATTACTGCAAGAAGCTAGGAATTCAAATGCATGGTCTGCTGAAAGTGCTGCCAGTGTTACACCCTAGCTCTGTGGGCTTCACACATCAGTCTCTTCTGCCTCACCAGTGCACACAATATACATCCTTTAAAATGTTTTTTTCCCTACAGTAATGTCCGTGGTGGTTTGACCCTGGCTGGAGGCCAGATGCCCATCAAAGCCGCTCTATCACTCCCCTTTTTCTGGACAGGGGAGAAAATATATATTGAGAGGCTTAGGAGTCAAGATGAGGACAGGGAGAGATCATTCTGCAATCAGTGTCATGGGCAAAACAGACTCAACACAGTAAAGGAAAGAAAACTCTCTAATTTATTACATTACATTGCACCATTCCCATTCACCCTGCTTCTTAGCAGATTCAACTTTATTCATGATTTATCTCCCTTCTTTCCCCCCATTGTGGCATGGGGAGGGGCAGAGAATGGGGGAATGGGGGCGAGTTCTTCACAAGCTGTTTTCCATCTTTGGCTGAGGTGGTGGTGGTGGAGCATTCCTCACACCTTTTTCCTGCTCTAGCATGGGGTCCCACCCACAGGAGACAGTCCTCCATGAACTTCTTCAATGTGAGTCCTTTTTTAAAGGACTTCAGCTCCTCACCAACTGCCTCAGCATGGATCCCTTCCATGGGTGCCAACCTTCAAGCCCAGATGGCTCCGACCTGGTCCCCCACAGAGTCACAGGTGCCACAGCAAACCTCCTCCAGTATGGGTCCGTCTCTTCACAGGCTGCCTGTTTCGCTGCCAGGAGCTTGCTCCAATGTGGGCTTCCCATGGGGTCACAGTGTCCTTTAGGTGTCTCCACCAGCTCTGGCATGGAGTCCTCTACTGGCTGTAGATGGGATCTCTGCTCCCTGTCATCATCCATGGGCTTCAGGGGGACAGCCTGCTTCACCACAGTCTTCTCCATGGGCTTCAGGGGAATCTTTCTCTCTGATGCCTGAAGCACCTCTTTCCCCTCCTCCTTCTTCACTGCCTTGGTGTCTGCAGAGTTTCTTACATCTTCTCTTCTCTGGTGATGAAAAGTGGCTCCTTGCGGGATTTTTTCTCCTAAATGTGATTCCCAGAGGCACTGTGACCATCGCTGATGGGCTTGGTCTTGGTCAGCAATGACTCCGGCCCTGAGCCGGCTTGTATTTGCTCTCTGAGGCCCGCAGAGAGCTTCTTGCAGAAGCCACCCCTGTAGACCCCCTTCTCCACCAGAACCCAGCCATGCAAAACTACATGTCTCTCAAGAAGCTTAAAATAACAAAATATAACAAGAAAATTAAGACAAAATTAGAATATAATCATTAACATTATTTTAATTTATATTTCAAATAAAACACAATTGTGTTGTAATATAATAAAATATATATAATATCATAGTATAGTAAAAGGAGCACTTTAATTTGAATTTATAGGCATTTAGTGGCATTTTAGAGATCTTGGATTATCTGAAACACTTGCACATGTTTTACCAGATAATATAGGATTTGTGGGAGACCTCTGACCTTCTGGAGCAAGGACATAGGCAGGATAACCTAGGGTGTCTAAAATGACGCTACATATAATTTTGTCTAGTAAATTTGGCTGGTAAATCTCACCCCTTCTGTCTAGAATTGCCTTTGAAAGGCAACTACAAATAAAACTCTTTTGTTTATCTGTTCATGTCTGACTTTTACAACATATAGCTGCTAAGTACCTCTGCTAATATAGATTAATAAAACAGCGGAAACAGAAGTATCAAATATTCTTTTCATTTTCAGAATTGGCAGGAGGTACATTATCTTCTGAAATTCTGGATAGAGATATTGCATAGTTAATATTCTTTAATGACAATTCTGCATGTTAAATAGAAGTGCCAAGTGATTCACTCTGTAAGTAAGGGTAATTTTAATCTCAGCTGGGCATCATCCACGTCTACAGTCATGTGACAGACAAAATGAAAGGTCTAGAAAGGATCCAGCTGAGAATCCTCAGGAAAAATGCCAGGTATGTGGAGACTAACCATCTTCTTTCAGATCGAAGCTAAAGTAAATCAGGAGAAGAAAAAAGTAACATTAGTGACATCAAATACATTTGTAATAGAGATTAAGGAAGATCTCTGCTATTATGCAAGTACTTTCTTTAAGATGACATCACAAGTATCTCCCACTTAGAGGGATACATGAAAGAGTACTTTATAGTATATTTGTGTATTTTGGAGAACATGAGCATTCCAAAGGCCATTTCAATCTGGTGCAGGTGTTTCACTGTGGTTTGTCAATACATTTGCATCAAATATATACCAACCAATCTATTAAGAGGATTTCTTTTCCTACAAGGTTTGCCATGATGAAGATATCACAAACCCATATCCAAGCTAAGAAGTAAAAATCCAAATTTAGATAGGATTATCAAAAGCAAGAAACAATAGCAAATTAAAAGTTAGCAACTGACTAAATTTCCTCTGACTGCAGTGTAAGTGGAACACTGTGCAAGCTGCAATATCAAAGTGATAGAGGACGGAGAAGGCAGGAGTGTGCCATGGTCTGGACACATTCCTGTTGAAGTGTTCAACTGTAATAGGTGAAGAAACAAAGGAGGAGCATTCACCCCCCATTGCCATGGACAGTAGCTCCTGCCCTCCTCTCCCCCCACTCTTCCCTCAGTCCTTGTTCATCTGGATGTTTGTGTGGCAGCCTGGGCTGTTGCAGCCTTTTTTATATCCATCCTCAGCCTCACATGTCACCAACATCTCCTGTGACAGGGCCACCACCGGCATTCTACTTTTAGTGATACAGCTATGACATCAGAAGGGCTGGTGCCTGGAGTTATTGCTGCATCACTCTGACATGTCTGTTATGTTCCAGTATTAGAGTGAGAAGAAAAAAATGATCATTAATAATTATAATTAAACCTGAACAACTAGTAATGCTGGGGAGGAAAATTAAGTAGCTGTAGCAGCAATTTAAAGGACAGCAGCTCAGCAAAGATTGAACAAGAATTGAAACCAGCAGGTTCTACTTACTGCCCAGTTTAAAAGATTTATGTGGTACTTGCTGCTGAGATTTGTGAGTTTGAAGGCTGAATGCTGGAAAAAAAGGTGCTTGTCAAGTTGATTGAAGGCAATATTTCACACCTGTTGAATCAAAGACATAGCCAATGCCAAACCCTGAATCCATGACATTGCTGAGGCAGTTTCATTGTGTAATTTCATTTCTTTCCCAAAAGTGAACCAAAGATTTTGCCAGAGACTTTTATGTGTTGTATACTTCAGTTGGACACCAGAATGAAATATGTGAAGTAGTTTCCACCTAGTTGGTTCACTGCAGGCTATTACATCCTCTTTAATTAACAGGACAAGAGGCAATAGGCACAAAATGAAACACAGAGGATTTTATTTAAACTTTAGGAAATACTTTTTTCACTATGAGGGAGACAGACCACTGGCACAAGTAGCCCAGGAACATTGTGGAGTCTCCATCCTTGGAGATACTCAAAAGCTGTCTGGACATGATCCTAGGCAACCTGCTTTAAGGGCCATGCTTGAGCAGGGGCTTGGACCATATAACTTCATTCTGACCTCATCTGTTGAGTGATTCTGTCATCTTTGGTGCATGAAAGTCATTGCTTTCCCCATATTTAATTTCTCATTAATCATTTTAGTTTAGTAAAAATGGAAGCAAGTAAAACTGATTATGTGCAGAAAAAAGGTGACCTTTAAATCAAGCACAACTACAAATCCTAATAAACTTTTTCCAGTGAATTATTGCAGATCTTGTAAATACTTTAACTGCTCTGTGTCTGCCAACTTTACCTACTGTTGACATTCAGAGACAGGCAAGCAGGGAAGTGGTTGGAAATTACAGGATCCTGTTGGTTAGAGATAGGGTAGAAGAGCATTTGAACCATGTCCCAGGACTTCCTCTGGGACTGGTATCCAGCTCACTCAGCTGGCACGCAGAATATTGCTAGTTGTCCTCCATTCCCTTCCCTGCTGTGTTTAACATTGACCTGAGAGAAGACACTGGGCAGCAAGGACATGTCAGCTTCCCCTTTCATCATTCTTCTGCATCCTTTGTTTCTAGGATGCCTTCTGCAATGATATCCAAGCAATTGCTGGGTTTCAAGAAGCTCCAGGTATTTTGCCTGCTGTGGACCGCACTGCACTTCTTATGCTCTGCACTGGACAAGGCAAAAAAATGCACTAAGAATATCAGTTGCTGCTGTTGGGTACCATGTAAGGGTTTCACAGTAGATCCAGGGAGCTTGTGTGAATAAGTGATGAAGTGTGGCGCTTCACTTCCAATAGCTGTGATGATCCTGCGATGATCACTGTCTCCTCAGCCCATTGTCAGCAGCAGCATGTCATAATCAGGTGCTTTATCTCCCAGCAAGTATCACAACTTTTAATTTTCTGGTTTAGTGTTTTGTTTTTTTTTTTTTCCCTCAGGATGGGATAGCAAGCAAAAATAGAAATGAGAGAGCAAGCACCATCCAGTGCATTGCTCTCATTCCGTAGCTGCCTCAGCTGCTTAGCGTGCTAACTTTATCTGCTGCTGGCATACGCAAGTTATATATGCAAGTTGTATGTGCGGTTACTGTTCAGGAAGCAAGGGTTGTGTAAAAATAGTCACTGAAATAATAAAGTAGGGTAGATGTCTTCCAAGAAAGACAGAAACATGTATCTGCTACCCAGAGAAGCCCATGGTCCTACACTGCAGCTGATCCCTGCAGAACTGCATCAATTTTAAAACTTGTTTTTTGGTGTACCAAGAAAAGGGAGAAATAATAATGTCTCCAGAAGGGCAAGGGTGGGACAGGATATAAACAAAGAACAAAACAAAATAGAAAACACAGAAACCTACTGGATGAACTGTGGGTCTGTTTTGTTTCTTTCGGCTTTAATCAGATTCTCATTTTCCTCCCCATTTATGTAGTATGACTTAGCTCTTGGGGCAGTTTGAGAGGACTGGCATGGTGATGTCACCAAAGGCTGTGACCTGCTTCAATCCTCCTTCCTCCCTCTTTTTTTCAGAAACTAGTATTCTTTCAAAGGGGAACAGGAGAGAAATGCTCCTGTCAAATTTTAATGATGCAGAAAACAATAAGGAAAACATGTTTTAATGTGATAGTCTTTGTATTTTACACAGGAAATACAGAAAGGCAAAAAGGGATTTAAAAGATCACCTTTAAGGCATGCAGTTCTAAGGTTTCAATAAACAAGTACACTGCTTACTGAAAAACAAGCCCTTTGATTATTTTTCTAGCCCCCAGAGAAGCAGCAGTAAAATCATGAGGACCATTATAAGATGTGAGTAAGAAGCAGCACCCAAGGAAATGAAAAAAATATTAGAATTGTTATTATCTATGCTTACAATAGAAGTATTGCATAGTAGATAAGAACACTGGAAGGATGCTTTTTTCCTATCTTGCGTTATATCTTTCTGAACAAAACCCCTGAGTAGACAACAGAAGCTTGTTCTAATAACAAAAATGTTGCCTGAAATGAAATTCTTGACATACCAATCATTCTCAGTAGCAAGGCCATTTTTCATATAAAACATGTTTTGGAGTAGGCTTTAATGAATGTCTCAAACCTACTCATCTAGCTTATTTCCTTAAGAACAGGGGTGTTTAAGTAAATTTAATGGAAAAATCTACCATAGAGACACCACAAATTTGCCCTGCCAAATAAGATTATGTTTTTTTAAAGGACAAAGGGTGCACATTTCCTTCAGAACTACTTGAACGTCCATAGTTCTTAGCTGAAATGTATGATGGTATTGATTAAAATTAATTGCCCACTGTGAAAAACTCCTCCTATTGTGCCACAGCCAAGGAGAGAGTTTCCAAAGTGAATGTGCTTCAGACTAAATGCTGTAAAAGGAGAAACTTTTTTTCTGCTATAGCTACAGCTTCTTTCTCACTCTGAAGAAACTCTTAAGACTAACAGAACATCATTGAATAACTCCTTACATAATCTGCTATCTCTGTCTGTGAATTGATTTGCTATTATAACTTAATGTAAAATTTAAAGTGATAATTTAGGAGTGAATTTACTAAGGTCTGCTAAAAGTGAGTTTGGTGCCTGTTCTGTGATACATCCCCAGGGTATAGCTTTGCAAATGCATAGTCTGCTTATGCATGTTGTAATTAAACCAAACCTTGTAACCCAGAAGTGGACAGCAAAGGTAAAATAGCATGTTAAGAATCTTGTCTTAGGGCAAAATTTCATCGGTAGACAAGAGTGATCAAATCAAGCAAGTGGTAAAGAGTGATCTTTAGATTCAGCTTCATTTTCTGTCAGTGGCTGCTTCATGAAACATTTGAAAACAGGAAAAGAAAAAAAAAGAAAAGAGAAGGCTCTGTGACTTTTCAGCTAGCTCAGTGGTTTTCAGACAGACAGAAGTGAATTCTATTAGTTAGCAGGCAAATCGTTTTTCCTATATTCCTTAGAAAAGAAAGAAGAATTTTAGCTGGTGAGCTAAAGCTTTGTTGTACTTTGTTCCTCTCAGACACACTGTCTTTCTCAACACTTCAGCGTTCCTCAGGAGGGTGAGAAGTCAGCAGAGATGTAACGAAAACTGCCCTATGATTTGAGGTTTGCAGAGGGCACCAGGAGACAGTACTGACAAGCAGAGCAATGCACCCAATGGTAGTTGCAGCCTCCTGACTCCGCAGCACAGTTGGCTGTATAGGGCTCCTAGAGCAACATTTAACATGGTATCTGTGTGCAATAACAAAAGCACCATGAAGCAAAACTAGTGGACATCTTGAAGGCAGGGAATCTATGCCAAATATAATGGTCAAACCTCCCTGACTAGTAGATCAGCGGCAAACAGGAAGAGGAACAGAAAATTGTGGCAGAAAAAGGAGGGGTTTCTGTTGTAGAAATAAAAACATCCAACAAAACAAACTGAAGAAAACCCAAATAAACCCAACAACAACAAAAAAACCCGCAACCCCACCAACACCAAAACAACCAAAAAACCCACCAAACCCTAAAAATTCTAAGAAATGTAAAAGGGGGATTTGCTTCGTGTCATATTACACTTACATTTTATTCTGGAAAATAAAACAGGTCCCTGAAACACAACAGTTGGATGCAGCAGCAAGTTCTTCCTGAGCTGAAGAAAAAAGCCAGAAGTCTTATAAACAGGCAAGCAGCTGCATTCCAGCCATTTAATTGCTATTTTCTATCAAATATCTAGCTCAAATATGCCACACAGCTATGATTTACTTATATCACATGGTTCTTACTTGCAGGTTGGAAAATGACTTTTTAAAGTTATTGTTACAAATTTGTGTTCAAACCTCCTTCACCTGCCCTGTTTTAGACTCCATCTGTCCTCCTAAATCAGAGAACAAAACAATTATGTTTCTCTATTTAATCAGATGTGTAGCTCAAGTTCTTATTCATCTTTATCCAAACAACAAAAAATAGTCAGACCTCCCTTGACAAATGAAATTGTTATGATAACTTTCATCATCACTGGAATAACAACATACTAACTAACCTATGTTGGTTCTGGCTATTGTTGACCTGTCTCAAAAACGTAAAAAATATCTCGGTGTAGTTTTTTTCTTTCAGCAGGTTAGCTCAGTCCCATACACCATATCCAATTATTCCTTAGCCTTCTAGTTGGAGGTATGCACAGAAACACACTGGGAAAAGAAGCAGAAGGAAAGATTCGAGCCTGTTGCACTGATCTTTATGTTGGCCCTAGGTAGCAGATTCATTACAAGGACTCCATCTCAAAACGGTCGGCCTGGCAGGTTGCAGATACTTGGAAGGCAGGACAGCTTTGGTGGGTGTGCTGTTTTCAAGCACCTGCTGAAACAATAGGTAGGTTTTCACAGTCATGACAAATTCATAAGACTTCCTTAAAGATTTTTCTATAGTTACTGAATGCTTCTGATTCCCCTTCTACAAATAGAGCACCAAAACCAAGAATAAAATTATATCATATCATATCATATCATATCATATCATATCACATGCTTCCTTTAGAAATACTAATTTATAAATGTATTCTAGATATATTGACTACACAATTTGACATTACCTGAAATTTCAGGATCACATGAGAACAAATCATGATAACACTTGATCTCATCTGGCCACTAATCCATCATCTCTGATTAATTTAACATCCCAACCTCTTAAACAGTTTCCAAATGCTTCCAGATTTAAAATGATAATAATGACAAATGTAGAAGAGTAGTTTGCCAGAAAATGGATTTCTCACTTTCTTATCAAATAGTCTTTTTTTTTTTTTTTCAAAGATGTGACATCAGCTTGAGGGCTTGAAATGGAGGATTTAATGTAATTCATTATTGCAAAAATCTATTTGTAAGACCTTAATTCCTCAGCATTAGAAGCCAGATCCATTTCTGTAGTAGGCCTTAGCAATGATTTTTAAAGCTGGATGTGGGTAAGGTAATGCATTATACAGTGATTTGGTCACATAGTAAAAGTGCTTTCTATCATTTCAACAATTTCATATTTCCCCTTCAGAGGCTGACTTATTTAGCTGTGCTACAACTAAACTATCCTATTGGGAGAAGGAAAGGAAATAAAAAATAATTCCAATGTAATTTATATATACATTTAATACTTTCCTCAAAACATTTACAGCACATTGTATTTCACAGATAGAACATGTGCCAGTCAGGTCTGGTACATTAACCCTCCAGATATCAGCAGTACTGTGAAAGCTTATCTTGCTTCTGTTACTGTGATATAGATGGGAAATGACAGCGGCAGAATCTGTCAAAATCTCTCATATTTTATAAGTGTATCTACCTGGTGAAAGGCTTTGCTGGAGTTTGGAGCAGTCTGCCCCAGTGACAGCTTGACTATCTGTTATTGAATTGCTCTCTAACACTCTCTATTATAAGTTCTTCAGCCCTCTCCCTGAAAATAACATTCAGCAATGGTGGTGCTTTGGGGACTGAAATATCTGAGAATAGTCTGTGAGTCAGGAAGTTCTGGGTAATGAATACAGTTACAGGGAGTGGGGTAATCGATTGCTGAAGAACAAGTCTTAAACTGAAAATAAGTTAACTCCCTATGAAATGTTTTAGGGATTTCTAAAAGTGAAATTTATACACTTTTCACAAAATGCTATGTGCTTTTCAGCAAATCTGAATCCAATTCTTATGCCCTCTTTGGCACACAGACATTTTCTCACACAGGCTAGTGGTGGTGTTACTCAGTAGGACAATTACAGGATGTTACCACTCCTAGGCAGGAATAAGCTGCTGCATAAATACAGGATGGCATATTTTCCATTGAGTTAGCAGTTTGAAAGTAAAAAAAACCTCATGACTTCAGAAGATCAGAAGCAAAAGCAGCTAAATGAGGTCGCTCATGAGGATACCAACTATCTAGTGTCACAAGAGCTCACCAATACCCAACACCAAACTGCAAGGGGCAGTGGGAGGTTGGGTCATACCAGGGCAGTCAGGGAGCCCAAGGAGCTGGTAAATTATTTCTTTTCCTCCAGGATTATCACTGCAATGCAGGACAGCAAGTGCCTTTTCACAGCTGCAAGCTCTCAATCATCTCATGATCTTCTATAAGCTTCTCACTCCTTTTCTGAAAAAAAACCCAAACCAAATCCCAAACTAAAATACCCAAATAACAAAACCAAGCAGATACATAGGCACTCTTGCACCTGTGCTTGGGTAAATGGTTATTGTTGTCTAAGTAAAAATATGGACCAATCCTCCTGGAAAATGTGCAAAGGGATATGGAAAATAAAGAAGTGATTTGTGATAACCAACATGAGTTCACTAAGGGCAAATTGTGCCTAACAAATCTGGTGGCCTTCTACAACAGGATTATAGCATTCATGGATTGGTGAAAAGCACCTGACGTTATCTACCTGGACTTGTGTAAAGCATTTGACCCTGCAATGCACAACATTCATGTGTCTAAGTTGGAGAGATGTGGATTTCATGGATAGACCACTTGGTGGATAAGGAACTGGTTGGACAGTCACACTTGGAGAGTTGTGGTCAACAGCTCAATATTCAAGTGCAGCTCAGTGACAAGTGGCATTCCTCAGGGGTTGGTATTGGGACTAGCACTGTTTAACATCTTTGCTGGCAACATGGACAGTGGGATTGAGTACACAACACCAAACTGTGTGGTGTGGTTGATGCACTGGAGGGAAGGGATGCCATCCAGAGGGGCACTGACAGGCTGGAGAGATGGGCCCATGTGAACTGTATGAAGTTCAACAAGGCCAAGTACAAGGTTCTGCATGTGGGTCAGCACAATCCTAAGCACACACACTGGCTGGGCAGAGAATGGGTTGAGAGCAGCCCTGAGGAGAAGGACTTGAGGGTGTTGGTGGATGAGAACCTCAACATGACCATCAATGTGAGCTGTTAGCCCAGAAAGGCAAACGTGCCTGGAGCTGCATCAAAAGAAGTGTGGTCAGTGGTGGTGATTCTCCTCCACTACTCTGCGCTTATCAAACCTCACCTGGAGTACTGCGTCTAGTTCTGGTGTCCCCAGCAAGAGAAAGACATGAACCTGTTTGAGGGCCACAAAGGTGACCAGAGGGCTGGAGCATCTCTCCTATGAAGCCAGGCTGAGAGACCTTGGCGATGATTCTATAAAGTACAGAGCCACACCATTATTCTTATTGAATGCTAGTTTGTCTCAGCTATTTTCTCTAAATTATCATGAGTATTTTGAGTTTTAATCCTCTATCTGCATTTCCTCCTAACCAGGTATCATTTGCAAATATAATAAGAACCCTCATTTTTCCATCAGCCAAGTCATTGAGGAAAATATGAACTAATTCTGGAACAAGGACAGATTCCTGAAAAAAAACCCACTCAGTGTACTGCCGTAGTTTGATTTCTTTCCCTTGCAGCATTTCCATCTAGTCCATATGTTCTTAGCTTACTTATGAGAGTGTTCTATGAGACCATGTCCAGAGACTCACTAAAATTAAGATGTGCCATCAACTAGTTTTCAGTAGCCACACAAACTGTTATCCCATGACAGAAGGGAATTATTTTGGTTTGACATTGTTTTTATTGACCACTCATTTCTCTTTATGTACTGTTTTCTAAATGTTCACCAGTATGTTATTTTTTTCCACTATTTCTACAGGAATGTGAAATTAGGGATATAATTTTAACCTCTCTCTTCTATTTCTTTTTAAAGATAGACATCCTTTCTACCTTTTTTTAGACTTTTGGAATGTTATTTTTGACTAGCTGATCAGAAACTATTTAATTTACTTGCATAACTTTGAATGTTTTCCTTCTCCTTTCAAGATCTTGCGCTTTTGTCATGGTGCTGGTTTCATGATACTATCTGCTCATGACTGACCTTTTGAATGAAACAAAGAAGGAAGTAAACCTACTGGCATGCTAGGAACTGTCTGTCAATAACCTTCACTCTGCAGAGAAGTGGACCAAGTCTTTCCTCTACTTATTAGTGCTGTAACATGCTGCGAAGGAAATGTCACCTATCCACCACATGGTTTTCCTTTCTGTTTTTGACTTTACCTCTTTGGCCTCAAATGTTTATCCATTCATCTCTCTTAAAAGTCTTTTCCTTGGTGAGTGATCTA
This sequence comes from Hypotaenidia okinawae, assembly GCA_027925045.1. Taxonomy (NCBI): domain Eukaryota; kingdom Metazoa; phylum Chordata; class Aves; order Gruiformes; family Rallidae; genus Hypotaenidia; species Hypotaenidia okinawae. Next base: position 88,135,914 of record BSDF01000003.1, read on the forward strand.
CAGCTCCTATCCTTCCTCCGCACTGTCATAACTTGCAATTTTGCATAGTTTCTTTTGCATAGTTTTGCATAAACTTGCATTTAGCATAGTTCCTCTAAAGAACTGCCTACTGTGCTTAACTCTCTCTCAGAATTGTCTCCCACAGGATCTCACTTACTAGTTCCCTGAATTTCTATAATCTGTTCTGCTGAAGCACATTGCAGTTCTTACTGTTTGTCATGAATTCTGCTGCCTCATGATCACACATGAAGTGCCCGAGTTGTTTTTAACTGTTACTTTTTTCCTTTAGGCTCTACCAAAGTATGAGGATCAAATCTGGAAAATGTCATCTCATCATCTCTCCTTGCTTTAACTTTTGTAACAAAAAATTTCTACACAAACTTTTCAAAAATTAACCAGACTGCCTGAGGGCAGCTGTATTGCTGCTTCAGAGTGAAATTTTGTAATCAGAGTATGCTGATGGCAATGAGTACTGGGGTTTGGATAATTCTGCTCATAGAAGACTGACCACATGAGTTCCTCGATAGGTTGCCCACTCTTGATCTCCATTTGAATGACAGCACTTTTTCCCCTTTAGATGTTACTCAGAACTATGAGGTAGCCTATGTCCCTCTTTATTCCTCGCATCAGAGGAAATGGTGCCTGCATGTAAAGTAACACATGAGGTAATGCCTGCATCCTTTTCCATGTCTACCCGCCCTGAACAAGTTATATTGTTTATATCAATGTTCCGAGTAGATGAATCAGCCCTGAAACCAGAGTAGGCCTCCCCCCACTCCCCCTTCTTCATTGACTCAACTTTACTCATGGTTTCTCTCCCTTCTTTCCCCCCTGGCTGTCACAGGGATAGATGGGGAATGGGGGTTCTGGTCAATTAGTGACAAGTTGTTTTCCTAAGAAAAACTTCTGGATGCTTCTTTCAGAAACCAACCCTGCAGCCCCACCTCCCCTACCAGAACCCTGCCATGCAAGAAGGCAGACTGAGACTCCTGGAGAATAGTAGGCATCTGGTTCTAAGACACACACAGAAAAATAAGAATGGTAGGACTTCCTTGTATTCAACATTTGTGGAAGAAACTGCCATACAGGGTTCTGGACAGTCACCACTCGTTCATTCTAAACTGAACCCAGACTGGCTGCAGCCAAATTGCACCTGTTACAAAAACCTCCACATACAGATTCAATCCTTATTGCCATATTTTATGGCAAAAACTATGTGGAACATCTCCTGGAGATAAATACTATAAAGCTATCCCCAAATTCCTGAAAGTATTGGACAATCTGGTAACCTGAAAAGTTCTGTGGTGTTGACTTGTTGCAAGTACCACAGTCTCAGATAAATCTCAAAGATTCAATGTATTAATACTGCACATTAATGAGATCATGACGATACTTCCAGGCTAGCAGTCTGCAACTGGTTTAATAATGGAACAGGATTAAAAAATAGGTAGAAAATCAACTGCAGCACTGCCTGTTAGACACCACTCATATGTACATGTATGAAAAAGACACATTAATGACCAGAACACACTTGTAAATCAAAAAAAAGTTGTACCAGAGCAATCCTAGATTTGCAACCTGATCCCTGTGAGCAGAAGCTGACCATTGTTTGATTTCACTTCCTGGCATAACCTGGTGCAACCTGGGAGTCGTTCCAGTGACATTAAGGGAGTGAAAACATCCAAGAGCACAAAACCACATTGAGACTGAAATCAGATCTAGACTTATTATGTACAAATAAGACTTGCAGATCAGTATCACAGTTAGAACTCTTAATGTCACGTGGTGATCCTTAGCACCAAGGGAAAGGGAGGTCACTGGCTGTCAAACAGCCAGTGACTCAGGGAGACAGAGACATTTCATTTCGCTTCAAGATTTTTTGGAGAGGAATCCCTTTGCAAAGCTCAGTCTCCAACGGCTAAGTAAGGAGTCACCTTCCATTCTGGAATACTGGGATATCACCCATCCATTTATCAAAAGAAATACACGCTACAACTCTTTCTAAATATTGAGTTTGCTTACATGGTGGTCAGATTTTTTCTCAGAAGTAACAATATTTTGAATATTGTGCATGAGAAGCTGCTACTAATCACTTTCTTTTAAAGGTAAATTTGAGAATTCTTTTCATTCCTAAAGAAATAAAGATATGTACACAGAAAAGCTTGCAGTGTGCCTTCCAGTGACAGTTTCTAAAATTCTTTAATGTTTTCAAAAGCAAAAAGATGGTCTTTGTTCTTTGACAGTATGATTTTAAAATAATAAATTAAAAAAATGATTTGGTAATATTAATAATCATTCAATATAATACCTGATGAAATGTTAAGTATAGTCTTCTATAAACTAGCAATTTTTCATAGATTGAAATTGCTGCTCAAAAATCTTACTGCATCTTTCCAAATCCTATGCCAGAAACAACCAAAACCACTAGCATTTGGGATTGAATTATTTATTCTAGAGATAAATATGAAATATAAATATTGCTAAAATACCCTCAGAAGATTCAATGCACATTTTATTCACTAGATACTAGCAATTGCATTAAAAATATAGTAAGCAGAAAGAAATAAAATGTTCTAGAAGCAAATTGTGGCTTTCCATTACTCATTTGAAGTAACTGATTACTAATAAAAGGCTTCTGGTGAAGGCAAGTTTCAGAATGTGTTGTGGCTGCTCGCTGCAATTAATAAGTTATAGTACATCACCTTCCTTGCACTCTGTTGTGTTGGATGGCTAGTGAGAAGGGCAAACGTATCAAATAGGGGGGTGTGTGTGTGTATATATATATATAAAATGCATCTTTTTATTTTTCATGTTTTCAGTAACCTGTTCACATGCATGTACACAACATTCATACAGGCAGAAGGATATAAATCAACATTAAAAACATCACCACTTCATGAAACAATACTTGTCATGTTTTTATATTGAAATAAAATCAACATTTTGCAGGCAGCTCTATGACAAAAATAAAAGCATGTAGGGTTGTGCACAGCTCAACAGATGCTATGCCAATTTGAGTAGTGTTGTCCTCCTCAGTAGATGACGTGCAGCAATACAAAGAACTTTATTCAATAAACAACTTGTAACACATGCTCACGAGGAGGTGAATGTACTGGAAGATTTATTTCTATCCGTCAATCACATTTGGAATTGATGTAGTTCTTTTTTGAAAGCTACATGAAATTCATTGATGATCCCCATTCTTAGTAGATGCAACTTAAAGCCATTAAGATACTCAGCTACAGAAGACATCTGAACTTTTCTGATAGGACAGTAATTCAATGATAACAATAGAAAGGGAATTTATCTCTGGGGCACTGATGAATGACAATCATCCAGATATATTTTTTCTTTGAGTAGTCAAAATGTTAGTCAGGATTTCATTCTGTCATAATGCACAAACACCCACTTCACTGTCATGATGAGTTCAAGATTTGGTCCATTAGAGAATCTCATTCCACTGATGTACTTTTGATCACCAGCAAACATTTAAACAGATAAAGTCGTAGACAAAAATATAAGCTCTTCACATGCTCTTATTTCTGATCTGTTTTTGTTGTTGTTGTTTTGGTTAGGTTTTTTGTTTTGTTTTGTTTTTAAATTGAATAAACTGTTTCAGCTCTATAGATCTTCTTGTACTGTGACAATAGAGGCATTTGGCTTTCACAAGAAGTCTGCTTTTGAACTCTTCCCTTGTAACAATTTTCTAATGAAGTTCTGTAGGTTTTGTAGGACTGTGAATACAACTTAACATTGTCTACTGTCAAAATAAATTGTTTAACTTTCTTAGGTCTGCTCTCAAGTATTCCATGCAGAATATCCATTATTAATTACAAAAACCAGTCAAGTTCTTAAGAACATCATATGAGCAGGTCTTTTCTGACTCATTCCCTCCAAACCCCACAAGTGTTTGTTGAAGTGAAGATTTCAATATTCCATTTATAGACTGGTCTTTCTACAGACTTTATTGCAATTTACAGAAATATACAGTAATATTATAATGAGAATATAAAATTAAGCTTGAAAAGACAGCCTTTGGAGGAGAAGACATATCTGAAACTGGGTATAACCTTGACCAAATATTTTTTATCCATAAGATGTCACAATCATTTGATACCTGTGAAGTACATTAGTTTTTGAAAAATGATCCAAACAGCACTATCTTGTTGATAGATTTTATGTGGGTTGGTGATTCACATATATTTGTATATCACCTTGCTTTTAGAAGGTATTTATCACCTAATTATCACCATATTTCTCAGCAGATATACAGCAGGAGCCAAGAAAGTAAATGCAGCGGTCATCTGACACTTTAAAGGTCATTAACACTTCTCAAAATCCATCATTCCCACTAAAAGGAGGAATACATCCGAACAATGGGAGTTTACCTACTTTTCTAAGGTTTTGTGAACAGCCATCTACGGTATGAACCCTATTCATCAAATCTTAAACCTATGCCTAATCCACTGAACCTCAGTGTGGAAGTGATTTATCCAACCCAAACCTGTATATATCCTCTGCCTTAGATGCCCTCTTTGCTGTCCATAATTCTGTCATTTCTAGGCATCTGATCCACTGTAGTCTTTTGCTAAGTCTGTACCAATAAACAGGACCAGGGTATCCATCTGGGCATTGGCATGTAATAGTTCACTCTGTTAATTGTCAACTGCAGTAGAGTTTTGGACAAACCAGCTTCTCTCTGGGAAGGCTGGTTAAAAAGAAGCCTTGAAAATTAATGACACAACCCTTAAAAAGGATTAGTTCCTTTAAGTTAACTCCTGACTCATGCTTTTGAAGGCTCTCCTTGTTATCAGTGGACTATAGTTCACTTCCAAAATTGTACCCCATAAGCCTACCACTGATTCTAAAGGGACTATCCTTTGGGACTTGGCTACCTAACTTAAGGTTTTCACTGTCTGAAGCACTGACTGCTTTAAGATGTATAGATTTAAAGTGTTCTCCACGGCTCATAGCCAGAACTGGTGGTATGAATTGAACCTCAGTGCACCAAAGTATTGCCTCTAAATACTATAAAACATTAGGCCCACAGGTAGGGTGTTTATGTCTGCTGCTTCTTTATCATTGAGAATGTAGGAGATTGTCAGAAGCTACATGGTAAGATTTACTAGTCCTGAGGAGTTCTTCCACAGTTGTAAGACAGCTACCTCACTTCTGTGTTTGTTACGAAGTCATTTTAAAATGACTGGGGGAAAAAAAAGCCTAATGTAGTAATGCAGTACACATCAAAATCTCCAGCCTCTAGTTCAAGCAAATAAAACTAACAAACTCCAACCTACTCAGGGTGATAAAATGTGCCGAAACTACTGAGCCCAGAAGTGGGTGTAATTTACATAAATGAGATACTTAGAAATCATTTTTTTCAAAAAGTTATAACCTGGACTGTCAAACTCCTGTAATGTACAGACCGGGGAGTCAGAATTTCAGAAAATTATTTTAAGATGCTGTAGTTACACTGTGTTTCTAATATAATTCTATTTCTTTGTTCATTTCCTGCATGACATTTACCACACACAAAGTCAACACGGGATATGTAGTTATAATTATGTGCCTACTGGTGAATTACATGCAGTTCGACTCACAGAACTGTTTATCCAAAAGAAATGACTGTTTTGTAAAGGGTGTTTTTAAGTATTATTCACAGAATTGTTTTTTTTAAGGGACAGTGAATCTGATAACTGTATCCCATCTTTTCGAATAAGAGTTTTAAAGAGAACTTGTGTCTTGGTGACACCAAGGCCAGTACCTAAATTCCTGTCATCTTCAATCTCTTAACGAAATACCAGCCTGTACTTTGTAAATAATTCTCAAGCAGATGAAGAAATAGCTAAAATTTAATGCAAGGGACATTCATTAAATGATTAACAGTAAAGGTATTTCTGTGTAATGCACTGATGCCAATTATCCATACACAAGAAACTGTCTGATTGACACTATTTGTATGTGGAATCCTCAAGGAATCTCTTTCAATTACTACTTTTTCATTCTATTTTCCAGAAGGATATATAATTTATTTGTGCCATAAATACTGTATACACTGATGTATCCTATTTCCTGGCAACGATTTAATATTTCATTAGCATCTCCTTTACTCACACTTTAGTGCACCATTTTGCTTCATTTGCTGCCAAAGCAGGCCTTAACTAACCTCTATCACACCCTTTTCCCATAAATAAGGATTTTTTCTGCAGACTGTCCTGCTCTACTGGCTCCCTTGGCCCCCAGATATTTTTCCATCCAAACAGTTCAATTACATCTCAAGCTGCAGCTTAACAAGTATTTCTCTAAGCAGCAGTCTCATTTAAGCAGCCATTGTTCCATCCCCTTCCTTCACTTATTCCTCCTACAGCTTTTTGTGCAGCCACGCAGCGAAACAGTTCACTAAATGCATTCAGTTTCCCATGTTCTTTTTAACCCTGCTCAGCCCCCACCTTGAGTCGCTGTGCAGCCTAAACTGAACCACCATGTGAAAAAGAGCTAGTGACCTGGGACCGAGGTTTTGTAAAAGTTGGCTCTCCTACAAAAAAAGAATAACCTATCAAAGAACACCCTTCACTACTCATACTTTACTCACATTTTTAATTCTACCATATTGCAATGCTTCAGTATTAATAGGGCGTTTCCATCAACACATCAAAACTCAAAATGAGTCTCTGATTAATTCTATAGGAAAAGAAGAACTCGCAGGGAATAAAGATTTTTTCCGAAGTATTTAGAAATCAAGGACTGTAAAAACATCTTACGTTATCAAGTTAAACTTGAGACAACACAGACTGATGCCCAAGGAAAGATGCACGCATATATGCAGAGAGAGAGCTTGTTTTAGTCAGACCCAAACACTCATTGGTCTCAATAGTCCCCTCTGAGGTCTGCAGAGGCAAGGCTATGTGTATAATTTTCATGGCAGTGAGGGAAGACAAGGCTGTGGTGTATGTTGGAGATGCTGTGATATGGTAGTTATTCACCCTGGAGGCCTTGTCAATCACTGCTGAAATAAAAACTGGTGATAATGTTTAAGGCACTACTTTGTTGCTTCTGCTTTACAGGAAGCATTTAGTATTTTAAGGCCATGAAAAGCCAAAAGAAAAGACTGGATGAGTTAGGGGCTTAGTACCCCATATGGTCTGGAGATGGATTTTCTTTTCCCTCTTCCCTGTCAATAACTCTGATAAGTAATGGCTTACTGTTGCCAGTGCCTAAAGCCTAAAGTTCTGCAGGCAACAACATTGCACGATCTCTTTCATAAACCGATCAAACTCCATTCTAAAACTGCTTAGGCTTGCTTCTCTATGTTAAAAGTTGTTCCTGCATTGCAATACCCTAGTAATCAGGAGTGCCAAATGAACTTTTCACCTAGAGTTATTCATGTCTCATTTACACATATATACATACTTGCACTGAAGCCATTCTTAAGTAGCTCTTTCCCTGATGTCTTTCTGTCCTTCTCAGTATGTTTATGGAGAGAAAGCATATCCTTTCAGTCTTTCTTTTCCTTGGTTGAATAATCCAAGCTGTTCTACTCTTCTTTCTTAGACTCCCTATTTACTCAAGCATCATAATAACCTGTCTCTGTACCTGCCTTGGTCCAAATTCACCTTTCCTAACATTGGCAACTAGAGGTGTACAGATCTTGAAGAAGCAGACAGAGCTAGGATTTTGATGAGTTAGGAATTATCTACAAGTTTGGCTATAATTCAGCTACTTAAACACAGTCACAAACACAGTATCTGTGGGAAAGCACAAACCAGCAGAGCCTGAAATTTCTGCCTATTCTAATCCATCTACTTCCAAAGTCAACATCCTCTCTCTACCACCTTTTTTTTTCACAAGAGCTTAAAAGGATTTGAAATTTCTTCAGTACAAGGATTCTTGATCCTCCCCCTAACAATATAGATTATGTTACTTTACTGCACTGCTTAGTTCAGATCAGTTTTTGAGGGCTCAAGAAATACAATATAGGAAAATCTACCAGTCTTTTGCTCTAGGTTGGGCTTTAATGAATATTAAATTTAGCAACAGTTTGGACAAGGAAAAAAAAAGTTGAAAGGAAATTAAAACCTGTAGAATTCTTATCCTTTTTTCTTATCTGTTATTCCCTTACTCTTATCTGAACTCACTATGCAACAACAGAAGTCTGGGATGTGATTTTACCGTAGGTGCTTTGACTGCTTGCCAGAACTCAAAGCAGAGGAGGAACATCTTCCAAGTTCAACATTTGGACAACCTTGCTAAGACTCAGCAGCCTGAACTTTCCACACCAGCCTTTCTGAAACTGCAGAGTGAGCAGATATATCTCTTTGCAAGGAAAGAAGGTAACATTTACATACAGTAATAAGGTGATCACAGTTATAACTACCCAATCTTCAGTAGAAGGATCAATTTATTGGTAGGAATGTAAAGTCTGAAAGAGCATTCAAAGAGCAGAGCTTCATGCACAGGAGTATCAGAATATAACTATAACTTTTCTACTAACAAAGTGGTCCACTCATTTTGCAGGCATGACTAAGAGAGCCACAAATCTGGTCTTTTATGGTTCAAAATGAAGCTGTCATTGTAAATATAAACCATGAAATTTCTTAATTTCTTTCCTCTGTGAATTCCAAAGAAACTAATCAACATGGTAAAGCAATTTAGTTTAGCTAGGTGTACTAGCTAAATAGTTATTTTCCCTTCCCTTTTTATTTAAATCAGTCTTGGTTGACAAGTAATTTCTTCTCTTTTATCAGAGTAAATACATCAGATGACATTTCAAAATGTTATAAAGGAAATGAAAATGACTTTAAAAAAATCAAAAGCAAAGCTTGTCCATCAAACGATCAACAACTAAATCTGCCCAGAGACAACAATTTGAAAGGAAAATCTATAAAATAAGATGTGTGGACATGGTTTCAGGTCTTGGTCGAAAGTCAATCTATAAACCCAGTGGAGCAATTTAAAGAGGGAAATCAAATTTAGCTGAAATACTGAGTACTGACAGTACCCTTTAAATTAGAAATAGCTTGAGTGACTAATTTAGGTTTAGTTCTATGTTTTACTATTTTGGTTTTGATACTTTAATTCAGATGTAACTACTTTTCTATTAATTATTTCCCTGCATTCCTATGTATATGTCATTATAAACCCCATGCTTGATAAATGATGAAAAAAAAGAATTTTAACTGTAACAGCATTCAATATCCAACCTGAGACTTCTCCATTTCCAGTCTGAATAGGAAATTACTCTGAACTCGTGAAAGCTACATGTCATTCTCAAATCAACAGGGTCTTTAAGAAGGATCAGGAAAAGTCTGCAGTCCATTTTGATATAGGATACCATTGACAAAAGAACACTTAAAAAATTCCCTTTCCTGACACTATGACACAAGTTCAGTGTGTTGAGATCAATTCTATGTTGACAATAAAAACAAGACCAAGGAGTGAGTTTAGACTCCAAATTACTGATTGTCCACAGAAGGCTTGTTCTCCTGCATCACAGCAGTTTTAGCCAGAGCCAGCTAGCAGTCTCTGGGTAAAAAAGGCATCATTTGGGGGTCACAAAGGATTAGGAATGATTTCCAGTAGTGACTGGAAGCTGCACTGGATTTGGCTTCCTCCAGCCAATAACAGTCCTCCTACCCCAAAAAATTTAGCATCACCAAACATCCATGCACATTTCAGCCATAGGCTTGGGGAATACAATACTCAACTTTAAACAACTGCAACTAGATCTTACTAATGTAATATCAGTGACTATGAAGATAAAGTAAATCAAAATAACTCCCTTCCCATCTAAGAAAGTTCTATCTCAACTTTTAGACTTGGACCCAAGAAGAATCCTGGAGACAAATGTGACACATCTACCCTATATAATTTGGCATCAGTGCCAGAGAACATTGAAGTGTGTTCATTCAGCAGAAGTCAAAAGGAGTTCCACGTGATAAAGTATATTAATAAATGTCTGAAATCAGGGAATTTATGAGGTTAGGGACACAATGAAGATGATATTCTATACCAAAAAAACCCCAACCCACAACCACTCTCATGCTGGAAGAAGGAAGCTTCTAGTCCAAGAGAAGTAAGTCAATGATCATCTGCTCTTTAGATGCAATACTCAAGAAAGGACATGGAGTATCCCTGTTAAATACTTCTTCCCCCACACTCATTACTCTCTGTAGCTTCAGTGAATATGGTCCTATGTATGGAGAGATCAGAAGTGTAAAAAGAAAGGATGGGAGAGGTATAGAAAGAAGCATCAATGTAAGAGCACATTCTGCTACTGTGCTCAAACAGATCCATTCTTTATTAACTGAGAGTGACAGTGTCACAGAAGTTGAATAGTTCCAGTGCTCCCAGTTCCCACTCCCGCTCCCAGTTTCCGCTCCAAGTCATCATTTTAGTGGCCCCTCACTGGACTTGCTCCAGTATGTCCATGTTTCTATTGTCCAGAATTGGACTGAGCACACCAGATCTGTCTCACCAGTGTTGAGTAGGGAAGAAGGATCACCTCCCTTGACCTGCTGGCAGTGCTTCTCTCCTCCTGCAGCCCAGGATGCTCTTTGGCTTCTCTGCTGCAAGGGCACGTTGCTGGCTCATGGTCAGCTTGTTATCAAAAAGATTTTGTTCTGGTTTTTTTCTGGACTTTATCAGACTTAGAACAAGATGAGAAAAGGATAGTTTGGGAAGTGATTTAAGAATCACAGAATATTTGCATGAATCTCTATTCATGTAAAAATCTCTATTCATGAATAGAGATTCTATTCTATGAATCTCTATTGCTATGAATCTCATTGCCTAGCCTTAAAATTATAAGTCTGACAAATATTGGAGCAAATAAGACTCTCTGCCTCTTGCCTACTTTCAGCAAGTCCGCAATGTGGCTATGTAATGCACCATAGTGCAATGATGTGGCAAAATTTGGGATCTAATCAGAAAGGTGTTTTTCCTTGAACAAGCATAAACAATTGCACACCACTTGTTCCTATTCCATGAATAATATTTCCGAAAATATTAATGGTAAAAGCTAGGAAAAAAACCCCAAATCAATAGAAAAGATCTTGGTGTATCCTAAGAGACATCACAGATTTTCCATTTCTGAAAGATGCCACACTTACATAATTCTCAAGGTACATAGGGAGAACGTGAAAAATATTCTTCCATTCCATAATCAAAATAGTTGATGCAACCTCCCCGACACTGATTTTTTTTGCACATTAATGAGAAATATTTTTTTTTCTTCAAGTCCATTGGTGATTACAATAAAAATATACCAAGCTCCAGATCTGACAATTCTTTGTAAACCACTAAAGCTTTGAAGCTTTGTAACAGTTTCAGGAAAGTCACTTTGGGAAGTAAGATATTGCAAGTCAATATCTAATGCAAAATTTCTGGTGGTGACACTGTAGCTAGAGGGCTGTAATTTTCATGTTTATAATATGAACATTCAGAGAATAGTTACGAAAATAAAGTCTAGTTGGTATGGAAAAAGAAATCAACCTACGGGGTAGTTCAGTGTTGCCTGAAATATGTATGTGCTTGTCAGTATATAAATTACAAAATTAAAGTAAAATTAACATGTGGTTCAGGATGCTAACGTGAATAAGTTAGAAAGATTTTTACATTAGAAAGCAGCAGCAGCAGCACCCATGTTCCTGCAGACTGAAATAAGGCTGTTATCTAGATACAACTAAAAGCCTGCTATCATCCCAAAACTCAAGTCCACTTTGCAGAAGCAGTGGGAGCTGCAGCTATTCAAAGTGCACTGAGAGCATACCAGCTAAGTAAGCTGGCAAACCTGACCAGAGACCTATGAAAGAAGACACAGCAAGTGACATTTTAAATGAGATATGCTAAGCAGGTCCTACACATGAACAAAAAAGAACATGATAAAGTATCATTTGGACAGCAAGTTGCTCTGAAGTAATATCAAGCTATTTATAGAATCATAGAATGATTTGGGTTAGAAGGGACCTCAAAGATCATCTAGTTGCACCCCTTCTGCCATGGGCAGAGTCACCTTCCCTAGACCAGGTTGCCCAAAGCCCCATCTACCTGGCCTTAAACACTGGAGTGTTGTGGGTTTTTTTGTAACCAAATTAATATTGTTCCAGACTTACATTTTCTGTTTCATCTTCATTTATAAGATGACTGCTTATTTTTCCCTCACTTTATTTTAAGTCTTTTACAGTTTTACTCTGCCCTGCGTTTGCAGAATCCCCCTGTAGACCAAGCATTATCACAATCGAGATAGTGAATCCTAGCAATAATAGATGAAACATGATAAGATGGTGTGGTAATTGGATTGTATATACAAACCCACCATTCCAGACTATCTCACATATATTCACACAGTATTGAGGGATCTGATGTTTTGCAGTTGAAAATTTTTCTCAATAGGAACAGAACTTTTGTTTACCCCATTTCACTGATGTTGCCTGTCTCACTGGTAACTTGGTAACATCACACAGTGCAAGAACAGAGTGATCACACAAGCAGTAGAATAAAAATGGAAAGAAAAGAAATCTGTATTAGGAAGTATATGGAAAGATTTGTAGTGACAGAGACATTTGAAATTCTCAGCTTCTCTGATTAGTAAAGTCCTGGAAAGCATTTTATGGTAAAGAAAGAAAGAAAGAAAGAAAGAAAGAAAGAAAGAAAGAAAGAAAGAAAGAAAGAAAGAAAGAAAGAAAGAAAGAAAGAAAGAAAGAAAGAAAGAAAGAAAGAAAGAAAGAAAGAAAGAAAGAAAGAAAGAAAGAAAGAAAGAAAGAAAGAAAGAAAGAAAGAAAGAAAGAAAGAGAGAAAGAAGCTAATTGTTCAGAAATCCATTACATAATAATGAAAATAAAAATAATGATTAGTATTTTATGGATATAACCCATTCTCTGAACATATGTTGTAGTTTTGCGTGACTGGGTTCTGGTGGAGGAGGGGGCTGCTGGGGTGGCTTCTGCAAGAAGCAGCCAGAAGCTCTCTGCAGGCCCCAGAGAGCAAACACCAGCCAGCTCAAGGCCAGGGTAGTTGCTGACCAAGGCCAGGCCCATCAGCGATGGTCACAGCACCTCTGGGAATCACATTTAGGAGAAAAAAAAAATGCAAGCAGTCACTTTTTGCCACCAGAGAAGGGAGTGAGAAGATTTAAGAAACTCTACAGACACCAAAGTCAGTGGAGAGGGTGGGGATGAGGAACTCCAGGTGTCAGAGAGAAAGATTCCCCTGAAGCCTGTGGAGAAGACCAAGATGGAGCAGGTTGTCCTCCTGCAGCCTATGGAGGATGATGGGGAGCAGAGATCCCATCTACAACCCGTGGAGGACCCCACACCAGAGCAGGTGGAGACATATGGAAGATCCTGTGACACTCTTTGGAGCAAGCTCCTGGCAGAACCTGCAGAGAAAGAGAGACAGACAGAGAGGCAGAAACAAAAAGAGACAGAGACAGAGACAGAGACGGAGAGGTGCCTCCAAGCTGGAGTGTGTTTGCTAGGGACCATGGGGGACCAGGCTGGAGCAGTCTGGGCTTGAGACACTGAGAGACATTATATAATTTACAACTGCACCCCATAGAAGTGACCCATGCCGGGGCAGCTGGTGAAGAGCTGAAGCCCTGTGGGAGCTTCTCACATTGGAGAAGTTCATGGAGGACTGTCTCCCCTGGGTGGGACTTGATGCTGGAGCAGGGGAAGAGGTTGATGAATGCCCCCTCCTCAGCTAACAAGGAAAACAACTCTGAAGAACTGACTGAAAACCTCAATTTCCACCCCCTACCCTCATGCCACCCTGGGGGGCAGTAGGGAGAGAAATCATGAATAAAGTTAAGTCTGCTAAGAAGGGAAGGGTGGGGGGAAGGTGCTTTAAGATCTGGTTGTACTTCTCATTATCTGAGTCTGGTTTCTTTGTGTGTGAAGGTGTCATATAATAAATAAGGTGCTTTTCTTTTTTTCCTTTTTAGCCCCTGTTGAGTCTGTTTTGCCCATGACACTAATTGCTGAATGATTTCTCCCTGTCCTTATCTTGACTCCTAAGCCTCTCAATGTATATTTCCAGATGAAAAGGGGAGTGGTAGAGCGACTTTGGTGGGCATCTGGCTTCCAGTCAGGGTCAAACCACGACAACATAAAATAAAATAATCATCTCACCTGTTTTTTGGAGAGGAGTTTCTCCAAATCCACCAGCACCAAATTTCTGATTCCAATGAACTGGGTGCCTTCATGGGAAAATCAACACTTATACAGAATCTAGTAATTTTGAAGCCTTTTACGTCACATCTAAAGAGGAGACACTCTTTTAGGCCTTTCTCATAACAGTGGGTTACACCAGTGACTGCCAGAAACAGGATGGGGATTGTTCACACAAATTTGTTCCTGTGCCCTTTACTAAGTCCCCTTAGTGACTGGTCACTGAGTATGAATAGTATCTTGGCTTTGCATGAAAACGTTCTCTCTCAATACAGCCTTGGTGTACTTCAAGATGCTGTATTCTGCTTCAATGTTAACATACAATCAGATTTTAAAAAAATCTTAATTTAAAGTGTAAAAATTTTCATTCACATTTTGAAAACACATTTGTTGTTTCTGATGATTAAAAGTAACTCCATTGGACACTATGATAACTAATAAAAGTTTCTTATATTTCATTTAACAACACAAATGTGTGTTATTAAAATTCAGTCAAATTAAGACAGCTGAGACTTCCTTTGAAAGTACATCCATTATCCTCAAAATAGGTATTTACTGCATATAAGAAAACAGGCAGAATATCTTCTCTGCTGAATTTAATGGAGAAATAAAATTAATAGGAAAATTTTTCATGGACTCTTATAGGCTTGATAAGATGCTGGATTTCCCCAAGGGATTTCTAAAAAGCTATGTAGTGGTAAGATATGAAGCTACATGGGATGAAGTTTCAGGGCCTGGATAAAGCAGAGATTTATTCACGCAAAGTTTTATGCCACATTTAAGACTTTGGAAGGATCTAAATTTTTCAAACAGGTTTAATTTTTATAAATTCTTTTGAATGGTATTTCTGTTTAACTAAACCTGTCACACAGAACTGTCAGGATCTGAAGCTAAGAGGAATCTTACCTCTGTCTTCAACAGAGACTATGTGCTTTTTTTCAGGTCGCGTAAGAAAGAACAAATAGCATCTGCAACTGCATTTTAAAAGATGTTAAGCAATTTAAAGCTCCTAAGATAAGTTGTACTCACAGTCCCTGTGCATGCAGCATTCCTCAAGTAAGGCACAGCATGTTCAAAGAGAATGCCCGTTTCTGCTGGCTGCCTACCTGAATACCATTTCTTCACTCCTAAGGAACACAAGGTTTTATTTCTGCTGTGGGAAATAATCTTTGCAAGATTTACTCAAAGGAGACAGCTAGAGTATTACCAGAAGATCATAAGAAGAGAGAGCTGAACAGCCGTTCCCTTAGAAAGAATTGCCCTCATCCCTGGGATGGGCCCATCCATACTTAGCAAAGACACTGTTAAGTTCTATCTCAGTTTCATTGCCTCAAAATGGTCCCCAAGGATAGCTCCTGTTAAAACACTTTTTGAAGAATAAAAGCCTTACTTTGCAGTGCCACCTACACAGGCTCCAAGTAAAGGGGCCTAATGGCTCTTCCGGGCTTGGGACTTTTATTAACACTTTCCCTTCATGTAAAGTCATCTTTTTTTCCAGCACCCTTCTTAAACATTTACTGTGAAAGGGTAACAGTAAATAACAATGACAGTGATGTTACTGGTGAATTTTAAGAGACAAGTGGGTTGCAGTGGTGGTAAATGCCTGATGCAAAGAGTTTTTTCAGTTATTTAGTACAATGTATGTCCAGACTACATCTTGCAGTGCTTTGAAGAAAGATGTAAACCTCAGGAAAAACAAAATAAAAAGCCCGAAAAGTGAGACAAGTAAGTTCTTCGAATATTTTGTCACATTAATCACAAATTTATAGAGAAAAAAGGAAATAACCATGTGCAAATATAAAAGCAAATGGATCTTACTTAGTTAAAATATTTTCATTTTTAAAATAAACAGGGCAAAATGTTATAAAATTTGCCATGTCTGTAAGGGAAACTAAATGAGTATTTGTGAACACAAAACCATAAATGGTTTGAATTCAAAAGTAATTTTAGTCATTGCCAGTCCAGTTCCCAACTGTCAACAAAAGTAATATTTCATTTCATTGAAGCTTTACAAAGAAAAATGTTTTAAGAATATGCTTTGCAATATCCTGAACCAAACTGAGCATTCAGCATTGCCTTATGCAGTAAAAAAACCACCCCAAAATGAATCTAAGACCATGTATGAAAACATATTTCATAGAATCATAGAATATCCTGAGTTGGAAGGGATCCGTAAGGATCATCAAGTCCAACTCCTGGCTCCACAAAGGGCCAGCCAAGTCAGAGCATGTCACTGAGTGCATCATCCAGATGCTTCTTGAACTCAGTCAAGCTCAGTACTGTGATCCCTTCCCTGAGGAGCCTATTTCAGTGCCTGACCATGCTCGCAGTAAAGAACCTCTTCTTAACATCCAGCCTAAACCTCCCCTTTTAATGTCATTTTAAGATTTTTCCTAAACAACTCATTTCTACTTCCTAACCTTTGACAAACATCTCCCTGAAGTTTCCCAGTGAAGTTCCTATGTGTGCTCGGTCTGGCTGGGATGGAGTCAATTTTCTTCACCCATACAGTGCTATTGAGATTAGTAACAAAAGAGATTTGTAACAAAAGTTGTGTTGATAACACGCCAGTGTTTTAGTTATTGTAGACTGGGGGTGCACAAATGGTTGGGAGTGGACACAGCCAGGACAGCTGACTGCAATTGACTAAAGAGATGTTCCATTCCATACAGTGTCATGCACAGAAATGTGGTCCAGGGAAGTACCCATTGATCCATGACTGGCTGGGCATCAGTCTGCTGGTGGGAGCTCATGAGTGATTATCTTTGCATTCTTGGTTTTTGGGGGTTTTGCTCTTTATTTTTTTTTCTGTAGTGGTGGACTTGTCAGTGATAGATTAACACTTGGACTTGATTGTTCAGCTTTATTCTAACCAAAATGATTCTATGATTCACTTATTAAACTGTTTTTATCTCAACCCATGAGTTTTTCCTCACTTTGGCTCTATGTTTCTCTTCCCCCACCCCACTTTGGGGGAGTGAGTGAGCAACTGGGTGGAGGTTTAACTGCCAGCTGGGGTCAACCCACCACACTATTTTTGTCTCTAATTGAGGATGGTAGGTCTTTATCAAAACTGCCTGTGGTTTCTCAGGAGATCACAGAAAGCTGAACTTGTTTTCGCTAAATAAAGACCTGTGATGCTCCTGTTCCTGGGACAGAAGCCTACAGGAAAGATGGGGAGGGACTGTTTATCAGGGAGTGTAGTAATAGGACAAGGGGGAATGGCTTTAAGCTGAAAGAGGGTAGGTTTAGATTATATGTTAGGAGGAAATTCTTTACTGTGAAGGTGGTGAGACACTGGCACAGGTTGCCCAGAGAGGTTGTGGTAGCCCCATCCCTTGAAGTGTTTAAGGCCAGGTTGAATGAGGCTTTGGGCAGCCTGGTCTAGTGGAGGGTGTCCCTGCCCATGGCAGGGAGGCTGGAACTAGATGGGCTTTGAGGTCTCTTCCAACCCAAGCCATTCTATCATTCTATGATTCTATGAGAAAAGCTGGGGGAGCTGGAGAGAGCAGAAAAGGTCTGACAAATCCAGCTTGCTGCTCCTGATTTTTCTAGACCCCTAGGCACAGCAATTTCTGCTGCTGTTGGAAGGGGTGTGCTCTCATCCTGTGTCCCCATCCTCCTCCAACAATCTATTTCACACACACTCAGCCAAGTCTGCAGGGACAGCAACAAGGACCAGCCAGCCCGGCTTTGCAGGGTTCAGAAATGGGAGCAATAGGCAGCACTGCTTCTGCTATGCCGCTGCTCCGGCAGCCTGCTCTCCTGGGGAGCAGTGTGTTTTGCCTGGGCTCAGAGCCAGACCTGAACTTCAGGGTGTTTTTAGTAGATGGAGTAATATTCCACTGCCTTCAGGGTACCATTGCACTGAGAGCAAGGATGATGCATCACCAGCCCCTGTCTGTAAACATTGTAAAAGAGGTGACACCACTGTTCCTGGTCATTCAGGGATTCCCCTCTTTGAAGAGCATATTCTGTTATGAAAAATGAGCAAAACCCAGTCTGATCTTTGTAACCACATGAGTCCCTCTTGACATGTAATTCATTAGCAACAGCCAATCTTGCAATTTTATGAGCTCTTAAGGTTTTGAAATTTTTTTCTACTTCTCACTGGAACACACGTATCTTTTTGGCTTTTAAAATGGCATGTTATCAAAAACATCTTTTTTAGATCAATAATACCAGGTTTTCATTTCAGATCTCTATTCCTATCTGCCATCAGAAGTGACCAGAATGCCCTGGATCTCATAAACTTTTCTGTTAAAAAAAACTTCCTCAAAATCAATACCTCATTGCAAAAATGTCTTTCCAGACAGTCCTATATTCTCCTGGATATCCTTCAAGTCATAAAAAAAGGTTAAGAGTTGATTTTATTTGAACTGATAAATGAATATTTCAGCACTTGTAATAGGCTTTAATAGACTTGTTCTGATACTTACCTGAGGTACTACTGAAGTGCTGTTTGGAGGGTTGAGTTTGTACTCCTAGTTCTTGAAAGCAGGCTGTCACTGAAGGTTCTCCAAGCCAGCAAGGCAAAAGAGAAAGAAGCAAGAAAATTCCTGAAAATTAGAAACAGGATGTGAAATTTCACAGTGATCTGGAAAGCCACGGAGAAGAACAAGCCCAAACCACCCAGGAGGCTGCATTTTAAACCAACAGCAGCTCAAGATTCAGACTGACATACAAATGACACATGGAGAAAGGAGCTAAAGTACAGGTAAGTAACTCAGACAACAACTTTCCAATGCAATTTTAGCTGGAATGAGCAAGTGATTTCGAATGCCAGCAATAGATAAATTAATTCTTGAGACAGTCAAAACCACTCAGAAAGACTGAAGGAATGCAAAGGCAGAGTTACTAACAAGATTATTGGAGCAAGCAGGATAATGACGTTCAGCAATGTGGTTATATTCCTGGTGTTTGTAGTGGCAGACTTTGACCAATCAAGCGTATCTATATATAGTAACACAGAGGAACATTTCTTGTAATTTTTATATCACCACCTACAGATGATGCTCTGGGTATTTATAGCGAGATTCTCCAGCCCTTGCTGCTCTCTTTTTCATCCTCCCACTTCTTTTATTCAAGTAAGAAAAGAGAGATGGGCTAAAAGACACATGAAAGGGATCACAAGTTTTTCAAGAATGCAAGTATTTAAAAGTGCCTCCTGTGTGTTTTGCAAGTGTGACTGGCAGGTTATTCACCAATTGAGAAACTGGATTTTTAATGCCAACCTGGTTGTGCAGAAACTGCAGACGGAAATTAAATTCCTAAGACACATTCTCCTCCCCCCAACACCTCAGAGTTAAGGGTCTGATTGATACAGCCACCCTCAAGTGTTTGTTCATGTTTGGACAGCCATCATCAGTGGTTGTATCTGTAGGCCAGGAGATTCCATGTGTTCTACTGTCCGGGTCCTCAGGAACGTGTCCTCAGCCCTCACCTAACTCCAACATGAGATACAGGCCATTCCCTAGATTCTCTAGGGAAGGAAGCCCAGGCAGTGCAGAGTTGGGGAGGTGAGTTGTGCTGTATACCAGTTAGCCCGTGTTGTCGTCAGCTGGGGCACAGGTCTGTGGAGAGTGCTGGGCAATATATTTATTTTATGGCACTCTTCACCCTTTCCATGCATGCCACTAGTGACTCCACTCCTCCTTTCCATGCCTCAGCCATGATGACAGAGGGGAATACAGCAGCTTGGTGAAGCAGATTGAAGGAACACAAGAGCAACTGTGTTGGGATACAGGAGCTTCAGCTGCTCATCCTCTCCAGCTCCCAGCCTTCCACCAGACAGAGCAGATAGTCAAATGGATGGTCCTTGCCCTCCTCAGATATTATGCATTTCTTGGTTTTGTTTTTGTTTTGTAATATGCTTTTGTGTTTATTTTTTTACTTGTCCCTCTCTTCCCTCCTTTAGCTTTGACATGGTAGATTGTCTTGGATTTACATGACTAGCGTGAATCAACTCACGTCATAATGTCTCTGTGATTGAGGAAGAGGAGTAGTAAGAACAGCTTGTCAGCCAGCCAAGGTCAGCTCAACACAGATGCACTTTTGTAATGCTGCAGCTCTGGCTAGTCATCTGTTCACAATTTTTTACTGCTAAAGTCTAATGCAAGCAAGGTGAGTAAGTTCCACTCTTCTTGAATCCTCACAGAGATACAATTGGTTAGGAAAAATAACATTTTGAACATTTTAACATTAGGGGGAAAAATGGTGAGACACTTCAACTAGATACCTGTGTTCTGAAGGATTGCATGCCTTCAGAAACACGACTCACCCAGCATCTTTAGTGGCTTAAGGTATACACTCTCCCACCTCTTCTGTAGCTCCAGCTCCCTGTGTTCAGTAGGTGGAAAACATATGAGTCTGAGCCAGTAGTGCAAATGCCACTCCTGAAGCTGCTTTACACCTAGGGCTCGCACCAGGCCACCAACAGCTTTAGCACTGAGCATTGTGATGTATAAATCTCCCTTTGAAACTTGCCCCTGGTCACTTGGGATGATAATTCTCCTCCTCCGAAATTCTCGGCCTCTGAAAATTAACTTTCTTCCTGCAGATCTTGATCTTGCTCTTGTTCTAAATCGGTGTGTTTTCACAAAAGGTTTTTGACTTGAAGAAGCTACATTTTATGAAGTAAAACAGTTTTGCTGAAATACTTACAATCCACGCAGGACAATGATGCATTCTTTCCTCCTACTTGCCTCATTCACTAGAAAAAAATAGAAACCAGTTGGAAAGAGTTGGATGTCTTTTTGTGAGAAAACCACTTGGGAGCTTCCTGCTCGCAGGAAGAGAAAGCATGCCGCCTTTCTCACCGCCTCTGTAATACGCAAGACTGGATTCATGTTGCCACCTACCAGCGCAATTTGGCGCTGATGTAGTTTACAGATTTCCATTTTGTTAATTCTATTTGTCTTACAAGCCCCGTGCTCTTGTCTGCTTATGGGATGTGAGTTTGAACAAGTCTCAAGCAGGCTGAAAGCATTTTAACACAAATATGATTAAAATTGTCATCAGAATCAAAAGCGTTGTTCTGTTTGCAGAGAGGAGAGGAGCCACATTACTTTTCTATCCTCTCAAAGATGCATTAGTACTATTTTCTTCTTCCTGAGCTACTAAATTCACAGAGCTGCACACCTCTGATTTCTCATGGGCTGTTTAAGCAGGTCTTCCTTTGTGCTTGGGACATCAGCTCAAGCTGTTTAAATTTAGGAACAGAACATTCTACCAACAATAACTTTCACTGAATTAAATAGTAGCTATTAGCAGCCACAGACTCATCAGGGAAGTTATTCTCTGTCACCAAGACGAATAGCACTGGAGAATTATTCTAAAATTTCAAGACACATGTCGAGTCTTGTTCATTTCAATCAATTAACTGAGGTCCCTGTTAACACTAGTTCCAGCTGATAAATTACTGCAGCTTTGGGACTGCAGCAAAGGCTGTACCTATCCTTTATTTTTAAATTATTTGAATTAATTAATCTTCCACAGGTTTTACAACTGCACTCTAAGGAATTCTCCAGTTGGGCAGTTGGATGGCACACCTGACTTCCAGAGCTACTAAAATAATTCCAATTAGTTATACCAGTATTTAGCGAGTTATCAGTCAGCTGAGATGTAAAAAACCTCAAAACACTGACATGTCACATACACAAAGAAGAGAGAGAATAAAGAAAGCATCTGAAAATATTAGATGTCTATTGTTCATATGCTAACGCACGATAGATATTAAGATTATTATGAATAGTACTATTCATTCTTATTATCCCCACTAAGTATAGCATCATTATTTCCTGAACTTTCTTTAGAATAAATGTGAGGAAAAACTTTAATGAATTCTCCTTAGATGTTAGTTTTGGTGGCAGCTTCTGTTCAAAAGATGTAGCTTTTTTTGTCTCCAACATAAAGAAAAGGTATCGAATTTTTCATAGGAAAAAAAGTCATCAGTTTCCCTGTATCTCTTAGAGACACTCTACATATTCTAGAGTTGTCATAGAGAGCAGTCATTTCTTAAAATGCATATAGTTTAGAACATTTACTCCTGCAGTTTATGAAACAAATACACACTGCCCTCTCTCTGGATCTTCTTACATAGTTCGTATAATTCTGTTAGGTGAGTTTAGATCATAAATGTAGAGGTCTGATTCCTTTATGGACAAGATAGTTAATGAAAATGGAAATTAATTTGCCAGAACAATACAAACATGTATTCTGAGACACAGCAAATAAAAATCTACATTTTTATTTTGAAACTGGGACATGCTTTAAATGCCTAAATAAATGATATTTTCAAGACATATGATTGGATTTTGAAGACAAAACCAAACAGCATCAGTAGCAAGCTGCAATATTCCATATTACTGCTCAAATATTTCTACACCTACTGATGTCTTACTTTTTCTGACAGATCTTACTTAAGGTTTTTCAATTACTTAAAAAAAAAAAGAAAGAAAAAAGGCAAAAGAGGCAAAGCAAGAAAGGGAACATGGAGATAGCTGCACAGTTTTTCATGGCTAACCAGAGCCCCCACTATGAGGAAACATTCTTCACTGTCTTAAGTTTGCTGTTACATCTCTACATAAATCTTCTAGTTAGTCACATATGGCACTATCCTGCAAGATGGCAGGTGCTCTGTGTGAGATGCTCTGTTTTCTGAATGTTGAGTGGGAGTTGAGAAGCGGTTTGGACTGTGTTACACTATGATGAGAAACTGAGCAAGAATTGTTTATTTTCATGTTTACAGTTCTGACTTAGTTGAAAAGGAAAAGGAGTTAAATAAGCAGGGAGGGCTAATTAAACTGAAATTCTTGCAATTCTCTGACCCCTTCGGAAGGAGACAATCAGTGTATCCCTCATAACAATTCAGACTGCTTAAAAACAGAGACAATGGGTATGCTAAGCTTTTTTTTTTCCTCCAGAAATCCCTTTCCAGAAGGCTGTTACTGAAGATCCAAGAGATTTAATAAGAAAAGTTCAGAACAGTTTGTCCAGCTGAAAAGAAATACTTTGGGAAGAATTAGTGCCAGCGAGAGACAGAGGAGGCAAAAAACCCAAACAAAACCCAACCCTCTGGCTAGGAAACATTTCCCCTTCTGTACTTTCCTAGTCTTTGATATCAAAGCAAGAATTACACTTTGAATAAGATGAAAACATGTTCTTGATGTTCTGGTATCCCTGGCAAGAATGGGCCCCAGCTCAGGCACAGGAGTCCAGGAGCCTGACTGACTAAACTTCATGATGCAGGGAGCAGATGCCAGCAGGTTGGAAAGCTTCATAGGGGAATAATGCCTTCTTGTTCAGTCACCAAAAGGGAAATTATTGCTAACAAGCTAACAGTTGTTGTTCTATTTAAATTATCCTGCTAAAATCATCTTTTCTGACACCTATTCCCTATACTACGTCTAAACAACACATGAACAGGCAATGCACCATCCAATAAGTTAAGTAAGACAGCTGTAAGTACAGGCAGCTTGCAGATGATTCATTATTATGATACGTGGTAATGAGCAGTGCTCTTTCTAGAAGTGCAATGATTTCTGTTGACCTTCTTCAGTGGGCATTACTACAAGTCTGAAAATAAAAGTCCTTATTAAAAGCTTGTTCCATAAGCTATTGCACTATGGCTGGTGAAAGACTTACATGGGATTTTTTTGGACTTTAACACATGATCTGCTATATTTTAGGCTTTGGCTGTCGATGGGGGACGTCAGATATGCTCTGACTCACTCGGAAAGTCAAAGTGAAAGTGGCAACTTCCACGTTCTTTGGATGATAAGGGTGTATGACAGGTTGAATTTGACAGCTGGTCCTAATTAAGATAGAGTTGTAGCCCACCCTTCATGCTTTACAGCAAGCAGCAATGCTGGCCATGATATTTTTCCACCCCTTTCTCTAGGGATGCTGGGACAGAGACAGTAACCGTCTTTCATACAGGCACAGGAAGAAGGCATGGGATCAAACAGGCATGTCTCACTGTGTATTCATGCAAGCCTAATTATAATCTGTTCCATAAAGTCTGCATCTGTTTTGGGCTATCCTCAAGCCTCTGACCAAAAAAATCCTTCAAGAACATTTCCCTGGCCTTACCAGTTCTCAGATCTCTCTTTACTGGCTTCATGTTGTCTTTATCATGGCAACAATGAAAAGAAAGATGCCCACTAAAAATGGAAAACAATTTATTTACCTGAAACTTGTTTTCTGAAAGTATACTTCTTAGCAGGCTGCCTTCATCCTTGAAAATGTGTGTGATTTACTAACATTTCAATTGTTTAAGACAGGGACAATTTGTACTAATTTCCTCATCAAGTGGTGACTATGTATTTTCCTAATTATTGCAGCTATCAACTGTAATACAACAGACTTCTTTTAGAAGCTCACCCTGGAAGAGAAGTTAAAGCAAAATGCAACATAAAACAAAAATACCCACCTAAAGAAAGCAAGAAGAATCTGCACTAACTAGCAAGAACATAGCAAAGATATAAAACTTAGAACATGAAAAATTCACAATAGCTAATTCTTTCAGTAGCGAATAAATTAATATAAAGACTTTCTGAGCCTAAAATACAGAAAAATAGAGTCACTGTTCAATAGACACCCCACTAAAATATTCCCAAATTATGAGACATTCTAAAGCACTTTATCACATCGTTTTTGGTCTTGATTTTGCACAAATCCAGATTTAATAGAAAACTTGTTCTTCAACCTAAACCAGTAATTTACAAAGGAGCTCTGAATCAATCAAAATTAAATTCTAATATTCTTTTAAATCATGTGTGATTAAGAGTTTGCCTTTTCAGCTATGATGATAGGGTTGCATAAGCTGCATATAAATGGTTTTAACTGAAATTTGGAACACAGGAGCAAGACCAGGGTATAATTTTTGCACTGCATGTTGCTGCTCAAAGTTTTAAAGCCTGTGCAAGGTACAGTGAGTATGAAAAATGCCAAAAAATGCAAGGCCTCTGCTATTATCTGGAAATTCACATGTACTCAGAGGGGAATTCCCTTTGTTTTCTCTCTTTCTTTTCTGACTTAAAAATTTGAGATCCGGGGATAAAAATCTCCATACCTATTGGAAAATATAAATGTGACTAACAGAAGCTGGCAAGCTATTAGTTTTTTGGGTGTCATGCTAACTTAGGCAGGCAGCCTAAGTGTGCAGATCCTGCAAATGCTTATGTTTGAGTGATGCAGATTTCACAAGCACTCCTACAGAAGTCAGATGCCATAAAAGAAAACTCATCAGCAGGACTTGTTGAGAGTATACAGCTCATGGAGCCAAGAGACCCAACCCCAGTACAGCAAATCTTTGAACAAGTATGAATCAGGAACATGACACCTCTTCATTATCATAAAATGCTGTAAATCTTTTGTTTACCTTTATTGACGTTTTGAAAGATAACAGGAATTCTTCACCTGAATTGATGCCTTGCTGAAAAATATGTCATGCTCAGAGCAAATTGGTGTTCATAGGAAACAGGAAGTATGCACTTCTTTAAAGAATCGTTCCCATGGTATAAAAATTGGGAGACACATAGGCAGAAAGGGCAAATCCTTTAAGGAAGAGAGAGGGAGAAGAATGAGGATGAATAAAGCTGTATAGATATGTGCCAGAGAGCACAGGACCTGACTCAAGCTAAGGGTTTGCGCAGCGGTACACTCACAAGTATGTAGGTTTTGTAACAGATTCAGGGAAGCTTCTGTGGGGTGTGTCTGCAGTCAGTCTATGCCATTTTCTTGAATTTCTGGCACTGCTTTACTTAGCTTTATAAACATAGCCCTTGAGATTGGAAGGGCTGTAGTGAACTCTCTTTGGTAACCACTCACAGCATGGGAAAGAGGACCATACTGTTTTTGCTGGCTGAGGTGTTCTGGAAAGTAGAAGCTCTTTGCGCTCTGACAGCTCCACAAAAGGATGGGTTATTCTCTTCCATAACCATACAAAGGTCTGTTTACTTAAAGCCATTTGTTTAACTCATAACTTGAGACTGGAAGAGACTTATTAATTCCTGAGAGTCACGTGATTTTCTGTGGGGACCCTTTAGAGAAAACACCCCTAAAGATTGGCTGCAGACCTTGTTTCTGACATATCACGGGCAGGTAGTTTACAGAGATTATCAGAGGATCCTTGGAAAAGGGGTAGGAGGAAATTTGAGGCGAGTTTGGAAAAGACTTATTTTGAAGGACATATTCTAGATTTTAGGATTTATAGAAGACAGTGGGTAAAATATGAATTAAAATATATACAAAGAATATATGGTAAAACAGGTATCAGGCAAGAACTGATAACCAGCAGGGAGGAAACAGTATGTTAGTGCAATTACCTGTCATTTCAGGCTGTGAGTTGATCTAAGGAAATGAGTTTCTTGGCCATATGCTCTTTTCCAGTCATGAACACCAAAAATGTATCAAATCTTCTGCATGCTTAGTGTTATTAACAACCTCTGCTCGGTAGACACCCAAGACTGAACTAATAGAGACTCTTCTGGGTTAGGCTACGAATATATCTGCAGTCATGCAATCAAATTTACAGCACTGGGGTCAGCTCACTTTCTCAATAAAGTCACTTAGACATTTTATAGGAAATAAAAATGGCATAGTATGCCAAGTATTCCACAACTTCCTAGCCTGAGAACACCAAAAAATGAAAAACATAAACATGGAGTAGATATTTACAGAAGGTGCTTGCTTTCATATTGCAGCTTTCCCCTCTGGCAGCAGCAATCTGCACTCAGAGGACGAATAGCATAACATACATCAGGGAAATTCCATCTTGCCATAACTGTATAGATATATTTGTACTTCAGTAACAGTAGTTCTGACTGCAGGTGCAGTAATCTCACTCTTATCGATGGCTGAGACAGAAACATAGAAGATTCAAGAAGAGACAAAAATTGGCTCTAAACCAGTACATTTAGCGTATATCTTAGACCAGCATACCTTAAGAGAATCTGATCTTTAAAGATTAGAGAAAGCATAAAAGTAATCTTTAAATCTATTATGTGCCAGGAGAAGTCTCCATAGGCTCTTCATTTCATTCCAGATGCAATAGTTCAGCATGGAATCAAACCAGATTAATACAACAGCAGCAACCTGATCAATTCCTCTTCCTCTCCACCCCCTCCCTCTGCCTCCCCAGAAAAGAAAAAGTTGGAGACCTATTTTTCTTACGCTACAAAATCATTAACCCAAAATTGTAAAATCCTACAGCTACCCCAGGACATCCCAGGAAGGGAGACATGAGGAGACAGATATTTTTTCCTGATTCCATTCTCTGATGACCTAAAGTTATAAGTATGGAATATTTTCTGTGAGAGAAAGAAATACACTTGCCACAGTCTGACAGCCTGTGCTGCTATAGCAGCTCACGAGTCCAACCACACAGAGCTGTGCAAACATAAACGAAAGGATGGTCCTTCCTCTATTGTAAAATGAGGCTGGAGCACATGGGGGCTCAGATACTGCACTGTAGCTTTTAGACTACCATGATATGGTAGAGTTTGCGTGACACAGACAGTTAACTGCATGTAGAAGAATAGGATTTACAAATGCATGTAACAAGTGTGACATCTCAGTTTTCATATGCTTCAATTAAAATCAGCAAATGAAAACAAATGTCAGTCAGCTGATGATTAAAAATTCTGTGAATTAACAGCATAAAGTGAATATGAAATTCAGCTGAAAAACATGGCAAAAAAATCAACCTTCATATGATGTCCTTAGTGCACATGATACTGGAACAAGTGTAAGTAACATTCAGGACGTGCAATATTAGGTCAGACTATGAGCCTTACCACTATTGGATCTAAAGATGCCCCATTCTTAAAAAATACTGCAAATGTTTCACAGATCCTAAGTAACCACAGCCGAAATGTCAGCGCTGCTACTGATTTTGTTTATACTTTTCAATGCTGGTGATATTGCAGTATCTTGAGATTGCCAGGAGAGATTTTGGATACACAGCTCATAGAATAGGATCAGAGAATCCTTTAAGTTGAAAAAGACCTTTGAAATCATAGAGTTTAACCTAACATTGCCAAATCCATCACTAAGCCATGGCCCTAAGCACCACATCTACACATCTTTTAAAAACCTCCAGGGATGGTGACTCAATCACTGCACTGGAAAGGCTGTTCCAATAACCCTTTTGGTGAAGAATTTTTTCCTAATATCCAATCTAAGCCTCCCTTCACACAAAACCTGAGGCCATTTCCTCTGTCTTTTTGCTAGTTACTTGGGAGAAGAGACCAACACCCACCTCTTTACAACCTTATCTCTGGCAATTGTAGAGAGCAAAAAGGTGTCAATTCAGCTTTCTCTTCTCCAGACTAAACTACCCCGGTTCCCTCAGCCACTCCTCATAAGACTTGTGCTCTAGACCCTTTACCAGGTCCATTGCCCTTCTCTAGACATGCTCCAGCACTTGGTTTTATCTTTTTCACTTCAAATCTAGTTTAATGCTCTTTCAATGAGCCCTGCTAACTCCTGTGCAAAGATCCTTTTCTCCCTTTGAGACAGGTGTACCCTGTATGTCAATGTGGTAGTTCTGCATGGCTGGGTTCTGGTTCAGAAGGGATGAGGGGGGCTGCAGGCCTGGTGTCATGTAGACCAATCCATGATCAGAAAAACCAAAATTCTGCTAGTAACATCAGGCTTGGAACAGGAGTTGGTTCGCTGCCTCTTTCCCTTTCTACTTCATTATTCCCTGCAACTGGACAGATAGATGAGGACACTATTTGTGCTCCTCATCCCTTAACCAGTCATCCCCTGAAGTCTCTCTTGATTGCTCTTGGATTTCTTGTTGCAACTTCAACACTGCCTACTTGAAAAAACAATAATGAATAATAATCTGAGGGCTGCACCAGAGTACAAAGCTTTCTCTTCACATCTTTAACCCTGGCCGCAGGGAGACAGCAGATTTCCTAACAAATGGGCCTGGTCTGCATATTGGACCTTCTGTTTCCTTCAGAAGGGAGTCTCCTATTAAAACGACCCATCTATATTCCTTTATGGAAGCAGTTTTGACACAGGACATAGGCCGACTCAACCTTGGTGACACTTCCAAGCTAGTTGAACCATTGCCCTTGTTAATGTTCTGTTCCACTTGCCTCATAGCTATTATGCAGAGCATCTGCGAAGGTGGGGCAGTCACAGGGCAGACACACCTGTTGCACTAGGCAGGAACTTGTTGCCATTGCTCCTCATCCATTAATTCAGTGTGTTTTTTTCTTTCAGTAAAAAAGATAACAAATTAAAATGGAAATCCTCTTCTCAGAAGTGAGATGCATTGACAACCAATATGGCATATAATACTAGAGAGAATGTCTGGCTGTTAAACTGTTTGCAAAACCTTTTCATTCACAGTGCACAAATTACAATGCTTTCATAGATGGGAGGATTTTAACTAGGTTTTCTTTATGGTCCCTTCCAACACAAACCATTCCATGATTAAATACCAATCATCACATTACAAACCTTCAAAATTCTTAAATGTATACATTCCCAGTAAGTTGGTAGTAACAACCAAAATCTACAGATGGTTACTAACTAACTAGCCAGGTGGAGAGAGGATAGTGAACCCTGTGTAGCATGTGCCCTGCCTGTCTGTTGGGCCTGTCTGAGGGAAGATAGGGTGGGAGTTTAGTAGCCTCTCTCTCTCACACTGCCTGACACTCATCAGCCTACACACCTTCTCTAGAGCTCTGCCACTGAGCGGAGGAGTTCCTCCACCTGGGCACACAGGTGTGGTCACTGCTGCTGTCCCGTGCTGGCATAACAGCAGGGCATACCTTGCAGCTAGGTGACTGCAGGTTCCCTACTAGAGCTCTGTATGGGAAGCGGCATCAGTGATGGTGTGGGTCCAGAGCATAAAGACCATGGCTTTCTACCGGATTGATACCACTATTCCCTGGTCAAGCTGGCAGAGCTTCAGTGCCCTTCCTTCATGCCCTTCCTGTTTGCTTGCCCTGTTTGCAGCACTTTTCTTTAGAGGGGTGTGAGGGGCTTGGATTCTGTTGCTCCTGGCCCTGCTCAGGCCTCTGACAAGCTTCAGGCTCCTGCAGCAGCCCACAAATTTAGGCTTAGACACTGAATGGCAGATGTTATTTGACTAATGTATGTTCTTTCTTGCAGCAATAGTTTGGACTAATTACACTGTAGTTGTTTTAAACTGCAGTCAAAATAATACCGAAAGCTTTAGTTTCTTCTTCTTCCCCTTCTGAGGGAGGCAGGGGAGAAGTGTTACAGAGAGCAGAAGTAGTTACATGTCATTAATGTTGAAGATAAATTGTGTATCCTTTGAAACACAAGAAAGTGAGAAGAAATCCTTTTAAGACTCTGCTTTGTTCTCCTTCCATGATCTCTTTCATGGCTTACAAAGGAGGTGAGACTGTGCAGTAGCATGAGAGTAGCAAAGAACAAGATGAAGGACTTCCTTTTGGTGTGTTGCTGTACAGTCTGTGGGTGGAGCATCGCAATCAGGGCTCCTGTCTTGCATTGCCTGCAGCAACATTCAACTCTGTAGGTATGTACAAGTTGAGAAATAACTCCCAGGTAAAGAAGAGATAGCAATTGATGTCTTTCTTACTCCATGTGCTTCCCTCTGAGAAAACAAGTGCTTCTTCTCATGGCATAATTTTTTTTCCTTCTCTTCTGAGAACTGTAAAGAAGAATCTAGAGATGAAGATAAACTGAAAGAATCAATCTGAATAATGGCTTGGTGTAGAGAGATCAAAGAAGAGGTACAAACAGAGAATTAAACATTTTTGAGTTTCAGTGGCAATATTTATGAGTTATTTATGTCCATCAAAAGAGCACGCCTCAGCCCCAGGCAAAAATGTCTAACTGGAGCATGTGCTTATATAGTTTACCTATTAATGAGTCAGTTTAAAATCAATCACACTCAATGATTACAACAACATACCTCTCACCATGGTGCTATCAAAACCAGAATGTGCTTTTTTGTGTGCCAATAATCATGTCATTTGGAAGGATACTCTACTGTTGACCTGCTTTGTTTGAAACTCCCATAATTTAAATTTAGATGCTGAAACTAGCTGAGTGTCAGGAATCTGCAAGATCCTTCCTGGCAGAAACTGGCTTCCTCACCTGATCTGAGGTGTTAGAAATAGCCTCATTTAGGAAATGCTAAATCAGTAAGGCTCAATTCCCTTGCTGGCAGACAAAAGGATTAAAGTTAAGATGATTGTCTTAGCACCCTCAGCAAGTGTGCAGATGATACCAAGCTGAGTGGTGTGGTCAACATGCCAGAGGGATGGGATGTCATCCAGAGGGACCTGGACCAGCTAGAGAGGTGAGCCTGTGCAAACCTCATGAAATTCAACAAAGATAAGTGCAAGGTCCTGCACTGGGGTCAGGACATCCTCGTTACCATTGCAGGATGGGGGATGATGTGATAGAGTGAAGCCTTGTGAAAAAAGCCTTGGGTGTACTGATGGACAAAAAACTGGACATGAGCCAACAATGTGCACTCACAGCCCAGAAGGCCAATCATATCCTGGGCTGCATCAAAAGAAGTATGGCCAGCAGATCGAGAGAGGTGATTCTGCCTCTCTACTCTGGCGAGACTCCCACCCGGGAAGACCTTATAGCAGCCTTCCAGTACCTGAAGAGGACTTACAGAAGAGCTGAAGAGGGGCAAAAGGATGAAGCGATAAGATGAGGGGCAATGGTTTTAAACTAGAGCAGGGTAGATTTAGATTAGACATTAGGAAGAAATTATTCACTATGAGGGTGGTGAGACACTAGAACAGGTTGCCCAGAGAGGTAGTGGAGGCTCCATCCCTGGAGACATTCAAGGTCAGGCATGATGAAGCTCTGAGAAATCTGATCTAGTTAAAAGTGTCCCTGTTCGATGTGGGGGGTGGGACTAGATGACCTTTAAAGGTCCCTTCCATCCTAATGCATTCTATGGTTCTATAAATTGCTTTTAATCTCTGTAGCTCTTAAAATACTGTGACAACAGTGTCTTCCATCTAGGCTGCTTTGGGGACTCCACTGATAAATCAGCATGGAGAGAAGGCATAGCTCTCCCCTTACTGCAGACAGAGAGATGGGTCTTTGCCTCACAAGCAGAAATCCAGATCCCTGATGCGTGTGCTGCTACTTGTAATGCTATCATTTTCACCGTAGTAGAGATCTGAGTTTCAAATCCTGATTAGTCCAAAAGGTAACAATGAACACAGCAGTACAACAACTGTTAAACAACAAGTTTAGTATCATTTAAGTGCAAGACAAATGAACAGGCCACATTTGTAATTCTTTCACAGATGAAACTGTATAGTACTACCTCTGAGGTTGTGCGGTGAAAAGAACTCTCCTATAGAATATGAGGTTATAAAGTTGGTGACTGTAACAAGCCATTATATATATGTGCAGTCTCTATATGTTTATTTTTTATATAAGAAATGTTTCGAGTGATTGCTAAATCTTTACCAAAACCCCATAGTTTCTCTTAGACTATCCAATTTAGGAAACATGCATGCAATGTAGCAATATCCATATGCTTTGTATCTCCAAGTCACTGTGATGAAATGCAATAGGCAGCATCAGAAGCAGATATGTTGTTGTTTGTGTCTCTTAAGATCATGAATGCTTATCAAGCAACACACAGTATGTTTTTGCATTACTATTGCTCCCATTTAAGTGGCCTGGGATGAAAATAGTCCTGTAGGTGTAATAAAGACCTCTATGTACTATGTACAAATTATTATAGCTGCAAATAGATGGTGGAGCAAATAGAGAAGAATTATTCCTTTAATAGCATGTCCCTGGTCCCCTGCGATTTAGGAAACATAATTGTTCTGCATGGACTGGAAGATAAACGTAGAAGTACTAATGTATTGTTCTCATTTAATTATTCTGCTATTCTTGTGTTACTGTAATTCAACACACATTTTTCTCCTGAAAGCTAATAGCTTAGTACAGGTAGGGAATTTAATATGTGTGCCTTTTGCCCTGGAAACTGTATTTTAACAAGACAAAGACCATCACAAAGCTGAACTTTTCTACAGAAACACACAAAAAAGAAAAGAGAATAGAGGAATTTATTAGGGTAGTTTCAAAATCAAATTTTGCATTCTTTCTGTGTTAACTATCATTTGAAACAGTGCAAAAAGAATACAATGATACTCTTGATGAAATTGAAAGATGAAATAAAAATAGTGTGAAGAGCTGGAGAAAAGAAAAAGAGTTGTAAAGTAACTCTTTAAAGTAAATCCAAGTATTTCAGAGTAGTCACTAAAGGGAGTTAAAAAAACATATATTTTTTTGTGTCCAAATATATTCAGCTGCACATTATTAAGTATAGACATTAATACTGGTAGAGTGACATTATTCTGATGGGCAGTACAATCAATCAGTCAGAGAGGTAATTAATATTATTTTTGTCTGCAATTAAATGGAACAAAATGATGCTACCATTATTGGTGAGAATAAAAGGAAAGGCAAGTTGAAGACAAGCTCAAATCTCCTCTTGAAATCAGTGGAAATGTGACCTAAGCCCCAAGTTAAACTAAGAGTTTGATTATTGGGTAATGTGTGTTAGGAAGCCGAGTCCCCATGAAGATAAAACATTTACCAAGTGGGAGAAATGTGCATGTGTAATGCCTTCATTACCTGGAGCTTTGCTTAGATATTAATAACAGTTTTAGAAAGTATCTAACATATGTATGAAAAGCCAAAAGGACTAGGGATTAAATTCTCATATCTGCAAGGGAGTCAGTTTGCATTCACTGCAACCCCCAAGTGTGAAGTAGGAGATTGAAGGTGAGAACATAAACATCCTAATCCCCGTTCTCAAATATTTTTGCTACACAGTATCACTGATGTTCTAAAGCTCATGCATCTAAAATTAAATACCCAAGCCCCTACTTAGGTATTTACAGATTTTTAGGTGTTGTGAACACCATGGCATGACCTTATTGAGGGACAGGAGGTAAATATCCAAATAAATATTTAAATAGCAAAAATGTTTGGGCTTCCTGTCAGTGACCAAAAATACAGGTTTTAGGATTTGAAATTCCATTAAATTTTTTCTCTTTGAGGTTTTTTCCTTCTGCTTTTAAAACCAGAGCTTTACAATTAACCAAAGCTTGTACAGAAATGTGAAGGTTTTATCCTGTAAATATTTCAGGTGTCACTAAAAGTTCTGATCCGTTAAAAAGATGACTATTACTGATAACTCAAGAATAAGATGCACACATCTTTTTTTCCAAGCACAAGGCCACTGTCTGATTTGAAGGAATTAAGATGTAAGTATGAGATTAGAATAATTCATAGGTCTTTTCTGCTAAAGGCAGTTGACTAAGGCATACAGTACAACCTCACAGCACTATCTTCTTATACCAAATAGTGGAGTTCAGCTGTAGTGTTAAGTGAAGTAAATCTGAACTATTTTTTTTCCTACACACTTTTTCTTCCTCCTTATTTAAATACATGTATTCCTTTCTGCGTTGCAGAAAAATGCATTTTTCACATATGCTCCACATATAAAATCTGCTTTATGCAAAACACGACTACAGCTGACACTCACCACCCAGCTCTGCACACTGTCTTTGTCCACACTGAGCACGGGCCCAACTTCTGCAGGAAAAGTGGTGTTTTCTCTGCTGGGGACGTAAATTACAAAATCCAGCAAGAACTGGTCCTCTTCAGTGAGGCCAGTTTCTCTTTCAGTGCTTTAGTTTTTAGGGGTCTCTGGGATTGCCAGAGCCATTGGTGAAAATAAACAGTAAACATTTTAAAAAAGGAATCTGTGGCCTCACAGCCTGAATCAGACACTTGCAGCTCTGGAAACTGTTTTATTAACTATCTCTGGCTTTCTCAGGCAATATGGTCTACTTAGCTTCTTGATGTTCCATGAAACTGAATGGATTGCTGATTAGTACAGCATGACTTTTACCTCTCATTTCATTTCTATGTCTAGCTTTGGTGTTGTTCACACACACATCTTCCCCCTTGCAATCCACACCCCCTCAAAAAATGTTCTGACTGAAGCCGTAAGGCAGCAATCTCATTCTCAGGCAAGTTTCAGCTTCTCCTTATGGTTCTTGGAGAACTTCACATTTCTTGCCAGGTCTAACTATGGATAGAAGTGTGAGAGTAGGTGTATGGGACTTTTCAGCCAACTCTGCCTGCAGGAGAAGCTGAGTTAGTCAGAGGTGCAGAGGAATCTCACGTGGTAGGGAAGGCTGAGGGAACAACTCTGTGTGCAGGGGTTGGGTGTACTACTGAGAACCCAGCAAAGCAAGCTAGGGGGTTATTTTTACGCACATTGTTCAAAGCCTGCAAAACCACAGAAAGCTTCATCAAAGTACATGGAGAAAGTTCAGTGTTGCTATGAATCTTGCTTATATTTGCTTCTAAAAAATCCCATTTCAGCACTGGCTGATTTTGCAGGTTGTTTTCTTGGTAGCTTAGTTTTGGTATCTGTTGATTGATTTCATGTGAGTCACTGCTCTAGATATGAAAAGAGAAGGGACGCTGTCTGAACCCTGAATTCCCCAAAGGGACGTTACCTATACTACAATTCTTTTTTAAAGAGAAGCTCTTTTAGACTATAGTCTATAGTACTTCTTTCTCAGGTCCTCTCTTATCACAAGAGAGGGTGTAAGCTAGGCATGGTTTACTTTACAATATAAGATTTATGATCCACATGCATTGTGGGAAGCATTTACACTGTTGACTGTCATTTTAAATTGAGTGCTCGTTAAGCCCAGTTTGCATTTATCATTTCTGCTAGGTTCCTTCCTCACCTGTCACACTAAATCTATTACAGAAAAATCCTTTTTTGAATGGAAGTCAAGCAGAAATATTAGAATTGCTTA
The DNA here is from genome assembly GCA_027925045.1 of Hypotaenidia okinawae. Classification (NCBI taxonomy): domain Eukaryota; kingdom Metazoa; phylum Chordata; class Aves; order Gruiformes; family Rallidae; genus Hypotaenidia; species Hypotaenidia okinawae. The sequence goes on from BSDF01000003.1 coordinate 88,171,930, forward strand.
TTAGATGATCGAGAAAAGAGCTCTAACAAAGCAAAAACTTGCTAGCTGTTTGCTAACCCTTTCATCCTCATAGTATTGGTGTGAAAAATGATGATGGCCAAGAGATGTTAAAGGTGTCAGCTTGCAGGAAGCAAGAAGTAATCATTTCTTAGGCATGCCTTTTTGTAACCCAAGCTATTTACATATTCACTTACAGCTCAGCTGGGCCATAAATTCTTTTTACATGTGGAGTACTTTATTCAATTGGTTAAAGAGTCATTTATTTGCATATTTTGTAGCTTCTATATTTACAGCACCATTAAGATCACAGGGAATTTATAAATCATCAAAATATCTGCTGTAAGAACCAAACCTTGCAAATCCCTTTTTACAGCAAACTGTTTTGAATTGTGATGCCTTATCACTTCCTATATTCCCAAACAAATATGAAGAAAGGCTTTAGTACCTTCATATCCATTTAGCAAAGAAAGCAATCATCTGTGTCCAAACAGGTCTTGGCATCGCTTCCATTTCTGATATACAGAGCACTCCTTTCCCCAGATGTATAGTCCTATCCTCCCTATTTCAAGACAGTGAAAGTGTAACATGGACAAGAAGTTCACCTGACACTGACCAAGCACCTCTCCAAAACTCAGAACTGAAATGATACAAGGACAGCCTTGGCCTTCCTTCCCACAGCCGGATATAGTTTTGAAGAAAATTTCCTTAGCCCGTAACCACAGGCAGTTATTTAGACATTTTCTTGTAGACACTTATTTTCCACCATTTTCAAATGTATAAAATAGGTAGAAGTGGTTTTAAATGGAAGTATTCATATTTTCACTACAATGAATGTCAGAAAGGAATAGAGACACTTAAGCAAGATAATATAGCAAGTAATGTATTGTATTCAAGATATCTGTCTTCTTTGTCCAGCACAAGCTCTCTAGAAAGCAAGAAATCTTCTCTGGCAAAGAGAATAATATATTCTTTTGCAACACCTTTCAGCCTTACAGCATGCAAAATCAGCTTATCTGAAACCTAGCCCCTCAAAAAGCAGGCAAAGTTCCTGGCCTTCTCTGAACAGTAATCCTGATGCAAACCTCCTTCACAGATTTTGACTTCATATGTAACTCAAATAGTAAAATTCCTATTACCAAAGACAGTATTGCCAAAGCATAAAGTCTCAAATTTTTCAGGAGGCCTCCTGTGCCTCTCATAAGCAGCACAAGGCCTGGGATGGGATGTGATTTAAACCCTCCACTGTGAGAAATGATGAGCCATTAAGGTCTGGTGATGTTACACCTAAGGGTCTGGGTTTCATTCACTCCCATCTCACTCAGTCCAGGAACCTCTGTAGAGCAGTCATGCTCTGCTTGTGATCTACTTACAGATCTACTTACTCCCCATCCCCTCAGCTCTCAGAAGTATGAGGTATGCTGCTACTGTTTTTTGTACATGTGAAAATTTTAATATGTATTTTGCAGAGGCAGAAGATGACAAAACCATGGCCTAAAACTTCCCTACCTTTCTCATTCAGCCAGTCATAAGTATCCTTTGCACAGAGGGAGTCTGTGCATTTTGACATGTGCTATGAAAATCACAACTGGTAAAGAAGTGTCTGACAAAGAGATGTTGCACAACTAATACAAATATCCATTCTTCTGGAAATCTACATACAAGGCATACATTTGGTTGTAAACTGACTTGACTAGACACATAACTTGATTTTAAAGTAATTCAGTTCTGAAATGATGAGTTTGACAGAAAACCTTTGTCATATATTGTTTTTTCTTGTAAGTACATAATCATAGGATAATTCAAGTTGGAATGGACCTTTGGAGGTCATCTATTCCAATATCCTGCTCATAGAAAATTCAGTTTTGTGTTCAGACCAGTCTTAACCCTTTTGAATCTTGCAAACATCTGATAATAGAGACTACACAACCCATCTGGGTAACCTCCTTCATTGCTTGGCTGGACTCATGGTGAAAAGATATCTCTTATAATTAGTCTGAACCTTTCTCGTTTCAACTTAGGCATGTGGTCTTTAATTCTCCTATCGTGCACCACTGTGAAAAGCCTGGTTCTGTCCCCTTGCTGTCCTCCCTGTAGGCACCAGGCTGTTAGATACGCCTAAAGTCATGTCTTCCCCAGGCTGACTAAGCAGAGCTCCTTCAGGCTCTCCTTAAGGGGAAGATATCCATCCATGACTATCTTATTGGTCTCCACTGAACTTGTTCCAGTTTTTTGGGTTTTTTTTCCCCCTATACTGGAGAGCCCCAAACAAGCCTGCAGTAGCCTAGATGTGACAAGTCCAAGTAAAGGATTGTATTCCCTTTCATCCATTAACATGCCATCCTCCTGTTGATGTAGCCCAGGATGCTATTGGCCCTTATTACTGCCAGGAACTCTGTTGGCTCATACTCAGCTGCTGCCCACCAGTGCCCTCAGAGCCTTTCTTGCAGAAATGCTCCACAGCCAGGCACTCCCAGACTGTCACTGCAAGGGCCTACTGGTATCTAGCGGCAGAACTTGGCATTCATCCTTGCTGAATTGTGTAAAGTTGCTGTTGGCCCGTTCCTTCAGTTTGTCCTGGCTTCTCTGAATGGCAGCCCTGCTCTCACTGAGTGGGGTCCGTAGTCATATTCAGCCTCAATGAGAGTGTAGTCCATCTCCTCCTCCATGGAACTGATAAAGATGCACAACTGCAGGCTGGGTGGAGAATGGATTGAAAACAGCTTTGAGGAGAAGGACTTTGGGGTGTTGGTTGATGAAAAGTTCAACACAAACAGTATATTCTTGCAGTCCAGAAAGCCAACTATATAGCAGACTGTGACCAGCAGGTCAAGGGAGGTGATTCTACCCCTCTACTCTGCTCTGCTGAGACCTCACCTGGAGTACTGCATCCATCTCTGGGGTCTTAACTACAAGAAAAACATGGAGCTGTTGGAGCAAGTCCAGAGGAGGGGCACAAAGGTGACCAGAGGTCTGGAGCACCTCTGCTATGAAGACAGGCTGAGAGAGTTTGGCTTGTTCAGCCTGGAGAAGAGAAGGCTCCAGGGAGACCTTATAGCAGCCTTTCAGTGCTTGAAGGGGCCTGCAAGAAAGTTGGAGAGGGACTGTTTACAAGGGCAAGTACTGGTAGGACAAATGGTAATGAACTTAAGCTGAAAGAGAGTATATTTAGATTAAAGTTAAAGAAGCAATTTTTCACTCTGAGGGTGGTGAGGCAGTGTAACAGGTTGTCCAGAGAGATTACCTTCTCCCTGGTAGTCTTCAAGGCCAGGTAGAATGGGAATCAGATCAACCTGGTCTAGTGGAGGGTGTCCCTGCCCATGGCAGGGAGTTGGAACTAGATTAGCTTTGAGGTCACTTCCAACACAAACCATCATATGATTCGATGTCAAACAAGCCATGTCACAGGATACCTCTCATGGTAGTACACCTTTTATCCTCCAAGTAGTCCACTACTCTGTGACCCCAAACATCCAACCCATCTAGTTGTCCATCCATCCAGACTGTAATGTCCTAACTTGGATACAAGCACATTCTGGGACATAGTGTTAAAGGCCTTCTTAACATCTAGGAAAATGGCATTCACTGCCCTCACCTCATCTATTTTTGCCCAATCATTTTGTCATACATAGAAAGCAATTAAGTTTATTTGATATGATTTACTCTTGGTAAATCAATTCCTTCTGTTTTCCAGTCATCTTTTTCTTTTGCTCGTGCCTGTAAACGTTCCCATCCCACAGGTGGGACATGGTAGTGCTGCCTGGAACACATAACACAGTGTTCATTTTAATGGGCTTCTCTCAGAGTATTAGGTTTCCACTGGAATAGCTAACGCCTACAGGTTAGGCTTGAGTCAGTAGTGTAGTCAATTCTGAATATAAAATAGACAAAGGAGGTTTGATGTAAGTTGGGAAATACTAATCAAGCCCTGTGAATCAAGTATTAAACACCACCATTACTCTTAAACATATCAACACAAAGCACAAAATTACTGGTTTACAGGACTCAAGCAATGACTACGTGACTTTGGAGGAGGTTTGGTTATGCAAGATTAGGACGAGAAAATACAGTTGTTGAAACTAAAATATAACAAGAAGGCAACATGTTTTTTAAAAACCTCACTAAGTTATCTTTGCTGGAGTCCATCTCAAGTCAAATGTGTGTTCAGAGCTTTGTAGTCATTCAGAAGCAGGTCTTGATGAAAAGAAGACAAAAAGGTTTTGTGGATTTCCTTCAGATTTGTTGCTAACTGTTTTCTATTGAAGGGAAAGTCACGCGTGTCCTTATAGGGAAATTAATATTTTTCTCTGATGTTGCTGAAATGAGAAGAAAACCAACTATTAAGACACCATGTTCTTAAATTCTGGAAATTCCATTTGGAATTGAAATACATGTTTGCATCTGTATGCACTGTCACATGGGCAGAGCCTCTCATCTGAGCACTTGCAAAAGCTCATGTCACCACTGTTTGAAGACACAATGAAATTTGGCACAGGGTATCAAATTATGAAAACACATAGGGTTTAAGAATGTTCAGTTTCCCACTTTTGCCTTTAATTGTTTATAGTCTTAAAAGTTTCAATGACTGACCAACACACTATTTGGGACTGGAGTTTTGGAGTTACTAGATACTTTTCAACCTAAGTTTTATTCTAGACTTAAACAGATGGAAAACAGGTCTTTTTTCTCCCAATTTCTAGCAGTTGCCATTCTTAACAGCTGTGTTGTTAGAACCTGCAGCTGCTTACTAAAATTAAATTCCTGGCAGTCATATTGTTAGCATGGTTAAGAAATCAACAAGAATCCAAAAGTATTGCAATGAACTGAGGAGTATTTCAAGGTTCTTACCTTTGAGACAAACCAAATGTTAAATATTTGTGGGCAGCGTGGAAGCTGATTAATGCCAGTAGTGGAAGAAACCCAAAGGAATATAAATTTTATGAAGTTAAATGTGATAACTGTTGTGATTTTTTGGTGATTTTACACCTAATGCTACCAAAACCCCAAAAAGGAGAAACTACCTAAAGATATATGAGTTGAGCCAATAAATAATGAAAGCAGGCAAGAAGAGAAGGAGGGACAAAGGGAGGAAGTGAGGGATGGAAAACTGCAGAAAACCAAAATTAATGCAGTGATATCTGCTGCACAGAAATTTGGGAAGGTCTTTTTTTTATGGGCATGAGAAGTAGCTCAAGCTCAAGTATGAGAAAAAGAAATCTTGGAGAAAAAACAAACTACTTGGACAGGACTGTTCTGAAGCAATTCTAATGTGACATTGCTGAAATGCTGAGATATGTAACTAGAGCCAAAGGATGTAAGGTGACAAACATACCATCAGACTTCTCAGACTTTAAAATGAACTTTTGGAGTTATCCTGTGACTGGCAGTATATTTTGAGCTTTGAAGTGGGAAAAAAACCAATATAAGAAAAAAACAGTTGAATGTATATACATGGGTAAATATGATAAAATTTAGAGAAGACTACTAAATGTTTGGAGTAGAGAGTTGTGCTCACAATTCTTTTAAAGTTTCATCAAGAAGTCCATAAAAGTGTAAATAAGGTTATTCACAGAGTATACAAGTGCATATAATGTTGATTTCCAACAAGATCCTTCCCCAAATTCTCTTTAAGCTGCGACCTGGGCATGGGGAAGAAAGAGTCTCTCAAAAGTTCTCCCACTGGTAGGAAAACAGACGACAAAGGTTAGACACATACATAGCAAATTGTCTTTTGTGAGCAGCTAACAACAGGGTGGTCAAGAGATTAACTCTGGAATCTACACTGTTAAACATATTCCTTCACAACCAGGAATAAAGAGGATGAAATAATGTCATGAGAAAGTTACTGATAAAAGAAAAAGGCTCAGGATAGTAAAAATTTGAACGATCTGTAAGATTTGCTTCATGATCTTATAATTCTGGCTGACTGGCAATAAAATAACAGATGAATCCAGTGCTGAAAATGCAAAACATGAAATAAGTAGTGAAAAAAACCCAACTTAACAAACACATATAATAAATTGTTGCAAATTAACTTTTACCACTTTGGAGGAAGATCTAGGAGTTTTGTAGATAGTTCTGTGAAAATGTCAGCTAAGTGATGATCAAAGCTGTAAAAACAAAGTTAGGATTTATTAGTGAAGGAACAGAGAATGAAGCAGAAATCTTCATTGTACCTCAGCATATGTCTCTGATGCAGAAACCTCATGAAAACCTTAAGATCAATCAAAATATCTAAGTGAAGGCATGTTGTGCAAACGGAATATTGTATGCAGTTCTGGGCTCCCCAGTTCAAGAAGGACAGGGAGCTACTGGAGGGGGTAAAAAAAAGTCCAACAAAGATGATTAGGGGACTAGAACATCTCTCTTATGAAGAGAGGCTGAGGGACTTGAGACTTTTTAGCCTAGAGAAGACTGAGAGGGGATCTTGCCAGTGCTTATAAATACTTGAGGGATGAGTGTCTGGAAGACAGGGTCAGTCTTTTCAGTGGTGCCCAGTGGCAGGACAAGAGGTAATGGGCATAAACTTCAATATAGCAAGTTCCACCTAAACATGAGGAGGAACTTCCTTACTGAGTTGGGCGACAGAGCACTGGAACAGGCTACCCAGAGAGGTTGTGGAGTCTCCATCTCTGGAGACATTAAAAACCTGCCTGGATGCTGTCCTGTGCAGCCTGCTCTAGGTGATCCTGCTCTGACAGGGGGTTGGACTAGATGATCTCAAGAGGTCCCTTCCAACCCCTATAACTCTGTGATTCTGTTTTACATTTATACCTACAACGTTTGTGGAACGGGCAATCTAAAAACATATAGATCATCTCATACACAAATTTCAGTTCAGCTGTAGTTTCTGGTATATCAAGGAGGACCTCTTTTCTTACATGTTCTCTCTCCTAAGTTCCCCCTCTAATAAGAGATCACAAAGGTTTCGTCTTTCTCTGATAACCATTGTTTCTTTATGGCAGTGAATAACTAGCAACAAGAGAGCTATTTTTCACTCCTTCCGCAAACATTTGCTTCCATACAGAGAAAAAAGTGGCAGTGTATGTGTGGTTCAATGCAGCACTGTCTGCCACAGTGATATGTTTTACCGACTACGACCACCAAGGATGGACTAAGAGCACTAAATTTGTCATCGAAGCTAACTATAAGACCTATCTTCCTGGTACTGTAAACTCACAGACACTTTAGGATATGACTGCTAACAATTGAGAATGTATTTTTGGCAATGTACATTGTTAGTGAATATCAAGCTAGCAAAGTCTTTTTTTCTGAAGTGCTAACCTGGCCTGATTTATCAGGCTCCAACATTTCTAGACATCTCAATTAGCAACAACACCAACTCTGTGCTCCTCTATTTCTTTCACATAACTGAGCAAACATTTGGCAGTATACATTCTTCCTCACATATTCTATGGGACCCCATTACTCACCATTTTCTTACTTGACAAGTGAGCCAAGTATTATTTCCACTGTTTGTTTGTTCCCAGTCTCTGCTTCAAAGGGAATGTTTTTTCCACCCAAGTTCGTCCTCACTGTGAATCTGTGCCTCAATTGCGCCCTAACTCATCTGAGATATTTCCCTCATAGGGATTTATTTTAGCTTAACAGCCAGGAAGAATAAAAGAGTTTGTTGTGGAGATGCATTTTCTAATTTTTATTAGTAATCTGGAAGAATCTCTTCAGAATACCAGATATCTTGCAACATAATGTCTTAAACTTCAGTTTTAATTTTTTCATGTATTCATCACTCCAATGTTCTTACGCAAATCTGATTTTTTTTCCAAGTGTGCAATTTTCTTTTCCATCCCTTCTGCTGTGTTCTTAGCAGTGCTTACTTCTGTTTTGCACTGCCAGCCTTAGCACTGAAAAGGCAACAGACTATCTTTGTCAAGATCACTAACAGTGACCTGAAGTTTGACGTGTGGGCTAAAAATGAAATTTGTTTTATCACCATATTGCACTGGAAAGTCACTCCCTGAGCCTGCTATACTGTCTGATTTCTTCTGGTAGTTATGAGCCTGCTTTCAAAATGTCAGTCCATGTAGGAAACATTTCAATATTCCCATCCAGAAAATGTCACTCCAAGCTGGATTTCTTTGTGAAATTATGTAAACAAAAGGCCGTCATAGCTGGTGAAATTGAAAATTCTGTGAAGTTAAAACATGTCTCAGAGGCACATTTCCTGCCTTCTGGCACTGATCCTAAGGTGCATATCTTCTAATAGTGTATGCTAAAATTAGTCTATAGTAATAGTAGCAGGGAGAGGTGTGCTACTGATAAGGTTAATTTGTTTTGAACACTGTTTTTCATTAAGATGTAAACACATCAAGCAAAGGAAGAAACAGAAACAATCATCCCCGAAGAAAAGGAACGTTTCTCTCCATCACACAGTCTTCAAGGATCATCCAGGCAGCCAAGTTCCCTTCCTACGGAAATGAATGCCCCTTTAAGCATGCAAAATTCAGCCGTAGCTAAGAGGAATCCTTCAGAAAGCAGAATAGACCACGTTATATTAAAACACAAAGAAATTAACAAAATGGTTGGATGTTTCCTTTGGATGTTTCCTTTACAGTTACTTTTCATAAACATAAACATCCTGCCCCACCTTGAAGCTATACAGCTCGATGACTTATTCAGTACAATGAGTAGGAGTAACTTATTTGCTTAACGTTCTTTGTGTTTTTAGCAACCAGTGCTCCTTTGAATCTTAACAGGAGCCTCAGATAGGACATTGAGGCGGTTAGTGCCTTCTAAAGCAATCACCCATTTGGAAGGAGACTAATAACAGGTTGCCCTTAAGACTGTGGTGTGGTAAAGGTCTGTGGGAAAAGGTCTGAACTTACTGGTCTATTTAAAAAATATGAGCAAACTTTGGGTTACAAACCCCCAGAAACTTCAAATTTAAAAGCCAAACATAAGCTGAGAAAATCTTTGAATTCAACTAGACAATGTTAGTTCAGCCACCAGAGGGAAAGGTAGCTGTGAAATGCAGAGGGTAGTGCTGGGGGGGAGAGAATAATAGCAGGGAAAGGTGAAAAAGGGATTATCTCCTATAGATAAGAGACTGAGACAGGTTATTTATCACCAGTGGTAAATGAAAGGGCTGTCAAGAGCAGAGAGGAAGATTACAATGTGCCTTAAAACTGATACTCCTCTCCAGTCTGGGATTTTTAGTTGAAGCTTTCCTATGCTTGGGTTTTTTTGGAGGTGTTTTCTGGCTTTCCTTTGAGGATCAGGAAGAGGAGTGATTGCTTCATAAAAATCAGTAATCCCCTGTTTTGTATGAGCTGCTTATAAGAGTTAATTCTGGCGAATGCAAATGACATCAATTTTTACCACTCTTCTCACAAGAGCATTCAGCAGTTTGCTGAAACACATTATGTTACAGCATGTGAGTGTTAGACTCACCCATAGGACTTTGGTAGCTCTGTTCTAGACAATAATGCAGCTGAGGACAATGCCACTCTACCTGTCACCTGCAAGGCTTCACAAGGCTTCAGAAGGCTCTCTTTTCCTCCCTTTCCTATGAACTGTTTCTTGAAGCATGCACATACAGGTGACTTATTTCTTCTCTTAGAATTATCTAATTTTGACAAGTTTCTTGCTAGTTTATCTGCACCCTTCCACCACGGTTATGAAATACTGTCTTTGGTTGCGTTCTTATCCGAGGCTCCTTGCATTACTTCTTAGTTCCCAGTTTATGATGTTCTTCCTTCCATTCTTGGTCACCTTGTTCCATTACACAGCAATAGTTCACATTTTCTTATGTCTTTTATCTATTTATAGCAAGCATAACAGAACTATGACCAAAGCCATAGTGAAATCTTTCAGCCTCTGTTCAAGGTATCACTTTAGTAAAAATAAGTTGGGAACTGTATTTCTATGCTAATACTGCAGTCTGTGTGTATAGATAAATAGTTTACTTGGGGAAGAAACAATCTTGATTTTGCACACATAAAGACAGGCTTTGTACTAACTACTGCTCAAGAATGTACTCTTGGGGCCTAAATGGTTTGATGAAAATGTCGACTCTGTGCTCATCAGCACTAAGCAGTGCAAACCAGCTGTAGGAGTTGGGAAAAAAGGAGCAAAAAGATGTATAAAGCCCAAAACATCTCAAATACTCTGTGCATCACAGAATGTCTACAGTACAACTGTAAATGATACCAAGAAGGACAGCAAGGATATCATAGAAAGAAACAGTGAAACATTCAACAATGACTTTGCAACATGGAAAGAGAGACGATGAATGAGGATAAAACAGTCACAAATGACACGGAGGCAGGAAATAAGGAACAGTTACTTATTGTCATCACAAACAGAAGTAGAGGTTATGAAATATAATTAATATTTAGCAAGTTCAAATGGAACGAGAGGACATCTTTCTAATACTTATTGACAGTTCACGGTTAATATGTGCCAGAGATGCTGCTAGCTAACATGGGTTCAAAGAACCTTTGAAGAATTCGTGTAAAAAACTGTCTTAATTATAAGAATGCCACATAATGTATGAAGTTTGGGAACTGCTTGGGCTTCAGACTGCTAGAAATCAAAAGACCGTCCCTGGGTGCTGGACTAAATTAGACTTCTACCTCATTTAGTAAATCCACTTTTCTGTCAAGTTCTCCCTTATTCAATCAGGATGCTCACTGACTTATGTCAGGAGCCTCAGGAAGTACCTTGATTTCTTTGTACAGTCATACAGCAAGATGATGATGGCACCTCTTAGGTATCTCTCTAACAAAAACATCATGTTGGGTGATACTGTTAAGAATTGCTCTGAAGGTAACAAAACATTATTGTAGTACTCTTTACATAGCTACTCTTACATCATCAATCTCCTTACCAGCTACTATGAGTATCTATTTACACAAGAATCTGAATGTAAACTAAGATGCTTTATTTTTGGTCATCCTTCTATCTTTTCTATAGCAGGAAGGCTCTTACAGGGAAAATAAATGTTTCTGGGTCTTATAAATTGACAGTGAATCTTGAAAAAAGTAAATATTTTATGTGAAATCCCTGCTCTGAAGTCACATGATTCGTTAAGAACCTTTTCTTTTATTTAATAAAAAATAAGTTTCTTGAAGCTTGAAAAATGTGCCAGATGATAAGTAAAAAGAACCTAGTAAAAAATAGCCATGAATTTTAAAACTATATGTTGAGGAACAAAGAACTTGTGGATGTCATGGTTTGTCGTACTGAATAAAATGTCCTTGATCCACAAAACATTATTGATATTACTGGTAGATGCATTTTTTCCATTTAATGAAAATTCTCAACAACAGCCACAAAAAATATAAATCAAAAAGAGTAGGAAAAAAAGAGCAATGAATTATATCAGCACTCCTTACATTACATAAAATTCCTTACATGACTCTGAAAAAAAGATACAGTAGGGACATATAAAAAAATAATAGTTATGTAGGTCTTATGAGTCGCTGTATAAAATGCATGGTCTTTTCATTGTCACTTGGTCAGAAATGCAATGCCTATGTACACCAAGGAAATTTAATGCCCCTCCACACACCTCAAGGCTTAATAGAATATTTTTAACACAGAGATTGAATTAGATTTTGTTATATGCCATATAAAAATGCATAACATGCGAGATGGAAGGGCATCAAATTCATAACACCTACACTGGGCTGTATTCATACCAGTAAAGCATTTTGCCTTTAATTTCACATAAAGAAAGATATAGACACAAAACGCTACAAAACTTTTGTAGGAGAAATATGTCAGGTTTTGTTCCTCTCCATGGCCTGCACACAAAATGGTACTTACAGCGTATTTAGGGAAACATGGATCTTGGAAAAAGTATCACACCTGCTCACAAGACTGTTGAATTAGAGATGCAAGATCTCACTCTTAGTTGTACAGCATGTAGTAAAAAGTCTGAATTATGGTTTTGGCATCTGCCTAAAATCTGAATGATAAGTAATGCGTTGTTATAATTTCTCCACCCAGACCTACTCATGAAATAAAGTGGCTTCCCCATCAAGTTTTATTCTATGTTCCACTCTGCAGAATTATATTGCACATCAGAGCAAAACACAACGTTATTCACTTGTCCAAGAAACTGAAACCAAACAGTGTCACTGGTCTGTTCCAATATCCCACCTAATAAATTTCAAAATTAGAGGAAATGTTTATACATCAGGCAAAGTGAAAAGGGGAAACTGGGACACAGACTGCATAAACATTTTGTTGAACAAAAAACCCAGTTCCAACTTTGCTTTACAAACCCAGACTTCTCTAAGTTCATAATGCCAAGTGGACAGAAGGAGGATAAGCTATGCCTGCAGATTCTCTGAAGGTAGCTTTTTTGAAGGGGTACAAACAGGTATGTGATAGGATGAAAATTGTCTGCTGCAGAAGGACCCTTGTAGAGAGCTAAAACAGCAAAGGGAGTGAAGAATACACCTACTGACCTGAGAAGGAAGACCTGAGCTCAATGAGACTTTTGTGACATTTGATTGAAGTTTTCAAAATAAAGGAAGTGGAAAAGAGGCACAAAGATACCTGTGAGGCAGAGCTCTTAATTTGCAGCACCTATGAAAGTATGAGGTGCAACAAGTGCTAAAGTGCTGTTAGCAGTAGCACCAATACTGTAGCTGTGAGGTGAGAATTTGAGGGTTTTCTATTCAAGTACTCAGTCCTCTTCACTGCTTCATATCGGACAGCGGAGACTCTGCATGCAGAAATCAAGTTAGCCATTCTGGTGAAACTAATTAAAGAGTTGCAAGCCTCTTGCTGATTGCATTCATTTTTGATTTGGCAACAACTGGAGAAAGTTTCACAAATGTTTGCTACATGCTAATTCACTAATCATTATTAAGATGGGAATATTGCCAATAAAAGAAAAAGCAGTAATTTCAACAGCTGAAAATAGACACATATAGTTCATGCCCCAGTTGTTGGGTTGTTTTGTGCTGTTGTTGCTGCAATGTTGAATATCACACTGGTATGCTGGTTTTGTAAATGGCCTGATCAAAGGAATATGGTCAAGACTATCTTCCTGGGCCAACTTCCAGGAAATTTAATTAATCTTAAACACAGACAACTTACTAAGCAAGCAGTGACTGTTATTCTAGGAAAACTTAGATCAAGAAGTTTTCTTGGTACCTTGTCCACGTAATATATAAAATATATACAATATACAAAATATACCTAGACCTTTTTTCCCAAAAAAGGAAAGAGATTGCACTACAAGATTACAGGTTGCAGCATTCAATGACATGACTAAAAATGAAGAAGTTTATTTTTTGAAAAAAAAAAATCCATAAAAATGATATAAAGTATTTCCAGCCCTTATATTGCTTGCTTGTTGGAGTTGGGTTGACCCTGGCTAGAGTCCAGGTGCCCGACAAAGCTGCTCTAACACTACCCTTCTCAGCTAGACAGGGGAGAGGAAATATAAATAAAAGCTTGTAGGTCAAGATAAAGACAGGGAGATCACTCAGTAGTTATCCTCATGGGCAAAACAGGTTTGACTTGGGAAAACTAGTTCAATTTGTTAACAATCAAATCAGAGTAGAATAATGATTTAAAAAAAAAATCCCAGGCTTAACTTTATTCCTGAATTTTCTCCTTCCTGCCCCAGAGCAGCATAGGGGATGGGGAATGGGGGTTGCAGTCAGTTCATCATGCATTGTCTCTGCTTCTCCTTTCTCCTCAGGGTGAGGGCTCCTCACAGTCTTCTCCTGCTTCACTGTGGGATCCCTCTCATGGGAGACAGACCTCCATCAACTTCACTGATTTTCATGAACTGTTCCAGCCCGGCTTTTTCTCACAGGGTGTAGTCCTTCAGGGCCACAGCTTCCTCCAAGGTATATCCACCTGCTCTGGATAGGACCGCAGGTGAAATCTCTGCTCCACCATCAGCCTCCACGGGCTGCAGAGGGACACCTTCTTCAGCATTGTCTTCTCCACGGGCTGCAGCAGAATCAATCCTTTAGTGCCTGGAGCACCTCTTCCCTCTCCTTCTTTACTGATCTTGGTGTCTGCAGGGTTGTTTGTCTCATGTATTCCTCTTTGGCCACAACTGTGCAGGGTTTTTTTCCTCCTGTTCTTACCTACATTATCTCAGAGGGACTACCGCCATCCCTGATGGGCTTGGCTTTCTCTGTACTGAGAAGGAAACTGTTTAATACAAAAACAGATTTAAAGTCAAATAACACTGAAATAACTTTTGCCCAGATTGAATCCGGTAGCAAATAACTATTTTATTTATTATATTAATATAACTGAACAGAACTTAAAATATGAAAAATTATAGACCCAATGGTCTTGCTAAAGACAAGGCCTAAAAGTGGTAAAAGCAAAGTAAGGGTTGAATCTCTCATCTGCTCCTCTCTATAGCTATTTTTCCTGCTGTAACATCCTATGAGAAGTACATTTTTCAGGGAAACAGGAGAGAAGATGGTTCAGCCAGGCCAGTACCTCACATAAAGGAAAGTTTACCATTTGCAGAAAACCACCAAAGACTGGGACTTGAGATGGTTGTGAAAAATTCAGATTGTCAACAAGAATTTCACTAGAACTTAATAAGTTCCTGCAGTCAGCAACAAAACAAAAGGATCAATGCAAGGATTCAGGGTGTAAAAATATTATGGCCAGATCAAAAGAATATTGACAGCTGCATTTTGAGTGGCTGGGAAAGGGGATAATACTTGCATTAGCACAGAGAAGACACAATCTTATAAAATGCAACAATTGTAAAATATTTACTTGCTTTTTGTCCTTTTCTCATCCTAAACAATTTTATCAGCTTTTCTTCAACTATCAGAAAAACTCTAGCCAAGACTGAAATCAAAAACTCATTTCTGTAGGATCAAAAGGGTCCAAACAGGATAATGAATTACTCGCACTTGCATCATACAGGAAAATTAAAGAGGGAAAGAACAATGTTCTTTATAACTCTAAAGACAACTATGGAATGAGTGGTGATTTGTATCCTTACCAGAATACCCCGAGGAGTTTCAGAATTCTAGAAAAGTTAAATTTTTCTCTTAGTTCTGCAGGTTTTAGCACACTTGCCATTGCATTATATCCCCCTCCCCCCTCCCCCCTCCCCCAATACTCAACACCCCTTCTGCCCCAAAGAACTATATTAATTCCTGCTGGGTTTTTTTTCTTTTGTTACACATAGGTGTGAAAAATAACATATACGTACAGGTAAATACCACTATAATATGGTTAAAGTCCACAAATGTCACACTTAGCAACTGGTAATGTCATTACTATTTATAAGACATCCCAGCACATGTATACATTTATGTACTGGATCCTGAATGTTGTCTGATATTGACAGTAACACTTAACCAGCCATAATATTTGCAATAAAGAGATCAGTACAAAATGAAGCACTTCCATGATCATTTCATATTCACTTACTTCACAACAGACATAAATTAATATAGATAAGATTACTGCATTAACAGGACAAAATTTTGTCTTTTGGTGTTAAGATCCTCCCTGATGGATATCTAACCTAATGCAACCCGATAAAACATCAAAGCCCTGCTCTGAGCAGGAGGCTGGAGAGATGACCTTATGACATCCTGAGTTATTCTGTGTTTCTTATTCTAACTGCCCTACATGCATGCATATTTTCAGAAAATTGGTGTCAACAAGCATCAACATTGATATAAGCTACCCTAAAAGATGCTGGTTTTTAGGGATGTGGTATTGCTTTACTGATACATTCAACTAAATTATAAAGAGAGCCCAGGGGCCTTCAAGTAGGTCAGAATATTTGATTCTCTTCCCACTGCCCTCCTTCTGTGTCATTCTGAAGTACAGCTACTTTGATCCTATCTTATGTCTTTGATTTTTACTGAATAATAAACATAACTTTTAAAAACCTCTATAGAAAAGTTTGATGCTGTTGTACATAATATTTCACCCCTCACCAAGTGATCAATTCCAGTTACTTTGAAATAATTCCAAATAATTAAGATGACCGTTACTGCCACAAAGACATGAATATTGAAAAAGTCTATGTACAGTTAATGAATCCCACTGTAAGATTACTGTGGTGGTGAGATTTACTCAGGAAAACCACCAAGAACCTCAGGGTGGTGGTAGGAAGAAAAGATCTGGGGATGGAAATGCATGAATAGATGCTGACTTCGAGGGATATGGTGTATGGAGCCCTACAGAATGGTTGAAAGAAGTCCTTGCACTGCACGGAATTGTGGAGAATGAATAACATGTGCCTTGAGGGGAGAGAGAAGGAAAGAAGGAGATAGACTACCACCTGGAGTGACTTTGCTAGGTAAAAAATTATCAAAGGAGATCTAAAAACAGTGATTTATGACATGCTGAAGTTGTCTTATCCTCTTGTGTGAAATTTTTTCAGTAACAGGTACACTCATATATTATGTGCATATCTTTTCCTTAATAGTCATCATAAAAGACAACAGCCCACATGGCTATTTCAGCTGGTACACTAGATGATGCTTACTTTTGGAATTAAACTTTTCAGTCAGTAGTTTTTAAAACATGCTCTATGATATGCTATATAAATTAGCATTCTGGATTGAAGACATATTCCCCTCTGCTGTATATTTTTACAAATTGCATTTGCTGCAAAACCATATAGGTTTAATTTCCCTTTCTGGATTATGTTACAACATAGTGTGCCTCCAAAATGTTCAGTACACAGAGCAGTGGGTCACCATTCCTTGGTCTGGTTTACTCTATCCTACTTCATTTCCCAAAGAAGTGGAAAGGAGTTTACTCTTCACTCTGCTGGCATTTATAAAGATGGTGTCACATTAGTTTGTATATATTTCCAAGTTTATTCATAGTGAGTGAACTTGTCATCCTTTGAAACATTACATGTGCAACATAGGGTGCATGAAGCCAAAGGAACATCATTTGATAACTCCTAAATTCCTGATATTTAGAAGAGTAACATTCCAAGACACTTCCAAAATTCAAATAATAGTTTTCAGCTACTGTTGAATCCATTTTTCACCTCACATATGAAGAAGTTCAATACAAGAAGGATAGAACTCAGTCTCAAAAGGCAAAAGAATAAATCAAATTTTTTCCTGCACAAGAAAAGCAGAAGAGATGTAAATGAATTTCCTCCATATTAATCCCATGATATTTCGTTTTATTCTAAAGAACTTTCAACTTACCTTTAAAATCACAAAATTTTAAAGTGGGTTTTTTTAAATTTAAAGGATATGAAGTATTATTTAAAATATATGAAAATAGTAAATATTCTTTAAAATATATGAAAAAAGCTAAAATCTCTAACATTTGACAATTAAACAAATGATATTTTTTTTCTGCAGGGACCCCTTTGACCCATATTCCCAGTACCTTCAAAATTTCTGTGGAAAACATTCTTTTTACCAAAACTGTTATAAACTCTATCAAAAGATATTCAATGCTCCCACTGAGTTAGGCTTCAGTTTGCTTGCTCTTTGAAAGGGCCTCCCCATGTACTCTCACTTCATGGAACATGTTGACAGCACTGACTTAAAATGTTCAAATGCTGTTTGTGAATAATCAATGCCACCTCCAGCAACTGAGAGAAAATGCTGGAGTCAGAAGATGCTCTTCCATGAACCTTGATTCCAGCTGCTTGCCTGTCTCCAACCACCTTGCCAATGGCATGTCCCATCTTTGCAATCAGCCTCACAGATTTGCCTCTTCCCTCTTCAGAAAGACAAACAGGCATGTGCAATTTTGTGGTGGAAGTGTTCACAGCAGCTGTGTGGACTCATAAGTCAAGCCACCTTCCACCAGGGTTAAAGAGAATCATAGAATCATTGGATGGTTTGGGTTGGAAGGGACCTTTAAAGTTCATTTAGTCCACCCCCACAATGAGCACCTTCAACTAGATCAGGTTGCTCAGAGCCCCATCCAACCTGACATATTTCCAGGGATGGGGCATCTACCACCTCCCTGGACAACCTGTTCCAATGTTTCATCACACTCATCATAAAAAAAAATAACATTCTTATATCTAGTCTGAGTCTACTCTTCTTTAGTTTAAAATCATTACCACTCCGCCCCCACCCCCCACCTTGTCCTGTCATTACAGGCCCTACTAAAAAGTTTGTCTCCATTTTTGTTATAAGACTCCTTGAAGTACTGAAAGGCCAAATGGAGCCTGTGTCCTCTTCTGCAGCTCCCCCAGGAGCCTAATGATGGTTTAATTGTTTCTAACATATGATCTGCCTCAAGCAGCAGAGGTCAAAACATCAAATGTAATGAAAAGAAGAACCTGCTGTCTCATTTATGGGACCTGAGAAAGGCAGTGAAAACAAAATTACATTTGACTGAGCAGAGGATAATAAGATCTGTGAGTTACAAGTGGAGTGGGAATTCTCTATGCCCTGTCCTGATAAGGGCAATTAGAGAGCCATTATCACAATAAAACCAAGTGTTCTCCAATAATCAGCTGCACTTCTTGTGAATGTGCTGGTGTTAACAGATCAGTCCAAAGAAGGCAGAGGAAGATAAGCTGATGTCTGAGCATCATCTGAATAAATATTTTCTTTAAAGAAAGAATTTGAACAAAAAAAAAATACACCGGTTAAACAAGATCATTCAGAAAAAGTATTAGCCACCAAAGACCTGACCAAGAGCCTGACCAAACGTGGAAAGAGTGAACAACATGATAAAAAATATATATAAATAAAGTAAAAGTCTTGGATTAAGCAGCACCTTTTACCATGGGAATGCCTGTGTTTCTGCTGTACTGTGGTGCATGGACTTCCAAACATTCCAAACTGTGAGCTACCTGAGAAATAGTTGCTTCCTGTCCAGAAAGTGTTCTTCCTGCATTCATTTACAGTTTGAATGATTTTGTTAAAATGTCTGTTTTTATAGTATCTTGAAAAGAGGGATGGAGCCCATCTATGAAAAATTATATATGGGAAAAAAAAGGTGAAACTGTTGATAATGCCTTTCCCATGTAGTTTAGGTAAGCCATGAGAAGACTGCAGCTAGCAGAGCATTTTCAGTATCACGATACTGAAACTAGAGACATTTTTGCCATCTGTGACAGCTGTACAAGTCTTGGCAGATGATTTTTGTGCAAATTAGCATGTTAATAAGAGCACTACTAAACCATCTCTTTCATCAGGTACGTATTCATATCTTAAGTCAGATTGTGCCTCTTTGCACACTATTCCTTAGCACTGGGCACAAATATCTTTCAGGACACAGGATTATCATCTTCTCCAGGAGGAAAAATAAAGCCTTAGGGATCCACACATTGTTTACACAGCCTCTGTGGTTGCTTGCCTACTTGTGCAAGATTATAGCTTTACCATCTATGTGGTTTTCCATGTGTGGTAGGTTGACCCTGGCTGGAGGCCAGACACCCACCAAAGCCGCTCTATCATTCCGCTCCTCTACTGCACAGGGGAGAGAATATGTAACAAACAGCTCATGGGTTGAAATAAGGACAGGGAGAGATCATGGCAAAACAGACTCAACTTAGAAAAAGAATAATGTAATTTATCATTCAGCAAAACATAGTAGACCAATGAGAAAGAAACAAATCTTAAAAGACCTCACATCTCCCTTTTTCCCAGGCTTAACTTTATTCCCAATTCCTTTTCCTCCTCAAACAGCACAGGGGTACAGGGAATGGGGGTTGCAGTTGTTTCATCATGTGTTGTTTCTGCCATTCCTTCCTCCTCATATGCTTTCCCTGCTCCAGCGTGGGGTCCCACTCACGGGAGACAGTCCTCCATGAACTTCTCCAATGTGAGTCTTTCCCATGGGCTACAGTGACCCCTTGGGTCACAAGTCCTGCCAGCAAACCTGCTCCAGCCTGGGCTCCTCTCTCTATGTGTCCAGAGGTCCTACCAAGATCCTGCTGCAGATGGACATCCCATCAGGTCACAGACTGATGCAGGTGTATCCACCTGCTCCACCATGGGGTCCTCCACAGGCTGCAGGTGGGATCTCTGCTTTCCCCTCCATGGACTGCAGAGGGACAGCCTGCTTCACACAGGCTGCAGGGGAATGTCTCCTCTGGTGTCAGGAGCCCCTCCTCCCCCTCCTTCTTCACTGACCTTGGTGTCTTCAGAGTTGTTCCTCTCACATATTCTCACTCCTCTCTTTGGCTGCAAAAGCTTCCACTAGCTTAGGTGTTTTTTTCCTTTTCTAACATGTTAACACACTACTGCACTTCCACTGTCACTGACTGTCGTGGCCTTGGCCAGCAGCAGGTCCATCTTGGAGCCAGCTGGTATTGGCTCTATCAGACCTAGGGGAAGCTTCTAGCAGCTTCTTGCAGAACCTATTCCTGTAGCTCCCCACTACGAAAACCTTTCCATGCAAACCCAAGACACCATGGCAGTGGAATTACTCTTTTAGTTTTTCAGTCATGTTCACAGCTCTTCTCCCAGCCTTCTCTTCAGAGAAACTGAGATCCTACCATGGTTAAGAAGGTCTCTTCCCCTTGGCTCTGCAGCTCCTGGCATGAGAAAGAACAGGAGTAAAAACAGATCTCAGTTTCCTAGAGTTCTCAATTTTCAGACTCAGGATCTAACTCTAAACACTCTGTCATAAATATTCATGTATCATATTCTTTGTGCTACTCAGATGCGTAACCAAACCTGTTGCATATTAATCACATAAGAATCATGTGGGTGGTGGAAGAACTAAGTGTAAATTTGAAATGAGAAGGGCCTCTGAAGACAGGGCACTAACTGCTTCCTCAATTATCGATAACGTAAACCAGAGTAATATAGGTCCTTTGCATAAAAAACTTACCTCTCCTACTCAAGGCAAAAAAGTTTAGTTCAAGTATTTCATTAGGCAATGTATTTATTAATATTAATCCTAATTGGCAAACAAGAATAGATTTGAGGACTATACTAATGAACACTGAACACAACAGATGCCTTCACGAATGATATCAAAACCTAAAGCAGAAGACAGAGACTTTTGAGTGGAAACTCAAGGAAAATAAAAATGAAAATAAAGGGTGATTTTTAAGTGGTTCTAAAGTCAAAAAAGGAACTTCTTTAAACAGAATCTGACTTACAGAAACTGAGAAAAAGCCCCGACATTAAGAAGAGTAACAGGTGCAGATTCAGGCTACAAGATCAATTGGAATTGGAAAGGCAGTAACTAAGGACATCAAGAGAAAACAAAAAAGACTTCACATTTTCAGAAGCAGGAAGCCCTTCAGCAAATAAATGATTCAGTTGGGCTACTGGGAAACAGAGTCATTTCAGAAAAGCTGTCTAACCTGGGAAACCTTTGCTCCTCCTGAGCAGCTCCTTACACCTTCAAAAGCCCTATTGATTTCAATTACTGGTTTCCTAAGGAACTCCAGTGGGAAGTGGTGTATAAGGTGATTATCATGAGCTAGCCCTAATAATTTGTTTTCTTCAGTCTTTTGTGTTTAATAGATGAGAATGTCAGGAAGACATTTGTGTAGAGAATACATAGTCATTGGTGGATTAAATAGCTGTGTTTCTGAGATGTAACACTTCTATGCCCAAGTATTCCATCATTATGCAGTTAACATTCCTACTGGCTCTGCTAAACAGAAAATGAATAGGAAAACATAGGTGAATATTTTGTTAACCTCAGGTCTTCTGAGTGATATCTAAAGCAATAAATTTACCACATCAACTCTGACCTTATTATTATGGAGCAGATTACTGAGCAGCAGTTTATTGAGATGTGATTGATGTATATGAGTCAGATTTGAGGAAAATATTTAATGATATGTGTCTGAAATTCAGTTTATTGACAGCAACATTAATGAAACAAGCTAAAAGTCTACTAAAGCCAAGCTTTTACATCAGGAGAGAAATAATGACATAAATATGTAATATTTCAATTATTAAAAATTTTTTTCACTATTACTGTTACTTTTAATAATCTCTCTTGAAGAGATTTTTTTATTTTCAGTAAGACAAAGTCTCAAGTACATAATATGCACCAAACTCTCTCCTCCTTTCTCCCCAGAATATAACAAAACCAAAATCATAGCACAAAAATACATGAATAAAACTTCTGGGAACATTTGGAAGAAACTTTGTAAATCTATTACATGCTCCTAGTAAGTAATCACTAATAACGAACTCTATTCTAAACATAATAGGTAATACCAAAAGAGAAAGGCAGAAACTAAAACAAGGCTATCACTGTAGTGCAAAGAAGCAAGAAAGCATGCATGGTGTTTTCTTATGCAAAGGAGTATTCTGAATGCAGGGTGAAAAAATCTTGTATTTTATTCAAGGTGAAAAAGGTACAGCAGCAAGGGGTTGAGAACGATAACTGGAACAGTGGGAGAAGAAGATGAACTGCTGTGAAATAAACCAATGGTTCAAATTATGTGGAGGTCAAAGTTTTAGATTTGGCAGTGTGACCCAGCACCGTGATTATTTTCCTGACTGGTAAAAATACCCATTTAAACCTCCCAAAATAATGATAAAAAACCCTATTACTAGCCATTTTAATTATAATCCTGGTGGTAAATTCTGGCTGCTCTTTCTTCCAAGCTCCCTTCATCATGCAGACAATGTTTTTACTCTCTTATAAAAATTAATTTTAAACAGAAAATAACAAAATATACTATACATTTGCTTTACATCACAAAGTTTTAAGTAGTTTCTCAGAATTCCAATCCCAGATCAAGTCCTAGTCATACTGAACCAGTTCAATGGGCTGTGTGAAATGGGCAGTGGTCTCTCCTTCCTGTGTAGCTTGACATAAATAGCTAGCTTAGACAGGCATCATGAAAAACCTGTTAGACTGCACAAATGAGCCTCCTCTCAGTAACACAAGCCTCAAGTCTCAGAATGTCTAGACAAGGATATTCCCAGCTGCCTTCAATGCAAAGATGTAGAGGCATTATTTAGAGACGCTCTCATTGTGCTGAGATTTGAGAGTAAATGAATACAAATACCAACTTTTGTCTGGAAATCCTAAGCTTGTGCTGTGATTTAACTAGCTTTCTTCTTGCAAGAAGAAAATTCTGAGAATCAAAGAGAGTGAGAAAAAAAGTCCTTATCTAAGTCTGGCATAACCTTCAGGTAACCTATCTTGGGAATCACATCTCTTCTCATTTTAGCTATCAAAGTCTGTTTCTTAGGTATACGTGTAACTTTCAACTGGTTTAACAGTACAACTAGAAAATGGCTGACCCTGAAATATCTCATGTTCCTATGCTTACTGTCAAATAGTTAACCTAACATAAATCCTTCTACTGAAAATTTTAATGGCAAGAAGATATTCTACACATTTGGCAATTTCTTTCAAGTGCCCTTACCTACTAGGAGCGCTCCCTGTTGGTCCAAAGTAGACAAAAACTGGGTAATGAGTAATAATCACTCCATATTTCATAAGTGTAGGATGTACTCTTGCTGGTTGCAATGTGACATTTGAGGATATTACCTCATGTTAAACAAACTTCATCCAGACTCTCAGTGACATGTCCAGAAACTTCATTCTCTGGCTACCAGAGAAGATATCTCTCTTTAAAATTTTTTTTATCTCAATGTGTTTCATACATGTCTTTCTAAAAGCTTTGTATGTGCAATTAGAGATGTGATTTCTCCCTATACCACACAGGCAGAGAACGCCCATGAACAAAGACATGGGTCTTTGCAGTAGGCACAGTTTACAAGTCTTGGGTTGACTTAATGCAGATACTGGAGACACATTGAATCAAAAGACAAAAGGTGAGCTGCAGAGACTAAAGCAGACATGGATACCTCCACAGTTGTCTCCCTCAAAATCTACAGTCATTGCCTGGATCCCACTTTGCTTCTGAAATATATTAATTTAAACACAGTATCAATAAAATAAAAGGGTCAGATGGCTGTGGTGATTATGATTCAATGAAATGTAATAATGCTGAGTAGATTGATGTAGATGTAGCTTAAGAGACAATTAATTAATATAACTTTAATATAAGAAGAATTTGCATGTTTTGAGAATAGACAGTATTTGGAGGAGTGATCCCCTGTGTGCCTAGTGCTGCAATAAAGAATACCTGCTTAATAGTCATCAAGGCTATTGAGTTTTGATTCTGGCTTTTTGAGGCTTCAATGAGGCACTGGCACAGGCTGCCAAGAGAAGCTGCAGATGCCTCTTTCCTTGAAGCATTCAAGGCCAGGTTGGATGGGACTTTGGGTAACCTGGTCTAGTGGAGGGTATCCCTGATCATGGCAGGGGGTGTGGAACTGTATGATCTTTGAGGTCCCTTCCAACACAAACCATTCATTCTATGAAAAATTATATCTGAAAATTCCTATAAAACTCTTGTGGTACAATAAAAAGCCTGATTGGTGACACTTTTGAACTCCCCTTATTCCATTTTTTTTGTCAGTAGTATAATTAGCATTTTCTTAGTGCACGCAGTCAGCATTTGTTGCTTTCAGTGAATCATATCTCATATAATTTTACTGATTGTGTTACTGTTGCCTCTGTTTTGTTCATATTGGTCGGATTGGGTAGGAAAACAACCTTATTTTGGAAAGAGATACAATCTATTCCTGATTTATACAGAAGATTGAAGGCACTCTGGCTTTTGGTGCAGCATCAAAATTTGGATGATATTGTTCATGGTCAGTGACATTATCAAAGCATGATTTTAATAAAAGGCAGTTAGCAAACAATTCAGTATGACAGTCAACAGTTTCCATACAACAGATACTTTATTTTATCACAAATGGGGCACCCTTCATTACATACTGCAAATCATGTTTTGCTATGTAAATCAAAGGTCAACATCCTCAGCTACTATTAATGCACATAATTTCACTGAATTTCAGAGAACAACTGAAGCAAATTCAGTTCAGAACTGAACTGCTGAAAGAATTTACATGAAAATGACAGATTATTAAATATTACTAAGTTTTCCAAAGATACTTCAGCAGTGAGTGATAAGCTTCAAATGAAATTTAACATGTTAAAAATGCTGAATTTAGAAGAAAAAGGTCTTTTTCTTTACACTGGGTTAACAACAGTTTTACATTTTGATCTCCAAGAAGGAAGTGCAATTCTCAGATTCTATATTCACTGTTACAATGAAAACCAAAGTGTTTACAGAGTGTGCAAGGACTCAATCATTGACAGTATGATATGTCAAACAACATTATAGCTGAATATAGAGCAAGAGAGATGCATAAGGGGGATTAATTTCTGATTTTGCCTTGGTGTGATTCCTTCTCCTTTGGTCATCACATCTAGTATTTGCATGCCTTTAAATAGAATTGCATTCCCTGCTCATTGCAGGGTGTTGGACTACATGACCTTTGAGATCCCTTCCAACCCAAAGTATTCTATGATTTTGAATTTTAAAAATAAATATTTTTATTTTCTTCTACCTCCTCCAGGTCCAACTTCTGTATACTTTCCAGGTGACTGACTAAGAGCAAAGTGTTCCACAAGCCAAACTGTTGTGCTCTTGAATATTAAGATATTTGGACCACTCTGAAAGAGATTTATATCTGTAATACACTGATCTTGATTACTAAGAGTCTAACTTAATGCATGAGTTGGTTTGGAAGCTGCTAACAAGAATTGTTTTTCAGTGTCATTTTAGCCAAGTGAACTCTAATTTTCCTCAGAATTACATAAAATAGCTATAATAGGTTCAAGAAAATGTCGCTCTATCCCAGTATCATGCCTTCCAAAATAATTGGCACCAGATGTGGATAAAAGAGTATAAGACAAATGCAAGCATATAGCAATAGTTTCCCTGGTATGTTGTTGCTAGATGGAAGCTTGTTCCTCTTGATTTTTTATTCTACAACTTTCTCTAATTGCTTTTTGAATCTGTGCAAACTCTTTGCATTCACAGTATGATGAAGCAATGAGTCTTATGGTTTAAAAGTGGGTGCTGTGAAGTAGTATCTCCCTGTTCATTAAAATCTTTCACCCAGTAATTCACTTCTGCCTCCTATTAAGTATGAACAATCTCCCTGTATGACTTCATGATTTTGTAGGCTTTTATCAACAGCTACAGACTACTCAGTATAAAATAAATTACACATAACAAGTAAAGTGATAAATTAGAAAGACAAACAACTATACAGGAACAGGTGACCATGGAGACAGTAACAAAGACCAGAGCTCTTTGGTCACTGATTGATGGCCATTAAGGGACTTGTTTGGGCACAGCCTTGAGAATTGCCCTGTACCATGTAACTGACAAGGACTGGAAACATGATTATTGTGAGCATTAGGGAATATTTCAGGGACTTGTGTGGAATTTCTGGTGGACTTCTAGACAGGGCTTGCAGGATTGTGTAAAAATCATGTGATGTTGAGGGAAAGGACCAAAGATGAGAAAAGGCAAGGTTTTAAGTCACAGGGCTCATAGCTGTGCATGCCAGTAATTTGCTGCTGGACAGACTTGCACATACCTGCTGGATTTGGGAGTTGCTGAAAATTCTTTAACAGGTAGAGTCTATTATAATTCTAAGATCCCTTTCTGGAATAGTGACAGAGCAGGTGCAACTACTACCTCCTTAAAAGGCAGGATTTTTTTCTCTCCATAGCATGCAGATATCTATGCTGAATTCCACCTGCCATTTTATTTCTCTCAGTCAGTATCACGATGCCCTTCTGTGACTCTGCAAGAGGTCGCCACTTTTCATTCCCCAGATAACTTTGTGCACTTGAACATTTTGCTGCACTGAGAAAGCTGACCGTCGGTTCCAGCTCTTAACTTTTTGTGGTTTGTTGAGAGTTACATATCTACGTAGTGATCCACTCTATCATCCCAATAACAGCATATTGTCTTGGAGAATTTTTGGAGTCACTACTCAGAGAACACATCATCCTGATTCTGCTGGATTACTCTGCCTGTGATTGCTCCAAACAACTGATAGATTTGCAAGTGCTTTGCAAGACCCATATTGGCTCTTTTCCAAATAACATCCATGTTTCCTCATGAATCTTTATCTTTCCTTCCTTCCTTCCTTCCTTCCTTCCTTCCTTCCTTCCTTCCTTCCTTCCTTCCTTCCTTCCTTCCTTCCTTCCTTCCTTCCTTCCTTCCTTCCTTCCTTCCTTCCTTCCTTCCTTCCTTCCTTCCTTCCTTCCCTCCTTCCCTCCTTCCCTCCTTCCCTCCTTCCCTCCTTCCTTCCTTTTTATGATCTCTACACAGAAAACTCTACATTACATTTGCTGATATGTTCTTGGGAAATACTGTCTTTTCTGTGAAGTCTGTGTTTTTATGCAAAAGATATTGAATGATTTCAAAGAATAAACCAAATAAAGTGGTCTGAAATGTAATAGCATTAATTGCAAGCTTACACACTTATGAAGAGGAGCCTCTGTTTTAGAGCACTAGGTGTTATTAACTGAAAATGACAAAGCAGAAGCACTGGCTGTACTAGTCAGAGGATGATGACAAGCTGCTGATGTAATGTGGGCATGCAAATGCAAATGTTAAGGTGTGTGAGCAGTGATAAAATATACTGTGTAGTTGAGGGTGAATATTGTTTGAAATGGTGTATTGACCAAAATCAGAGTTTAATTAGTTCTTGTGAGTATCAAAGGAGGTGAGTTAATCTATTTTTTTGCTTCCTATCACAGCACTATGTAGGACTCCTTTTGGAAAGTTGTACAATTTTGCAGTTGCACATTCAAGGAAGATGACTCAGATTAGGACAGATGCAAAAAAAGCTTTCAAATTTACTATATCACTGGACATTCTACTTTATAAGTATCATGCATTGCATTTTTTATTGAAAGCATTCAAGTCACTTTGGCTTATTAAATTAGAACTCAACAACTGAGTTATTCAGTGGAATAATATTATGAGAGCGTATCCTAAGAAAAGCTGAATGCTCAGCATGGCAAAACAAAGCTTTGCTTGAGTCTCATAGCCAAGACAAGGTTGGTGTGAGGATGAATTCTGGTTTTAGTTTCCATTTTGTTATAAAAATTACCAAGATTTTAGCTGAAATGATAGCTTTTAGTGTTTGTAGGATTGGGGGAATTAAGATTATTTTCAGTCAAATTTGATACTGAAAGTATTTGAAATTGAAAAAGCAAAAGAACCTGTTGCTTCAGGATTTAAGATTTATGCATGAGTATATAAAAATTTAAATTATATACTTCAATTACAATTTAAATTATATACATATGCACATATATATTACATGTGTATGTTTTAAATTTTGAAGCAATGGTTACTTTGTATATGTCAGAAATATATACAGTTTACACTCATTGGGGAGTGCATGTTTTGACCTGAAACAAGGGCACAACATTTTAGCACATTCTGAGGAGTGTCTCTGTTCAAACATAATGGCAGGTTTTATGTGGCATTGTATGAATATTCAACAGCAGGTTAGCAGCAGTTTGTTATATTTTTGAAACTCAGTCATGAGAGTCATTGTTTTAGAACAGCCGTAAGAACACCAGCTAAGGATGCAGTCCCTGGAAAGCACCGTTCATTGCATTGCCATAGATGAAAACCTTGAAGCAGCAGGAATACAGGATGAAGCAATATTGCCTGTACTGTAAATCGCATTAGAGTGAGCCGTAGTCTCTTTCTGGAGAGTTCATGGTTTCTAACTCCACTTGTGGGGCTTTGAGTAAAACAAGGAGTTTATTCCTGTTTTTTTTTTTTTCACAAAGAAGCTTATGTGGCTGTGGGGGAAAGTTACTGCCTGGACACGTTCAGGACATTGAGAAAAATTCAGTATCTTGCTTCTTTTAAGATAATTGTAATTCAATTACTGTAATTGCAAGTGAAGTCTCAGTTCTTATCCAGGACTGAAATTTCTAGTTGCTTTTCATAGAATCATCGAATGATAGAATGCTTTGGGTAGGAAGGGACCTCAAAGATCATCTAGTTTCAACACCCCCCAGTGCTAAGTTCTGTTAGTGCCCACACTCCAACCATGATGCGATCAATTGCTTTGATTAGTAGGAATATATTTTCAGTACTACTGGAAGAAGCAGTATCAGAGTAAACAGCTCAGATGTCTCCCCCTGTTAAAATCTGTATGACAAGCTGTAAGAAAAATCTTTCGTTTCAGTACAAGAATAGTTACTGCCTTCCTGCTGGACTCAGCGTTTGCTCAGTCCTGATCCAATACTTAAGGTCTTAAAGAAATGGGCCTCCTGATCTTCAGAATTGCCAAAATTGAACCTGATAAATGTTTCTGTTGAGAGTCAAAAGGGACTCAAATAGTTGATCATGGAAACTGTATTGCGTGAACCATGGCTGGTGCAAATGAGAGGTTGATTCAAAATCAGTTTTATTTACATGGCATGCAGATGCAGGATTCAGAGTAGGTGTGTTTAATGCTAGCTTTATCCCACAGTTGTCCTCTGCAGTTACTCTCTGCCTATCTTGCTGTCTTAGTTCTCCAGCTGTAGAAGTGTCAGCAGTGCATCCTCTACTGAGTTGTTGGCATTTCCCTCCCACATCCCTTCTATTTATTTAGATTTTCAGATATGTCTCCTACTCTGTTTCTGCACATCACCTATCAAAGTATGATACAGATATCAGCTGAGAATTGTAAGCATGACTGGAGAACAAATCTTAATAAATACAGTTTTTTATGGCAAATGCAGGGCTAGGTTCTTGAACTCCTTGAAGACAAGAAATTTGACAAAATCAAAAATCTATCCAACAGTGTCACAATCCGTAGCTGAAGACACAGTTCTGTCCTTTACACAGAGCCATGTAAATGAGGTACTTGTGGTGGTCAAGTGACAGTCCATGAGTAGAATCTGTTTTGAAAGGTGGTTTAAGCCACTCCTGAGAAGTCTACCTGCAGGTCTTGCATCCTGACCTGCCAAGAGCCTGCATCAGGCAAACTCTTCTATTTTATTTGCAAAATTATTTTAAACTCTAGAATATCTCCTAGAGACTTTTGTTTGAAATGGGAAGGAAAGCGGGTGACATGGGGTAAAGATTAGTGTTTATTTATTGACTAGCCAGTTTTTTCTTGTTTTATGGCTCTGTAATCAGCATTGGAGGGAAAGAGAAGAACAAGCTGGCACAGGGAATACAAAACTGTGTGTGGGCTGTCAGTGGGCATCAAAGGAAAGCAGGGATGAGTGGTCACTTCTGTGATCTGCCTGCCCCCACTCAAGCCCAAAATCAATCGCAGGTTTTGGGCACAGTGCCAGTGGGTGGCTATTGTGTCTTACAGAAGTGAGACTAATGTGGAAAGCAGGTTGGAGTTCTAGGCGAGAAGAGAGCATCTCACATGGACTCCTGTGAGAAAGGCTGCTGTTTCAGGGACTAGTAAGGAGGGGCACAGGGCAGTCCTAGGATGGCTGTACACCAAAGTACTGGAAGAAAGCCAATCCGTCTGTGGGTATGTGAGATTGCATCTCTGCATGTCGAATCTCATGCTGGCTCAGGAGCAAACTTTGGGCATCCTTCTGGAGAACCTCAGTTAATAAAACTCCTCAGTTAATAAAGCTCCTGCAGTATGTCCAAGAGCTGTGCCTTGAAAATGTACCACAGCTGTCTTTGAGAACAATAACACTAAGACACCATACCTTACCTACAGGCAGGGAAAAAATAAAGCCAAATAGGTGTCTGTGCATCCATGTTAGGCCCTGTAAAACCAAGATGGCTGCTGAGGAGGAAATGTAGGTGGCGACCCATTGGTAACCCATGGCTCATGCCTTTTTGCACAGCCCTGTGTTTGGCCTGTGAAAGAAGGGAGAAGATCCGAGAGCCAGTAGGTAGAAAAGAGTGAGAGGGGGACATATTGGGGTGGGACAGTGTTGGTGGCAATGGCAAGCAGCTGGGAGCAGTTTAAACAGGTTCCTTATCAATATCTGGGTGATCATCATGAGCATGGATGAGTTTACGTTTTTTCTGTTGTGGCAACTCCACTTTTTAGCACTGTTTCTTCAGTGCTATATTACATAAGTAATACATACATATTTTCCTCTGTACATGTGCATGTGTGTGAGTGTATGTACACTTGAGTACATGTTTTCAGGGCTTGCAGCCTCTGGAAATTATCAACATGTGCAATTAAGCATCACAGTACTGTCACTGGAATTCTCAGACTCCCCGGTACCATTTTTCCATTACACTAGAGTCTTTGGTTCATTTAGATCACACTGACAGGGTAGTGGAGGAGAAAATATCTGTGTCTCTTGGCTATCTCTCAGATTAGTAAGGCATCCCACACACAGCACTCCTGGAGGAGATTTGTGTCAAGTGCTTGACTTGAATGTCGTGCAGCGTAACGTGGTGGGTACTATTAGGAAGACAAAGACTATGCCATGGCATTGAACCTTCTCAGAAAATGCCAGCAGTGAGGGTTAGCATTGTAAGTGCTCCAGATTTATAACAATCAGGATTAGTCCATTGCTGGGATAGGTGATTACAAGAGTATAGGTTGACTCACATCTGTAGAAAATTTTGGCTTATGTTGTGAACAAGCATGACTGTGACTAAACTCCTTCAGAGAGCAAAACCAGAGACTGCTT
Organism: Hypotaenidia okinawae; assembly: GCA_027925045.1. Taxonomy (NCBI): domain Eukaryota; kingdom Metazoa; phylum Chordata; class Aves; order Gruiformes; family Rallidae; genus Hypotaenidia; species Hypotaenidia okinawae. The sequence continues at coordinate 88,203,361 of BSDF01000003.1, forward strand.
TTTTTTTTAGAAATATGAAGCAGATTCTTTGCATGGGTTTTGTTTTCTTACAGGTGATTTTAAGTTCCAGTTATAACATTTAGTGATAAATAGCATTTTCTAACAGTTACAGAAGAAAAGCCAGGACATCATACTGCATTACAGAGCAGGTTGATAACCTTAAATACTTCAGAAAGGAGCATCATGAGATAATCCTCCTTCTGGCATGTATAGAAGGGCATTTTCTGATTCAAGGAGAGCTGATCACTGCAGATCTGATTCCTTCTATGCGAACTCCAGCTGTAAAATGCAGCATCCTGCTTTCTTGGGGCACACAGCTAGTGACAGATTAGGAAGAAGGTTAGGAAGAAGGCTCTGGGTAACTTGCACTGTAATAGACTGCTTCAGTGTCCATTATACCTGATGTTTCAGAAGATGATGCTAACTTTATTCTAAGAAGGGACAGAGAAAGGAAAACGTGGGTGTGACCTGCACCTGTCACTGCAATCCCAGTGGGTTACTCTACAGTGTGAGTTCAAGGGACCTCATAGTCTTTCTACATAGCAGCAGGTGAAGTGGGTAGTACTGTTTCCAGGATGTTGTGTTCAGCACACAGCAGGGATGTGAAACGGAGCTGACAGACCACCTGAGCACAGACATAGACGAAAAGCTCAATGTGATACAGTGTGGTTATTTTGGGGGTTATGAAATGTACTGTGTCTGTATACCACACTGAATACTGTGCTGAGGGTAAGCGGGTCATCTGTAGCTCTGAGGGGAAATTTTTATCTCTTCAAACTCCCATCTTTTTACTGTGGCATTTCCTGAGTGCTGTTTGTGTTGCATTCCGCCTTTGTTGTCCCCACTTTTCACACTCCTCTGGGACGCGTTGTGTGTGGAACTAGTTGTGACTGCTGTAATGTCTAAAGTTTTTGAGATTTGCAATAGACTCCGGTATCATTAAAGATATCCTTTCACTGGCCTCCTGCCATGCTTTGCAAGGAAGCACAAAGGTGAGAAAGGTTAGTTCTTCAGCATGGGTAATAGCTAAATGTGTCTGAAAGGAATTGAAGGTTTTGTGCCTCTACACAATGGTTATGTCCTTTCTGTGCTAGAGTGGCAGTGCTCTTGCATTCTGATATCACAGGAGCCTGCAGCAGGCAAGCTTCTCTACTTTATTTATAAATCCTTTTTGAATCCAAGATAGCTGAAATCACAGGATTTGCTTCCCGGTGTTGAAATGGTTTCTGGTTGCCCCGCAATCATATTTAACAGTGTCCTCATTTGCTTGCTGCTTTATCCCCACAGCACAATGTAGTTCTTCAGCTGTTTGAAGAATGAGATATTACTCCTGAAACTACCTAACTCTATTCAGGGGTTCTAATTATGACAGTTCCTTCAGTCAAGTCAGCCAAACACCTGAGACCTTGCCAGAATGCATATTGGCAGAACGTCTATTTTATTATTTTTTTTTGGTAGTGTGCATTTCCTGAGGTATCCTTGGATTCCTTGAGTTGGGATAATCAATGCTTTTTATCAACTGAATTTCCAGTCTGGTTTGTGGTTCAGCAAAAAAAGGACTAAAAATATTCCATTTGTTTTATTGTTTACAGAACTGATATCTGACTCTGTTTCTATTTGGCTGCATTTTATTATCGCATTTGTGACACACAGTTAGCTGTGCCTTTTATAGCGCTTTGAATATGGGAATAGCATTGAAGTATTCATTAAAATGTTTGTTTCTAGGGACACATGCTGCCAACTCTACTCGACTGTGAATCTCTGCATTTCTGTTTTCCTTGGCAAGCCCCATCCTACTCTCTCAAAGTAAGCAGAGATCATATCTGAGAATGAGGCCAAAGACCAGTAAAAATTATCAGTGATCACTTCTTGACCTTTCCTTTCAGCTGCTGGGAGCATCTCTGACATCCACAGCCATGAAACCTTGATTTTTTCATACCTGCAGCTACCAGCCTTTAACTTCATACTTTACTTTCCCCTACTGAACTTTTTTTTTATTCTTTGCTAGGAAGAAGCCATGTGAAGGAACAAGTTTTGAATTAATAAAAGACCTTAGTTAAGCTTACTTCCATTGAGAGCTAAATCCTCTACACCAAAGATAAAAAGGTCAGGTCTTTGTGCCGTGCAGGTTGAGTGAAACTGTATCCCCTACCTACATCACATTACAGGAGTTAATACTTTCTTGAAAGTTCATGATCTCTGTAGGTCTCCTCAGCTTACAGTGGTCAGTTGAAACACTTGATGGCTAATTCCTATCCCCTTGACAGATTTCTTATATTGCTGAAATTCAGGGTGAAGCAATACCTACCTGAATTTCAAAGGGTGGAAAATGTCTGTATTTCTCTATTTTGAATGAGGGAAAACATCTTGAAAAGATGCTTTTGTGGAGAACATTTATTGCAGTGACTCCTGAGCTGAGAGAGGGAAGGGGGAATCACAGAAGTTTAGTGTGATCTGAAGGCTGAGAGAAATGGCAACTACTGCTCTGTGGGAGACTCCTGGTCCTGTACCTAGTGGGGTCTATAATTATTTCTCTCAAACAGCTCCCGAAGGAGCACTACCTGACTAGCCAAGGATCTTGTGGTCCCTAAAGGGAAGTGCTTTCTTGTTTCCTTTCTATGCTGCATGTTTCCCCAGAAGTGTTAGCCCTTCAGGTTTTTTGACTATGTTGTCACTTTTCCAATCTCTTTCTCCAACTTCTTTTCATGCTAGCAGAAAGCAGCTGCATCAACATCTGACTGTGGTGGCTAGCCTGTATTTCCTGACAGAACTTATTACAAGTATGGTGCCTTCTATAGTGTCATCAGTTTCAGCAGCACTGTTCACTGCACATGCCCTCTGGCACTGCTCCTCATCAGGCTTCAAAAGCTCCTCCTCTGCTGCAAAAGCTGAGTATATTCAAGGACATCTTGGGTTTTTTTGTATAATGTTTCAATAAAGGGTTGTAGTCATAGGAGAACATCTGAAGAAAAACCCACAGTGTGTTTGCTTGCTTGCTTGAAATATAAAGTGGAAGAACTTCAACTTTATAGTTTCTAATCTTCTTAAAGATAACATCCAAATCTCATGCTTATTTTGTACTACTTATATTATCACCTATGTCACATGTCATCTTCAGTTTCTGTATCCTCACAGTGGGATTTATTACTGAAAAAAGGAAACACACAAAATTACCTGTTTTGCTCTATAGCTTTACTAATTTGTCTTGTATTCTTTAAAATAACAATAATAATAGAAAAAGATTTTTTAGTCTCTGTTGAACTTCCAAAATTTCAACTTTCTACATGGTAAACCTAATATATCCCATGAAGGTAATGAAATGACATGATTTTTTGGGGTTAGACATTTAGTGCATTAAAGTGACTTTTTCTTTGGCTGTATCCTTTAGAATCTGGGGAATGGTAATTATTCTTTGAAGGTTCAGAAACAGACAAAGCACAGACTCTTTTTTTCTTTTTTGAGTATCATTACAGACCTCTGTTTAGGAATGCAAGAAGGAAGATTTGCTCAGCAACATGATTAACCACTAAAAGACTTTTCCCAATTCTCCTAGGATAGCCTCTTTTTCTGCCTAGGTACAATAAATATTTTATAGGATAATTTATGTAAACTCATAGTATCCTGACAATTTGGAATTGGAAGGCTGATTCAGTCTTAGTATATAACGTCCAAAGGTACCAGCGGTCTGACACATTAGACCTGTCTTCTGTTATTCATTCTTTCTTCACCATCAACTCTGTCAGCATCAATTCTTTTTGTTTACCATGGCCCAGTTCTGTGTTTCCTCAACACTTTCTGTGGCAATGGTGACAGGTCTTGAAATGAGTTGTTATGACTTTTTACATGTTGTGAGTATCCACCCTCTGAAAGTACCCACTACTCTGTGAGTACCCACAGTCTGACAGCTGAGGGGGTGATGAGAGGAGATGAAATGAGTGTGTGCCACCTCATCAGATACTCTAGTAAAAATCTTACTGTGGTACTCAGGACTCCAGTGTGGTTTTCCATGTCAATAGGAAGGAAAAAGCTATAAAAGACTGATAATCCAAAGCTGTAGTTCTCATAGGAATATTTAAAATTGTCTGCCCTTTGGGGCATTTCTATTTGACTTCTACTTTTTGATTGTTCTGATGAAATCAAGCTGTTCTACCTCAATGGAAATTAGCTTTGCCTTAGACTATTAGTAGCTAGGAAATTAATTAGATTCTCTGTGTGTCTGTCTATCATACACTCACCCTTTTACTGCTAAAACTGTCTTTGGCAGAGGGCTAAAGAGTTAACTAAAAATAGTCAAGATACCTGTGGGTGTCCTGAGTTCATCAGGGTAATTTTGTCTACTGTTTTACATTTAAGAGATCACAGAAAAGTAGAAAACTAACTCTGAATTTCAGAAACCAGGTTTTATGTGGATATAAACTAGACTGATGAAGAACAAGTTAAACAAGTGCTCAGGGCAATGGCTAAAGCAAAGTTAACAGCTTGTACATCAGTTCAATGTCAGACGCTTCTCTCTCTTTAGGGTTGCTCTTAACAATACCCAAGGACTTCTCATGTACAGTAAACTCTGAATAGCTGCCTGTGCATTCTGAGGACAAATCTTTCTGTTGTATCTGGAGAGCTGGGTCTAGGTTTCCTCCCTTCCATCAACCTCCACCTCCATGTTTGATTGGCACCTCTCTCTTTTCTGCTTATCTCTGTCCCTGGGAAGCTGCTTGCTCTTGGCATGCTCTGTTGTTCTCATGATAGACAAACCTTACATTCTCTCCAGGGGGATCAACTTGATTCAAAGCACAGCTGTCAGGATAAGGCTTCCTCCCTCCTGTCCAGTGGCACCCTCACAGGAGACACAGTATAGCACATAGCAAATGATGAACAAATTAACCAAATGCCATTGATAACAAATCCTGATGACCCAAAATGGAACATTTACATAGGTTGAAAAAAAACCCATGAGAGTCAAAAGTTGCATTATATGGCAGTATGAAACAGCTTCTTTTGAAGCAGTCTCTGTCTGGAGAAATAGAATACATATTCCTACCTGCATTGAATATTTGTACAGAAAACAGAACAAAAGAAAACCCTTGCAACTGTTAAAATAATAAATATTTTCCCTCTGTGTTATTAAAGTAACTTAAAAGCACACCAGTGATAAGATGTCTTATTTATTTGTTATTTTTTAAGCAGAAAATTTGCCTATTGAGAGATAAAAAGTGCATTCTTTGTAAAGGCTTTTCAGGGCTACAGTCCTCAAGCCATCTGTGTCATGCTGCAATGCTTCCAGACCAGCCATGTTCAGGTTTAAAAAAAAAAGCAACAAAACCCCCCATCCAGAGTATTTGGCAACTAAGAGTTTGTGGATACTCTGGAAAGCAGGTGTTTGTTATAAGACCTTCCTAGCTGACACCATCCAGTGTAAAATGGGTTTCTATTCTAAAGGGGAATGTAGGCTAGATTGCATAATGCTGTTTTTCTTTCTCTTCTTCAATGTTTGTTATTGATTTCAATTTGAAAAGAAGTTGTGAATATTTTGAAAATATTAAATCCTCATCAAAATAGCTATTGACAATAGGCTTCATAAAGGGAACAACCAAAATTCAGATAATGAGGACTGCATGGTTTAGAACAAACTAGATAATTATTTTCTCCAAACCATTGAAGACTTTTTTTCTTTCTTTTTGCTAATAGTCTATTATAGATGCACTAAAGCACTGAAGCATTGGACAACTAATCATATTGACTGACGAGGCAAAGTATATGCTTGACAACTACCATTCAGTAAATAGAGCTTAAAGTTAAATTATATGTTTTGCAAAACAGTGTTTCCTTTCAGGACTTTTTAATCCATTAAACCCTCTGTCACAAAATTCAAGACATATCAAGATATCAAAATATCAGGAATGCCAAGAATGTATTAAGTATCAAAAATGATGAAGTATTTATGAGGATGGAGAGAACACACATACTCCCATTAGACTGGACTAAGATTCTTTGCTTTGTTTTGTTTTATTAGGAGTGTGATATTTGATCTTTTAGTTAAATCACTGAAAAAGGCTCAGGACTATAAACTCATGTTTAGAGAATAAACCAGTCACAAAATGTATGGAGCAGAGTTAAAAAAAAATCAAGGTATTCTGCAGCTGTTTGCTGTAGGATTTCTTGTGACTTCTTGTAAAGCACGTAGCACTAGCCAAGTCTAAGAGGCAGGTGATGCCTTACTTGCAAGCCATTTCAGTAAGCATAAAGTCATACATACTGCACCTTGACTTTCATCCCCCTCTTGACAGGTTCTATTATTAAGATTTGTAATTTTCTTCTCCTCTTCTCTTCCCATCCCCCGATTTTCCTTCATTAATTTCTCCTAGCACTGTGTGTGAAGCTATTTTAAAATATGTTCAGGTTTTTCTTACCTGTAATGTGTGAAATTGTTGTCACATCTTATTTTTTCTTTCATTTTATCATTTGCTCAAGTATTTTTTTTCTAATTCCAGGTCTGCCTGCTGATATTGCTTACTTTTTCAAAATGTTTAAATCATTTATTAATTTTATATCTTCTGCTCTTAGACGAGCTCTGCCTTTATCCCAGAAAAATCATGTATGTGTTTGTGTGTGTGTGTATGGGGGGTGTTCTGTCACTGCTATAAGCAAATTCTTTAATCACTATTTTTTAAGAGATTTAGCAGAGAAGACATGAAACAGAATGTCCTTAAATCTTTTTTACCCAAAATAATGATATATCATCTTCTTTGCTCATTGTTCTTATGCAGTGTCCTTGCACTGACAATGGTAACAGCACTTGCTAGTACACAATGTTCCTATAAGCTTATTATGGTTAATAAGCTGCAGCTTAACAGTTAACACATGGAGTGTCTGTATAGCCTCTGTGAAGTATTCAAGGTTCTTCTTTCATACACACAAACAATTGAGGATACCTCTTTGTTTTCCTAATAGACACATTTTCTTCTGCTGTTATTTTTCTCAGAATCTCTTGAAAATGGCCATTTTTGGGATGGGTTTTGTCTGCTGTGTTTGATCCTGGAAACTGCAGTGATGCTCATTCAAGGGCCCCAAAACAATGAGCTGGAATACTGGGACTTGGTCAAAAATGGAAAAGAATCCAAACCAATCTAAGTCTCTTGTATTGACTTTTCAGTTTGCCTTTTGGGCTCTGTCATGCTGCCTGGGTTTCTGTGTTTAAAGTTCACCTTGGAGAAGATACATAAGGCCTTTCTGGCATGGATGCTACAGTAAAGAGGAAACTTAATGTGTTTCTGCCACTACAAGACTGAGGAAGTGCCTAAAAGCTTATGAGCTCAAACTTGACACGCAATTGCAGCGTCACAAGATGTTGCAGATGACTAAAATATGAAGGGATTCCTGCTTAGTGTTATACAAATTTTTTGAGAATGCAGTCACTGGTGACTATAAAATGGTGTGTCCAAATACACTTTCTGTTTTAGGATATCCCTGTACTACTGCAAGTACCTACCACAAGAAAGATTGTTCTGTATTTCTGTCTGCTTCATCTCAATGTCTGCAGCTAGTCACACTCAAAAGCAGGAGACTGGATACGTGAGCCTTTGGAGAAAGAGTTACAGCATGTTTGGAAGCTTTTATGTTGACCTCCTTTCTGACACTCTTCCTTAATCAATACTTGGCCTCGCTTCCTAGTTATTATTTTTCTGAATGCAGACAAAATGACTATTGTAAGTGTGGGATAAGAACTTTTCAAAGATGTCTGTTTTCACTGAAAAGAAATGTTGTGTTTTGTGTCAGTAATCATGTGCCTGTAAATTGGAAAACCCTGGTACTTAGGGGGGAGTGTATCATCACTATTTACCTTCATTAAAGGACATTCTGGTGCTTTTGTATATCTACAGAAGTACGTAGCTTCAGGCTGTTCAAATGGCTCCTGAATCTGCTAGTGACAAAATATTGTCTAGCAAAAATGACTGTGTTCTCTCTTTTGCAAAAACTGTGCTCCTTCCATTCTTATGCCCTTGTAATTTGCTACTGCCCATCTTCTACTTTTGGAGTATTTTGACATATGTGGAATTACTTTATTCCATTTGTTACCATGCATCAAGTAATCACAGAGTGTTCTCAGAGTTGCAGTTTTGTGAAAAATGATCCATGACTATCATAAAAGTATCCCTATATTGATTACAGGATACTCCATTATTAAAATACTAAAGTAAATGATACTGACACATAAAAGGCTGGGATTCACAAAAGGTGAGAAAAGCAGCCACAAACAGTGAGAATATGATCTTCAAGAAGAGAATGTAGCTACTGAGTTTATATTCAATACTTACAGTACATAATATCACCTTCTAAACTTGGAGGCAGAACAACCCCCCCAAAAAGTGTAATCTGAAAAGAAAAAGAGATTCAAATTTCAAAATAATGCAAGGAAGTTCAAGAGAGGTATTATCAACTAAGCTGCCTGTTGCATAAAGATCTGGTTGAGAGACTAGTAAAACATAGAATGGTTGTGGAAAATAGTTTAAAACCCTACTTTGTCCAACTGATCACATTCATTTGGTTTTTTACCTATTTGACATGAAGTTTGAAATTAAAGCAGTCATTTGTATGGTTCACAATATACCACTGGACTCACATTTGAAGTAGCATGTAATTATTTTGGTCTTATGAGAAGAATAGTTGAGCAGTTGAAGTGAACCACGTAAGAAGCATCGAACGTATCTGTTTTAAAAGCCCTCATAAAACTTAGGTTTCTTTATGAATCCTGCTATCCACAATAAGTGATCATGCTGCAGCACCAAATGTAGTTTGACTTTAAATTAGTTACTGAAATTCAGGTTTTTATTCTAGTTGAGTGAAATCCCTACCAAATTTCTCTGTAGTAAGATATTTGTCCTAACTATACTTTTGAGAAAATTTCCATGACACATACTTTTTACCTTCCTACTTAATAGGTTATACTAAATGAAGGAGTTGGACTAGATGACCTTCAAAGGTTCCTTCCAACCAAAATTATTCTATGATTCGATGATACCCTGATCTCAGTGTGTGCATAAATTTGGTGACATATGCACAGCACCCTGCAAAGACCCCGTGTCCTGCAAAGCTTTGGCACAAGGACTTTTTCTTGTCCAGTCTGATTCCAGCGTGACCTGATGTCTGGTCTGGTAGATGATGGTGTATGACAAGCTATCATTTTAAGTCATGAAATGGCTGAGACATTTTTGTGGGGAAAAGCCCTGACACTATGTATGTGGAGAGTGCACAATGCCACAGGTGACCAGTGGGATGCAGGTTGGTAAAAGCCTCTCTTTTCTTGTCTGCTGCCAGGCTTTCAGAGGTACCTGGTGCTACTGGGCTGACCTGCATACATAAAGCTTTTGAACAGGAAACTCTTGACATGTGTCCTCATCCTGCCTTCCCTTGTTGTATGAAAGGGCATACTGTAAAGCAAGGAACCACCAAAGAGCCTACTGTACCTCAGCTGGAGAACTGAGGGTGACTCTTCCTTTTTGGCTTAGCAATAAGGCCCTTAGTGCCAGTGGTGCATCAGCAGGGCACAGCCTGGCATCATGTTTTGCAGCGGCTAGAAGGGGAATAAATATGAGCACCAGTGAGTCCTCACATCAGTCCATGTGGAGTACGGTAGGGGACTACCAACACCAGTGCTCATTGTAAACTGATTTCATGCCAGGTAGAGGTAAAAGTGTTGGATTTAAGTTCCCAAACAAACTGCTTGGCTTCATTATCTCAGATGCTTAGCAAAGTGTCCTACAAAACATATGTGGATTTAGCATTGATCCTGGGGCTCTCTTGTGCTGTGTGGCAAACCCTGTGCTGTGTGTAATAGGAATAACACCTCAGGAGGAAAAGACATAGTCTGTTTTTAATAACATCTCCAACAATATGTTTAAATGCAAGTCAAAGGAAACCAGACATACAGGAGATGAATGAGAAGTGATTAGTGATGCATGTAAATGTCTCCTTTTCTCTATATGGACCTGTGTCAAGTTGTAGTCATGCAATGACTACATGAAAATGAAAAGGATCAAGGGACTATGGAGGGAGAGTGAATTATCACATGGAGCACAGTCACAGACCAGTCTTTTTCTTTAGACTATATTGGGTGATTTTCAAGAGCATGAAGTGAGCAAAGAGCAGAGTGTCTTTCCTGTACTGTATCTGTTCAGCCTTCAGTCAACTGGGGAATATCTGTTTAAGAAAGATGAAGGAAAAATGAGAGGAAATTTTGGCTCCCTCAATTTCCATGTATACTGAGTCAGGATATACAATAGAAAAGTCCCTGCCAAAACCGAGCTTGCAGTATCTCCTGCAATAAGTGGATCAAAGCAGGTCAGTCCTGCTGCTGCAGAAGATGTGGTATTTAAATGACTTGACTATACACTTGTGCTTTGTATTGGAGAAAGGAGAAGTGATGTCTTCCTCTTAATCAGACAACCTGGCAGTACATTTCCTAGGCAAAGGCTCTTTTTTAAAAGTTGCAGAAGATTGGCTGCTAGTTAGACTTACAATTCATTTGGTGATGTGGTTCATTACAGGCAGATTTCTGCCTCTGCCATGATAAATACCATCTTCCAAAACCAAGACATTTCAATGCATCTCAAATCTTTATTTGCCAGGTTCAACTCTTCTATAAAATACTTTGATTCTACAGAATACTAAGATTAAAGTGAGTGGCAAGAATTATGGGAAGATATTCAAAGTGTTGTCTTTCTGAGTGCTCACACAGAAGACTGCACTTTTCCACTCAAAAGTCTCAGCTCTGTAGCCTCTGAAACGTCTCTGTCCCCCTTTAGACAGTTTTAAGTATGATTTGATAGATCTCACTGATGAAAAAAATGCCAATAGCTAGTTCCAGTAATAAATGAAAGCTTTCTCTGACTGTTTCCAAGTGAACTTCTACCCAAGGTTACATTCAGTGCAAGGTCACCCTTGCTTGGCTTTTTTTCTGAGGACTGGAGAAAGGGAAAAAAAATATTTTTTTGCTTTAAAATTGTTTTGATGATGACATGATGAGAGAAAGGGCAGTCTCGAGGGATCTGTGACAGCAGCAGCTTAAAGTACTCAGAAGAAAGTCAATATCAGTGATGAACTTGGAACCAGAAAGGTAAAGCTTGAAATTGAAATCTTGTATTATAAGAAGACAAAGCTAAACTCATCTAAAGTTTTCAGGATGGCTCTGAGCCCTAGCAAGTGTTTCCATGATGTTTGTTAAGATTTGAGGGTGACCACAGAAAATGACAAATGTTGTGGGCACCTTTAATCCAGCTTAATGAGTTTGTTTTCTTGCTTATATGAAAACTGAAAAACATTTTTAAAAAAAAAATTATACATTATTCTTTGCAAATGCAAAAGGTACTGCAGATCCATTTCAAAGGAAGAAAAGAATTCCTACAGTTCACTTTGTGTGTGCGTTTGTGTGTGTGTGTCTTTGTATCTGTGCATGTGTAGCTCCCCACAAAAAATATGAGAAAAGATCAATGCAATCTAGCATGTGATTTCTCAAAGCATTAGGTATCATTTTAATTACATCATCTTTTCCTTGCTTTTTAAAGGATGAAAAGGTCAGAAATAGAAAACATAGAGTAGGAAAAAATATTCTCCTTTACTAGAACATATTTTGATTTGGTATCCTCATCTCCATTTTCACTTCATGTACCACCTCTCTCAGTTCTGCTCCAATGTTTTTCTTCTTGCCATTTTTACTGTGTTCTAATGTGTAATTGCTTTCACCAATGACCTAAAAGCTACTAGGAATTTAAAGTGTTAGGTAAGGGGTTTGTGTGTATAGCACACAGATCACAGTAATCAAAACCTATGAAGATAACAGACAAGGACAACATGATCACACTGGTCCTACCTTAATAGCATTTGAATCTACCTATTCACGTGGAGTGTTTTTTATCTTGAATTTGTTTATGTGTGGAAAAAATGAGGACAATTCTTGTCGCTATTGAGTAGAAATAAAGACATTTTGGAAGTGGCATTACCATGACCAACTTTTAAATTGCCTTTGACAACAGAAAGGATATGTCTGTACCAGCATAGCGTCAAAGGTTCAAGGCAGATGCGAGTGAGCTGGTGAATCTACACATTTGATCACTTCTACTGAATTTCTCGAGAGACTATTATAGGTAGAGAAGCTCAGGTTTTGGGTTCATACTCAAAACCCTTGATACTTTTTATTTACTCTCAAGAAATAAAGCTGGCTCATTTTCAAAGAAGAAACCTGGAGGAATGCAGCTGCCCTTGTAGAAAGGTCAGTGGTAGCAGGAGGACCATTGCAAGGACCATGGAAAGAAGAAAACCACTTACCTCCATAGTGTTGAAAAACCTTTTCTGTTTGTAGGTAAATCTGCCTTCCCTTGTATAATGTTTTTGAATATAAATTAGTAATAAGCTATAGATAAATTTTAAAAAACCGCAAACAAACCAACAAACAGTTGTTAAGCACCTTATGAGTGTTATTTTGATGAAATTATTTAAAACTGAGTTTTAATCTATAGTATAATTTTCCCTAAAGTAATTTCTAGCTGTCAACCCACCCCTTCTTTGTCAATCAGGACATGCCACAGTAATGTTTACTGCTACACTTTGACTTTTACTATCAATATATTTTGCAATGTTTGTTTGAATTAGTATATTTGTTTTCTTTGAAACAATTCTGAAGACATTTCATCACAATTTGTGTTGTGCAAAAATTTTTTAATACAAGGTATTTAATGTCAATGTTTTGAAGAAAAAATGTAATCTTTTCATAGTTGTCTACACTGGAAATAATGACAATGAAAGATTTTAAATGGAGTCTTTTTGACTAAGCTACTTATTCTTTCCCATTTCCTTTTAGCACTGCTCAAATTCTGCATCAAACTTGTTTCAGTTCAGCTCAAGCCACTTTTCTCTCTGCCATTCAACCACCAAACTGAAGCATCCTGTATTCCCTCAACACTGGCTGTTTGCAAATTCCAACTTTTTATGTCAGCTTCACTTCATCAGTTCATACATTTGAAGGCCAACAGGGATCACTAGATCACTTAGCCTGAGCTAAATATAACACCAGCAGTACAATTTCACCTAGTTAAGCTCTGTAGTAAGCCAAATAACTTGTAATGGGTTCAAGCTCATGTCCCAGAACAACTGTCAGTCTCGATTTGAGGATTTCAACAACTGGAGAAATATCATCACTTTACGTGATGGCTCTGATGGATAGTTAATCACAACTGCAATTAAAAAACTGTCTCATTACAAGTTTGAATATGTCTAACTACAAGCTCCAGCTGTTGTTTCTTATTATTCCTTTCTCCGCTACATGAAAAAGCCTATTGGTGTCCAACATTTCTCTCATTTCTACATAAAATGTGCAGGTTTAGGTCAGTCTATGCCAGTATAACACAGTAAGCCTCAAAAGATGTCACATTTGAGAACAGTTAGGCATTGATGCTTGGATGCTTGCAAAATCTACTTAAAAAAGGATAACTTGTATATACCATTTGGCATCTAGTTAGAACCATCATCACTGAGAACATAAGTATTGACTTTTTTAACCTTGTTTTATAAAGAAATGAGGCTTTTAAAATCATGCCATTTGTCTGTCCCTTTCATCTTCTTCCCTTCCCAGAGAACTTTGGAGCATACTGAATAATTCCAGCCATATGTGATAGCTCAGTAAACATCACAAAGTTTTTGTGCTCCTGTAGTTTCTTATAGGAGATAGAGGGAGGGGAGAGATTTCTATTCAGTTTACTCCTCACTCACCAGAGGAATAGCTGCTGTAGCCTATTTAACTTGAGACAGTGCTAATAAGCCAAACAGTATCTGAGCAGTTCAGAACCGGCAATATTAGATAACTCTCTGCCATCCAGCAACTAGGAGCTGTGGGAGCAGTATAAATGATGATGAATAGAAAGGGTTATTAGAGAATGGTGGAAGGGGGTTCTGTTTCCAAAGGCAGAGATCACAATGGTAGATGCTGAAATTTCTGAACTGGGGCAGGTTGGAAGGGATCTGAAGGGCATAGGAAGTTTCCTGGAGGAAAACGTTTTTCTTTAGTTTCTGATTCAGATTGTCCAAACAGGATATTTCTGTGAAGTCAAGATTCTAGATCTGAATCATAGAATCACAGAATGGTTTGGGTTGGAAGGGACCTCAAAGACCACCTAGTTTCAACCCCCTGCCATGGGCAGGGACAACTGCTACTAGACCTGGTTGCCAAAAACCCAATCCAACATGGCCTTAAACCATGGGGAACCACAGCTTCTCTGGGCAGCCTGTGCCAGTGTCTCACCAGCCTCACAGGGAAGAATTTCTTTCTAATATCTCATCTAAATCTACCCTTCTCTAGCTCAAAGCCATTATCATTTTTTCCGATCACCCCTTGTATTCAGTCCCTCTCCAGCTTTCCTGTAGGCCCTTCAGGTACTGGCAGGCTGCAATAGGGTGGCCCCGGAGCCTTCTACAGGCTGAACAAACCCAACTCTCTCAGCATATCATCATAGGAAAGGTGCTCCAAGGTGCTCCAGCCCTCTGATCCTCTTTGTGCCCCTCCTCTGAACTTGCTTCAACATTTCCACTTCTTTCTTGTACTGGGGAGCCCAGAGCTGGATGCAGTACTCCAGGAGAGGTCTCACCAGAGCAGAGGGGTGGAATCACCTCTCTTGACCTGCTCTTCATGCTTTTTTGATGCAGCCCAGGATACAGTTGTCTGTCTGTACTGGAGGCACATATTGCTTGTTCATTGTTTAGCTTTTCATCCATCAACACCCCCAAGTCCTTCTCCTCAAGGCTGTTCTCAATCCCTTCTCTCAGCCTGTAGTTGTGGTTGGGACAGTACAAACCCATGTGCAGGACTTTGCACTTGGCCTTGTTGAACTTCATGCTGTTCATATGGGCCCATCTCTTGAGCCTGTCAAGGTTCCTCTGTATGGCATATGGATTATGTCAACAAACACTGCTCTATATTTTTCATAATCACAGTAAAGAGTTTTTTCATTATATTGTGCAGCTTCTTGTTCTAAAAGGAAGATCAGATAATTTATGTGTGTAGCTTATAGGTGTAAGATAAATTTGTGATATCTACTTGGTATGCAGCACGGTTGGAATGCATCTTTTAAAAAACAATTTTCTCAGCATTACTCTTGGTTTTATGGCAGAAAAATACAATTTCCCTTGTGCTGTCATCTTCAGAACCTGTCTTCTAGGCCCAAGATATAATTTCACAAATAGAAAAAAATCAGGTTTCTCTCTGTTATTTTTTACCTTTTTAAAAAAAAAAAATAATTTTTCTCTTAGGCTTATTTTACAGGCCATAATTTCCCTTCACAACTAGAACATGTGAATGGAAAATAACCTTTCAGAACTAATTAATGAAGATTATAACTTGGTGGGTTAAAATATCTTTAAAATAATTAACTGTGCCATTTACTGGTTGGAATTCTCACAGCTTCTTATTAAAGGTTTTCAGTAAAGGGTTAGTCCAAAAGTTATGCTAGGGTATAAATAGGTGTCTGCTGAGCTCCTGACAGAAACTTATAATGACCTTATTTTACTCCCAATTCAAAGCAAAGTTTTCTTGCTAAAGCTCTCTCTACCGAGTACAACTCATACTGAAAAAACAACTGAAGACTTCAAACGTAAAAAAAAAGTTTCTTTACTGAGGGAGTTCCCTTCTGCGGGAAGAGGACACTTCACAGCATCATCTGGTATGTGTAAGAAAAAACAAGATAAGTATGGGAACTGAGAACTAGACTTCTGGCAGAATTGCTGCATGTACTTCAAGAGCAAATCTCATACTTCAGAGTAGTATTCTTTGGGAATCTGAAAAGAGGTAATTTCTCAAACAGGTTTTTGCACTCTCTCTTTGCTTCTCAAGGACTCTCAGCATTCATATCACATATTTTTCTTCAATCTTATCCCTCAGAAAAATAGTGAGCCTTTAAAAATATTTTTCAAGAGAATGTGAAAAGACATTTTGTGATGGTTTGAGCCCTGGCCAAAGGCCAGACACCCACCAAAATCAGTCTGTTACTCCCCTTCTTGGTTGGACAGGGGAGGAAAAACATAATTGGGCGGCTCAAGAGACAAACTCGTTAATGACGCGGGCAAAACAGACTCAACACAGAGTGCAGAAGAGAAAAGTTATCTAATTTATTACACCACGCTAAAGAGAAAACAGTGAAAAAAAGAACCAGAGTCAGGAGTGCAACCAACAATCTTGAAACAAATGCAAACCAGGCAAACACTTTCCCCCCACTCCCTCCTCAGCAGGCTTTAGTTAGAAGTTTGCTCCCTTCTTCCCTCCCGGTCGCAGCCCAGGAGGGGCAGGGACTGGGGAAATGGGGGTCTCGGTAACACCTTCCCCCCACCCCTCCATTCTAAAGCAGACTTCCCTTTCAGCCATGATTTTGCTCCCTTCTTCCCCTCTCCTGCTCGCAGCACAGGACAGGGGGGCAGGGACTAGGAGATGGGGGTTTTAGTCAGTCCCTTGCAAGATGGTTTCCTTCTCGGCCGGGATGGGGGCATTCATTCCACACAGCCTCCCCCTGCTGCACCGTAGGATCTCACCCATAAGAGCCAGTCCTCCACGAACTTTCAACAAGGCAAATCTCTTCCCACCGGGCTTCATCTCTGCTCTGGCTGGCAGCAACAAATCACAGTGTCTCTCAGTCCCAGTCCTCCACGGGGCTATGATGCCTCCTCCAGCAAACCTGTTTGGCTCATCTCTGTAAGTCGCTTGTGCTGGTAGGGGCTCATCCCAACGTCAGTCACGGCATCTTCTCTATGTCTCCACCGGCTCCATCCAGCGTGGAGCCGAGCCTCTCCACCGGGCAGGTCGGGTCTCTGCCTCCTCCTCCATGGGTCCTTTTCCTCCGGCTACTCCAGGTGCTTCTGCTCGGGCTGCAGGGGCAAACTCGCGTCGGTACCTGGGCGCGCCTACTCCTCCCCCAGCCTTCCCGGCCTTTTATGTCTGTCAACTGCTTACATTCACAAGCAAATATACATCACAATGCCCTTAATGGGCCAAACTTTTCGGTCTTACTGGCACTCCAAGTTCTGGTTGGAGTCTTTGTCTCCTATATGTGATTCCCAGAGGCGCTACAAGCAGGCCTGCAGAACATTCCAGCAGCCATTTTCTGCCGGACCTGGCCCTCTCTCAGTAGAACTGCAACACATTTAAAAGGAAAATTCACATTTGAACCTCTATCGAAGTAATAAATTTCTCAATTGTCAAGGAGTACTGTAATTTTTAAGGAAACTAATAGGAAATGCAACCATCTGTTCTTAATATTCTGCCTAGCCCTATTCAGACATGCATATGTTTAAGCTGTAAAGAAGCTTAACCAAGGTGTGTTTTAAACTGGCTTCTATACCCCTTGATCAGTATTCATAGCACCATTAACTTCACTGAGAGCTGCATCAAACTCTAGAGTCTGGCTACTACAGACCAATCTAAATACTTTTTAAAATCAATAGAAACATTTCTCTTAAATTTATTGGTGATTGGCCTAGTCCCTAATTCAAGTACCTCCTAATTACAGCATGTCATCAGCACAGTTAATATGACATAATATGTCCCATGTTAATCTTCATTCTCCAGCTTTCCCATCCCACTCACTAAAGAAAAAAAAATGGGCAAAACTTTAGTATTTTGTTTCTGGAGCAGTCTCTTTCTCACCTGGGAACAGTCAAGCAATTTTGCAATCTTAAACAACTGCTGAAATTGACCCTTTACTTTTCTAAACCAGTCTGTCACATTTTTGCGATGCATTTAGCTTTGTCAGTATCTGAATTTCTAAAGCACTGCATTCAAGCTTCTTAGATGATTAAAATTTACATTAAAATACTTTGCTTCGGTTGCCTCTGATCACAGCCAAAGGAGTACTGAGGGACAGCGGAGCATGGCAGAGCCAGACTACATGATGGCTGATCAAGGAGCTTAGTTTAAAAGCGACATAAAACGTCCATCAAAACAAAGATTAATTAAAATGTGACCCTGGATGAAGTAATAACATTATGCAGAAAATGGGAGATCAATGAGGAAGACAGAGCTAATATTGATAGCAGCAATAACTGGGCTGCAATGCAATTAGTGCCTAATCAAAGATGGGGCAGGCAGCAATCAGCTAAACATTCCAGTTTATAAAGTATTTGTAAATTAATGGCAAGACTACAGGAAGCCAAATGGAAGAAATAAGAGGAGGGGTGTATGAGGTGAAATTCAGTACAGGGTGGGCTTACAGAAATAGGGCTGGGAAGCAGTTACTGAGACTGAACTGTGAACTGAGCGTTGTTCACAAAGAAGGAAAAGGTGGATTAAATATTCTCTTTTACTGTCTTTAATTGGCAGTTCAAACCTGAAATTGTTTCCATGGTTAAAACAGAAACTCCCTGAACTGGAATAATTAGGTGAGGAATAAAGAATATTTCTCTTGCAGCGGTGAGCGATAGGACCCTGTTGTTGAACCCTGCTATCAGATCTGGATATGGAACTTGCTAATTTTTCTGTGGAGAGAAATGCTATTAGAAATGTTATCCTTATGGAAATAATACCTTACAAAGCATTAGTTGGGCCATAAACTAAGAACAGGGGACCCTGGCTTGGACCTATTCTAGATAACAGATTCATCTATATTTTAATTGTTTGATTCAAGTGACTGCAAGTTGATGTTTAACTTTGATGGAAATACAAACAGGAAGTCTAGTTCTGTCCATATTTACATTTCCAGCGGAAAATTTAAAACAAAAATGCATCTAAAAGACTTTAGCATTTGAGAGCAGAAAAGGTCCAGCATTTCCCAAAGCCAAAGGTGCTTATACTGCTAAGTGTCTTTATCTCAGTCAAGGGAAGAGTTTGCAGGAGAGGGCTCCAGAGAAATAAAGGAAGATATTAAAAATAATTAGAATGCATTTAGAGAATAAGAAAGTCTATGAACTATGACAGAAGACTGGCCAAGTTGTCAAGGAATATAAAGATAAAATGAGAATATAAGGTGGGAGGGAGGGAGGGAAGGGAGGGAGGGAGGGAGGGAGGGAGGGAGGGAGGGAGGGAGGGAGGAAGGCAGGAAGGCAGGAAGGCAGGCCAAAGAAAAATAAATGCACTGGAGTGCATAGGATAGGATGAGTGAAGAGAGTGAAGAATGTGTTTATAGTTTCTTCCATCTCTATCTGGACAAAGAACACTTCTGTAGACCCTTGTGCTTTCTACCTATTTCTATGACAGCGGAGACTGATTAAAGCACTTTCATGCATGGTGTCCAACTCATTACCTAGCCTGTGTTCACCAGAGATAACCAGAGACTAGTTGCCTTTGAAATTAAAGTGAGTTGGTAGTGTAAAGGGAAGCACCCTTGAGAAGCTGAAAGTAAGGCATTTCAGAGAAGTGTATTATACACTTCCTGTTATACTTTCCAAGGACACAAGCTTGCGGGCTTACAGTGAATAGGGCACAAGCCACCAGCTGGTAAAATCCCCGCACTCAGTTAATCACAACATTCATTGTTTACAATCCATGTGGGTAATTAGAGGAAGTTTCTTACTGAGACAGGCACAGTGGTGGTGTTGCTCTGAAAATGGCTGAAAAGGAGGTCAGGCTTCAATGGTCTGTCAACATTGTTCACTATGAACTCTTGCAAAGTATCTCTATAACAGAAGCACTAGAAAATAATCTCTAAGATTTCCCCAAGACCAAACCAATATTATTTTATTCTTAAAATAAAGGGAGATACAATTGGGTAAACAGCCTCTTCTTATATGCAGGTGATGTTTATGGCATGTGGATAAACCATATGTGTCTAAGTCAGATGGGTCCAGGAGAGGAAGGCATATTGATTTAAACTCATGTAGCTCAACTCAATGCCCAGTGAATGTGATTATTCTGCATCCAGATCTGTCTTAGGTTCAGTGAGACTATTACCCATGAAAGGCTAAATCTAAGCTAAAAGGACAGAGTTGCTTAAATTTTTTTCCTTTAGCTGGACTATTTGTGCTGGTCATTTGCCTAGGTGATAGAAATTTAAGTGTAGGAATTAGTAATTTCCACTAGAATACAGCAGCATTTTCAAATAACACTTTACTCCTGTCCTTGGTAGAGCCACACTATACCTTAAAACATATTTTTAAAATAGTACAACGCAGCTACCCTAAGGCTTTACAAATTAATCCAGAAGCTCTTTTACAGAACAGCAGTGCACTAAACCGTGTTTGAGTTGGCTGTAAGAAACAAAAGCTATCAAGCTATGGTGATAGTAATCTTCCTTTATTTAAAATCCTGTTTACAATCTAAGTCACTTGGAACAATGAATAAAATCAGGGAACACTGCATGAGGAATGTGTTTTTCCATTTGTTGCTCTTTTTCTTATGTCAAAAACCTGTGTAAATGCTACTCAGGGAGCACGTGCTACTAGTCTGAAGAGAGTTAAAGGTTTCATGGTCTAGTTGTGCACTTTCAAAAATAATTTCTGCAATTTATCAACCATGTCTTTTTTTTTTTTTTTTTTTTTAATGGGTAGCTGATCAGAAGCTGTTTTATGAAGCAATTAGACAACTTGTTCAACATTCGGAATGAGAGCTGGATGAGTATTTTTTAAAATTTCTTTGATAAAGGCACACCATAACAAGAATGCAATTGAAATAGTTGCTGCTTCAGGTGAATGACTTGTGCAATTGATTTGACCCTGGAATTGACCATCCTGTTACTTTACTCTAGATTCATTTACAATTTTAATGTACTAAAGATGAGCAATGTTTCCCATCCCCCCAATCCCTGACAGCTAGCCATTGTTACGTTTCATTATAGCCACACATACCCTCTCCCCTTTGTCACTATCAGTGGATTTATGGAGAATTAAGTGTGGACAGGAATGATTTATCAATATCAGGATTAGTTCTTCAAGCTTTCATGAATCCACTGGCAATGTGCAATATAGTGTGAAAAGTTCTCATATAAGGTGGCTAGATTAGCCCCAAATTTGTTCCTTGAATTGACATATTTTCTTCACAGTTTTTCTGAGCATATTGTGTTTTATTACCTGGTTGTGAATGGTTGTTAAGATTAGCAAAACTGCTGAGTGACACTTAATTTCAAAGCCATAAAATTTTAGTGGTCCCTACTGTATGTAGCTCTGGCAACTCTAATTCATGAAAAAAAAAGTTTAACTTCTCTTCCAGAAATAAAACACAGCAGTGAAGATCCTATCATTTTATGTCTCTGGACTGGCAGGTAAAGCTTATATATATTACAGCACTTATAACATGGCAGGCTTCTGAGAAATAAAGCTGACAATTAAGTGAGTTTGAAAATTAGATGAGTGAAAATTCCAGAGTCATTGTCAATACACTGATTATAATCAAACGACTGAAAGTTGTTTGTTTTGTTAATATGAGAATACTCATATCAGGGCTGGGGGAGTTGGTAGATCATAACAAGTGATTTCAAAAATAATTTCTAATTGTATGCTAATTAGAGAATGAAGAGTTTATCTTTCCATCTGCTGAGACCTTGTACTGAACTTAACCCAGAACTTGCCCTAGCGCAAGGTGAGACAAGCCAGATGAGCAGTTCAGCAAGAGCTTGTATTCAAAGCCTATGCTTCTTCAGCACAGTCAATTTCACCTCTACAAAGCTGTGAATGTCCAGATTCCACCTCTGCTGTGATCCTAGTGTAACTGTAAAGAAGGATTAGAAATGGTGAATTTATAAACACAGGCACACATGTTTTGTTTTTGGTGTGGGTACATAGGTATGTAAGGTAGAGTAGCAGCATTTCACAGAACCACAGAATGGTTTGGGTTGGAAAGGACCTTAAAGGTCATCTAGTCCAACTCATTTGTGACAGGTATAGTTGGCATTCCCTGACACTTGCCTGGCCAACCCTGCTTCCCATTATTTTTCATTTTTCCAAACTTGAACCAACTATATCAGGTGTCTGCTGCAAGCAGGATTCAATAAAGAAAGTTTAAATATATAGTGCTCAGGGAAGAAAATCATCTTCCGCATGATAAAAAGGATTTGGTTTAGAATTGAGAAATAATAGTTTAGTCTTCTAAAAACAGAACGGACAGTTAGTGTTTGAACACTAAAACATTGCTCTCAGCACAGGTCTGGCTTCATCTTCATCATAAACCTAGTGCTTCAGAGACCTTAATTATTTGAGTTTGACAGCATTCTCAATTGCCTGGTCTTATCCTTGCTTTACCCCCTAGGAACTAAGGCCCAAAGAAGTAAAAGTCTAAACTGCCAAAAACATTCACTAATGTGGGGCACCTAATTTAACAGCATTGAGCCATCTTCCTCCTGAACACTTAGCATTTCACAGGACCTTGTATGTTCAAAGCACAACTTTAAGTGATTTCAGCTGCAGCTGTGTGCTCAAGGCTTCCACAGATCTGCTCCTGGATATCTCATGCTGAGCACACAGAAATATAAAACTAACTCACAGTTAGTGGCCAACTGTGAAAGAGCTGCATTTTTGCTCTTGGCTCTGTTTGAATTTGCTTTGCTTTTAAAAAGGACTAAACCAGAGAATCATGCACTGATTCATTTTTAAAGAGCAGTTAATCTTGTAGGCTAACTACTAGTGGAAGGAAGGACTCGGAGAGACCAAAAAGTATTAGTGAGGTTTAGATTTGCTTGCCTTTTTTTTTTTTTTTTTTTTAAGGTCTCTGTGCAAAAGCAAAGGGATGAAATATGTCAGCAGCGTTTGGGAGTGAGGTAAAGAAAAAATTTAAAGCGGAAAGAGTGGTGGGGAAGTTTGAGTAAGCTATGAATGAGGACATGGGAAGAAATGGCAAGTTCCACTGGGGGAACACCCTCCTCTCCCAGAAACACACAGCACATTTATAATAGAATCAGAGAATCTCAGACAGGTTTCAGTTGGAAGACCATCTAGTTCCAATCTCTTGCCATAGGCAGGGATACCCTCCACTAGCCCAGGTTGCCCAAATCCCCATCCAACCTGACCTTGAACACTGCCAGGGAGAGGGAAGCCACAGCTTCTCTGGGCAGCCTGCACCAGGGCCTCACCAGCCTCACAGGGAAGAATTTCTTCCTAATATCTCATTTAAATCTACCCTCCTTCAGTTTAAAGCCATTACCCCTTGTCCTATCAATACTTGTAGAAAGTCCCTTGTTTACAGTCCCTTAGCAGTAGCAGCAAGCCTGGCCCTGTGCATGGCTGTGCAGGAAAAAGGCAGAGCCTGGCTGCTTAGCAGCAAGTGCTGTGCTGACAGCTGGTTCCAACTTCTTTGGAGAAGCCACAGAGGTTTTATGAGCAACAAAACTAAAGACCCTTCTCAGTGCCCCAAGATAGCCTTTCCAGTGAATATTTCATTGCATTTTTTCCACTGTAGGTAACTACATACTTAGCCTGTGCCCAGTGCTGACCTTGTCTCCAAATTCATACCCAGAAGGAAGGTCAGGTGCATGGGGGTGGGGGGAGAGTAGAAAAGACTTAGCATGTGCAGAAAAGATTCTTTAGGCACTTCCTCATTCCCAGCCATTTGTTTTTGCAGCTAAACGTAATTTTTAATGTAAATTATTTTAGATGCATACACTCCAAACACATCTAGCCAATATTAGCAATCTCAAAAAAGCCTAGAAAAATGCCGTATCCTAAAGTCTGACAAAAAATAAACTGGCAGTTGATCTTCTCTGCAGGATCTCTCCACCCTTTTCTGACTAAAATTTACAAGACTCTCTAACACCCTTCTCTATAGATTCAAATAGATAACACTTGCATACTAAAGACTCTCATTGAAGTTAACAGGTGCCTTGATTGTGTAGAATGCAGAGGAAAGGAGCATGACTGGTGGATTACTCTCTCCTTTCTTGTGTACTTTGCATTGAAGGTAACACCATATGTCCCAAACACTAAAAAAGTCTGATAGGGAATGTCCTCTGCCTGCAAAGAAACATGCAAGAAGTCATATTAGAAGCCTTGAATTTATTTATATCTATTGATTCAGCTATGTTTTCACTTTGAAGAAACCAGGATCAGACTGTTAAGGAGATGTACTGCAAGACTCCAAAGTTCCCAAGTCCTTCGTCTGATTTCCACTGTTTCTGTACACCTGCAATTATTATCTCTTTCTATAGAGTTATCTACCGTGTGGTGTATTCCTAATTTCATATGCAGCAGAGCTTGATAGCTTTGTGGATACTTTGCTCTGTCAGAAGACATTTGGGACCAGAAGATGCTGTGGAGCTTAAGCTTGCTAAACTGCCTATGACACGAATGAGAGCTACTTGCAAAGAGGAGAGACAGAGGGTGACCACAATGAATACAAAATAAGACGACTTTAAAAGGAGATTTGCCTTTACGAAACTGCATCATTAACTGACTGTGTAACTTGAAATCATCTGTGGGGACATATGTATGCATATATGAAAAAAGAAGAATGCTTATCGCATCTAGCCTTGAAATGTCAGTAAAAGCTCAGGAAAAGCTTGAACTGTAATTTTTTTTTATTTATTCCCGTTGAGGAAATTCTAGACATTTCTAAAAAGTTGGTTTTTGAATAGAACAAAACATTATGCATTATAAAAATCTCCTCTCCCTCCCACCCCATAATTCACCCATGAAAAATTGTGGTAACAACTTTACAGGGAAAATATTAGTTCAACAGCCAACCTTCTTTTTTTCCAATCCACTTTCATTGCATGCTTCTACAGCCCCATTTACATGTTTTCATTTTGCCTGTGCTTTTTCTTGAGCTGTTTTAGCTCCCCTCTCCTTTCACCTGAATAATTCAGAGTTGGTTGCCTAACTTTATAAGGTTTGATCACACATCTCTTCATAAAGATTGAATAAAAAGTAATTTTTAGATGCACAGTTAAGATCAATTGTTCATTTTCTCCTATCAGGCTGCAGTATGCAATTGTCCCAGGTTGACCAAACATGTTTTACAAGGAACTGTAGTCATTTCATCGCAATTCTTACTCCTATTTTCCTTCTTATAATCTGTATTTTCATATTGCTTACACACCCTTGAATCAGAGCTCCGTCTCTCTCAACAATGTACAAATGCTTAATACAATTTTTTCTTGTCAAACTCAGATTGTAACAGTCAGATTGTAACAGAGCAAGATTTTATAGCATTGGTATTCATTGTAAATCCTATTTCCAAAACCTTATTTTCAGTTGGTTAAAAACTTAGCCAAACTTGAACTGGGTCAAAATTTCACCTGCTGCTTAAAGGTAGTTTAAAATGAGTTTTGAAATGCTTCAGTAGATAGCCCAAGTTATAGATTCTGTTCACATCTCCTTTCTCCTCCTCATAAGTGCCAGTTGTCAGTGACAGCTCAACGTAAATTTGTCACTCTGCAACCTAGGGCTTCTTGGGACCTTCTCTGTCATTGCAGCTCTGGGTTGCTGAGGCCTGCTGCAGGCTTTGCAGCAGGGACAGAAGTTTAAGGACATTAAAATTTGAACAGAAGTAATATGTTTCCTTATATCTCAAGTCTAGCACCAACCTAATGCATCCTCTTTCTTAAACTGACTTATAAGATGATGTTACCTAACTGGAAATATAGGAGGAGAGAAAAATTGAAAGGAGGAAAGGAAAACTTCCAGCAAGTTTAGGAAGAAGGAGGAAGATTGAAAAAAGAGATAATGGTGGAATCAAAAAAGGAAGCACATAAGTCTTTGAGGAAAACATGTTGGAAGACATTGCAATAGAATGCAGGAGCTCCTGTACTACCCAGTCCTCTGGCACTACCACATCAGCTGTGCTGCCCAGGGATGCAGCACCTTGAGCTCAGGTCTGCACAAAAATAAGTTAGTCATATTTCATTAGCCAATTTTTAAATTCAAGTGGGAAAGGTCTCTGCAGTAAATGAAGTGTTGTTCCTTGCTGGTGACCCCCGGTATGTGTAGATGCAATGCTATATGCTCTTATAAGCTAAGTCTTTATCTTTTAAAAGTTATACAAGAGTATACTGTATATATACTAATTTAAAAAGACTGCAGAGGTAAATCCTCATAGATTACAAAGCCACTTGCTGTTTATATATGTAATGTTTTTGCTCAGTGCCCTCTAACATTGCAACCATCTACTACATTTTTAAAGGACCCTGCCTCACTCACTGTACCATAGGACTTATGTTCTGAGAACAGATGACATTTATGTTCCCAAGAAGACCCACATACAGACCACCTGCCTCATTTTTTGTAGAATAGTAACAGAGGGTGGCAGTGACATATAAAGCTTTTCTCCAGGGAAATTGCTTCTGCCACAGACTGTATGTCCCACATGGCACAAGAGCTAACATATAGTGGAAGGGCAACATAATCTCCCCTGATAGTTTTCAGTCAGTGTCTTTCCAATGACAGTCATACCACGGCTTGGAATTTTTGCTGGTGTGCTTGTGAAAAATCCTGTTAGAAAACTTGCAAAGAAGTCTGGAAACAGACTGCAAATACTTTCTCTGTGTTCTAAATAACATACTTCGGAGTGAATATCTAATTCAGGCTGAAATCCACATTTTATATTAACCGAAAAATTTTTAGGGACCTCTGTGCCTTACAGCCACCAGAATGGAGATGTCTGTTCAGTGTGCAGCGAACAGAGCAGCTGACATCAAAGGAGTACAAATCATTTCTGCCAAGACATGGGCTAAATGCACATATGCACATCTACCATACTTTTAATTTATTTACATGTAGAATATACAGATTTTCTTCGTTCTGTTCCACTTAATGGGAAGGCTGTTTTTCACAGATTATGGTCTTCGTCCTCTAATTAAGGACTTCACAGAACTGTGGCATGAAATGCAAGATGTAGGGAAGATATCTCTACATAAATTCCACAGTTTGGAAGACATTCACCAAAAATCTATTGATATGCAGTTTCAACATTAAAGTTTATTCTTGAAGAACTTTATTCTTATTGCAACGAGCCTGCTTGTTTACACCTTTCTCTGTTATGATCCCTCATTCTCTTTGATTTTAAAAGCTAAAGGTCTGACCCAGACTAGAGCTACCCTCACAATGTCATGTCAGTCTATTTCACTTTCCACATCCCTTTATCAACATGTGCTGATAGAATCTGGTCTTTATTTTCTGCTTAGTTTTAGTTTGTCTCAATATCTGTTCGTGGCGTAGGAGATTTTCAGCTTTATACACTCCAGTAATGCACGTTGAAAATAAATAACCAATATATCTGTAATAGCATCAAGAATCCTCGAAAAAGCCCAAAGTAATTACTTAAGCACTGGGCCAGACATAGCTCTGTATTGCATGTTAGGGCAGAACAGTGTAGTAGAAATGCCCATCATGCTTTGATCACTGATTTTTCAGGAAAGCTATTGAAATGAAGCAAACAGTTCTAAACTCCCAAACCACAGTGTGATGGATGAGGCAGCTCCGCAAGGTTAGGTTTCTATCAGAGCAGTCAGATGGAATTCCACCTGCAAATAAATGACCTAGGGAGAGTTGTTTTGAACAGCATTACTAAACCAAAAGTTTACAGATTGTTGAACAGAAGTGTTTCTCTTATTGCAATATGTTGCATAAAGAACGATAAGACAGGCATAGATGCACAAATATTAATTGGTTGAGCATATATTTGATTTTAATTGGAAAAGAAAAGAGAAGAAAGAGACAAAACACAGCAGAAAGAGAGAAAAGGGAAAGGGAAAACTTTGCCATGTGTAGCTGTAAGAAGAAACGAGTGTCTTTGCATGTAAGCATCCTCTTCTGAGTATATTCTCCACTGCAGCAGTTCCCCTCAAATAGATTTTCAAAAGTAACTGTAGTTTCAAGACCTACTCAATATGTCTATTGGTTGCTTTTGTAACCATATCAGTACAACAGCACTGATGGGAGCATGTTTTGATTACTTGATTGTTAGTCCTTGTCTATGTGTGTTACTGGAAAATGCTTAATGGCTACCTGAAGACCTCTATTTACTAACTTTATCCACTGAGCTCTGTTTACTCCCTAGCATCAGGCTAGAAACTAAAATTTATGGAGCTGGGGTGGAAAAGCAAGAAGGACATCAGTGGCAATTGATTCCTGCAGAACCCAAGATAACATACCTAACATTTTAAAAGTCTGCCAGCACAAAGTCATGAGAACTTTCAAACACATGGAGGAAAAAACACTGTCACAGCAGTCTTGGGCATGAGCTGGAAGGCTCTGAAGCAAAAAATCAGACTTCAGTGATGCAACCAAGACTGCACAGTTGAAAATGCTAGGTCTCTGGCATAACTGTGGTTAAGACTCCATAGCAAGCAGGTATATAATTTTACATTTCATTAGTCTTGTCATTTTCCTCGCAGCAGTCTAAACTTCT
Source organism: Hypotaenidia okinawae (assembly GCA_027925045.1). Classification (NCBI taxonomy): domain Eukaryota; kingdom Metazoa; phylum Chordata; class Aves; order Gruiformes; family Rallidae; genus Hypotaenidia; species Hypotaenidia okinawae. The sequence goes on from BSDF01000003.1 coordinate 88,231,652, forward strand.
AAAACTAATGTTCTTGCAGAAAATACTAGCTGCCAGTGGTACCATAAGTTCCTCTCCAGTCTGTTTCAAGGCATCTTCCACACCATTACAGGCAGTGAACAGAGTTCCAAGAAGTAATGGAAGCAGAATAGTACCAATGGAAGCAAAAAGTTATGTCTTCAAGCATAGTTTTCTCCTTTCTGAAGTCATATTTTAAAGGTTCTTTTTTTTTTGGCATCAGCCTGACTATTAGTATTTTGGTTTTTACTTCATTTAGTCATCATTTGGGGGGAAAGAGCATAAGGTTGCAGAACTAATATCTTGGTCATTTACACAGAAAATAAAGCTTTTAAAGGATGGGCCAGATAGCAGCAAATCAAGAAATGGAAGATTTTGTGCATGAACTGCAGTGGAAATAACTGGGTTTAGGTTTCATGGTGTTAATTTGAAGCCTCTCTTTACAAGGGAGTAATAAGTGACATGAGTACAAGTGCTAATGCTTGGAATAGGAGGGGTTGGACTCCATGTCATGTGGTCTCCCTTCCTCCCTGTTCTCCATCAACCTTATCACACAATAGTAGAAGGACAGCAAACTTTGCAAATCAGAAGAATGATAGCTGGTTGGCTTTCCTTCACCTCTTCCTAGGAAAAAAAAATCACAGGAGAATTGGAAATCTTTAGGCATAAATCCATAGAAAAAAGAAGAGGGAAAGCACAGACAATGCAGATGTGTGGAAAAGTGTATTACACGCATGAATAAAGTTCCCCATTGGAAGAGAAAGTCTCAGCCCTTTCCTAACAAGGGGAAATGTCCCCTTTAAACAACCTCTAAACGAACCTCCTGACAAGGAGAGATTGTCAGCATGGTCCATGCAAGTACCTGTTGATGCCTTTGTAAACTGAGAGGCTCATAGGATCAGAGATCTACAGAGTATAACGCCCCCTCAGGGCTAGATATGCAGAGGCAGAAACACTAAGGCATATAGATGAATCCTGAAAGGTAATGTGTGTATGTAGAAACACCGGGATAGGCAAACAGCTAGTAATGATAGCAAAGGACATGACTGATTGCAGTAAAACTAGTTCCCACGAGTAGTGTGTTGTGCTCTGATAACAAGATATCAACAGGGTTACAGTACATTGCCTGTGTCTTTGCTCTTTGTGCTGTATGTGATGAGAACAGGCTAGCTAGGAAGGTAACCACACAACAGAAAACCAGACAATGAGCAGCAACATTGCCTCAGATTTATGCAGGCTAAAGTAAGCAAGGTTTTAAGAAAAAGATCACACTCTTACACAGAATGATTGAGGTCAGATGGGATTTCCGCAGATCACTTAGTTCAACTTTCTCTGACTAAAGCTGGTTCAGCTGGAACACGTTGCCCAGAACTATGTTGGGGGTTTGGAATGCCTCCAAGGATGGAGACTGCACAACCTCTCTGGACAACCAGTGCCACTGTCAGTCACCATCGCAGAAAGAAAAAGAAAAAAAAAAAGCTTTTTCTTATGTTCAAGTGGAATTTTCTGTGATTAAAATAGTGTGCATTGTCCCTGCCTCTGTCCTAGATACCTCTGGAAAGAGTCTGGCTTTCTCTTCTTTACTCCTCCCATCATGTACATGGTATTTATGTACATTGATGAGACCTGCCCTGAGTCTCCTGTTCTCTCAGCCTCTCCTCTTATGAGGATGCTCCAGTCCCATGGTAATCTCAGTAATCCTTTCCTGGTGTCATGATTTAACCCTATCCGGCAGCTGAGATCCATGCAGCCACTTGTTCACCCACCCCACCCTCCCCCTCAGTGCCATCTTCAGTGGGTCATCTTCAACTTTCTGTTCACCAGGGTCCCCAGGACATTTTCCAAAAAACAGTTTTCCAGACTGTCTAATCTCTAACCTACATTGGTGTGTGGAGTTTTCATTCCCAAGGGCCATGATTTCACGTTTCCCTTTGATGAACTTCATGAGGTTTCTGCTGGGCCAATTTTCTAGCTTGTTAGAGTCCATTTGAACAGGACTGCAACCCTCTGGTGTCTAAACTGAACAACCTTGCTGTGTATGCATTCAGTCCCATCATATTAAGGCAAGAAATAGTATTGGTGTCAGTATTGAACCCTGGGATACACCGCCCAAGACCAACCTGCAGCTGAACTTCACATTGCTGATCACAACCCTTTGATAATTATCACCGTTGACTCCTAAAGGATGTGAAAGACTTTAAAAAAGTTTCTTGTTTCCATTTGACAGGGACAGGGAGGATGAGCTAGATACCATCCCTCATCCTCAGAAGTGGTCCCAAACAAGCTGCGTGTACACACATCCTAGTGCCTGTGAGTATCTGGTGTAAGAAAGGGAATGAAACCTCTGAGAGATCGAGCATGCATGAAGAAGTTTTATTTAAATCTCACCTGCCCTCCCATAAGGTCTTACGCTGAGATTTATTACATTAGTGGCTGAAATTTTCTGCTGAACAATAGCTTAGATTTCCTTTTCAGTCAAAGAAATTTAGAGATGAATGTGACACATGTATATCAAACACAGACCAGTGTAGAAAGAAAACAGCCCTGAACAATGTGATATATTTAAGTCAAATTGCAATTCATTAGTCATTACTGAAGAAGAAAATGAACACAGGCAGTATTGTTGTACACTCTCTAACATTTGTGTGGGCAGCCACAGACAGACACACAAACAAGTAACTTCAGGAATACGCATTCTTTTTGAAGCTTTTCTTTTGCAATTAAGTTTGATTTAAAAATGGACAAAAAACACACTTTAAGCAGTGGATACCACTCTAAGAAATTTAAGTTTTCCTGGGCCATGTATTAGATAATTTTAGTTGTATTCAAGTAAATAATGTGTACAGTTCATTTTGGATCTCACTATGTACCTATAACATCCTTTTGTTTGCGCATGTGTCAAGGCTGGTGTCATACTCCTACTTTGCTGCAGCAGAGATTTGCCACAAGGTACATGAGTAGCACTGAAAAACGGACAAAATCCATTTACACAGATAGAAAATTATAAATTAAACATACTACTGTTCAATCTGAATCCAGAGCATTTCCATAACTAGCTGCTCGCGACAGGAAAAAAAAAATTCTGAATATCTTTTTCAATACAATAAAAGTCTTCCTGAAATAAAACCCAAGCAAAAGGCTTAGGGTAGTATGGTTTAGAGATGAGATTTTCAAGTGATGCAACAGTGTATTAGATTATTTGACCTTTTCTCACCCGTACCTCATATTATCTGACAAATAATAATGTGATTACAAATATGACCATGCAGCTAATTGGATCACTCTGAACTTGTAAAACCATTAAAGTCTATTCAAATACAACCCCACATGGCATTATAAAATGCTGCAAACTTAATGTGAAATAAATGGAACCAAAAATTTTGGCATCAGGATGCCTGACATTTTTACCAGAGCTAAACAAAATTAAAATATTGTGTACATACAGTGAAATGGAATTAATGTTATTGCTAGACTTTCATCGTCAAAATGTTCATTTAGGAGATTTGCTCTGAAAAAAGTCTTGAAGCCATATAAATTTAAGCATTTCATATAATTTTCATATAATTATTTACCAATATTTATCCCAGAAAAAAATATTTACCATCTCAAATGCTTAAATACTTTCAAATAATGAAATGGTAATAATCACTCCTACATAATTTTGCTCAAATAGCTATTTATAATCCCAGAAAGGCTTTGCAAACAGACACTGGTCTTAATGTCTCTAAGTCCCCAGGGCTTCATGCACGTCAAAATTTAACCTGGTTAAGCAAGTTAAGCCACTTGAATGCAATGAATGTCACAAAAACAGACTTCCATTGCCACTAAGTTTTACACTGATAGTCACGTAAGAACAGGAACAATCTTAGGTCTTATTACAAGAGCAGTCAATAACATTAATTAGTGCATATTGAATTCAGTATACATGAAAGGGCAGGTACCTATGTAACTGATCTACTGCAGGTTTAAACTCAATAACCATGCCAAGCCAACAAAGTTTATTGATGCAGCTTTACTCATTTCTACCCATAATTAAAAAAAGAAAAATTCTATTCTTTTGGTCATAAAGACTTACATTGCAGTTACTGAGATGTGCATGTTTACATGTTTCTTCTTGAAAGCACGGAGTAATTTCACCTCTCAAAATTTGTCTTTATTGAAAAAAAATCTGAAATGCAAAAACTATAAGGCAGCAGCAGTGGAGAATATTCTTTGAGAAAATTTACATAAGATTGAAGTAATGTTGAACACCAGGTTTTGAATTCTTTGGCCAAATAAGAAATTCTGCCCCAGAAATGATTTTTGGCATTTCTCTTCAGTTAATGGAGTATCAATTATGGATACTTTCAAGCAATTAAAAAGAGAGCAGTCAGTTTATCCAATTGCTAGGCAGCTAGATGAGAGTATTTAACATGCCGACCTGTATGCCAACATAACTACATATGAAGATAATAACCCCCCCTAAGAAACAGAAGAGGCAAAGACTTGAGTTATAAATATATTTCATTTCCCTTGCTCTACTAATCTTCATACCACCTAGAAAAAGTGATTATTCTGGTTTTAAGTTCTCTGAAAGTCACTGAGAGTCGTGGGACAGGTCAGACCATCCTGTCCTGTTGAATGCTTGTTTGCTCCTGTCACTCAGTGGCATCCCAGGAGAGTCAGGATGCCTTACCTGGGGATTAACCCTGGGGTTTAATTCCAGTCTCTGTACAGAGACAACAGTACAGAAAGGTGGGAAGCCAGCAACAAGACATACAGATGGTCATGCAGACAGTGACATGCACTTCTACTCCCATCCCCAATTAGCCACAAAACTGACACTGTATCACCAGGACAGGGTCCTACAGAAAAGAAATACTGCTAAAGATAGAGAAAAAGACAATTTTATGTTTTTAAAGGGTGATAAAGTTACATTATTCTTATACCCTCCCCTCCTTTTTATGGCAAGGTACAATGCAGATTTTTTTTCAAAAAAACCCCAGGACACCACAACAGACAGACAACAAACTTTACCCACAGAGCCAAAATATTATTCCAATAATAGACTATTGTTGTAGTTTAGTGTGGCTGGGTTCTGGTGGAGTGGGGAGCAGGGGGCTGCAGGGGTGGGTTCTGCAAGAAGCAGCTAGAAGCTCTATGCAGGCCCCAGAGAGTAAACAGCCGGCTTTTAGAGAGCTTTCTGTCTTTCCTTTATTCTGCATTGAGTCTGTTTTGCCTGTGACGCTAATTGCAGAATGATCTCTCCCTGTCCTTATGTCAACTCCTAAGCCTCTCAATATACATTTTCTCCCTTGTCCAGCTGAAAAGTGGAGTGATAGAATGACTTTGGGGGCCATCTGTCTGGCCTCCAGCCAGGGTCAAACCACAACTATGCTGAAAGACTTTTCTTCATTTTCCACGATGACATGAGGAATAAACTTTTGGCCTTTAAAAGTCAGTTTGTTCTAGGTTGTTTAAAAAGCAATTAAGGGAACTATCCATACTAAAATGGCCATAATTATTTCTATTTTAATTCAAACATCTGCATAATTTAATAATTCTACTACAACATAATTGTTCCCACTACATATGCTTTAGTTTTCTACCTTTCCTGTAACTGTAGCAAGACAGTTAGCGATTAAATGCAAAATAAGATCAAGATTTCCAATTGAAATACAGCCAGAAGATAAAAAATTGTGAAAAATACATATTAATGCAATGAATTAACTCTTTCTTTCCTTGCCTGAGAATGAGATGTATCAAATTAATAATACATTGTGCCATAAATTCATGGTAAATACACGGGCAGCTCAAACTTCTGAAATTCTGAACACCTCGTTCAGTGAAAATTTACAGTAATCAGAGTTCCTAAATATTTGTCCAAGGAACCTTCAATAAAAAGAAATTCTGACAATGCAATATATCCCCAATAACCACTTCCTAGGTGGGACAACTAGTTCATGAAATTCCACTGAAGGTCTTCTATCATTCAATTATCGAAAGGAGAGGCAGAGGGGCAAAAGAAACAAAGGAAGACATGTACTCACCACTCAGGAGAAGCTATGTCTTAGTAGGCAGATTCCATTATTCCTTGCCATTACATTTCTTGCAATGGTCATCTTGTAGGCCTGATGAGTAAGAGACAGTACTTTTTTTTTTTTCCACAATAGGCAAAACTACTTGTTTTAACAGAGGATCCATTCTAGGGAACCCGCTTTGGAGAGACCAGACTCTTAAAATTTGCCGTGTGCTTTCTGAGAAGAACATGGAATACTTAGACTGTGAAAATGCATTACAAATGTCTCAGACACTCGCAATTTAAGAGTTATATCTAGATTTCATTTTTTTTTAAATCTGAAATTAAAGAAGTTATTTCATCTGGGCAGAAATTTAATTGAGGGTTAAACTCATCTTCCTCTAAAGTTCCATTTACCTGTCTGCTTTCAGGGAGCTGCAAGGAAATGGTGAAGAAGATGAATACAAAATTCAAACGATTTATTTCCTGGAAATGGTAATGTCATTTGGGATACATTTTTAAGTCAATGGGATTTTTGGGCTGCAGCAGAACTGACAGCACAGCAGTGGCTGTACAGACATTACTACCACCAAAAAGGTCATTTACCAACTGCAGTAACTCTAAAATGTCACCTAACCGATGGTGGATGCAAATGCTCTTGCATTAACTTTGGAATCAGCATCCTGAACTCTGTAACTTACAACCTGGCTATAAAATGAAGGAAATTCAACATCACAATGTGCATAAAAGAGTTATTGAAAAGAATACAAGTACCACATCTTGCCTGAGCTAATTGGTGCTGTGGACTAAAAAAACTGCTACAAACTGAGATTGTGCCCCTTTTGTTTCTTAACACAAGAAAGCCTGGAGGGAAGGGAATCATTGTTCTAGTTTGGCTTAGAAAATGAAAATATCTGTAAGAATAGAACAGAACATTTGTGTACATCCTGTGAATCGACTCCGTGTGTGGGAAAAGGATGTGTTTAGAGGTTGTGTGCTAAGAAAACAAGTACCTGTTTACTGCTAACATTTACCTGATCAACAAAGTCAGGCACAAACTTGAAAACAGGTTTTGTGATGCATATATTCAGACCCATGGAAAATTTCTATAGATAAATAAATTGCAAAAATCATACTCCCTCATTTCAGTCCAAGCCCCGATTTGAATAGATTGGAAATTAAGTAACTGGCATTCTCCAGAAGTGGTATGGATTTCAAAGAAAATCACAGAAGAATCTACAACACTTAAAGATAATTCAAGGTGTCTGGAATACATAAATTTATCCAGGGGCTCTCAGGTTATTGGGCCTTTAGAGGAAAGTCTCTCAATGACTTTAGTTTTAGTTACTTTATCTTAACGTGAAACAACCCATGTTCAGCACCAATAAATTAGTGTTTTCTCAGGTTACAATGATTATAAATCTATTCTACTGTGTAGGCGAGGAATGAGTACAATTAGCTGAGTCCCAGGGGGCCTCAGAACTAGTGTATAAATCTCTGCACATTCTTAAACTGACAGTACTTTGGCAATCACGACTGAAAGGGCTCTAAAGAAACCCAGAGTCTGCAAATCACTCTTACTGTAGGAGCACTGAGGGGAAGCTGAGCATGTTTGCTTTGTCTGGATTGGATTGCCCATAAACTGTGCACTGAAATATAGCCCACATCTGTTGTTATAATATGATTTCATCAGGAAATTAAATCGAAGTGTTATTTTGTTAATGAAATGAGGACTCTGTAAGCCCAAGTTGCCTTTCTCCAGAACATTTTCTCTGCAAGTATCTTATCACAAATGTTTTTATACATGGTGAAATATTGCTTTCCAGTCACACTTCAGCATCAGGACCCTGCCCATTTCATTGCTACAGAGAGAGCACTCCATCCTGTGCCTTGCAAACAGTTGTCAACCAAGAACTTCCAAAATGAGTTTGGGAAGAGAAATTGAGACTCACAGATGTAAACTGAACCAAACTAGAACAAATTTAACAATGTTAGGGTTTTTACAATACAGTAAGATGCTGCCAGTGTCCTAATCAAACCATGTCCCCTCAATCAATTTCCTTAATCTCTGAGACAATTTGAGTGACATGAGTAAGAGTGAAAATATAGGACTACCATTTAGATTTGTGACTAACACAAATACTTTTCCCCTATTGTCTAGATGTTCAGCCTGAGAATCTGACCTAGATCCAAATCAAGGACAAAGGAGGTTAACTCATCTCATGGCTGATATTTCGTTTTCTTCGGTATTTTGCACATTATTTCAGCAGGGGTTTAAAACTTCAATTTAATGAAACCAGGAGGAATAAAGGTTTGGAACTTTTAGATAGATACAGAAAATTAGCTTAAAAATAATTCTTGCAGGTCTTCCACAAAAAAATTTAAAAAGCAACTGCAGCAACAATAGAACAGGGAGATGAACTATATCCCTGCATACGTCTTTAAAATGGAGGAAGTGAAACTTAAATCAGGGACTGCTTTATGCACGGGCCAAGTTATCCCCAGCTGAAAGCTTTTGTACAGAACATCCATTGAAACGATCAGTCCTCAGAAGTGCCAGGTTATACTTAGGAATAAGTGTTTGCAGGATTGGGATCTGAAACATCTGCCTCTGAAGTAATTCAGTGTACATTAGTCATACTAATCTTTTTCAGATTTCATTTGCACTTGAGATATCTTAAAAGTATTCAACCAGCAACAAGCCAGTTGTTACAAAATGTGCTCTTTGATTCAAACTGCACTAAATATCACTAAAACAAATCCTAAACAGGGTAGAAGAGATTATTATAGGATTTATGTTTTTCCCTGCAAGTTCTTCTCCTCTACAAATTATCTGGATAATTTATTTGGCAATAAAAATATCCTAGAAACTGCTGCTTCTATGTCATCATGTTGACCTTCTCATGAAAGATTAACCAAATTTTTAAAACAGCACAGCAAGGATTGTCTATTGAAGAATGTGAATCACTTGTCTAGGACACATTAGAGGGAGTGTTGCCAGCAGGTGGAGCAAGGTGGTCCTTACCCTCTACTCACTACTGGTGAGGCACATCTGGAGTGCTGTGTCCTGTTCTGGACTCCCCAGTATAAAAGAGATATGGAAAGACTGGAGAGTCCAGGAAAGGACATGTAGAGCTAGAAGTGCTCAGTCTGAAGAGCGAGCTCTGGGGAGTGCTATCAATGTATATAAGTTTGTGAAGAGAGGGTAGACAGAAGACAGACTCTTCTCAGTGGTATCCAGTGACAGGCTCAGAGGCACAAACTGAAAAGCAGAATCTTCTGTGTGAACATCACTTTTTTTACTGTGAAGGTGACTGGCACAGGGTGCCTGAGAAGGTTATGGAGTCTTCATCTTCAATGATGCTCAAAAGCTGCCTGGACACAGTCCTGGGCAGCCTGCTCTAGAAGGCCCTGTTTGAGCAGGGAGTTGGACAAAATTACCTCTGGAGATCCCTTACAACCTCAGTCGTTCTGTGATTCTGTAAGTTTCCTGGTTAGGTGAAGTTTTTTCACTATAACAACTAACTTCTAGGCCTGGTTTCAGAAACACAGCTCATAAACCTAGACTAAAACCTTGAGCTACTTTCAGAAAAACTGGGGAAATATTTTTTTTTTTTTTCTGAAATGCACCACTTTGTTTCAGGAGTCCATGAAGTCTTATGGTTATATGGAGAGGGATTGTTTATCAGAGAGTGAGAGGACAAGGGGTAACAGCTTTAAAATGAAAGAGGGTAGATTTAGATTAGATACAATGAAGAAATTCTTCCCTGTGATGAGACAGTGGCACAGTCTTCCCAGAGAGGTTGTAGATACCTCCTCCCTGGAAGTGTTCAAGGCCAGGTTGGATCAAGCTTTGCGCAACCTGATGCAGTGGAAGGTGTCCCTGCCCATTGCAGGGGGTTGGAACTATTTTTTCTTTGATATTCCTTCCAACCCAAACCATTTCATGATTCTCTGATTCTACTTGCCATCATTACATTTGAGGCTGAACATCATTTAAACAGGAATGCAAAATTTAGGGGATAGGAAATTAAGCAAGCCACACATTTTCTCTCAGTGTCATGGACACACAGCAGTGTTCAACTTCTCTCTTCCCCTGTTGCTAAGCATTTTTACTAAACCAAATTAAAAACCCACAGAACACAGTATGGGAGGCAGTCAGAATTGCACTCACTTCTCTCCTAGGGGAGCATCATATATGACAGGATCATGTTATTTCTTGTTGACTTCACCTTTTGCCCTTCAAACCTTATATTTCCACTCTTTCCCCTTGGCTAGGATGCTGGCTGAGGGAATGTACTGAGAGCCCTTACCTGGAGAGATGAGTAAGTGAATATTTTCTGTGCTTTAAGTTTGTAGTCTCGGGTATTTGACTAGCACATGCATAGAATTTAGTGTGTACGTGTGATAGTGTGTTCCATGGACCTGCTCTGGTTATAACACTGAACAGATCATCCATCTTCATTTTGTCATCATGTTGCCTACAAGTAGCTGAAAGGAGGGTGAGGAGAGGTGTTGGTTGGTCTCTTTGCCCAAGCGACAGGTGACAGGATGAGGGGAATGGGCTCAAGCTGCGCCAGGGCAGGGTCGGATCCGACATTGGGAAATAGTTCTTCCTTGAAAGGGCTCTGGGGGCACTGGCACAGGCTGCCCAGGGAGGGGGCTGAGTCACCGCCCCTGGATGGATAACAGATGGGTAGATGAGGTGCTCAGGGATATGGGTTAGTAGAGGATGGGTACAGTTCGACTGAATGATGTCAAAGGTCTTTTCCAGCCTCGTGATTCTGTGATATTTCTCTCCTTAAAATAGGGCCATTATGCCAATATCAATACAAGCATGAACCTGGACCATGTGGATCTAATTTCAAATCAGGAACAATGAGTGATGTTTGAATCCCTTCTTGTTGTAAACAGTTTTATCTTCAATGAAGGATGAAGAACTTACCTCCCATGGCCAAATATTTGACAGACTATCATGCTTCTTGCTCTGATGTGTTATACTCGCTTACAACATCCTTTCAGATAAGGCCCCTTGAAGAACTTCTTTGGAGACTGTGGTGGTTCATCCCCAAACAGTGGCTGAGCACTTGCTGGCTCTGGGAGGAGAAAGGCAGGGCCTCTATGGGTTGGGATAAGGACAGTTTACTGAAAAAAAGTGTGATAAAAATAGAACACTAACAGCCAATTACACTCACACCCAGCAATAACACAGAGTACCTTACCAACCCAATAGTTACACAATAGAAGGACCATCCTAACACAGTGACCACACTCAGACTGCCCAGGAGGCACACAGAAGTCACCCTCCCTCACCAACCAGCCCCTTCTATGGGGGAGTGATGTCAGGTGGTGTGGAAAACAGCCTGGGCTAACTCAGCTCACCTGGGCTGGCTGCCTGAGGAGGTTGACTCTGGTCACAGACTCAGGACATAGGGTTACTTTGTGTGTGAATTATGAAGAGCAGACGTCTGCTGAGATACTCAGCTCTGCCAACAGGGTGGCAATTTCACATGCATAGCAGTAGGATTTTAGCCCTTTTTACATTTTCTAAGGAAATCGGAGTTTCTTAAAAGTATGATTTTTGGGTAAATCTGTCTGTTGATCTTACATGGAGTTCCTGACATCGTAACAACTCCAATAGCCTCAGTGTACCGCACCTATTTCTGCAAAGAACAGAATGTAGCTGTAGCACCCTGGCCTGAGAAAAGCACAAAGTTAGCAACATAGGATTGCCCTATTTGCGATTCACAGCTCAGCCACGCATTTTATTTTTCATCGGTATGTTCCTGCACAAATCATCCAGAGAGGTTGTGCAGTTTTCATCCTAGGAGGTTTTCAAGAGTTGAATAGATAAAGCACTGAGCAACTTCCTCTGATCTCAGAGCTGCCCCTGCTTTGAACAGGAGGTTGGACTAGGGACCTTCTGAGGTCTCGTCCAGTCTCATTTTTCCTATGATCCTATGAAAGGTTGCCTGTTCTATCTAAATTTTGCATCAAGATTTGCTGGTGCTTGTGCAAAATTGTAAGCAGAGGATAAAAACTGACTGTTCTAAAGTTGAACCCATCACCAGTGTATCTGACTATAAGCATTATTTTATTCTGATAGAAAATGTCTGCTAATATGGCCTTTTATCTATGTTTCAGAATGACAGGGTTTTTTTGACCAAGTTGAGCAGAATTAACTCAAGGCAGATTTTGTAATGGATATTTTGTCTGTACAGGCAAACATAAACAGTGTACCACAGGCAGTGCCTAGCTGCTTTAAACATTTTGAGTTGTGCAGAAGATTGTCTGAGTTGCACAAGGCAGCTCCTAGTTCCCTCATTAGATGGCAGAGACCTGAAAAGAAAAGACTGACAAACTGATTCAAGCTCCTTATGGTTCTGCTAAGAAAGCTGAAGAAATGAACTTGAAATTATCACATTAAAAACCCCACCATCTTTTACTTCCTTTTTGTTTGCCTGAGTAAATTAGCCCAGATGAAATGTACTGTACAGATGATCTCTTCCAACGCAGAAGATACATAAGTGTCAGAGCTCTGAGCTACTTCCCATGCTCTGTCTCCCACATCTTTCTTTCACGGTGTGCTTTATGAATGTATGCATGCTGTATGGTGCCACAACTGTGCAGTTGCAGTTGTTTCTCACTAACAAAGGTTTAACAACAAATGGCTTAATAAAACAGCTGTTTTAATAAGATAGAATATAAAAAGGAATACAGATACTGACTGTATTTTTTATGTCCCATCAGATGCTTATGCACCCTTGAATGGGTGGATTGGATGCTGTGGGAAAATCCATCTGGGGTTCATATCTCTCACCTTGTCCCTGTTCAGCTTCCTGTCCCACCCATTGGCAAGGTTGGTCATTATACCCTTCTCAGCAGTGCCTTGCAAAAGGAAAAATGCAGGAAGTACAAACTTAGTCACAGGAAATTCCATTTAAACACAGTAAAAACCAGTTTCTACTGTGAGTGCACTGGAACAGGTTGCATAGAGGTACTGTTGAGACTTCATACTTGAAGATACTTGAAACCTCATTGGCTCTATGCAACCTGCACTGGCTGAGTCTGCTTTGAGGAGAGGGGTTGAACTAAACCATCTCCAGAGGTCACTTCCCACCACCCCCATTCACTGATTCTGTGAACCAGTGTAACAGATGATTTATAGCCTTGACAATCTAAGTCATTATGAAGACTAAGTTTCTAGACAGAAGAAAGACCATTTACAACACCACCTAGTATGTTACCCGGAACATTAAAAATTAAAAGAATGTAGCATATGCTTGAACAAGATTATTCAGCAGCAGAGAAATGTAAATTATGTGGCTGCCATAGCAAATATTTTTTTTACAGTTTCATGAAAGATGATTTCTATAAGGTTCCCTGATATCCCTACCCAATCTTTTTAACTCTTTAATCAGCATCACTCCTTGGATCTGTCAGATCTCACAGGGAATACAATATCATTTTTGTCTTTGTACATGTAGATTTTGAGGAGATGACTAAAGATTAACTTTTATCATCCTCATGTTTACAGCTAGTAAACAAACAATGAGATTCTAGTAGCTATCGACTTTGAAGTGGGTTTGAAATACTTTGGTATTTTTAAGGTACAGAAAAAACTCTTCATAGTAATTTATATATTCAAAACACATCTCCAAGCAACTCCGCCTGCAGCTGTGATTACTCAGCAATTATTTAAAAGAGGCTTCAGGTATCACAAGTTGAATCCCTAGATAATCCATTTTCAGTGTCTAATCCTGAAGAATTTTGCTTAAGTAATTTGCCCTTCCTCATGTATCAACTTAGTGGCTGAGGCACGGATAGAAACCAATTTCCCACACTTAACATTTATCATCCTTAACCTTCTGAGCCTTTTCTCTTTCTGCCATCTCTCTTATTCTCTGCAAAATGCTCATCTTGGTCAAATGATCCAGGGACGCAAGCACCTCCCTCTACAAATCCCTAATTCATCCCAGTGCACTGGTCACGTGTAGCCTGTGCAGTAAAAGACACACATTGTCTTTTGTAATAACTGTGAACATTAAACAAAGAAACCATCAAGAAGTACACAGTCTGGGAGATAAATTACATCTGTGCTAACAACCCTGGTTTCCTGGGTTCTTCTTGCACTTCCTTCCAGCATTGTGCACGTATATGGAGAAATCCCCTGTGCGTCTCTATGCTTAAAACCAGCATAAAAGAGAATAATCATACAGCAACAGAGTTCATCTTCCTTAAATCATCAATAATAAGCCAAGATACAGCTGCAGCCATAACACTCTTCCATATAGCGCAGCCACTTGATGGGGAGAAGCTGTGCTTTTTGCTACCAAATTTCAGTGATTTGTTGACCATGGAGAAATGGCAAGGCACCATCTCTGGAGAAGCTTTGCAGCTGTAGCTACCAACTAACTTTTTCATTACCTCAGCCTTACTTATACATTTTTGTTTCTCCTCCTATGTTTGTTATTTCTTCAGCTAGCATTCTTAGACCTGAATGAATTTTCAGTGCACTTTAATCTTTGCTTTGATACTGCCTTGATTTCCACTCAACTGTGTGGGAATTTTGCTACAGATTTCAGGACAGTCAGAATTTTGTCAAAATACACAGAAAATTTTCCCCAAAAAACCTTTTAGACTGATCACACCGATCAATCACATTCTGTATGTCTAGATTAGTGCTCCAGTGGTCCTCAAAGACCTCAGGCTGGTCCTCAAGGTGAGATTTTTCCTAGGATATCAATTATGTGTTCAATAATATGTTATATGTTCAGCTGAAAAGGGGAAAGACAGGCAAAAACAAATGTGGGGGAGTTATGCTAACTCCCATGACATATCCCTGTGTAAGCTCCACTTACACTGGAAGAAAGGTTGCCAGAAAAATCCATGCCAAAATAACCCTTACTTAAGATTAGGTCCCTAGCAGAGAAATTCCATGTATATTTATAAGAACAGCTTGTGATGATAGTTAGATTTCCCAAGGTTTTTTGAGGGGGAATAAAAGTCTCTGTGCACTCAGAGTGCAAGCAAAATGAACTGCAACACTCAGTTGTTCCGTTCTTGCTGTACAGGAACAGTATTTATTTTTATCCCCATTTGACTTGATCACACTTCCAAATTGAAAATATCATTATTACTTGTTGCATACGTGACTCAATCACTATTTATGGTTTCAGTTTAAAAGTGTTCCTTTGACATCACCAGTGAATTATCTATTTTTAATGGTGTTGTCAAAATCCTCACTTTAGATATAAACTGATAAAAACTTATTAAAAAAAAAAATGATAGAATGGTTTGGGTTGGAAGGGACCTTAAAGCTCATCTAGTTCCAACCCCCTGCCATGGAACTGGCAGGGACACTGAAAAGAGGGCTGATTCTAGTAGAGACTTACTGTCTAGACTTTTGTAGATGCCAGCAACATATTCTACAGCAATGGTATTGTGGAATGTGTGTATTAGCACATTGTAAGCCTTCTAACTATCTCCGAGCACAAGAAAACTCAAGGCTACAAGGGGCCCCGAGACCAGTCATGCAGCTCTGGTAAACAAGAAGAGTAAGATAACAGTTAGACTTGACAGCAAAAACACAGTGATGAAGATGAGTGGATGAAGTAAACAACCACCAGGGTCCTTGAAGACCACCTAAAGACTGTAGTACTCATGTGGGAAAGGGTGGAAACCTATGACAATGAATTCAAGGACAAGTAATGAATATGTTAATCATTTCCAGAGAGATCATGAATATGTGTGTATAACCTGTATATAAGCTGTGCAAATAACTCATTCAGAGCACACAGTCGGAGGAGCGGTCTCCTGTGCTGCCCAGTACTGAAATAAATAATACCTGCTCAATAGTCACCAAGGCTATTGAGTTTTGATTTTGGCTTTTCATGGCATCAACACTCTCCATTAGACCAGGTTGCCCAAAGTACCATCCAACCTGGCCTTGAACACTGCCAGGGATGTTTTTCTCATCTAAATTTTATTTGCAGGATTTGTCTATTTTTTCAAGAATTCTGTGGCCCAAAATCACACCTGAATTATGAAGTTTTGTATTAATTTGTTTGGGTTTTAAATAAAATGACTCAGAGTAATTTCTAAAGATTATAGAGAACTGGTGGGTGCAAGTTTTTGACAGCCGGTCTTGTAAGAATGAAGTGAGTCCTTGCTAAACTAGCAGCAAGACTATCAGCAATAGGAAAGGTCCGTTTTGAAAGCACCAAAGGTGAGTTCCTGTTTGCAGTCAGCAGGAGTAAAACTAGAATAGTTCTCTGCTGCTGAGGAAGAACAGAAACCTTCAATAAACAAGTCATTTGGAGCAGAGGCAGAAAAAGCAGTTGATAAGCCCAAGCTCCATGGTACCTTATATGACTTAAAGTTTTTTGTAAATGATCTCCTATTTGCTACTTCTGAGGTCACAGCCAGTGACGTCCAGGAATCCACTTTAGCTCCTTTGCAATAAAAACAGGTTCCAAACAGCAATAATGCAGCTTCAGATTGAGCTAATTGCTAGTAACAAACACATCATCAGTCAAAAGTGTTACTATCAACTAGCTATCTTGAGCATTTTTACTAATTTTTTTTTTTTTTAGGAGCCATGCTTCACTCCCTTTTGCTTCAGGGCCCTTACTTCTCTCTCTGCTGAAGGATCTTTATCTTTACAGGGCAAGAACCCTCATTTATACATGGAAAAGGTATAGCAGAAAGTAAAAACCACTCTGTGTTGATATAAATTTTCAGGAGTGTTTAAATGACTGAGGAAACGCAACCCTCACTAAAAATAACACAAGGGCAATAACACAAGGGCTTTTGAAAACACCCATCTATTCTCACATTAATTCCCCTGAAAGTAGAGGAATCTCTGCTGATTGTATAGAGTCAAGATTAGCAATGAGTAGTTCAATGCTTCTTAAAGATGAAGGACTCATCTGCTGAGACGTGAAATAATTGAAGTTATCCCACATCAATGCCTGTGAAAAATATTTCATTTCACCAAATAGGTTACATTCTTCTGCTGAAGTTCTAATTTTGCCTGAACAATCAGTATATGATTGAACAGAAACAGTCCAAATGAGTATTTCATTGCAAAGAATTTTTCCTTCAGCTGTATTCAATAAAACAAAACTTACTCTGAGTTGCTTGTGAAACTGAAATAAATGTGGTCTTTTACACTCCTGTTGTCTTGCAGCTCTACTACAAACATACATTCCAGGCAACTAACTACAGTCACCAATTTGCTCATATCTCAAGTTTAAATGCATCACCTGACCAGTCTAAATACATTTCATGCATATAAAAATTACTTCTGTTAGTCTACTACTTTGTCTTATAAATGTTTATAACTCCATCATAGATATAAGAAAAATAGCAACAGTACCCTCTGAGCAACCATTTGAAGTGCTGTTGTGTTATGCAGTAGTTATAAGCAAGCACATTCTTTTCAAGTGATTCTTTAGAAATTGTAATACTCTTTCCCTGTTCCTTGTTTTGCATCTTAGAGAAAAACACCAATCACCTAAACTCCATGTGTTTTTAAAAATAACTATATAGAACCTCTGAGAAAAAAAAAGGTTTCACTTCCATCTCTGGTAACAAAATATGTGTGTCATCACATTCCTATTATAGAACCCCAGATCACAGAAATCAACGTGGAAGACAAATGCTATCATTTCTGCTGCAAGGCAGCACTTCTTGAATAAATATTTGAGAGCAGTAGACATAACAGCACTCTGGGACCGTTTATATTACATAAAAATAGGGATATGATTCTGATTCTATGATATATTTATCAGTTAATTTTCAGGCTAAATATTGAAATAGGTGGTAGAAAGTATTGACACAAATATTCTTATGGGAAAAAGTTATTTCCTTCTGTTTTTCAAAGTATGAAGAGAATAACCCATGTGTTTAAATAACATTAATTTTGAATAAATGTTTAGTTTTGTTTAAGGAAAGATTTTTTTCAGTCTTATAATTTTACTGTTAGTAGTCTGAGTCCCTTTTGGTAATATTTAACTTCATGTAAATCTCTATAAATGCAGTTTCATATTTTAGGTCTTTTTTTTTTTTTCTTCAAACTAATCACTAAGCTATATTTGTGAAGTGTTTCAAATACTTCTGGGATATGTTGCTTATAATAAATATATTGGCATAAAAGGGGATCCGTCCTCTGTTTTGAATCTAATTTACACATATTTGTCCTTCCCACCCTCTCTCATTCCATTTTCTCCAATACAGATGATTACCACTTTCTTATCAAAGAAAAAACAAGGTGGGGGAAAAGGACAATTTAGAAAAGCTAGGTTGGAAATTAGCTATTTCCACAGTATTTTTTTCTCCAGCTTTTTATGAGGACTCCTTTTCTAACTAACAGAAAACAAGTATTTTTTTTTTATAGGACAGGTTTATGGAAAGAAATTAGACAAAAATTCAATAAGGTGTTGAGGGAATACCATGATAAAGAAAATTTTCCTATTATTTTTCAGCTGAGGTATTCTTTTCTTTTTGGATTTGATTTATTTAAAAAGACACTTGACAAGCCAGTTTGTCAGGAAAAACAGTGATCCTGTTCTCATGAAAGACATATGGGACTGGAAAGGTTTTTGAAGACCATTCCTCTTTAAACTGAAAAAAGCTTTTACTCAGAAGTTCATCTATTTGAAAGCATTTTTTCCTGCTTTTTTGTCCCTTTTTTTCTTTTCCTAAGATACAGAAGAGCCACATATTTTATTCCATCCCATTAGAACACTAACCCAAATTTGCTGAAGCAAAACAAACAAGCAATACTCCTTGCAAACAAGTCTTATGAGGAGCAGCTGAGGCAACTGGGGTTGTTTAGCCTGGAGAAGAGGAGGCTGAGGGGGACCTTATCGCTGCCTACAATTAACTAAAATGACGTTGTAGAGAGATGGGTGTTGGTCTCTTCACCCAAGTGACTGGTGATAGGATGATGGAGAATGGATTTAAACTGTGCCAGGGCAATTTTAGATTAGACATTAGGAAAAACTTCTTCACTAATAGGGTTATAGGGCACTGGAACAGGCTGCCTGGGGAGGTGGTTGAGTCACTGACCCTGGACATATTTAAAAAGACGTGTAGACGAAGTGCTCAGAGATATGGTCTAATAGAGAACAGGTATGGTTGGACTCAATGATCTCAAAGGTCTTTTCCAACCTAGTGATTCTGCAATTCCTTCAGAAGCTTGTTACCTGCAGCCCATGCATGCATTTTTCCCTCCCTGCTCAGCACTGGAGCCAAGCAGTGAGTCCCCACCACTGTGGCTGCAGGATAAGTTCCCATTTCCAACAAGGGGAGAAAAAGCCTCCTGAGAAAACCCCAGTGTGTTTAAGGAGGGGTTGCATATGAAGGTGGAATTTGAACTGACCTCATTACCTCCTTGGCCCCGGTCCCATCCGCAGCCCCAGCCTGTGGGTGAGCCATCCCATGCAGTACCCTGACAATCTCTTTTATCAGCTATCTCAGAAAGTTCACATCATTAATGAATAAAATCACAATGATCAAAAAAATCTGTGGGAACCTTTGCAGTTGCCATTTATTTGCAAAATCTTCTACCCTTTTTTAAAAAAAATATCATTGCTTTGATAAAACTTTAAATGAAAGTGGCAACTGCTTTGTATTTCCATGAAAATACAGTAGTTGTTGGAAAAAATGATGGTAGCTACAGCATTTTCATACATTTTCCACCAGTGAACAGGAAAATGTTGATCCATCACAGAGTGGTTACCTCAATAGGGCAAAGACACTCTTACTTCCCTCTCAGCTCCACACAGCTGCCTTTTACATTGCTTTTCTCAGTGCATAGCCCTGTTAACCATTGCTACCTGTGATCTGTGCCATCCCCAAAGATACTGACAGGGTGCCTGGAGAGCCTATTAGACCTGCTAAAAATAGCACATGGTTCCCAAAAGCCCAAAGTGGTAAGACATCTGCTACATTAAATGCTTTACCGTAACCAAAAGAAAGCACAAGTGTCAATGAAGAGCTTATTCTTATGCTCAAAATGGACATCAGAGTATTTTCTTCCAATGCCAAAAATCCCATTGCCAGGTTGAATATTATTTGCTACATATCCATTAAAAGAGTAGGTTAAAACTTTTGATAGACTCTGTGGCTGGTTTGTGGAAATACACGCTGAACCAAGAAATGAGAAGTCAGACAGGCGTGACTGAGAGAATGATGGTGAGGCTGGGAGTTGCCACAGGCAAACCTCACATCTGTGGCCTCCACTCTTGCTCAGTTGTACCATCTTCAGAAGCTTCCTGTCCTGACTTCCACCATGTGCAACAGTACATTTATTTAGTGGATGGATGCCACTGGCCATTTTCCAGTGATCACGCTGTAGTTTTTATAAAACTAGCTCAAAAATATACCTGCAAGTTTACTGCATGCAGTCAATACAGCTACAGTGAACACACTAAGTCTATTAAATGTAGCATTTAGTTGCATTATGCCTACAAATCCCACTCATGTACAATTCTAGGCTTTCTGATGTAAACAGAGCTTTAAACACTACCAGCTTTGGCACCACGGCAGTGCTGCAGGAAAGTCCAGAGACAATGTTGGAGGTGGGGGAAGTCACCACATAAGTATGCTTAAAATAATCAGATTTAGACACAAAAAGATCCATTTAATATCTCTCCGAAGAGAAGACATCAGACTATTCAAGATGGAACTCAAAGCAGCAGAAGATCAGTGCCAGCACAAGTGTGTGCCACAGTGTGTGTGATACGCCAATCAGGCTGGTACACACCACTCCCCAGCACAGGTTATTTCCCCAAGCAGTGCACCAAACTGGTATTTACCTATCGGTGGGTACCCTCCAACAAGCTAACCCAGATCCACTTTCATCATTCTAAATGTGTCATCAGGTCCTCAGTTTCACAGTAAGTCAAAGGAAATTATACCTTCTGTGCTCTGGCTCCGCACAGGCAGCAGCCACAGGTTTAGAACTCCGCATTAATTTCTGAACCTCCTAATTAAACATAAAAGAGTGGGGGAAAAAAACAACCAGCTACCATAGGCTGTAGTACAAAGAGGTCAAATCAAGAATTAAATGGATAAACTATAAGATGTGTAACTGTGTGGGCAGAACAGAACGAGGTATAGAGTCTTTGACCTCCGCATTTCTGCTTAAAATCTACATTCAGTTTTGTAGTCAGTCAGTTATAAAAAGTAGCCTGACATTTGACTCATCTCTGTATGCCAAACTTCTAAAGGAAATTTATTCATAGTTATATTTGAAGTACTGTCTATATGCCTTGACACTTCAAATCAAAACACCAGAGGAATCTAATGATTTTATTTCTAATGATAAGAAAAAATAGAAGTCTTACCTGGCTCTTCTGTATCATTTTTCCACTGGGAAATCTCTCAGGAGTCATTTCTAAGCAATAGTCTTCAAAACCCAATGAAGTTTTTAACCTGAAAAGTCAGCTTCTTTCCCTAACAGACCAATATCTTTTTTGGTCACTCCCTTAGAGTTTCTCATCCAACCTTGATTTGCTGTTCTTCAGGCTCAGGTCTGTTTGTTTTCCCCTGAGGCCATGCATTTTCCTAAAAAGCAGAAAAGCAGCCAGGAAGCAACAATCATAATATCCAAACCACAACAAAGAAGGTGCATGTATCACTTCTGTAGACTTAAATAGCCCTAAACTGATTTTCTCTTTTGTCCGTAACAGAACAGCTGTGTAGCTCAGTGCAAGCTGAAATCCATCTAACATTGTATGGAGAGCCAATTTTACAGGGCAGTCATCCAATGTGCGAGTGTGAGGCCTCCATACATTAATTTATCTTTTCTTCCCAGACATATTGTTGTCTCTGAGCCCATCTCTATATTTAGGTGGCTACATCCAGAATGCCACAGGTGTGTCATCCTCAATACCAGTCACAGCTAGTTTAAAGGCAGCCCATGTACACGTCCAGGTTTTGATTACAATATCAGCTAAAGTAGAGGAATAGTTCTTAATAAAGACAGAATTTCAGATAGAAACCTAGTTTTTACACCAATGAATTATTACCATGCTCTATGCATTCAAAATTAGGAAAATAATACAGAGGGAAGAAAAAACACTTGCTTGTTGCTGTGTGTGGATAGTCCCTGTGAACTGCCACAAACTGCCTAAATTAGCATATTTACTAAAAGGATTTTCTGCTGTAACTTCCATCCCACACATCTAAATCCTTTTTCCTACAGTTCTTCTGTTCCTACTAACACCAGAGAGACCACACTGAGAGACACGCTGATTGTATATGAAAAGCAGCCTGAAGAAAGTGGAAAACAAAATGTAAATGACAGAAAGGTACAGAAATTAAAATACTGGCATATTTAAATCTACTTGGAGATTTGAAAAACAGAAATGCAGCACAACTTCAAAATGTCCAAGTTTTATGTTTGTCACATGTACTCTTAAGTACAGACTTGTATTTCACAGAGAAGCAGAAAAAAGGAGTGGGTAGCTCCAAAGCATCCAGCTAACATCTGTCCCATGTCACAGAACAGCTTATAGCAAATATAAAGCAAAGACTAAAGCACGATAGCAGCAGCCATGAGGACAGCTTAAAAGAAGAGCATCATCAGCATCTATTTTTTGCCTGTAATACTGGGAATTCATCAGAAACCATTTTCAGATAGACCATAATTTGTTCTACAGTAGAAGACTCCAACAAAACAAACATCCTCCCCCTGAAATATTTCTGCTAGTCTTATCAATACAAAATTTATTCTGAAGTTAAATCCAGTCATCAGTTAACTCTGGACTATATGTGAAGGCAAGTGCAGGGTCCTACACCAAGGGAGGAACAACTCCAAGCACCAATACAGATTAGAGGTTAACCTGCTGGGAAGCAGCTCTTTAGAGAAGGACCTGGGAGTTCTGGTAGACAACAAGCTTTCCATGAGCCAGCAATGTGCCCTCATGGCCAAGAAGGCCAATGGTGTCCTGGGGTGCCTTAAGAGCGTGGCCAGCACGACAAGGGAGGTTATCCTCCCCATCTACTCTGCCCTGGTGAGGCCACATCTGGAGTGTTGTGTCCAGTTCTGGGCACCTCAGTTGAAGAAATACAGGGAACTACTGTAGAGAGTCCAGATGAGGGCTATAAGGAAGATGAGGAGACTGGAGTATCTCTTGCATGAGGAAAGGCCGAGAGTCCTGGGTTTGTTTAGACTGGAGAAGATACGACTAAGAGGAGGGTCTCATAAATATTTATAAATATCTAAAGGGTAGGTGTCAAGACGGTATTCAAAACCCACCAGGACACGATCTTGTGCAACCTGCTCTTGATGAACCTGCTTTAACAGGGGTTTTGGACTAGATGATCTCCAGAGGTCCCTCCCAACCTCTGCTGTTCTGTGGTTCTGTGATTCAGTGCAGGACAGAGCAGGTAACATTCCAAAAACTTTAGTGCCCATAAATTCTCAAAAGCCTGTCCGCAGCTGAAGGCATCCTTCAGTCTCTCTATTTGACATTGCTCCAGAAATAAAACCAAATTCATGAGTTCAATCCACCCATGAAATGAAGGATAAACACTTGCCTAAGTGGATACTACTTCACCTGTTTGCCCTGCCCTGCAGATACCAAACTCAACCAAGATGAGTTGATGTCCGGTACCAGGCAGTGGTTTGCAGGCTTTTTGAAGCTTCAGAGAAAAGCAGAGACCTCCTGGTGATGCATACCTCCAAAAGTTCTTGCTCTGGAGTTGTGCTGCTAACCACAAAAGCTGTGCTGTGTTAGTACAGTTCTTGCACACTTGCAGAATAAACTCTATAAAGCTAGTATTTGCTGGTTCTATTCATTCCTGTAACATTCAAAACCTGTTCACGTAGCCTAAACCACAAAGTTCCTACTTGTCTCACTCTAGTCCTGTCACTATCTTTCTCCAAAAGGAAAAAGGAGAACATTGCTCTGAAATCAACAGCTGAAACTTGCATCAGACGAGGACACCACAGCAGGATTAGACAAATGCTTAAGAAGCAGAAATATTTTCCTTTTTCATGTAAATATTCCTAGTGCTAGATAAAAAATTAAAGGGCATTGTTTGCAGGGGGCTTCTGAATTTTTGCATGCAGCTTTTGAATTTATGTATCAGTTGGGTGTATTTATCCTTTTAGTGCTGAATGGTGTCACAAAAAAGCAGAAGTAAGAAGTTCATTCAAGTTCCTTTCTCAGCAGCCTTTCTTCCAGCTCACTGGAAACGAAAGCAACATGGGTCTGGAGGTGCAGATGCAGTCCTCCCGTGCTCTTTGTCAGCAAGAAAAGGAAAATACTCCCTTCTTAATGCTTCAAATGCTATATATTGCTTCTGTAACTCAAAAAAGCAGTGTGAAAATTTCTGAGACTTAACAGTGCTTTGCAGAGAGGCAAAGGCTAAATTTTATTGTTATTTTCTTCACACAAACACATACTACTGAGCCCATGGGAAACATTAACAAGAATTGTCTCGTTTCTTGTTCCTAACACTGGCTTTAATTAAATATTGCTTTTTCCCTACTTAGCTAGGTGGCATGGGGTATAGGAATTATTTGGAACTGCTTGGGAGTGGACCCAAAGGGTGGTGCAGTGGAAAGAGCCATTTCTCTGCAAAAAGAAGGGTTAAGTTACTGCCAGCTGATGTTTAACTAGTCTCTGTCACTTGCTCCTGCAATGTGGCAGCCAAGATTTCAGTGAGGTGAAGCAAGCATGACCCCTCATACACCTACAAAAGGCCCTTCTGCAGCATCCATGCTCTTCACAGAAATGTTTATGCTGTGCTCGTATTGCTTTTTCACATGGGTTACAAAGGAGCTTCAGGTGTTTGTGAGATGATTAATGTTGCTTGAAACCAAAACACTGAGAGCCTTCAGTTTTTACCTTTATTAAGCTGTTACTGTTCCTGAAACACTGGTCTGGAATTGGTCAACCCAATATAAGGAGTAAAGACAGTTAATTCATTGCTACAAGAGCAGACTTACATTAAAACTTACAACCATAAGCTAGTTAGCACTGCTAAGAATAGTTTGATTGACAAAGGTTGTGGGGTTTTTCTCTCTTTTTATAACCTAGTTGGTGGACAAATGCCTAACATGTTCCTAGAAGTTTGTCAGTAAAGAATCAAAGATAATGCCTATGCACATGCAGATACTTCTTATTTAGCAAAGCCTAATGGGAAAGTGGCAATACATAACAAAGAATTAACATCTCTTTCTGACAAAACATAGAAGAAAAGCGATAATATTCTGTTTCCATTTAAAAAAAACCCAACAAACACCCAAACAAACACAAAGCATAAAAATATAATTCCTTTCAGAATAAAAACCTGGATTCTAGGTGCCTGAATTTCTGACAATTTATGGCAGCACTTTAATGCAATTATTATATATTTAATTAATATTAAATCAATACTGAGGGAAATGCCTGTACATTCCAGGAGTATAATTTTTTTTCTTTTTCTTCTTTGTTTTTCCCTTTGTAACTTATACTTCCAGTCTTCATACTAGTCTTTACTAAACAGGGATGGATATAAAGAAGAGATTTAAATTTCAAGTTTGGTATATTGGAAGCCAGGAGACTGATTCAAGCTTAGTAAACAGTGAAAAAACAAGCCACAGGCAGTTGGGCCAACAGTTTTTGTGATTCACAGAGGTGCATGGACAACATGTAATTATTGGAAAAACACATCTAATCAAATCACGTTCCAACTCCTGGCAACACACTCTTCAATCTATTGCCTTTGTGCTAACTTTAATGGGTTGCTTCCAGCTGCTGCCTCTACGCGCCGTTTCAATTACCACCATGCCTTCCCAAATCTGAGTTGCTCCTTTATTCCTTGAAAAATATTACCCAATTGAAGTGGGTTTTCTCTCCTTACAGGTTATTTTGTGATACAAATACTGTTATGACAGTAGCTCTGACAAAGCATGTTCTTGATGTCTGAGATCCCATGGGCCTCTGCATGTGCATTGCAAAGCAAAGTAATCAGGGCTCAGCGGTGCATTAGTGGGCTACCTCTGAATTCCTAGGGTTATTGGGTTACAGTTCTAGAAAGCATATCCAGAAGTCATCCAGACCAATCCCAATCCACAGGTGTTCTGTCAACTTGTTCTCGAATTGCTCCAGCAACAGGGCTTCTGTGAATGGCTACATAACCTTTCCTCATGCTTTGCTGTCCTTTGAGGCAGGGTTTTTTTGTTTTCTTTATTAGTTTTGGTTTGTTTTGGTTTTTGTTTCTAAATTTCCAAGCTAATCTTTTTTCTACAGCTCAGACATTCATTTTTACATTTTCTACCACAAAAAGGGAAACATATTCTTTCTTAACAATAGCTCTTATATCAGAAAATTTACCTTCTTCCTTCATCTTCCTTTCTTTATGTTAAACTATTCCAATTATCCACTACTAATTTTTCTCTAGTTTTCTCCACCACGGAAAATTCTTGTTACTCTCATCGTTTTTAAGTTCAGGTGAATTCTTGAGTTTCCAAGAAGTCAAAAGAGACTTATCCTTCCTGAAATAGTCTCTTTGACTGAACTTATGAACAGAGCAGACCTTACCAACTCTATTAAGCAATTCCTTTGGAATTTGGAATTCCATTTGGAAGTCCTGCAAGGTATATTATTCTTTTAAAAATGCTGACCTCCAGTCTGGTCTCTTACTGCAACGTGTGTTTTTCCTCTTCAATGGCCAATTTATATTTCTGCATCTCAATTATTGTTCCTGAAAGAAAATGTTAGTTCCCTTGATTCTTTTAGCTTAAACCCTTATATATATGTGTGTCTGTGTGTCTGTCTGTGTGTGTGTGTGTGTGTGTATTTCTGGGCCCAAAACCTAATTTTTTTTGCTTTGCCTGTTAAATTCTGCTGCAGAATGACTATTTTTGCTCTGGTAATGATGCTGCTGACAATTATGATCTCAATAATTCTGTTATCACTTCCACTGAAGTCATCTTACACCTCAACATCCTCAATTAACATCTTTCTTCTAGTTTGAATTGTGTTCCTGAGTTTCTTCTTACTTCTGTATCAAAAAACATTCCTAACAAAACAAGAATTTGCAGGACTATATGCTACCAAATGCATTCAACTACTCAGCAAATAGGAAGTTTACAGTTTAGTAATAAAATACTTGAGATTCTGCATCAGCAGTTAAATTTTTAATCAATAACATAGAGTTTTCATTGCAATAAGTGAAGGGAAACGAAAAAGTGAAAGAAATGCTTGAAAGGTGCCCTATATAGTCCACTGCATCACAACTTCATTTACATGTCAAAGTTCAACAAACAAAACCTTTCTGCAATCTTCATGAATTCCAGTATCAAGAACTTTTTTTCTTATCTAAATTTTACTTGCAAATGCAAAGCTTCTCTGCTTTATTTATGAAAATCAAAAATCTTTGTGAAAAATTTAGCAAAGTGCAAAATGCTAATTAGTATCACTTAAAATAATCAATTCATCCATCAGTGTCTTTTTCTCCCCTCTCATGAAAGCACATAGCCATCAGCAGGTAAGGTCCCATTTGCTGTCCCACTTCATATCCAGATCCTGGTGTGGTTTTGCAAACTGTGAACTAAATACTGACCACATGTCCTAACACAGTGGAGCTTTTGGTTTCTACTGTTAACTGAACTTATTTACAAACAATCTGTGGGGAAGTTATTCCTCTGTACAGCAGAAGGAAAATCAGACTGCAAAATTATTTATAAGGATTTTCTTCACACTTTTCCTTTAAAAGATATGGGATCTAAACTTTCCAAATTTAAGTATAAGCATAGAAATTTTATGCTTGGACAATTTGCCATTGCTGTGCAGACTATTTATTGCATGCTCAGATGTCATTTTTTTTATTCACCTATTCCCAGATATAAGCTGTTGACACTGAAAGCAGGGGTAAATGAAATGGCACCTTCATAACGGTGCTGAGTAAACATGGATGTAGAAGCATTCTGGGGACACCTCATGCTCTCTCTGTTTCATTGATACTGATGTTTGATAGTGTAGAAACTGATCAAATAGAAAACTTACAACCACATCTCAAATCTTTTATAGTCTAACAAAAAATAAATATCTGGAATCATTGTGCTCGCAAGGATATAATTCCAAATAAAAAGAATGTAGAAAAAATAGAAATATTGGAATTTAGAAAATCTTAGAAATGTCAAATATTAGAAAGTTTTCATATTGTCAGATAAGATTTTTTTACTAAAAAAATCTTTACCTGATGTCACAACTCTCTGGAGAATGGGTATTTAGTTCTTGTTTGTTTGTTTTCTCCAGGTATTTTTGAGTTTTGTTCTGTAATTTATTTTAAATAATTTCTTTAGAGAAACTTCAAGTACTATGAGTCATTGCTGTTGGCCAAAACACATTTCCTTTTGCTTATAGGTGATTTCAATCAAATTTTCTATTCACATACATATCTACAGGCCAGTTTATGAATAATTAAATAAAGGAGGGGCAGTGTAGGAATTTTTAAATGCAAATTATATTCAGAATCTATAGATAAAACTCGATAATTGTTAAAGGTCTTGAGAATGAATATGACCTGAATATATTAGATTAGAGAACCCAGCAGTGAAGCCTCGCCTCGTCTCACCTCACCTCGCCTCGCACTCGCCCTCGCCCTCACCCTCACCTAGCCTCCTTTCCTTTCTCCTCCCCTCCTCAACAGCTGAAAAACCTCTGACTTGGGCAAACTGAATAAATGAGGGCCTTCACATAGACTGTAGAAAGTTTTTTACCTGTCTGATCATTTTTTTCTTCAAGGACATCCTAGCACTATATCTTTAAAATCTAGAGTAAGAAATTAAATGCAACTTGATTGAGGTAGTTAAAGGACCTGTCACTACAGGCTAGTGTCTGAGATGTTATAAAACCAGGGACATCTGCTGCAGAAATGTGCAAGTGTAGCAGAGTATGACCCACATATCACACATTGTTTTAATGTTCTTTAGTAAGATTGCTTAGTTTTTTGGGTTTTCTTTAATTCAAGTTACATGTTGAAGAACATTCAATAGTACATACGTCTTTCACTCAACTCTGACAAGTTGGACCATCTTCACTGGTCAGTGACAGGATCTCCTGCTCTTCACAAGTGAATGTGCAGAAACTATACATTTATAGCAATATATAAAAAGGTAAATACTGTCTCTAAGCAGATGATTTTTTGGGTCAGTCATCATAAAATACATCTTTGAACATTTATGTTTGCCAGAACATTTTTTTAAGAATTACTTAAACTGGATATTTTTTTCCCTTGATAATAGACTTTGTTCTTCAATAACTAAGAATAGTTTACACTCTGAGACTAGTGGTAGTCTGTTACTGCCTTGTATGTATGCAGTCCCATCAGGGCTCATTGCAAAAGTCCATGCTTATATTGCTACACAAGTTTTCTTCACAATTAAGTATTAATTCCCTCTAAAAACATTAAGCAAATTTAAATAATAATAAAAAAACCCACAGTCAAACAAACGAAAGTTTTATCTCTCTTTGGAGAAGCAAAGCAAATTATACTGAATATTTCCTCAAAGGGGCTTAGAGGAAACCTGGTCATACCTGAAGCAGAAATCATTTACTTGTGTAGATACTGCTTGTATATCACACTGATAGATTGGACACTGATTTTTTTTTAATCAACTTTACATACCTTCATATGAAATTGAGGAATGCAATGGAGGAGTTGGAGAGCATATTTTTCTTCTAAGTAAAAACAGCATTTTCTGTGATATAATGATCAGAAGTTTTTCAGTTATCTATTTTTCTCTGTGAAATTACAGAAGGTTTATATTAAGACCTGAGTAAAGTGCAGAACAGAGGGAGGAGGTATGCTGTGAAAGCTCAGCTCTATACCTTAGAGATGACGTTTTGGAGGAAATGTTTCAGGAAGAAAGAAATCCTGCTTGAACCATTGAATATGACTTCCTGTGTCATTGGAAGGGCATACCATGCCTGAATGCATGTTAAAATGGCACAGTGCCTCAGTGCAGTTGCCTAGGACAAGTGCTAAGGATGAGATTTTGCCTAGTGAATAATATTAAGAAGGTCTCTGGAAAACTCTTCCTCCTGTTCCCATCAAATATTTAATATTCAGAAATAGGTGGATCAGCACTGCATAGTTTAAGGTGTTGTTAGATCTTGAAATAAGTTTGTTAATCAAGAAAAGCATAAGACATCTTGTAATAAAATAGCATTTATTCTGAGTTTCAACTGAAATCCTCTGTAGCAGCTTCTAAATTTTTGACTGATTCATTCCATACCCAAAAGAGATTAAAAAATAAGAAATTTAGGTTATGAAGGCATATAAGTTTTAACATCTCTCAGCAGCAGTATACTAAAATATTTTTCCATAGCAATGGACCTGGGCCTTCTGTGAAATATAAATTTTAATTGCACACTGTTTCTGAGACAAGCCTACCTAAATAATCAGAGTGTCACAAATAGGATGATGAAAGTAGGTGAGGATGCAAGTCAATAAACACTCTGAAAAGTTCCAGTACTGGTCCTAAACCATTATACAGAAACAGTTCACTTACCATGAGTGTGTAAAATTTTGTAACACTCACTTTTTACTCCCAAAACTTTACTCATAGTAGTTTCCAGATTGCATTTATGACAGTCTCTTCACACCATAGTGCATACCCACTGTGAGCTCTGTTGCATCTTGGTTTAAAGAAAAGGACAAGCTTTGGGAAAATGTATGTTAGATTTAAGAGCTGTCTGTAGCAGTCACTTGTCTGATCTAGAGCTTTGGTGAATTTGATAAACACAGTCTTCAGCTAAGAGTGGCACAAACATTTCTTACCAAAGTAGAGATGGGAAGGACCATAATTTCATAGGTCTCCATTTCCTGCGTGTATTACTTGGAAAACAAAATCCCTTGAGCAAGTTCCATAGTCACCATGAGGAAACAGATAAGAGGAAGATGACAGTGAAAAGACTATCTTTCTGAATCAGTGTGGATGTCTAATTGGATACAGGTAAGTCCTTGTTTTAGGAAGAGCTCCTTCAGCACATATAGAAAAAAAGTACATTGGCACTAAGAAAGTCTTGAATGATTTAGACTAGCTTTCTGACTTATTTCATAACTTGTTTAAGGGGGTACTTAGTGCCACAAAAATAGAGACATGTAACACATCCACAGTTCTTTTTTGTAAAATTGATACCTGTGAGGCATTTGCTGCTTATATTCTCTGAGGTGAAATGCCAACAGCATCCTTAACTTTGCCCAGTAATCACAGCTACTGGAATCCTTCATTGCTTTTCTGTCTTACAGTATCAAACATAGCAATATTCCCAATTCATTGGATGACAAGTAGTATATGAGACAAAGTGAAGAAACCAACCATGTTTTGAAGGAAATGTTACTGTTCTGGGACTGGTACTCATTACTGCTATTGACTTTTGAAAAATAGTTCACATCTATTACTTGGTAACAAAGACGGGTTCTTGGTTTAAGTATCTCCCTCTGAAGTTAAAAGCAACTACAACACCTTGTAGAGTGTGGTTGCTTATTTGCTTAATATGTACCACCAAACAAGGAGATTTCTAGTCAAAAATATTTGGCAGTTGTTCCTATTCTTTTGAAACTTCAGCAGCATTATCTTCCTGCTTGCTATCGTCCAAGCTACACATCTTACAAATCAATATGTTTGGTGTTATTCACTGAAATACTTTTCTATTACTACCAGTGGAGGGATTCAGGCAAATAAAGGTATGTACATGTGTTAAGTAGTGTCAGCAGCAGAGCTTCATCTAGCATTTTACTTCAGTATCTTCTCTTCTGACATTGCACTTTTAAAATCTCTTTATTGCAGCTAAAAGATCTCATTTGATTTAAAATAACCTGCCTACCATGCCTCTTGAAAAGAAAAAAAAATACTAATACAATTTTTATCTCAACTTTTAGGGCATTCTTTTACACATGTACTTTTTACAATATTAGCTCACATCTTTTATTGGTGTAAGGATTTACCTTCAACAAAGTTGTTCGTTATACTTTAATAGCTTCACAGAAGAACAAAGTTAGGGCCATTTTCATGATGTATTTTCTTATGGAGCTCAAAATTTCAAAGGAGTTATGGCAAAATGATGGAGAAACTCAAGTGAAATTGAAAACCAGTAGTACAATATTGCAGTGTACTTACCCTCAGCATATAAATACCATATAGCTTTCCATCATATTTTACAAATTAGTTTTATCTGAAAAAGATGCCAACAGTTAAATTTTCAAGCTTGTGTCATTCAGCATCTTTGGACGTTGAAAAGAGACTGGTGAAATAAATCTGGTTGATTCTTAATGATCTATTGATACTGAATGGGTATTTCAGCACAGTAGATATGTTACTTTTTGTTAAAATATATCCCCTATAACAGCATTTGCTGTGAAGTACTGTTTTCTTGATGTGTCAGAGAAAAGAAGGGGATTTTCCTTCATTTTTTTTCTTTTTTTTATCAGCACCATAAATATAATTTATTTAAAAATATTTTGTTTTGTATGTAATTTACAGACAATCTGAAATTACTCAAAATTAGAAAGAGATTTTTTTTTTCAATTTGGGCCAATTCCATACATATATCTCATGCAAGCTGTGGTTCTGCACTATGTAAAATGTCCTTTCGCTTAAAGGAAACCACGTCCCACTCAGGTTGTTGTAACCCTACACCGCACCCCAGCTGTCAGCTTTTATTCAAGAAACACCTACTATGAACAAGCTAGAAATAACCAGTGTGGCAGTGGGGCAGATGTCAAGCATTACCAGGGACACAAGAGAAACTGCTCCAGCAAGGAAACCATCTCCAAATTTACATCAGACTAGAAGATGCAGGAAGACAAAAAGGTTTCCATTCCATGGCTGCTGGTGGGGCATAAATAGACCTATTGATCCTCTAAAAGATTATCCGAGAAAAAGAGGAGAAAAGTCTTCACCAGCAGTATTATGAAATGGAAAACACAACTGTTTGTAAAGAGGGCTGAAGGGGAAGTGATCTCTCCACCCATTCAGCTCCTCCCTTCACCAGCTTATCCCTTCACCATAATAAAAAGCAACAGGAACTGAGGTACAGATTAAATCACAGAATCACAGAATCACTAGGTTGGAAAAGACCTTTGAGATCATCGAGTCCAACCATATCTGTCCTCTACTAAACCATATTCTTATTAGTGACACTGTCAAGTGCAACTACTAAGTGTAACTTTTACATCCTCTTTAGTCTTTCATTGGTTGTAAATGAAGAAAGGGACACCTTTCAGATGTGTGGAGAAGGATTATAGCTGCTCAGCAGATGGCAAAGCACTCACTAAGTAAACTTCGTGTAATTACCCTTTCCACAGCCCTTCTTCCCCCGCTCTGCCATTCACAGGAATTGCCCTGATGACCCATAACTGCAGATCAGGATCAATCCTGCCCCTTTTTTCACAGTTTAATGGAAATGGTATTGAACGGTTAGGAACATTTTTTTCTCCTCTGCCAATATCTGCTCCTTCCCAAATGACTCTTATACCGCTACAAACATCTATAACAAAAATTACAGGGTAGTTATTTTACTGCTTTGGAAATTATGCCAGCATTACTGTTTAGTCCTTAGAAACATGAAGCAACCTTATTTAAATTATTTTTGTATGGATGGAAAAATGTGGTCCAGGTCTAGTATTTTCCATGCAATTCCAAGAGACACTGGAATACCTTTTAAAATATTACAGCATTGAGGAACCTGGAAGTAGAAATACATCCTGAAAGCAAGTTTCTTTACACAGTCCTACAGGCTGTTCATGACAACAGAACTCCAAGATTTTCATTTTTCTCTTGAAGCTTTAAAGAACATGAAATACAGTTGAAGGTCACTTTTTATTATATTGTCCTCTCATTGTGAATGGGTTTATTTCTTTCTGCTTTTACTGCTAAGAAACTGCTAGTTTCAGCAGCAGATATAGTAAAACATCTGTATTTCCCACACTATACTGTAAGATTTTTAACAGATGGCAAAGAAAGTCATGAGGGCTCTTGATTCATACCTGAGGTAGATTTAGGAGAAGTGATAGCAAAACAGAACCTTCACTTACCTGCTACTATGTCCTTAAGGACACACACCAATAGGGAGCAGGCAAGAGCTAAGAGACAAGAGTGACTGCAAAGAATGTTCGTGGCCTGGGAAAAGGAGCCTCCTGCCTGTCTTTTGTACAGCACCATCCACACCTCCCAGCAAGCTCTGACTGTGAATCAGCTGCCCCCGAACATTTTTCTAGTAAGGCCAAAGCCAAACAGTAATACTGTTGGTGCTTCTCACTTCCAGAGTAACCTAGGCACTCATTTTTGTGGGGGAGATGTTTCCCAGTGAAGTTTCATGTCTTGTATGTGTTCCTGGAGGGCTCCACGTATGTGTACAGGTATGCTGAGAAGGTATTCATGTTTGTGCCTTAGAGGGATAATCTAAACCCTACTGAAGATCTAGACTTTAAAAAAGAAAATAAACCTACTTTTTTGTTGTTACTTGTGGCACTATGGAAAAAAATCTTTCTCGAAGACACATTATATAATATGGGGGGAAAAAAAGCCAAACAATCCTTTCATCATTCGGGATGATTAAATGATGGTTTTCTTCTCTCAAGTACAGAAAAAAAATCAAAACTTATAACTACAGCTGCAACAAGGAGAATATACATTAAGTAGGGTCAAACAGAAACAAAAATGGATGCCTTCACCTCTCCTGTCAACTGCTGCTGCCATAATTTAGGAAAAGTCCTGAAGAGGTAGCAGCAACATAAAGTACTAAAGGCTAAAAAGGTGCTATGTGTATATTTGTATGCACATGCCTCCAGGGTCCCAAATGCTTTGACATGGCACCTCTGATGGCAGTTTTTACAAAAGGGCAATACTTGACTACATTTACATACAATTATAAATAGTGTAATAGTTATTATAAATATTTAGAATTACAATTGATTGAGTGCCCTTTTGACCTCTGAACTGCTTAATACATTATAATGAAAATACCTAGGATGACTGCCAGCTATTTCTCCACTGTTGAAAATGGCTGGGTTTACAGCTCTGCCACTTGGAAATCCAGCTAGAATGTGCAGAATGGCAAGTGAGTACACAGAACAGCATAGGAGAACTCCTGTTGTGGGTCTGCTAACGACATCAGATGTTGAAGAGTGCAGCAGCACTCTGAGATAAAGAGAACCTAGAAGAGTTAGATTTAACAAAAAGTGACGGCAAATATCTAATAAGTATGCTTTCCATTTCCATAGCAACTTCCATCAAAGGAACGGAAAGCACTTTAAAACATCAATCAATTTACCCTCAACACTACTGTGTGGCAGGCAAAATATATATTAGAAGAAATAAAGTTGCTTCCTGGTGATTGCTGGGCTCTATTTTAGGAGTCCTTTTTGCTACCTCTGCACTAGCTTTCTCATTAACATTTAGACTTCCAATCTGTCTTTTTCATGTTGTCTCACATGGACAGTGGCATAAGAGGACAGTGACCACAGACGTCAGGATAAAGCACAAATATCTTAGGGTATAATGAATTTAGCAACTATCAAACACCGATTATAGCACACTCTAAGCAGTCTTATCTACCATAAGTTGTTGTTGCAAAAAGCTCTTTACCATGACAGATGTGAGAACATAGGTGGCTTTCAATGATGGCCTCTTTCATTAATCATAGGAAGGTACCTTGGATGTAAGAGTGAAAGTTGGAGAAAGGAAGACTAGAAAGGTCAGGGATCCTTTAGGCAAACTCAATATCCACAAATCCATGGGACCCAATGGGATACACACAGAAATGCCCAGGGAGCTGGTGAATGTTATTGCTATGCCACTCTCCATCATCTTTTAAAAGTCTTGGAGACTAGGAGAGGTACTTGAGGACTGGAGGAAAGACAGTGTCACTCAGGTCTTCAAATGGGTAAGAAAGAAGACCTGGGAAACTGCAGGCCAGTGAGCCTCACCTCCGTCCCTGGAAAGGTGATGGAACAGTTTATCCTAGAGGTCATGTCTAAGCATGTGGAGGAAAAGATTATCTAGAGTGGTCAATATGGATTCACCAAGGGGAAAGGATGCTTGACTGATCTGATAGCCTTCTATTATAGCATGACTGGCTCAGGGGATGAAGGGAAAGCTGTGGATGTTGTTTACCTCAACTTCAGTAAGATTTTTGATAGTATCCCATAACATCCTCGTAACTGCTTAGGCAGTGTGTGGGGGTTGGATGAGTGGACAGTGAGATGGGTTGAGAACTGGCTGAATGGCAGGGCCCAGAGGGTTGTGCTAAGTGTCACAAAGTCTAGTCAGCGGCCTGTAGCTAGTGGTGTGCCCCAGGGGTCAGTACTGGGTCTGGTCTTATTCAACATGTTCGTCAATGACCTGGATGAGGGAATAGAGTGAACCTTCAATAAGTTTGCTGATGATACAAACCTAGGAAGAGTGGCTGACACACCCTCAGGCTGCTGTGCTGCCATTCAGCAAGACCTAGACAGTCTAGAGAGTTCGGTGGAGAGGAACCGAACTAAATTCAACAAGGGCGAGCGTAGGGTCCTGCACAGGAATGTGCCCTCAAGCATAGCCAAGAAGGCAAATGGTATCCTGGGGTGCATTAAGAAGAGCGTGGCCACCAGAAAAAGAAAGGTTATCCTCCCCATCTATTCTGCCCTGATGAGGCCACATTTGGAGTGCTATGTCCAGGTCTGGGCTCCCCAGTTCAAGAAAGACAAGGAACTACTGGAGAGTCCAGTGGAGAACTGTGTCTGTTTAGCCTGGAGAGAAGACTGAGAGGGGATCTTATCAATACTTATAAAAATGTAAAGGTCAGGTAACAAGAGAATGGGGCCAGATGCTTCTCAATGGACCCCAGGAATAGGAGAAGGGGCACTGGCACAAACTGGAACATGGGACGTGCCATCTCAAAATGAGGAAAAGCTTCTTTACTTTGAGGGTGACATCACTGGGACAGGCTGCCTAGACAGATTGTGCAGTCTCCTTCTCCAGAGATATTCAAGACCCTGCTGCACACTATCCCGTGCCACCTGCTCATGATCCTGCTTTATAAGGGGGTTGGACTAGATGATCTCCATAAGTCCCTTCCAGAAATATGTGATTCTGTGATTTTATGATTCTGTGATTCTTATCTCCTTGAGCTCTGTGTGTTAGGGAGGTTTTGTTATGTATTCTTCAAAACTGCTATACTAGACTGAGATATTGTTTCAGCAAGTCATCAAACCAAGTTAAGTCTTGTGAATTAAATCTCATACTTAAGACTTCATACATGGATTCATAATTCTAGAATTAGAGTTTAGATAACAAGGCAGAGGTCAGACAATGCCATCCAAATAACCAATGGAAGTCTCCAGGCTTCTTTTTGTCTTTGGGATACCTTTGGGCAAGGGAAAGTGTTTGAAAAAAATGTTTCTCAGGATATCACTGAACACTGTTCCCTTGGGTCCCTTGCAAGTATTTAGGTCTTATTTCTGGTAGGGACTTCTTAGCTAACTAAACATCTAGCCTTAGTTTAGGCTTTGATTTCAAAGAAAACAGAAAATTACAGGTTCAGTGTTTGTACCAGGTTTCAGCTTCTGCTCAGTACCAACGACATCATTTATCTGTGAGCTGGAGTGCAGGATGCAATCTTCCTTGTAGCAGAAGACATTTTGAAAACAAAATGCTGATTAGGAAAACTGCTAATACTGTTTTCAGGGGAAGAGAAGGAAAGGGAAGGGAGATACATGACATTATAGACTCAGCAGTTTCTCAGCATGTAACAATTTTGGACAGAATAAGCCATACCTCTGTAGTATATTCCAAAAATCAATTTTGTTCTTGGCAATTTGAGTCAACTCTATTCCAGCTGCAAACACTGTGACAATAGCAAGCTATTTTCCAAACCGAGACTAACTGTTCCATGCTACAGTAACAAAGAGAGTAAAGTCTTCCAAACATGTAATTTAAATCCATGTCTATTTAGTACTGGCTTAGGTGACACTGTGTTCAAAATTAAACAGCATATCTTCATATAATTATTAAAGGACCCGGAACAGCAGCTGTTCTGAGGGAAGTTTGTTTTCCTTCAGAGGAAGGGAAACAGTATCTTCAAAGGGAAAACACAGGCTCACAGCTTAATTTTTTTTCTTATTGCAAATGGACAATTATTCCAATACCCACATCAAGTGAATTTAATGATACAATTTAAATTAAACGTCATTTTCTTTAGTTTTAACTATGGGTTAGGAGCTATGAAATTGAAAACACCAGTGATTCTTCATAAGAAAAGCAGTGTTTCAGACAACAGAGAACCTGATTGGTTTTTTTTCTTTTAATTTGCCATTCTCAAGGTATGAAGAACTTCCTTAAAGTGGATGCAAAGCAATGTGCAAGGTCCTTTGCAAGCAGGGAGTCTATAAACAGGGATGTTTCATTGCTGCTTGGCTCATTCGTAGTATTTCACTGGATACAGAGCAGGGATTTTTTTTCCCTCTCTCTGCTGACTTTGCTAGAACTCACTGAACTTTCACAGATACAATTAGTGAGAAGGCTGAAACATGAAGTTACATGCTGTAAATTGGCAGTGAGAAGAGAAACACTTGGTAGATATATTGATCAGTCTTTCTAATGTAAAAAGAGGAGTTTCAAGGAGCTCCTCTGGCATCAGAATCTCTGAGCAAGAATAGTTCATGGTTTATCAGATAAAATGAACAATGTGTCAGGTCTGCATCAAAACTTCTTCTACATTCATACAGAAAGTAATTTTAAACACTGCTCTCATCACAATGAAAGTCACAAGAGGAGATGTTTCTTCTGACTTCTAAAAGAGCTCAGGTGTGGGCTGTAATCCCTGAAATAGATTCTATATCGTGATTCAAGGTTAGCTGAATGCAAAAGATCAACATTTTGTTGGTTTCTTATCCTTGTGAGACTACCTGCCCCAGAGTAAACTGTTACAGAAATAGATGGTGTTATCTGAAGAATATCTTTCTGGAATATATGATGTACTTACTGTATGGTGTAAGGATCATCTGGCTCAGAGCTCCACAAACAGGTTTCAGCAATGTCTAGCCCATCAGGCGACTCATGGAGGGTAGCTCAGTCCTGAGTTGTCCTAAATGGGCAGTGCTGCATAATTCAACTAACGGAAACCTGGGTTGAGCCTTGGAATTCCTTCAACAAACAATATGCCCTGAGTCCCAGTCAAGCCACTATTCAGCTGCCCAGCAGTAAGATAAAGGCAAGCCAGAGGGTCCCCATTTGGCTTTAATGGACCCAGACAATGCAAAGAGATGCAACAGATAGGGCATAAGATAAGGGAGATCGTTGTTAATGACAAACATAGAAGGTGGCATTGTCCACTAGGACACAGCCCTGCCCACTGTCACCTACATCAGACAAAAAATCAAATAGCCCCCCTGGGATTCAGCCTGAGACGGGGGAGCCGCTTCTCCAACTTTGCCAAGAGACCCTTCTGCCTTGGCCAGGAGTCTGTCTGAGGTAAGGTACTGAGAACCCTTACCAGAGAGATGGGTAAGTGAATATTTGCTATGCTTTAAGTTTGTAGTCTCGGGTTATTGACTAACACACACGTAGTATTTAGTGCGCTGGTGATCGTGCCTTCTGTGAGGCTGCTGGGGTTGAAAATTGACCCCTGTGAATTGCCCGAGGGGGACAGCAGGGAGTGAGGTGACTGTCTCGGGCGGTAACACTGAACTCTGTGACTGCTGTGCTGGCAGTAGGGCACTTTGTGAATCTCTTGCGGTTGTGATAAGGGTCGTCGTACTTCTAAACCGCAGTACGTGCGTTTCTCCGTTGTATCCATGAAACCTGCAGTAGTCACATATTGAATGCACGTGGTTCAAAAAGAAATTATTCTTATTTTTTATTTTTAAAACCCTGCACTCGAGTGTCTTTCAGTCACATATGGTGCTTACTGTTTCAACAGGAGGGCAGTCATATCTAAAAGATTTGGGGTCTTGTAACGTATATAACACAGAAAGGGCTTTGAGATCTTTGAATTTTGGTGTCCATTCACCTAGACCAGTAATTTTCCTCATATATAAATGGCTTCAGATTCTTTGAAATAAAGATAGAAATTCTAGGATGATAGACATTATAGACCATGGTGATTGATCATAACTGCAACATGTGCATGCATCCCAAAATCACAGTTACAGACCTCCATATGTTATCAGAAAGTCCTTAAATGCATCTCTCGGAACTTCACAAAAAATATTAAGGCAACTATTTAAAATACTAAATATCTTTGGGCTGAGATCTTCAAAGCTCACGAATCTGTTATGTTTTTCATGCTCAGCCGTTACCACCTACCACTGCAACCAATAAGTTAAAAGCTTCAAAATACTTTGTTTCAGTATGTGGATGGTGTACTGTAACTGCATTTCCTGTACCACTGATGCTACCTACAAATCTGTTTTGGTTTTCATAGAATTTAGATATTTCTATATTTCTTTCACAAGAAAAAGAAAAGAATCACACCTAAACTTTTTTAAGTCTTAAAGAAACTCAAGCATATTGCCTCTCTGCCTTCCGGAATTAAAATTGATTTCTGTAAAACCTGAGCTTGGTTATTGGTTTTCAAATGACTAATATTCACTGCTTGTCAACATATCT
Source organism: Hypotaenidia okinawae (assembly GCA_027925045.1). NCBI lineage: Eukaryota > Metazoa > Chordata > Aves > Gruiformes > Rallidae > Hypotaenidia > Hypotaenidia okinawae. The sequence goes on from BSDF01000003.1 coordinate 88,272,253, forward strand.
AGCTGATTTTCAGGAGCAGCAAGTTTCACATGGATATATAAATAATTGGAGTGTTTTCAGTTCAGGCTTCGATAACTTAAATTGCTTTATTTGAATGCTAATTTCATAATGCTAGTGCTGATTCTTTGCTTTCGGATTTAACATTTCATTTCATACTGCTGAGCATGGTACTGAGTATTGCACACTGGGGACCAGTTTAAAGTCATGCCTGAATATCTGCAGATGAAAGAACATAGGAGAGAGATGTATGGCTTACTTATGGTAATCACCCAGGTTAAGCATTAATCCACAGTATGCAAATTGCAGCATTAGCTGTCATCGGTACTAATCATTATGTCTGAAATTGTCTGAACTGAAATCAATCCAAGGTTTATTGTGACATAGTAGTGTTCACTGTCAGCTTATTTCAGAAGAGAACTATCACGACATGCTTCTGTCTCAATTAAATAACCAGATAGTCCTGTCTATGCAGTCCTCACTTTTCTTAATTTTGCTCATTCTCTACTGGTAATATTAGATTACTAAATAAGTAATGACTAAATTAGGACAAGTGAAGGCTGGATTATGAACTTTCTCATGCAGCATAATGCCCATTTACAGCAGGATGGACAAATGGCATTTGTTAGATTAACTGATTTGATATCTGTATCTAACTGTTGTTATCGCTATAATGCTTAAGTTCATTTTTAGAGATGCCCATCCTGGAGTTTAGTTTGCATACATGGTCCTCATGTTTATGTACATAACACAAAATATTTGATTTGAAGTTTATACAAACTATTAACATTTGTGACTTACACACTCATTTTTAAAGGCCCTGGACCAAAATGTCAAAATATGGTCTATCTGTGATTAACTTTCTGCAGGAACTGCTGCATATTATAATAACTTTTGGGTACAGATTAGTTTGTCTTTCAATCTCATGGTTACGAATTGCCCACAAAGAACTTTTTTGAGCACTAAAAATATTTACATTAAGAAAAAAAAAAAGGATGCACAATTGTATTTCTGTGTTTTGGTATTTTAAATGAGTTCTACTGAAGCACCTTATATGTGCCACCACTTGCAGTTACTAATGATGTCTATTAGTCAGCCTCCAGTTTGCATCAGATATCTGGTTGAAGGCTTCCAGATTGGACACCATCCTAGCGATTTAGTGATGTGAGCAAACAGCAGACAAAATAGGAAAATAAACTTTAAAAAGAAACAATGTCAAAAAAATCTCTGACTTTTGGGGAAATATACATCAAAGCCATGATAACACCTAGCATTTGACAGCTCTGCAATATCCTTTGTAGACTTTTTTTTAAGGAGTATCCACTAGAAGAGCTCCCCAACTGTCTGTTCATAGCTCCCTCATCACCTGCTGAGGCCAAAATATATGGTGGGACTGAAAAATCATTAAATGCATGCACCTGCCATGCTCAGTGCTGCTCACAGGTCTCCCTGGGGAGTCAGAAAACTTTGGTAGGACTTTCGGTAGTTCCCTGAGGAGTGAGGGAAACCCTAGATCATTTCAACTGGTCCCTATCTCCTGTAGTCTGGTGGTACTCACTCTCTCCTCCAACTTCTTCTGCTCTACATTTCACCTCTTAGACCAATGAAGCTCTCATAAGGCAACTGATTGAGGATCACCAAAGCTTCAGACCCCTGTTTTCTTCTTGGCAGAGCAAGAGACTTCCTGTGGAACTGACAACCTTTATTAAAAGCTTTCTCCAAACTGTCATCCAGGAAGAGACTGACCTTAGAGAGCATGCTTGGTGATTTCCCTCCTCATCGTCTCAGTTTTATGTTCCCGGTTGCGATTAATACAGTGAAACCTGTAAAACATGAAACATTCGCATAGAACAGTGTTGAATCAGTCACAAAAGTGTCGCTGTGGCATACACAGACTGTTCAGAAGAAATGAATTCAGCAACTTGTGTAAAATCATCACAAAATAAGCATAATGATAGTTATGCTTACATTCCTTTACTGTATAAAATGATGCTCATCAAATGAATTAATCGGGACACAGATTTTAAGATGCAAGTGTGTAGGCTCCTTTCCCACATCGGACAACTGGCCAACAGGATGAGAGTGAGCTGGCAAGGAGTAGGGCCATTAAGAACGCTTAGAAAGAGGATTCATGGAAAGCATGGACCTAAGCTTCAGCCTCCCCAGAGGACCTCCCCTGAAGACTTTTCTGGCTCAGTCTTCTATGCATAACATCAGTGGGCTACTGCACTGATGTTTGGCCAGTGTCTATGCCTTATGTCTTGGATTGCAAAGCAAATGAGCATAGTTAGTACTACTTAAGGGAACAATAACTAATCAGATTTAGGGGAGAGATGATACTGCTTTCTGTAACCAAACACATGTTTCACTCTCCTACCTAATCATGCCCTCCTTTTTCTCTCAAGAACACAGGAACACTTCAGCAAAAACTGAATGGAGATGAAAATATAAAGTGGAATGAGAGCTGGATTTAAAGCGTGCATATAATCAGTCTGTGTGAATGAGATGAAGGCTTGATTCAGTCTCCTTCCCTTTCCCTGCCCAGCGGGTGCTGACACAGGAGCAGAATTTATCGCACAGTAAGCATACCACAACTGACATTGCAGTTATCCTTTTTCAAGTTATAACATTGAGAGATATTCTTTTAAGGCCAGATGTGTTATTTAACCACTGCTCTCTATTCAGTTTTATGAAAGTTGTTACAAAAATAGGTTGGTGAGTACAGAATTAACATAAGGCCCTGACCTGGATTTTGAGGGAGCAGTTGCTTTATCTCTGCTGTAATTTTCTCCTTATTTGATGCTTCAGAAAACATGAATCCAGAAAACATTGATTTAAGAGCATTCGTGCTTCCAGGTAACATTCTGGACTTGCTTTATGAAATCCATTTTAGAGGCTAATATATAGCAGCCCTTTCAATATATACAGCAGGAAGAAGCTGTGTACTGTATTTTTACTTTGGTAGTCACCCATGGGACTGTCCATCTTGTAGTCTGCATACCTGAAGAAAGCTGTTTGAAGATCTGAAAAGCACAAAGGAATTATACCGCTGGACCATTTAAAATCCAGTTTCCTTTGTTTCAAGGCTTGGAAGGATAGGATGGGCAGGTACATGATGTTCATCAGCCTGAAAATGGGTTAAACAAGAGTCAGAGCAAAGTCTGCCTTTTCAACTGATTTTTTTTTTTTTAATATATACGAAACCTTACCGCTCTGGCACCCCCAGTGAAGTGAGAATTCCTTTCCAGTTCTCTGGAGGAGGATTTTTCTCTATAAATTAAGGGAACTTTTGTCAGATGAATCTAAAGCATTAATTGCTACTCCAGGAGCTCCTAAACTCCTTCCTTTTGAACAATGCTTATACCAAAAAACACACTGTTATTGAAGATTTCCCTATCAGTTAGAACTTTGTGATTTTTAGTTCAGGGTAGAATGCATTTAAAAGGTCTAGGTGATTTTTGACACTACAAAAAAGAATGGGAGGGAAATTTTCAATTTTAAGAAGCAGCAGCAAGGAAATTAACAGCAAGATACATTTTCTTCAGTGTTAGAGACAGAAGAAACTATCCTGTGAACTGCACTGTAAAGTACTGCAAAGGTATAAAACATCCAGCAGACATCAGTAGGAAAAGAATGGTGTGGGGTTTTTCTTATCTTCTTGTCAGGTAGTCTTTTCAATCAACTGCAGATGATCTGACACAATACCAGCTTCTGTAAGTTAAAGGCTCAATAAACAAGCTGGAGCATGCAGTTGCATCAGAACTGCTCTTACCTTACTCATGTCACAGTCAGTCTGAAGGTTAATGTGACATTTATGTAAGCACAGTAGACAAGTGGGAGACAAAGATGTTGCATCAAGAGAAGCATATGAAGAAATCCAAAGAGAAAACACTAAAATTAATACTTTCTCATGAATAATATCACATCAATGTTCCAAACTTAGCAGAAAGGTCTGTGGTTGGCAGAATGTAGGGTGCCAGTTTAGAAAGTCCTACTCTGATTCAGTTCAGAAGTTTATGAGCCAAATTCACTTGGGTCCTGAAAGCATGGCAGCAAGATCCTCTTTCCCATAACAGGATGAGTGCCCTGATCCTTTAGGTCTTTTTCTTTATGCCCAGCCTCAGAGTCCCAGAATGGGGGGACAAAGGATTTCATTTTTTGCAATCAGAGACATTTTCTCTCAGACTCCAGTTTGTCCTTGGAAGGGTTAATAGCTTCACAGGGCCTCATGCTGCTTTCCACAGAATTAAATTAGGCAAAGAAGTTGAAATAAAAGTGTGCCAGCACCCTAATGTAGCAAAGTTTTTCTCTGCTTGCTGATACTGTTTTAGAAGACAGAGATTTCATTTCTTTTTGTTGCTCTGATGTGTTACATCATTCTTAGGACATCACTCTGTTACATTGTGAAATCTGTCTCAGAAGAGCATGAAGATCAGAAGCTTCAACATAAATTGAGAATGTGTGACTGTAGCATCATCAAAACAGTGCTAACATACAGCACCTCACTCTCAGGAATACCATTTCAGCCTCGGAAACATGATCCATAACTCAGTCCTGCCACTTCTCCTCAGCCCTTGCTTTCTGAAAGGGAGAATAACAAATCCATTGCTGTGATTTTGAGCTCTGCCTGAATAAAGATTAGGATCATATTTCATCCCTGTTCATGAATGGCTTTTGCAGTGGAATAAAACAAGTATCTGTTTCCATACAGCAATGTCTGTAAAACAATAAATCCCCTCCTGGTTTTAAAAGGGATGGGGATGGTCCCTACCCACATGCAGAAAGAAGCCAGCAGAAAAAACTGGAAATGATCTCACATGCAAAGGTGTGCAAACACTGTGCAAGAGAGTGGTATTCTGTGCAGAGAGCCCAGGGATTATGTAGCCGTGCTGCGAAGGTCTCCCTCCTGCAGGCACTCCGACTGAGTTCACTGGAACCATGATCCAGAAGGACCAGGAGTAGGAAAGCATCTTCAAGGCGCTGTGTTGCAGTGTCCAGCAGAAGTGACAGCTGCATCTTTGGATGAGGTGAGTGGGCATGATACTAGAGCTAGAACTGAATGAAAGTTTTAGCTTTTAAAATCACACAGAAAAGTATCCAGGCACACACATGAAGTTATTTGCCATCTTTGCATCCATTATTTCATTCAGAGAATCCTAAATGTTCACCCTGTTTGCATACCATGTGAGAAATTAACTGTAGTAAAAAAAAAAATAGCAGTGAAGAGCATATTAATTCTGCAGTGTTTTTGTTTGGAGTTTGTAACCTCAAGCAGACTGAAAATAAATAAAATAAATGGATAGTGACAGAGAAACTAATGACAATTTTTTGTTCATGCTCAAATATGTCTCAAGGAGAAAAGATGCATCTGGGCAAGTGTTCCCTGTCACTGTCTTAGGTAAAAGACATTCTGCATTGTTGGGAAAAAAAAAGAGTGAATTACATCTTTGGTCTGAGAACTGAGCATTAAAGGAAACTTGCAATCCTCTATAGCATGGCCATGGTATTATTTGATACTTGGTCCTATGCAGAAAGCTTCAAGGAGAAAATGGTATTTTTTCATTATAAGTTCAGATGTTTTAAGTGTCAGAACTAAGAGCAGAGGCAGCACTGTGTGAAATGCAGTGACAGAGGCATGTCAGGACACAGTGAGATGCGTTACCTGACTCAGTCCACGGAAGCCCAGTGAGTGCAAAATCGAAATGAGGATTTGCAGTGTAGGCACTGTGAACAGCACTGGCTGTGCTTCTGTTACAGAAACCTGCCAGCATATGGGTTGTTGCCCAGAAATGCTTCTTCAAAGCATTTGAAGATATGCTACCAAAGCTAAAATCTGGAAATCCGCAAAAGTTTCTGACCTCTGCCGGGTGTTCCCTGAGCCAGTGCCATGTGCTGAAAGGCCATCACTGCATCCTCCTGTGGAAATGCCAGAGAAGCATCTTGAACCAGCATGTTGCCCACTGCCCTCAGGGTTGGTTTTCTTCCTCCTACTAGGGAAGAGAGCAGGTATGAAGAAACAACTGTAAGCCTGGAAACCCTTGTGTTGCATCCAGTTCCAGAACTGTAAAAACTCAAGAACTCTACCTTGCAGAGATGCCAACTCTGAAAGGATACCATTAGAATAAACACTAAACAATCTTTTTCTGTGTCACTTCCCTGTTAGAAACTGCTCTGTGGGCAATCAGACCACAAACAAAGACTCCAAAACTTAAATGTTCAGCCTAGACTAAAGATTTTTCCTTTTTCCAGCAAGATGGTTGATATTACATGCTCCTCTTCTACCACTATTATTCACAGAGCTTTCACATGCATCTGTAGAAGCAACTCCCTCTCTGAAGCACAAATGTAAGCCTTTCCAGATGTCCTTTGGACTGTGCTGGTTAAACAGAGCCTATAAACAGGGAGAAGGCAGCTTAGGAACACCAAACCAGGCCTCAGTTTTGTTACAAGCTACTGCAGGCAACATAACAAATAACTAATTTCATAAACAAATCAAGTTTCATCTTTTGGGACTTAGGTTTTCTACATAAAATCCTGAATATTTTACTGATTCCATTCCCTCATTTCTCAAGGTCACCCATTGCCAGCCCAGTTTTCTTTTGAAGTGACAACACTTCTTGTTTGTGGTATCTGTAACTGGTATGAGCTCATCTGATATTCTGCATGAAAACCTGAGTCTGCTTCTCCAGCTTCCCTTTCTTCAGAAAACCTGATGATTTTCCTTACAGCAACCAGATCAAGCATTTTACTGAGTTTGAAGCAAATTAGATTTAACTTATTTTCTTTTCCTAGAAAATTAAATTTTCTCTAATGTCTTAACTACTGACCAAAAACAAGTCCAAAGGAGCATCACTTCCTTGGATCAGTGTCTCTTTTTGTCAATAGATCCGTCACCTGTCGCATCAAGGCAAAAACGGGCCCTACCTTTATTTAAGCATCTGTTCTCCAGTGTGTACCTTGAAGGTTAAAGTCTTTTGTAAAGACACAATTACCAACAGCATTTCTCTCCCTCTAATAATATTCCATCACTCATTCCAGAATAACAGCTATTTGAAAGTTTATTTTTTTTGTAAAATTATTATAAGAACATCCACCTTATGTTCTTCGCGCCCAAAATATTTCCTTGTGTATATATGTGCTTATTAGCACATACACATATAATTCTCCTCACTACCATAAAATTCAGTTATTCAGCAGTAGAATGAAAATGATTCAAAATCAGTATTTTTTACAAATCCTCAATTATTCACCACCTCCAGCTTTAAGGAAGAAACACCTCTTCAAAGGGACACAAAACAGTAAAGCATGGCTTTAAGAGGAATATATTCAGCCTGCTAGAGGAAAACTAATTTCAAAGTTAGGGCTCCAAAGCTGCAGCCCACCCCTGGATATATCTCTTTATTTCAGTATCTTGTACGACAAAAGAGCTTAATCAACCTATCTTTAGAAGGCAGGTTGAGAACACAATTAAAGTTTGCAGTTCGTATTTAGATTTAAAATTTCATGGCCTTTGAATTTTTACATGAAAAACTTTAGTTGGAATGTCTTACTGATAGTATTTTCTTAGCTATTAATCCCTTTGAGCAAAGGTAGTGTGAAGACTTCAGGGGTGAACTTCTTACTGTAGAGGTGGAAGCAGGCAGATGTGACTCTGGAGTACAGACATTTTCTGCCTGTGCAATAAATACAATCCTTCATTCTTCCCCAGTGTGAGTCCTTTCCCCATGCTGCAATTCTTCAAGAACTGCTCCAGAATGAGTCCTTTCAGGAACAGACTGCACCAGTGTGGATTCCCCCAGGGGTGCAGATCCTGTCAGCAAACCTGCTCCAGCATGGGCTCCTCAGTTCATGGGATCACAGGTCCTGCCATGAGCCTGTTCCTGCATTGGGTATCCACAGGATCACAACCTCCTTCGGGTGCATCCACCTGGAGGTAGATATCTGCTCCAGTGTTAACCACTGTGGGCTGCAAAGGCACAGCCTACCTCACCATGGTCTTCCCTGCAGGGGAATCTCTGCTCTGGTGCCTGAAGCACCTCCTCCACCTCCTTCTTATTTGATCTTCGTATCTGCAGGGTTGTTTCACCCACACTTTCTCACTCTTTCACCTCAAAGTTGCTGCACAGTGGGTTTTTCTCTTTCTTAATTATGTTCTCACAGAAGCACCACCACTGTCACTGATGGGCTCAACTTTGGCCAGTAGCTGGTCTGCCTTGGAGATGACTGGAACTGCCTCTGTCTCACATGGAAGCAGATGTTGGTGCTTGCAGCCCACCCCCTGTACCAAAACCTTGCCACGTAAAACAAATAAATTGTGCCCTCTGTGAGTCACGTATTTATGAATTATCATTAAAATACACACTTACCATAGAACCTTCACAAACTTCACTTACATCAACAAAAAGATTTCCCCACATGAAAGTCAAAATAACATCAACAGAACACTGGCAAAAGTGGACAATTTACACACAATCCACTCTTATCCCCTCACAACAAAAATTTCCCACAATTATTCCATCCTCTGGGAACATCTACTCCATGTTCTGCCTGTTGCCTCTTGCAGTTCCTGTCCTTATCTCAAACTCCACTAGAGTCCAAAATAAAGACTGGTGGCTTCACCTTGGGTGGCTGCCAGGTGCCTACCAAGCTGCTCTCTCACTTGACCTCAGCAGGATGGGAGAGAAACCAAGATTAGAAACTTGTGTGTGTGTGTGTGTGATATAAAGGTAGTTTAATGAAAAGAAGCAAAGCAAAGCAGAAAGATTTATTCTCTACCACTCATCAGCTGGATTTTTGACTCATTTTTTTCCACAGCCTCTGAAAGGATCTTTGGGATAGCTCACAGGAAACATACTCTGTACGTTTCACACTGGTGACTTACACAGAGTTTACACAGATTAAAGTGCAATGCCAGGCTGCATAATTTTAGAGTACTTAAGATATCAAACCACCTAATTTAAGGTGATGTATTTACTGTGTAAATATTTATCAGAAAATAAGTGTGTAAGAGGTAAATTAAGATTCTTGTGATAAGAAAACTATCAAGTCCTTTTCAAGTTATTAACTTTTAAAGAAATCATTTGTTGTATGATAATTTCTGAATATTGGCACAGGCATTTTTTGTCTGACTCAGACTCACACGTTTTATTTATGGCAATGCTTCTGGCCTATTCAGAGGCATTCTTGGAAGAATCCCATAGATTATGATTCCAGAGAAAAGAGAGATCCAGGAGAGCTTGTTGATATTCAGAGATCACCTATTCCAAATCCCAAGAGTGGCCCATCCAGATGACCAGGAAATCAAGCAAATGTAGTGTGAAGACTTCAGGGGTGAACTTCTTACTGTAGAGGTGGAAGCAGACAGATGTGACTCTGGAGTACAGACATTCTCTGCATGTGCAGGTAGGAAAGCCAAAACTCACTGAGAGTCAAATCTGGGAAGAGGGGTTTCTGCAGATTTAGCAGCAAAAGGAAAACTAGGGGAAATGTGAACCTGATGCTAAATGGGGCAGGGGAACTGGTGGCAAATGACATTGACAAGGCCGAAGTATTCAATGGCTTCCTTGCCCTATTCTTTGCAGATGTATTAAAAGTTAATACTAGCCTTCAGAGATACTAGGTTCTTGAGAACGATGGGAAAATCATCAACAAAGAAGGTGGAGGAAGAACAGGTTAGTGAATATTTAAACAAACTGCACACGAGTACATGGGACCTGATGAGATAGATCCTCAAATGCTGAGAAGCTGCCTGGTTGCAATGCCACTCAATTATCTTCAAAAGGTCATAGCAATCTGGAGAGGTTCCTAAGGACTCTAAGAAAGCAATGACTCCAACCATATTAGACCAAGTTAGGGCACAGGCATTCATGTAATGTGACCATAAATGAACAGTTAGTGAAAAGCCTCTTCATTTCCTTGGTTTCTGAAGTACTGTCATTATGAAAGATCCTTAAAATATTCATAAATTTATTTTAAGATATTTTTTTGCCGTGTTAATTGCTGCCAAATAAGGGTCCCTCGAGTTACCAACCTCTTCCCTTTATCATCAACCCAAACATAATTCTTCAAAATATAACATGCATATGTAAACAGATAAATATCTCACACCCATTGGTTTAATGGAGAAGTTGACAGACAATTTAAGTCAGCCTTCATCTCTCCCTTTTTCTCATCCCAAATTCATTGAAATTCCTCAAAAGGATATTGGTCTTTTGGTTCTATCTATTATTTCCTTTCAGACCCAAGGAGACCTAGAATTATTATACAAATGTAAAGCACATAGGATAAATTCCATTTTGCATAAATATCAACTGCTTTTCTGTCCATCTGATCATTATCAGTTTTGCTAGTGCAAAAAATTTTCTTTGTTAGATGAGATCAGGATATTTATAGCATTAACAGGGCTCACAATAGCTACAGATAGAACAAAATCAAAAACTGTCAAGAGCTGTTGCCATTTTGTCCCTGTTTGGACCACTGGTCATCAATCTGGGAATGACTGATCTGTGGGAACAAACATGAAGAATCAGAGCATTAATGGGGCAAGTCAGGAAGCTGAAAGATGTGAAGATGTGCTATTGAAAAACTCTGGGTGAGATCCAGTTTAGAATTAGGGCATCTGAAATTAGATTTCTATATGTGCACAAGCTGTCTAAGCACCTATTACTCTGCATGGAGAGCTACTTGGTGCAGTCAAATGAAGCCTGGAAAGTGCTCAGCGTGCAGTGAAGTAGATGGTTGTTGGATGGGCATTTGAATCTCACCCTCTTGAAAAAGAGGACAAACTAGGACAAAATGACAAGCTGGTATAGGTGTGCCTTGAGGGCAGAAGACTCCAGGCTCTCATATGAAAGTTCCTCAGGTAAGGTCAGACGAAAATATGACTTTCTGTAAAAGATTAATTGTTTTTCCATGGTCTTCTACAGTCTGAAACTGAGAAACCTGTATAGTTAGTTCCTTTTAGGTAGTAAATTCAAGCCACCACAGACAAGCTGAAAGTGTAGCCTCATGAAGAAAGGAGCAATGACCTGGGCTACTCTTAGCCCTTGAGAGTACAATGCACCACCACAGTAAAGAACCCCAGGGGAAGTTACACCCTTTCTGACAATTAAAAAGGCCATACTTAGGCATGTTTTTCTAGGTCCTGTGCCATGGGACAGTACTTGCCCTTCTGGAGGTTCAAAGCTCCCAGAAGAGGACATGAACAAATAAACAGCTGTGCAGCCATTTCAAAGCCACTGCATCAGAAGGTGGGACTTCAGTAAAAGTGGCATGGATGTGACATGGTGAACACTAGAGAATTAGTGATTATGAACCTCCTTTCTGAGACTCCTCCATTGTGTCCCTCAATCTTCCCGCCTGATTCAAGAGCAATGCATTTAAGAGAAGCAAACACAGCTCTGGAAACAGGCAAACCATAGCTGTGGCTGCACTCCCAGAAGACGTCCCTGTCTTTGTACACACCATTTCCATCACAACATATCTGCAGTGGAATCTGGTCTCATTCATGACTGCCTCATCTCCCAGCTCTGCATAGTCACTGCCTCTTCATCAGCACAACTAGGTGAGATGGGAAACCTGAAGCTGAAAGCTTCACATGGCAATGCAGATGCCAGATACCAGGGCAGCTGCCATATAGTATGCCAGAAGTCCTCTGGACTCATCCCTATACTTTTCTATCTGAATCTATTGGCATCTGCTGGGGCAATTCACTCTCCACTGACCAGAAACCACTCACTGCAGGGCATGCAGGCAAACATCTTGTGCAATTTTCACCTCATCTGGTCCAAGACTGTTCTATAACATTTAAATTGCCCCATGACCTGTACTATGCCAATCCTGGCAGGGAATAATCTGCATAAAGTACATTTACAGCCATATGAAACCAGTGGTTCTACATGTCTATTTAATTTTTAGAGGCACAATCCACCTGGCTGACATTGCAGGCTAGAACGTAGCAGAGGAGGTGGGGACCATGTGATAGATATAGCAGACAGGCTAGTTTCTCTCCATGATCATGGCTATGGGCTCCGTTTTCTAGGTTGGTATTCTGTTGTCAGGAAATCAGACTGGTTGCCTACTAGAAACATCAGACATGAAAGTCTACTCAGCTTGTTGTGCTCATCATTATAGTGCTTAGTCAGTGTATTAGCATCTAATCACCAAAATGTTTAATAGGGACATGAAGAGATGTCTTCTGTAGTAATTTCAAGTTAGATTTCTCCCTGAGTAGCAAGGGAACTTTTTCTTCCTGGACTTCTGACAGAGCCCTGAGTAGGAAGCAATTTCAGATGTCTTTGGCAGCTCCTCTTGGTTATTTGCAAGTTAGATAATGAGTTAATTTTTCATGCCTTCTACTTATAAAATTTGGCTTTTCACTGATTTCTCTTCACCTTGGGCTAGAGTTATCTGGAAAAAAGATTAGTTGGAATATTTTTTCTACTGGGAAATGTATCAAATAACAAAATCCTGTAGATTCTGCTGAAATTTAATTCTGGAGAGGAAAGGGGGAAATGTTTAGACAGTCAAAATATTTTGTCATTTTCTTTATGAAATGATTTTAAAAATTTGTTTTATTTTGTATGGTATACTGTAACATAACATTTTAAATTGTCAAAAATCAGAATATTTTTGTCAAAATAAAATATTTTTATCAAGTCTAAATGATTTTTTTTTTTTGGAAGTTATGACATTTGGAAATCTGTTTCAAGTTCTCCTCTTCAATCTGAAATATGTCACATAGAAGAGCCAGCCCTGTTCAGCAGGGCAAAGCATGACACTCTCCTCATGGGACGAGAGGGGCCAGAAAGCAAGCAAAGAGAGCTGTAAGATGCATGTGGCTCCTAATATTTGAACCCACGATCGGTTAGTTTTGAGCAGCTGCACCTGACTGCATGTAAGCATTTTAAGATAGAAAGAACAATCTGTCAAAATGATGCCAGAACAGCAAAGGGTGCAAAGATTAACGGGGAAAATGATGCAGGTGAAAACAGTACAAGAGTGGTATAATTATTCATATAGAAAGATTTATTCTGACATTGTGATACATCTGTGAAAACCTTATGCCACTGTAATTCATGCCAGAAGAGTTATGGAGCTTCCAGAACACAATAATTAAAGCAAGACAGGACTCCAGAAAAATCAAAACAAAAAACCCCCAACGTACCATACAGTAATACAGGGAAGATTATGCAAAAAAACCCCAACCAACCCTGTTTATATCCATTTGGAAACTACTGCTAAAGAAATATATATCTTTGTATTTATCCATACTGTTTTTTCTGTGTGTCTATCTTAAGCATGCTTGGTAAGCTTATATGCAGCAGCATGCCATAATGACCCTGAGAAGATAAAATAGATATATAAAAATGCTCATTAATTTTGTACAGAATAAAAACAAGAATTCTGCATCTGTAGTCCATGACAACAATCCTTATAAGAATAAATGCAGAAATACGACTGGTGTCATTATTATTTATACACTTAAAGACACATACACATGCATATGCGTCAGATGTTTCTAAAGGCTTTTTTAAATTATGGCTGGCTGTCTTACTGCCACAAGCAGCCTTGCCTACTGGCATTTTCCCACCAAACAGTAATAAGGACAACTCGCAGCCATCATCAAGGCCCAGAGGCTGCTGCCAGAAGACAAATGGCCATATTCTAGGCAATTCTTCAGAATTATGCTTCATTCATTACATTACACCTCATATTATTAAGAAAAATTCCTTTTATAGCAGTTTTCCTCAAAATTCAATGAAACATAAAATACACATTTATATACTAAGTCAAATAAATATTTTTGGCCTGGATTCATCCCAACTAACTTCAAGTAGAAGCCAAGTCACTCTGGACTCCCTTTACACTAAAAGAATAGAAAAGACTGGAATAGAAAATAGCTGGATCTTGGGAATGGACGATGAATATCTAAGTCTGGACCTGAAAGTACTCCATTCTCCACTGCCTGCATTGCATAGAGTCTCATGTCTAAAACAAAGCATGAATCCAGTCCTCAGTGGCAATTCTTCAGGCTGCTTGGAAGCACAATTTCTCTGAAATCTTTCAGGTGTTTTATCTAACTTAAAACCAGTCATAAACTCCAGAAGTAGTCTTTGAATCATGAAAGATGGTCACATTTTTAACTGGTTTGGTTAAGAAGCAGGCTTCTCTGGTAATGGCCAAATTCATACATCAAGTTCCACAAACCCTGACTTGCTTGGCCCACTTCATTGTTGCTGCCCCAACTAATCACACTAAATGACCTCCATTTAATTATTCATGGATGCAGAATTTGATAACCCTACCTTCTAATGATGACACAAAAATTTTTCTTTTGTTTTCCTTCTAGAACATTTCCAAACAAGTTGAGTAACAGAAACAAGATCCTTAATGTGTGTAGAAGCCAGGATGCATAGAGTAAGTATCTCCCAGACACACAGATTCTTCCACTTCACCTTTTCTGCTGCTCTTCAGATTTCCACTTAGTTTGGACTGTTTTCCAGATAGCCTGAGTTTGAAAAGGGAGACTCATTAGTATCTGACTTCTTTCACTTCTACTCTCCCAGGCACAAATTGTTCTAAATTGCTCTCTCCTTCAGTAACAAAACCAGAGACAAATTTCAAAAGATTCAGAGCACAACATATAATTTTTCTTTGTGTTAATATTAATGGGCAATAAATAAAAAGGACTTCCAAATGGTAATGAATACTTAATATCATTTAATTATAGGCAATGTGTTTTCTTAATCACTGCAGTTATATGAGTCTTTTAAAACAGAAAATTATTGTAAAAACAAGGATAAAATTACATGCAAAGTCCAAAATGCCCATAAATGTTTTGTAAAGAAAGAGAAAGGCAGAAGAGCTTGACAAGAACACATCAATATATTGTACCCATCGAATTAAAACCACAGTCACTAGTTCAGTGACAATATCCTAGAGTGGAATCAATATTTTGATTTTTTCACCAAAATCTCTTATGAGATTTTCTTTCCTGCTCTTTTGTGGATCTTTAAAATAAACACCTTCTGCAGCATTTATTAGTGGATTTTCACCCACCACAGTATTGCTGCTTATATTTGTTTAGAATTGCAGCAACATTCTTCTTTGTGTCATGCCTGAAAGTTTTCCTTATTGAAACATCAGGGGTTTTGCCATTTATGATAAACCTGTAGATTCAGGGAATTCTAACAACTCTATCAAAAAAAGAGAACAAAAGCTGAGAGACAAAATAAGACACTTCCCTCAAAATGAGAAGTTTGATGAATGAGAAGTAGCAAATTGAGTGTCAGTCACATATTTTTAAGTAAGAACATGTGTTTTGGATTTATGCAACTGATTATTGCAAGGAAGGAAATTTTCAGGTACCAGTTATGTAAGGCATTTCACATTTATATATAAAATCAGCTTCCACATGTAAAGACAGATGAAATGCCATTAAGTTTTTGTAGCCAAACCCCACTCCACACAAGTTTGTTTAGAGTTCTACACGTATGAAAAAATAATTAAGAATTACGTAACAGTGAGAGATGGGACTCATCTGACAAAATATCTGCCACAACTACATCTTCAATAGTTGCCTGATGTTTTCTTTAAAAAAAAAGTTATTCTGAATAATGATTGATTTTATCTAATCTAAAATACATCATATTAGATGAATTTTGAAGTACATTTATCTCTGCTGACTATAATCAGACCTTTTAGCAACTAGCTCAGATGAACATGTCTGCCATCATGGGTGAGATGAATGCCATCACAGGCTACTATAGCAAGGAATTCTCTACCAGCAGCAGGGAAAAATGACAGATTATCTATCTAGAAGCATTTGGGGATTATATGAACAAAGGAGTAGCTGACTGCTTTTTTGAGTTTCTCTTATATGGCACATGATACCTGCTTAATGGACAAGGGGAAGGCTGTGGATGTGGTCTATCTGGACTTCAGATACACACGGTTTCTCATAACATTCTGATTGATAAACAGGCTCCCACTGGCCTGGACAGGTGGACCTTAGCTGGGTTAAAAATTAGCTGGATGGCCGGGCCCAAAAGGAGGTAGAAAAGGGAACAAAATCCAGCTGGAGGCTGGTCATGAGTGGCATCCCCCAGGGCTCAGTCTTGGGTCCAATTTTGTTCGACATCTTTCTCAAAGACCTCAGTGAAGGGATTGAATGCTCCCTCAGTAAGTTTGCAGACCACACTAAACTGGGAGGAAGTGTTGATCTGCCTGAGGGTAGGGAGGCTCTTCAGAGGGATCTGAGCAGACTGGACCGATGGGCTGAGACCAATGGGATGAAGTTTAACAAGGCCAAGTACAGAGTGATGCACATGGGACGTAACAACCCCATGCAGTGCTACAGGCTTGGGGGAGACTGGCTGGAGAGCTGTCAGGCAGAGAAGGATCTGGGGGTGTTGGTTGACTGCAGGCTGAATATGAATCAGCAGTGTGCCCAGGTGGCCAGGAAGGCCAATGGCATCCTGGCTTGTATCAAAAATAGTGTGGCCAGTAGGCCAGGGAAGTGATTGTGCCCCTGTACTTGGCATTGGTGAGGCTGCACCTCGAGTGCTGTGTTGAGTTCTGGGCTCCTCACCATAAGAAGGACATTGAGGTCCTTGAACAAGTCCAGAGAAGGGCAACCAGGCTGGTGAAGGGGCTGGAGGGCAAATCATATGAGGAACATCTGAGGGAACTGGGGATGTTTAGCCTGGAGAAGAGGAGGCTGAGGGGAGACCTTATCACCACCTACAACTCCCTGAAGGGAGGTTGTAGAGAGGTGGGCAATGGCCTCTTCTGCTGAGTAACAGGAGATAGGTCAAGGTGCAATGGCAAGAAGCTGGGCCAGGGAAAGGTCAGATTAGATATTAGAAAAAAATTATTTACTGAAAGAGTTGTGAGGGCCTGGAACAGGCTGCCCAGGGAGGTGGTTGAGTCACCATCCCGGGATGTGTTTAAAAACAGGGTAGATGAGGTACTTAGGAATATGGTTTAGCTTAGGATGGGAACAGTTGGACTTGGTGATCTTAAAGGTCTTTTCTAACCTTGTGATTCTGTGATTCTGTGATGATCTTTTTGCCTTACCAAACTCAGAGAAGAGTTCTTGTAATACAGGTTAAAGGGTTTTGGGGTTTTTGTAAGCTTCTGACATACAATATCTTAACTCTCAGGAATCAGAGGGTTTTGCCTCAGTTTTCTACTGAAGCCAGATAATAAAGTATTAATAAAGCTTCTTTCTTCTCTTTCAACTGAACTGCACAGGGTAGATATGTAAAGCTATATAGAAATACTTTTGAAAATTCTGAATATACAAAGGATGCTGCAGTTTTTTTGGTAGTACAATGAAGAAATACAGGAAGCTGTCATCCATCTCTGCATGGGCTTAGCCTTCATCATGAATACAAAACTCAGTCTGTTCTGAATATTGTTATGAAAGAAGTAGCATTGACGTTGCAGAAGAGCTTCTGATGCAAAACCAGTGACCTGACACAATTATTAATAACAAGTCCGCTTTAATGATTCAATAGTAATTAGTATCCTTCATAAGCAATTTAAAAGGAAGTCTATAACTGCATTAAAACCCAAATGACATTTTCATTCATAAGACCTTCAATCTGATGGCTCAGAAGAGACAAGAAAAATTGCTGAATCTCTAAAATTTGTTGCCTGCCATACTGTGATACAAGACAAAATACCCACCAAGATTTCTGAATGGTTTGAGTTTTCAGAATTAGTGTCCATCATGCAAATATTAGCATCAGCTACCTGTTCTGGCATGAGCAGGGACACTCCAAAATGCTGGATGTTTTGGGTTTTTCTGCTCACTTTTCCTCAAATAAAATTACTAATATCATCTCTTCTATCTTTTCATAACCACCCTTCCAAAGAAACCATTGGAAGGAGTACTGAGTCCTAAACTCAAAGAGATTTGAGGTAACTGAAAGACTAAAGATAACTACAATAAAGAAGAATCAACAATCTTATCTAGAAGGTCAGTATAGACTTTAGAAACAGACCATTTCAATTAAATGGATGTGTGAAAGCCAAGCTGAACAGAAAGTTTTCGTGGCAATTTGGTCACAGCAGGTAAGTAAACCTCTGCCTTTAGTTGAGTAAGCAAGAAAAAAGTACAGATGAAGGCTGAGGAAATATTTCACAGTAGCATGAAAAATACATATTTGGAAGTGGTTCATTCTACACTGTAAGCTTAGCCTAGACCTGATCCTGACTCTGTTCTTCTTTCCTCCCTGTTAACACAACTGTAGTTAAGATATATGTGCTTGCAGGAAGTTTGTATTGAATATCAAGTTTGGTGGAGTTATCAATAAGATGGAGGCCAGAGCTGCTGTTCAGGGGGGACTTAGTGGTCTGTGGGCTGATGGGAACTTCATGAAGCTCAAGAAAGTCCAACACAAAGTCCTACACCTCAAATATCATAAGTCCATGCAGCAGTACAGTCTGAAGGCCAACTGACTAAAAAGCAGTAGGGCAGGAAAAGACCCTGGTGTTATGGTGGACAAGATCAACATGAGCCAGCAATATTTCCAAGTAGCAACGGCCAACAGCCTCTTGGGCTATATTAGTAAGATCACAGCTAGCAGGATGAACGAGATGATTCTTCCCTTTGCACTGGTGAGGCATCTCTAGGATGCTGGGTCCAGCTCCAGACTCTATAAAAGAGAAACTGAAACACCAGTCCTATGATAGTGTCTGAGGTGACTGGAGCACAGGATGTATGACAGAGCTTAGAGAGCTGGGTTTCTTCAGGTGGGAGAAAAGGCATCTCAAAATGATCTTACTATTGTCTGCAAGTACATAGATGGAGGGGCCAAAAACTAACTCTTCTCAGAGGTGCACAGTGGAAGTACAAAAGGCAACAGACACAAGCAGAGAAATTCCAACACAGAATGCAGAGGGAAAAAAGTCATTGTGAGGGTAGCCAAACACTGGTGCACAGCCAAGTACTGCACAGAAAGACCACAGAGGTGCTCAGAGCTTGACTGAACACAGCTCCCACCACCTGCTCTAAAGAGACCTGCTTTGGGCAGGGGGTTGGATCAGAAAATCTCTGGGGGTTCTGTTACAGCCTAAATGATTCTAACCCCCTACTAAAATGATTCTAACCCCCTACTAGTGTCTTCAAATCCCTGTCATTCTTCAACTAAAGATAAGGCTACTGTAGGAGATCAAGTTGGAGGCTAAATGAGGCTCAGAGCAAAATAAGACAGTGTCTGTCTCCTCCCAAGAGAGACCAACACCTTTTTCTCTTCTTCTATTTCAGCTCAAAATCAATCAGTTAATTTAAAGGATTTGTATATATGATTTTTTTTTTTTTTTGCCAGAGCAGAAGAAGAGATGTTTTGTACACTATTGGCATTGGTTTTGATGCAGCAATTACCACCTGAGAAATGTCTAGATCCATGTTGGAAAATTCACTGTGCCAGAGCATAAGGTTTTCATCCTATCTCACATGTGTGGGCAGACTTGGTGAAAGGGGGAACCAGTACAAAGCTGTTGGTAAAGCATATAGATATAAAGCTGAACTGGAAGGAGATAAATTGAGAGAGGAAATATAGGAGGAATAGGAGAAACCTTGTCACATGATAGCACAAAGCAATACAAAGCATGTAGTAACTAACAATAACCACTGAAAATGTCCTGAAATGCAATGCTAAGCTGTGGAATTCATTGCCATGAATAAATTTGAGGTCAAAATCTTAACGAGATCAAATCTTTAAAGCCAGATAACAGTATCCAGAGTTTCAGTGGGTATGCAACAAAGTTTGTACAGTGCATGATTCCTCTCACTGACATTTCTAACATTCTCTTGCAATATAAAAAATTCAATAGCCACTAAAAAGTTTATTTCTCTTTCAGATGCAGCTCATGTTTAGCTATACCCTGATCCTCTGTTACAGTTCCTGTGTACCAAAGGAGATAACCAAGAGCAGAGCACTCTGGGAAGTAGATCATTCCCATTACCTGAATTCATACTTACATTCAAAATGAATCAGCTAATTTTTGGGAAGGAAAAAAGTCTGTGTGGTAATGTAACTGCTGAAATGATTTTAGGCTGAAATTAGACAGCTCACAGACACGTGGTAGAAGGTGAAATTTTGGCCATTGATGGTGAAGGAAAAACATCACAATAGCTATTGTGGTGTTTTCACTGGCTTAAGCCAGTAGAAAGGTATAGCAGTAGATCTTCCCCTAGTCTGTGAGCACTGTCACCCAATGCTACAGAGACAGGCTCATTCTTTTAGGGCTGGCCGCAGAGTTGTAGTTACAATTAGAGCCTTATCATAACATAAACATTTTAATTTTCAACACAGCTTGTTATTATCTATTGTTTTGAGCAGTTAGTGTAGTTTACTGTTACACAGAGCTTTTAGAAATGATCATAGCTTTCAGTTAAGCAGAATTTCTAGTAATCAGTGTCTTACTATCTAGAGTCTTGTGTTACCTAGTCACTGGTCCTCTGCAGATCATGTCAAATTCCTAATAATCAGCATTTGACATAATAGAAAATGTACTTTTTAACTGTTTACAACAGGAGACTGTTAAACATGCTGGCGTGTGAAAGAACAGTCTGTTGAAAAGGTATCTCTCTTATGAAGACATAAGAAAGGCCTAATGCAAAAAGACTTTCTTAGATTATCAAAGGATATCTGTGATTTGTTAAGTGAAGTGACATACTTCTCTACATCCATTACCAGTGCTATGTTTGTTGAGAAAAATTGCCATGCTACAGATAATGCTTAAAGAATCTTGAGGCAAAGAAAACTGTACTTTCCTCTGCACCCTAAATTAAGGCTACTAATTTTGCTTCCATTTTTGACAACAGCTATCTACACACAATGACTGCAGTAATCCAGTTGAAGAAAATATTGCAAATCCCTATTATAGGCAATACTCTGAAGACCTGTTAAGCTTTGAAGTGAGGTGACGATACATTCTAACTACTGTATTTGAAATTTTGAGTAAGAGTCAGTCTATCTATCTCTATCCATGGTCACAGACCTGGAACACAACAGAGGCCTATATGGTTGGGAAGAGGAGGAAAGAATTAAATTAATTTTTATGTTATTTAATTGGTGAATTACATAAAAGTGAGAGATTGACAGTTCTGGATACATTCTGAGTCAGTTCGAAGTGATGTACATAACATCTCTAATCACTCCAATCGCTGCTCATACTGCATCAGTAACTCCTTAGAAAAATTATTTTTAATCCTCTGAATATTCATATATACATCATATATAGGCAAGCCCATACAGACAATTGGTTTATTTGTTGTTTGTTATGTGTGCAACTGCATTTACAATATCAAAAGTCATTGCAAACGTAGTTAAATAAAAGGGATGTGAACTATGATGTCCTGAAACTACAGAATGCCAGTCTGCAAAGGAAAGAAATAGTTTACCATCTGCTATGCTATTTCCTGAATTTAATTTGCATTGTTATTTGTATTATTGCATTATTAATCAAATGCCTATTCAGCACATGATTTTCAGAAGGTGAAGGTTGCTATAAATATTCACGAATTGGAGATTTCATGAGGTGAACATTTCCCTTTCTTGCAAAAAATCTCAAATTATAAACAGGAGGTTTTCAAACTATTTTCAGGTGTATTCTTGTCCCATTTATTTTATAATTTCATAATAGAAATATGATTGAACTGCCGGAGATAATCTCTAAAAAATAAAAAAATTACTAACAATTCAGGATGGTTTATTTAGAGAGATAAAATCTCTTTGACACAATATCAAAGGGGTTTACACAAACCTGATTGCATTTAAGTGTAATAATAATTATTATTTTCCTATTGCTGTGGAATAATGACTAAATAGATATTGAATTGTAATCTCTCTCAGAAGCCTCATAAAAGTACATTACATCGATACCAAAATCATTATCTAGGTTAAGAATATTCAACTTGCCCTGCTTTTAATTTGAACACTATAAAAAGTCAAAGAAAATAAAATTATATTAGCCTTTAATTAACCTAAGGAACCTAAATATTAGACACAAAAGTTAACTCAAATTCTGCATGAAACAGAAACAATTAGGTTTACAATATTAAGTCTCGTGATAAAAGTCTCATTATAAAAGCATCCAAGGTAATGTTTTCATTCCCCCTTTTAATATTTACATGTTATTACATATATATTAATTAAAGTTTTCTATATTTTCACTGTTTTTACTGTTACTTTGATCCATCTTTTCCTAATGAAGCTGTTTAACTTTGACAAAATGAGCTCTGGGTGCTGAGGGCCAGTGTAGCCATCTCCCACTAAGCAAGAAGGGCAGCCTGGAGCACAAGGTATTCTTTGCTTCATGGCTTTATTCGGATCCATTTTATATTTAACAATGAGGGGATAAAACAAAGTGGAAGTAGAAATGAAGGTCCAAAAGTGCTGATGCCTTGAAACTGTTTCATAAGAGGGGGTGGAAGTAATGCTATCATTTCATCCCTACCTCTGTAGTAAGTCACACAGTGATATTCATTCTTAATTGACAGACTCAGTCATTCTAACAGGAAGATGATTTTGTACCCCCTCAATCTGAAGAGGGGACAGAACCAAGACCAGGTACTTTTTGCCATTAGATAATTAAAGTTCAACACCATCCCTACCCCACCTACTTTAAAAAAGTCCATTGCAGGAATTTCAGATACTCTGGGACTACAAGTTATTGTGAAGGATTTAGTAACTGAGTGACTTGAAGAGGAAATCCTGTTGGAAGGTATGTGTGAAAATGGTCCCCCAAGAAAAAATAGCCATGTATTGTCATATATAAACTACAAGTACTTGGGAAACTTGACAATTGCAATGTAAGTATCAAGGAGGCCAAGATCACTTCTGGGTTAGACACTTTCTGGTGCTTAGTCTCTTCCTTTTCCCCTCTGCATCCCCAGGGTTGAAGAGGCAGAAAACTGGGACAGTGTAACCCGTATCTTGAAGAAAGCAAATCAAGGAAGAAGAGTTCCTCGTTGCAGCAGACTTGTATTCCTGGAAGTGCTCCACTCATACTGCCCCATACCTGGGCTGCATGCGGTCATATGTTGGCAGAATTACATTCAGCACTGTTCATATTCTCTGTAGCACAGAAATAGCACAGGAGAAAAATATTTATAATTAAACTTTTATAAGATCTCTTTTTATTTTGCCTTAAAAGCACCCTGCTTCCTTGCATAACAACAAAATACGAGCACAAACACATAATTACAGTAATGGCTGCTGACAGTAAATAATGTTGCTATCAGTTAGTTGCTCAGAAACTAAGGCTCTTAACAATCCCTTCCTAGAGCTTATTCTGTCAAAGAGATCATGGTCACAGGGGATGGAAGCAGATGGTCAGGATTACATACCTTTTGAGAGGAAGGGGAAACAATCCATTTGTACACTAAGTGAAGGATAAAGAGTGAAGAGGAAAAGATATAGTTGTATGCACAAAGAATTCAGTGACAGTAGTGTAACTCAAGTTCAGCCTTGTAGGGGATTTCTGACACAAAACAAGTGGAATTGTGCTGGTGGTGTCACTTCACAGTATTCACCACTTAGTTAATTTATGTAACTGCATGTTATGCTTTGTTAACGACAGTGCCATTGTAAAGATGTCTGGCTCAGAGTTCCACAAACAGGTTTCAGTAATGCCTAGTGCACCAGGAGACTCATGGGGGGTGTAAAAGCCACTCAGCCTTGGATTGCCTTGGGGCCCCATCTCAGCAGAGACAGCCCATGGGGAAATGTGTAGATAGCTCAGTCCTGAGTTGTCCTGCAAAATGAGACTAAATAGGCAGTGCTGCACAATTCAATCAACTGCAACCTGGTTTGAGCCTTGGAATTCCCTCAATAAACAGTATACCCTGAGTCCCAATCAAGTCACTATCCAGCTGCCTAGCAGTAAGATAAAGGCAAGCTAGAGGGTCTCCATTTGCCCTTAATGGACCCAGACAATATAAATATAAGCATCAGATAGTGCATAAGGGGGAACACTGCTAATGACAAACATGGAAGGTGGTATTGTCCACTAGGGCACAGTCCTGCCTACTGTCAGATCAAAGATCAAAGCCATAAAAGCAGGTGGAGACATGCAGAAGATGCTGTGACCCGCATTGGAGCAAGCCTCTGCCAGCACTTGCAGCCCGTGGAAAGATAAAGACACTGAGATGAGAGACAGAGAGAGATCCACACAGGAACAAGTTTTCTGGTGGGAGTGGAGCATGTGACCCCCCTCTGTGGGAGACCAGGCTGGAGCAGTCTGGGCCTGAGAGACTGAGAGACATTCTATGATTTATGACTGCATCCCATAGCAGTGACCCACGTTGGGGCAGCTGGTGAAGAGCTGAAGTCCCATGGGAAAGGACTCACATTGAAGTTCATGAAGGACTGTCTCCTGTGAGTGGGACCCCACAGTGCAGCAGGGGAAGGGTGAGAGGAATGCCCCCTCCCAGCTAAGAAGGAAAACAACTTGTGAGGAACAAACCGAAACCCCCATTCCCCCATTCCCTGCCCCTCCCCATGACACAATGGGGGGAAACTGGGAGCAAAATCATGACTAAAGTGAAGTCTGCTAAGAAGGGAAGGGTGGGGGAAGGTGCTTTAAGATCTGGTCGCACTTGTTATTATTCAACTCTGGTTTCACTGAGTGTATAGTGCAGTGTAATAAATTAGAGAGTTTTCTTTCCTTTATTATGTGTTAAGTCTGTTTTGTCCATAACATTAATTGTGGAATGATCTCTCTTTGCCCTTATCTGGACTCCTAAGCCTCTCAATATATATTTTCTCCCCCGTCCAGCTGAAAAGGGGAGTGACAGAATGACTTCAGTGGGTGTCTGGCCTCCAGCCAGGGTCAAATCACCACATGGGTGATTGACTAACACACTTGTAGTATTTAGTGTCCTTGTGAGTTAGCATGTTCCATGAATCTGCTGTGGTTATAATGTTGAATCTTGTGAATTGCCTGCAGGCGGTAATGGCTTGTAACATGAGTGTTGCAGGTCATAATACAGCATTCCATGACTGTTGTGTTGGCAGTAGTGTATTTTGGGAATCTCTTGTCATTGTGGTAAATGTAGTCGTACTTCTAAACTGCAGTAGTGCATTTCTCCATTGTATCCATAAAACCTGCAATAGGGACATATTGAAACTGTATGTGGGTTTTAAATAAATTATTATTATTGTTTTTTTAAAACCTTGCAGTTGAAATCACAGCCATCTCATGCAGTTTGTATGCTGTAAGGATTCTTTGTTTCAGCATTAGTGGTGCGGGAAATACCAAGTGAAATCGGTGTGGCTGTTTATTTGTACTGGTATACATGAGAGTTCAATTCAGCCTACAAAAAACGTACCACTATCCAAATCAGATGACAAAGTCATCGGCTACATTTCAAGCACTGCAGCACTGCAGAACACAGTAAGTCAGCAGCAGCAATCAAGCCACATTTTCCAATCAATTACTCCAGTAAACACAGTGTAACAATTAGCGACTGAAGATGTGAGGCTTCAGCGAACCAGTTGCTATAAAAAATTTAAAGTCATTAATATGAAATAGAATGGTCTTAGTTGAGAATGAGCCTTGAGGCTGCGTTAGAGCTAAGGTAAGGAGTTCTTAAAGACTTCTTAAGGAGATGTTTTAAATTTAGCTGTAGTGCAATCAGGAACGTGAGAATCACTTAAATCAACCACCACTTGATATCTTATGTAGGACATGAAAAGTCTGATTCAAACAGGACTATGAGGATCCTTCTATATCAATACTTCAACCAAAGCTGAGACTGAGTCCTGTGATACCTTCCACTGTTCAGACTGATAGAATAGTTCCTAGCCATTTTGGCTAGGCTGAGTACCGGCTGAGTTCAGTGCTGATGGACAAGTCTTTTTGCAGGTCAGTGGTGAAAACATGTAACCATTATGCACTAACAATCACACAATACAGTGCCTCACATGAAAATAGTCATGATTATCCAGAGGCTCAACAGTCTTTAAGTTGGTTTGTAGAAGCTGCATAGTTCACTGGCTATAGGGATTAAAACCAAACAACCAGAACCCTACTCAAAACAGTTATTAGATTCTTGAAAAAAACTAAAGGGCCACACACAGTGAAGTAGGAATTGCTGTATCAATCACATCCTTCAGGATTCACCTTCCTTGACACATAAAATTACTTCTTTCAATGACTTTGCAGAGGATCTTTCAATACACCCTAGTGCTACAGTGAGCACTGAGAAAGAAGAATTTCAATAGAGAGGAACCGTAACACTTAAAGTGCAGTCAATTTTCCAATTCTGTTCCACAGTCAAAAAATTCCTTGATGATTTTTTTTTATATGCTGTGGCTTTATTTTTCTTTCCCTCATGTGGGAATCCTATCAAATCTTACATTCAAATTAAACATGTTGAGTATGCAAATAAAATATTACAGCAGTTTCTGACATTTACTTACTGTGACACTAAGTTTATTAATTAAAGGCACAAAAAGATCTTATTGTGTACTTAAATTATACTAACTACAATATTAAAGGTTAGGAATTTATATACATGGTAGACACTTCAAGTCTCATACCATATTACATCATGCATTATATATATAGTATATATTGCATAATCATACATATATATTCTATGCATAATTTATTAATTTATATATTAAAATATGTAAAATGCATCATATAATCATTTCCACAATCTCAACCAGCACTATTATAAAACTGGTTATTTTGCTTCTACCTTTTTAAATATTGGAAAGTAGTTCTCAAGCCACATTGTTTACATAATCTGAAATACTGATATAAACTTTAGTTTAAAATTATGAATAGTTTGTTTATATCTGGTGATTTGGGGTAGCACAGCCTTTCAGTTTAAATAATTATTTTCTTGGGTTTTATGCTACGCTGTATTCACAAAGAGCAATCATATCCACTTTTGGACAGCTTTTTGTGAAGTGAAACAAGAGAAGCTCTTTTAATCTCCTCATGCTGGATAAGATCTGTGACCCTTGCTATCTTATTAGCCATTTTCTTTATCCAGAGTTTGTCTTGTTTATAATGTTCTACATGAGATCTTACAAGGCTGGCTAAACTGACACTATTATTGCACAGAAATTATATCTTAGAATCACTTTGGCTTTTCTACAATTTTGGCATCTTAGCTACTTGCAGACATTCTGGATTAAATAACATTACTAGACTTTTCATCAGTTCAAACCGATGAGCTCCCTAATTTTAAAATAAATTCTTATTAAGCCTTTTTGAGATCACCATACAACTCTTTTTTTTCCTCCATTCCTACAACTAATGTATCCATTATGATTCAGTTCTCCACTACCCAAAAAGTGCTCCAAGTTTGTCATTCTTGGTCATAAGCATATTCCTATTTTTCACACCAAGATGTTAAAGAAAATTTTATATAAGATCTGTAGCAAGTCCTTGAAGAATACCAAGCAATAAACTCTGCCCTATTCAATTATCTCTTAATTCAACAAGATCTATTGTCGCTGTTGCTGTTTCAAATGGAATTTATTTATTTCAAATAAATAAATTTTCAAATAAAAAATTCCTTAATTTTTTTTTACCAAGCTGAGATAAAAATTTCTGTATAGAACTGTGAAAAATTTGTGACTGAAGTGCCAAGAAATGAGACCAATTGCAAACTGGCTTTTCAAATAAACTTTAAAAAAATGCATAGTGAGGACAGAATTTTAACTGCCCGGTAAATAAGCCAGCAGACATGGGAAAAAACTTCCAACACATAATTTCTATAGCAGCTGCTTTTGACTGCAACAGCAGCACCGTGGGGACATAGATACTGGCATGGTTTGATATGGCCCTGCAGCACCAGAAATGAACTCTTTTTAGCATGAAGATATATGATGCTTTGCTTCTTGCATCTAATAGCAGTAAGCTGGAAAGAGGAACACTCCTTGCTAACAGCACAATTACACCACAAAAAAAACCCCAGAATTTAAGTTTTGGTTTCTCTTTAAAAAGAAGTAATTTTAAATAAAAAGACAGGAAGGAAGGACAGGAAAAAACACGTATCTTAGCAAGCCACAGTCTCTTATTCAAATGGCTCATTTCAGTTTCTGAGCAAATTGCAATAATACTGATTTAGCCTATAGAAGGGAAGTCCATCTTCATTGAAATCACTGTCATCTTCATTATAAACATGGTAAATCATAGAAAATCTTGTCTGAAGTTCATCCAGGTTGATATCAAAAGCTTTTCTGATCATCAAGAAAGTTAGTAACACATCACATGCTACCACTTTTCATCAGTATATCTCAAAGCACTTTTCAAAGCATTGCCTCTGTTTTATTTGGGAAATGTGAGCAGGGTTTGGATGTACAGACTGAAAGACAAGCCTGCAAGTCTTTGAATTACTTGACTCCATCCACTGTTCTTCAGACCTCCACACACATACTTCCTCATATTTTACTTTCAGTTAACCACTGTAGGTGTTCATTTGCCACATTTACAAGCTGACTAATCTGAATCGTGATTGACTGCAAATTAGAAATCTATTTTCAACAGAAAGATAAAGCTGATCTGTTTGTAAAACTCTCAGAAAGTGAGAGTAACAGGCTTCTCCCTCTTTAGTAATGGAAATTTCTAAAACTGACAGTTTCTAGAATTGAAACTTGGGCACACATCTGTGTTACACCAATTTATTTTCTTTAGTATCATCCCCTCAGCTGTTTGCAGGTCTCAGCAAGGAGATTAGGAATTGAATTTTCTTGGATATACTACAAAATTCATTACTGAATGCTTTTTGCAAGATAGCCCGTTCTTTGTTGTTACAACAAAGCTCAATTTCACACAAGTAAATACCTATCCATGAAACTTTGGTGTCCTGGTTTCAGCTAAGATAGAGTTAATTTTTCTCTTCAGTAGTCAGTATAGTGCTGTGTTTTGGATTTAGTGTGAGAATAATGTTGATAACACACTCATGTTTTTAGTTGTTGCTAGCTCGTGGCAGTGCTAAGTCAAGGACTTTTCAGCTTCTCACGCCCTGCCAGGTGCAGAAGCTGGTGCACAGCCAGAACAGCTGACCCAGACTGTGCAAAGGGATATTCCCTACCATAAAGCATCATCCTGCCGGGAGGTTGGATGCTCAGAAACAGACTGGGCATAGAGTCATTTTATTTTCTTTTCACATGTGGTGAACAATGTTATTCATGCATCAGTTGTATTGTTGGTGGTGGTGGTCCTGCTATTATTTGTGTTATTCTCTTCCCTTATTAACCTGTTAAGCTGTCATTATCTCAACCCACAGGTTTTGGTTTTTTTCCATTTTCTTCCCCATCTCCTTGGGTGGGAGTGGTGAAACAGCAGCTGCATGGTGCTGAGTTACTGGCTGGGGTTAAACCACAACAGATGGTTTCCAGTGATTCTGAGTTCAGAGGTCTACATTGAGGCTGTGTGCCAAAGAGCACTCCCCAACACTGATCTCACCTGTTCAGTGACACTGGCAAAATAACATTCACTGGGGTGTATTTGACTTGACTCCTTATTTGGCTGGAGTCAGCTTTGCAAACCATAGGCACAGAAGCCAAGACTGTGCCAGTAGAGACCAAGGCAGAAGAGGGTCTGAATACCTTGACCTTTTCCATATCATCCATCATTATGCTGCCTCTCCATGCAAAAGATGACCCACATTTTCTCTAAAACTTAAGGAAATGTGTCAAATCCCATCTCGTTGACACCTGTATGTCTATATGTAGTTTTTAGCTCTAGGGTGTCTTTGGCCTCACACCTTTGTCCCATAATGTTTGAACCATTCTTTCACATACTTCCTTTGTTGACAATCTTTTTTTCCACTTTTTATGTCCTTTTTTTTTGCATTTTAGTCCTTGTTGTTTCCTTGACATGTCACCTATTGTTCACTTCTATAACTTTTAGACCAAATCTGTCTCCACTTTCATGCCTGAATCCCTGGTACAATGTTTCATATAGGCCAGCTACACAGAACGTTGCCTGACTGATGAGGCCTTCAGATGAAACAGGTGGAGGAAATGACTAATATTTTTATAGAGGTATTAGTTTTGATGTTTGGTAGGACAGGCCTTATGCAAAGACAGAAGTATTGTTCAGATGCATGGCAGTTCTCATTTATTTCTTTAATTCTTTTCCTAGGCTGGCCAGAGTGCTGTCAGATCCTTTTGTATGAAGAAAAGTATGTTTCTTTTCTTAATACGGCATCTGCTGTTTAGTTTGTCAGCTTCATGCACCAGTAGTTTTCTAAACAAATCAGCAAACTTTTCATTTAGAGTCTTACATGCTGCAATGTGAGAAGTTTAGCACTTGTGTTTAAACATTTAAAAAAAAACATTTAAAACGTAAAATTTGGTTTAATTTTAGTTCTAAAGGAATGAAATCTTCAATAGGAAGCAACTATAAAAGCTCAGATATTAGAAAACCTTGCATAGAACTGCAACACGCCCACAGTCCTTGCCAGCATCAACTGGTGTCTTGCTGAGCAATTGTAATAGGTGTAATTACATCTGACTTTGAATATAGATCAAAATTGGCATAAACCTTATGTGTAAGAGCCACAAAATGATGACTGAACAATGTGTCTTGAAATGTTTTTAGACTGGATCTTTTTATGTGACTCAGCAGGCCTTGCTGAAGGAAAGAAAAGAGGTAGCAGGTGGATGTGAGTGAAGTGGATAGCCCATCAAAACTGGAGACTGAGCAGCTTGTCAGTCAGCTTTCACTCCAGGATACATTGGCAGTATCTACTTCATTGCACTTAGGCTGTGGCTTCCTTTTAGGAAATTTTAGAAAGCATAAATTTAATTTGTGGTGATACTGAGCTTCTTCGTAGTAAGAAACAGGCAAAAATAGCAATGTGAAGGGATTTCAGTTCGTGTTGGCACAACATATTACACAGTCAGGAAAATCAGTCTGGATATCAGACAAGTAACACCATGTCAACTTGGATAGAAATTGGTGCTCACAGCATCTGCAGCATGGCATTCGGTTCCTGTCTATGGTTTAAAGTGCTGATTGTCATAACTTCTTTGTCATTGTTACAAGCCATAGCAAAGTCCCTTCGTTTCTACAGTCAGAAAATTGAGCTATTTGAATACTACAATATATGTAAAGTTTAGGGGAATGTGAGAAAAACTCCTTGTGTCCTTTGAAGAGACATTGACAAGTCATCTTACAACACTGTTAATTACCTTTATAAATCCAGACATTGTCCACCCCTCTACTCTTCCATATGAAAGGAAGGTGACCTTTTATAACCTTTGTTGCTGTACATCAGAAAACAGTTCATCAGGATACAATCAAAAGTCATCACCACCCCAAGGACAGCCACTCAATGGCTAATGGAATGGTGTCATTTTTGCCTATACATTTGTTAGACAATCATTTTGATCTTAGAAACTACAAGATACAATCTCTTCAAAGCTGTGAGTAAGTAATGGAAAAGAAAATAGCAAAAGGGATCAAGGCAGTAATGGAAAAGAAAATAGCAAAGGGGATGAATATAACAAGCTAGTCTTTTGCCTACCTTCTGTCACAGCTTCTGCTGCTGGGAAGTCAAGCATGCTTTATGTTTCAAATCACTTGTTATCATATTGTTTTTTGTGAACCATATCACCTTTGTCCTTGAAAACTTTCAAATGGCAAAAACTCTCTGAACTCCTGTCCGTCCTCTTCTCATGATGAAATACACTCTGCCCTCAGTATTAAACTAGAATCTGATTTTGGCCTTAAAGGGGTCTTCATTCATCCTAGGTCACACTTCATTCCAGAACCAATGTCATCAGATAAGGTCAAATATTGTATTTTACTTTAAGATTTCTTGTTTTTTTTCCCCTGGCTCCACCATCCTTAGCTGATGATTTCTTCCATACACTGCTGTTTTACATACAGGAACTTCTCCCTGGTGGGGTGGAAATGTGCAGCTCGAAGTGCCAAAGCCCATTTCCCTTCTCTCTCTATCTGAAGTGCACTCTTCATAGCAGAATGTACTTTAATATGACCACCTCAGAGTTTTTCCTTGTGGTAAACATAGGATTTTTTACATTTGGTTCCTATAACATCTTTGCATCACTTGTTGAGGAGTTATACCATACCAGGATCCTTTCTGTTATGATCCAGCTTTCTCAGAGTATCTTAAAGACTCTAGCAAGCACATTCAGTGGAGTGTCTGCTTTAGATAGCCTCCTTTTCTAAAGAGCTGCTTCCTTTCCAGTCAATCACCAGCAAAGGTGAGCTGGATTCCTTCATCTCTTGAAGACCTGGCATGATTTCCAGCTGGCATGATTTCCATATGTAGAACTGCACAAACCTTAACTAGGTCTCCTGCCTTTCTGGGATATGTATTTTCACAAGAAATCCAAAGGGGTTTCTCTCAACACTACTATTTACATAGTAGATTACAATGTATGTTGCATGTACAATCCCATGCCATTGATTCTCTTGCTCTTTCCTCCTCTGAGCCCTGCCCCTCCCCCCCCCCCCCCCAAGTCATAGTTCTACTGCATTTGTAGGCAGTTTACGAGGCGTAGAAACAATTCACAGCAGACACCTTTTCTTTTTAAAGAATACATGACCTGGAGGAGGTGTAGCAGGAGAAAAGCCACAGGGCCAGGAAAGTGCTTAGCAGTTTTATTTGAAATCCTGTTAGTATCAAACCTGTAAGACAACAGAGTGCAACATAAAATTAGGCTGAGAGAGTTGGGCTTGTTCAGCCTAGAGAAAGCTCCAAGGGAACCTTATAGCAGCCTTCCAATACCTGAAATGTGCCTATAAGCAAGCTGGGGAAGAACTGTTCACAAGGGCATGTAGCAATAGGACGAGGAGTAACAGTTTTAAACTAGAAAAGGGGAGATCTAGGTTGGGTTACCAGGAAAAAATTCTCCAATATGAGGGTGGTAGATCACTGGAACAGGTTGCCCAGAGAGGTAGTAGAGGCCCCATCCCTGGACATATTCAAGGTCAGGCTTGACCAACCTAATATAGTGAAGACATACCTCCTTACTGCCGGGGGGGTTGGATTAGATGACTTCTAAAGGTTCTTTCCAACCTAACACATTCTATGATTCTATTAAAAACAAGGAAAAAAACCCCAAACAACTGTTTGCTAGGCTTCAGTTGAATCTTTTCTTAGTTGTACTCAAGCAGCATGTATGCAGGAAAAGTCAATTAGTCTTATTTTAAAGTTATGAGAACTAATCAGAAAACTATTCTAAAACATGTTATAAGAAATACAGACATGGGGTAAGGATGGAGACTGGGAACTAAATTCATTAAAAAAGCCAGAACAAGAAAAAAGCGTATTCACATTCAATCAAAATGAATGTTAGTGAAAAAGAAAAATTAAATCCCCACGATGTTCATAACAAGGCTCTTGTGAAGACACAGGGGAAAAGTGAAGCTAATGAAGCAGTTTGGGCAATTCACCTAGATCTTTTCACAAGGAAACTGGCTGAGGTCACATTGCAGAGAAATCACATTTATCAGTGTAGAAAACTTAACAGTTGCTCAATGTCATAATGAATATCTATTTTAGTTTGCAATGTTACTCTTCTACCACTTCCTCATTTCTTTCCCTCTTTTTCATATTCTTTATCAGATTTACTTTTTGAAATTTAAAAAATAAGTTGTATTATTTGTATTACTCTAAGACTCATTCCAGCATGTGAAATTATTAACTTCCTCTCATTTCCTTCCATAACTTTTATGCCATTCAGTACAAACAGAATGTCAAGGCATGATGTACAGAAATTGCCATCAACACCCCCATGACCATCCTCCACACACTCCCACACTTCCCCTTCTCCCACATAAAGAAAAGCAGCCATTTACTTACAAACATCTCAGGCTTTTGGGCAATATAAAATATTTGTTGGTGTTCTATATAAGATTTAGATCACATTAATACAATCTTTTCAGACAAGATGAGAGGGGCAAAAGGTGTCATATAAGGATATTCCCCACACTGAGGAAAAGGCAGTGCTGCTAAGGATGGCACGTTATTTTTTTTTCCTATTCTGGGAGTCTTACACAGTCTGCAGATCCTAATGAGGGAAAGCACAAGAGTTACCTTTTTCTGTCTCTGTTACTTAGAGACTTCTCTAAATTAAGCATTTTGGAAGTGTTTGTACCCTGTATCTCATTGTTCACATCTTCTCAGCTTTCTCTGTACACTGTGTTTGTTATATTTCAGATACGGAAAAAAAATATGAGTACATAGAAATTTATTCATTCCATCTTTTTCTTTTCTTCTGGAGTATCTTCTGTACTTATTTTTTCATTAACTGTTCCCTCTTCTTCAGTGTTGAATAATACTCCCTTTATCTACTCTACTGACATTCTTTCCTTTGAAACAAAAGACAAACTTACTGATAGTACAAAACCCCTACAGTTTTTAAGCTTAGAGAGTGAAACACTGGACCAAATGAAATGAACAGAACTTGACTCTTGCTGGCTTCATTAGTAACAGGATCTCAACTGTAATTTAAAAAAGGGGCAAGAGAAGTTAACTACCGTATTCTCAGAACAGCATTTGAAATCAGACTAAACAAATTTGACAAACCTGGGGTTTTTTCTTCATGTAGTATAAATGCAGGGGCAATTCTTACTCATGGATTTATTGAAGATACTTAAGTGTAGATATATTTTCACATCCAAAATTATGCTTGTAAGAAGATTCAGATATGCAGTGATATGCAAGGTCAATACATATGTTTATATTTTAAATGAGCATTTATAAACCCATCAAAACAACTTGATTGTTATGGTATCCACTTACATCCCATTTTACTGATATCATGGAGGCACAGAATGCTTTGGGTTGGAAGGGACCTCAAAGATCATGTAGTTCCACCCCTACTTGCCATGGACAAGGACACATTCCACTGGATCACATTGCCCAAAGCCTCATCCAACCTGACCTTAAAAAATTCCAGGGGTATAAACTTCTTAAGCAGGTAGGGTTTTTCCTTTCCGGACATATTGATTGTACTGATTAGTAGCTCTGGGAGACCCAAGACAAAATCACCAATGTGTTGCCAGCTCCATAACATCACTAAGTTTTTGAAAGTATTTTCTGTTCTGGAAGACCTTGACAGGTGACCTACAGAAGGCTATTAGAAAGGCTAAGCAGTCTTGAGGTAAACGACAAAAAAATCAGTCAGTGACTGGGTAGGAATTGCCAATGAAAGCAGAGGATTCAACAGCATTACATTCACTCCATCATTAAAACTTTATGATGATGTATCTTTACCTTCTGTACCAAGTTTGGTATTTAATATACATGCAAGTATTCCAGAAGTGTATCAAGGGGGAATATCGAGGCATCTGAGTTTGTAATGAGATAGAATTGTCCAGTTAGAATCAGTAAGCAGCATAAAAAGCCTTCGAAAGACCTGAACAAGTGAAGTGAATCATGATGAATGAATGTCCATACCCATAAAAGCATGTTAGAGGTGAAACAATTAAATAAATTAACTACATTTAGGGTTTTAAAATACTGATTGCAGGTTAGAAATAGACATGAATGTCATTGCACAATAGTTAATTAAGATTTCCACCCAGTACGCAGCAGTAATCAGAAGCAATGGCAATACTTAACAAGATTACTGAAGAATGGGATAAAAAATAATTCCAAACTTTTTATAATACAATAATAGCAAGCAGTGGTTCATCCTCAGTTGGATTGTCATCACCTAGTTTCAGAGTTAATGAAGCAGAAGAGAGTTTTACAGGAACACACAATGCAAAGGGGCACATGATTGAATATTTAAATGAAAATTTTAACTCTTTTCACTAATGAGAACAGAAGTAAGGATGATAAAATATGTAAAACTATGATTTCTACATGGATTATCAGAAATTTCTATTTGCCATGTTAGAGTACAAGAACAACAGCTAGTCTTAGACATGAAAAGGTGGGTAGGAAGTATAAAATCAATGCAAAAATCTTTTTCCATAGAATGTACAACTAGAGTGTGAAATTCATTGCCAGTTGATATTACTGAAAACATAAATTTAGCAAGGATAAAAAAGTATTGGAAACTTGTATGAGTAACACCAACGTCAGAGGTGTAGCAGTAAGTCTTTTAGAGGAAGCATAAACTCTAAACCTTCCTAATCTAAGGCATAAAAATTGTTTCCTACTAGTACTTAACTGATGATGGGTTCTTCCAGAACTCCTTTTTCTTTTGAAAAAGCTCTTGAAAAGTAGGACATAGAAAGACCTCAACTTTAAGAAATTTATATGCTAACATCCCACTTAGCATCATAGGTAAGACCTCTGGATGCTGCCATGATATATTTATTAAATAAGTATTTCCATGCTGTACAAAATAAAGGATTTCAAAGGAACCATCATCTTTCTGATATATGATTTACCAAAATGTTATGCCTTGGGCCAGGTTGATTCCCTGTGTACTTTTTAGGCTCACCAGAAGCCACCTGCTTGTTTATGGTCACATCATTTGATTCCTTCCTTTTCCTGAAAAAAAAAAACAACCCACCAACAAACCAACCAAAAAAACCCCCCAAAAACCTCCTTTCCCGCCACCACCCCAATCTCCCCAAACTTTGTAAAGTGAATTTTACCTCCCTTAGCCCTTGCAAGTATTTTCTTCTCATAGACTGGAAATGGCAAACATAGCCTGTACAATGAGTTAGGCCATTCTCCTGACATGGCAGTAAATCTTCATTGGACAGGCCTGTTTGGTTACTGGCAGAACGAGGCTGAAGAGGTAACCAACAGTCCTCCCCCTGCCCCCCTTCTTCTACAAAGAGGTCAACAATCCACCTAGTGTTCTTGAGCAAGCAGATTCATCCAATGAACATTGAAATCTAGGACCTTGTGCCTATTCAAGTAGGGTATAAGCCCTTACTCTTTCACCTCTTGACTGCTACACTCTCACATCGTCCTTCTGTTTCATGACACAAATAAGTAATCCCAATTTGAAGTCATCCCTCAATGCTACATACTGAACCTCTTAGAAAAAAAAAAAGGCAGCTCTTTACATCAGCATAAGCATTGTTCTCCTGTAAACTCAGCTTGTGACCTCACAGAATCACAGAATCACAGAATGTTAGGGGTTGAAAGGGACCTCAAAAGATCATCTAGTCCAACTGCCCCTGCCAGAGCAGGGTCACCTAGATTAGGTCACACAAGAACATGTCCAGGCAGGTTTTGAATGTCTCCAGAGAAGACTCCACAACCTCTCTGGGCAGTCTGTTCCAGTGCCCTGTCACTGTCACAATGAAAAAGTTTTTCTTAATGTTCACTCCTTATGTTCACTATGACTTTTACTAGGCTAGCAAGCTAAAGAACAACTAAATATATTGTTAGCTGGCTGGCCACCTGGGCAAATTTATGGTATGCTTTGCATACTGAATAAGGGAAACACAGAATCAACTGTTCAGTTTTGAGAATCTAGGTCTCCTGGGCTGTCCTACAGGTGAGATAAAGTATCTGGAAAGTCACTGGTGTGGTCATCAGATCTGCTTAGAAATCTTTAGCTTTGGATATTTAAAGGTACTACAAAAAGTGCTAGTCTGCCAGAATTAATGTTTCTGCTAAATCTAGAAAAGATGTAATCTCCACTGCCAATCTGCCATTTCCTGCTGGCTCCAGTGAAGGAAATTTTTTGCCTTGTTTTAAAGAAAACCTAAATTGCAAATGGGAATTTATATTGCCCTTGCATTCCTCAGCAAATGACAAGTAATCCAGAAATGTAAACAAGGGTAAAAAGAGTTATCAATTCCTCTGGTTTTAATTACATACTTTTAACTGACTTTGTGTTCAGCTGATTAAATAAGCAATTTAAAAAGAAACTCAGCTATCACTTTTATTAGACTTTTAAAATATCTTTCTCACTCTTTTGGCTGTGGTGAAAAACTGAAAGACTAAGTCAAAGGTGCATAAAGAAACATATTTCTCAAATGTACTAGTTTTGCTTAAAGAAAAAATAAAATCTTTAAAAGCAATGTCATTTTTTTTAACCAGTTACATGGATTTTTTATAGTCAAAAGGATACACTTTGAAAACATCTGCAGTCCTTTCCTTTGAAGGACAAGTACATAGTTCAGAGGGACAAAACAGACTCATTTTTCCTATCAGATTTCATAGAACAAAAAAGTAGTAACTCTATTACTCCTGCTCTCTGAGGGCAAAGAAGGCTGAATCGCAGCTTTCCCTTGGCTTTCTCTCTAATGTATTACAAAGCCTTGGACTACACCTAAGACATGCAGACTTAGCCTTTAAATCTCCATGGCGAGACTATAAAAATGAAAACGCAAAATGAGAGCTCGCAAGAAAGAACAGGTTGTTTCAAGGAATGGCACCGCAGCAAGAAGTGCCACCTGCTGTCCTGAGGATACAAGCTCTCTGCTCCTCGGTCCCCTGCAGCAGAGCACCGAACTGCATCCCCAACAGCACACAGCCCGGGGACACCCTCAGCATCAACGAGGCAGCTGCTTTCTGAGGTAACACTGATGGTTCTTAGTCAAAAGAGCAATTTCCAGTCAAGTCTACAAGGCAGTTAAAAAGAACAGATAATTATAAATCTATTAAGCTTTGAACTAAACTGAGTTGGCAAGAAACTCATCTGAGTGAACTGAATTCCACGAAGAGGTTAAAAAGTAATCTCTCAAGCTGATCTAGTTAGACAGAAGTTTATGCTTAGAACAATAATGAATGCAATCATACAGATAAAATTGAGCAAGAAAACTGCAAGAGATCTATATGTGGGAGCAAACTCTTTAAATCCATTACATATTTACAGTAACATGAGTTCGTTTGCTAGTGAAAGAGCACGAGCATGAAACCTCCTAAGAAAAAACAAGTTTTGAACTTGCAAACAGCCTAGTCAGGCAGCAAGAATTTCAACCTGTCTGTATCACTGTTTGCCCTACCTATGCATCAGATAAACTTGAGAATGTTAAAGATTTATAAAGAATAATTCATGAGCAGGCTAATGTTATATTCTGATTTTCTGAACATGCAGAACAAAAAGCTCCATAAATTCACCACTAAAAGAAAGACCTAGACTATTGTTAATTTAACTAAAAAGGAAAATAAACTAATAATGGAGCAACTTATTCAAAGTAAGTTACATTTAAAATACAGTCCAAATATACACAACTTATCTTTTTTTCCCCCCATGGTGTATTATGTATCCTTTCATACACCTAGATGACTCCCCAGCCCAGCCTTAAAACACCAGTGTTTACTTCACAGAAAAGTTATGAAAACATAAGTGGTTTTCAAGGATCCATCTCCACATGATCAGTGCAGACCACTGGTCACTACAACACAGACTGATAACTGCAGAACAGAAAAATTTAATTCATTATGACTATTAAATGCCTTAAGAGAATTCTTAAATAAAGGAACCATTTCTAATATGAAGATATATTTACTTGGAAGTGCAATACAGAGGAAATTAATTGATCTTTATTGTATGAATATGCAGACCTTTTTAAATACTTTGGTTCTGGATACTCTTGTAGAATTTTTTTTTTCTAAGTGTGCTGACTCCTAAATATAGTCTTAGAAATCAACATAGCAGGCATTGTTTGACACTAAGCTGGACAGGCTGAACTGTACTATACACCACAGATCTCTATTTTGCATTTTATCTGTCACTTTTCCTAAGGTCAATAGAACTTCAAATGTGTATAGATGGCCAAATTCAAATTGGCCTAAATGCAAAGTTTCGTATCTGGCTTATTTAGCTTGCCATATGCATTAAATCTTGATTAATTCATATCAAATTTGAATACATAATGGATGATTGTTGCTATCAAAGGAAACAAAAGCATTGCTGTTTTCCCAGAATTTGAGCAAGTCAAACAGTGTCTAAACTTAGGTACTTAACTGTATTGACCTTTACACATTGATAACAGTATTCTTTTAGGTACATTACATTAATGCCTGCTGATTTCTTTTTCATAATAACCTATTTGCTTTACTCTATTGCGTGTTTAGAAGCAGAGAACACAGCTTAAAATACCCACACCAAAAAATAACAACAATAAAAATCATATTGTATTAACCTAAGTATGTCAATTCTAGGAAATTACTATTATTAAAATGATGTTGATTCTGTTCCTTACTTTCCACTCGGCTGTTTTGTAATGGAATTTTTCAGAAGCATATAAGTGAACAATAACAGTAGTAAGTCTAAAATTATTGATAAAATTCAACAAGACTTTTCAAGAAGCATGGTTGAGGGGTGTCCAGCTAGTTTACCTCTCATTCTATGTTATTTGACATCTTTCCAATACAGCTTTTTTTGAAAATAAAAAATAATAATCACAAAGATATAATGATTCCCATCAAAATACACAGCAATAAGCAAGCTCCACACATAATATGTGTAATATTTTCAATATCCCAAATTTAAACAATATTGCTTTGCATTCCATAATGTGCAGAACTCCCTGCAGTGAGAGACCCGTTGTCCTAAAGCAATACCAATTTCTGACACCTGTGGCATTCTTTTTATGCCATTCATTCTTTCACAGAAATAAACCAGTTTGCTCTGATTCAGTCACAAACATTGTCAGGGCTGCCAGCCTTCACAAAAACATGACAAACAGATCTCACACACGAGTGATCTGGAAAGTTGGCCCGTTGCCTCCTATGCAGTCACCGGGCCCCACAGACAAGTGTTTGCCTCTGCCTTCTCTGCTGTCTCCTGACAAGTATATATATTCACAATGGTAAGAACTCCCTCCCCTCCCCCAAGTCCCTACCTTCTTTGAAGCACATTGCTTGCTCATGGTTACCTTGTTGTCCTTGCTCACCAGGACTTCTCCGGTCCTTTTCTATCAAGCTTCTTTCCAGCTGGCTGGTCCACCATTGCAGTGGTGTTCCTGTCTGGGTACAGGACCTTGCATTTCCCTTTCTTGAACTTCATGAGGCTCTTTCAGTTTCTCCAGACTGCTGAGTTGTCTTTGACATCTGTTACTCCTCTCAGTTATGTAACAGCTGCAACCCAGCTGAGGGTTCCATCATCCAGAAAATTCATGAAGATATACAGGATTGGTGCAAGTTTCAAACCCCATGGTCACCACTAGAGGCTGGCCTCCATCTGGACTTCATCCTGCTGATGAGAACCCTCTGAATCCAACAGGTCAACCAACTTTCCATCCACCTTTCAGTCTGTTTATCTTACCCATATTTCATGTACGCATATCCTCCTTGTACTGGGGACTCCAGAACTGGACAAGGCCTGCCAGATGTACCACCTCAACACTTAGGTTTCCCACAGTATCTAAAATCTCTAACAGTGCTTACTACAAACACTTCAATTTGTTATTTGATCTACCTGGCTACAGGTCTGGAGAACTTTTCCTCTGCATTATAGTAGTGTCTTGGCCACATAGATGGCTGTAACATCGACAAGTTAAATAAACCTTTTTTTGAGGAAAAAAAATACCCTTTGCTGTCATTTAAGTCATTGTTGGACTGGAAGGGTTTTTTGGTGGGGGGAAAGCGTTTTGTTAAAGTTATACATCTATGACTGCCACCCTCTGATGTGTCAATGATGTAAGATAAACCACTTGCTTAGCATTTTCATGGTTTCGGCCATCTATTTCAAGCATTTGTAACATTAAGGATCCTCTTTAATACCAAGTACTAATTTCCCTCTCACTTACTTAACTTACACATAAATATAATTTCATTCATTCAAATGAACAAATTAATGGATTTCTTTGTTGTAAAAGAGGAATTGATTCCTTTTATATAGGTTCAGACCTAATGGCCAATATTTACTCTATTTTTACTGCATATTAGAGGTATAATGTTAAAATTATCTCCTTTCAGACTGTAGCTCATAAATAATCAGTAAGATATTATTAATCGTGTGGCATTTTATGAAAGTTATTTTAAAGCAACATCCTTCCTTCTGAAGACCTACCTTTAAATTCAGAGAGATTTGTGAATTATTGACTGCATAATGGAACCTGAATTTCCCTGTATAGATTCTGTACCAGCAGTATTTAATGCAGCACTATATACAATATGTGCAGACACCTTCTTTATAAAAATTAACAACAAATTGTAATGCATTCACAGATCACTAACCAATTTGTTATAGAAAAAATATTGACAGAACCTAGTAGTATTGGTTTCTACAAAAAAAAAAAAATCAGCGTTTTTAGGCATAACTAAAATTTTATCCTCTGAGTTATCAAAATGATCTTGAATTAACCTTAATAATTTTTCTCACTTTCAGTCACAGAGAATGCAAATTTTCCACTCTGTTGCCAAGCTGTGGTGAATTTCTGGATAACAGCCAGGATCTAAAATCAGTTATATTACAGTAGAAGTATATTTTGCATTGCTGCCTTCTCAATTACTCAATCTCTTCATGAGATTCGCCGTATTAATTTCACTACTAGAACACAGTATGTGGAATATAAAGGAAAAATTATCTAAATACACAAGCCAAATGGCCACAGCCTAAGAACTCCTTACAAACAAAAACCAAAGCTGTTTTTTTTCTGTTAAAAAATTGCCATAGTTCTCAAAACCCTTCCTTTTATGTTTTATACTTCAGTGCTAAATTAACAAACGTTGTTGAAATCAGAACAGCTTCTTCTCTAAACATTTATAAGAAATGTAAGTCACCTGAAATCAGCTGTTTTTGCAAATGCCTTTTCTCTGTGAGAAAACCACAGGGATGGGGAAATGTTTCTGAGAGGGAGAAGATGGGTCAGGGTGTGGGATCTGTGACAGGGAGTTTCATGGGGCTTCAGCCCATATTTCATGGTTCTTATGTCAGACAATCT
Organism: Hypotaenidia okinawae; assembly: GCA_027925045.1. Lineage (NCBI taxonomy): Eukaryota > Metazoa > Chordata > Aves > Gruiformes > Rallidae > Hypotaenidia > Hypotaenidia okinawae. The sequence continues at coordinate 88,315,027 of BSDF01000003.1, forward strand.
TCCATTCCACCAAAGGGAAAAAGGTGATAGTGCTCTTGTCTTCTGTTCCAGCATGTCTTGTGCTTTAGAGGAGGTGGGCATAGGACAATAAGGGTCTACAGGTAAGCTGGGAAGCTGCACATTTATCATCATTTAGCAGCATCTTCCCAGATCCTCGGTACTCCTCTGTAAAGTGGAGCTCGCAAATTGGTCATACAGAAGAATTTTTCTCCGAAGGTTTGCTGAGATAGTCAACTTCTGATTCACCTTTATCATAAGACAAATCTTTTTCCCTGACCTTCTGCATTAGCTTCTTTAAAAATCTCTGCACGGATCTAGAAAATCCTACACACTGGCTTGGAATACTGTGGTTTCTTTTCAGATGCCTCTGAAATATCAATGTTTCTGGTGGGCCAACACAAAGAAAAAAGGCAAAAAATAAAATCCAACCCCAACAAGCTAAAGGGACTTTATTAGCATCGTGCTGTCCCACACTCTATCTCCAGTCCTTTATATTTCCTGAAAATTAAAAAAGACAGAAAACCACCAAACAGTTCCTTTGTTATGAGAAGTTAAGTGTTCCTAGCATCACTAATATATAACCAGGTTCACAAATAAGAAAGCATGAAATACTGTACAGTGTTCTGTCACGTATCACAAGTGTGGGAGGAAATACAGTCAAAAAGCAAATAAGATCTTGAAGGACAGTCTCCATGCGCTGGTACCTGAGTACACAGACAGTGCTGCAATGAGGAGAAAGGAAACAAGTTGCAGACAATAACATTGCCAGTATAATATGACAGACAATACTAAGCAAGCGCTACTGAAATCTAATGAAGCACCTGCTCAGACTGATACCAAACCCCCAAAATCCCCAATGGACTCAATACTCTGGGCATATCTCCGTGCTGGACCCAGTTTAAGCACAGACACACGTGGTGCTAAGAAAGCATCATTTACAGACAAACAGTCCCTGTACTGCTGTTCTCTGTGCAAATGAAATTAAAAACTAGAGAGGAGCAAAACCAAGAAGAACTTTTCAGGCAGCTGATGCCTGCACCACTAAATTTTTATGATGATTTTGTAAGTAGTTTCAGTTAGTATTGTAACTTTTTCTTATTTTACTTTATCTGATAGTGTAAAATTCCTTTTACTTCTTGTTAGCAGTCAGCAGAGCTAATGCCAGGGCTCAGAATTGGGTTTTTTTTTCATACTTTAAATACAAGAAACCCCAGTCATAAGTACCCGCTGGTGTCCATTCAGCTATGCCAGAGTGCTTTATTAAGGATCCAAGAAATCTATACCAAAAAATGAAAAGGTTCACCTCAAGTTCTTGAGCCAGCAAACACTTTTAAATTTTTGTAAAGAAATCATCCCTTATGCAATGCATAAAGTTAGTCAAGCTCAATACTTCCTTGGTAGCAGTATCCTCCCAACCCAGTATGAAGATGCATTGAGCCGTGTTGCATAAGTTCAACATGTTCCCAGTGAATATTATTCTATTCACAGTCATAAGGTATTACAATAATTATCTAGTTTTCTGCTCAAAAGAACATATTTGGGACAAAAAACAAAAATACTGCATCCGCCTTGTACATCTTGCATGCTCTCTTTATATCCATGGCACCCAGCACCTTACTGGGTATGGATTTTTAGCATCTGGAGAACCTATTGCCACCTGCAAGCATCATAAATGTTAGTCTTACAGCAAGGAGACACTCCTTCAAAAAACAAAAAGAAAGAAAATATGCTTTGACTGGTAACAACAGCAAAGCCAAAGCTATGGAAGACAACAGCTGCTAGAGTCAGAAAGGGAAGGCAAATCATCCCAGTGCCTAGACTGGAACAACTCCACATTATCCGTGAAAGCCTGTGCAAATGCTAGTTTGATATTTGAATAGCCAGCCTGTCCAGAATAAAAGAAATAGGCACACACTAAGTAAAGCACTGTCTACTGTGACAGACAAGAAGTGGTGCATTTGGACTGAGATAATGGTTTTGGAGTATAAGATCTTGACAGCAAAATTATACTGCTTGTCTCTATGGCCTGAATAATATCTCACCCAATTTATGCTACTGAGCATCTGTGTGGGTGTGCTAAGCTAAGCATCTAGGGTGAGACTCAGTTCAAGATTAAGATCTCTACATTAAAACATCCACGTGTAGGTCTCTATAGGTGCAGTAGGCATTTGCATCTACCTGGCATAGTACTTAATTCACTTGGCTCTAACCAGGCATCTGAAAGCTAAAACCATGTCTGATGTCCTGCCTGGCCTTCAATTTCTACTTCAGAGGTACAATTCTTCACAGGACCAGTGCCATGTCTGCTCATAAGACTGTGTGTTTGGGCTAACGTATGCTACAGTGAAACCTCAGTGCAGTCAATGAAGCCCAAGCAGACATTCTGCTGAATCTTGGCTAGATCTCCACTGACTAGGAAAGGAGCTTAGGTACATAACACCCCTGTAGATGTTTAATTTCCAGTGTCGTATCTCACCTGGATGTGGTGTCACCAGCAGATTTACAGTGGCAGGGAGCGATAGGGCATTTCTTTGCCCCTCCTTTTTCAACCCTAAACTCCTGTGTCTAGTTGTAGCCCTGGTACCACCTTGGTTGAGCATGTTCTACAAGGCAAAAGGAAAGAAGATGAAATCCTACAGCAGGGACTAAAGATACAAGCTGTGGCTACAGCCTTCACCAGGTCTGTGCTCAACCCCATCCTGAGCTCTGTTCAGAATAATTCCTGTCTTCTTGTGTGCATCTGCCCTAAGGTATTGTAAGGAAAAAATATGATGAAAACACTAAATACCAGTAATTTAAGGCATCTTGACAGAAATTAGAGACAAATAATAGTTTTTAGCTTTGTGGATGACATTAATGTATTTAGGGTTTTTCTCTATGCAGTAGGATTTTAAATAAGTCTTTATGCAAGCTCTTTGCTACCTAGCCATTATTTAATTCCTATGCTAGAAAATCTGACAATTTTCTTAAAAGATGGTTTTATTCCCCATAGACAATAAAAATAGAGGGTTTTTTTAAAAGTGTTTTTCTATATACTATTGTCATTTTCTTACCAAATAATTTTCTCTTATCTGCCATCTCATCTGAACGTATTGGCAATTATCTTGCTATATTACTGATTTCTATAATTTAATTTTCAATTTAATTTTTTGGACCAAAGCCACTCTTTCTATCTGAGAAATTAATTTTTTATGATCAGTATTACTGATCTTTTTAACAGCCTCTATCTGTAAATCATTTTTTTGATCAGCTAAAGCACATACTGAAAAAGAAACTAACATCCAATAATCATCTTTTCTTTCTTTTACATTAACTTATCTCTAAACTTCCTCTGCTTCCTCTGTCAGGAAAGCTCCATTTTCTTCAGAAGTCTAATATTATAACTGTTTTTCTTTTCCTCTTTCCCTCCTTCCCACTCATAACTTGTAATTTGATCTGTGATAGTTTTAGAAAAAAAACCCCAACAGTCTGATTTTAGTAACTTTCTGTCACCCAGGGTTTCATAAAGTACTTATACAGAGCTGAGATCCAAATACTCCCAAACTTGGAAAAAGTCAGATTCACATTCGAATATTGCTGCATTATGCAATGCAGGAATACTTCAAAAATCCACCATAGCATACGGCAGCAAGTCAGTACACTTCATTCTTTCCTAAGGTGAATAAAGGTAGTTTGCTACTAATAGCAGCTAAGGGAGGATGTGTAAGAAGAATTAATGTTCCCAGACATAGAAATACCTATCAGAAACAAAGGCAGCTGTCATAATTACTGTTAAATCTACAGCTGAGACTAAAGTTACTATTTGCTTTGCATATGTTATTTGCTCTGACATCCTGGTGAGAACCAAGTCACCTTCTCAGCACTACACACAGGGATACCCAGCCCTTGCCACACCCCCGCAACGCTTAGAGGACTTCTGCTTGAGAATGCTTTATTCTTTTGATACAGGAGATACCTCCGGCCTTTGCTTGGAGTCATTTTGGTCTGTGTTCTGAATGTTCTTTCCCTGAACCTCACTCCTTGATACTTGTGAGAGTAGTTATCCACTTGGTTGCTGTCTTGTTCTTCTGGGGCATTTTAGTTACCTGTGTTGGCACAGCCCACACAGTGGCAGGGACCAAACTCACAGAGATTGTACTGTTGACCCGTGAGTGCTCAGACTCAGAGGCAGCTCATCATTGGCTCAAAACAAAGCAAAGAAACTTGCTGCAAGAATTAGACCCTGAGGATAACAGCTATAACATGCTGGGTGCAGCCCTCCCTAACACAGCGTAGCTGAGATAATCGCTTAACAGAGTTAAGGACTGAGTTTAAAATTAGAAGGTATTCATTTTGCCTGGAAGTCTTTCTGTAGCACAGAAATGAAAGCATAACTGTACAATTTTTTGTAAGGGTCAAACTAACAGTGTAAAGAAGTAATGAGAGGAAAGCAGATCTCTCAACAGAAATATAGGACATATCAAGGGCCCTCCAGTGCCATTTTCCTGTGACAGGCATTAAGATGGAACTAAAGGATGACAGGACAAAACTCACCCTGAGAGAAGTTTGAGGGCATGAACTGGGCAAGACGCATTTCTGTTGAAAGGAACATGAATTTACAACAGGCTCCACATCAGGTCATACTTGAAGATGTACTACCTGTCTCCTCCCTAAATGAATTTCAAAACATCTGAATACACAGCACAATGCAGTCACATGTCTTTTTAACTGCAGTGTCATTTACAGCCCCCTTGCCAAAAAATAAATCAGATGGGAATCTGTTTTGTGCTATGATCAACTGTTATGCTTTCTTGAAACTATTTGAGACTGACTTTTTAAAGTGCAATTATTACCTATATAAGAAACATTCGGTTGCACTGCACATATACTGCAATTCAGTCATCACATGTACAGAATCAATAATCTGTATATATAAAGCAACCCCACATGAAAAAGCTTTCACTTATATAGCAACCTTGATTTGGCTTAGAAAACCAAAGTAAATTAAACTTTGACGTCTCTTTCAACTGAATTGCAAGTTGAAGAGAGAAAACAATAAGGAAAAAATGAACCTATTTTGCCAGTTTTGCTCAATGCTAATGTTTAGTTTCTCCTTATTTCTTATCCTTCTTTTTCCCTTCAAATTTTAAATTCTTTGCCTCACCAGAGCCAAATTGCTTTGATCCCTTAATTCTCAGAATTATTTTTCTGTGTTTCTTGTTTCTCTGCCAAACATGAATCCATCTTGTTGTGAACAGACTATTAAAAAATGCAGGTTTTGCTAAGCATGGCAATGACATACTATGTGCTTAACTTCAACATCCAAAAGGTTGAAGACTTCCTGATTCACTGTATGTGCCAGTGAACAAGCTTTTCTAATGCTTTGCAAAAGGAATAATCTTGCTGTGTCTGTTATCATTGTTTCCCTTTTGACTATCGTATTCTCTTGAGTACCACTGTCAAACTGACTTCTGTCAAAGCTAATTAATTCCTCTGTGATTGTATCTTTAACAGAAACACTGACTCAAAAACCTCTGTCATGATGATAACAATAAATTGAGAGCTGATCCTCTTAGTGTAAACTGGCAAACCTAAGGAGCTACTCCTTAAACTTGCGTTGTCAGGAACACCATATGTTTCAAACATGCCCTGGCAGGGTTGTACAGTTATGAATAGCTTTCAGCTCTACACTAGTCATTTAACCCTCTCTTTTGCCCCAGTCATTGTTTCCACATCTTTTCTTCTATTGCTTCTGCATTGCTCCCCTTCAACACCTTTCTTCTCAGCCTTTCACTGTTCTACATTTCCTTTCTTTCATAAAATTAAGAATTTTCTTTAAGAAAAACTTCTTTAAAATTTCTTTCTTCAAGAAATTTCTAGTTTCTGCGCTCCTTTCTAATTCCTTTCTGAAATACCAGTTCCAGTCCAGCTATCCCACTGATCTCTAAAATCATGTGATGTAGCGCCTACAACAAACACATCAGATTCTTCTTCTGCAGCTGGTTACCTTCTAGCTTGGCTTCCAATATTTCTGCTCTACTGGGACTCCAGGGATCCAGGTCTTAAAGGGATTCCAGGTCCCTTTACAAAGCCAAATATCAGGAGCCTTTCTTAACATTTTTCCATTTACCTCCTCTTTTATTTTATTTATGAACCAACATTTTAGTCTTTATTTCAATTTTATACTGATGCATATTTGAAATTAGGTACTTTCCTTCCTACATTTTCCCACAACTTCTTCAGCTGTCCTCCAGGAGGTACCATCATTTCTCTGATACCCAAGAATCCTAAAGTGGTCATTTACAAATAGCTATTAAAGATTCACTTTATGATCCATCACCTGATTATGTCCCTGCTTACTGCAGAGGGGTTGGAATAGATGACCTTTAAAGGTCCCTTTCAACCTAACACATTCTATGAATCTGTGATTCTACCTTAATCAGATCTTCAAGGACCATGAACTGTCCCTTTTTAGAGATGCAATAAGTGTACAGTGTATACCAGGAATTTTTACAAAGAAATATTTTTCATTCATATTTTTATGAATTATCATTTTCTATAATGTCATTTCTATAGTGTGGAAATATTTCCCTTTTTTCATTATTTATGTTCCTAAGTGAAGAATTCTAGATAAGAGAAGGATTTTTTTTCCTGTACTTTGTGTATTAAGAAAAAGAAAGAAAAGTATCATGACTGACTGGAAAGGCTTCATTTGCTATTCAAACTGCAAAAGCAGTAACAAAGGCATGCTGTTAGGAAAATCAAGTTACAGTAGCGAAAAAATAAATTAAGTATATCCTAAAAGAAGCAATGCAATGTCTTTGACAGAGCTCAGACTTTTAGGAAACAAAATGTTTGTATTAGGAACAAAATCTCATCAAGACTGTGGTTAATTCCTGCAGAAGCCACCCCTGCAGCACCCCCTCCTCCACCAGAACCTAGCCACACAAAACTACAACGAACAGACATGAATTGAACATAAATTCTAACGTCAAAGAGAGAGAGAATAAAGAGACCATGGAAACATTCATCAGCTTGAGGAAAGAGAAGTTCTGTCCATTTTAAAGTGCAAATGCAAATCTGAGGCAGTCGGTATAAAAATCCAGCAGTGGGGATTTTCATTACAATGGTGCAATATAAATGAGCAGGTGGATAGGATCTCTAAACATAGCAAGGAAATTGCTGTAATTTTTTTTATGTATTAAAGAGGTTGGTTTTATGTATTAAGAATTTTTTTATAGATTAAAGGCATCGCTTCAGACATGATGCTGCAGATGTATTCCTAGGTTAGTCCGGTAAAAACCGATCATAAAAAATGTACATCTCTAGCCTTTCTGTATGCTAAGCTTCGCACAAATGTTGCTCCACCTTTTGTGTACAGGTAATGGAAAATACCTTACTGGGGAAAGGAGAGTGAAAAGTTCTAGTTCAACAGTAGGCATTCTTTAAAATTATTTTTTCAGTATTTATGATATACTCTGAAAAGAAATCAAATGCAGACTGGAGTCTGCCACAGGGCTCTGTCCCTTTTAATTCAAAATAAATGACTGACAAAAAGATTTACCATCAGTAAAGGTACAAATCAAAACCTGAACAGCTTGATTTCTATTTATTTATTTATTTTTACTGACAATTCTAATTACAAAAATGTACTTACAGAAAAAAATCCTTGGCCAGATGCTGGTCTCAGGTAGCCAAGCATAGATCTGGAGTAATCTGATTGCTCTTGATAACATAACTCCAGGTTTACTCTCATATACGTAACAGTTCAATCTGTCCCTGAGCTTTAGTAACTAGTATACCCTTTCTGTTCAGGGTTGTTGGGATGTTTTGGTTTTGGGATTTTTTCCTCCATTACAAATGTAACCTAGTGTATAAAGTCCAAATATGTGGAAGTTATTTTTAAGTTTTAAATGGTGAACTATTTCATTATTGGAATGCATTGAAAAAGGATGCTTATCATAGGAAGAGAACAAAAACATCTCTAAGTCAACAATTGCATTGTTGCACTGTTCTACAAAATGAAGTCTTCAATAAGAACATGAGAAAAGCTAGTAAAAATGGATTTTATTTTTTTAATGTTTGTGGATTATGTTTATCACCTTCTCTTTCAAAGAACATTTTTTCAGATTGATATTTTAAACCAAATCATCAACTCTGAGATGACTGTCCAAATACTGAAAATTCTCTATGCTGGGAAGGTAGGAGCCTGATTGTGAGCTCTGTTCCTTTACAGACTCATCCTGAATGTTTAGCCAGCATCCAGCTTGTTGTGTCAGACACCAGAATACAAATAACAAATAAATATGGCAGAAAGTGTACAGGGAGAGATTATTTAACACTGAGTGATTTCTCCAGAACTCATTATTTTGATAATGAACACAGCCCATCCATGACAGTCACAAGACTGAATTCTTATGCAAATATATTCATCGGTTCTGGAACCACTCTAGCCCTAAAAATCAAATTAACAATATCCATCAAGAGACATAATACATTTGCACACTTCCAAAAAGGGAGGAGGTGCTTTCTCCTTAGTAGCTGAGAAGGTTAAATATAGATTCTGGTTGACAATGTCCTTCTATAAGCAAGAACAATACCATAGCAACAGTTGCTATTGTTTAGCTATAATGTTAAAGTTTGAGTACAAAAAGTGCTGGAGGAATATGAAAAATAATACATGGAATAATTTAAGAAATAGAAATATTATACATCTAACATTGCTCATCATTAAGCTCTAAAAGTGTGTGGACACAGACACTGAAACATTACAGTTATGTTTCTAAAAATATATCAACTGCAAAAGCTATGCATCCTAATAGAAGCATCGTAGTGAGTCACATTAATTATGCAAGGTTATAAAGTAAGTTCAACTCCCTTATAGGTGTCCCTGCAGGCCCTACCTGTAATGAAGAGAAAGTCTGAATGACTCCACTATGGTGAATAGGGATGTGAAAAGCAAACTCACTGTCAGCTTATCCCAGGGGCTCAGAGGATGTATTTCCACATTTTTTTAATAAGACATACTCAGGCAGAACAGCAGCACTTAAACAAATATCCTGACTTGTAGCTAGGAAAGGATTATAATACCTATTTTTAGCCTGATTTGGGGCTTATCCAAATACAACAAGCCACATAATTATAAAACAAATAAGGAGATGTGCTGCCTTCTTTGGAAGCCTTCACAGAGGCATGCATGGGGGAAACAGGTAACTGTACCCCTGCGTCACTGTGCATTCTTGGCATCCATTCCTTTCTTTTACCCATCCCCTTCTAGCTTTATCCCTAGCTGAAGCCAGTCTTAGATACCAAAGCTGCCAAAAGGTTCTAGGAATTATGCAGCTGTGGAGTGGAGGAGACTGGCAAACCAACATCGAACTACTCTAGAGAGAAAGGAAATAAAACTCTCAGACCAGAGAGTCAGTCACATTCAAACTACTTTTGTAGTCAGAGCTAGAGACAGGGTAGGAACCCTATGACAAATCTAGAAGAGGATGTCTTCTTGTAAAGCCATATGCCAGATTAAGGTGCCCAGGAAGCTCATGTTGTCTCATCCCTGCAGACCCTTTAGGAAAAATGAGCTCAACTTCCATGTCCAAGTGTTACAAAATCATCTTTCTGTGTATAATCTAATACCTCATGAGCTGACATGTCCCTTGAGGAAACTACATCAGCCATTCTACAGCTTTGTTCTTGTCCTTGATGTGGCTAAAGATAAAATTTATCTTCCATACCAGTTGCAAGAGAATATATATCACATTTTTATGTGAGACCTGATTTACTTTTCTTTTTAGAGAGCATCTTTTTTTTTCCAAAGCATATTTATTTAAAAAAGTCGACTACCCAAAAACCCAACAAACCCAACATTTTCAGAATAACTAGACCAGTTGTAAATTTGGGTTAAGTTTCACATTGTGTATTTTTAAATGTTCAAATAATTAACCTTTAAAATATCCAAAGTTACTTGTTTCCCTATGTTCCAAATGGAGAGGGGCTGGAGGAAAGCTAAGGAAACAAAAACATATTCACCAAAATTATAGGAGCTGATGCAGTTTTTTCTTTTTTCTGTGAGGATCTGAAGCCATATCTCCTCGAAAACGACCTAGCTACAACATTGTAAGGTATTCTATAGAGGTTTGTTCACAGTCTCTCCTACTAATTCTGTTCCATCTTGCATGGACTACTTAAATATTCATTAAGCCAGTGAGAAGGAAAATGACTCAGTATTAAAGCACTTTCCTGGGAGGTGACAAATCTTGGCTCAAATCCAGAGCAAAAGATGGAATCAAGGTCTCTCTTTGCTTAGAAATATATCCTAACCAAGTTGTATTTAGTCTTTCTTTATTGTCCTAGAGAACATTTTGCCTCTACAAGGTGGAAGAAAGTCAATGAAAGGTGTTGCACACCCAATGCAAGGTAAGGTGGAGATGAGTCACCCTGGAACATGAAAATTTAAACTGCGTGGAGGGGCTGGTGTGACCATGAGATGAAATGGACAAGTTCATCAGCTAGAGGGCATGCAAACACAGTGCCACTACCCTTTCTCTCATCTGCCCCATTTTCAGTTTTACAATTATACCTCCATTGCGCTGTTTTGAGCCTTACGTTAGAGTTCAGCCTTACAACAGAAAACTATGAGTATTGTTCTCATGTCAGGTAGGAAAAAAAGAGGACGGGTTGTTAAACTGCGACTTGAGTCTCCAGGGTCACAAGACATCTTAGATTCAAACTTCATCTCCCAGTGTCTGGATTTCTGGGGAAGTGAGTGGTAGAAGTAGTCTGCAGAAAAGGCCCTCTTTTGCTTCCAGCCCTATCAAGTGGTAAAATTGTTAAAATACTGTGTTTACGTTAATCTCTGGTAAAAGTGCTGTTAAAAACTGACTGTCTGCCACCAGTAACTGTGATGGCAAAAGGAAGACACCAGTCTGGGATTCATATGTTAGTCTGAGGCTGTTAAAGGATAAAAGAGATTACTCGCCATTGCTACTATATCCCTGAAATCTAAAGGAACACTTTAGAAAGAAAAGATACCACTATTACCGCTCATATAGAAAATGAGATCTCTTCTTTTTCCTTCAGAAACTTCCTTCAAGAGAAAGATAAGACCAGAAAGATACCTTGAACAGAAGTGCATTATTTCAGATGTTTATGTTCTGCAATATCAAGTATTTGATTTACTTAAGCTAGGATTCTAAATGTCCCAGATAATCCTGACTTAAAATTAAGATCCCTTAGAAGCTTTAAATAAAAACCCACCAAAAAACACCCAACCAAACCATCAGGGACTTACTGTTTGAAACGATCTATCTATCTGAAGGAACAGTAAGTCACATCAATGCCACTCATCTTGAAACCAAGTTAAGACCAGAGAGTAAGAAACTTTACACTCTTACCCCTCTCCTCAGTGCATAAACTTGAAGGGCAAGAAGTCACCCAATGTAACCAGAAGGCAAACAGTGACTTCTCTGTCCACAGAGAAGAGGAAAGCGAGGTCAGTCATGCAGAATACAGCAAACATGACCAGATCTGCACTGCCCCAAGGGGATTGCCCTGTGCAGTCCTGGTCCATCATAAACAAGTAGCACAGTCTCCCCACTGGCCAGCCATTCCCAGTGACATCCTAACCTCCACCCTTCAGCACCAGCAAATTTTCTGAGCCCTTCAAAACCTCATAGGAGATTCCCTGACTTGAGATTTCTGCTTCAGATTGCGTACCTACTGCTCCAGGGTCTTTACATGAGATAAATAATAGGAAGAACAGCAATTAGACTGGTTTCTGAATTTTTGTATATATAAAAGAAAATCTTTACCTTTCATTAGTGTAGAAAACTTTCCTTTCCTTGCTCATTTTTTTTATGGTTGCCGTTTCTAACCTGGCAATAGTTTTGGGTTTGCTTTTTTTGTTGTTATCTTTGCAAGAAATAAAAGGAAGGATTTTTCTATCTTGCATTTTAGCATCTTTTTTATATGGTCAAGAAATATTTTTATTAATTATTAAAAATAACTGCTGATTCCCATCAGTTGTTAGATCAAAAAGAACAGATGTGATGAAAACTTCCTTCTACCTATTGCAGATGAGCACTAGCACACACCACGGATCCTGACTCTACATTGCCCATGCAAAGAGTTTAAAGTCCCTAGCACGCTGACTTACTGCACTTGCACAGCAGAGCTCTTCTCCTTACATTCAGCATAAAATGTATGCCTTTAATGGCTATGCTTGCCCTCATGGGTTACTTAGATATTTCTGGTTTTCAAGCTTAAAAAAATAAAATTGTCATCAGCTGACAGAGCCTATAGAAAAGAAACACTACAGCACTTTTAGACTTTCTAATACTGACATGAACTCTCAATTGAAACCTTCTGAATTCTGTTAATGAGTTGAAAAAGGATACTTTGCCCTTCCACTACCCTAATATTATGCCACTGAGGTTCCACTGAGGTTAAATCTTGATAAGGGTTCAAAAACCTCTAGCTGCCAGCTGGAATTCTGCTAAATGCAGATCATCAGAGAAAAATTGTACAAAAGTTGCCTTAGAATATGCATGTGTAGTAGTGAGCTCCAATCACAAGTTAAATTCAACGCAACTTTAATTTCACTAAAAAGCACGAAAACATCTAGTTTTAGATATCCTCATCTTCCTCAGGGTAAGGTGATCAGGGGAAAAAAAGGCACTGAATTGTAATTACTGCAACAAGAATTTATTTCAATTAAATAAAATCACAGTATCTTCCTGCCACCATGTAAAGCAAACTTTAACTTTTGGTATTCTGTTCATAACATAATCTGAATGTTAGTGGATTAATCTAGTTGGAGTCTTAGTTTAGAAGATCCCTGACAACTGTGCGTACAATGATGGGTCATGAAGATCCATTACTGATCATATTCAAGGGTAGACTGTTATTTCTGAATTAGATTGAAGACAGCTTAGAAGATATTCACCAGACAGAGAAATCAGAAAAATATATTAATTTTGGCAAACAGCAGTGAATTTATCCACTTATTTTATTCTCTATCTTATGCAGTTAATAGTTCTAAAATTCTGCTATCTACAGGCTTTTGAACAACCACTCCATTGCTTACATAAACAGGCTGTTGAAAGGATTTAAATATTTTCTTCACAATTTATAAATTAAATATAAACCATAACAACATACATTAATCTGTATGTATCTACATAAATATAGAGATCTGGACTTAGTCTTGTCAAAGAGTGTAACTTATAACTAAATGACATGTCAATATGGAGAGGCAAGTAAGATGGGATTCGATTGATTGATCTATCTATTATCTATCTATCTATCTATCTATCTATCTATCTATCTATCTATCTATCTATCATCTGTCTGTCTCTCTACTTATTTATTTATTTATAATAGGGGGTTCGTTAGTAACCAAAGCATGTAACTATGCTTTAAAAAAGCTCTCAAGGTACAGACTTGTCAAATTTGTTTTCTGTTGGGGAGCACAAACAAAGGAAGGAGGTCTTGGCCAGTTACATTAGTCAGTACAACACTACATGCCATTATGCCTACTCTCATGAACTCAAGAAGAAGCAGTAGCCACAACAGCACCTGCTTTAAACTCAAGTGGCCATGAAGATCTCAGGCATAACCACAGCTACAGAAGGTCCAAGCTGAGTATTTGTGGGTGGAGATGGAGTTGGTTTGGGTAGCATCTGAAGGTGTGTAAGAAGCTGGTAAAGATGGGGCTTTGCAACTATTCTTCCTTTACCTCTCAAAGGTCAAAAGTAGGGTCAACAAAACAAAGGAAGCTGCAAGGTCCACATAAAGGGCTTCTGTCTTGCAACATTTCATATTAACCATTTATATAATTTATGCAAACACTTCATCACATTTGGACTCCAATCTTGTTTACTATCACTGTAACTGAGGTACTAAAGCTAAGCTTGCCTGGCAGCTAACGTCAGCAGTAGTCATGGTAGCAGCGCACTTCCACTTAGAAAATGAGCCCAGGTCGCAGTTCAAGATACTAAGCAGAACAGTGTGGAGATATTTCAATTACTAACGCTTAAGATTTGTCTGCTCTATAAGGAAAAAAAAGACATATATTGGGCTTCATTGTCAAGTAATAATAACCAAAAACCAGATATTCAACTGTGTCTAAAGCCTAAACATGTTTCTGAAATGCCAATTCCATAACTGCATTTTTTTAAAATATACCTAGTTACTAATATCTGCATTAGCTGCTAGATAGCTCCCGATACTGCAAAAATAAAGGGTCTCTGAAAAATTAGACTGCTTTTTGCATGGCTTCCATGTCATCAGCATTACAGTCATTAAATTTCCAGTTTTAATCTACAGGTTTGGGACACAAGCTGACATTATACCAGAAAATATAAACGGAACATGCCAAAAACCTGAAGTAATCACTTCTCTCTGATCATCACTAATAAGAACTCAGCTCTCTCCAGTTTCAGGGATTGTCCTTCAAGAAAGATGTAGACCAGCTGAGCTGAATCCTTAGGAGAGCAATGAAGAAGTCAGGAAATCATGACCTATAAAGAAAGGTTGAAGGGTCAGTTAAATTAAAACATATTGGAGAGGCATGCAACATTATTCAAATACATAAAAGGCTGCTAAAAGGAGAAATAACATATTTCCCTGTGCCAGTGGTGAATAGTGCAAAAAAGTAATTATTTTGAATTAGCATGAAGATTTAGATTATATACTAGCAAAGTTTTTTCTGATATTATGTGTAGTGTAGCAATAGAAAAGATCAGCCTGGGAAACCAGTTGAGGCTCTAGCACTGGAGATCCTTCAAAACTGCTTAGACAAAGCTTCTGACAAGAGTGATCAAGACTCAGTCACCCTTGCCATGGAACAGAAGAACCCACTGAGGCTCTCTTGAAGTCCTTGCTGGTCCTGTGTTGTGACGCCCATACAGATTAGGGTGGTTCTCTGCACAGCAAGTTTGGAAGGAACGCAACCTTAGCTGTCATGTTTAAATTCAGTTGTGATTATTATGTGTAATTTATGGATCACTGGCTCTGCTCAAAGACACAGCTTGAAAATAAATGTGCATCTTTTCTGTATTGATCAAATTGTGTGATCATGATCAATAGGAAAGGCACATAATATTTCATTTGCTAATCTGTTTTATATTTTAGAGTTTGTGATTCATATCAGCTCACTTTTGACATCTAAAAGTTAGATGTCTGGTGTAAGGCTTCTTTAAGATGCAAGACATCTCTTCAAGTGAATTTACCTTATTCTTGCGGTCATAATTAAACAGGGTAGTTGCTTACTATGTGCGTGTGTATGTCTCTTGACAACACAGGAAGCCCCATCAACTAGTCAACTGTTTCTGTGGGTTGTCAAGATAAGTCTTGAGGTAACTGAATGGATTTTGAAAGGAACAAATAGGAATCCTAGTGTGGAAATGCAGTCTGCATTTCAATTCATATCGCATTACCAAACACACCAGTGTAAATTCTCAGATCTGTTTCAGGGTTCATGCTGAGAGGGTACTGCCTCTTCCATATATCTAGGTATGTTTACAATGTTTTACAATTTGGCAGGGATTGTTTGAAGTATGTTATGATGTTATGAGCCAGTACATTCAAATCATCTGGACTGCTGAAAGAGAAGGCAGACATGCACACCAATTTCTCCCTAAGATCAATACATGACTGCTTCTTCAGCTCTGTGGCTGCATTCAAAAGCCCGACCCTTCTGCCATGCCACTCCATTCCCCTTCACACTGTATGAGACTTTATGCCTTCCACTAAAGGAAAGCACAGTATCTGATTTCAGCAAAGTTTACAAACTTCTTTTAAATTGTTGTCAATATTTCATAACGAAATTAAGAAAATGTGCATTTGAATACAACTGTTTGTTTAAACAAAAGAAGAATCTCCCTATGGTAGCCCTTATGAATTATCTGGCACATCCTGGGCCTGATACCAGTAAAGGGGTTTCAAACAAGACTCCTTGAATAAGGCAGACATATCCTTATACTTGTTAGATTTTTATTATAGTGCTGTAATATTAATAGCCTTGCTTTATGAGCAAGCTTACTTTGAAAGAGAATATGTAATTTTAAAAAAAATAAATTGGTACAAGATATTTTGTGTGGTGTGGTTATTATATAAATCAAATTTCATTGTGCAAGAATGGGTACACAAACAAATAATTCTTTCCTAAGTGATAACTGATATTATATACAATATGCAATTAACATAATTACTTTCCCAGTGCATGGATAAATAAGATATATTTCTTAATTTTTCATACAGCTTTGGAAAGTTATCATAAATGCTGTTAACGAAAATTTAGTTTTGGCTTAGATGCTCTAATATCTTTCGTGACATGAGCTCTAAATGAATTCCAAAATCAAAACCCAGCACAGCAGGAAGCTGCAGCTGATAGGCAAAGATCTGCTCAATGCCTGATATATTAATTAATAACTTCTTAAATGTGGCCCTTTCATTGAATACAATGTTAAATGAAGGTCCTGAACAATATATAGTTAGTGTGGAAGACAACAGACAACTTCATTTGTGTCAAAAGGGTCAGTGGGAACAATTTGGTTGTTAACTTAGATGGCATTCCAGTAAAGTATTTAAGATATTAAAAATCCAACTGGACAAGAGATTGAACAACCTGGTCTTTTTAACCCTGATTTGAGCTCAGGGGACAGACTAGGTGATCTCCAGAGGTGCCTTGCTATCCCAACCATTCTGTGCTTGTGGCATTCTGGGAACAGGCAAGGGGACCAAGAAAACACAGAAAGTAACTGCAATGCAGTGATATGTGTGTGAACCTTTCCTTTTCCTGGAAAGTTCTCTTTCCTTCACTTTAAGTATATTATTTTGGTTAGACATTCAGTACTACCAAATCCCATGTTTGCAGATAGACTATCTGTCCCACAGGAAACTCAATAACAAAGAAAAAACCCTACAGATTAAAGACAATGCTGTATAATACAATAAGAGGAATTAATATATCTGAGCAAAATGAGGGTAACATTCTCTTACAGTTTTGCTGTCTGAAAATCTGACATTTGTCGTAGTCTAGCCATTCAAGGCCCCTCTGTGAAATAGCTGGGATTAAGGCATCTTTAGAGGACAAGATCTTTACCAATTAAAAAAGGACCTTAAGAGACCAATCACTTGCTGAAAATTGGACACTGAGCTTTTAGATAGATAACAAATGTTATGGAAAAGGAAATTAAGGAGACATTCAGAGAACAATAATCTTAAATGGATGCTAGGAACATGGTGTTAGTTGGAAAGAAGCCAATCAAACACATATCTTATGATATATTTTCTGTGTTCAAATCTCGACAGAGTTTTATCATCTGGCTTTATTTAGATTTGAGCAGTCTTAGTTCAACAAGCATTCTTTAAATTCAGATCAACTCCCTAGTTTGAGAAAAGCTCAGTGACAGTCCCCCAGGACAATATTTCTGCAGTGCTGGATATGCATTTTCACCATATTGTTGTTCTCACGCTGCTGTTCAAAACAACAGCACAGCCTACATGCTGTCAGGCAGAGCAGAGCAGACACAGACAAGCTTGTGCCAGTCACTGCAAAAGCTTCAGAGGGATCAGGTAGAACTTGCTGTGAGAGCATCTCTCCATCATATACCACTCTAGAACACTTCTCAAACCTCAGCATTATCCTTTCTTCCTGGTGTGTTCGCAGTGAAGCTGTATCCTTCCTTGTCAGTTCAGTCTTTTCTTTAAATGCATTCACATAGCCTTGTGAAATGCATCACACTCGCTATCCCTTTGTTCACAGAATCACAAGGTTAGAAAAGACCTTTAAGATCACCAAGTCCAACTGTTCCCATCCTAAGCTAAATCATATCCCTAAGTACCTCATCTACCCTGTTTTTAAACACATCCCGGGATGGTGACTCAACCACCTCCCTGGGCAGCCTGTTCCAGGCCCTGACAACTCTTTCAGTAAATAATTTTTTTCTAATATCTAATCTGACCTTTCCCTGGCCCAGCTTCTTGCCATTGCACCTTGACCTATCTCCTGTTACTCAGCAGAAGAGGCCATTGCCCACCTCTCTACAACCTCCCTTCAGGGAGTTGTAGGTGGTGATAAGGTCTCCCCTCAGCCTCCTCTTCTCCAGGCTAAACATCCCCAGTTCCCTCAGATGTTCCTCATATGATTTGCCCTCCAGCCCCTTCACCAGCCTGGTTGCCCTTCTCTGGACTTGTTCAAGGACCTCAATGTCCTTCTTATGGTGAGGAGCCCAGAACTCAACACAGCACTCGAGGTGCAGCCTCACCAATGCCAAGTACAGGGGCACAATCACTTCCCTAGGCCTACTGGCCACACTATTTTTGATACAAGCCAGGATGTCATTGGCCTTCCTGGCCACCTGGGCACACTGCTGATTCATATTCAGCCTTGCAGTCAACCAACACCCACAGATCCTTCTCTGCCTGACAGCTCTCCAGCCAGTCTCCCCCAAGCCTGTAGCACTGCATGGGGTTGTTGCGTCCCATGTGCATCACTCTGTACTTGGCCTTGTTAAACTTCATCCCATTGGTCTCAGCCCATCGGTCCAGTCTGCTCAGATCCCTCTGAAGAACCTCCCTACCCTCAGGCAGATCAACACTTCCTCCCAGTTTAGTGTGGTCTGCAAACTTACTGAGGGAGCATTCAATCCCTTCATCGAGGTCATTGATAAAGATGTTGAACAAAACTGGACCCAAGACTGAGCCCTGGGGGATGCCACTCATGACCGGCCCCCAGCTGGATTTTGTTCCATTTACCACCACCATTTGGGCCCAGCCATCCAGCCAGTTTTTAGCTGAGGGACCACCTGACCAGGCCAGTGACAGCCAGTTTCCCAATCAGAATGTTGTGAGAAATCTTGTCAAAGGCTTTACTGAAGTCCTGGTAGACCACATCCACAGCCTTCCCCTTGTCCATTAAGAAGGTCACCTTGTCATAGAAGGTGATCAGGTTAGTTTGACAGGATCTACCTTTTGTAAACCCATGTTGGCTAGGCCTGTTTCCCTGGCCATCACGCATGTGCTGCAAGATGACCCTCTCCATGATCTTCCCCAGGACTGAGGTCAGACTGACAGGCCTGTAGTTCCCTGGATCCTCCTTCCGACCCTTCTTATATATGGGTGTAACGTCTGCCAGTCTCCAGTCAAGTGGAACTTCCTCAGTCTGCCAGGATTGCTGATAGATCATGGAAAGGGTTTTGGCAAGCACATCTGAGTGCTCTCTCAGCACCCTCAGGTGAATCCCATCTGGCCCCATTGACTTGTGCGTATATAACTGGTCAAGTAGATCACTAATCATTTCCTCCTGAACCATGGGAGCTTTGTTATTCTTCCCCTCCCTGTCAGCCAGTTCCTGAGGATGAGTACTCAGGGAATATCCAACTTTACTAGTAAAGACTGAGGTAAAGAAGGAATTAAGGACCTCAGCCTCATCTTCATCCCTTGTCACTAATGTTCTCCCTGTGTCCAATAAGGGCTGGAGATTCTCCTTGACCCTCTTTTTACTGTTAATATACCTATAGAAGGACTTTTTATTATCTTTTACAGAACTGTCCAGTCTGAGTTCCAGTTCAGCTTTAGCCCTTCTGACTTTCTCCCTACATGATCTTACTACATTCCTATAGTTGTCCCAAGACACCTGCCCCTTCTTCCAAAGCTCGTATTTTCCCCTCTTTTCCCAACTATCTTCCTGGATCTCTTTACTAAGCCAAGCTGGCTTCCTTCATTGTTCCCTCATCTAGTGTGGTTTTTTTGGATTAATGTGCCTTTTCTCTCTGTACTTGTCATTTCCAATTGGCAGGTCCTTCTGCTATTGCCAGTCTGAAGAATATTACCCCAGAGACAAAAAGAAACTTAGGAGACACAAAGACCTCTGAGGAGACAGCAACACTAGAAGGTCTGAATCACTGTTCAGAAATGAAAGGAACAGGGAGGAATTTACATGCATTTGGATATTATATTTCAGCAAATTAGTACTATGTTATTAAGCAAAAATAAGTAGAAAAATTAAAAATGCATTTCCCATCTCCATAATTATGATGTCTTGTTCACAGTAACAATGTTTCTAGCCCCAAAGGCTGCAATGCCCTATAGTGTGGGAAGGGTACTGATAAGGGATGTAACACCTGTGACCATGGTGCACAGGGGATCTCAAGGAGAGCACGCCAAAAACTCTGAACCGGTTTGGAACACTAAAAATGATGGAGACACCAGAGTTTCCATACCTTTCCCCTAGATAAGGCTTGAGAAATTTTAAGCATACTGGTTAGAGGTAATTATTTCAACCTCCAGTGCCTACCTGTACTTCCTTCCCTTGACTCTTATACTGATTTCAAGGATAATCCTCAAGGATTAAGTTCTGTGCATCAAGGGTACAATCTGGCCGTACTGCACCAGTGACTAGCAATTACAGAAAACAAAACCATCAATGGACAAACAACCTAAATGCAAAAGAAAGTTTTGTCTGGATGATAAAATGCAACATTTGGGTAACTCACCAGAAAGCTCTGTGGGTTATAGTCAAATAAAATGGGAAAAGTCAGCTTCCTTTTTTTTTCCCCAGGAAGGGAAAGCAAAGATGTCAGTTCCTATTAGAAACCAATCTTAAAAGCCATCCTTTAGCTAGCACCTGGAAGTTATGGACTACAGAATGGCAGCTGTGGTGGTTGGGAAGGATTCAGAGCACAACAGGTAGATGGTGATGGAAGCCAGTTTGCTGTCATCCACCACTGTAAGAGACACAACCTTTTTTTGATGGAAGTCATCAAAACTAAACAAAATCTGTCTCAGACCCTAGGCTTTTCTTCCGTGGGATATGCAGGCAGAGAATTTAGTTGCATACCCAGTTGGGCACCTAATACGGTCTAAGTGAATTTCACACGCAATGAGTTTTGATTAGGATTTTAGCAGACCTGTGCAGGAATAGAGAGAAAGGAAAAGGGAAAAGCTAGTGCTGATTTTTCTCCTGGCTCATGTTTGCAGCCCATGCACGTCTTTTCTTAAATATAAAACCTCTAGGGAGCCTGTGAGCTCACAATATGTCCCCAGTGATGGATGCTTTCAGTTGTGGGAGAGACAGTAGCGAAGCAGGGGAAGAGTCATGCCTGAATTGTACTGCAGGTTCACTGTGGCAATGTTCACTGTGGCACGGTGAACATTGTTCCAGGGAGAAAATGATGAGGACATAAAATGAAAAGTCATTCTTTGCAGGATTTTGGAGCATGTGAATCTCCCAACCTCACCTATACTTCATGTTCAAAGTGAAATGAATCATCATGGCAAAAATGGAATTAAACGTCCTGCCACACACAGCAAATCGATGTCCATTACACATGGCGCTCCTTCCCTCTGATAGGGAATGGGTGCAACGGGGCTGACTGTCACACAACGGCCCAGCAAATTCACCACTGTATCACTGCAGCTCAAGTGGGCTCACAAGAAGTTTGGACTACATCTCATTGCTGGATGGAAACAGTTAACTGCTCAGGCCATTGAAAAATCTACCCATTACTTCCAGCTCAGAATTCCTGTTTTCTGCAAAATGGCCTTTGGTGTAAAATATTTAATTTCTTACCAAATGCAAGTAGAAAAACCAAGACAATTGAGAAAGTGTTTTCAAGTGGGAGATGCCATTAAAGGAATGTGCCTTTTTCTGTAAAATAAATGTTTTGTTCAAGACAAAACATTCCAGTTAGTTCTTCTTCTAATCAGACCACTGTTCCAGGTATCTGTAAATATGCCCTGGGCTTTTCTCTTGCAGCACTGACAGACTACACAATACTGACATCTACAATTTCTGAAAGGTCAGCAAGGTTTTTAATTTTTTTAAAAAATACATTTATATTAATTGACACCACTTATATTTTTGCCTGCCAATAAGCAGAGCAAACACTCTAATGAACACCAGTTCTGGATTATATGCTCAAAGTAAAACAAGTGTATCCCACTATATTTTTTTCCTGTATTTTCTTTATCCAAAAATATTCAAATATTGTGCACAAAGTTCACCGTTGCTTAATTGCCCATAATAAAATTTAAGTGTATAT
This sequence comes from Hypotaenidia okinawae, assembly GCA_027925045.1. NCBI lineage: Eukaryota > Metazoa > Chordata > Aves > Gruiformes > Rallidae > Hypotaenidia > Hypotaenidia okinawae. The sequence goes on from BSDF01000003.1 coordinate 88,337,052, forward strand.
TTTGCAATTAGTCCCACATAATACCAATCTAATTAAAGACAGAGTTGATAATATTTTGAAATTTTGAGGAGGGAAAAATTGATGGCATGCTATTTGCATTGTAATTGATTCCATGTAGAAGAAAATGCTGTGAAGGAGTATTTCTAAACAATAAAGGACATATTTAAAATATTACCCACTATAAGTTGTGTGCGTTTACCATTGGCCCCTGTTCTTTGTAAAACTGTCATGTTTTAAGGACAGTTATTTTTTTTCCTCAAGTAACAAACTTGTGTTACATAGCATACTGAATTAAATATTTAATCACCCTTTCCTTTTGTAATGTATAAAGTCTTATTTTAGAATATCATTCACTCTCCACTGGCATAACCTGCCTGTCTCCTTAATATTTTCCTACCAGCTGTTTATTAGCATTGTCAAAATTCCTGGCTATATTTAATTGGTTTAAAGTGCTTAGTGATTTGGAGGACATTGCAATTTTCTGCATCTACCTGGAGGTATTTGAAATAGACTTGACTTTTACCAGTTCTGCAACTCAGTCATTTGAAGGGTACTCACTGTTAGGAATACAAAGTCATAAGTCACTAAGCAAAAAAAATTACTGTCCCTTGGACTATAATTCATTACCAGTGTTCCATATGGGTAGTGATGAAGCTGCAATGTGTAGCCCGAGTGTTCAAAAGACACTTCAGGGTCTTGGGACAGTGGGTGAGGCAATTTGGTACACAGGTTATTTTTCCTTTCCTTCCAGTGGCAGGCAGTGACATTGGAAGAAACAGTTGTACCCAGTGTATTAATACATGGCTCTGTGGCTGGTGTCACTGTCTCAGTTAGGGATTTTTTGATAATGGGATGGATTACACAGCACCGGGTTTGCTGGCATCAGATGGGGTTCACCTTTTTCAAAGGGAGAAGAGGATATATTCTTTGCTCAGGAGCTCGTGGGGCTCATTGTTAGAGCTTTAAACTAAGCTCAAAGGGGGAGTGGCTTGCCTGTGACAAGCTGTGGGGTAACATGCCAAGGTTAGAGGGATTAAGTGCCAGCAAGGACCCTCAGCCTGTTGTTCAGAGGATATTCTGGACACACCACAGCATACCTGAAGTCTAGTGGAGCTGAGCCAGGGGCTTCTGAGGTAATAGCAACCAAGAGGGAAACACCTGTAAAGTACCTTAATGGAATTCCAGCCATTCAAGAAAGTAAATCAGCTTCATTGGGGGTCCAACTGAAATTTGAAATGCCTCTAATCAAATGCATATAGTACAGAGGAACAAAGAAGAGGAGTCAGAGATGTGCACAGGCCTGCAATGGCAACATTGTAGGATGGCTCCTATGGCTGGGCTGTAGGAATGGAAGGACAGGCAGGGGAGATGAGGAGAGGGTGATGTCATCTATATGAATGACCAGATGGAGTGCATGAAGCTCCACATGGGGGTGGATGAGGAGCCAGTTGATGCTCGTGGGTCAAGATTAAAAGGAGGCCAGGGACTGCCCTCTGAGGGGTCTGCTAGGGTGTCCAAACAGGAAAACTGAGCAGATGAAGCCTTCTATAGATAGATAGGAGCAACCTCACATTCACAAGGCCTGGTCCTTTCACAAGGACTTCAACCACCCTTATACCTGTTGGAGGGAAAACAGCAGAACACAAGCAACCAGGAAGTTCCTGGAAGGCATGGATGATAACTTCCTTCTCCAACTGATAGAGGAGCCAACAAGGAGGCGTGACAAGCTGGACCTTGATTCACCAGCAAGAAGGTGCTGGTGAGGAATATGAAGCTCAAGGGAAGCCTTGACTGCAGTGACTATAAAATGGTTGAGTTCAAGATCCTTAGGGTGGCGAGGATGACATGCAGCAAGCTCACTATCCTGGACTTCATGAGAGCAGACTTTGGCCTCTTCAGAGACCTTCTTAGTAGAGTACCATGTGACAAAGCCCTGGGACTGTTTACAAGGGAGTGTAGTGACAGGACAAGGGGTAATAGCTTTAAACTGAAAGAGGGTAGACTTAAATTAGGTATTAAAAAGAAATTCTTTACTGTGAGGGTGATGAAGCACTGGCACAGGTTGCCCGGAGAAGCTGTGGCTGCCCCCTCCCTAGCAGCATTCAAGGCCAGATTAGATGGGGTTTTGAGAACCTGGGCTAGTGGAGGGTGTCCCTGCCTATGGCAGGGGGCTGGAATTAGGTGGTCTTTGAGGTCCCTTCCTACCCAAACCATTCTATGATTCTATGATTTTAGACATTTTGATAAAAGCAAAAGAATTTTGCCTCTCGGTTATTTTTTCAAATAACGTTCTTTGAAAGCAAGTTTAGAAACTTCTTTAGGACTATACACAAAGTAAGATAGTATTTAACACAGTTAAAGATGCTATAACCCATTTTCAAAGTCGAGTCATGATTTTAGAAAAAAAATAAGGAAAGTTACATCTTAACAACTTCTGGTGAGTCTTTTTTGGTTTTTTGTTTGTTTTTAAACTGAAGTTTCTCAACATGCAAGCAAAACCAAATTCTTTTTGCTGAATTGTTCTGGTAGTTTTGAGATTTTATATATGTCAGTAAATGTTCATTAAACACCTTTAAAATGCAGTGCAACACATTTCTGTAGAGGGTTGGAGAGATAATTGCACATTTTAAACACAAACTGCAAACAGAGTAGTAATTACTTGCTTTCACGGGTTTCCAGTCAGTGATAGTAAGAGTATATATTTACTTGATAATGGTACGCTACCTGCTTTTTTCATTGGCTAATGCAAAGCATGGGGAGGTTGCTGGAGCTTTCTTGTCCCCAGTTCATATCCTAAGGTTCTTAATAATAATCTATGGCAACCCTTTCAAAATATGTACATGCTTTTGTGGATTAGGGGAGAAGGTTCAATGCCAAAGGACAAAGGGCTCTCCCTGGCATTTATGCTGAAAAATGAGACTCACACTTTCTTCTAATTATAGAGTTTATCAAAAGCTCTAGTTCCAGTTGTTAAAACCTGGCCTCATTTTCACATTGATGTCCCTCATCTTCTGAATAGAGCTTTCTTCTTTCACAAATGTAAATTCAAAATTAGGGTGTACATTCTTATCTGCACATGGGAAATTAGCATTCAGCACAGTTTTACAGTTTTTTTGAGGCTAGAAAGATCCCTACTGAGTTGTGTGGGCTAAAGTGGCATATTTAGCCAATCAAAGGAAAATATAAAAGGCCGAACACACCAACACACTCTGATTCTTTCTGGCACAAGAGATTAATATTATATGCAACACTTATTAGCAAATGCCCAAAGCATAATTAGAAGAAAAAGTTTTTCCTCTTATATTTTAAAAACTGAGTCAAATTCTGTGTCCTTAAAAGTGTAAGAAGACTGAATTTGTCCAGTGAGTTTTTGAGAACACAAATGTTCCCATGTGAGGAGCATGGGTGAAGGACATGGTTCAATTGTCTAAAATGCTATCTAGTGACATTTTATTTAGGATGCTATTAGGCTGCTAAGAGACACAAAGAAAATTCAACCCATGGCCTTTGGGACATTTGTATGTCTGGAGTTGTAGCAATTGATTTCAGCCTAAGGTGTCCCAGGAGCTTAAACAATAATGTATGTAGAGATGAGTTTTGCAGTCCAGAGACGAGAGACCCTCATGTAACAAAAAAATATCAAATATCCTAGGCCATGTATTTATTGTCATTTTAGCCTAGATCAAAGTCCACAATGTCTACCTGCTGGTTCCTATTCAAGATTGCCTCTGGCACAAACCTACAGGTTCCTCAGAAATCTGTGGACAATTCCCCATTTGTTTCTGTTTCATGTTTGTCCTAAAATGATCCTTCTCAGACATACAAGCTACAGTTGTTAAACTAGATGTTTCCCACCAAAACATTCTTCATCAGTAAATCTAGGAAACAGTCACGTTCCTAAAGCGAGGTGGCCCAGAGTGGAATATGTCCATACAATTAAATGTTGTCACTTTCCAGAAACATGAATGTATCCAAACTACCAAATGACAAGGGTCCTTGATCTGTTATAATGTCCAGGATATTCCAGAAATTACTGTGGAGTCCCTAAGTGGTGGAGCCAGAAGCATGATAAAGAGCTATCTAGGCCCTTTGGCAGCTTATGCAATCCTTTGCCAATGCCTGGGAAATTCTGGCTCAGGTACTGCTCAGTTTGCACAGAGATGGTCATGGTTTCTGAAGGAATTAATGAGATTTACCATCCATGCACAAAGGGACAGTGAGGCTGCATCTGGACTAACATATTAGGCCCTTCTAGTCAGCAGGAAAGATTCATGTGGGCATTTTTTTAATTCTGGCTTCTTTTTTCACCATACACTGGAAGGAAAATATCACCTTCAAATCCTACTCTACAGTGAGCAGAAATGTAGCAGTAGAAGAATTCTTGGAGAGTTTCACTTGGGCTGGGAGAATTTTTACTTAGAAAAGAAAGTCTGAGTGTCACGATGACTTTACTTATTTTGAGGAAGCTGCGTGGGGATTTGACGGCACCACACTTTCCAAAGAAAGAAAACAGAGAAATCCACCCCCTCACCTTGGGAACAAAGGGAGGGGACCGCCTAGGGACTCTGCCCCATAACCAGACAACTTCTGAGGTTCAAAAGGCCTCAAGGAATCATGCTCTGGTGTGCATATGAGGAGGAGTGGCACTGGGAATGGCACAGCCTTTGGCACAGAATGTCACAGTCTGCCAGCTGCCATGAGCCTAAGGACACGCTGCTGGTGCATTTTTGCCAGAAGTTCGTGGGGCAAAAAGGACATAATAAGTATGGCTGCCCCACAGACATGACCCATCTGCCATGGCTGATGCAGAAATGCAGCCAGTAAAGTTAATTTCAGGCCTGAAACAATCCCTCTACCTGCAAGTACCAGGATATCACTGAGGAACTGCATTCCTCCCTTTTCCGTGATGCACGGGCTAACGCAAAAAAAGAAAAATGCCCTAGAAACTGCCTTCCTGTTTCTGCTCACACTCCCCCTGCATCTTGTAGCAAGAGGCAACAAGTTCAGTACAGCAGCTGAACAAACCATGGGTACCAGGTGTTGGTGTGCCAGGGACACTGGTAGCATAGACAGGTTGGGACCAACCTGGATGTCTGGAGACCTGATAAGCTAAGGTTGCTCCAGTCAAAGTGTAACATTTGTGGAATTAACTGAAGCCATAGGCACATATAAAAGTGGTACATAGAGTTGTGGTTATGCAATTACAGCAAAGGTGACAGTTTCCAGCTCCAGTAGCATATTGATTCATGACTGAAGCTAGCATGGCAGTAGGATCAAGGAGAATTAATTTTCTATATAGCAAAAGTCTAGGTTTGTGAAGCAGCTAGGTGTGCAATGAAAACTGATTAGTAGCTTGAAAGGAGTGGCTAAATAACTACCAGAAAAAATAATTGAACTGATACTCCAGAAGTCCAGAATTGCTGGCATGACTGAAAAGCTGCAGAATAGCTCAGAGGAGCAAATTGTGTTTTAAATAAGCAAGCCAGACCAAAAGCATCCGTAAATCACACATCAGTAGCAGCTTAATAGCTAATCTATTAAGTCAGGCAGAGTGGTTAGGAAAAGCACTGCCTTCATCAAGCACGTGTGAAAACTAGACCAGTCCTTACAGAGACAGATGTTAATATTAGATGTGACCAGTTCAGAAAAGCACCAGTGTGCCCTGTCCTGATGATCCTCATCACTCATTGGTTTGTGGTTTGGTAACTTCTAGTACTAGTTGGTGAGGAAACTATGGGAAAGTTTTAGAATCATTGTGTTGCATTCTTAGCTCTTTTCCCCACCTTCCTCAATACCTTTTATTTCAATTCTATCCATCTTTATTTTTCCTTCTACTTCTGCCCTTCTACCTAACATTCCTTGAATCTCTGCTTTATAAAACTGATTTGGCATTAATATAGTGTTTGCAGCAGGGCAGCTCTAATGCCTTTAACACACAGAATCCTCCAAAGAAAATTTATGAACAAGTTTGTGTGTTTGTTTCTGTGTGTCTGGGCTTACAACACAACAGAGATCTAAGAGAACTGTATTGTACAAAAGAATATCAGCATAGATTATTCATAACCAAATACTAAGAAGACCAACGAAAACAGAAGCGATGTCCATTCCCCTGTAAAGGACTCTGAAATTATCCCATGTGTGTCTTTCTGTGCTAGCCTAGGCTGATACATGCCCACCTCTGTAAGCCTGGGATAACCAGTAAGAAGCCAGCTGGCAGTTACCATGCTAACTTAAATGTTCAAGAATTAGGTAGGGCATGTAGGTGCTATTAAAAATGTATGCATCTATCGAGACATGTTATGGAATGTTGGATGGTCTATACCAGGTCTGCAGTAACCCCTGTTGCATTATGGCAGTACTGCATGTCACTGTTGAGAAAGACAAAGAAAGACATTGGAGATTGTTGGGATGTACTCCACCACCCATCTGCAAGAAACCCCAGTTTGTACTGTTTCTTTTGTGATGATCTAATAAGATAACACAGGAACAGTGAACTTTTACCCCCAAATCATTTTTTCATGTGATTACAGACTTGATTTTCAGTGCTACAGGCTTGGGGAAGAGTGGCTAGAAAGCTGCCTAGCCTAGAAGGACCTGGGGGTGTTGGTTGACTGTAGGCTGAATATGAGTCAACAGTGTGCCCAGGTGGCCAAGAAGGCCAACAGCATCTTGTCTTGTATCAGAAATAGCGTGGCCAGCAGGTCCAGGGAAGTGATCGTGCCCCTGTACTTGGCATTGGTGAGGCCACATCTCAAGTGCTGTGTCCAGTTCTGGGCCTCTCACTACAAGAAAGACATTGAGGTCCTCGAGTATGTCCAGAGAAGGGCAACCAGGCTGCTGAAGGGGCTGGAGAGCAAACCTTACAGAAAGCAGCTGAGGGAACTGGGGTTGTTTAGCCTGGAGAAGAGGAGGCTGGGGGGGACATTATCACTGCTGGTGTTGGTCTCTCTGCCCAAGTGACAGGGGATAGGATGAGGGGGAATGGCCTCAAGCTGCACCAGGGCAGGTTCATATTAGGCACAAGGAAAAAGTTCTTAGGCTGTCAGGCACTGGAACAGGCTGCCCAGGGAGGTGGTTGAGTCACTATCCCTGGATGCGTTTAAAAGATGGGTAGATGAGGTGCTCAGGGATATGGTTTTGTAGAGGACAGGTATGGTTTGACTCAATTTTCTCAAAGGTCTTTTCCATCCTAGTGATTCTATGATTCTATACAGAAGCAATGATTACTGCACAATCTGAAGATTTCATGTGGGTCACAAAAAACCCCACAATTCACATAGGAAATGTACCTGAAGCTATCCAGTGGAAAGAGTTAAAGAAAATGTCAGCTTCACATGGAACAGGCTCCTTGGAAGGTGATGTCTCCATGGGACTGAAAAGAGCAGAACAAAGAGCCTTTTGCCTCCAGCTAGTCACCCAATAAGGATAGAGATAAATACAGTTAATCTTCACTGTTTTTGAAAAGTCCTCTGGCCTGTTGAAATGATTTGGCAGCTTCTATCTTGTTCATCATGCCCAAGTTATGAATATTCACACTATGCTCACTGGATCACTCACCCCATTACTTTGCAGATGCATATTCCCTCTGTCTCACTGAGCTAATCTGTAAATAATGGTGGATTGTGCGCTAAAAGTCTCCACTGGCACTAGTTGTATGATTCCTGTATTGTGGCCAGTCATTCCCTTGGTGATTAGCCACTCATCCAGCCATTCACTGAACTGGCACAAGCATTTCTTTTGCTTAAGGAGATTGTCCTGTGGTTCCTTGGGCGAGCCTAACTGACAGATGATGTGCAGAGAGGAAATTGTATCCATGGCTTCTGTCAGTTTTGATCAAATGTCTTTCTCCGTCAGAAATAAAGACCTCTGATAATCAGGGACAAGTCTGCCTTTCCCTTACCTGCTGATCTGAAGGAATGGTAAATATTGAACACTTAGTGTTCATTTCTGGTTGTAGTTTTATTAATGAATTCCAGCATATGGTAGAAGAATCTGATTAGTAACTGTGGTCTTGATTGGAAAATATCAAAACAGGCTTTTCTCCCTATGATATTTTTGTGTTTTGAAGCACTCCTTACTCAGACCTGGTCAAAGCCCTCAGAGAGATTAAAATCTGTGACTGAAACTGACCTATTTCTGAACACCCAGTAGGAGCAGTGTGTGAAAAGTGTGTGGCATAAAGTGCACAAATTCACAACTGCACATTCACCCCAAGCTACAGGAAGGGATCCCATAATTAGCAGGCTCAGTGCTTGGGCTTGTGCATGGAAGAAATGAAACAATTTAAAAAATTGTAGGATCATACAAACAAGGCCAATATTTCTTCTAGAAATTAGAACACAAAGAGGGAGAAAGAGGGTAAACATAAAGCTGGACAGCTACTGGAAATAGCCACATCTCGACAAATAGGGATGCTAAAGGTCACTCTGAGTATGACATTTGGCTAAACTCAAAACAAAGAGCTAGTTGCGTAGCAGTAGTCGTCACAGAACTTTCAGTCTATAAAAAGCTTTTCCAAATTCGCTTCTATTGTTTAAACAGGTCCTTGTGACAGCTTTGATCTTTCTAATACATCAATAGTGCTTTGAAGACAGTTGTTATTTTACAGGCAGCATCAAGGTCCTACCAAGACCTTTTCTATAATTGAGTTTACATATGAACAAATGTGGTAAAGGTGTCAAATTTGAGAGTTTCAGAAGAAGGCTGTTATCCTACTGTGAATATTTTCCTAAAGAAAACTTGGGGGGACAAATAGTTACTAGCACAAGTTTTATTTGGAAGCATGTTAGGCAAGTCAATCCTCTATCAGGAGAGTTAAAATCTGGATACCACCTACTACACAATAAAGGCATGGATCTCCTGCAGGATTAATAGAATATGTCAGTTTCATATAGGTGTTTCAGACACCCTACATCTTCTAGTATGCAACCAGTTTTCTATTTTTATGCACTCACATTTCTTGTTCATGCTCAGGACTTTTCGGATTGATTCACCACTCTCTAAAATTCATTTCAAAGAAAAACTTTTGTTTTAATCCTAGGACTTCCTCTACACTAGTAGGGTTTTTTATTACAATGTAGTAGAAAAGACACATAAAGTAAAAGAAACAAACAAAAAAGTTACCATGATACCAGAAACTGATCTCTCACTGACAATGTTCAAACAATGTTCAGCTTAGCCTGCCTGACTCTGAGCTGAAGAAACAGATAGATCAGTTGGACAAACACAGTGCTGCATGTAGTTTTAAAAGTAAAACTTAGAAAAAGTCAACCAGTAAAGGCAAGTTCCAAAACAGGATAGAGAAACAGAATTCACTTACTTAGTTACTTACTTGTAGTTCTGAAAAAGAAAACCTATGACTCTCAGCTGATCCCTTTTGCAATAAGGTCAAGCTACAGTGTAGACAGGTAATAAAAATGCATCATCTATACAAGATGTGACAACTCAAGGTCCCTGTTCAATGAAGCCCTTAAACATCTATTTAATTAAAGTCCCATTGATTTAAAAATCCTTCATGTTAAGCAGGTGGGCTAGTGCTTTGCAGATTCATTAGATGATAAAGTAGTTTCGGTCAATACAAATGTTTTAGGGGAGCAATTGCATCCATTTAGGCAGATAGGAGAAGAGAAGAAATATGACTAGAATTAATTATATAAAATAAAGCTAGACGCACTGAAATAAGATATAAAATACACAGTTTTTAACTGAGGGTCATTATGCACTGGCACAAGAATATCTTGCTTCTTCCTTTTTAAAGTCATCATGTTAAACAGACAAAGATTACATTCTATTTACTTTTGCTTCATCTGAAATGCTTTTCACAGTCTCATATGTCCTTCTGGTTTTAAAACTATACATTCTATCCCTTGATATCAATACTTCATAAACCTGTACATTAAAACCTATACGTTATATCCCCTAATTCCAAGTTCATGGTTTAGTTCTGAGTTATTTGGAATAAAGCCTCTTTTTAAAATGCCACATTTCATTAAAATTCTATTGAGAAATACTTCATATTTCTCTTTTTTAAAACTGCATTGTTGGATTGAGTATTCAGTTTAGTAACCTGTCATCACTAAGGTTGAGCTATGTAAACCGTTCAGCAAGTGTATGGAACCAACAGAAGGGTGAATGTTTGCAAACACAAGCCATGCAGTTCTGCCTTTAAGTGGTAAAGCAGTGAATTTACAGGTCAGGTACTTTGCCTGCTCCATCAGTCTGGAACAAACTGTAATTCGAAAAAGCATTTTTGGTTTGAGGTTATTTGGTTTTCAGTATGTGTCATGCACCAGTGATGTAGCTACAGCTGCAAGTAATGCTAATACTATGTTTTTCACCTAACGTATCTGCAGCTTGAATTCTCTTAATGTCAGTGGAAACAACCTCTTGGAAAGCTTGTATAGAATTTTATATTTCAAATACCTTTGTGGAAATATATATCCTCATTCTGTCTTGGGTTATGTCTAATGAATTCAGATTTTAACATGAGAAGATTGTTCTCCACTTCAGAAATTTTTCAACTTTTTTTTTTAAAATCCACTACTCCAGCATTATCCCAGAGGTACCTTGTCCTTATTCCCAAAACTCACTTTTGTGTAACAACAGCATAAGTATATGTGTGGAAATGAAGCTGTAGAAGTAGCCACCTCCATAACATGCACCAGAAGACCAACAAAGGATATATAGAGACAATTTTAATCAGAAGATATTTCTTTTAGTATTTGCCTAATATATTTGCATTGCACCTAACCTATGCTGGGTATTATGTTTATTGACAACACAATATGTAAATTTAATATGTACAGATAGATATAAATTCAAATGATGAGAGGATGTGAGGATCTAAGATGCTGCAATTTTCCCATCAGTGGGTTTTTTAAGTGGAGTGGTAAAATATGCTCAACTCTAAAAAAACCCAGATAACGTCTCTAGGATATCAGCATGCCTGAATGCACCACAACAGAAAAAGTGATGAACCAATGGGAAAATGGAAGAACTGTTCAGAGAAGGAAAGTGATAAACAAGCAATTACATCAGGAAAAGTGATTTAAAAAAAAAAAAAAAGAGAGAGAGAGAATGAAAAGGAAATCCAAATGCTAAGGTCTAATTGAAAACTTTTAAACTTAAATACATAACCAAGTCGGGAGACAAAAGTTAAGGTTCATCACAACAATAGTCATCATTATTTCTGAAGATATATCAGAGGGTATTATAATAATAACTATACTGACTTAGACTAGTGTTTTATTGATACTTGTCACACTTTTATTTCAGTATCTCAAGACAAATGGATTTGATAAAGAATGAAGAGCTCATTAATTGCTCTGGGTCTAAGAAGCTTGAAACATTTCTTTATTCAGTGATGTACTTTCAAAAGTCTGATTAGCAGAGGACATATTCTGCATTGCCCTCTCCCAAGAGTTCCTAAGTTTGGGAACTGAGCAGCTTAGGAGGTGCCATGCCTGAGACTCATACCTCAGGGTTGTTTTCATCTAAGAATGAATTCACATTATTTAACTCTTGATGCTTTCCTAAGCAGAGGAAAAAGAAAACTTTTGTCTTTTCCATCTAAAGCTCAAATATTAATATTAAAAAGAACACTTCTTACTATTGTGTCAGTGGAGGAAGAGGGAGAGTATGTTCCATCATTGTTAATATTGAAGATTTCTGATATATTTAATTAAACAAAAAATTTTATTCATGCAGATCAGGTCAGCAGCAGTGACTGGGACAGAAAATCAATAGTAGAAAAGAGCAATACTTTGGCAAAGGGAAGAAAGAGATCACTAAATATTTTTGCTGTCACTCACCTTTCTTGTCACTTTCCTAAATACTGGATAAAACCTGAGAGTGAAATTATAGGTGTCAGCTCTTATTTAAAAAACTTACTTTAAAAAGTTTTGATATATTTATTGCCTAGGAAATAATAGAAAACAAAAGTAAGAGAAAAGCATCTCTTCCCTTTCTTTATTTCCCCCCTGCCCCCCATGGAATTAATGAAGAATATTACATAAAATGCTGAACAGCTCTAGCTACTTCTAGCTACTTCACTGAAATAGAGTGTGTCCAGGCACCCGTGATGGGCAAGTGCAGTTAGAATAACTGATAACTGTAAATGCAAATCTTGAATTTGTAAGCATTTTTCTTTCCCCCTTTCAGATCACAGTGTAAATAAAATAGGTAGCAAATTCCTCACTTGTTTGTTTGTTTTTTTAAATATGTGCATATCTTCATTGCATTAGTCTGAATAATTTTCCTCCAAATAAACATTTAAAGCTGTCCCATGCACAGGGCCTGCCATAAACAGACACAAAATATGTGTCTGTTTAACTTCAACTTTTGAGGAAGAAAATGAGGGCTAACATCTCCAGAGATTCCGATTCAGAACAAAATCTCTGACTACTTCTCATAAAGTGTTATTTAAGGTGTCGTTTATCACTACTTGTTTCTGATACAGATTTGAATACTATCCTTAATTTTATCTTATTAAATTATATTTTCCTTAGATCATAGAAGCAGAGTCACATCAAATTGCTACTGCTTCATCCATCCTTTAAAAGGTATTTTATTTTATAACTTCAATATTTTTCAATAGATTTGATCCCATTTGGCTTATTCAGGATTAATACAATTGTAACACTTTTTCAAGATACTCACTAATTCTGATTCTTGAACATGTGGCAATAAATTGAATAAAAGCAAACCAGATCTGTTTGCTAGACTGCTCAGACATTAGCATTCAAACAGAAGTGGAATCCAATAAATGTAAATTTAAAAGACTGCTGACACCTTGAAGCCATAATGACCTTTTAAGAGCAAAGTTAGTTTTAATGCCTGAGACTACCTTTATTCTGAGGTCCTCTATGAGCTTTGAGGATTTTTACAGTAACAATTCCATGTTTTAAAATTCTATCTTTGTTCCAACATGAAAGATCTATAGAAGCTACAAATGAAAAACTGATTGTTATCCATCTATGCAAGGAACCAGAGGAGATTGACTAGAATTATTGCAATTCCATTCCAAGCATACCTTGAAACATCAAGTAAAAAAGCTTTCATTTAATTATTTAAAAACTTATTTTTACTTTCTTACTGCAAATATCCTAATATAATTATGTGACTATGTGGCATAGATTTATTCAAATTCTTAGTTCTTCTACAGTCAAATTATTGAAAATTATAAACAACTTAATTATAGAAGACTGATCAATTTGTGATTTATGTCAAGGTCCATTTGAAGTTGAAATTTGAATTGCATTCTTACCCTGAATGCTGTTTTTTCATTGATCAGAAGAGATTAAGGACCGAAGCTGTTTGGCTAACTAAGGATCTGTTCCCCATAATTAAGAAATATAACTGATTTCTTCTGGTTTATTTTTATTGCAAGATTTTAATGCTATGTCCTTGTTTCAGGATCAATACAATTGTAACATTTACCTGATCTCACTCATATATTTGGAAGTTTCTGCCTTTCCAAGTAAGTTTGACAGCTTTCAAAACCAATTACTTAAACTGAATAAGGAAGAGTAACAGCTTCAAAAAAGTGCATTGTTATCAATACCAAATGGAATAATTCAAAAAGCTCTTAATTCTTTGCTGGTTGTCATGATGACTTGTCCAGGCTTTAAATTACATTTTTACATTTACAGACAAGTATTAAATGTTAAACTCCACATTGTCTCGATTCTTATACTCAACAGTGACAACCTACTCAGCTCAAACTAGCTGTGATATTCTCCATGCCTACAGGTTAATGTGATATAGGCCCAATGCGTGCTTCACGCACAAAGTTCTCTACTTGAAAATTATGTCAGCTGGAACTAGACCTGAACCAGAGGATTAGTCAGTGCAGATGAACAGGCAGCCTGGGTCTGAGCCCGGGATCCCTTTGCCACAAACACAAAATAAAAAATTGTGTCCTTTATAATGACCACCTTGTTATTATGAGCAGTTCATCTGTGGCAGAGATTAATTATGCCATGGACAGCGTGACACATGGCCTGGATCTCTACATGCTCCAGCTCAATGCTGAACACAAGGTATCTTTCTTCCACTGCCAGCTGGCAATTAGCAGTGTTGCCATGTTTGCCTAGAACAGAGCCCATGACAATAAATATCAAAGACCAATGCTGGCTCTCTGCAATAACATGGGATGGGATTTGTCTCCAATGCTGTCCCCATATCTGCTAGAGAAAACTATTGAGAGGCCCATAAGCATCTTTGAAGAGAGACAGCTCCCGTCCTGCAAGGTTGGCACTCAGCTGGGTCCAGAGCACCAAATACATCCATGCTGCTCTGGGCAAAGCCAGAGGCTCAGTCTGTGCCACATACCCATAGTACTCCAGCCTCCAGTGGGGTCTATTGGCTTGAACAAGATGCCAGGCTTGCTTGTGCTTGCCTGAAGCATGATATGGAGATGCCTGAGTGATTTTTCAGAGGCAATTTACAGGGCAGTGCAGTAACACAGCCCACGAGGCAGCTCTGCGGTGCAGCCCACTACTTACATCTTCCCGTTACCCAGGGAATCCTAGCTCCCACAGAAGTGCAGAGCTGACTACTGCAGGAACAACACATTTTTAATAAGTGTTCTGTGGTTGAACTATCTAACTTCTGCTTGTTATTTATATCCTAGAGTTGTGTAGGCTGTGAGTGACTTCTGGAGGGAGATCACCCAGTTCAACTCCCATCTCAAAGCAAGCCTAACCTCCAAACCGAACCCTGGGCAAGTTGATCTAACTATGTAGCTGGGTATACTTTCGAGGCACTCAATACACTTCCATTTCAGTTATCTTCCATTAAATATGTAGAAATAGATTATTTATCATTTCAGGATCCAGTTGTCTTTGCAATTCAAAGCCATCCTACTCTATATAAATCTTAACAGAAACTTCTTACCCTAAACTCACTGACTCATTGCTGTACTGCTGGTGAGCTTGATTGGAAACCTTCATGTGAAATTTATTTACAGAACAATATGCACTCTGTAAGAGCAATACCTCAAACCATTGCAGAGCCACACAGATTGCTGTGGTGTCCTTATACAGGCAGACACTGGCTTACACAGATTCACGCACAGTGCTGTAAGCAAGAGTTAAAGTGGTAATATGAATGTATTTTAGAGGAGAATGAGGTAAGAAATCTGGTATTACTTGAAAACAACACAGAAAGAGGTTAATCTGCAGAGAAAAACAACACCACAACACAGAACAAAACATTAGCTTGACAAAAGATTAAGTTTCAATTAACAGTGATTTAGCATTTGGGTTTTTTCAAAAGCATTGCTTCCTACTATTATCAGGAGAGTTAAGAATGGAAGAACTTCTAAAATGGACATGGTCCTGAATTTCTGGATGACAAAAGCACATATACAACCAAAATGTCTAATGGATTCAGTTTTGAATGAAACCATATTCTTTTACTTTTTTATGCTAGCTTCAACATGTTTTAGAAATCTCAGTGAGTCTTAGAAGAACCATTCTAGCACATACTTAGGAGATCAAACACTATTCAGACGAGCTTAAAAAGTTATGGCATTCTGTACAATCTATTGATCTATCAATGTATTGATCTAGCAATCAATACAAAGAATACACTGCTTGACAACCAGAGAAAAATGCTCTCCCTCCAGAAATTAAGTGTCTATGAGCTAACAGATAATGGCACTACTTCCAGTCGGATTTATTTGTAATAGAGTTGTCATTTCAGTTCACTTGCTCTCTTCCTCCATTAAAACAGATGCCACTGGTTCTTAAAATCACATGGTGTCAGCTGACATCAAGAGCACTGAAAACTCTGCAGTGATCTACTTAGGTTTAGCCTGTCAGTTGAATAAGGAGTGATTTAATTTCAAGGCCAGTGATCCAAAGAAATGAAGAATCATTTTCTCAGATGTCCTGTGTCTCTAAAGCATTATTCCCTTCTCACAACAGAGTCACTTCCATGGGCTGAAAGTATTGCTGGGTCTCACTTTGCTTTATGTAGCTGCATCCTGAACATTTTTCAGGGAATGGGAGGGAATATCACCTGCCATGGTCTGCTCCCAGCTATGCTCAAAGAACAGGTTGATCAACCATGCCATAGTACCCACAGTACCATTCCTCCTGCCATGGCCGGAGGCTGCCAGTGGGCTCACCTGCAGTTTTACATGCCTCAGCAGGAGAGTGGCTGCATGAGGCAGCCATGTAAGTTATCTGCAAGCACTTCAGCATTTCTCTTAGGACCAACTTTTCAGAACAATGTAGGCATACCCAGTGAGTCGTTCAAAAATTTTCCATGTTAATCTCCCGCCTTCATAAGGTGCTTGTAAGATAGGGGGAGTTAACCCTCTTTCTCATTCCTGTTCTGTGTAGTCCACGCACAGAAGAGCAGCTTATTCTAACTACCATCTGGTGTAGTTGCTTGCTTAGCTTAAGTAACAGAGCTTCATGTGTGGGCTTGAAGGTTCCCAGGTTCAGGCACTGAAATGCTTTTAGCAGAGAATTTTTTTAGTGCTGTTTTAGTTTGTGTTTGCCCGAAGACAAAGTTTAGACATTACTTTCAATAGACTGTGAATCAGACCTGTGACTAAAATACGTGAATTTTTAGTGACAAACATTAAGTTCTCTTTCTTGAGCACCCCAGCAGAAGACATCTTAACTAAAGCACCACCCTACTATCCTACCTGGACGAGCTATAAATGGGTGGTGCAACCTCCCTGCTGTACGTTGCAACCTTCGCTTAACACAAAGAGGAGATAATCAGTGCAGCTGCAAAGTGGATGCTATAATATTTCATATCACGAGACTATAATTGATTCAAGGCAATTGGAAGAAACAAAAATCTCACTTAGCACTCCATTTTTCCCAACCAGAAAATCAACAGCTGATTTTGCCAGTAAATTCATCAAGTATATGCATACTACAGCAGTGTTCAAATAGAGTCTGTTAAAGACAGCATTGCTACAACATGCAGGAGGAAATGCCATAAGAAGTGTAGAAATAAGGAAAATATGGTCATTCTTTATATCAATTTAGGTAAAAGCTGTCAGGTGCAGTTTAATCAGTAAACAAATGTTCCAACTTGACCCCTGTTCAGTAGTTCATCAATATTAAAGATGAGAGGCTTTTAATCCTTTAGTTAATTTCTGTATAAGATCTGAAACATGACAGACTTGATACTTATCTGCTTTAAGAAGTGTTGCATACATGTCATGGTGAACGAATTCAAAACTCTGATCAAGAAATTTCTTTTTCTGATGTTGGTCTAGTGACTTCCTCCATTATATTTTCCCAATGGGGACAAACTCCAAATACATCTATTTCTTCACCCTTTAGGATAGAAATTCACACATACGCACACAGGCCCACATAGGGATCACACGCAGGCAGAGAGACACAAGATACATCTACTTCCTTTCATGTTCTCTGTCATGGGTGCTTCACTCAGATATAATTCTTGAGGCTTAATCATATTTGTTTCTTCATGTTTCTTAGCAGTATCTTTCTAACAGTGATGCTACCTTAGGATTAGGTTACTACAACCAGTGGACTTCTACTTCTTACATGTATGTGTATCTCCAGTCACTAGTTCAGAAGTTCTACTGGAAGAGCTTAGCTTTCCTAATACCCGTAGGTAGGTTATTGGAAAAAAACATCAAACTTAAAAGACCTGCTAAAGAAACTTTACACCTTAAATCAGCATCTAAAATTGATTTCCAGAAACACTGATAAACCAAACCTGAGAATAAAGGTTTTATTTTGTTCTGTTGACTTTGATTACTTTGTTTTGTGTAACTTAAAATTGAATATAAAAGGAAAAAAAAAATTTTTTTTCCATTTGTATTTATCAAACAAGGACACATCAACAATTTGCAAGCAAACAAAAGTAAGAGAATGTCACTGAGCAGCTAATCTGAACACAACTCTTCCCCTGAAAAGTTTATAGATTTGGCTGATAGAAATTTTTAACAGAAAGACTTCATCAGAAAATTGTCTCAGTGGGTGTACTGCATCTTTTCATAAGTATCCCTGACTTTGATGCTTCCAAATAAAACATCAGCAACTTACTACTCAATAATGAAGTTTAAAAGGAAAAGAATAGTTCCTATAAATTCTGGGATGATAGACATCACAGGCTATTAACATTCATGTGTATATATTGTAACTTTATTTTAAAGAATATTAAAAACTTTAATGAAATAATTACTCATATATGACATTTCAGTGAGGGCTGTCTTACATTATTTAGGGAACTAGAGTGTGCAACACACAGTTACTCTAATGGAAGTCACAGGCTCTACATTCAGCACTCACACTACCACATGGTAGCCTGTTTAACTAGGCCTGAAGGGGGTTTTTTAATTGCAAGAGTGTATAGAGACCCTGACCCTGAATACAGTTCCAGTGTGCTGGGTTACAGTATTACACTCACAAAGACATAGCATAGAACAATAATCTGTGCCATAAAAAACTTGAAACTTGAACAAAAGAGTGGTGCTGGGAGGAGGCTGTGCTATACATGCTGGTGTGGGCAAAGAACTGATGAACAGAGACATTAAGGCAATTGTTCAGCAAAACCCTTAAGTACATGTATGAGTAATCCCATGTTCAGGATGGCATTACTGCCACAAGGAAGGTCTACAGCCCTTTGCATTAATTCAGGGCCCTGGTGACCTGTCCAAGGTCACACAGTAAATCTGAGATAATGCTGGGATTTGGACTCAAGCCTCCTGCTTTCTAATAATATTCCTTAAAAAGAAATCCCGTCTCCTCTTTTCGGTTTGGGTTTCTCACCATTTTGTTGTGTTTGGGTATTTTTTTAATAGTTTTTAGATATGTACTCAGAATCTCAAACAAAATTTCAGTCTCTATTCCAGCATACCTAAAATCTCACTGACATTAATTATATGACACAGGAGACAAAAGTAGCAGGAAAGTAACAAACATTGATGTAATAAAATTTTGCCGAAATGTAGGTATGCACACAATGTTTCACAAAACTGCCATGACTCACTTTCTGTGAGCATCACCATGTAAGTGAGCCTTCACTAGAAAGTAAAATTTGCCAGACAATTTGGGAAGTTTCTTTCAGAAGAGAATGTCAGAGCAACATATCTTACAAATACATCCCTCATCAGAGAATCAGCAGGAGCTACAGACCTGTTACACAGAAAACACAATATCTTAATGACTCAAAAACAGACCTTGTTATTTTGAAATGGACTTTGTTGTTAAGAGGTGACTATATAAGTTTTATGTTGAATAGAAAAAAATAGACTTTAAACTGGACCTAATTAATTTAAGTTATATTAACTAAATCAGTTGTTTTCTGATGAAGATTACAATGCCTTCATCTTGGTTGTATCAGATCAATTTCCACTAATAAGCACCCCACACATTTAGAAGAAGCTATTTTGTACTCAAGCATCTCTGAACATTTTTTAATCCAGAAAAACAAAAATTAACAATTTTCACAAATAATGGGGTCACAAATACTATTCCAAAAGCATTTATTTAAAACAGCTACAGGACAAGTAACAATTTTGTTGAAGTCACCTAGGGGGCTTCTTTCTTCTCTGCTCACCTCTCCTCTTCTTCTTTCAGACCAAGAAGCTGTTCATGAAGCTAAGTTACTCCTTGCCCTTTGTCACAATTGTTGAAGCACAGTTTAGATTAAATCAACTGATAAAACAGATGACAGCTACAGATCTGGTTACAAGTGGGACTTCCTCAGCTTCACTTCCAGGGTGACAATGAAAAAGAAAAAACAGACAACTGGAGAAATGAGAGCCAGTTACACAGACTGTGCTACCAAAGGAAAACAAGAACTGTGCACAGAGCACATTTCTGTAAGTTGCCATAGCTTTACTCAGTATACTTTTATGTCTCCAATGGAAGTAACATAAGCAGAAAAATCCTCTTTTAGGGTCTGAAGCCTGTCTTCTTACTTAACAGCAGTGAACGAGGAGACATTTAGAGAGACTTATATGCACAGTGCACTCAGCAGCCTGCAGAAGGACCCTTCACCAACCACCATCACACATAGAGGTAAACGGTCTCATTCCAACTAATTCGAAGAGCATAGTTTCCCATTAGGTTTGCCCAAAAGTGTCTAAAAATAATCTGATTAATCCATCTGGGAGTCTGCCACTGAGCTTTGTTTATGTATGCATATGTTAGAGAATTATTATTGACCCTTATGCATATTGGTTGGCTCCATCCATTAGCAATGTTGTCAAACTTTTCCCATTGTAACACCTTTTTTTACTACTTTTTTTTAACCTTGCCAAGCTAAATAGGCAGAAATTTTCCAGGCCAAATATCTCCCTGTGATGATACTTTAATGGAAAATTTCCAGGAGGATAGTTCAGATAGCAATACATCCAGAAGAAAATATATTTTTGTCTATATATTAAAAGCATTTACCCTTTCTTACAGAATTTCTACTAGCCCCTTACTCTGCAAAAGGACCGTGATTATCGGCAGGGCTGAGAGTTTTCATTAAGAATATACCTTTTGCCACCTTATTGAAAATCGCCCCATATGGTTTCAGCCAAAGCCTTTGCAAAGTCAAGGTTTATACAGGTAAATCCAGCACGAACTTGCCAACACTTCTAAGTTTTACAAGGCAAGGTTTCTGAAGACCTATCTTAAGATAACAACTTTTACTGCTTCCTGTGAGTCCAATTTTCTGCAGGATAACTACCCTAAATTTTTTATTTAGTTGGAAGGACATGGCTTGCTATTGATCACCAGCTTAGTCAGTTCATACAATCTGAACATAGTCTGCAATACTAACAGAATTTTGTGAAGCTTTATGAAATTAATAATACATTTATTTAGAAAATAAGGATATTTCAGAGGCAACGGTCAATGCCTGTAGTTTTTCTTCTTAAAATCCTGTTTTTGCTCTTTTACATGAAAGTACTTTTGTTTACAGTAGATTTGTAACATATCATAAATAACCATATTTAAATCCTACCATCATCTAAGCAACGATTTCTCCTAAAAAGGCATGGGCTGTGGGATTTGAGTGCAAATCCAATTTAGTTCAGTCTCCAGTGGCCTCTGCTCATAAAATTAAACATAATTTCTTGCAATTGGCAACTTCTGCTGAAATGAAACTTGCATGTTCCCCAGAACAGTATACAGCTGCTGTCAAACTCTGCTTTCTGCAGGGGTGGAGGATGGAAACAAGAGTCAAATACAGTTTTCCAATTCTTTTTCCAGGATCTAGGCATACATATAGTATCACAGAATATGTTAGGTTGGAAGGGACCTTTAGAGGTCATCTAGTCCAAACCCCCTGCAGTAAGCAGGGACACCTTCATTAGATCAGGTTGCTCAGAGCCCCATCAAGCCTGACCTTGAATGTCACCAGGGATGGGGCCTCCCCTACCTCGCTAGACAACCTGTTCCAGTGATCTACCACCCTTGTATTGAAGAATTTTTCCTAATATCCTCCCTAAATCTCCCATTTTTAAGTTTAAAGCCATTACCTCATCTTATTGCTACATGCCCTCGTGAACAGTTCTTCTTCAGCTTGCTTATAGGCACATTTCAGGTACTGGAAGGCTACTGTAAGGTCATGCCCCCCAGATCCTTCTCTTCAGGCTGAGCAAGCCCAACTGTCTCAGCCTGTCTTCACAGGAAAGGTGCTCTAGCCCTTTGATCATTTTTGTGGCCCTCCTCTGAACATACTCCAACAGGTCAATGTCATTCTTGTGTTGAGGGCTCCAAAGCTGGACACAGTACTCCAAGTGAGGTCTCACCAGAGCAGAGTAGAGGGGCAGAATCATCTCTCTTGATCTGCTGGCCACACTTCTTTAGATGCAGCCCAGGATGCAGTTGGCCTTCTGGGCTGCAGATGTACATTGGTGGATCATGTCCAGATTTTCATATATATTATCTTTATTAAAACTTACTGTGCAACACAGGGAATAGGAAAAGCCCCACCAGCTTCAATGCAGTCTGACACCACAGAATTTAGTGTTTACTTGAGAGTCCTGGAAGCTTTAAAATAGACATTCGATCATTGTGTTACTGAATAAATTAGGATGGCCAAATACATCTGAAAATGTATTTGATGAACACTTGGGAACCTCTGTCCTATGTTAAGAAACAAGAATAGGAAAAGAGATTATTTATATCTTTTTCTCACAAAGCAAAATAATTTACCAAACTTCCTTACTTCAAAGATGACGGTAACCTAACTCAGCTATAGGTAATACTTTAACAGTTGCAGAAAATTGACATACATACTGGGCTGGTGACCATGCTTTGGTGCTGAAGTCAGTTGGCACAGCATAGCTGATCCTCTGCAATAAAACCTTCACTCAATCCAACACATAGTGGTTTCATCTATGTAAACAATCAGAAGCACTGCAGTATTCCCCAAGAAATGCCTGGGTGTTCTCTGTGGAGATATTAGTAGGCAAAAGCCATGCCAAGGAGCATACTAACAACTCATTTGTGTGGAAATGGATAGAATAGCACTTAAACATCTACCATGTCATCTCAGTATAAACAGAAGCAAAGGTCCCCAATCATATTTTGATTTGCTGAATGCTCCATGTTGTTTATATTGTGATCTCTTTTCTAATCCATAAACCAACCTGTCTCCATCAGGCACTCCCCAAAGAGACATGTACTTTAAATAAGGGTGGCTTGGGTTATCAAGCCTAGGTCTTGAATGCTTCAGGACATGGTACATGGTCCACGACTGCTTTTGGAGGCACAGCCTTGGTGTCGGGAAGACTTCCCAAAAATATTACTCCCAAAGGAGTTCTCAAGAATAATTTCCAGATGAATAAACCAGCAAGCAAATTCTCCACTGTCTGCTACAGTCCCTTCCCACTAAGCATAATAAAACTATTTATAACAGCGCACATAAGTTAGGATTTGTTAGTTTAGGTGTAGCATTCTCTAAAATGACCTCTCCATGCACAGATGTGAGTCCACACAGTATTTGCACAGCAAAAGTCTCTGCTAGGTTGTGGTCTTTATGCCATTCTCCATTTCATAGTGTACATTTTCCCTGAATCTGGCAGCATCAGTAAGTCCTGCTTCCTTGAGGGAACTGGTGGGGGCACAGGGACAAAAATTCTCTTAAGTCATCGAGATTTACAGTATTTTTCGACCTATGTGGAAGGCAATTTCAGCAACTGCTGATTGATTTTTCAGGCAATTGCAGCAAGTAGCTTTGACCACTGAAATCAGGAGGGCAAAGGCAGTGGAGTAAGAACAACCATTGCAGAGAAAGTGGAAAAAAATCTTTGTATGAAAGCGATAACAGAGTCCCCTGCTGGGTAAGCTGCTTTATTACCTTATCTAAGCTCAACTGCAACATAACCGAAAACAGACTTGTTCTCCACAGGCAAGGTTTTAGCTCCAGCCCACCTCTTGCATGGTTTGCCCTGTATCTGTGAGACCACTTGATTCTTCAGTATTATCCATACCGATCCGTTCACCATAGATCCTGGTTTTCAATATGTCTGGAGCCCTGCTCTCCATGAAAAAGGTCTAAGAGGTATTTTTGTCGTTTATTAATGAATGGGTTAAGAACATTGTTTGTACACATGTTTATACACATGAAAACTCTTACACATGTAAGCAAATTTCCACTCTTGCATCTTATTCAAGGTACACAAAGAAGAATGTGAGTTAATTTTCATATGCCAACATACATTGCACTATGAAACACAAGGATACCATCTCTTTCATTAATTTTGTACTGCCTACTTGAAAAAAAACCCAAAACTAACAACAACATAGTAACGGTCTAGTTAATTACAGTTTTGTCTGCCTTGAACTTTTGTCCAACCATGCACACAGCTGTTGGTGAGCAATTTTGTCTTTGTTACTACCACAAATATCAGCTTAAAAGGCTTTAGTCTGTTTTTCTATTACTATTTTTCAGGAAGGTATTAATAGAGTGAAAACAAATCTTACTGCCACTGAAATCAATGGGCAGAATTTGAACAAGTTGTTCCTCACGATTTTATTCCTACGTGTTTTGGACTTGTCATGGTGTCCAATCTCTTTATTCACCTGTTGCTTTAGATATTTGGCAGTCTCCTTGCATGAACTGAACTGTTACTTTTTTTCTGTTTTTCCTTATTTTACTTTCACTAGAATTAAAGCCTACCACAGTCTTGCATTGTGTCCTCCCTAAAGCCTTTAGATAGCTAGATTTGAATCACCTTCTGTTTCTTTCCAGCTGGGCTTGCCTGCTGCTTCTTGGGCTGGCAGAATATTCTAGAATTTCTTCTGCTCACAAATACGATAAACTATTTTTTAATATACTCTCCCAGACAAATACAGTTAGTACTTATGATAAAATTAAATGGCCTCTTACTACTTTGTGGAGTATTTGTCTATAGATCAAGGTAGGGCCATGGTATTAGGGAGCAAATATTAACATGGGAGATATAAAAGATTATTGTAAGTAAAGTATTGATACTGGATCAAAGCACTTATTCTTCATACTAGTTCTTCCTAGCTGAAATTGTTATTTGCTTTAATAGCAATAAAAAAGTAAAAGTCGAACTTGCTAAAGGCAGAGGCTTATTGGAAAGGAATTACATATCTGAATGATCACGATACCCTCATAAACTTGCCATAAACGATGTTCAACCAAGCCTATTGCAGATTTTTCAGTAATTATATAACAGATGTCATGTCTTTTGTTTATGAAAATAAATGTATATTAACTTGCCAGGACCACAAATGGTACATGGAGCTGAAATTACTTTGGCTGAAAATGAAAAAAATAAAGGTACAGCAAGTGATTTCTTTCACATTTTTCTGTTTAAATTCTTTCCATAAATGATCTGGCATATTTTTTCTGCTCTGTGAAGTTCAACCTTTAAACCTTTGAGCATGCATTTTGCTTGTTTTTAATTTCATCTTCTTTCAAAAATGTAATCAAGTCTTGATCATTTGCACTTAAGTAATCACTTATTATTACTTCTGTGAAAAAAATATTTTTAAATAGGAATTGGGTACAAAGTTCTTGTCCAAAGAATTTGTCATTTAATTTTTTCTTTACTTTCTACAGGACTCCTAGCACTGGCAGTATAAACCCTTCTGAATGTCTTGGCCAGATTAATGTTCTATCTAATAAAAAGGGTTTTTTCCTTCTTCTTGTAGATGGGTGTTCAAATGATTGATCTTTCTGTTTTCTAGCCTGTGCTTTATCTATTAACACATCGATCTATGCACTTCTGAGATTATTTTCTTTAGAGTTGTCTGCAATTCTGGAACATACAATGCTGTTTTTGACATTAAGTGCCTCTACCTTTTTCTTACCTTTTTGTCTAATAAGTCCTTCCCAGAAAAGGTTTGACTAATTTGGACTAATATTCCAGCCACGTTCAAAGCTTTAGTGATGGTCAGTAGTATCCATTTAATGCTAAAAAATATGAATTGCCACTGTGTGTAATGATTAGGTTTGTAATGTTTATGAGCAGCATTAAAAAACTTACTTGCTTTAGAACCACAAAAATCCTGAACCTCTGTTGACATCTTGACTTTATTTCCTTTTTTTATAGGATGTAGAAGATAGCTCCTTTGTATCACGTACCAATAAGCTATTCCCTTGCAGTCCTCTTTCTTCCACATATTTTCTGATAACGTAAAGCAAGTACTAAAGCAAAGCTGTTTACTTTAGTGTTAATAATTGTTTCTAACTGCTTATGTATAAGCCTAATTTTGCTCTCCAGAATTTAGTTACATTCCAGTGAATGCAATATTGTCAAACAAGGGACTGAGAAGAATAAAGCCATTTATTTGATCCTAAACTGACAGTTTTTTATGCATATCCCAGGCACAGAGAGAAGCAGAGATGAACTAAATTGGGTTAGAGAAAATTCGGTTTGCATCTTGGTCTACCATGGTTGGATCTAAGCAGTTACACTTTTCAGCCTTGCTGATGAATGCCCCTCAAAGTGAGAGGAGCACTGACATCTCTTGCAAGGGAAACCTGTTCAAACTTACTCCAGGTGTCCTCAAAAACAGATCTGAGGCACAGCCACCCTCCCTGAACCAATGACTGCAACAGAGTCTGGCTCAGTTGGTAAACCTCTGGCTTTTTAGGAGAGGCTATATTTTGTGGTTTAACTGTACCTTTCTATAAACAGGGAAGTGATTAATAAGATTAGCAGGCTTCTCAAGGAAAACAAACTGTGACACCCAGGGGAAGAAAAGATATTAAGGTGTATGATAAAATTGCTCAGATTGTAGGGGGGAATTGAATATGAAATAGCAGAGTCTTGAAAATAAGAGGCATCGACCTTCTTTATTATTTCCTATATTAAGCTACAGTAAGAAGGTAATCACAACTGTCACGGATTCAGAAACTGAAAAAGGTAGTTATAGCAGAATTTGGGGGTTTAAGAGTATAAAGGATACTCTTAAAAGATCAGCCTTAAAACATTACTCTGGTAATGATCATTACCAGTAAATGTGCTTCCACAACTAAGAAATTTATGACAGAAAAAAAAAAAAATCAGATTTCATTTATCAGGTTAATTTTGTTTTAAATACTGAACTTTTTTGATAGCTGTGAGCATTTGAAAACTTTTCTACCTTTATCTGATTAATTTTTCTGCTTGTGAATATTTGTTTGTTTGTGTCCTTCTCTCTCAGACATCTATTCGGTTTTTAATGACAGTCTACTATCTGTCTTCCTCCTGTCCTGACATAGCCTTTTTCTTTCACAGTTACAAGATATTTAATATTTCATATGCTAATATTTAATATTCCAATTTATTTCTGTGATAAACAGTATTTTAGAAAGAGTAATAAGAAATATATAAATTGTGCTTCTAGTTTGCCCATTCATTTAATTTCATTGTATAATGCATCTGTTTGCTATATGTTAGCAAAGACTAACAACATTGAAAAGGAAGGCTCTTGCAGTATCTGGGATTACCTGCTATTTGGTTTGTCTTTTACTATCCTATAGGTTAATCAGAATGTTTGTACTCATTCTGCCCATCCTGTGTGTGTGTGTTCATGTTCTTTGGATTTTTTTAAATTATTTTTTTACTATACAGGGAGAAGACCAGAATTCTCTCTCTTTGAAAAGATCTTGCTGCTATTCTAGAAAGGCTGGATTTAATTCTCTGCTTCAAGGTCAAAACTACAGTAGAAAGTATTTGCATTTCTAATTGAAAAAACTCAGCTTTTGCCTCCAGTTAAATGTATTTTTTTGAGCACAGAAGTATCTGAAAATACGACATAAAATAAAATTTTATGTTAATTTTCAAGGATAAGATTAATAGATAAACTACTGGGTAATCTTCTAAGAAAATATCTGCTAAATCATCTTGAGATCCCAGCAGTGCAGTTGTTCGGTTCCTACAACTCCTGCAGTTATCTGGTTAGTTTCTTGACACTGCAAGCTACCACGGTCCAGCATGTGACTTTTAGTTACAGTAAATCAAACAGCCATAGAAACAAATAATATGTTAGCTTACCTCGGTATCTTTGCTGCTATTTGGAAAGCAGAATTGCTGTGTATAATTGCTAGCAATTATTTCAGATAAGTCAGTTTGTGAAAATGAATATAACTTTCTCTCTGCCTCTGATACTCTTTCTCGCTCTCTTTCTTACAGAACTGTTCATTTGTATAAAGACAGTTCATTTCTGTATCTGAGGGACTTCACAAACTGTTGTCATGGACATAATTTTAATTACTTTAACAACATAAACACAAGATCAATACAGCACAGCAGGCAGTAATGCTATCTAACCTTTGAGTTTGTCTTGCCAACAGTTAATGCCAGCTTGCAGCTAGAGAAGGATGGAGCTTTGACGCTTTTTTTCACTCTTAGCAAATACTGGGAGAGTCTTTATGAGGGTGAAAGATGCATGCCCTCTAACGCACAGGACTGAATGCTCTCCATGTTGCCTGACTTTCCTAAGGCAACAATGATGGTTTGCTATGTACTTAAAGGTTGTATTTCCTAGAAGATAACAAGTCAAAGAACCAGCAGCAACAGCGTACCAGACCACAGACACTGTCCTGCTGAAAAGGTGGCAGAACCTGCATTTGTGAATCCAAAAGTCACTCCAAAGCACTCCAGCTCAGGTCTACATGCCACACTTGGACCTGGTGTGGGATTTAGTCCCTGCCTAGGAATGAAATGGCACACTCTCATCTCCATAGCTGGAAGATTAGATACAGTCCAAAAACAGTGAAACATTTCTATGCCTCCACTCTCATATTTAAGCTGAGTGTAGGGAAGGAGGAAAGGTTACAAGAATGGCAGCACTTGGACAACAAAGGCTTAGCCATTGAAACTGAGACAAGCAAGGTGCATAGAAAAGATAGCACAACTCCTCTGTGAAACAAAGTAATGCAACATTTAATAAAGATTGGATCTAAACCACCACTCTCTCAAACATATATTATACATAACCCTAACTTTTAAGGGAGCACTCAACACCCACATCCATTTTCAATGCTTAGTGGAAAAGCAGTGCTTTGAAACTCGCAAATGAACGTTTGCATAATACTTAAAAAACCCCAAACAACCAAACTCAGAACAAAACCAGCAATGTAAAGCTGCATAACGCTTATTTTATTCCTTTAACAAAATTAAGATAACTTGCAGCTCTTGTTGCTGTACACGCCCTTTTCCAGTTATTTTATCATTGCTCAAGTAATTTTCCAAATCAAAACTAGACCACATATTGTTACAACTGCTTACAACTGTAAACATGTCAACATTTGCAAAATTTATATTTCTAATGTAAAACAAATCACCATAGTATCCAAAAGTTTTTCTGCAAAGCAAAAAGACTCACACTGAATCATTGCAACTATGTGCAATATTCCAGAAACAAAAATAAATTACAGATTGTATTTCCTTAAAATTAATTACTAAAATATTTACAGAAGAGAAGGAAATATGTATACATTTTCTGCTTCAAAGCAAGAAGATTTTGATCAGTTTCTAAGCTTTCTCAAGCTCAGTGAGGATTCCTGCTAACTTGACAGCCATTATGTGGAAAAGCAGAGGTGTGCTAACGTGCTGCTGTACACATTCTCAACCACCTCCCAGATGAGAGGAAGTTATTTACTTTCTTGTAGATATTCAATGGAAGAATTTTCTTATGTCCTTAGTTGGGGCTTATTTGAATGATGGGAAAGTCAAGAGGACTTATATTTCCTTAATACTTTTTTCTAGTCATTTGGTTTTGACTTTATGTCTCCTGTAACCAAAAACACAGCATGACTGGTTCCAGGAAGGGGTAAAAAATAGCACTTACCAGGTCATTTAATAAAAAATAACTTTTAGAATTTATTTATACATGTTTTATTGATAAAATTAATCACATAATCTTTATTAGATGGTGATCGCTTCCACTGCCAGAAACTCCTAGTTCTTTTGTGGCACCATAGCAAGGTTTGTTGTGTTATTTTAGCAGGGTCACATCCCACATTCACGTCAGAGACAATGATTCCAGGAATTAGAATATATTTTACTGTTATCATGTCTGTAGTACTCTAAGCAAGTCAAATATGAAGTAGCTGTTACTGGTTTTGTAATGTAGAAATACCAGATTTTACTCTCGGCCAATGTATATCTAAAATCATATACAACTGAAAGACAAAATAAATAACTGGTAATATATTTCTCAAAATCTTCGGTGGTTAGAGAGGAAATACGTCTTGGTCTCTATGTCCTCAGTTTTCACTTATTACCTATCACCTTCAGTATCTGGCTGCAACAAGGATAAAATACTTAATTGATATCAAGTACCCTTCATTTCTTGTTTAACATTACTTAGCTTCTCCTTCACTCCAAAGGGTGGAGACTTGATGCTTCAGATAACACAAAATCCATTCAAAGATGCATTCGGGTTTGCTGCCCCATCTTAAACAAGTATTTACTTTCTTTGCTAGATGGGAAATTTCAGCAGCTTCTTCCCCACTGGCAAACATAGTGTCTAGTTCTGCAAGGTCTAGGTTTAACATTAAATAGCCAATGTAAATGCAAAGAAGCATATGCCCAGTGGCTTCATAACAGCAACTGGGACAGACATAATCTACTTCAAAAACACCTACTGGAACGAGAGCTATTTGTCTTCTGCTTTTCATCAACTTTTTTTCCTTTCAAGCAATTTTTTGAAAGATGCTGTAAGCTCAAGTGGCCTATTGAAAAGTTTTAAATTGCCTTAAGTAGGATGATTTATCAGACTCATGATTGACAGACGGTAACAAGTCTCAAAGGATTTATTGAGCATGAGAGCCTTTGGTCTCCAAGAGCTCGTTATATTATATCTAACGTGTCAAGGATACAGACTGCAAGGCAGGAAAATCTTTGAAGATTTTAATTAAAAAAAGGTCCTGAATTGGAGCACTGAAGGAATGAGACTGGACAACACTGCAGAGCAATGGGGAAGGAAGGACGCAAGGCACAAAAAGAACTTCTGCAGATTGTGCAATGTTCATTGCTTCATGTCCAGTTTGCAATATTTTGACTTTGCAGATGAATTTGCAGATGGGCTTTAGGTGGTAAAGAACACTAAATTTTGCCACAGAAGGGGACCCACAGAAGCTACCTAAATTTAAACATATGAACTTGTATCTTGCTAATCCTGGGTCTTAGTAGGTAGTAGGTAGTTGAGGGTTCCCAGACCTGAACTCCCTCCTGAAACAAGACATTTAAGAAATTTCTTCAAAAAGTGAAACAGGTCTTCCATTTTAAGATGTGTTTCCCTTTACACAATTGCTTTTATTCAGCCACTGTGTGAGATCTTCGGTTCTCTACAGATCTTAAGCAGATTTAGTCAAGAACTTCCAGTCTTTCAGGAGAGTGCAGTAATTTCAGAGTATGGCAAATACCTGTTTGTTGATTTGTGGAAACTATTTCCACCCTCACAGTAAGGAAATGATTGAGTACTGCTACCCCAGAATTCATACAGAAAGCTCTGTGTCATGGGGCTAATCAGTGAAAGGGATTGTGATTCTTAGAGAAATCCAAGGTGGTGTGGGTGGACATCTCACCTAACTTCAGCTTTGTAAAAGTAATATTGTTATTTGAAAAGAAAGGATTATTAAAATAACACAGCATAACTTACTAGCAGTGCAGTGTTCTTCAAACCTCACTAAATCCTTTGAGCATGAAAGGTAATTTTCTTTGATCTTCTGTCAGCAACTGAAAATACCAGACAGTGGACATAAGCATGTGAATCATCTTTCTTCTCTCTTCCTCCACCCTATCAAAGATACATCTCTATGATTCTGATGCACTCAGTTTTCTATAGAATCATAGAATATATTAGGTTGGAAGGGACCTTTAAAGGTCATCTAGTCCAAACCCCCTGCAGTAAGCAGGGACACCTTCACTAGATCAGGTTGCTCAGAGCCCCATCAAGCCCGACCTTGAATATCTACAGGGACAGTGCCTCCACTACCTCTCTGGGCAACCTGTTCCAGTGATCTACCACCCTCATATTGGAGAATTTTTTCCTAGTATCCAACTGAAATCTACCTTTTTCTAGTTTAAAATCATTACCCCTCATCCTGTTGCTACATGCCCTCGTGAACAGTTCTTCCCCAGCTTGCTTATAGGCACATTTCAGGTATTGGAAGGCTGCTATAAGGTCCCCCCAGAGTCTTCTCTTCTCCAGGCTGAACAACCCCAACTCTCTCAGCTCTAGGCATGAAAAAAGAAAGAGAAGGTGTCCATCAGCTGTGTCTGCAGCCAGTGAATACTATCCAATAGCCCAGTACAAAACCCAATAATTCTCAGCAAGGAGTTAATTCAAAGCTGCCTAGAGAAATACAAAAATGCATTTGTGCTACTACATTTTATACAAATATTCCACTGCTTCCCCTCTGTTTCCTAGGTCTTTCTAACAAGGTAGCATAGGAACTGTTTGTCCCCAGTTGATGAGAACACGTATACAGAAAACAGTACATTTTTAAATGAAAGAGGCAAAATTCCTGCATGATTCAAATTTTTCTCTGTGTGCTGGTATCAAAGCATAAATATACAGGCAGAAAATCTTAATTATGTATGACTGTTTCAATCCTTTTATAAGTCTTTGTTTCTTCCAAGGCAGTGATTTCTGCTAAAAGCTACTGACTGAACAAGAAGCCACAGGCCGTGTAAATTGCTTATCTATTGATTAGTCAGTAGAAAGTGCACAGTCACAAAGACTGAATCGGTTTTGCATGGAGGCACCTTGAATTTAACAATAAATGCCATGTGTAATTTGGGACTAAAAACAAAGATGTGAGTGGCTGCCTTTAGATAATCTGACAGCTCAAATACGTTTGTCAAACCAGAGGGAGCCTAATAATAACCTATTCAGGCAAATGTGACATTATCTGGCACAGAAATATGCTGGAATTGGTTCACTTTCCACACAAAAATGTTTCCAGTCCCTCAGTGATAGTCACTGGCAAATAACATGGCAAACTTCTTTCTTTAGATTCCTGATTTATTTATTTTTTTTAATGTATGAAATTATATTCTATGCATCATACAATAACATGATTCTTCCTTTTTTCAGATGAAATATACAGAATGTTACAGCATGTCTTATTGCACAGATAGTTACCGTGTGCAACTGCAGCAGTCGAAAGTTAAGGCATCAGTATGTATTCATTTCATAATCTTTCTTACACAGGCCTCACTTCTCTTATGTTATAAATATTTCCTGTTAAAGAGCTGATGAAAATAATGATGCAGTTAATTAATTTCACACTGTGTCTACTCCTTTCCTCAGGGCCACAGAGTGCTAATTCCTGGGTCTTTCCTGTTGCCCCTGTCAAAATGCATAAATGTTGCATTTTATTGATAAGTATTATGGCACCATACATGGTGTCCCTGCAGTGCTCCTGTTTCACAAATCACATGGAGTTGTGCAGTGTGTCTTATCTGCTCATGGAAAGCTAAATTAAAGCACAGATATTATGTTTCTAGCTTGGGGGACTGGAAATGGTTGTGACAGCTACAAGGCTGAGAAATACCCCATATAACTTAATGCAGAAGATAGCTTTATATGTTTTGATGTGTCACTGTGCATTATTTCTGTTAAAAAAAAAAAAACACCTCTCTAAAATCTAGGTGAGCATCTTTTTCTTTACGTTAGGCAAACATCAAACATATATGCCTTGATTTCTGTCAATACAGAAACAGTTATTTGGCTGAAATTTATGGTTGTCTCATGGTTGCAATAATACAAACTTCTAATTTTAGCAAGAAATGCTTGGACTGTGGAATATACTTTAGTTTTAGATATAGATACAGAAGAATCATTGTTGATGATACCTAGAATTCTTCATGTCACTATTACATGCACTAAAAACAAACTTTTAATTTCAGTTCTGTTCAAACTTGATGTTTTTTCCTCCATTATCAACGAATTCAAAATTCCTCTGTATCACCCTGATGTGAAGCAAGAAAACTCTTGGTCCCATGGCAGAGACACATGCCACAAGTTACTTTCAGGTCCCATTGATATTTTCCCTGGTTACTCTTCACTTTCCCCTCTCTCCTACTGGGTACTGCCAGAACTGCCCATTCTCCCACTGCAAGGACTGGTCTTGCTTCTCCTGGTGGAAGTAGTAAAAGAAGGATTTTGACAGTGGAAAAAAAGCTATAGCATGAAGGGAAACAGAAATGACTGGAATAAGTCTTTTGCAGGCCTAAATGTAAGCTCACTAAAACATGTTACCAAAGCAGCATATCACAGAATCACATAGAGATTGGAAGGGACCTCAAGAGATCATCGGGTTCAACCCCCCTGCCAAAGCAAGGACTTCTGTTGCGTTGGTTAACACCCATGAGATTGATGGAGAGAAAACAAAACTACAGTTTCGTCCTGTTCTACAGCTAGAACTGCACAGTCTTTACAGCACCAAATATCTTTCTCCTCTTGTGCTCAGAGGCCCCAAATTCCAGCCTCCATGAACCTGGTTTGAAAGACGTCGAATACCTCTAATCTAACCAAAGTCAGCAGAAGCCATGACCACTACCCTGCAGCTCCTCAAATTTAGTACAGATGGGCAAAATAAAAAGTTCCTCTTCAGGCCAAGTGTGTTACTGGGCAGGATTCAGAGTTGAGGTGCTATGACTTCCCATCTCACACCTTCCTTGCACAGTCTTGCTCTCTTACTGTTTTCCCATCTTGAGGCCAAAGGTAGAGATTTCAGCAGCCTGAGCAGAAGAAAATGGACTCATGGAGGAGACTAGCAATGAGATTTGTGCAGGCTCAAATCACAAGCTACCAGCAGCCAGGTCATAAATAAGAAGCTACCAAGCTTTAGCTCAAGTGGAAAGGCAATACAGCAGCAAGAGCAGGTGTAATAAAAGAAACTATCTAGGCTGGTATAGATCACCACCATCATTCTTTCTTGCTTTTGTTTCAATCCAAATGAATTCCAGTAATTTCAAGCATACTGGCTTGATTTCTCTCTCGATTTTATTTTCTCTCTTTGCACTCAGATGGGTTTATTATGCAATTACTCCACAATGAGCGCTAGCCGGGAAATAATGACTCATTTAATTATTTGTTTTCTTTTGATATAATAGCATTCTAGAATTTGTTTTGGAACACTATATTTCTCAAGAGTTTTAGCAGTTCTTTTAAGACTGCAATCCAGCAAGTGCTCAGATGGGCTGGGCTAGTAAAACCTGAACAAAGGCTTGGAAAAAATTAATATCTATTTCCATTGAATAATGTGAAACAAAATGTTCTTTCTATCCTTTTCTCTCTATGGAAAAAATTATAAAGGCCATTATTTATCTAAATAAAAGGCAAAAATCTCCCATATACAGTACAGAAAGTTTTAAAAAGTAACGGGCGTTTCATTATGTCATCTGGTGACTTCAGTGTTGCAAGTCTCTTCACATAGAGACTTACAATTGTACACTTCCCAAAGCAGCAGCAGAAGAGTCATTCCTGTGCAATCCCAAACCACAACTTCCAGTGGTCTTGTAGCAAAGTTAGCAGAAAGGTGATAAAGCCCACTGAGTTGGAGTCATGACCAAAATGGAAAGAAGGATCCTTCTTTCTTACTTTTGGCTTTCTAGTTCTTCCAGCAAGAAACAGAAAATCCTCTTAAAATGAGCCAATGCTGCATTTTTGTGAGAATGAACAATGGTTATTGTACCCAGTGGGGTGAGAGACCCATGTTGGACTTGATTTCTCGCTACCTGCTTTGGCAAGGAGGTCTCAGTCGCACTGTACCTTATCAGATGTGAACATCCTAATCTTCAGATGAATGGGCACACAGTGCAGAGACTCTTACCAGAAACACTGCCATGTGAGTGGGCATGGGTTGTCAGTAAGTATTTCCCGTGGCAGGGGAGCACCACTCTAATAATTCCTTTCTTAAAACATTTCACTTTTTTTTCATGGTGGCTAAAACCTTTTTTGCTCTGGAAGACTGGGAACAGCCTCAGAGCTCCTCAGAAAATACTCTCTCTTTGCCCATGACAGAAAGGAGACCATGACAACATACAGTAATCACTATTCAGCATCTAATTGATAAGAAAGATGCATGTTCTGTTTTGGACCCATTGAAAACTCTTTTTTCTTTATACAGTGGCATTGGATACAGAACATGAAATAATTTTAAAGTGAATTTAAAAAAAATAAATAAACTTTCAAAATTGTTGGCCTGAGAATAGGTAGTAAAAATGGTAATTTTTCTTGGTAAAATCCATGTATACATTTTGGCCAGGTGCTGAAGTTTTAGAGACATAAGTAAGTTTGAAATAACTTAAAATAGCTATTTAATTTTGACAAAGTCAGAGCTATATTCATTACATTTTCTTTAGTACAAGAGATCATTGTTTTAAGAAGTCTGCAATTGCTTTTCATTATGCAAAGAGAATAATCTTCAGTAAGTGGAAAAGCTCTTGTGTACCACTGGTAAAAGTCACATCAGAAAATTTTTCATACAAGAACCATATAATTGGTATATAAAAGTAATAAAATAAGAGGGTAAAATTGTAACAGGGGGAAATTATTCTGCTCTCATTTAAGGAGGAATATAAATGTGTATGGGAGAAAGACGTGGTATCTTTGGGAATAACCTAGCATATCAGTCTCAGAGTCAATTCTGACAAGACCTTGTTATTCACAGTTTAGCATTTTTGTGAACATGAACATTTTTTTTGCTATTCCTGCTTGTGGAATAAAATCAGTGTGGAGTTTTACTGCTTCAAGTCTAATTTCTGAAGCCCTGTAAAACAGAGAATCACATCCTTCCTGTTATAAAGTTAGTAGTTTAATTTCTGATTTCAGTGGGAGCATAGACCTCCACACCCATTTTTTCTCCTTTTCCTTTAGCTTTATCCCTTCTGTATGTAAATATATCTTGCTGCCTCACATTTTTGAAAGAATCTCAAAAGAAAAAATTTCTTCTCAACTCAACCAAAAGAAAAGATTACATAGTTGATTCTGTTTGTATGCCGATACATTTTTTTAAGAAAAAGGTATCCTGTTGGCACACATTAATTTCAATGAATGTCAGCTAGGGATAACATCAATGGGGAGCATGGCTCACACAAAGGTAATAACAGTTCTAGATAAGACCTATAGCCTTCATGTGAAAAACAAAAAAAAATAATATTGAAGACAAACTGCTGTTAATTTGCCTAAAGCTATTTACAAATTAATTTAAAACTGGTTTTAATATTAATAACCCTGTTCCAGACACACTGAGATCAGTCTTTGTACAACTAAAAAGAGAGAGCAAAAGGTCACTAAAAGCCTTGCCTGTCTAAGGCCAGAAGCCAAGTATACTTGTCCTGGTTTCAGTCAGGATAGAGTTAACTTCATTTGTAGCAGCTGATGGAATGCTGTGTTTGGGAGTTAAAATGAAAGCAGTGCTGATAACACCCTGATGTTCTTAGTTGCAGTCAGACAGTCAAGGACTTTCTTAGCTTCTTCTATTTCTCTATTCTTGAGAAAGGAGGGGCGAAGCCAGGACAGGTGACCCAGATGGGCCAAAGAGAGTATTCCATGCCAATTACGTCCTGCCTAGAAAAACGGGGGGCTGTTGGGAGGAAGAAGAGGGGCGGTTTCGGGACGCGTGCTTCCGCTCGGGACGCGTGCTTCTTGGGGGGACGGTCGGGTTCCAGGACAGCTCTGGGTGGTACAGCCTGAGTTGTGTGGTTCGGTGAGAAACTGCATTGGGTATCAATAGTTTCATATTCTTTTGCTCTAAAGTCCTGTTAGCATTGTTATATTTTATCTTTCTGTTATCTTAGTAAACTACCCTTATCCCAACCCACAGGCCTCTTAGTTTCTTGGTTTTGGAGTTATTTGCCCCTTCCTTTTTCCCTTCCCTTGTTTCCCCCCTTTTCCCTCTTCCCCTGCTCTTTTACTTTAAGAAGCAGGCAGCTGCGTGGATCTCAGCCCACAGCCGGGGGAAACCACGACACTACTTTACACAAACTATCATAATACATACCACAAACATCTGCTGAGGAACTTCTGTCTGCAGAACTATAGTGAGCACTGCAATCTGCATGACTGTATCTTGAGATGTTACCTAAATCAGGTCTGTTTTCCTTAGGCATGAACATTAATCTGTATCTACTTCAGAGCAGCAGCTCTACAAAACACATCGGTTCCACGCTGGATCTAAAAGACTCACTTAAATACATGTTTGGGTGTTCTTTAGTTTAGGAATATATTAAAGCAAATATTTTATCTTAAGTGCATGCTCAATATATACAAAGAACTGAAGTGTTCAGTATTTTCAATAGAACAGAGAAGACAGAGCTCTAGTCAACAGGATCTAATCTGAAGAAGTTAAAGGTTCTTCTAGTGACTACTGGGTAGAATCACATGAGAATGATTTGAATTTGACATTGAAGACAACTAATCTTTGTTCATTAGATCAAGAGGTAAGGAGTCTGTTACGTGTCATTTTGTTAGGACTGAAAGGTGTTTTGACTAAATAGAATAAAGTAAGTCGATTTGATACTCTCAAATGATATTTATGAGACAAGTTGTTTTGACTTTAAAATAACTCAGTTGTAAGAATAAAGCTAACGTTCTAACGCTTTCTTCCATAAATACAAATGTCTCTATGTTTAAATCAACAGAATATGATGCCATGCCTTTATAAAAGATACATTAACAGCCATGTGTTATAATTTAACAAGTATATAGGCTTGTTGGTGTGAAAATATAGAAGAGGTAAGAATGATTCTTTGGACCTGTTTCCCAAAATGTCAACTTCATGAACTTTGCTCAACATTTTTTTTTTGTCATACCATGATTTTGGAGAATACTTTTTACTATTAAAACTGGTTTAGTGGTAAGAAAAACACATTTATTTAGTTTGGTTTG
Source organism: Hypotaenidia okinawae (assembly GCA_027925045.1). Lineage (NCBI taxonomy): Eukaryota > Metazoa > Chordata > Aves > Gruiformes > Rallidae > Hypotaenidia > Hypotaenidia okinawae. The sequence goes on from BSDF01000003.1 coordinate 88,375,364, forward strand.
TGCTGTGCAAACATAGGTACTTACAAAGAATCACAGGTAAAGCATGCATCTACTATCATTCCAAGCTGGAGAACTGCTGAATTACTTTGACTTGCTTGTTGCTAGACTAGGACAGATAAAAGGCAGAGCAGGCAGAATTTCTGTTCAAACCTGTAAGGCATGACCACTTCACACAGAAGGCAGAAGAGTTTTGGGACCTGCAGAGATTACCTGTATCAAGATACCAGCATCTGATGCAACTGTCAGCAGAGGACTCTCAAGACTGTGGATGAGATGGGGTGAGATGCCAAGATACACACTCAAGAGTAAATGGAGACTTACTGGGAAATATAGTGCAAGTATTCTCTGCTTTAAATGAAGAAACTTGAAAGGCAGGCATTGGGAAACGGTGACTGTTATGCCTATCTTGTTAGCCTTAATATATTTGACTATCAAAAGGCAGCTGACAGATTTTCACTCTCATTGACCAGAAAGGAAAACTTCCTTTTGTGAGACAATTAATAACGAGCACTAACAAGTCCCTACTTTGGCTACTATTCACCTCTCCATAATGGAAACATTCTTTTGGGCTAGCTTTGTAGTTTCTTTTGTATGAACCATATTATGAAAATAAGGAGCCATACAAAGATTTAAACAAAGGCACTAACAATGAAATTTTTTCACCATCCATTACTTTCAAAAGCACTCATTATTGCTTCTCTAACTTATTCTGATTCAAAGACAAACTTTCAATTAATTTATAGTGAGGCCTAGTTATGCTTAGTGTTCTCAGAGAGATATTTAAATTATATTCTTGTTTTCATAGCTTCCAAATGCAGGATAAAAAGGTGTATACCTCAGCTGGGGAATCTTCTGCTAGTCATTAAAGATCCACTGATTAAAAGGATTTTAAATTAAAAATCCTTCTTGAATCAATCACTTGGGTTTCTTTTTAATAGTAGCTTTCTACTCTTGATAATAATGAGATTCCTTATTCACAGTTTTCCAAATAGGGGATGATTTTATCATCTTGGCATGCTACTAGGGAAATAGCACATACTATGTTGTACATTAACAAAAAGAAAGAAGGCAATGGAATGAAAGAGGAACTCCTTTAGGAAAAAAAATGAAGTTCTTAAGATCATCTAGAAAATCCTGTTTGATTATTCAGATAACAGTTTGCCAAAATGCAAACTCAACTGAAGGATGTATCTCCTTTAGAAAGAGTCTGAACAAAAGAGAGTTTTACTACATTTTCATTTCAGCATTATACAAATATTGAAACAGTTTTTTGACTACAGGAAAAACCTGGTCACTTTGTTTGCTGGAAAACCCAAACACATAAGATCAAAATCCAAGAAAAATCTGTAAAAGCTGCAAGGAAGCTTCTGGGTTCAGAAAGGACAAAATTACCATTGTGTGCCAAGGAAAGTAGAAAAGGGTTATGATTTCATGTTCTATAAGGTCTTAAAATTATAATTTCTGAACCTTCTTACAGTGTCAGGGCTGATATGAAATCTCAAAAGTAAAAACACCTAAAAAAGGGTATTTTTTTAATGTATATACATTTTCAACCATCATAGAATGTTATCCCAGAAATACACATTTTCAATAATGACATTGTTCTTTGAGAGAGGTTCAAAGAGAGCAGTAAAATGCAGAAATTATTGTGTCAGTGTAGGCCAAGCGTAGGCTTTGAAAACATCTCAGAGCTATTTCTCTAGAATGCCTCTACTAGTCATTGGCAAGAGACTCCTGTGACTCTCTGACTCAGCTGCAAGAATGATGGGGACAAATTATCCTATCCATTACCTATCATACCTTGTTGACCATAGGAGGTGCCTTGTCAAGATGGGTAGACAAGACATTTACTGTTCAGATGGCTAAGCCAGGTGAAACTATTTTTTTCCTGAACAATGCAGAACATGTGCTTCCTATTACCAGGTTTATCTGTTAAAATAAAAACAAACCCAAAACCTAAACTAAAAACCACAGTAACCAATCAAAACTCAGAAATAATGTATTATAAGCTGTAATTATGTAGCAGTGGGGGAGTAAGTATACAAAAGGCTTTAAAGTGCTAATTAACCCTAGGAAATAAAAGATGAAAAGTAATTCAATGTGCATCGTAATAAATGCAAGATAAATTATGCTGCAGTGACAGCTCAAGCAAAAGACTCCTTTTTCAGTTAAAAGAAAAAAAAAGATGATTTCACATTTAAACTGAACTCTTACTTTTTGAATAGTAAGTTTGCAGAGGGAAATTAATATAGGACATCTAAGCTGGTAGTGAAATGCCCAGAGCTTTTATATTCTTTTCACCAGACCAACACCTTCAAAATATTGTGACTCCTCCATCTGGTAAAAGTTTACTCACATTGCTTCATCATGAGGGGAAAGATACTTAGGAGAATTTCAAGGTTTTCAGCTATAGCAGAAAAGCTTACTCCTCTTTTTCCATCTCCCAAAACAGGCACCTCCAACTGCACCTGAATTTTGCTTGTTTTTTACTTCTGTTCACTTTCTGGAGTGGGGTCAATATGAAATCTTTGTGAAACACTCAGATTTTATATAAGGAATCATAAGTTCTTGAGAAAATGCATATTTTTATATGTAATAAAAGAGTTTGATTAGCATTATTTAAAAGAAAGTCAAGCATATGGAAATGCATCTACAGCCTTAATTTCAGCCTGTTATATATATGTGCGCATGTGTGTGTATGTGTATAAGTAATGTACTTAAAAATATAAAAAATATAAATATATATGTTAAAATACACAGATAAATATATTCTTAAGGTAAAAAAAAATGTTGTTTGATGGAATATCTCATCACCATATTTTTGACAGGAGCATTACCTACTTGGGAATTATACAGTCAGCCCAAGAAAGCATTAAAAATAGTTTTATACCGTATTTTATGTGTTTCAGGAGGAGAAAAATAGCTATTCTAAAATATTGGAACATTTTAGAGAGAAAACGGTTTATGAAAATAGTTAGGCTTTTCTAACTGGAAAGAGATTTGAGGAAAAGAAAATTACAGAAGATGTATTAAAGACATTTCTTAAAAAAAACCCTAAAACTAGACAACTGATGTTTTCCTATTGCAAACAACCCTGCTTACTGTTCTGTCTTTCAGACTCTTACAGAACCAGAAGCTGACTAAAGCTATGGACTATGGACTAAAGCTAAAGCTGAAGGAAGGAAGGTTCAGATTAGATATTAGGGGGAAGTTTTTCAGAGAGAGTAGTGAGGTGCTGGAACAGGCTGCCCAGAGAGGTGGTGGATGCTCCATCCCTGGAAGTGTTCAAGGCAAGGTTGGATGGGGCCCTGGGCAGCCTTGTGTAGATCCGGCCTGAGGTTGGTGTCCCTGCCTGTGGCAGGGGGTTGGACCTCTATGATCCTTGGGGTCCCTTTCCAACCCATGCCACTCTGTGATTCTGAGTTGCATGGTACAGGAAATTTTACCATCAGGAGATATGAAGTCCATATTTTTCACTCTGAAGGGCTAATAGACACAAAATCGTAATTCATCACTTGTGCATGATTAACACTGTACCAGGAGGAGATCAGTAAGGATGAAAAACACAAGGAGCCTTGGAAAAATAAGGAGCTTGGGAAGAGAGAAGCCAAAGCAATCACACTCATGACACTGCTAAAAATCTGCTAGGACTCTAAGAAATGAAGTAATAATGAGAGCGGACAGGAGTCAGCTGGTGAAAAGAAAGGCCTGATATAACCTGTAAGAGCAGAAAATATAGAGGCTACATACTCAGAGTAGCTACCCTCTAAACCCATGGAAAGTAAGCACTCTATTGTCAATATATGAGCCTGAATTCCAGCTTCTCTCTAGAAGTTAAATTTTCTTTCTCTGACCTCTGTTGTGGGACCTCAGGAACTCTATAAAAAAAGCCAATGTCTTCTGAGTAGCATGGAAAAAATCAAACTTCAGTCTGTTCAGATTGTCATTCTCTTACTCTGCTCTTTGTCCATATGCAGAGTTCCTGCTAACACAGAATATCAATTGATATTTATCATCCATATCTCTTAGTAGATTCAAGTTTAACGTTTCTTAACAGAAAGAAATACAGATGCTAGCACAGTACCATAGTTCACTTGAAATATGCTCCTCTTACAGAGATTATGTTATTTACTGACCCACGGTTTCACTGTGTTAGGTTTCCTAATCTCCAAACTCACTTCAGATTCTGGTTTGGAAGTAAGCCACTGTCCATTATTTGCCCTCTCACATACTGTTACTCTTTCTCTCTCTCCAGTATGCTCTTATTAGGACTACCACATTTCAAAAAAGAAAATGTAATAACCATGCTCAATAATTTCGCTTCACAGCAATCCCATATGAAGTATTCATAAGCCCAGTACACACCAGTTTCACATTGTATAGCAGATGACACCTTCATTTTCAGCTTCTCTACTGTTGCACAGCATAGTCATCTTTCACATGCAAGGAAGGTGGTTTGTTAAAGCTTTATAGCCCTTCAGTAGGAAAATTTGTATTTGTCCTGATCATCCTTTTTTAAGCTCTCCAAACTGCAGTGCTTCTGACCAAAGGGTACACAAGACAAATACATTCTCCAGAGGACAAACTCTTGGCTCTGTTGTTTCCACCACTGAGCGACTGATTATATGAGTTTGCAATCATCAGCATGAAAATAGCTGACAAATGGGATTTTAGAGATAGGAGAATAAAGTTCTAAATGAGAAAGCACAAGATACATTTATTCTTGAAAACTCAAGTGCGCTAGTACAGGAAGATTATCATTTTCAGTTTAGACCAAGATTGGTCATTTACAGATTGAAGGAGTTTTAAAAACTCATTCCCAACGAAACATTTTTTCTTTTGGAAAGACAGTGCATACGTCAGTGTTCTTCCAGATCCCTTTTAATGTTTGGGAACAAGAAATGTATCAAAGGGTATTTTATAGCAGATAACAGTTTGGTGAAGACAGATTTTTCATGACAGTTGATGTAATATATCATAAGAGATATTACACATTGAAGTCCATGAACTTCTAGAATGACTCAAGGAAAAAAAAGAAACACCTGAGGACATTTCTCTGGCTTCTTATTACCATCTTCTATTTAGCCTCTTTTATTGCAATTCCATTTTCATAAATAGTCTAATTGTTACAATTTTATTACTGAAGGCCAAATGGGATTGAAAAAAAAGTTCACTAGAATCCCCAGACAAGATGGTAATAATTTATTAATCAGAGGAAAGGAAAATATTTTCAGTGTAAACTTAGATCTTATAAAAACAACGGCAAACAAACTACTAGATCAGCATTACATAAGACAGGTGTTGCAATAAAAAAAACCTTGAAAATTGTTTTCTATTTAAATCAGGTCCAATAACAGATAATAATGTTAGGTATTATTTGGTCATTGCTGTTTTATACAGAGATATTTTATCATGTCATGAAATCATAATGTTTCTATATTAATAATTTAATCTGGTTTGAATTCATTGAATACATTTAGTTTTATATGATTCATTTATTCTAAATATAATGATTTTTTATATATTTGCAACCAGTTATCACCACAGTTGGTCACCAGTGTTCAACATTGTCACTTATCTAGCTGCACATTTCCAAATAATTATTTGTGAGTTGAAAACCTTAATTTTCTCATTTTAAAGATTGCTATTTAATATTCCAAATGCTGCTGCACAGAGGATCAAAAAAGTACATCCTACAGGTCACATGGACTGTGAGAAGCATTTGTATGCAGACACATGCAAAGCCCTAGCTTTTCTGGCCATCCTTCTGTAGTCATGATTTTCTTATGCACATCCTAGCAATTAAGCAGTCCTAGTCTTTAATGAACAAAACCTCAAAGCCTGCTCCATTAGCACTTGAATGATTTAACACTTTCAACCAGTAAACTTGTACTTTTGCACCTGGCAGATAATGTGTTACTTTTCAGGAGTGCACTCTTTCTGCCTCAAATGAAACAGAAAAAAAAGTCTTTTTGCATGCAGACAGAGAACATTCAAAGCTGGGGACATTGACAGTAGTGCATTATTTGCATCCACAGAGCCAAAACACAGTCCCATGCCAACAGCTCATATATTCTGTCTCTGTACATCAGCTCTGTCCTTCCAGAAACAGCTCACTGGCACTGTCCAGAACAAAAGCATATGAAGTCCTATTACCATCCTGCAAACCTTCTGTATAAAAAGAGAATGTATAACGAAGGATGCACCTTGCATTATTATTTAAAAAATATGGCAACTACATATTTTGCAGTTTTGACTTGTGAATGTTGGTGGATTCAACTTAGAAGCTAAAGATGCTCCTGCTGCAAGCCACCCACCCATAAAGGCTCCTTGATTGCTGTTGCTAGACAGGAAGGTGGAATAGCCTCAAACCCAGTGCAGCATGGTCACGTAAACTGATAATGTTCAATTACCTTAGTATGCTTGGTTGTAAATGCTTTAGCTCAGGAACAGGTTAATGTATGCTTCAGTTAGTCATTTGTCACAAGATCTGCTACAGAGCAAAAAACCTAGCACCAACTGCCTCAGACACAGAAATTTAATCCATCTGCATGTCATTAATATCTTACTAATGGGTATAAATTCTCCCTTACTGAGGAAAACAACAGTGAAGATGTGTAATAGATGAACAAATGCTGTATTCCATACATATGCAGAGTGAAAATAACACAAAAATCTGCAGAGTGCCAAGTAACAATGTAAAGAGATGCTATGGACTGTAATCAGATTATTCCAGAAGATGTATTTTTTAAGAACATGTGATTTGCAGAGACAAAAAAAAAATTTCTGAGAGTAAAATGGCATCCTGAAACTCATTTACATGAGAAATATTCTGGGGTCATAGTAAATGAGCTAAAGAAGCATGTACAGTGCTAGAGATAAGGAAATGACTCTGATTCCTGGATGCTTAAACTAGCAAATACTAAGATTACTGAAGAGCTGGTGTTTATCTCTAAAGAGTATTAGTGAGACCTTTACTGGAACATTATGTCATGTTGTGCAGTGCTCACTTTAAAAATTACTTGGTAAAAAGATAGAAGGGATTCAAAGAAGGTCTTCAAAATAACTTGTGATATGGAAAATGTATCTGTGAAAGCATCAATAAATTCTAATTAGCTTATCAGATAGAAAGCTAAGCTATGACTTGATCAGCATCTACAAATACATGTAAGTAAAAGATTCCTGGATTATAACTCCTTACCTTAACAATTTTTAAAATTACATACAGTAACCACAAAATAATGAAAGATAATATTCAGGCTCAAGTTTCTATTTCAACCATAAGCCTAAAGAATCACTGGGAAAATAAGAGAGAAGTGGATTCTTAAGCATTTTTGTCTTTTTTAAATCATACTTTTTTTTTTCAACTATATCTTATGGAGAATTTATGTGCAGACTAAGGATTGTCACCAAAGGAACAAAATGGTCCCTTTTGCTCTTAAAATTAATACAATTAATAAAGCCCGGAGTATTCCCCAGGTTGCATGGTTAAACCAGTATTTTTTTAAAAAGCAAGAGATTCCCCGGGAAAAAATGTCTTTCTCGTCCTGTAGGTTTATCAAGTGGATGTGATTAGAACAGTATGTGATTGTACTTCAAAATCCCCCATGGTCTATTCAGAAACTATTTGTCATATTCAGTACTCAAAGAATAGTTTCTAAAGACATTTTAAGAGGCACATAAAATGAGCATCAAGAATCCCCAAAGACAATCCCAGACAACAGCAAGACCTGGCGGATGTGATGCACTGTAAGCCACTCACAGGTATACATGAGTTCCAACAGACTCTAAACTCTTGCTTATAATGCTATAAACAATGTCACTGCTCTGTCTGTCCTAGAATAAAATCTTCCAATACTATACATAGTGGGATTTTCAAGACTTTGTGCTCGGTCTTGTGAAGTCTTGCCCATGTAGGCTAACAGCTCTCAATAGCTTAGCAGACATCCAGCCACTTTCTTTCAAAATGCTCCAGTGTGTCTGGGATGCTTGCAAAAAGCTTGAGAACTTTCAATGACTTTGTAAATTTACTTCCTAGACAAGCAGTTTTGTCTTAATGCACTATACTCCCCATATTCTCCATACAGTTAAACCATATACTTTTGGGGACAAGCGCTGCATTTTTGCCTTGTCCAGTAAAGTCCTAGTTCCAGCTGGCAATAAGTAAGAATTAAAAATAGTTAACTGAATAAAGCCCTGCAGTTTGCAATATTTTGATATCTGAAAACATACAACTGTGGATAGAAAATAAAGTCACTAATTTACAGTTACCATTGCTTCCTTCCTCAAATGAGAAAGTGTCCTTTTACTCGTGGCTCAGACATGAATGTTTCAGAATTGAAAAATCTCAATAAATAGTCATATGATATTGTTCCTGTAACTTACTTTTATTTTTACGTTACATCCCATATTATTTGTTATTATTACTTGCTGCTGAATACCAAAATTACAGTCTTTCTAGATATCTCTATTCACTCTGCAAGACAGTGTGCTTAATTTTGGCCGCTGCATAGGTGATGTAAGCAATGGAAGTTTTATATGAATAATATGAAAAGGATTTTGCTAATGTAAGGAGCACTTTAAGAAAGCATAAATCCCAGAGGAAAAAAGAAATTTGCATAGTTCACTGCATTGGGAGAGCACTATGAGGCAGTAACAAAGAGACAGGTGGTTAATATCAAAAGCCTATTAGCCACTGATGATATAAAGTATTATCTGGTAATGTTCTCATGCACACATGCATCCTCATTTTTAATGAGTGAGCTATCACAAAGACTCACAGCTGCATTGTCAGCAAGAGGTAGCTGTTACGCTCAATGACCAGGCCAAAGTTTAAGTGGAATCTGACCTAGAATGTGAAAGTATGAATAAACCACAGTTGTGATAAAAAATTGCAATTGGTCCGACATGTTGAAGTACAAGAGATAGTCTATTTCATCTTTTGTGTTTAAAAAGGCACTAAGAAAAGTAATTAAGAAGGTATGACAGAGCATGTTAAGCTATTCGCTATGTAAGGGGTCATATTTTGGTACTCGTATGTTACTGCTCAGCTTTTCAAAAAGTGCTTTTGTACATACAAACACATGTGAGAAGCTGATGTGAAAAGTTTACATCTAGTGGACCTTTTAGATTAGACACCTTCCTTTTACCCCTTGCATTCAATTTGTTAATCATGAACTATATTGCCAGTGCCATTCCCTGTTGGTGGTCACAACCTTTCAGAACTCTTTTTCAAGTTACACAGTGCCACAGCTTCAACAGATAACAATTGGTGTTGGCTCTTCATACCATCTCATTCATTTTCTTCCATCTCTTGGCCATTCTCTCACTCACACTAGAGTGTGCTTTATTTCAACATTCAGTTTCACCAGACTAGATATTGATATTGATAAGCACACTTTTAAATCTATAAGCTGCATAGGATAGCTGCATCAATCTAACACGGTTTAAAAAAAGAAGCAATTTACCATCAGTCTTGTTTCACAAAAATAGGGGGCTTTTTAGACTTCCTGTTGATTTGCCATGAGGAGAATTCAGCAAGATGGACCTGATTCAATTCAAGGAAGGTTCTTTCAGATGAACTTAAATGAAAAAAGAAGCTTTCAAGGGAAAACAACACTCTATTCTTCATTCTGCAGCAAGTAGCTGTGCAAATCTGGTTTCACAAACTTGCTAGTGCTACAAAAGTACAGCACACATAATAAAAGAAGAACCTACTTATTCATGGCTGTCGAGGGAGAGCAGGCAAAAAAGCAGTTCAAATGAACTCTTTCTGACTTCAGTTGAAATAAAAAAAGATAAAATTATTCATGTATTAATGTGCATTTCAAACAAATACTGAATTTATGAATAACATTGTATCTCATTAGGTCTCCATGTTTTCAATTAATTTCTGGTAAAAGATTTAGGACCAAATTTTGAGAGCCAACATTATGTGAACTGTAAGTTTATATCTGGTAGGATAATTTCTGACACCCAATGTGGCTGGCATCACATACGTCTTTATCTTACCCCACTATATTGAAAGTCAAAATCCTGTTATTTTTGTCCACATCAATTATGTTCATCAGTGGATGGTGGCACAGAGTCAAAATCCGGATTTAAAACTTGTTCTAGATCTACTTTACATAACCTGGTCTGTGAAAAGAGAAAAAAAAAGTAAACAAACAAAAAGCAAAACCGAGTTCTGCTACTTAGCACAGTCTAGATGAAATTACTTTTATATATAATTAATTAAAGCTCCAGTATTAAACAGGTTAAAGCATTTTTATTTAATGTGATTCAGTGTTATGAATTCTTCAGAATAATAGTTAAAAATGGAATAATCTTTCATTATTTGTAACTAAGGTGGTGATACGTGTTTTGGCTCATACAGTTACAAAGGAACTTTTCTGAACTGCAAATGTACTTTATTAAATTATCAATTATTGCCGTAGATGGATAGGCTGGGAAATGCTTGTTTTGTCCAGTCTATCCTGCGCACACTGCAAATTAGAATGAATGGAGCAGGACAGTTCTTTTCAAGCTGCATCTCCTTATTTCTCTTCCTGCTAATTCTGAAATCAAGAATATTGCAGGGTATCTGCTGTACTATCTAGTCTTCCTAAAGAGAAACTGATTTTTTATGCAAGCTTGTAAATCTGTGATTCTGACCCTTCAAGCAAATGATTTTTCATTTTAATGACAATTAAAAATCAGGTGGAAAAATTATGCATTTTGATCAGAACTGTAAATCAATGTTTTCTTTAACAAAGAAAAAAATCAGTGTTTGTTTTAATTATTTCAGGACTAATTAAGAGTCTCTGTCCTCCCATTTTATCACCTAAATGCTAAAAATTAATGGGATAGACTGAGAAAATGTTCACAGAATTGATGGAGAAGATGTGGCATCATCTTTTTTCCAAGCAGCCCAAAAGCAGGGCCTTTCAGCAAGACTTATGTTCAAACACATACCTGTTCTCTTTAATTGGATTTAATTTTTATCCCAGGAGAATATCTTTGCCAACAGGTTTCAGTATACTTAGTAAATTGTTCTCAATCCGTCCTCTTGACACCAACACTTTTTATAGAATGTAGTATATATTGGATTAGAAAGGGAGTAAGAAGGCTGATAGCTTACTTGAAAAAAACAGTTTTCAGTCAGTGCCTCAATTAAGATACATTTTTTGCAAGTGTAATAGTATGAAAGACCATGAGAGCATGCTTCCAATTTGCCTATGGAAAAATTGGACAAAAAAAGGCTACAGAAGAATATTTGGTTAAAAAGTGCTAGAAACCACTGCATGCTTCTCATTTTTCTGAATTATTTTTTCTTCTAAGCAATCAGAAAAATCCCATTTAAATATCACAGTTTTGCATTGAAACAATTTAAATATCTTAATAATAATTTTAAAAATCACCTTAAATTATCTCTGTTATGGATACAAAGGCCATCCAGATATTTTGGAAAAAAACCATCCACAAAACACTTGGAAAGCTAAGCTGGATTTTAAGACCCATCTATTTCACTGTCTTCAAATAGCAAGTTGGCTCAGTATAGGCTCAGATATTTGAAAGTATTACTTGTTTTAAAGTTAGCACTTGAAAAAAACAATTTAATTGTTTGCAGGTGTCTGTCTTCTATCCAGCTATAATTTTTCCTCTTTTTGCTGTTTTTTTCTGGCAGACTTATATTAAACCAAACAAAACCAAACAAGAAACATTCCCACAGCTTGGTCAATACACCACAGTAACAAAAGATTGCAGTGCAGCTCCAGATCAATCATATAACTGACAGAGACTATAGAAAGATAATCACTTCTGTTTTTCTGTTGATATCTTGAAGAAGCCAACATATTGACCAGCATGATTTAGTAGACAATACTTTAACTAACTGAACCCTTGTTCAGTCACATGATAAACTTCAGATGACAAAATATTTGCAGCTGTCAAATGGGACCTGTGAATGCCAAAAAACACAAGGCAGTGCAAACCCTAAAATAGCCCCAGGCCTCCCTGAATAGCAAAATGGCACAAACAGACACAGTGAAACAATTTTGGCTGCTGGTCCTAGAGGACTAAAGCAGTATCCCAGTGACACCTGGTTCAATGAATAAACTGTGCTTCACAAACAAATAAACCATGCTTTGCATGAGTACTCCACTGCTGTGAGATGCCTACATCACCTCCAACTCTGGTTTGGTAGAAAGGACTCAGGTGAATACTAGCTCAGGGTGGCCTCCACTGTGCTCCACTGCATGACAAGGGTATGCTCCAAAGAGCTGAGTGACACAGGTCCCTGTGATTTTCAGTGGAGTCACCATATCACCTCCTTGTTTTCTGGGTGAGTGTAACTTAAAAGTAAATATTTTTGCGTTGGTGCAATGTTAGGTGGAACACATGAGATATTTACAGACACATTCTAATAAAGAATGATTCCCAAAGAGCTGAAGCAAGTGTTAAAAAAGGAAAACCCGTCAAAATTATTTTAGAGAATCATTCAAGAGTTCCCAAAAAGAAATTCAACTCATCAAGACCCTAGTAAGACAGCCAGCTGGCAAGCCCACAGCACTTCCAGAGCCAGCTGGCGAGCCAAAGCAACAGCCAGAGCAGACTGTGGCAGCTGCCAGCCGATCAGCTGTTGTACCTGATGAGATACCATGTTCCACACATTTGTATCTAACTCCACAACTATCTAAAATATACTTTTTGTTCACAAAAATAGAGCATACAATGGAAAACTGAGGTGAAGAAGAAAATTAGAATCAAAATTATATATTTTATGTTTATGTGGCAAAGTTACACTATATATTCTAAGAATGCACAGGGATCAGAACCATAGTTCACCATCTCTGCCTCAAATACTTCAAGGAATATAGTATATGAATAAAGTTGAAATAAACCCTCCACCTTTATTATACAGAAAGTCCTTTCACACTTATCCACACAGAACTCTGCAGAAGTGTTTTCAGACATCAGTCATGGGAGCCCAGCTGTGCAGATCAGATAATAAATTCAAAAGGAAACACTGACAGGATCAGCTCTTGGGCTTGAAACCATTTTATGAGACAGCCTGAGAGTGGACGCTTTAACGTACAAATGACTCCTGTGATAAGAGCAGCTCCTACACTATGTCCCAAGCCAAAGTCCAAACTGTTGCCTCCTCTGACAAGGCTACCAGCACTGCTTGAAGGTAAGGCATGAATTTTTAAAAGGTGGTCTAAGTATGTGATTTTAGAACCAGGTCCCTGAACTCTGCCCTGGCTCCTGGCTACTGAGCTGCACAAACTTTTACAAAGGTTAAAAATGGCCCATTTGTACACTGTTAATTAGATATAGTGAAGTAGCCTATTTATACGAGCTGTTCATGTTTGAAGTAATTTAAGCACTTCAGTGGCTCACTGGGAATTTAATTCTAATCTTCTAGGAGGTGTACTAAGGAAAAGAAAACAGAAATACTGTAAAACACTAATCCTGTTTCGCAAGGCTATGAAATTCAAATGGCCACACAAGTCTTTTGATGCTGATTCTTTTTTTTTTATGGGCAATGCTCAGGTACCAAGTAAGGAAGTTAGCTAAGATGATGAAGTCTGCAAAAAAGCATTACATGACAGCTTGACTGGAACATTAGATGCAGCCACCTCTTTCTCAAAGCTTTTATTAAAAAAGTGCAGTGTGCAAAGGCAAGAGATTAAAAATGTTACTCAAAGTTTATATTAAGGCAATTCAGCAGATGTGCACTTAGCCTCACAAGCATTTGAATCTATAGCGTAGGACAGGATACAAGACTCTTCAGCGTAGTGATCTGAAGACACCAAGAGAATGAAAGATAAACTCTATTTAACTGAAACAAAAGGTGATTAGAATGTCCTTGAAAAGCAGGTGTCCCTGACAACACTGACTTAATTAGACCCTAAGCAAGCTCTGTCACGGACTACTTCATGGACCACTTTGGGAGGCACTTCCCTCCCAAACTTGAGCATTTGTCGTAACACTGCATCTCCCTTCTCCAATGCAGCATACAGTTTGTAGATGACACTAACTACTGTATTAGCTGTTTCATGATGTGAACAAAGAGAGACTACTTGCTCAAGCTCTTCTTTTTGTAGACAAGAGAGAACATCCTACTTAAATTGCACTCAAAGTGATTATAGTGATCTTAATTCAAACCCTAGTTAAGTCACAGAGCCACCTAATATCACAATCTGTTTTTTCTATTATACCTAATAGAATTTATTCTGTTCAGTATGAATTTTTTTTGCATCCAGAATTGTTCTTCTGAAGTTGAAGTTCTCAAACTTTATCTCTTTGGAGAGGACAGCCTTCTGTAATGGTTCTGAGGCTCAACTTAATCACTTCATCATATTTTTAATTATATTTTCAGCTCTAAGATTTCCATGTCTACAAAGCCTAAAAAGGCAATTCTGAGTTCAAGAGGATATTCTCTTTTTTGAGGTCACATGGAACCCAATCCCCTTATTTCTTTCCACACCCAATGGATGCCACCTTAAGGAAAGAGAGCAAGTTACATAAACAACAACAAAGGAGTTTGAGATATTCCTATTTGTGTTGCTTGTAAGTCTCTGATCTACTTTTGCAAAGATGAATATACTATTTTGGCTATCTGTATTGTCAGAGCCTGCTCTGAAAGAGAGAGGGCATGGAGATGGGGGCCAGGACAAGTTCTTGAAGGGCCTCTTTTCATGTCACATATATCTGGAGAGGTGGAAATGCACTGGAATGTGTGAAGAGGGAGGAACAAATAGTTGTGGCAAATTATATTCCTCACTGACAAAGAGACATGATATTAATCAGTCACAAGTAGGTTCCCATCTTCTTGAAGCAACTACACAATACATTGTCTCAGACTACAACTAGACTGCAAAATTACAAAATAACAATACTCAAAATAATCTTTGTTAAAAGACCACTATAAAAGTGCCTTTCAAATGCTGGAATTCAGATCCAGGAAATGACAGAACTGTCTATACAGACATCATCATTCACCTCTCATCTGATACAGGAATCTCCGGTTCTGATCTACATCTACATCAGATATTGTACATCTACAACATTTTGTTGCATAATCATATCTGAGTGCAGACGTACCAAATCTCACAGACCAACAGTTAGACAACAGACTCACATCCCATTCTCTCCCACTGCAAGCTCTATACCTGCCACCATGACATGGGACCTTCTTCTTGTCATGTGACTGAATCATGCTTCCCCTTGGGGAAATGCCCATGGATCTGGGGCAGTCTGTGTGCTGCCCACAAAAGAAGCCCGGGGAGTGGATTTGTGCCTGATGGCTAATATGCCAGTCGGTGCATTTCTTCAACTGCAGAACCTGTCTGACTTGGTGTGCACAATGGACTATGCTCAGCTGATGGTTTTGCCCATTTCCTTCTCGCTCTTCATACTGCAGTATGATTAATTTACTCACAATTCTTCGCACAGAGGTTCTCAATAGAATTGAAGACTTCATGGGCACTCAGCCATCTTCCCAAAACACATCTGTGAAAGAGGCTAGTGGCATTAACCTTGTATGGCTGAATCTGAAGCAGATGGCAAAGTCATGTTTTTTCTCATGCCGTTCCCAGGCCAGGGATCCTGTCTCACTGGAGAGATCCCTAACTCGTTACCCTGTTCTATAAATTGGTTCCTGATGTACTTTGGCAGCTGTGCTCATTCTTTGACTCTTCCACTCTTCCTGTTCTCATCATTGTGCTTTTGAACAGCTGACTGCTAGTTTCCCCTTCTCCAATCCTAGTGGCAGGATCTCCATCATTCCTCACCCAGCTATCAGAGAAAAATACATTTTGTTTTCTTGCCTGAATTCATTACAATCTGCTTTCTCCATTTCCTTCTCTAGATTTCTTTTCTGACGCTCCCTCAGTCTCTGTCTCACCATGTTTTGAAATTATTCCATTTCCCTCTTCTGCTTTTACTCTACTCCCCACAGCAAGAACAGGTTATTTGCTCTATTTAAAGAGACCAGTCTTACCAGAAATCAATCAAAGAGAAAAGCTGCTGAGACTCCATGGATCTGAATTCAAGCATACTCAAGTATCTTGTAGCAGCAACAGTTATTCAGCACGGTTATTTCTGAGCTACATGGACCATGTTCAGATTTTCTGTAGGGATGATACAATATACCTTGAGCAACATTTTGGGTTCTGTCTGAAGAAAACCAGTTGAAGACAAAGGGAAATTTAATTTTTTTGCCATTTTAACTATGGAAATTCAAAAATTCTCTACCAATTATTTGCCAATTTCAGTTTTCATGGAGAATGGGAAAGAAAAAAAGACTAAAAAAAGAGAACCTGGGAAGGCTAGAAAATTTTAAAGCTAGAACACTACAGCATGGGCAAAACAAGGTATTTTTCATCTGATAGTATCACAGCATGTGAGGAGTAAAGCAGAATGATAAAAAGTGGCTGAATAAAATGACTGGATCACTTCAGCTAACATTTAAAAGAAAAAAATAAAAAATGCCAAATGAAAATATGAAAAATGACATACTTATTAAGGTACCCTGTTCAGACCAGATTCCAATTGCCACTTATTGTAAGGAAATGCTGTACAAGGCTTTATTCAACTATGTTTATGTATCTTTCAAATATTGTTTTTCTGTGGGAATTGAAGTATTTATTAGGAAAAAGTTGTATAATTTTTTATATTATATTTTAAAGTTAGATAATAATGTTAGAAACCCTATGTCTTTCTAGGCTGAAGAAATATTGGCCAGCAATGGTTTGCATGCAGTTGTTCTTGAAGTGGAACAGAAAAATAGATTCATGCTTTCTTTTTTTTCAAACTCGTTTTCTCTCATTAATATATCCCATTTTACAAGTCCTACAACTACACACCCTTAAAACTACAAATATGGACATTCACATCATAGACTAAAACAATCCTTTTTTTTTCATCAACACCATATAAAGAGTCAGTAACTGCTTGTGCTAACTGCAGCTGAATTTATCAAACTGAGTATTTTGCCTCTGGACATTTCAGTTGCTACAAGTCACGCACAGATACTGCAGAAATTAAAAAATCTGAGGACTGTTGAGGCTATATTTCCGTTAGCAAGTGGTAGAGCTACCAGTAGAAACAGATTTGTAGGTGAAAAAATCCGTGCTGAGGACCAATCTTTAGCAATGATAGACAAATGCACATTTCAGATGTTTTACTAGGGACTGGCCCTAATCTGGTCCCATGTACAGCTAGTTAGCTGTTGGAGTAGAGTAGGTGAGTTCCTGGAGTGCACCTTCTGACTTCATTTCATCAGAAAGCAGCTGATTCTTGTCCAGTCTCTCCAACTGAGACACCCACTTCAAAGGAGCACTCCTGGACCATATCAAGACCCTAATGTAGGCATATTTTGATGATGAGGTTTCTGAAGCTATAATAAAAACCAAAACTGACCCTACTAAAGTCAGTATTATGAAGGAAAGGTCTAAATTAGGACCCTGTAACAATATTACTGGGGTTTAAAACTGACTTACCAATGCTTACATTAAGTTTTAGATTTGCCTACAAGGAAAAGGAAGAAAAGCAGACAGTTTGAGGCCTGAGCAGGTAAATTAGAGATGATTCTCATCAACATCTTAAAGAATTGCCAGGAATTATTACCTTAGTTGGAAACACTACATAGCCTGTAAATTAATTACTATCTTCACTGAGTTCTCCAGATATGCTGCAGGAAGAGCTACTTTACTTTTTGTTGGGGTCATTCAGGGCTAGAAACAGAGAATCTGGGTAGATGTGTGACATAAGAAATTTACAAAGTCTTGGAGGGCAGGCAGAAGATACCAATTTCTAGATTCCCAGAAGTCCCTATTATAACTGAATTCTAAAAATTTAAGAAGAAGCTGTGATGTAAACATATGTATTGTTCTAGTTATAATGCCTGCAGCCCAAGCAACCCTTATCCAAATGAGGCCTACAAATTAATTCTTCTGATGAGCAAGGGAGATTCTGTGCTTATTTGTCCAGAGTGGGTGACGGGACTTGTGCATGCATGGAATGGTTTGGGGAGTAGTTTTTTTGATTTAATGAGTAGAATTACTGTATTGAGTTTTCAAGCATACATGAAATTTCAAGCAGATCATTACTTCTATGCAGAGTCTCATGGAAATATACCCTTACAGACCTTAACAAAGAAAAGCACATTATATGCTTTGACATATTTCATCCTTATTCTTTTCCATAGAATGAAAAAAAAAAATTAAAAATCCTGTAGGAAATGCTGTAAATTTTAAATATATATATTTGGGAAATATTAAAAAAAAAAAATAATTAGGAAGATTCAGGCTCTTTGTCCATGACAAGCTTTTTTACTTTCCTGATTCAAACAATTAAAGTCAGACCAGTGAAAATAAATCAGTGCTTGATGCAGATCCCAGACCAGATATATTTTCTTTGACACATCTCTGTCTCTGCCACAAAGGTATGAAAGATTTTTCATTCTTCTGTTGTACCAGAAGACTCAAATGCAATAAAACCTTACTCCAACAGTTAGTCATTATTCATGCATCTTATTCTTATTGTGTATTCTAATAATAATAATAAAAAGGAAAAATCTTATGTTTTTTGTCAGGTTAAAAAGTTCCCTATTTCCCAATATATTTTCCCTTTTTCAATGTGTACAATGTAGTAAAATAAGTTTTTAACCTTTTCTTAAGGTAGAAATAGAATAATTTCCTTAAATCTTATCATTATAAATCAGTTTTCCATATGCCAAATCATTCCTCTGGTCCTTTCCTAGGTATTCCCCAACTTTTCAACTCATTTTTAAGTCTGAGCTTCCAAGCTAGACTTTAAACCAGAAGTTTAAAATATAGGTTTCAGAAATGAGAGTATGGGCAAAATGCTCGTATGTGAAGATCAATTTTCTGAGTTGCCAAACTAGAAAAGAAAATCTGTCACCAATAAAGTTTTTATAGAAGTCAGTCAAAGCTCAAGTGAAACAGAGTGTACAGACTGTAAGGTTTAAACGCTTTCTGATAAAGAGGTCTCAAAAGCACCCAGTATGGTTCTAGGACAGCATAATTCTAGACTGAAGGATTCTACAAGCAAAAGATATTCAGCATTGAGACCACTTACAGAAAGATACCTTTCCTGTACATGGATAATGGTTTGGGGTTTCTTATCCCTCTTGAAAGTGGATATAAGGAAAACCTGTGTGATGTGGAAACACAGGAGATGACTGGAATTCACTGTGAGCTGTGTCATCACAATTATAATACCCATACCCAAATTCTGCCAGTCTTCAGTCCAGTTCGTTCTTGTCTAAACTGGGCTTTTCAGAGGCATTGATAGTCACAAGCCTTAGCTCCATTCTCTAAGTTCTGAATGGCATGCAGACTCAGAGTCCTACCCTTGACATCTCCTAGGTTTTTTTAATCACCTTTTTTAACCTTTTATTTTATTTGGCATATTTTTGTCTTCAATCAATAATATATCGTCTTATCAGGCCAGGAATATCTGTCTTCAAATATCTTCTGATGTTATGGTTAGTGAAAAACTAGAAGGAATAACAAGATGTATCTGACAATTGGTTAAAAGCCAAAATTCTAACAATAAGCAGAAATACTCGTTCTTTTCCCAATTTCCCCATTCTATTCAAAAGTGTTTTCTCTTGTCTTTGGAACACCCTTTCAGTCAAAAAGATACAAAAAATCAATGGGATTATTTTCTTTGCAAGGCACCATTTCTTGTTTCACATTGAAACCTTAATAACTTTAAAGCAACTCATCCTTCCCAGGAGAGGGGAACCTGTCAGCATCTTAAATCTTCTACATGAGCTCCGTGCTGTATGAACTAGTTAGTCAAGAAAACTGTTACACAACAGGATGCAGTATAAGTCTGTATTACATGAACACTGTTTAAGTGAAATTCCATTAGGTTACCCTGAGGTAGTCAGAAAGTATAGGAGACATCTCCCAATATGGGGGGAAAAAGATAATTATGGAAAACAATATTGTCCAAGTGGAGTCTTTTACTGGGAACATATGCAATAAGGACAAAAGAGTTAAAACTTCTTGTTAAGCTAGTCAGCAGGATGTCAGCCTTGTCCCAAGGGGAGATCCCACAGCTCCACTTTTCATTCCACTTTGCTGTAACATGCATAACTCCTGATTCATTCTAAAACCCATCCTTTCCTAACCCTGTTGGGCTGACCCACTGCCAACCTCTGCTCCTTCACCGTAGCCCTGTATGTTCACATTCAGCCATGTGCTTTCAGATAGAGGTCTATAATAAGTGCATAATTATTAGTGACCTTAAATTGCTTATGCCTTCTGCTTCATCTGCAGGAGAGGTCACCCACATTCTAAAAGTCCTGAACCCCTGAATCAACTATTTACAGTCAACAGAGCGTGCTGCTGGATTGTTTCAAGCCATATCAGTGAGTCATTAAGGACTGCACTCTGTGATATGAAGAGGAAGACAAATCCTCTTTTCTGGAAGACTTCTTTAGCTCAGACCCTTGCAGCACAGCTGCACTGTCAAAGCAACGGAGCCTGAGAGTTATGGCACAAGAATGGAATTGAACAAGGACAAAAGGCGAGACCAAAGCTTCCTCCTCAGCTGATTTTGCTGACAGAGACAAATAGAAATATCCATATAGTCTGCTCAGGTGCTGTCCTGGAGAGCCAGGCAGGCACATCAGGAACCGGGCATGGGCAGGAGAGGTTCATAGCTTGGGCAGAGGCCTCCCAACTCCCCACACTTAGGCCTGTCTGCTCAGCTTTGTAAGGGGCCATTCACAGGAGAGATGTTTGGCTCTCAGGGCGGTTGTGTCCCTTCCATTTCAAGGAAAGGACATCACAGAGGCAGAAGCATTCTGAAATGTCTGGAAAACCCTGTCCTGAGGTCTGATGGTTTCTGGCACTATGAAGCCTTGCCTTTTTATATATCCAAAGAGAAAGTCCTGTCAGAAAGATTTGTTCTAGCAGAAGATGTTCTGTGTGGAAGAATATGGAAGCCTCATTTCAAACATTCTTCCTTCTTTTATCTTTGTCTCAAGTACGCTGACATGAAATTAATATCATCTCAAAATTTAAAGGACTTAATTCCATATTCTTTTGTGACTTTTAAAAGAAAGAAGCAGGAGGCAAATTTAACTACAATGTGAAGTTCAATTATTTCAATTACCACCTCCTGCCTAAATGAAGCCTGTTCCTTCAACGACATCTGCAATTTTACACTCATTTGCTCTTAAAATAGCATTAATTATAATAGTTTCACTGGAAATGATAAAAGAATACATGGACAGATTAAATAATTACTTACATGCATTGAAAAGTTGCATACATGGTTAATTTAAGAATTACTTATTTACTTTACATAATTAATCATGAAACCAGGAACAAGTCTGAACAAGTATGAGATTTTGTTCCTTTTTTTACACATATCTTGTCATATTAATATAGGACCCCCTTCCAGTGGCCATTTCACAAAAGAGAACAGATGAATATTAGTAGCTGATACCTGCAAAAAGCACAGTAAAGTGGTATCACTTACAAGGGAAACTATCATGCTATCACTTCGGTGATTTTTCTGGGATGAAGATGATAAGCATCAGTGGGACTTTTTGTGTGGGATTTTACCAGAGTATGGATCAATGAAATGAAAAAATAAAGAGAAGAAGAGAGAAAAACAGAAGAGGAGATAAGAGAAGGAAAGATTGTTGCACATTGAGAAAAGGTGTTAAGTGAAAGTGAAGCCAGAGATGGAGCTCCACACAGCTTCCCAGAAGCCTGCTAAAAGCCTGTAGGAGCAAACATGGATAAATACCCATATAGGAAGGCAGGCAGTCCTTTGTGGCATTTTCTGTAGGAAAACAGTATTTGTCAGTCTCTGTGTAAGGATTTTATTTTACTTATGTGAAATGGTTGTGAATAAAAGCCTTACAGTAGAGAAAATAATTCAGTGCAGCAGATATACAGCAAAGTGAACTTTAGTTGCAGAATGCCCTGTTGTATGGTTATTACAGAATTTAGTCAGAACAAGAAATAAACTGACACAAAGGGGTACATTTCTGAAACATCGATTTAAATCATAATTGTGTTTCGTGCCTAATCTTAGGAAATTATTTCTGCACCCAGAAAAGGCAGGTGGTGTAATTTTGAGGTGAATAGACAATAAAGTAATTTAATTTCTGCTTAGACTGCCAGATTCCATTCAACCTTACCTATGGAAATGGCCCTCTATGTAACTAGAGGGAAATGAAATGAAAGCTGTATAATCCCAGCATGAACAACCTGCATATCAGAAGTTTCATTCCCAGACTTTAGCCAGAAAAACAGCAGTGGCCATTGACAACAAAACAGTGCAAGGAACCTTCAGTTTCTCTCCTCTTTTTACTGTGCTCCACAGCACAGATTGATGGCACGGCTTTGCTGAGATCAGTGTCAAAGACTCCCCTACTTGTTTTCAGAATACTTCAACATAATTACTGACTTCCCAAGACATGTACGTGTCTATGTACATACTGATCCTGCATTATCAGCTTGTAAGACTGAGTCAGGAAGACAGAGTAGAATTGGTTGGGTTTTGGGGGTTGTTTGGTTTTTTTTTTTACAAAACCGTATTTGTCTTATTTAGATCTAAGGTTGGAGTTTGTCATGATTGTGCAGTGAGTGTGGGTGACAAGGTTTAAGAGGATGAGTATTAATGGAACCAGACATTGAAATTCTCTGTACAACATTGAAGAACTTACTGTGTTCATATAGTACAAAACACAATGACATCATTCAGAAAATCCTAATGAATCAGATCCCAGATGATTGCTTATCTCTAAATCAGAAGCATGTACATATATTTTACACCTCATCTGTAGAAAAATTCTCAATAATTTCATTCTGGAACTACAGTCTAGTCCAGTTCACAACTCAGTGACACTCTGCAGGACATGTAGGGGCTAGACTTTTAATAGTAACTCCTGAGTATTTTCAGTGGCATCATGGGCAAAGAAATTTTACACACATAATAAACTTGACTTAAAACAGCCAGTATCTCTTCCCTATTATTTCAAGAAGATACCTGATAAAGGGGACAGAAAAATCTTAGCCTTGGGGACTTGCTAATGGCATGTTTTCTTATTAGGACCTTGCTGAAGGAGGAGATTTAGTGACCCAGGGCCAGGAGATTACCCTTTCTGATAGAATAGTGATTAGTGAGTGATATAAAAAGTGGGTGGAAGCACTGTAGTAACTTGCGCTTCTCGGAGTTGTTCTCTCTGAATAGTGATATTGCTAGGTAATAAGAGGTGCTGGCTCCTTGTTCCTCTCCATCTCAACCAATTCCAGAAGTAAATCTTATATACAACTCCTGCTATGTGACCTCTGATTCTTCAATCCTTCTCTCTCTCTGTCTGCATTTTACTCTGTCGTTCCTTGGTGCTTCTCCTTAGCTGTTCATATTGCAGTTTCTAAAACCCTACAAATGCGGCATGATAAAAACACCTAGACAAATATCTAGAGTATACATTTAAACTTCAGAAATTACTATGTTAAAAACGTAATTCTCTTGTTCATTGGACATTATTTCCTTCTGTTTAATCAGATGTTGGCAGAAATAGACAATGATTCCCAGAAACAAAAAGGAACACTTTGTGCAAAAATCTGACAGATTTTTTCCATGATATTTTTACACAGATAAAGTAAAATTGTGAGGAAAAAACCTCCAACGCTTATCCCAAATCACCTTCACAGTAATATAAATAGTTCCCTGTATGCAGAATATAGTTTAGCTAGTTTTAATATTTCAAAGGAGTTTTCATAAATGTGAAAAATTTATAGAAACTGGTGATAGTTTTACTTTCTATTTTTCTGTTACTTTAAAGTTATAAAAGATATGGCACATTCCTTTACATCTGACTGTCTTTAAAGTTGCGCTGAAAAGCTCTGTCAATGATATTTAACTATTGTGCAGATATTTCCTTTCCCTAGATTGTCGTCATGAATGAACATTACTTCTTGACATATTTCAAATCCATGATAACTTACAACTCTGAAATCTTGGACTAAAATCCTGCGGCCCCAATTCTGTTGACACTTCAAGAATTACCAGTTCTGCTGTCACTAGGAGCACTCATTTGGTATTTGCTGGTCTGCAAGGATGGGCCGGAGCCTTCCTTCCTCCGCTGTGACGTCACCATCAAAGAGCCAGGATATACAAGGAGTCCCAGGATATAAGATATTGGGGTCTGAAGTGGTTCCACTGGAAAACAGTCTTGTTGCCTCTTTCAGAGGAGAGAGCATATAGGGTCTGGGACCAGAGAAAGGCAAGAGCTAGATAAGCTGTCTAAAAAGCCCAGAAATCATAAGGATGTCTCCTTTGTCATTTTTAAGCCATCATCTAATGGTGAATTCTCTGATATGCTAATTTCAAAATTAACCTATTGGCTACCAACATGAACAGTAGCACAGCAGATCTACTTTCACAGGATTCTTTAATGCCTGAAATTGAGTGTGTGAATGGGTGTGGTTCCAAAGGTACCCACATTGGCTGTCAACCAGTGTTCGCACTCACTTCGTAATTTTTAGAGATGAGCTATAAGGTTCAGCGAGAAAGAACTCAAAGCCATTTATTTGAGTAGTATTTGCATTCATCTAACTCAATGTGTGGCTTTTTGAGATAACCCTAAAAGCAACCTTATGTTTTTTACTGCTTAAACAGGAAACCTGTTGGTGCTGATGGGCTCAAAACCTAGCCCTTAGGCACTGAAATATTTAAGAGTAACTTCAACAGGCAGAAGGGATTTCATGCATAGCTCTCTATTTTTATCAGTACTTTATCAACAAAATGTCAGGTTTTATTTCAATTTCAGAGGTGATCATTAGCTGAGGAACAACCAAATACTAGGAAAATGAGGCAAAAATAAAAACCTTTAAAGAAATACATAATTTTTTAATGACAGCTGCAGGTACATATGCATCTTTAATTCACCTAGTCTCATCTTTACTATTTTATATTCCTGTACCATTCATATGGGATTTTATGAAAGTATCCAGGTCATCTGTAATGACACTGTTCCTGCTGACCTTTCTGTCAAGAGAAATGTTGACATTTTTTAAAAATGCACTTGACCCTCAAACCTGCATCTCTTATGGCAGTATAAAGTAAGTATATTTGTGCTCCAACTCAGTTTCCATCCTAGTAAAAGAAAAGATTTAATGCCCTTAATATCGATGTGTGAAACCTAGTGAAACATATGGAATTCTTTTGGAATCGTTACCTAACCCTTTTTGCAACTTATTAGCAGATGTCTCAGGAAAGACCCATCACAGGATGTTACAGGAAAGAGCATTACTTCAATCAGGAAGGGTTTTACGTGTTCTACTACTTACATATTTTAGAAGAAAACAAAAGCTTCCTTGAGAAAGAAAAATGAAGCATAACTAATACATATACATGTGCATTATGTATGTTCATTATTATGTACATGTAATTAATACACACAGTCTATCTGCCTTTTGTCACTGCTTGATACCTTCTAACCTAGCACAGAACAGGAGAGCAGACACTAAGAAAGAAAAGTCATATAGTCAGAAACATCTTCCAGAAGCATACAGAAAAGACTAATTAAGATTGGAAACTAAACAACAGCTTTCTGGCAATTGCACCTTCTGGTACTGTTAGTTTCCTCTGGGTTTCTCTCTACAAGAAAAAACAGCCATGGAATGCTTTTCACTGACCCCTCTTGTATAACTATCCAGTTTCATTTATTTCTTCCAGTTTCTTTTTGTCTTTGCTACTGCAGGTATTCAGCAGCTCCTCCAAGGCAAAGGAAAACTAGACTAAACTGTAATTAAAGGACAATACTTAACAACTGCTGGTGGGCAGACTAGAAAAAGAAGAAACCAGGAATATGTTAAAAATATTCTGTGGGTATTTTCTGTTTCCACATGAAATTTCTCAGCTAAATGCAACTGTAGATACACTTTTGCAGAGTATAAGAAAACAACTTTAATATTCTGTCTTATAACTATTTGTACATATTATGTCTTTCTTCCAATATTTTGCTTCAGGCTTCCTTTGTGTTTAGAGCAGTGAAGCCTGAAAGAAGTAGCTGTACGCTAAAAAGATACTGCCAGCCAAAAATGTCACACAGCTTGCTGGTTAGGTAAAACACACATGTTTGAATACAGAATTAAATAAAAGGCTGCTTTGCCCAACAAACTTTCTTTGTCCATAGGCTAGTGATCTTGCTTAGGGAAAGAATACAAGGAGCAAGGTGATGAAAGTTTGATCCATTTCCTAGAGGATTCCCCAGTTTCCTGAAGAGAGCATATTGAGGAACTTCTTCAGTCAGAAGTTGTTGACAGACTATCATGTTTAGCACCTGCTTCACAAATTCATCCAGCTGTTACTAAAACCTGAGTGGTCTTTTGGCTTGTACAGTATTCCAAAGCAGTAGACATCAAAGTTTCATTATATTTGATCAGTATCTCCTCTCTATTATTTTTTAACATGATGCCTGATGGTTTCACTGGATATCCCTTCCTGCTTACATGAAATAAAGAGAAAGTATTCCCAGGCATTATTTCTACAAGCTGTGAGATTATGATGTTAAAGCATATAGCAACAATCCCATACCTCTGACCAATTCACCATCCTTCATTGTTCTTTTTCTTCTGTGTCTGGGGTGAGCAGAGCTTCATTCAGCACATGCAGATGGAGTATACCCTGTTACAAGCAGCCCAAGATGTCAAAATTGCAGTTTCAACCATCCAAATAAGGAGCAATCTTCATCACTTCTAGCCTTCACCACAACTGAGCTTCACACCTAGATGTGTTTAAATAAACAGATTGTTAAGCAAAGAAATGAAGAACTGTATAATGAAATAATATTTGCTGAATTTCAGTTATCTCCCTACATCAAAGTTATAGAATCACACTTCTTACTTTCAGGGTTCTTGTTTTAATGATTAATTTTAGAATAAGGTTTTTGTGTTTCTTACTTTTCAATAAGCATCTTTTTCTAATTAATCCTGCAATTTCCCCAGTCAATCCAATTTATCTGAGAAATTACATTCTTTGATGGTATTAGACTGTAATATCATAAACAGAAGAATTTGCCTTTCAAGCAACAGCAAAAGGAGAAGTTGAGTTAAGTTGTATCCAGGAGGAAAGATTTTTCATTCAAATATACATTTCTTCAATAAACACAAGGGGAATATGAAAAAAAAGTGCATTGCTTCTCCTGTCAGTTCTTTTTTTCTTGCAGTGAAAGTATTTCTTCTAGTGCATTAAATTCACACACACAAAAAAAATTAATCCTAAATAGTATGTAAAACACTTGACCTTCAATACAAATGTGTAAATTAGCTCTTAAAGTCTGTAACACATGTACTAAGTAATAGCTTCACCGATGAACAAATTTAACAAAGCTTTAATAGGGAGCCACTGATCTAAAAAAAACAGAAGCTGTCCGATCTTCTATGAGATGAGAGTGGTATGTGCCTCTCTGTTTTCTGCATAGACTTAAACATACCTAAGAGAGTGCTCTCAAATAGTGTTGTATTAAATACCATGTTGAATTCCTATTATTTTGAGGCAGGTCCATTTAAGTTCAGAATGCGTAGCAGACAACAACTTCACTGCTTCTACTGTGAACCCTAACACAGAGTGGTTTACAAATGAAAGGCAGAAAGCCCTCCAGGTTGATCCTTTTTATCTAGAGCTCACAACTTGTAAGCCATTCTGAATGTAAGGACTTAAAAATATGACTCAATGCCAGTTTAAGAAACCACTGAGAACCTCCTTTCCTCTTGAAATGTTTTTAATATCTTTGGATACAAATAACTGCTGTAGAGAATAAAACTATGCTTTTACCATCTTGAGAAGATAACAGTGGGATTCGGTCAATTCCCAGGGTGTAATTAAGTGACTGAGATCAATACCTGTGTTTCTCTTTTTCTATAACCTTCCATGATTATACAGATGCCTGAAGTGTAGCTTCAGTCATCTTACTGCCTTGTTTATAAAAAAGTCAAATATATTTTACAGCTCAGATATTTATTAACCTTTAAAAATCACTCTAATACAGTTTAATTATTACCAAGTAATAAAGCATGAATTGTAGTGAAAAATAGGAAGTCTCAGATATTGTCCTGGAACTGACAAACTTGTAAGGCACAGCCTATCTTATTTCTTTCAGAAGTAGCTCTATCCCAGAAATAATTCCTCAGCAAATATCTTCTCTGATGGCTTTGCAGAGATGGCCACGGAAAGGCTCAATGAAAAAGTGTACAATGACAAATTCAACACTACTGAGAGAAGAGGGAGCTAGTCCTTACTGGAAGATGGCAGTCAGTAGTCCTAAGCCAATATGAAATAGAAACTAAAGCTTATTCTACAAGCAGGAAGCCATAAATTTCCTGTTTATTTTAAAAATGTACTAAACAATATTTATTAAACAAAACCATGAATTCAGAAAATATAGTTAAACTGGTTTTGTATCTTTTTTTCAGAATTTTTACCTCTGCTAGACAGTGGTTAGAGGCAGGCGACAGCAAAGCACAGAACACTTTGCCTCCATCACTGTCTTCAGAAAAGGCATTTTATTAGGCAGTGACTTTGGCTTCTTTTTGTGCTAGCAAGGGAAAGAGAAAATTTGCTTATTACAGCTAGGAGTGTTGTCCAAAACGTCTAAGGATGGATATAGTCACTGAGCTATGGTGAATGCTGATGAAGTATTTCAGCTTCCTGGGATGAACAGTGTGAAGTGCAGGATCTGTTCATCTCAAGGCTGATGTACTGGCTCTGTCTGCCACTAAATCCACAAAAAGTTCTGTTTGTGTCCAGTATCACATGCAGCACCCAGGTACCCTGTTCTGGGTTCCCAGGGTACAAGAAAAACACCAACACACTGGAGAGAGTCCAACGAGAGACACCAGGATGGTCAGGAGCCAGAGCACAAAAGGTATAAAAAAAAGGGATGGAAGATATGGGCTTCTTCAGCCTTAGGAAAAGAAGGAACAGGGCAGATTTTATGGATGTCTTCAGCTATGTAGCAGGAGAGTATAAGGAGGACAGACAGCCAAACCCTTCTCAGAGTTTAAGAGTTTCATTTGATAATGAAGACACAGCTTAATGAAGGCCAGTAAGTACCCTCAGAAGCAGGGAGAATTTTCCCATAGTGCACTCTCATCTTACATTGCAGCTACATCTATATTTTGTGGTTATGTCCATAGATATGGCTTACATCTGTGGCTGCACTGGCAAGATAGTGTGGGTCTGCATACTGTCACAGAGCAATGACCCTCGAGATGAAATGACACTAATAAATTGTCACATATTGTAAGTGGGGTGGGAAATCAAATACAATTCAGAGTCCTTGTAGAGATTTTTCCTACATATTATTAGTAAAAACAGAGAGTTTACTTTCAACTTCATTTTCTACCTTATGGATAAAGTATATTTTGTAGTCCATGTGCAAAACTGTTCAGTCTTTCAGCTGCATCTTATATCAGCCATCCAGATCTTTATCGATTCAGCAGGAGTGCTCAAACTGCTATTCCAGTATTAGGAATGCAGCACACTAGCAGAGGAGATTTCTGAATGCTGGTCGTATATTTGACCTGCAATATAAAGGCTTTCCCATATTAATCACAGGAATATGCTTATAAAATAGCTAAATTGTACTTCTCCTATAAGGAAAGAATTAATTGACTTTGTAGCATGAATCACTTCACCATAAAATGTCAGCTGACAAGCCTACAAAAGCTGTTGTAGCTTGCTGACATTATTTTGGTTTAGCTAAGTGGAGGCAGCAAACTTCTCGAACAGTTACTAAATTTTCAAGAAACTCCAGTCTATCCCTGATACTTTAATCTGTGGCAGAAACCAACACAGCTGACATTTTGCAAACCTTGAAGGATCCTTCAGTTTGTCTGATGGAGCTCTTCAGTTGATGCAGTCAGCTTTTCCTCTAGTTTAGTCTGACATCCTGGATCACCTTTGCC
The DNA here is from genome assembly GCA_027925045.1 of Hypotaenidia okinawae. Classification (NCBI taxonomy): domain Eukaryota; kingdom Metazoa; phylum Chordata; class Aves; order Gruiformes; family Rallidae; genus Hypotaenidia; species Hypotaenidia okinawae. Next base: position 88,405,321 of record BSDF01000003.1, read on the forward strand.
ATCTAATAGGAAGTGTAAGGGAAGTTTTGTAACACCAAGAGGTTTGTGCTTTGGCATCAAACACACTCATCAGTAACAATACAAAATTCAGTAATTCCTGAGCAGCTCCTTCAGCGTTTATAGAGCTATGCTCAGCTTTGAAGGGCAAGGAAGTGTAACTCTCCTGATAGCTCCCCATAAAGACTAAATTTGCACTTACTCACGGTGCTGCAGATATGATTTAACAGATTTTAAGAACACATTGACTGTTTACTCACAGTGGTTGTGAAGTATATTAGAAATCATACTTTGAAAAACTTCCTGGGGGAACTTGGTTAACATGAAAAACATTTGGCTCTTGTCATTCTCTACTAGTTCATTTTCATGCTAGAGGATGCAGTAGATCAGGCAAGTTCTCTGAACTCTGAAGAACTCTGAAGTTCTAGAGGCATATAAATGTGAACAGATCATAATTTGCATTTAAAAAAGTTAACTTAGGTTTGACTTCATGTTTCCATACAAACCAAGGTAGAAGGGATCTTTGCGTACTTAAATTTGACATCTTTAAAATAAATTATTGAATTAATCATGTATTAGAGACATTACCATATCTCCCTCCTGAAAATACTGCAACAATGTGCACTGTGCATTCCTCAAAACAGTTTGCACTTTGTTTGTGGGAGAACATCATTAAATTTGTGTTCCAAATTCAGAAAGATGAAACATTTTTTACTTTGAAAAGCATAATAACTTCAGCAGTAATTTAAATGCTGTTCAAGCTCCATAGACATAATGAAGAACTTCTCCCCTCCTGTCATTTGAGAATATGATCTAATTCCACAGTTCACCTGCTGAAGCTTTTAATACATATTAATAATGAAAGAGATTTATACATCTCTTCAGCAATCTTTAAGGGAAATAATGACTTGGCTCTCATTTACATAAGCACCAATAGCGACCAAGTTATTCAAGTTTAAGAATTTATTTAACCAACATAGCTAAGAATACAAGGTCTGATGCAAGGAGGCACACTTTATGTATATGTGATCTGCAGTGATACAACAAAAAATTGCTTAAATTAAGTCCTTAAAGAAGTAGAAGTACTACATCAGTTCCGTAGGCCTTCTTCAGAATTTAATATCCTAGCACTGTAATGCAGTGGCTTGGGATGAATGAGTTCATGTCAGATGAAGTGTCTGAAAAGTCAGGCTCAAACTAAAAGCCACTTTGGTGCACGGACATCCAAATTAGAAATCCAGTGATATTTTTTTTTTCCCCTTAAAGGGAAAGGCTTCATGATTTGACTCACAAGCAATTGTGATTTTTGTACTGCCTGCGAGTCATAATCGCATTCCTATACAAGATTAAGTACATTCTCAGGACTTAATAATTAACAGTAATGGGAGAAAAAACTTATTAAACCAGTAACTCAAATAATCAGTAAATTAAAGCCAGTGAAAGAGAAGGAAGGGAAAGACAGATGATATTTCTAAATTCTGGGTCATGCTGAATACTTCTTTCCAATGTTTGCACTATTTCTCATATCTTTTAGGATTGCAGAGCTACAAAAATGTTGTGAAATATAAAACAACAGCTTCTGATGAGTGAATTGAAAAACTTCGATAAATCTGAAGGGCTTGCTAGAATAATAATCCATCAACACTAGTCTGATATTGTCATTCATAAAGCCCCAGCAGGCGAGAGTTTTAGATTCATTTGACCTCCACATAAACAACTGGGGTTCTTTAGTCTGAAGAAAAAGAGGTTGAGGGAAGATCTAATTGTTCTCTACAATGATCTGAAGGGAGGTTGTGGAGAGGCAGGGGCTGACCTTTTCTCCCTAGTGACAAGTGGTAGGACAAGAGGAAATGGTATCCAATTATGCCAGGGGATAGTTTGGATATTAGGAAATACTTCTTCACACACAGGGTTGTTAGGCATTGGAACAGGCTGCCCAGGGAAGTGGTGGAGTGTCCATCTCTGCAGGTATTTAAAAGATGGTTAGATGGGGTGCCAAGGGACATGGTTTAGTAGTGGATGGTAGGCTACAGTGATGGTTGGACTTGATGATCTAAAGGGTGCCTTCCAACCAAGACAATTCTATGATTCTATTCATCATATGATTGAATAGAATCATAGAATCAGAATGGCATGGGTTGGAAGGGACCCCAAGGATCATAGAGCTCCAACACCCCTGGCACAGGCAGGGCCATCAACCTCAGGCCTGGATCTACACAAGGTTGCCCAGGGCCCAATCCAACCTGGCCTTGAACACCTCCAGGGACAGGGCATCCACCACCTCTCTGGGCAGCCTGTTCCAGCACCTCACTACTCTCTGTGAAAAACTTTCCCCTAATACCTAATCTAAACCTTCCCTCCTTTAGTTTTAATCCATTCCCCCTTGTCCTGCCGTTTTCTACCCTTTTAAAAAGTTGAATCCCCTCCTGTTTGTATGCGCCTTTCAGGTACTGGAAGGCTGCAATGAGGTCGCCCTGCAGCCTTCTCTTCTCCAGGCTGAACAAGCCCAGCTCCCTCAGCCTCTCCTCATAGGGGAGGTGCTCCAGCCCTCTAAAATCTTCGTGCCCATCCTCTGAACCCTCTCCAACAGTTCTACATCTTTCTTGTATTGGGGCCCCAGATCTGGACACAGTACTCCAGATGGGGCCTCACGAGGGCAGAGTAGAGAGAGACAATCACCTCCCTGTCCCTGCTGGCCACCCCTCTCCTGATGGAGCCCAGGATACCATTGGCCTTCTGAGCTGCAAGAGCACACTGCTGGCTCATGTTAAGCTTCTCATCTACCAGAATCCCCAAGTCCTTCTCAGCAGGGCTACTCTCAAGGAGCTCTTCTCACAGTCTGTATCTATGCCTGGGATTCCTCCAGCCCAAGTGCAACACCTTACACTTGGCAGTGTTGAACCTCATTAGGTTCACCCAGGCCCACCTTTCCAGCTTGTCAAGATCCCTCTGGATGGCTTCCTTTCCTGCTATGGTGTCAACCACACCACTCAGCTTGGTGTCATCCACAAACTTGCTGAGGGTGCACTCACTTCCATCATCGATGTCATTGATAAAGATGTTAAAGAGCACTGGTCCCAAGACAGACCCCTGGGGGACCTGCTTGTCACTGGCCTCCACCTGGACATAGACCCATTGACCACCACCCTTTGTCTATGTTCAGTCAACCAGTTTCTTACCCACTGGATGGTCCACCCATCAAATCCACATCTCTCCAATTTAGAGATAAGGATGTGGTGGGGACTGTGTCAAAGGCCTTGCACAAGTCCAGGTAAATGCCATCAGTTACCTTCCTTTTGTCTACTGATGCCATCACTCCATCATAGAAGGTCACCAGATTGGTCAGGCAGGACCTGCCCCTGGTGAAGCCATGCTGGCTGTCCGGGATCAGGCGCTCATCCCTTATGTGCTCCAACATGTCATCCAGGAGGATCTGTTCCATGATCTTCCCAGGCACAGAGGTGAGGCTCTCCAGCCTGTAATTCCCTATTCTATGATTCTATTGTACTACTTCTTGAAAAATCTTCTGAGAAAAGTTTATTCCTCACTTTTTTTAAAATTCAGCTGACCGGTATCAAGTTAGTTAAAATATTTTTTAAGAGGTGTGATCCAGCATTCCAAAAATACACCCCATATCTTTGGAAAAACACTGGACAACAGGTTTCAGTTCTACAAACTTTCATTTAAGTTCTTAAGTGTGTCCTTCTATGTTTGAAACTAATTTCCACGCCATCCAAAACCGCAAGCCTGCAATCAAAAATAAGTAGTAATGAAGTTAAATTATTTCTTCTTCTGACAAAATTTCATACAGCTAAAAGTTTGTCACATTTAGACATCACTGTCTCCATGTCCCTTTAACATGTTTCATGAACTCAAATTCAGGAAAAATCTAGAATCACATAGTCCTTGCCACAGCCCAGAGAAATGTGTCGTCCCCTCAATCTTTGACAACATCCAAACATAAGCAATGCTAAAAAACAATGATTTGTGAATGTTCAGTTATGTATCTGAGGATTTAAAAGTGTGGTTCTTAGCAAGAAAAAGAAAGACAGAATATAAGCCTGACTTGTCAAATTTCTTCTTCCATGGCATAGAGATCTCACATAAAGCCCACAATATTATGTTATCCTCCAAATAAAAAGGTCATTTCAATCATGTCATTTAGACAGCATAGAGTTAGAATTTACTTTTTTGGTTGAACAAAGTAATTGCATTAACTAAAACATAAACAATTTTACAAAGAAATTTTATTTATAGAACATTTGCCGAAAAATTATCAAAAGAATTTTTTAAAATGCAATTCTGAATTCAAAAATTGCAGATAAATACTTCACTCAACTCCAAATGTGGAGGTGTCCCTGCCTAACTTTAATGACTTAGAAGAAAGGAAAAAACCAAGGTAAGTAAACTAAACCAAGGTAAATAAAGCAAGAAAATAAACAACCTGAAGGCAAGAATTTTGCCAGGGGCCGGAAAAATCTCAAGAAATTATTAAAATCCAATCTATTTGTACTACAATAGAAACTTTTGCATAATGAATTTTCCTTCAATAGCATGAAAATAGTCGACAGTATATGCATATAATCTGCATATATGATAGTGAGAAACTCTAATTACATGAAAAATGGGCAGACTTTTTATATATCTAACAGATGAGAGGTTTACACTAACATGCTCAGATAAGTTACTTCCAAGTCATATTATTGCTTAAACATCCCAGCAGTTCAGACTAAATCCTTCTTTCTCAGGTAACAGGCAACCCAGCTGAGACCAGTGTCTAAGCACTTCTTCAAAGCCTTGGTGTTTCCTATAATTACTTCCATGCTGCAGTAGACTGTAAACCCAGCAATTTCTGAAGGAGATAGACATGCCTCAGGTGAAATAAATCTCCAGTGTGTTACATCACTGAGAAACGTAAGTGAAATCAGAGTGCAGTAGAACCTTAGCCCCCCTCTGGATGTGGCCTAGGAGATGCTAGAAATGCAAATAAATGTAACTAAATCAACACCAAACCTTACAAAACCAGACAGAGCTGAAGCATTAATTCCCAGATATTTTCAATAGAAGTTATTAACTCACTATATCAATCTACAAGATGAACAATGGAAGGGAGATGGCACTATGTCTATGTTCCCCTGGGGTAATGCAATGTCAGATCTTAGCAAAAACTATAAAGATCTCCAGGTCAATCAGATTCAGTGAAATTCATATAAAAACAGCAACAACAGCATCAACAAAATCTACTGAACATATTTTACTTCAGCAAAGCTCCTCACAGTCACTTGTACATAAGAATTCAACAAAGAAGGCTGAAGGGGCATCTTCTTGCTGTCTACAACTGCCTATTGGAGGGATGTAGAAAGGACAGACCCAGACTCTTTTCAAAAGTTAGCTATAAGGGATGAGAGACAACAGGTAAAAGCTGCAGTAAGGGAAACTCCCAAGAGGATATTAGGAAAAGAAAAATCATCATGAAGGTAGTTAAGTCCTAGAAGAGGTTGCTCAGATAGATTGCGGAATCTCCATCATTATCAATTTCCAAAACTTGATTGATCCAGGAGCAGTGTAACCTCTTCAGGGCTGTATCAGAAAATCTTCAGAGACCTTTTATGATAGAATCATTCTATGATTCTGTTCAAACATACATCAGTATTCCAACACTAAAAATTTTTGAAATACCACATTAGAGAAATCAATATTGTTACTTCATGTATGTAAAGATTTCTAAAACCATAACTGATGCTGCTCATTGACTAAACCTTTAATTGCATTGATAAAAAAATACTATTTAAGCATTGTGCCAAATAATTTATATTTATAGCTATATAAATATATATTTTAAGAAGTATATTTTTCATATTTATACTGATTAATATATTTTAAGATCACAATCTATTCCTAAAGCATTAAAAACATCTAAAACAGATTAAAATTTTTAATTTCTCTGCTGACTAGATCTCCACGGATGATGTCCTTTTTCACAGTAAGGGTGACAGAGCACTGGAATAGGCTGCCCAGGGGTGTTGTGGAGTCTCCTTCTCTGGAGATATTCAAGACACATCTGGATGCCTATCTGTGCGACCTGTCCTAGTGAACCTGTTTGGCAGCCAGGCTGGACTCAATGAACTCTGGAGGTCCCTTCCAACCCCTGCAGTCCTGTGATTCTGTGATTCTGTGATCAGAGACAAACAAAACCCTGAAAAGAAAATCAGTGCTGAAACTCTGAGAGTAATTATCAACAAGATTGTCCAGGAGATATAATTTCATAATTAATCCAAATTTTTTATAATCATCGTGTTCAATGCTCTACCAGCTCATAGAATTGGTAAAGGAAAATGAATTTGTATGCACAGATAAAAGTACTTTCTTGAATTTTATTTTCAGCTGGTGCCTCATCAGAAGTACTAGGATTTTATGAATGATTTATCCCATTTGGGAGGTGCAATATGTTCAGTATGAACAGAAAAGTTGTTTCGCAGGAATTTTGGACTGTGGATTAACATTTTTAATCAATCAATATTAATGGTGTCTCTTTCAGCATTAAAAGTCTTTGCCATCTTAAATGCTAATGTGATGTGATGATAATAATAATGCTCTGCACCTATTGTATCACCTTCCATCTAGGGGTCTCCGTAGTTATCAGACATCCATAAATTAAGTCTCAGAAAAGTCATTGTTACATCAGATTATTTTGCTGGAAAGGAAACAGGAAAAGAATGGTTCCATGTCTTGCTAAAGGTTTTGCAAGAAATGTTGTAGAGGAGAGATGATAGAACCAAACATAATATTCTAGGTTAGTGTATCCCATTAAGGTAGATGTAAAATTTACATAAGGTCAGGATCATTTCTATTTGGGATATTTGCTAACCTAGTTTTCACTGAGGTGTCATCTGTGATGTTTGGGTCTTTGCATCTGGGTGGCTCCATTCAGAGTCCAGTGAGAAACACAAGAATTTCCAATTATAACTTTTAACACTAACTACACTGCATGTATCAGCCACAAGTTATGTTTATCGTACTACTCAACATTTTAATTACCTCAGGAGTTCCTCTAAAGGTTATTTGTAGATTCATACAGAAACATGATAGATCTGAGGAATCACAGGATCTCAGAATCGAAGAATAGTCAGGGTTGGAAAGGACCTCTGGAGGTCACCTACTGCAACCCCCCTGCTAAAGCACGGTCACTTAGATCATGTTGTATAGGACCAAATTCAGGTGGGTGTCGAATATCTCCGCTGGAGGAGACTCCACAGCTTCTCTGGGCAGCCTGTGCCAGCACTCCGTAACAATGCTTCCCAGCAGCAAAGAGATCAGCAAGTATTTTTATATAAATACAGTGGGGCAAATTATCTTCTAATGTAAGGTAATGTGTCTCCTTTGATGTCAAAGAAGCTGAACATGTGTACCACTGTGTAGAACTAACCCTTCAAAACTTTTAATCGTTAAAGTAGTACACCATCATTGTCATCAATGCCATTCAGCCCTTCTCAGCAGAAAATAATTATTATTAATATATTTGAAAGTTTCCTTTTCTTTCTTTACATTAATTCTTGTCTTTTAATAACCAGACATGTAGACAAAAAGCTAGTTTTGAGTCAGAGCATAGATGCATTTCCATATCATTTCTGCTGTTTGTGTCTACAGTTCTGTGCTTGCAAAGCTTCAAATAATTTCAGAGAAGTGAATTTGAAAAAAAGTGCAACTAAATTCAAGATGGCTATTCTGGTCTTGTGTAAACAAACTTAAAGCAGCCCTTATCTTTTCTACAAATAAGCTATCACTCATGTTTCAGGAACTTCTGAAAAGATTATAAAGATGATTACTGAAAATCCATTTTGTAAGAGAAAGAGACAAACAGAGACAAAGTTCAAAGACAGGATTTTGCTTTCATTCCTCAGGAGAGAAATTTTCAAATAGATTTTTATAAGGAAAGAGAAATCGTATGGAGAAACATTTCATCAATGATTTAAAAGCAACAGGGAGGCCTATAAAGCATATGAAGACATCCCCAGAGTCTACTGACATTTCCAACATAGAGAAAATCTGTCAGGGATTCTTTTTATTTTTTTTTTACCCCAGTAGCCAATGGGAGTTATATAAATCCTAGAAAAATATTAAAGTTAACCAGGCAATGACAGGCAGTCTATTTTTTTGTCTTAATAACAGAAAAGTTTAATGACATTTTTTTATCACAATTCCTGATGAATTCAGGATGAAATCCTGATGATTTTATCACAATTCTCCTGATGAAAATAGACTTGACCAACTAAAAGTTTCCTTCCTAGTGCTTTTATTAAGATCATCAACCTTGACTTGAAGCTGTCTTGTCTGCAATCTGAAAAACCTCAAGAAAAAATTTTATCCTATTCAGGAAAGGAATTCTATATTATTTTGCCCCTGTTCATTGCAGGGGGCTAGACTAGATCACCTTTAAAGGTTTATTATAATACAAACCATTCTATGATGCTGTCCTTTGACTCAGTCAGGTACATGCATGTACGTTTTGAAGGTATAGATGAGGACAGCAAAAATGCAGAAGTCAGCCTTCCAGTTCTAAAATGTCTGTGGCATTTCTCTTACTATCATAAAAGTATACTTTTTTAACACGTTTATCATCCCAGTGCTGCCTTGAGATAGGGAAGTTTTACTGAAATGATTTAGATCAACAAACCTCATATCGTCAAAGGCTATTGGGCCCCAAACTCCCCCTGACTGCAGCTTTGGGGATCTGACCCAAGGGCTTTGCCAAATGTCACACAGGATATTTGTGGAGGAACAGACTTCAGTCCAACTTTCTGAATTCCCAGAATATTTTTCTAATTACTCTTCATCAAAACCCTATATCTTACATAGATTTGTGAGATAATTGTCCTGTGTCAGCAATACTTTGATTTTTCTCTTCATACTTCATGTTATTTTAAAGCTACAGACTGTTCAGTTGCAAAAATAGGAGGGAGCATTGCTTTTAGATTGTTTCAATTACCTTTAATATTGCATTGGTCAGGGTAACCTCAGTTACTTATTCACTTGTTCGCTGAACTTAATCATTCAGGGTTCGCATTCAAATAATACTCAGTTTTATTAGGATTATGTAATGCAATATTTGCATACATGTGAGGTCATTTTTGAACACCTGCTTTGCCTGCCCCCACCCCCAGCCTCTCCTGTGTACAATTCTTATCTCTTATGTGCTCAGATCGTTTGAGGAATAAGTAAACAGTTGCATAAAACAAACACAACAAACAGATGCAGTCTCTGCTTCAGTCATTAGATGTCCCTGTGCACTGTGAAGGCTTCTGTGTTTGAGGTGTAGAACAACACAGAGCTGAACTAGAGCAGTTCTGGGAAGTCGGCTTGTTGTATTTATGCTTCCTGATACCCTGTTAACAGACTTTTGCTTTAAGAAGGCCTCTTGTTTACCATTTTACAGAATCCAGGTGATAACATATCCAGAAACATCAGCTGGATAAACCTAATTAAATAGCACAGTTCTTTTTATTCTGTAGGACAAGATGCTGTGAACTGTCCTTTAGGTGTCCAGTTTAGATTAAATACCAATGAGAACTAAGATCAGATGAACTCGCTCATGTTCCATGAGCATCTTTGTTTCCCTCTCCACTTGTACAGCTCTCTGGCTTTTGTTCTCTACAGACCCCCTTTTGCAGTACACGCTCTCCTGAATAATGGAGTGGATTCTGTGGGGATGAAAACCTGCTGATTTTCTCATAAGTTTATGGTTTCTCATTAGACTGCAATTCTGGACTCAGCACTTTTATAAGCATTCTCCCTTATATTCACTACAAATTAGTTAAGAAGCATTAAAAAAGTAAAAAAATTCATAAATTAGAAACATGGGTATAAAATGCTACACACTGATTCCCTTGAGAACATAAACAACTTCAACACGAGCACTGGCTGCACAATTAAAGCAAAACAGGTTAGTTTGTATTATAACGAAAGAATTAGTATCTGCCATATCTGCAGGAGGAATGCAATTTTGCAGTCCACTCAACAAACAGTGGAATTTTCATCATTGACTGTCAGTATCAAAGTAGCCATTCTGCATTTGTGGATGTGAAATAAGCCTTGCAAAAACAGGGGAGAAAAGTTGCTTTTCTGCCGTATCACTTGGCAAACTGAATGAGCGCTGCACAGTATTTTCATATTCCCTAATGTTTCAGTAGCTGGCTGTCATATGAATTTTACAAAGCCCTTCTATATTATGAAGTGGAAAATATATTCAGAATTCCCTGTTATTAAATGTTTCTCTCTGTAATGAAGTCTCTGTAAATGTAACAAAAGCAACTACTGTAGCAACGATTCTAATTAGTTTCCTACAGCACTGAAAGAAATGATGGCATTTTAATGGAAATTTAATCTCTGCAATTTAACAAAGATGTGCATTCCTATTATTTACTTAGACCTCCTTATGTGTTACAAACATGTGTAGGACTGTGTAGTATCCCCCCTCAACAAATGTCTCAAAAAAAGAGATTTTTATTGAACCTCTTACTTGCTGCTCTTTTCATCATTTTTATATTCTGTATAAAATGGCATAAATGAGCTATACATTTTAAAAGAAGTTCTGACAAAGTGTGTAAGTGCCATGTCACATTCCCAACCTAAATTTGTACCAACCTTTGTAAAGGCCAGATGCATTTATATTCTTGTGTAATAAAAAAAAATTAAAATTAAGAAACTGCAATCTACTTTTAGAATCCAGTCACAATATAAATACAGAATCCAAAACAAATAGCTAGGCTGGCTTGCTATACTTTTTGTACCATGTCTTTGCCACTTAACACTCTAAGTTTCCTGCCTCCATAAATTATAGCCAACAGTCTAAGAAGACTAATAGATTTGTGATATTGAAGTAGAAAACTATGAACATAACTTGAGAAAGTTTCAGTCATGCAAACAGATGCACATGTGCAACACTGCACACAAGTGGAATCAGTAATTTTGATTAAACTAATCATGTACTTTAGGTCAATCATATGCCATTTTGCAGAACTCAAGCCAAAAGGATGATGAAATCAAGTTCTTTATTAAGACCGGGGACACTTGGTTACAGGACCCTTCAGATTATAGCTCTCCATCTGTTGTGTGTTAATGGGAATTAGAATAAAGCTAATTTAAGAGCTGAAAGGCAATGCACTTTCACTAAAAAAGCACAAATCCAGTCTACTAAGAGGGTTAGGAGAAGAAGAATCGGTAATGCAAGTATAAGATACTTATCTGATGTTGCCGGCTCTGTGCAATTTTCTGGAAGGAGAAGCTGTCTTCCCGTTCAGCAAAAGCCCTACGTTCAGTATCTGTAAGTCTTCAGTGGAACTGTCTGCGTTCATATCTGAATTCTATAGACGAAAATGATTAAGTCCCATATGGGACTTTTCAGTTAGTCTTAAAAAACACTTAAACTGACAACTGTTCTACAGCATGCAGTTCTTTGTGGAGAGTAATTCAGTTTAACCAGTGCAATAAAATTAAGCGTGTATCATAAGATGTAGCACTTTAAATTTATGTGACATGAACTGCTGTTCTGCAGTAAAGCAAAATATAATTTGAAAACACTGCTCCTCCTTTGTGAATGAAGACCGGATTTTGAACTAATGATGATGCATTACCAAAATCTTTCTGTATGTTTTGGTAGGCTCTGCAGTATTGAAATGGGAGCTATGTATCTTTTTTTTATGCTTCTCAGCCACAGTGGTGGTAGACAATAGCTTGTTTTACAGACAAGTTTTAGTTCTACCACGTAAATCATTTATACCTCTAGATCTAGAGGAATCAGATGAGAATCGGCATTCCTACTCACAGTGAATTTCATTTTTATCCAGTCTGTCCCCATGAGACATGCAGCAGACATGGCTTCAATACAGCTTCTTCAATACTTCTACAAATGCAGTAGTGAGATGGTTTTATTCACCAGTTTTGCTCATTTATTTGTTTTGATGTGAAATTTGCTGGGTAAGCAGTGTTTCCAAGGTGCAACAGGAAATCAATGTCAAAAGTCTTGCTGGGAGAATTCTTATCTATTTGAAATTATTTACTGTGTTAATCTATGTTACTTCTGTTATCGGGCATCTTTTTGTCACATATGTGATAAGACCTTTTGTTACTGCATTAGAAAAAGGAATACCGGTAAGAAACTGTTACAGATGATGAAAATTTGATCAGACTGTCATATTTTAGCAGAACAGAAGTCTGTTTCTAGATTTAAAAAATTACATTAAGAACATGGAATACACTAGTTTCCTTTCATAGCTGATTTAGGAACATTGACAGTGGTCTTATTCATGGATCTGTAAAATATCTGTAAGATTCCATCTCAAGTACATCTCCCCTCCATTTGCCAGTTACCATAGAAAAATTCGTACATAGAACATATTCCATTGCTTTTCACTATTTTTATTTCTTATATTGTCTTTATTGTTTGCTACTATCAGAACTGCTGTGTCTCCCCTTCTACTTCTCCCTTATGAACCATTTTATTTCACTGCAAGATCTGCATTCCATTCACTTTTTATTATGTAGGTTTGTTTGGGGTTTTGCACTTGCTTTCACGTTATGCTTCTGGATGAAACCCTGGCCACCATGAGGGATTTTTGCTAATCACAGTGGGATTTTTGCTAATCACTTCCATAACACCAAGAACTCAGTCATTTAATCTATGCAAATTAACTTCTCTTTTCCGACCTTCATGTGTCATATTGCTTAACTTGTTTGGAGATTTTACTGACTTAGATAAGTTCCATTCTATAGCACAGAGTTTAAAAACACATGTGAGGTTTCTCAGAAGTGGTGACTGATGTCCCCATATCCTGACACAGCATTAGGCTTTCTATGAAAGGGAGTATAAGGGAGTATCTCACACTTAAACCGACTTTGTGGTAGCAACTACGTCACACTTCTGTGTTGCAGTAGTAGATTTGACAGATGTCTGACCCCAAATCCAGATAGCACTAATCCTGAAACTACAGTCCTGAAGACATCAGTGTGGGAAACTGCCACACTTGACAGCTAGAAAGCCTGACTATCAACCATGGGTGTTGCATCCTGCCCTGTATATCTGACCTGAAACTCAGATTAACCACAGTCATCCCAGAGGCTTATTCATGAAAGCCTATGGCCCCAAAAATGTTGCTTCTTACTAAATATTGTTCTCTGATTTTAAATTAGCTGTCCAGATTACATTACTACTTGGAAGATGCAACAATGCCAGTTCAGGAATTTCAGTTTAGCGATCCATTCCCTTGCATTGTTCTCAAAAATGTGTTGATTTACCAGAGTAGTTAATTCTTTTCTGCTAAGAACAGAAAAAAATTTCACTACTAAGATATGTAGACATGTTTGCCTTTGCTGAAAATGAGATCCAGGGAAAAATATATTAAAAGAAAAATAGGGATAAGTAGGTATTTGACATTATTTTCAACATTGAAGTAGGACAGAATGTTGCTTTCATCTTGTTTTTGTAGCGTAGCAGGGACAATACCACTTCCCCAGGGTAAAGCAATCACCCTGCAGACAAAATTCCTACAAAGCATGGCCCTCTGGCTGATGAACACCTGAGAGGTATTTGAGTAAATGACCCTTATGGACAGCCTCCAAATTATTTTCAGAGAAAACGTAGGTCCCAGGAAAGGAGGAGTTTCTTCACATACAATGAGCACACTTACCCATGTGGAGTCCATAGAGCAAGACAAGACAAGGCAGCTGATAAACCCTGCATGAACTCCTCATAAGAAGTGCTACCACTCCAACCTAGAATTCCACGTGTTCTACACTGCAGATAATAGTGGCCATGCTTTTGTTCAACTAGATAACTCAGTCACTGGTAAAGAAGTAATATGGAGCTTTTGCACTGCTCAGCTGTTTATTTTTTTCTTGCTGCGCTTTGAAGAGCAATGCCAATAGTGTGCTGCTCTGGCTCAACCACTAGCTGCATGTACAACACAGGCAGCCTTCAGGCATTGCTACACAACTTACAGAAGTTCTGCAAATGAAGAGAGAGGTATCTGTGATAAATAGGAGAAACACAGGGCAGTGGTATCCCTCCAAAGACACCGTTCCCTTTCTTCCAAGATATTCAAGCTGTTTGAGAGAGTAAATTGGAGCTGCCACCCAATGCCCCACATCCACATGTCCTCGCGTGAAGATTAGTCAATGATCCTGTTTGCTTTAAAGTGCTAGTCTATAAAATCCTCCTGAAACATTTTCATGAAAGCTGGCACCCAGAAAAGCATCTAATCCCACAAAAAAGCTGACAGCCTGATGAGATAGTGTCAGTGAAGGTGATCAGTTTCACAAGCAGGACCTGTCTGCAGAAGCAGGATCCCAAGCAGATCTTAACCAGGCTGCAGTAAAAGAGCTGACAGTAGCACCCTCAAGGCACAGCAACAGCAGCCACTGATGACCTTCAAAGACGGCATGACAGTAGCATTTATTACATTTGTTTCCATGGTGGCTATGAAAGTGGGGCTTGTGCAGTGCACACACAGCATCCCTACCCCACAGCAGCTTATCTAAATAGCCAAGCAGATAAAAGCTAGAGAGTAGGATTAAATATACAAACAGAGCAAGAGGAGTAACAGCCTGCAAATTCCATGTCAGTTGGGCTACTTTTGTTTACTTGTCCTTTGGGCAGAGTTTAATTAGTAAGGGATTATACAGACAAAGGAGGAGGGTGTTAAAGATAGGCACAAAAGAGTCAAGGCAATGGCCAGAGGGAGGGAGGAGAGGCACAGAGTGTCTGCAGTGAGTCTGAGCTGAAGGAGTCTTTAAGAAAGGAAGCTCAAGAGGTTGCAGAAGGTGGCTGCATGCACAGGAGAGAGGTATTCATAAATACTGTGAGAAGCAAGCTGATGTCTGTGGTGTTACGTGTTAGAAATGCCAATGGTCCTAACAAAGAACTCGACGTACTAGTGAAGAAGCACTTTATTATATGTTCTTGCAAGAGCAGGTGTCCTAGCAAAGTAGGCACACCTGTGGTCAGTTTTCACCATTTTATACTCTATTTCTGTAAGAAAATTCCTCCCTTGTTTACCTATGAATTAGGTACTTCCAAGGTTTACAGGCTCAGCTGAGGTGCTCCCATTCTTCATAACAGTACATAATATAATACAAATTGCATGTCTGGAAGGTTTCTGCTTCTCTTTGGTGAAGAAAATAATATTCATGAGCTTACTGAGCAAAATGCAGTATCTTTCTAAGTTACTATTGTTCATCTTACATAGCCCTTAACTGTTGCATATCTTTGTATTGTTTGGGCCCACTGAAGACAAATGGGGACCTTCTGGCTTGCCTTTAACTTACTGCTAGGCAACTAAACAGTGCTCCCCCTTATCTTATGCCCTATCCATTTCATATCTTGATTGACAATGTCCTTTATCTTTGTTTTACCTGTAAGACAGCTTAGGCTCCAGCTTTCCCCAAGACTACCCAAGTCCCCAGCAAACAATTCCCAATGAGGCAGCCTGAATGCCCCAACTCAGCATAGAAAAATACCAGACCCATTCCACAGTTTCCAGAAGCGACATTCCCCAGCATTTTCCAGGGACAGAGGCACTAACTTGTCCTGCCTCTAATGAGTTCACGGCAAAGAGACAGCCTGGAATGGGTAATAAAGATATTCAGCCAGCCCACAGTATGTCTCGCATGGCTGCCATACAGAAAGTTTTGGGGTTTTAACTGTCTCTGTACCAAAATCAGTCTTGAGTTGGCTCCTCCAAAATCATTTGTCTCCAGGAAAGGCCCTCACATTGTGGCATGGGGAAACTGGGGCAAACCTAAGGTAGCAATGAAGAAAGAGAAGTTGGAATAAAAAAGATGTCTGAAAAGCATCTAAATAAACCCTCACATTAACACAATCCAGCTTAGGGGCACACTGCCTTTTATGTTTTCCTAATAAAAAGACAAGTTATTCACCTTTTCTAAATGACAATTCTCATGAATTTTGAGTGCAGGAGCTACCCACATATTTCTGTAGCAGTGAAATGTAGAGGGAAGGAAGGGTAAACTGCCAGAGGAGGGTGGTATTGTATAAGATAAGTAGCTGCTTCTTAGCTTGGAGTTACCAAGCAGGGGTAGCTGATAACCACAACAACCTCCTCCCCTCTTAGCTTTCAAAATAACACACCATAGTGGCCAAGAACACGGAGGAGATGAGAAAACTGTAGAAAGAAGTAGAATGAAATTAGGAAGTGGGATAAAATGGAAAGGTCAGAAAAGACAGAAAGCAGAAATGGAAAGCATGGAAAACAGGGGAAAATATACCAGACAAAGTCACCAAGGCATAGGGTCAAAAACCAGTGCTTGAGTAAATAACAACTTGGTGGAGAATGTGATTTTTAAATAGGGAACAAAAGATAAAAGATCGACTATTTAAGGTTTGGTCTGGACTGAAGGGGAAGGAAAAGCACAAATTGTGTACAATACATTTGCTGATTCAGCCTCTCCCTTCCTGCCATCCATATGCACTATTAACACTTTGCATTTGGTAACTGTACCTTAATGGAAGGCTGCAGGTTATAAACTGGAAGTAACAACCAGAGCTGAGCTTGTTTGCACTGTGAAACATTTGTGAACTCCAGTCCTACTACTTTGATCAAGCCTGTGTATTCTTATCTGGGAATGGGTCATCTTTAATTGGGCATTTGTACAGTGTGGCTTGAGTTGTTAAAGCCTAGTTTAGGAATTCCTAGGAATTTCTGTTCCAGAAATGAGAAAATACTACAATTCTTTTTCTTCTTACTCACTGTAAGTTTTTCTTTCTTTAAAATACAATTTCAGCTCTCTAGACTTGATAAGCTCATAAGTGTATGTGGAATTTAATTCTTCCTGGTTTATGTGGGTTATACTCTAAAATCTTTGTGTATGAATATATTTGCCACATCAACTAATACCACTGGAAATACTGTTTGGAACTGAATGTGACTTAGAGAGGTCCTATAGTAGGCTGGAGTGGGTGCTTAAAAGAAGTTGAAAAATCATTACTAGCCTCTTTACAGTGAGTTGTTTCTGTTCATTCCCTCTGATAGTATCTTAGAACCATATACTGGCTGAGGCAGGAATGAGCCTCTGGAGATCACCTAGTCCAACCCCACAGTGAGATCAGGGTCAGCTCAAGCAGGTTACTTAGGACCATGTCCAGTTCCATACAGGAGATGTTGTGACTGGCATTGGAGCAAGCCTCTGCCAGCAGTTGCAGCCTGTGGAGAGAGAGAGAGAGACAAAGAGATGAAAGAAAGAGAGACCCACACTGAAGCAGGTTTGCTGGGGAGGAGGCTTGTGACCTCATGGAGGCCCAGGCTGGAGCAGTCTGGGCTTGAGAGACTGAGACATTCTATGATTTTATGACTGCACCCCACAGCAGTGACCCACGCTGAGAAAACTGGTGAAGAGCTGAAGCCCCGTGGGAAAGGACTCACGTTGGAGAAGTTCCTGGAGGACTGTCTCCACTGGGTGGGACCTGATGCTGGAGCAGGGGAAGAGTGTGAGAATGCTCTTCTCTGGCTAAGAAGGAAAATAACTTGTGAAGAACTGACGAAATCCCCATTCCCTGCCCCTCACTGTGGCACAGTGAGGGGGGAAGAAGGGAGCGAAATCATGAATGAAGTCTGCTAAGAAGGTAGGGGTGAGAGGAGGTGCTTTAAAATCTCCCTAAGATCTCCCATTACTACACAAAGAAACTGAGCCGCCAGCTTCTTCTATGTCTCCTGCTTCTGATTAGACAACTCATATTGGTAAAAGACCACGTCTCCGCAGGCTTCTTTCATCTACATCTATATGATAGCTTGATTTTTTTTATAGCAGATAACTACAATGTTCAACTTAATTTGCTACATTGCTGAGAACAGTTTTGTGAGTAGTAAATCCATCAGCTAACTCTTAAGTCATCAGAGATACATCTGTTATTCATAATGTAAATGTATGAACACAATACTTTTCCCCATTCTAAATAATAAAGTTTGCCAGGACTTCGTAACTCTGTTATTAAAAGGAAAACAGCAAGGCTTTTTAAAGACCCTAGCGAACCCTGGAGATCTCTTTTGATTGCAGAAGAGGACTAGGTTTGTGTTTCATGAAGAGAGATGCATGACTGCATTAATGCAGCACCTGCTTCAATTTTCTGTTCAGACTAGAATTCCATATTTGCTGCAACTGCAGAACAGAGATCAGGCTCATTGTTTTGTAGTAGTGAGGTAACACAGAAAAGGGATGAATTTGCTGCACCATTTGGTATGAGCATGAGCTGTTAAAACTACTGGGTAAGCTTGACTTTAATAGTAGATAAGTCTGAGTTAGAGACTACAGCTCAATGCCTAAGAGTACTTATGTTGAATCAGATCCAAGACTCAGGTAATCTAATAGTTTAGCAACGTTTCCAACCAATAAATGGATAATGAAATAATAAAAGAAACAGGCAAGTCAAAGTGATCCAGTTCCTAGCATGCCATCACAGTGTTTGACCATCAGTCATTAATGGACTTTGTGGAAGAGGCTGCAACTGGAACATCATGCAAATCCCCATTCCGAGGTGGACCTAGTGTTCATTAATTTATTAAATTCCTTCTTATTCTTATATGAAGGAAATAAACTTTCATAAAACACACAGTTAAATTGGAAAATTTCTTGTCACAGCAAGCTGCAGAAACCAAAAGTATAAAAAGCTCAGGAAGTTAATGGAAGCCTTAAAAAATTAAATTTGGTATTTTCCTGTTCTCAGATTATGAGAAAAACAAAGTAATTTAATCATCTCCTCAACGTTTCTGTCATCTCTCTTTCACACTCCTAGCCTGTGTAATATCTCCTTGAATAGAAATCATTCCATTCCTCTGATAATCCTTGCCACCATCCTGGTAACATTTTTACTTTTACTATTATTGTTATTACAGTACCAGAGCATCATTAAATATGCATGATATACCACTTTTTAAAATTGTCTTCCTTTCTATTCCTTTCTAACAAAGCACTAATATTCTATTTCTCCTTTTGATCATGGCTAAAGTTTGAAATATCATGATCAGAAAAAAATTCTTTCAAACTCTCCTTGCCAAATGGTTATTCCTAATTACTTAGCACAACTAAAACCAGAAGTCAAATTTAGATGGTATAGACTCTGACTCTGATAGTACAGAATCTGACTTGTCTTTACAGGGAAAAAGAGCTGGCCGGTGCCTCGACTTACATATCTATGTAAGGTACCTAAAATTCAGCACAATGTAAATCAACTTTTAGATCATCTTTATGATCTTTTTTATGCTTTGAGCTCTAGACTTACCAATAATTTACATCAAAAATCTTCTAAAGGAGTCCTTCATAGCCTAAGCTGTCATTTTTCTGTAGTTTAGTTGTATTTCAACAGCACATCAGTGTATTATTTTAGATATATGCAGTGATTCAGTGAGGTGGCCATTAACAGGTTGGATTTAACTAATTTAGAAGCACTTATCCTGAGTGAATGAATATTTTAGCATACAGTTTTGCCCTTCCCATGTCTTGATAGTATATTTGCAAAGCACTATTGAATTTCAGTAGCATTTTTTTAATCACCTCTTTAACAATATATAATTATTGTTGACAGCAAACCAACCAGAAGAAGCACTTCTAGATTAATTAAGAGTGACCTATAATTAAACACTACAGTACTAAGAGATGGAGTGGTCCCTAGATAATATTACTTTAGTTTTAATGAGTGTTTATCATTCTTGTTTGCTTCCACTGTGGCAGTTATCAAGGTTAGTTAAAAAAATTCTTATTTAAATGGAAGTACATAGAAAGCACTGGCTTAACAGGAAAAAAAGCTTGAAATAGTAACGATTTAAGCATCACCTCAAAGTATCCAGACTCCTTCCTGCCTTACAAATTTTCAGTCACAGTTACCTATAGAGCTCAATATTTTCCTTGAGTCATACTTTGACACTGAACAACATAGTGGGGTGTTCTAGGATTGTTCCTGTTCCTTTATCTCTGAAAGATAAGAGTACGTTTTATTAAAAGTTTGTCTTCTCCAATACGCAAAGGGCTCAGAAATACATTTTTACATTAAAGCTGTGGTGAACAATTTCTGATTTCTCTATCAGGCTTCAGTAATAAGTCTCTGCATAGTAATTAAGGAAATCTCTTTATTGCATATTTTCAAAATGTAGTCTGATGCTTAAATTAGATTCCTAATGGAATTAAAGGGTCGCATTCCTACCAAATTCCATAGGGAGTTTGCTACCTACTCTGAGGAGATAATCTGTGACTTTCACCAATCCCGTGCTTTCAGATGTCACCAGAACCAGTGGATGCCACCGCCCTCAGAAAAATTCCCTACATCTTCCATTGTTGTAGATCAAGAGCTGAAGCAGCTGAAAATAAGATCCTATCTTGGGGGAGCTTTATCTTTAAACTACAACATGCTTACAGATTCTTGCTAAAGCTTACATGGTTCACAGAGGCAGAATTTAAATGACTACACTGTATACCATATGTTTATGATATATAAAATACATAAAGATAAATATTGTTACGACTAAAGAATGATCCTTCTGTAATACTCAAATTTTCTCCAGTGGAAATCTTGATCATCTCCACTGTTCCTTTGCATTGTGCTGCTGGCAAGGTCTTAATTTGTTTTGTTATAGCAATAAAACAATGTGCATGAAACAAAATACATAAAGCATTCAAATGAGCACTGAAAATCAGAAAAAGATTGTGAAAAAAAAAAATAAAATTAGAAAATCAGATCCTGTTTGGTCCCAGCCCACTCTCTATACTAGCCGCTCCGAGCAGTTAAAATTAGACAATCACGGAAAGGGAGGGAGGTTACCGTTCTTTAAATCCTAAGTAAAAATAGAATACTGATTGGGTTCAAATGAAGGTTGTTCTTAAAGTAACTTGTACTTACAGTGCTAGAAAACAGATTCTTGCTGCACGTCTTGATACTCCCTATGCTAAAGTACAGTCACGCAAAAATCTCTGAGGGGATAGACCATCAGAAATGCCTTCCTGGTAGATTTGTTTAGGTATGAAGCAACAGCAAGAAAGAAAACATTCTGGAAAATAAAAAATAAGTATGGCACTCTTACACATGACAAATATGTATCCGAAATAGTTATTTGGGAAACTGAAACAGAGCTGTTTGAAAAGCGTATTCACTCACTGCCAGTTCTTGGCCTGGTTATAACTATGTGCTTTAAACAGCTTTTCCCTCCACTGTTTCTTCTTCTCCCTCCATGCAGGATTTTCCCTCCCCCACCCCTAGTTTGGCATCAGATTGTGCCAACCCTGAACACTGCTGCAATTTACTGCTGAGTCATGCCATTCCACTGCTGTCACAGGACATCATCGTCACTGCACTGATAGGAATATTGCAACAGCAACCTTCTGGTATGAGAAAGGAGAGGGGCTTCCAAGACATACACAGTGGAAAAACTGAGTATAGTATGTTCTTTCAGAAAACGCTGTTCTCATCTTCAAAGGAAGTTCCCTGGGGTTTGTGATCACTGGTTTGGAAATACCACAATTTACTCTCCCCATGATTTCTCCTCTGCTCACATGGCATACCTTTGCAATGCCCAAAGGATCAGTGTTCAAAGGCGATGGGCACTAGAAGAGACTTCCGTTGTTTATCATGGTGCTACTGAAGTCTTCTGGGGTTGACAGATGCTGCTCCAGAAGGTTAATAAGATGAAGAAAGCTCTTCCAGCTGGACCGTAAGAGGGATTATGTCTGAGCAGCAGATAAACAGATTATTCCAGAAACAGACACTGCTTTTTTTTAAAACTTCGTCACTCTTGTCTTACCGCTCCAGTCCCCCAGGCTAGAAGTGTATGTGTTCGAGGGGCTTGTCCAGCTCTTGGCACCTGTTGCAGTCTTTGCCTAGTTGCAATTCAATACAGTCCAAGGCTGGGGACACCTGAAAAATAATTAAAAAAGAACAGGGAAGACGTTGGGGATTTTGTTCTTTAAGAAAAAAGATATTCTTCTACTTGACTTAAATATTCTTATTTTCTGAATGATTGCTCTTGAAAACTGTGAATGATCAATAGACAACATGCATTTGAAAACTGGATTAATATTTTTGATCATTTGCCTTGCTCTCCAAGTTCAGGGAAGCAGAGGTAAGTTCATATATAAAATTATTTCCGTTGCCTACATTGAAAAAAACATATTGAAAGATCAAGATATTTTCACATTACAGAATTCTTTATTTGGAAATAGGTGTCTGACAATTCAGCTAGAGACAGTATAGTTACTGACACTGCTATGAAGTTAGAAAAGGAAATGTTGGCAAGATTTCTTAAGTGTGTTTCCCAGGTTTTAGAATCTCTGTAAGAGATGCCATGTAGTTTTGATTTACCTGCATATGTTCTGTTATGAAAAAATATAATATCTAAAAAAAAATTAAATGGAAGGGACAAACTAGCTGAAAGAACATCTAAGTGCTGACATTGTGAAAGAGGGTCTGCCATCATTGAAATTAAGAGAAAGTAATAAAATATATCTTTGTATTTACTAGCCATCATCAGAAAAAATTTTTAAAACTTTTAGATATAGAAATTCTGGAGGAATAGACCATACTAGCACATATACAAAAAATAGCAATAGTAACAAGAATTACTATAACAATAATTGAAAAATTATTTACAAGAGAACAGCAGCTAACTATTGCTCCTTTTAAAAATATTAAAAAGTTCGCAGTCATTTTAAAGGTTCTTCAAAAATAAAATACAAAAGGTCAGAATCTGATTTTTCTCTATGCAGTTCCATATTCAAGAGATTTAGAACTTTGGGGAACGTGTTTATTTTTTGGGAAGGTTTCTTACTAAGTTTTTCGTCTATGATTTGATATTTATATAATTGAATTAAAAGTCAACACTAAAACTGCTTTATGCTTGTCCAAGTGAATGACCTCTTATTTTATGTGAATCTCAGGCATGTTAATTAAACACAGAGAATGTAAAACGATAAAAGAGAAGTCTTCTCAATGGGATTTAAATATTTGTTAAAGGGACATTTGAAATAGTCTTTTACCAATACTACTTGAAAAGTTTTATTGACATATCACCTTTTTTTTTTTTTTTGGAAAGGGTGGGGGCTTGCTTTCTTTTGCACAGATTTGCTTTAGAAAATAAAGAATACAGTTCTTGTATCTCACTGAAATGATGTAAATCTTTACAAGTGGACAATTACAGTACTGAAAAATCCTTAGGAAAAATGTATAAGCTAGCACTAGATTTACACTCTGTTGCTCTTTGGGTTTACTTTTTAATTCCATGTAAATAAAGTAATTTAATCATTAATGATATTTCGGAAATGTGGCAAAAAATGAGGGTATAAGTGATAATTCATCTAGACAAGAAGAAAAGGTGTATTCAAATGCACTGCTTTTGCATTTAAATTTCATATTCTGTGATGGAAAGAGAGAGAATGCATTCCAGGTAATTCTTGTATGCTTGATGGTATCATTAAAGTCCATGTTTACAATTGTGAACTGAGAAAGTGATAATCTAAAAGGTGGGGTCACATATTTCAACCACTGCAAATTGTGATTGTGTGTTAAAATATGTTTCCCATGAAAGATTCTGGCAAAATTCTGTGAGGATATCTTGACAGAGAGGAATACAGAAGTGTATGTTATCTCCTTAAGAGACGTAGCAGAAGACTTGGTGCATGGAATATTAACCAGCATGCAGGAAGCAATGGAGAATAATGACCTTCACATAGCACCTGGCTTATGTGCCAGTTTTGGAATTTTCTCATTTTTGATGGATTTCAGAGGAAGAAGTATTTTTTTCTATACATGCGTGTGACATAATTGGAAAGATTCCTTCCCACTGGTTTTATAAAGTACATGTGACATGTGCAAATGCATAATAATTATTTTTGATGGCCAGGTAGTCATGCTATATATAATATTTTAAAGTTACGTTATCTTAAATATAGGTACACAAATCTCAAAAGACTTAATGTCTGTGTTAAACTTTACTAGAGTTGGGATGCTTCCAGAATGGTCATTTTATGACTTACTATTAGGGTCAGACACTTAAAGAAAATATTTTAAAATAAGTGCGCAGGCTCTCCCAGTAATCTGCGTAGTTATATTAATCACCCATGAGTGATTCCAAAATAGATGATTTGAGGTTTTAGGGCTATTCAAGTTTGCAGTACGTGACAACTGTGACAGACTAGGAAATGAGGCAAAGATATAAAATACTCTCATCTTAAAAAAACCCCAAAACAACCACAAACCTTAGAAATAATAGCCTCTAAATATTTATAGTGGTAATGAGGTTTTTTGGTTTTTTTCTCATGAACAAAACTATCTTAAATTCAAATTCCTGATTTAGTCACATCTGTATTTTAGGGTTAACAAAAATGGGTCTTGGTCAGTAATGTCTCTTGGTCCTTCTTTCTCCTCCTTATTTTAGGATCAAAAATTCCTTTTGGGAGGCTGCCCAGGAGCACCTCCAATTCCACAGTAAGCCAACAGGAGACTATTAGGGAACAACATAAGACTTTAGAGATAGAGTGTTTATCTTTGGCCATGACTAGTGTCCAAATCCAGGAAATGACCTCAGGACATGAACTCCTGTCTTTGCCACTGCCCTGACACAAACTATCACTAATAACGTGAAGGGAAAGTGAGGGGGATAAAACTCTTTGTGATGGCAAAAGCACGTACACACAAAAAAGTGTTAGTAGAGCAATTTTTAACTACTAAATGTTAAAACACTGACAACTCAGACCAACTAGCAAAATACAGGGGAGCTTTGAACTCCCAATACTCACTTCTGGGTACATCCTAACACTTCATACTGAGAATGTAAGGGAGACAGAGTGTTCAAGGCTGTTTAATGTTATTTTTTTTTATTCAGCAAGCAAATATCCTCTATTTACTCAGTCATTCTTTAGGACACAAAGGCTTTGTGTGTGCTCTATGAATAATTTTAATTCATTCTGACTTACCCCTTCCCGCTTGGCTGTTCCAATTCAGAAGTAAGTGTTGCAGATCTTCATTACTATAATTGCCCTTGAAAAAAGGGTTAAGCAAATTTGTGCCAAAGGGATAGGGAAGTCAAACAACATAAAGCTTCAAAGAAAGAAAAAAAATCTGCTTTTTGCCCTACATTTATTTTCTATTTTCCCCCTTAAAATAAGTATTAAAAAGTTAAAGTTAGGTTTCCTGGTTATGCTTATAAACAAATAAAAAGTAAAACAATTTTTCACCCAAATGATTTTAACTCTGGATTATATGCAGGTTTCAATCTTATCAAAGAGCTCATCTTTAATAAAAATTCTAAAAGATTATTGCTGCATCTTACAGATTAATTCTAGATATAGCCCCATTTTCAGCCTAGTGATTAGTGAACTATATGTGAATTCAGAGTTACATGTGTGAGGTTGGGTTGGGTTATTTTTTTTCCAAACACATGTGGACAAGCTGACCATTACCACTAACAGATTTTCTCCCTTTATAGGGTAACAATTTACAGACTACAGTAAAGTAACTTTTCTCAGTCTTAATTTCTTAGCTATTTGTGGTGTCCTAGTGGCTTCAGCAGTGCAAGATGGCCAACATTCAGTAGATGTAGGAAATGTATTATTGTCTTCCCTGAAGGAAAATTCTGTATGCGTTCTAATGCATTTTGATGCTTTAAAATACTTTAAATATATGTTTTTCCCATGGCTTTTGTACTTCTATCCTATTCCCAGTCTCTTTAGCATGAAAATGAGTCTTCTGCTCATTCTCTATCATACTGTTCTTCCATTTCTATCAGGAATAAGGTGCACTGTCTTGCACATTCAGTTCACTTTGACGCCCAGCTGTGTTTCAAATGGGTTTTTGCCCTTAGGAATGTGTGATATTGAAGAGCACACTTCCCAAAAAGATGTATCTGCCTATCTATCTTTCTGCTTGTATAGACATACAAACTGGCCTTTAGTCACTATCAGATGCTATTTACTGGGCAGACACTTCAGAATAGTAGCATAGCTGGAAAACATAAGATTAACAATCACCTGGGAGTACCCTGGTGTCTGCCACAGTGACAGTGTAGGCGTGCTTACATACCCTTGCATAACTGTAGCATGCCTTACTGTATGCAAGTGTACCACCAGTTTTAACCTTACAATATACCTGTCTGACAGAGTATAACACTACCGTCCTCATTTCACAAAATCATGAGGTCCTGAGATGTAATGTAGAAACGGGAGCGCTGACCTGTAGGAAGCATTGCAGTCATAAAGCAGGACAACAACAGTTTAGCAAGCTTATGCCTAAAGCAACTCCCTACTCACATAGATGTCTGCAAATCAGTAAGCCCTAGAGTCATAGCTATATAGCTAATATTACTTAGGCCACTGTGTTTATCTTTTCAGCTGTGAGGTTCTGCTGACTTTCAGATTTCCTACTTCACAGCCAAAATTACCTTTTTATTAACTGCTCTGAATCTTTCAGTACCTCTCTGGGGCTTCATCCAATTGTATATGAACTATCTTGTTAGCCCTGTTACCTGAAATACCAGTTTTAGTAGGTATGTTCCAGGTATATCTTTCAACAGTTTCAGGTAGGAAGCGGTAATGCACTCATCTTTCATTTTGTGATTTGGGGGTTATTGCACAGAGTGAAAATAATTCTAATAAAGTTCTTTTCCCTTTCCTTGTCTCCTTGAAAACCAGATCAGTTTCATCTTGCTCCAAAATTGGGCATGCCTAGACCAAGGAATTGGACTAGGTGACCTCCAGATGTCTTCTCAACCTAACTTGATATATGTAGCTTGACACATAACTAAGTTAAGTAAGGCTAAGTCCAAGTTACTCTCTGTCAAAATGAGATGGAGTCAATTAACCAGAGACCGTAGATTGTATTGCGGGATGAGTGCCCCTAAACTGTGAAGAGAGTCAACAAGTTCCAATTGCACCGCTTCAAGCAAAGAGCTGGCACTGTGTCTTCTGATTCCTGGAAGCTTTCTCATATGCCAACCAGCTTAATTGTCATCATATTTGAAAACAGTTACCTCAATAAGCCCATTCTGCACTGTAATTCTGATGCAACACCAAAATTGTTGAAAAGTCGACATACATGGAAAATATTTCTGGAAAAGATACTGGAAATTTCTCAGAGAATGGCTGTACATCTTAGTAAGACTAGTTAGAAAATAAGTAGCAGAGGCACTCAAATGAGTGTTTCATCACTGCAGATAGGATACACCCCTCCAAGAACCATTCAATGTTTAAACTATTTACTTTCATCCTTTAATGCAAACCATGTCGGATAATAGAACAACTTTGCATTCTAAAATGCAAAGGAAATACAAATAGATATATGTTTATATGCCAGAATTAAAACAAAACATACCTCAATGTTGTTTCTAGTTTGGGTCCTGGGCAATAAGCTAACTGTTACAGGATTCAAATGTTGGCAATGAAACCATAGATAACCTTTGATATATTCTATGAATTCCACCAGCAGTGTTTAGCAAAGTTGGTGAATATCAAGGAGGATTCTTCACCACAATTTGCACTTACCTATTCAAAAGAGATGGGGAAGGGGGTGTGCATATGTGTATATATACGTTGTCGAGGAAAACATGAGTTTCTTATAGTGGTCTCTCAGGTAGGAAGGAAACATGTCAAAATCACAGACAGCATTTATTGTGAACATAGATATGTTTTTAGTCAATATGACAACTCTACTCACAAAATCGGGAAAATCTTACTGGCAGCATGTTATGTTTTCTACTCAGCTATAATAGGTAAATAATTCACCATAGTTATTTTGCCATGAATTGTATAGTTAGCATAATTCAAAGATGTTACCACATTGTCTGTTTAGAGAGAGAGAGAGAGAAAATGTTTCTCTGTTACAAGGTCTCAGCATAAATTTCACTAAAATTGTTTCAAATTATCTTCTTAGCTTTCTTTCTGAAGTTGATTCATTTAACAATTGTGTTTCTCTACAAGGCATAGAAAACCATGCAGATTTGTGTTAGCATCTGGGATGAGGGGAACAGCTGAGGGATTACGATATCTAGTTTAGTTTTTGGTGTTAACTACTTGCAGAAATTAAATTCTTCACACTTACTGAAATTCCAAAGCACATTGTTTGATGTCAACAGTGATCTTTGCTACCAAAATGTAAAAAAAGGTTAATTAAAAGGGTTCTGCAGAAGTACCAATATCTGACACCATCTCCTACCTTTGAATGTAAAATAAATCTTCCAAAAATTTTTAAAGGAGCTTCATCTCAAATTCCTGCCAAGAAGCAAGATTCATGAAAACTCACCTCTTTACTGAATTCTCAAGAAATAAAATCCCTTGATACAGATCTAACTCAAAACAAGACTTTAACAGGTTGAAAAATACAGAACTCACCTTTTAAGACAGTGCCTGGAGCTATTCTCCTGTGTCACAGAGATGTTGAGCACAGCTTGTGAACATGTACAGATGACATTTTGTCATGCTGATTCCAAGCAAGAGATACTGGGATCAGATGTGTTTTGTCTTCAGTACTAAGTCCCCTGCTGCACAGGCATGGCCTGGCACCTCCCTGACACATAAGGTGATGCTGAGTCTTGGATATCACAAAATACTAGTAGATATATGAAAGGATCTGTAGTGCTGGGTGTGTAGACACATAGAATCATAGGATCATTTAGGTTGGAAAAGACCTTTAAGGTGATCAAGTCCAACCACTAACTTGGTACTGCCAATCCCAACCACTAAATCATGTCCCTAAGTACCAGATTTACCAGCTCTGTGGTGGTACCCGTGCAGGAAGTTTGCTAATGGACATCAGTCAGTCTTCCAAGCTGGAAGCCTGGGCCTGACCCCCATAACTTTTTGCTACAATTAGATACCCAGGCCTCGTTTCACAGGTGACATTTAAGAATGGCATTCACACAAGCCAACATACCAAACAGGAATTACCAAGCTCATCATTGTCAATATTAATTTTGAGGTTTGACAAAACTACTTTTTTAAATTTATGCCTTACCCCTCTTCCTGTCTTTTACAAATACAATCATTCTTCTCTGGCCAGTGTTCATCTTCTTCTGAAGTTAGGCACCAATTTCAGCAAAACATCCCCACAGTAACAGATACTGCCCTCTTGCCCAGCAGATCACTGGCTAAATGCACTAAGCCTGAAGAACTGATATCTAGCCTGGGTTTTCCTGTGCCTTGGCTATCCCAGTTAAGACTCACAACCCATCAGGATGCAACCACTGTAAGGGCCAAGTCCCCCCAGCAATCCTTCTCAAAGTCCTTTCACTGCATGCATTAAAAGTAGTTAAAGAAGATACTAGACTCACAGATAAGTACAAAGAAGACATATAATCTTGTGTTTAAGGGCACTGAGCTTACAGAGACATGGCCTGAGCAGATTAAATATTAGTATTAATTGATGAATTATCCTTCTTAATAAGCTTTCCTCTTGTCCTATTTCAGCAGTTCCCCTTAAATAAGCCTTGTCTTTTAATTAGTAATTAATACTTACTTTATTGTGAAGGAAATAGGTCTTATTTATCAATCAGGCATTCCTTCCTATCCTAAAAACATCCACTTACTTTTTCAGACTAATTTGCTCTTTCATATATGTCAAACCTTGTGATGATTTAATGATGAATTATTCAGTCTTTAACAGTTTTGTCCTGATGTCACCTTGAATTTTCCTGCTAAAACCTTTAGTTGTCGTACTTTAAATTCTTTTCTGTGCATGCAATGGCATCGTAATTTTCTAAAACTTTAATTCCAAATGAATGCTCCAGGTAAATGTTCTTACACAGAGGTTATCTACATTGCTGGAAAAAACCCAAACCCACACCAGAAGAAGAGGCTTTCCAAAAGTGACAGTATTAACAGCTAGAAATTGATAAATCTGTATAGGAAAACATGCACTACAGTTGTACAAAACAGGTAGGAACACAAGCATTGATGCCTCAGAAAGCTGGAATCAAAACTCAATAGCCTTGGTGACTGTTAAGCAGGTATCCTTTATTGCAGTGCTGGGCACACAGGGGATTGCTCCTCCAAATGTGTGCACCCATTAAAGCCAAATTTCTCATATTTATACAGATTAACTCTACGTATTCATTATAATTTCTAAGAAAAGGCAGGGTTATGCAAATTATTTCCAGGAAATCATTTACATTAACTCCTCACAGACAGGGCATGCTCAGTGACACTCAGGGGGTGTTCTAGTGATGTTCAGGGATGAAGTCTGGACATCTTCCTTGCTCTCAGCGCATGCTCTTTATGGTTTTCTCCATAGTTACCAAAACACATTCCTGAGCTCACAAACACATTCCTGCACAAACTAGTTAGGAACCCCTTTTAACTGAAAAAAAGATATACTCTGTCTCTTAATTGGTCATTGGTCTCATTATTTATGACTCCCCTATCTTCACTAGCTTCAAGGCTGGCTGTTATGGCTAAGTTTTGTAGCAGCTTTCACAAAACAGCTCACACAGTTACAGCCATATTCTACTAAAATCCAAAATAAATATATATTCTTAAAATACACAAATTAAAGTTGTATTAATTGTCTCAAGCTACATCTACATCAATCTATTCAGCATTATTATATTTCATTGAATCATTCCCTCCTTTTCATTATCCTTACATTGAATCACGTCTTGCTGGCATGTTTATGAAAAAACTAAAAGGAAATCCCACTTATAAACTATTTGTATGGCTTTAAACTCTTTTTCTTTTTTTTTTCCCTAGAATCCAGTTAAATAGCAATGTGCTTTTCCTTTTTCATTATGCAGATTACTAAAAACACATAGGAACACTCACCTTTGAAAGCTATTTCTTGTGCCCTGTTTGCTTGGGCTTTTTAAGAGAGGCTATAAATTTGATAATGCAGGTCTCAAGAGACATAGCGCTGAGGTCTGGCCTAATTTCAAGGTTATCAGATTATTAATCTGAGAAAATAATACTGGTTTTCTGCCTGAAAACAATCTTAAGAATAGTATCATCCATTTGAGAGACCCGTATGGTTGTCAAAGCACTTTTGATTAGGTCCCATATGAGTAAGATTTCTATATCACAGTTTGGTAAAATCAATTTTAATTTGAAAATAATATATTTGATTAATTCATGACTTGAGAACAGGAAATCCAAATTTAAATAACGGCTGACAGTGACTCTGTAGATCATCTTGGTAAAACTACCTCGAATTTTGTCCTCAAATATGCCACCTGGAAAATGGGGACAATGATGAAGACTCTTTCATGTGAGAATATGGAAGGAGAGTTACGGCTTTGTTTAAGACACCCAGGAGATTAAGCTAAAAGACAGTAAAAAGATAACAGACTTTGACAGTTATCGGCCCTTCTGTTCTAGAAACATCAGAGAAAACCAAAAATCTTAGACATACTTTTGAAAGGTAAAACTGAGATGGTCACCTTTGTGAAATAACAGAGTTAAGCAAAAGAAGTCAAATTGGGCAGGGTAAACACTAAATATATTAACTGCATATGTCTGTTTAAGAAAAGAGAATGAAAACAACAAAAAAATTACTTCTTTTAAGAATAGTAAATCAGCCTAGTATTGTTGGATGTTTTTATATGATCAAATTATGTACCCTGTAAAATTTGGACCACTCCAACTCACTTTGTTAGTGTGTTGCATGTTAAAAAGAAAAGGTATTAGCTAATATATATAGGTTCAAATTCCTAATAGCATAGGTCTCTCTAGATTTTTTTTTCAACCCAGGAAAATGAAAGCCAAGCATCTAAACTGCTGTAGATGGAAGGATAGCATAGTAAAGCACATGTCCAAACTGTTTGGGAGTCCTAGGTTAAAATGTCTCTGTTCAGAATTTCCACAGACACAAGGGAAAGAACAGGTCTAAAGAATTATAAACAAATAATCTTTCTTCCAGTCTTCAGTAAATATTAGGAAATAAGTATTGGATAATCATCTGGAGAAAGGCAACTCTCTTCAATTCAAATTTTGCTAAAATTTAGTCAAAAACTGATTTCAAGAACTGATGATAATAAAAGTTACTCGAGTAAGGGAAAATTACTAACCACAAGACATAAATGGAATTAAACCTATTAGAGTAAGCATATGTAGGCAACATAACCCTCCACAAAATAAAAATGGAAATTGAAGGGAAAGAAGGAAAAGAGAAAAAGTTTAAACCTATGCTGAACAGTCCAGTAGAACAGGGATAACCAGAAGCAGATAATGTATAGTCACTTTCTCAGACTGAAAAGTCCAAATGACCCTAACACAGAGAATTTAAAATCATTACAACAATCATTTAAGAAGAATCTCCTTTGTAATTTTTATGAATAACATAGTTCTTAATTCAAATTAATGACTTAGGGGTAAATCCTGTGGAAGAAGCAAATCCTTCAACAAAGACCTCTGCTCCATACAAAAGCTACCAAAGAGCTTAGTGACAAAATCCTCTGCCCCAATTGGTCAGACTGCTGGGCAGCTGGGTTATTATGGTTAATATAGCTTGCAAAAGGTAACAGACTTACAAGTGACTACTTTCCATATAGTTTTTAGTTATTTTCTTCCAGAGTATTTCAGGGGGCTGCTTTGAGATTTCAGTGGCATTGGATCTATCGCTG
Source organism: Hypotaenidia okinawae (assembly GCA_027925045.1). Lineage (NCBI taxonomy): Eukaryota > Metazoa > Chordata > Aves > Gruiformes > Rallidae > Hypotaenidia > Hypotaenidia okinawae. The sequence goes on from BSDF01000003.1 coordinate 88,437,903, forward strand.
TTACCCCCATCTATTGTTGAAATAATTCAGTGTCTCAGCTGATGTTAGAGGTCTTTTCCAACCTTAAAGATTCTATGATTCTATGATCCGGTATTTGGCCACTTCTGTATCAGAGTATCAGCTACCCCCTAATATGCATGTCATCATAATGAATTCTACACAGTAAGCATTGGATATTCATTCTGAAGTTAGATAAGAACTGAAGCATATACATACACAAACACATACACATACACATATATGTACACTAATACTTATGGTAGACTTTTTCCCATTCTTTATTTAAAATACTGCTCATTTTCTAACACTATTCTTTTCAATTATTTTTCTCTTATCATTTATCTGCCCATTTTTGTTTAAATATTTAATTATCACAGTTCCAAATCTTCAAGATATTTGCCTAAGGACATGACACTTAGTTTTTTTATATGAAGTATGACATTTCTTCTTTCTCCAGTAAATTGATAATTATTTTCTCTTAGTTTCTTCTATAGTAATACTCTCACTGAATTTGTTCCTTTTAAAGCCTATTATTTCTTCTTACTCTTCCTTTGCAAGTTTTTAAACCATTCTTCAAAGCAATTTTTTCAGTTGATTCATCAGCATTCAGATAAACATACACCATATCTTTCTTATACTTTCTCCCTTAGTTTTCCAGTTATCTACAAACTTTACACTTTTCTTTCAAAACAGTTCTTTCGAAACACCTTTTATTATCTTTAATTTTTTATTTATTTTTCATCTATAATGACTGCATCAAATGTATGAAAATTAAGCCAAAAGAAGGTATTTTCAAATGAATGTTACCATCTTCATTAATATGTACACAAAATTTTGGAAGTTATTCTAAAAGGCACTCATTGCTCCTACCTCATGTACTTGTAAAATGCTGGGGTTTAGCTCATTTAAATGTGTACCTTTTATGATATTTCTGTCATTAACATTTTACCTTAAATTTAGCTGCTATGTGATGTAATACTGCATTGCAAATTCTTAGGAACTACAAACAAATGAGTCCTGAATTTTTGTGTGTCTTTCAAGGTGGTGGTTCCTATGCTTGAGGCTATTTTGACACCAAAGAAGTATTTCCATTTTTCATAACTGAGTAACTCCATAAGTAAAACTCAAGCAGGTATCTTCAATTCACGCTCACTGACTTCACACATTTCTACTGTAGCTGTTCCACTTTGGCTGGAACAGTTAAAGATCAATTGAGATATAAGACCAGAGTGTTCACAACACTTTGTCCAGTGGCAAAGTAACATAATCGTAGTCTGTTGTGATTAATACTCCCATTTATGTGAGGGAAGAATAGAGGAGTGTACTGTGAAGTAAGAGAGGGAGGCTAGAAATGGCTCTTCCTTTGCCCAAGGACAATCAAAGTCCTGTTCAGCTTTTGAAGGTGTTTCAGGGAGCAGTTTTTGGGATGGGTTCAAGCCTATGAACCTGATGCAAAAGAAGATGTGCCTTGAAGCCCAAAGGAAAGATAAGAATAACTTGAAAGGGTTTAGATTTAAGGCACAACTATCTCTCACATTACTTATCTCCAAACAAAACCACCTTTTTACACTGTAAGCTGTTGCAGATATGCTTCACTTTCCCCAGGCTCCAAACCATTACATATTACTGTACTGTAAATTTCCCCACAGGGTGATATGCTCAGAAACGGGATGCCATAGCATAAGGTTGAAGTGCTTAAGTGTCCTTGATGGATCTAACCCAAAGTTACTTTTGAAAACAAGATTTAGGGCTTCTGAAACTTTTACCCTGTGTGACCTGGAGGTCACATGTTGAGCTATAAGGAAATTAGCTACCAGGTCTCTTGAGTCCGAGCTGTTCTGTGTGATCACAGGATGCTTCTCCTCAGCAGATTAATTCCCTCAGGGTAACATTATATTGTCAGAAGAAGAACTCTCAGGTCCATGTCAATTTTCCAGACCTGACCTTGCATGTGATACCTACTGCCCATGCAATGTATGTTTATGTACATGCTTACTTTTTATCTTTTCCAGAAATTCCTAATAAAATAAACCGTGGTGAAGCCAAACATCTCGCAGATGCCTCAGGGTCAGAGAAAACAGAAAGAACAACAAAGAGGTCCAGAGTATCAACCATAAGGCGGATATTTGACATGGCAAAGCACCGAACAAAGAGGTCATCGTTCTTCTCAACCGGTGTCAAAGTTTGTCCACAAGAATCAGTAAAGCAGATTTTAGCCAGTCATCAAGCTTACTATAGATTAAGAGGTAAGATGATAATTGCAACATGTACTTTCTCCCTAAAAGTATTTCATTTCATTAAGAAAACACAATGTTTCCAGAACCTTTGCTTTTAACTCTAGAGTAACTCTGTATGTGATATTTCCCTTATGCTTTATTTTCACATAGATGATGAAATGTTACATGTACAGTAACAGTTCAAGACAGACAGTTGCCAGAACAGAACAAAACAAAGAGATCAAAAGACTAATTAACTCAGTGTAATTGCATAATATTCCAGTATGGCAGAACACGAAGATCAAATTATGCTTGCACTTCTGTGTAAAGATGTACCACCTCTCTCAAAAGTGCAGCAGGTGCCATCATTGCTAATCAGAATTAACCCCACCAGCTCAAGACAAGTAATGAAACTTCATTTGTCATTGAACAAACACGTTCATGTATCTGTAGCTATATTAAGTCTGTGGCAGTGCTGATATGTTACAAACACCGAGATAATTCCCAGTAGTTCATGGAAAGGCCTTTGTCTTATATTAAAAATGTCTAGAATGGCTTTTCTGCCCATTCCTAATTAATTCATTCCTTCCTCAGCCCTTGCTTCCCCTCCTTTGACCTTAGAGAGTCTTTAGAGTTACCACTCCAGTTTTAGGTCTCTAGAGTGTATGGAGCCAATAGCACTCTGGTTTTTATATTTCCTTCCTCCCCCTCTCCTTCTCCCAGATTTTCACTCTGTGGCTGTTCCAATTTGCATTTTTTAAAAATTGCATATTTTTATGTTACAGCTAGACAGTCCAAAGCTAATTCTAAAAACCTAGTCAGCACTTCTGGGATGCCCGTATCTAAGGCAACATCTACTCTCTAAATCAATTGTGCTTATTCATCTGTCCTCTGGATTGATCTCCAATCATTCACATACATGTATGTAACTTTACTGCTCCTCAGCTCTCTTTCAGGGAACTAGTTAGTTCTCTGTAAAACGAAACTTGGATTTAGAGCTGCAAAAATTTTACTTCAGCAGCCACTTTTTACTACAGCAGACACCAACAGTGTCTGTAGTCATTCCTTTAGATAACATATTATCGACTCTGGGACTGAATTACAACCCAATGGACATTAGACAGAATTCTGAAATGCCTTTTAATGAGGCTGATCAAAAAAGGCTTTCTTAAATGCAAAATTAATCCTGAAAGTCCCTAAAACTCATTGGTCACATCCCTGAAAAGAAGCTAACCTGAGACAGGCTGGTATCATTGATCTGAACTCAAAGAACTTCAACTATGACATTTGCATTTAAAAACTGAGGATGACAATACTACCACACCTTTTCGGAGAGCAGAACATCAGTTTGGGGTGGGATATTGGGCTCTCTAAGCCTTGTAGTTCAAGCAGGTTTAAAGTTACAGCTCCTCTTTCCCAGCAATGTCCTACACTGACAAAGTTCTCTGAGGAGGTGTCATCCAGTTCTTCAACTGAAGCTGGCATACTTCCCAAAAAGCAATCAAAAGAACAGATGACTGCAGCTGAAATTTGTGCACTCATTCAGGAAAAGGTGTTTCTGTTCCGTTGAATAGTTGCACATTTTCCATTACAATGTCCTTGGTTAAAAGTTTAAAAAATCTTTCCTTCAAGGAAAGAGAAGAACCCAAGTTTTCTGCCCTCCCAGCTGAGCATAGTAATCTGACAAAAGCGATAAATAAAAACATTAAAAAATAAAAGTTAAAATTAGGTCATGCAAGCACTATCCTTAAATCTGTAAGCACAGTACAAACTGTTACAAAAACATAATCTGGTAGCCATGCTGGAGTCTTATGCCTATCTGTGGGGAAATCTTAACTTCATTTTAGTTTGTAGACATACTTTTAGGTCTGCTTTTTTCTTTACCTGAAGTCTAGAAGACCACTTCCACCCCTCCATTTCCCATGACTTTAACAGCACTGTGGGTTGTATCTTTCCGTTAGAGAATTTTACTGCTTCAGAGGAAAAAAATATATATTCTCTCTATATATTCTCTATACCTTCAGGAATGAGCACCCAAAACAAAGCAGCTGAGGTATAGGAGCTCAGACAATTGCTATTGGATAATCTGGGCCTATTGTGACCCTATACCAACCCTGAAGTGACACGCCATAGGTTAAGTTGTCATGAAGACAGTCCCCCAATGTGAGGCAAACTAGGAGCAGGCATGGAATCAGCCAGACCACTTCTCAGTGGGCCACGTGTCATATTTATCTAAACCCCGGTAACTGGGTTACTTTTCATCAGATAGTATATCTTTATTAGGGAGTTACTGTTCAGAAAAACAGATACAAGGGAGTGGTGAGAAAAAGATGATAGAAAGTATCTCATCATGAATAAATTGCCTCAAATGACAGCCCGTTCCTTTTTAATAGTCTGATCACATCTGCTCCACATGCAGCTGCTCTGTTGGGAGAGCAGGTCATTCTTGAGGTACGATTGAGGTGCCCTAAAACGGCTAGGGGAGAACATCCCTACAGCAAGGTTAGAGAAACTAGGGAAAGTGGTGGCACTAATTTAAGAGACACTGATATTTTAGATAATTTGGATAATTATCTCACTCTAAGTCAAAGCAGATATCAAGTACTGAAAAGAAATGTCCAATCTCTCAGTAGTGAACCTTGCAAAGTGCTAAAGGCAACAGTTTTTAGAGTGCTAGCAAGTTTTAAAATGTGGGTTTTTTTCTAATATTTGAAAATCCACTTCTTGAAAAGCATCTAACTTTAAACAACATTTTGAAGTGTGTTTCTCCATCTTGAGTGTGTGACTACTATATTTTCACAAAGCCAAAAATGCAGCTGGCTTTGCTGACTCTAACAGTACCAGAGGAATCAACAAGTGGTAATAGGGGCAGCTCAGCCGTGAATAGGAAGGTATTGTGACAGCAGAGGCAAACACAGCCACTTCAGTTTAGGACACAGAGCCATACTGGTTACCGGCCACACCTGAATTCAGAGCCCCTGCAGAGGACAACCTGCCCAAGTGGATATTTCTGTGGTTAATCAGGAAAGTCCACACAGAGCAGCCTTTCCTTGCCAGCTCTGTGCTGGCCAGCAAAGGTAGCTTTGGACCACTCAGTGATTTTAAACATCACTCAAGTGCAGCCTATATTCATCCTATGTTTTGTTTGAGGCTGTGCAAACTAAGTTAAATGAAACCCAAATACTTTGGTTGTGGGGAGGATCCAGGATATAAATAGAAATGCAAAGCAATATTAGTATTTAGAATTAGTCAGAAAAGAGTGTCTGTCTGAAGGAGGGTCTGTTTTATACTCCAGAACCTTTTAGGAGTGATGTCAACTTACATAAAAGAGGAGATGTTGATAAAAGTGCACTCAGAAGTGTAGCCCCACCTGGCCCTCTGCAACTTTCAAAATCTCACTTCTGCAGACATATCTAAGACCAGTGCTACCATAATCATCAAGGGAAAGTAAACCCTATAAATTATTTCTGAGCAGTCATTTTATAATGGAGCTTTTGCTGCTTTCTCCCCTCCCTGATGTGCTCACACATGTCATGACCCTCATGCACAGTGCTAGAGAGCTAGGTCTTAGCAGCAGGAGCACATCTTTCACAAATTTTCTTTGAAATATCAAAAAAAAAAAAGATGCCAAGCCTAAATATATTTCTAATATATTTCATAACACACTATAGCTGAACATCACAGCTTGCTTTCATAAGGAGGGAGCTAACAGAATATGTAAAAATATTAGTCTCTGTTATTCTAATGTGTGTTTTACATAATCTCATGCAATTAAGACAGTTTGCATCCAGTCAATGAAGCCCCCTTAGAGCCATTCCTGAATAATTCCTGAATATCACCTTTCTGAAATCTAACCCCAACATATTCTTCTCATCACGTTCATTTCCCCAAATTATGTTGAACGCTATGTTCTCTCTGCAGCCGCAGCACAGGTACATCCTGTCTGATGTAGCCTAGCATTTAACTGGATGATTTATCACCGTGGAGGATATTACTTAACATGGAACAAATAAGTGTGTACAGTTGCCTAGAGAGGAAGGAAATCAAGTTCTTTCCAAAGGAGTTGTACCTATACAAAGTCATTCATTTTTTCCAGAGATGTTTAAAGAAACATAAACCATGTACCTGCTGCGCAATGTCCTTAAGATCTTGAAAAGCCTAACTGTATTGATAAGTTGGAATATAATCAAATCATTTTAGCCTGCTGCATTTAAAACTTATATCTTTGCATTTAAATATTTTTTAATATGTGTGGGGAATATAAAAACCTTAAATATGTTCAGTTTATCTTGTTCTAAGCATAGTTAACCATACTAATGCACAAAAGCTTTGTATACAGTTAAAATTGTGATTATTCGAGTATGATGACTGCTAGGTTATTTTTTTCTCTCCCTCCCTGTTCACTCTCACTAGAACATCCATCTCTGTATGTATGTACCTTTGAGGTGAAGGAAGTGTGTGTTGTGTTTGCTCTTTGTTCATGATGATGATGTCAGGCCAAATTAACATCTTTTAAAATGAGGGAAAGTAGCAATCTTTAACTCAGAAACAGGTAATCCCTCAACATAAAGATCCCTAAAAATACCTAGAAACTGGATTTGTTTACTAAGTACGGTAAAAATGTGTAAATCCCAAATCATTTTAAAGACTTTCAAGTTTATTTTCTGGTACAAAGCCTCCATCCCCAGCCCCTTTCTTCTTACTCAGTCTGCCAGGAAGCTGTGTGGGAAGCCTTTCGTATCTTTCTGGATCGGATTCCTGATACTTCTGAATATCAGAACTGGGTTACTGCCTGCCAGAGGGAAACCTTCTGCATATTCGACATTGGCAAAAACTTCAGCAATTCCCAAGAGCACCTGGAAATAATCCAGCGGGTAAGTATTACTGACATTTGTTTAGAAAGCAGGGGACACTTCCAAAGTGCCTCCCCATCTGCTTATATAAGGGCAAAATATTGCTCAGGACGAGGAGGGGGCATGTGTTAAAAGGAAAAAAAAAAATACAGTAAATGAAAGAGCTAACGGGCTTCTGCTCAATGGTTGGATACAACCACTAGTAAAATGCTGTTTTTTCTTAATCTTTTCGCAGCGAGTAAAACATAGAACCTTCCAGGAAAGGTAAGTAGGACAAGTAGAACCTTACTGCTTGATGTTGCTGCCTATTTTGAAAAAAGATATGTGTAGATGTGCATGGATGTTAACATCTATACAGGTAGCACTGTGGTGTGTTTGGTGTGTGCTGTGGGAGATGTGTACACTGTATGTATCATAGTACACAGTAATTAAATCACAAATAATTAAGGTGACTAAAATGCCTGAGCTGCCTGTTTGCTTTGGAACATCACAGAACGTCGTCTTGCATTAACATGAGCATCAAACCCTGACAGAGCCACAGCTTTGTGTCAGACTGACATCGACCAGAGAGAGTGACAAAAGATGACCCACCATTGTTACAATTCTCAGAAGGAAAGCCAGAGAGCTGAACAAAAGTTTATCTGGGAGGCTACATTAAGCAGTAATATGAAAACCCAATTCCTTCACTTTAGCTTTCCCCAGTATTTTACACGTCATGATAGAGTTAATTAATGTGATGCATTATTCCATAAACTTGGAAAATAAGTATGGTTCTGGTATTGATCAGAAGTCTGAGAATGGCAGGATTTAAGTTATAACACTGACCTCTGTCTCTCTGTACAGAAATACTATAGTACAGCCAGACAAATAATTGTCTACATTTTCCCTGATTAATGTTATTTTTTCTTCAAATTTTCAGGTGTAGCTAATAGTAATTTCCATTCATAAGGTGTATTATGTCATGATCACAGAGGTCTTAGGTATCTTTATTCATTACGACACAGGAGATTTCAGTGCTCTTCTTTCTCAGAAATGTATTTTTAATAACATAGGGCCTAATTAAACTCCCCTGGAAGTCCAAAGGGAGGTCTTTTCGCTCAGTCTGGTGCAAACAGCAGCAGCAAGGCAATAAGTGAAGTGACTGATCTCAGTTTTCTTATGCTCTTTGTGAACAGTATGTTTTTGCCTAGACTAGGTGAAGTAGATTCTATCAAATTATTTGTATTTTAGCTGGAAATATGGGCAACTGTGACTAAAAATTTTTGGACTTTGTCTTTACTATTGTGTGGTTTGGGAAACATTTTCTATCTTCTGTAGATGCCATGTAGAGAGATCAATGTCCAGTTAAAAACATTGTGAAAACATTACAAATAATACGTTAGCACTCACCACACAAAATATTCTTTATTTGTGTTATTAAACATCTAGGTTGGTCCTGTAGGAAAAGGCAACCCAGATGTCTTTTCTGTCTATGCTATAAGCTTCATGTTGTCTCAGTTAACATGACACTATACATTTGAGGTGCCCTTAGTTCTTTCAGTTTTCACAAACACTCCACCTGTGTGCACTGAATTTTTAATAGCTATTTCTATATAAATTTTGAGGAATTCCATCCTCATTTATTTGCATTATTTGCTGTTGGGTTTTTTAAATTTTGTGCTGGTTTTTTCCACACTCTACTTAGAACCCAAAGCATCTGAAATTCTTCACTACCTAATTTTGTGAAAAAAAAAACCACCTCAAAGCATTGCTTAGAAGATTCTTATCTAAGAATCTAAATGTTTTCAAAAGCTACAAATGAATACAAATTTGGGTTAGAGTATAAATTACTCTATAGCCTTAGCAGCAAGAACCTTTGACATGACTATTATCAAGTGTTCTTAAATATACATACTGCATAAACATTCCCACAATTCATAAAGATCCTAGTCCAGGAATCTAATTTGAAACTATCATTAGTTGGAAGCATCCTTATGATATTATAATGCAGGCTGACAACCGAAGGATAAGTTCACACACCCTCTCCTCACAGGAAACATAAAATACCTTTGGAACCATGAAAAGTCCATTGGCTCTAATATTAGAAGGAGTCTGCAAAGTCCTCACTGAACTATCTTGATGGGATGAGATATTCCAAAGGAGACAAGAGCTCGTTTAGATAACATACAAGAAGTCAATGGTCAACCACTCATAGACTTCAAAGAGAAAAAGCAGACCCTGTGCATGGATTTAACCTCTGTGACCCTATCCCTCTGATTTCTCGGAGAAAATCAGTCATCAAACCTCATGAGTAGACTCCTGACAGGTGTAGGAACATGTCAAATCAGTATTTTTGTCCATTGTAAGAGCAAATACCATATTGAAGGAGATGAGAGGAAAGGAAATACATAACCTGTTGAATATAAAATGATCTACTGTTCCATTGCCTGTTTAACCAGCTTATCCAATATTCCATCAGAAATAATATCTCTCATTTAAAGCACACATCATATAGGGGATCATTTCTACATTTTACACCTTTGACATTACCAGAACATCACGCTGATCTTTAAATCACTTGTTTCTATTTGATTGATAGGAAAGATGAGATATCCACAGAGAAAACAGGTGGCAAAAAGCTGGAAGACATTCCTTCCATTTCTACAGGTAAAACCAAATCCACTTGCTGTGCATCACCCCCTTAAACAGAAATGCTAAAACCAGTGATCTTAGAGGGCTCTAATTTAATGAATGCAGTAGAAGCATGACAATTATAGTGAAGTACAAGGAAAATGCTTCAGCAAAATAATCTATAAGAAGCATTTTTTTTTATTTCTTTACAGCATGTCTGCTACTCAAATGTAGCATTCCCAGTTTGTTTCAGAGTCTTTAAAAGTGAACGTTTTCCTAGTTTCAGGGGAGTAGAGGGTAGAGATAATTTTGTATTGGCTATGAAATAACATTTAGTGTCAGCTGTTGGATTTGGTTAGCCAAAATTAGCAAAAAGATGAAAATAAAGATTTGCTTTAGCCAGAAAGTCACACTGATGCCAAGACATTAATTTCAGCAGATTATTCTAATTAGATTTACCAACAGTGTTGTGTACTACAACTTGAAAATAATGTTAGAAATGTATGCAGTGATAAAAATTTGTAAACATGAGTATTTTCATTCAAGAAGGTAACAGCCTGCACACATATTTTTATGGGCTAAATACAATGGAATCTTATTGATAGCAACTTCCAGCATGATAATTTTTGCTCTAGCTGGAAAACACTGTAAAAGTCTCGTTACTTTAAATTGAGTGCTAGAGAAAGATGGCTGTCACAGATACAGCAATCTCCACTGGCAAAATCCAACTTAGACATTTGGTGATATATAATGCAGTAGGACAGAAAATTATCAAATACTATTTAACTCACACAATGTAATTGATGCACAGTAGTGCCATTTTTGCCTTCAATCACACACATGCAATGCTACTGATATTTTGACTTGTAAAAAAATATTGTCTGTTGTCTAAAACATAGTATCTTTACCCATGCTATAAAGTCATGACCACCTTTCACTGGTGCAGGCTTGTACCCAAACACACCCTCCTTAAGGAAAGTTTCTCCAGTGAGCTGATACATGTACAACACACATAGGGGAAGACTTTTGATGTGCAAACCTGTTCTTCTCTGATTTTACTTTAAACACCCCCAGGCTCCCCTGGCACATCCCTCTCTCCATATGCAACAGTACCTAATGGCACGCTGCTCAACGAAATTGTTAATGACACGAAGACTCCAGTGAAGGTAAGGGCAGTCTACTTTCCTATCCTACTATTTTACCCTTCTTTTTCACCTCTTCTTTTTGAGCTCAGCTAGAATAATATAGGAGGAGGAAGCCTTATAATCAATTAGTGCTTATAAACCATGGGTGCCCCCCTCTGTTACTGCCAGTAAGACTGAAGGAGTTTATTAGCATCTGTTCTGCATTAGCATAATACAAAATTTTTCTTGAATACATGGTAGAAAGTGTAAAACTATGGTAACCAGCTTTTAGGTGAAGTCTTCATTCTTTTAATGAGGGGCCCATTGTTGATTTTGCACCATTTTGTAAAAATGCATTCCTTCTGAGCTTTCCCCTCGACTTTCCTCTGAGCCTTTTTTCCACTTCCTAAAAGTGAAATAGCAGCTCCTCAACAAGCCACTCGGGGCTTGTTAGTTGTTTGCATGTACTGGCTGCTGGAAGAGGCTCATGCAACCTCCTCCCCACTTGGGTGAGCTCAAAGTCTGGGTGCTGCCACCACTAAGAATTTGAGGGCCGAAATGCTGGCTCAAGTCTCGCCCATCTCAACCCTGGAAGTACGCCACCTTTTGCCTCTTCAAGCTTCTCAGTTCCAACACACTTGAGTGATCTTCCCTCTCTACTCTGCCCTCGTGAGGTCCCATCTGGAGTACTGTGTCCAGATCTGGGGACCCCAATACAAGAAAGATGTAGAATTGTTGGAGAGGGTTCAGAGGAGGGCCACGAGGAGGATTAGAGGGCTGGAACACCTCCCCTATGAGGAGAGGCTGAGGGAGATGGGCTTGTTCAGCCTGGAGAAGAGAAGACTGCGGGGGGACCTCATTGCAGCCTTCCAGTACCTGAAGGGAGCATACAAACAGGAGGGGAATCAACTTTTTAAAAGGGTAGACAATGGCAGGACAAGGGGGAATGGACTAAAGCTAAAGGAAAGAAGGTTCAGATTAGATATTAGGGGGAAGTTTTTCACAGAGAGAGTAGTGAAGTGCTGGAACAGGCTGCCCAGAGAGGTGGTGGATGCCCCGTCCCTGGAAGTGTTCAGAGCCAGGTTGGATGGGGCCCTGGGCAACCTTGTGTAGATCCAGGCCTGAGGTTGGTGTCCCTGCTTGTGGCAGGGGTGTTGGAGCTCTATGATCCTTGGGGTCCCTTCCAACCCATGACATTCTATGATTCTGTGTGATTCTGTGAAATACTATTTTTACTGTCCACAATTATCATATCCTTAGAATGTAAGAAAGCAAAATAATCTTAATATTCTCAGCTATTTATTACCTACCTGTATCATAGCCTTTGGAGTGAAAGAGCAGGAACAAAAATAAGTTTAAAATCTCTTATTTGTGATGTTTGAGATGTATCAGGAGATTGGCATTAACCAGTTCATGATATAGGTCTCCTCATTCATTCTCAGCCCAGTCCTTTGTGACCAGTTCCTTAAAGACTGGGTCCTCAAAAGTCATAGGGCAGCTATATAGAAAGTGCATATTCCTTAATCTTCTGCTTATGTGGTAGAGCATTACAAAATATTTTCTCTAACTGATGAGCCACACTTTTATATACAACACAAACCATGCATGCCTCTGAAACCCAGGCACCCTAAAAAAAATGACTTAGCAGAGATGTTAGGCAGCATCAATTGGTGCTCTCTGCAAATAGCATTGGTTAACAGCAAACAAAATAAGAGTGCATTTACTAACAGTAAGGTCAGTTGCACAGGAAAGGTGTAACACAGGTAGGGCTAACTCCATTATCAGGGAAAAACAAATAGAAATGTCTAAATGGTAAAAGAGACTCTGGCAGTTTGCTCTGGCTGGCAGTCAGTTTTCTGAGAGTAACACACCAACCAGCTTTTAGTATTTGCTTGTCTCTCCCCTTAATGTCACACAACTCCAAAGTGGCAAGTAAAGCTGTATGACTTTAATGACGATGGAAATAAGATGACTTGGGAATACTTTGTGCAAGAAATGGCTTGATTGTCCTCATCACATTCATTTATGCATATCAAAGGCAACTCTCATGTTACAGTAGTAGAAGTTCATTTGAAAATACTGAAGAAGTAAACAAACAGATGTGGCTAGGAACCTTCACCTTTTGTAGGATATGGTTCAGATGATCCTTTTCAGGACAGGCTTAAAAGGGAACTCTTCTACCAACTAAACACTGAAACGTGGGGGGAAAAACCCAAGTTAGTTGTATTTTTCCTGGTTTTTTCCCTCTCTTCTTTTCCAGGAGCTGGGAACAAATACAGTCCCAGAACAGCCTGTGGAGCAAATGGTAGAATTCAGTGTGACTCTCACTGACCAGGAGTTTACACCTGAACTGAACGATCCCAACTCCCCACAGTACCGACAGCTAGCTGCCAAATTCCAGCTACAGGTAAGGGGGCTGAGTGAATGCCGAAATGTTGACTTTGTGTCTTAGCTGAGATTCATATTATGAAACTACCTTCACCGTGAAACAGAATTAGAATCTACTGCCCTCATTTGAAATGGGTAATTCCTGTTTTCTCAAGACTCTCAGTTTTCCTTTATGTCAGCTTTCCCCCTGGTTTATATCTTCTGTTCAGCCACCAAGCTAATGAACCAACATCTTTGTCGGCAGTAGAGCCTCAGATAACTGATAAACTGAATAGCTTTAGGAATATCATTTGGACTTTATCGGGAATTCATGGACAGCACTTTGTCATAATTTAATTTCTGCAATAAACCTAATGAGAAATGTAATATAAATGTTAGAAGTAATTAGCTACTGTTGTCTGAACTATTCTTCAAAGGACTTCCAGTCATTTTGTTGTGCATTACCAGTTTCTGTACGAACTGGGACATCTGTGGTGTTCTCATGTAATTAATAACATTAGCTGAATGTTCAGCTATCAATTTAATAGATAGCAGTTAATGACTTGGGGTTCCCAAAAGGTTTTCTTTGTAAAAATTAACTAAAGCTTCTCATCAGTTTCACGAGCATTCCTTAGTGCCAGATAGTTCACTACCCTGGTTCAGTTTCAGATATGTACAGAAAAATGGTGAAGGATGTGATGGCAGAGCTGACAAAAAATGGCTTCTCTGGTGATCTGCTATATTATCTTTAAACAGAACTGTGTGCAGACTTTGTTTAGTACATATTTAATTATGTAATTCAGCAATATGATTAAGTTATTTAATTAATTTCATTAATAAAAGGGTGAGAAATGCAGCTTCGTGACTAGTAACTTTTTTCCATTGTCATGACATTTCATCTGACCACCTTAAAGAGTCCAAAGTTGCTCTTGATGTGCAGTTTTTAATAGAAAATTACTTGTAGTCTAGTACCATGGAATACACCTGTCGTGCTTTCCTCCAAAGAACAGTCAAGGATAAGGCAGAGGGCTGTCTTGAAAGAAGACAGCTTTACAAGTACACTCAAAGGGTGAGAATGAGGAGATTTTATTCAGAATTAAAACCATGTCCAGTTAGATGAGCTCCTGTGCAAATTTCAGGGAGGCAAAGGCTGGGGATGTGAAGTTCCAGGCTCAGTTTCTAATTCAACCGAGGACACAGCAAGAGGGAAGAGTCAGCACAGACATTGCAGTGCAAATGTTCAGAGGTACATCTCTACACCACAACAGGCCTTTAAAAGCACAAGGAAAATGGAATGCAGATTCTGATGCTTACACTACTCAGTGAACAGAAATTCATTTGGCAAAAGTAGGAAAAAGGATGCTGCACATGTGAATACAGTTAAAAGAAAGTATCAACTTCATTGTGATATAAAGGGAACCAAGAAGAGACTGAACAGAGACTGTTCCACGAGTCATCTGGCAGAACATGGTTTAAATCAGATTCAGTAGCCTAAACTGGGACATACAGTGCCATTTCTAGTGCACCAGGTTATCAAGCACATCTGCAAGGGCCTCTCAAGTATGGAAGAGGTGTAAATCTTTTGAATCAGCAACTGAGCAGCAGACAACATTACATCATCTAAAATTATAGTGCTTGCCTAAATTTAGGAAAATTACTTCCATATTAGTGATTTAGACCCTTAATCTCCATTCTGTCAGCTTTGGTTGTGTGAATAATACTTAAAATCTTCCCACAATCTACAGATAGAGTGATCTACAGGTACTGTGTGGCTGATGCCTCATGTTGTAATAACACACTGATCTGCTACTTCTTCACTTAACCATCATTAGAAATGCAGAGAAAGCTCTGGGTCCAACTGCCTGTTCTGAAAAACTCTCATACATGAACAAATGAGTTTTAAATGTTTGCTGGGTTTGTACAGAATCATATAGCTAAGGAAAGATCTCCGCATTAGTCTATATAGATTTTAAGTGATATGATGAATTAAAAGGGCCTGATTTCCCAAAAGGCTTTTTCACTTCTATTCAAGTCCTGAATTCTCTCAACTCCACAGGCTTTGCTTGCAGATAAGAGGCTTGGATGATGTGTTGCTTGGTATTTAACATGACCGGGAAGGGAATCAGAAAGGAACTGTGTGTTTAAAAACAGAAATCCCTTTCCTCTGACAGAGTAGAAGTACATAAAATATTTCATTTGACTTAGCTGTTTAAATGTTGCTGCAACTGGAAAAAAAATAAAGTAAAAGGATCAGCTGGACCTCAATACTTCATTTATTCTTGAGGTGCCAATAAAAACATTCATTATGCTGAAGTATGAAAATTTTTACTGCATTCATCTTTTCTGCTCATTGTTTATTCTTTGTATTGTCTCTTCTATTCAAAATCATTTAATTGTACAATAGTTTACATTAGAATTAAAAATATATGAAATAATTCTATTTGTACAAGGCAGTTAAAACTTTATAATTTATAAATGATTTGTCAAATAATCTAAATCCATCTGTATTTGTCTAATATTTCTAAACAATTAACAATTTACAATTGAATTTTTTTGGATCACAAAATTATTCATGAACCAAACCTGCTGAAAATGAGAAAAAAATTCGATCCCTCTTGTTTGATTTGCTCTATTATGAACTAGATTACCACGGATTTACATAAATACATTAGTTAATAAAGTTGTATTTTGTACATCATTTTGCCTATGAACAAGTAATATAGGCAGCATCTACATAGCAAATACTGTGTTTAAGTTGAGCTCTTTCTGAAATACAAAAAATATTGTCTAGGTAGTCAACCTGTGGTTTAGAGTGCTCTTTTTGCTTTGGAGTGGTAAAAATAATGCTGAATTAATGATTTGGGTTTTCTACAGATGCAAAAAATATTTGAGAAACTTCCAGGATTCAAAGAGATCCACGTATTAGGATTTAAGTAAGTAAGAAAATGGGACTCATTTTTCTTTTGGCTACTAGGATTCTCCTTTTCCTTCTTTCCCTCCAACAAGAAGAGATCTCTATAATAGTATGTGCTGCTATAAACAGAAAATATTTTTCTGAGAACAGCACAGAAACAATCTGGAGAGCAGTGCAAACACCTCCCAAGTGAGACTATGAGGTTTTGAAATACTAAGTAGAAGTAGCTTTGACTCCCTAAGGGGTGAAGTAGTCAGTAAAGTCTTTGAAATTGTTTGCTAGCAACACTGTATTGAGGAATTTCTGAAGTGACAAGGTAAAGGGAACTAAGAAGTAAGATTATTTAAGTGGCTACTGTTTTGTATGTGTGTATCCTGTGCCCTCCATGGATCACAGTGCAGGTGCCTTAGCAAGAGAGGGTTGCAGGAGGATACATGTTCACACATATAAAACTTTTCCAATAGAGGTTTCCCAGGTGTTTCAAACAATTTAAAATGTTTGATTTTTTAAATAAATGTGTGTTCTGTCTTGCCATTTCTTTTAGTTTTAGCTTCCTTGTACATTTATTGTTAATACAAGCTACTGTCTATTTTTTCAATACAGAATCTACAGGGGAGCAGGGATCAAAACCTGAGTATTTGATAGAGATGCACTCCTACAGATAAAAGCATGTTATATAAAGAATCAAAGGGAACATTAATCTCGCAATGCAGTTTTTGAGAACAGCATACTTCTTCCCAGCTTATTTCCTCTCTGCAAAATTGCTGGAGAAAAGGAGAGACAAGCGCAAAAGACAGTGAAAATTACCTGCTTGCATTTTTATGATGAAATTAAGAAAACAAAAACCTGGCTACCACAAAAAACAAGCAGAGAAAATCTGAAGTAGCATCTCACAGTTGCAACTTGCAGTAACTAACCTCTTTCAGTTGTGACTCCAGGAGATCTGGGATCCATTTGTGTCTAGTATCTTTGTTTTAGGAGCTGATATGAAAGTACTTTCATCAATGTCAACGATGAGGATTGCTTCCCATCACCTAGTAATTTAATTACCTCCTGAGTGTTACAGGCCAGCCAAGACAGGTGTTTCTTTCCTTTAACCATATTGTTACTTATATTAACAACATCTTCCACAAGGCATTAAGGAAGGACAACATTAAAGATGCTAGAGAATTCATCAGGGAAAATAACAGGGCATTTTAGTAGAGAAAGTCAATGTAAGTATGCCTTCCAGAGGTAATTAATAGATCAAGTTACCCCTGTAACTAGGATCTGAGTAGGCAACATGTGTGGTAACAGTTGTTACTACTGATACAGGTGTTCATTGCCACCATAAAGATCTAGATTAGCAATGACAATGCTCAAATTGCACCATTAATAGTGGGAGATAGGAAAGCAGATGTTTCAAATTATAAATGTAAAGTAAAATTCCTGGTTCCCCACTCAAAATGTGGAGATTCACATTGTTTGGAACAGAAAAAGTGAAGACTAAGATGTGATTTTCACACAGAGATAAAAATTATAGATGACATGTAGAAGATAAGATAAATTGTCAAAGATGTTTTTGATGTATGACTGATTGATTTACTGGTATACATGAATATTTGTTTTTCTCTTTTGCAATCCTTTTTCAAACCCTTTCATTTGTGATGAAATGAAGACAGAAGAAGGAGAAAGATGGGTAATTTTTCTGTAATTCATAATTAAGATTAATCATTTTAGAGACTATTAGAAGTAGGTAGATACATCAATAAGTGTTCTTTATCTTGATGTGACAAAGTGAATTGATTTGTGTTCTACTTAAGTACAAAATCTGGAATAAAAAACAGCAGGGACAGATTTTCCCTGAGTCTGGCAGGTTCATGTAGTCAGTTTTGACAGCACCTCTCTGAAGGAAAGGCAGTCCTTTGACCTAAGAAAAATTCATGTTCAGATGAGTAAAAGTCTTTATCAATCATAAACCAAAAGTGAAAAAAATTGGGAAACCTTATTTAAATTTTCATTTTTCACCTGCAAATCCTAACAGTATCCCCATATACAGGTATGTAGAATTTAATTTGTGACCACCATTATCAGGCCAGATAGAATGACAAAGAGACCAGTTCCTGTTTTGATGACATGCAAGGAGCTTTTAACTGATAGTACAAACAACTGCAGTCTTTGGTTGCTTAAAAGTGCTGCTCCGGAATAATTTGTCTAGCAGTTCTCTTTTACTCATAGTTTAAAAAGAATTGTCTAGTGCATTTCCTGAATTCTTGCAATGTCATAGAAATGTAAATACATAGCACATACTAGATAAAGTGAAATTCCTCTCTCTCTGATTATTTGATAATATACAAAGCAACATAGTGGAGTACAAATGTTGCATTATGTGCTCATAAATTTTTCAAAGTAATTAGATTACTTTAACATTTATGAAAAGTGATGTATTAAAAATTGTGAAAACTTGAGATGTCTGTTAAACAAGTGCATCCTGGGAGAAGCCACACATGTTTATTTGGATTTGGAAAAATGAACTCCATTGTGAAAAGTGATTTGCTTGTCCCTTTATCTAACTTTCTTGCTGTTCTTCAAAAATTAGTCAAAAATTGCCCCAGGTGTGATAAGATCTTTGCTTATCTGCAGTTTTATGAACTGTCAAATCCTTTTTCATAGTTTTCTGTATAATTAATAGGTGATTATGGCTTCTAGTAACATCAGCATGCACTTATTACCATTTGAACCAATAATTAATGACTTCATTACTAGTTCTAGAGATCTCTGAATAGTCAGATTAAGCTGGATTACGTTAGACCATTTTTATAATCTTCAATATTGGAATTTTTATTAAAAGCTATACACAGCAGGAAAAAAAAAGGTTTAGGTATAACAAAGGTAAATTGAAGATGGCAGTCTCATTAGAAAGAACCATCTCTGCATTGTTTTTACACAAGATAATATGTTATGTTTGCATATATTTTTGTTTGTTTCTTTGTTTGTGAAACCAGTCCTCAGCCAGAAACTGATCTTGCTGCACTGGGCATTTTTGCATCTTCTCCTTGCAGATCAAGCAGCACTATAGCACGATACGTGGTAAACTTTGAGAGAGATGGCTCAGAAATAAAAAGCACAGCAGATGACATCTCAACTATTGGATCTAATAAGGTTGAAAATGAAAAAATTCCACTTTCTCCAAGTGAAGAGAGGGAAATATCAGCAGCTAAACTCACAGTAACAGACCTTCAGCAACTGGTTGCCATCGCACTCCATGAAGACCAGTCCCTGCCGTTGGACCTTGGGACACTTCAGTTTACTGATGGTCAGTAGGCAGGCTGGTGCCAGGTGCAAGTCTGAGCCCTGCCTTGCCAGACTGATGCAATTTCAGTCAAGACCCCTTTAAATCTCTGTCAGATCATTTTCATTCAAAGTATTGCATTCTCCCAGGCACTGTGTTGTATCCAGATGAAGCGCAGATCTAAGTTAAATTTTACAGCCAAATGTACCTTTATAATTATACAGCTGAACTTCTCGTCATGTTGGAGGATCTATTTCTTGCTGGATAGGACAGTTAAGACAAATAAGTGAAGACATACATGACACTAAGACAAATAAGAGGGAAAAATAAAGAAATACTGTGACTGTTCACTATATCATTTTAATTTTTCAGCATCGACCGTCCTTTTTCTTTAATAACACAAAAAGTGAGGGCTTCCTCTAACAGAAATACATCTCAATCACAAACAAGCCATCTAACCTCCTAGTGAAGTCAGTGATACTTTAAAGAGTATTTCATTCCAAGCCAGAATCAGCGGTGTGAATCACACTGTAAAGGTGAATTTTGCTCTCTGAAACACAGAGGGACTGTAGAGGACAAGCTGAGTGTAAAGACCCATGGTTGAAGCACTGCATCCTGTCCAGTATCCCAGCAAATAAATATCCCTTTTATAGTCCTTCTGTATTATTTTTCAAAGCTAGCATAGCCCTAGTTTTGGGGAGGTGAGTTAAAAATGGAGAAAATAATTAAAAATATTTTTCATATGTATATTTCCCAAAACAGCATTAAAACACATACCAAATTTTAGCTTAGTGTTTTATTTACAAGCAGCAGCATTTTTTAGGGGAAAAATAATTAATATATCTAAATGAACTAATATTTTCTGTAAGAATAAAATGTCCTATTTTAATCTAGATTAAATATCCCAAGAAAAAAAATCATGGATATAGAAGACTCTAACAATAACAACTATTTTAATAATGTTTTACCCAGCAGTTATTTCTAATAACCACTTTTAGAAAACAGCTGGATTCTGGGTAAAACTGAAATGAATTTAGGCTTCATGAATAACACAATACTCATCATAGCCCGTCCGGATTTAACTGAGCAGTTCATACTTCAGCTGATTTTAAGCATTCATCCATGGTTCAGCTCTCTGCAGACCTATCCTCTTTATGCTAAATAAAGAATACAAAGAATACTGCATGTAAAATTCCTACTTTCCTCATAATTGCTGGTTTAAATGACAATGTATGCTTCTTTCTTCTTAACAGGGATTTTTTAAATTGGGTTTTTTGATGGAAAATAGTTTTAACACTGTTTGTTCCTGAATTGACATGTTATGATCAATTTTCAGTGTGCCACTGCTGAAATATTTTTCTATATGTATGTTCTTTTTTTTCTTTTTTTACCTCCAGAATCTATTATACCACCTAGTGATTTTGATAATGATATCCAAGCCATGGTCACTATTCCTCTGGCAGGCCCTGATTTGGTAAGTTAATACTGGTTGTTTTTATTTATTTCTCCATGACAAATGAAATTAAACATCATTAAATATGCAGATAAAGGCTCTTATGCTAAAAAACATATCTGATGTTTATAAATGCTGTAAGAATTAATGTTGTGGTGTTACACTGCAACAGAGATACTGTTTAGAGCATTTACAGGTGAATATTACTTCTTGATTACCTTTTCCAGTTTTAATAACACAAACAATATCTCACATGTTCAGTAGCACCTCTCAATGAGAAAGGGAGAGCGACAGACAGGGATAATGAAAGTCATCTTTCTTGGACCATTTTTAAGATTAAAAGCCATGCACATGCCACACGTGGCTAAAGATTATTGGCCTTTTTAGCAATGAAAGGTAAACATAATAATGAAAGCTGCTTTCAAAAAACTTTTTCAGGAAGACTCCATGAGTGTGGAACTCCCACTAAGTTACCCCAGCCCAGCAACAGTGGACCAAATAGGAGACATCTTGGTCAATGAATTTACAACTGGAATCCCAATGCTAAGTGGAGAGATCAGCGCCCCTGAAGACTTTAATAACTTTGTTTCATCTGAACCTGTGTTTCCTACCAAACCCTCCAGAGAACCATTTCAGGACAAATCTCCTCCAGACACGGAAGCTATTGCCACTGACCACCAAAGTTTCACAGTGCCTTTCTATGCTCTGGGCAGCACTAGCAGTCCTCCAAAACCAGTGGATTCCTTTTTGCCTCCTCCAGCAGATGATTCTGCTAGCAATGACTTAATCACTGATGGCTATGGGTCTCCGACGGAGCAGGCTACCACACTGGCAGTTTATACCACAGGTAGCTTTACCCCACCTAATGTCCTGCAAGCCAGAGATGACAGTAGTGAAGCTGAGAAGAAAGAACTGGCTGATATAACAGAACCACCTTCCAAGGAAGCTGATCAAGATAGTCTGTCTGTACAAGGTAAGACACAAAGCTTTTTCTCATATGACAGAGTAGGAGAGATCTGGTTGTTATTACACATACAGTCACATAGAAGTGCAGTAAGCATTCTTTTCCTTTACGACAGAAGTTTTTCTGGTCCTTCATAGGTGAAAAGTTTGCATGTCTGATGCCTGTTTCAGGAAAAAATAATAATGTACCTGACTTCAAGGTTGTCAAAGAAAAGAAAAAGGAAAAAAAAACCTCACAAAAAACCCACAAAACCTTCAACAACAGCAACAAATGCATAAGGATAAGGCACACTTTCTGTGGTGTATTATGGTAAAAATTCAAAAAGGCAGAGCAAAAAGACACATCAGGAAAAAAATAAAAAAGAAAAAAAAAAGAAAAAAACTAAATCCCAGGCTAATACAAAATATTCTGGTACTTAAAACATGGAAAGTAAATTAATTTGGGTTCTAAACCCAGATCTGGATGATCATAAAATAATTTATTCCAAGCAAAGAGTACCATGGGTCAGAAAAGATTGCATATCTACAGGTCTGATAAATGTGAAAAACTTTAATTTTTCTAGTTTTAATGTTCATTTATTCAATTTTACTCCCACACAGTAGGTTGGTGGGGTTTTTTTAAAAACACCCATATATATTAGGAAAAGCACATTAGGAATCAAAAAAGTACACACATACTTATGTCTGGGTAGAGAGAAGTCTGTATAATTTAACCTTTAAAATTAAAAGTGCACAATGGATGTGTTTCCCACAGTTAGCAGAGAAGTGTTGACACTGAAGATTAAAAGGGTTGGGACATTCGATTCGGGCCATCTTTAGGGCACAGGCATTTTAGGCTTTCCCTAGAACAGCAAAATGTCAATAAGGCTGCTACCTCCATCACCACTATCAACAGCTTGGAAACCCATGCTACTCACTGTTGGGAGTGGTGGTGTGGGGCACTACTGGGTTGTTTGGAGCCACTGGCAAAGCAATGATGGTTCCTGCTGTTGCCCTCTGTCTATCTCAGCTCTTGTCTGCTCCCTCACCTGCTGTCCAAGCTAGCCTCACCAACACTGCGTTAGGTCAATGAACTTCCATTTTACTTACACTGCTAAGAAGCCTGTGTTAGCTGTGTGAGATGCAAGAGGCCACTACAAACATATGGGAGGAATTAGTTCTTTGATGAATATTCAGATGTGCTTTGTCTCAGATTTTTGACCAGCCCTTTCAACAGAAAAGCAGAGGGCAGGTAAGAACTTCACAGGAATCAGCATGATTCTCTGAAGTCCCCACATGGCCTCTAAGCAATGCTAAAAAAAAATAAAAATAAAATCTGCAAAGAACAAACAAAAGAAATTCAGTGGAAGAATTCCCACATTAGCTTGCACAACCACACTCAGTGCCTCTGGATGCCCAAGAATATCTTTCCTCAAAGCTTTTAAGTTTGCTCTCTACTTCAAGGAAATCCCCTGCTCCCACAGAAGGCTCTGTACTCTGTCCCTGTTCTGCCAGCTCACTCCTTGCTCAGACCTTGGCCTTTCATGTCCCACCCTGCACTCCCACAGCCTCTTAGAGGGAGCATAATGAACCTTCCTCTCCCTTTCAAGATGTTCTTCCTGACCGAGCATGCCCAGAAACAGCAAGAAGGCACCTTCCTCCCTGCTTCCAGGCCACATCCTGTAAGGCAAGCAGGCAATGTTTGCATGGCTGAGCAGAAATACCCCACTGCATGGTGATAACATCATTCATGATGGGCACACAGAAATGGAGGGCGGGATGATGCGTGTACTGTCTGTAGAATCGGTTTTTTGGATGCAGTAAATAACAAGATCTGCATTTTAAAGAATAAAGAATGTAAAAGCTGCCACTTGGGATCATACACTGACCAGCTCCAGCCAGGGAAAAGCAATAGCATATGCCATGGATGTCTTGTTACACCTCATAGGTTATGTACAGAGTAAGAACTGTTCTATAGTGTTGCCTTTCTATAGAAGTTCTGAAGTGAAAGGCAAATACTTTATGATTAGCAGAATGACTTGAAGATTAGAAAAACACTTCTTATAAGAATCAATTCTGAAATGTTCCTGAAAATAAATTTTATGATGCAAAGTGTTAAACACAACTATTTTCAAATGCATGCCGAGAAGTCTCGTAGAGATAAAAGCACAGCCTACCTTCAGGTAACAGTACAGCCTACCTTCAAATAACATTCATTATAGCTGTGGAAAAGTGTTATATTCACAAGGGGAAAAAAGGGCATATGCATTTTTCATTCTATTCACCCATTGAGTTAGGTATTTGATATCATAAAAGCAACATAAACCCACATATCTGTTTTGCAATTTGCTAAATAGCTGAAAAACCTTATAGCCTAACAACCCAAAATGACTAAAAGAAGCAGAGAGTATCTGATGCACCAAAAATGCAAAGCAACATATGCTGAAGACAGTAGTCCCATTCCCTTTCTTCGGATCAAAATTTGTAAATAATTTTGCTATTGCAATTTATTATACTTACTGCCTAATTGCAATTTATTATAGTGACTGATTGTTTTTCACTGAATGGGAGAAGGTATATCTCTGGTTCCAAGGTTCAAGATTCCTTCACTTTTTCCCCAGTGACAGTGTGGGACCACAGTTTGTTAGACTCCAGAGCACAGGCTCAGATTAATTGTGGATTAGATATGTGCTTCGAAATGATCCTCAGAGACAATACATTTCATAGTTTAATTAGTTTCAGTGTCATCAGGCAAATATCAGGACCAAGGGAAATTTTAGGAAGCATAATACAAACAGCGAGTTCACTGCCTGTAAGAACTTCATCGTCATTCTGCAACTGAGAGGAGAAAAATGATTGTTCTCTGTCTAAAAAGAAGGGATGCCATGTTAGCAATGTCACATGCTGTAGCTGTTATATTTGCTTTAAATCTTACAGTACACAAAACATACTGCAGGCTTAAGAGAGATATTAAAAATCTATTCACTGAATTCTTTAAAAAGAATCTAACATATACTCTTTAAAATGTTTCCTCTTTCTATAGCTTTTTTCAATTCTGGAAGCCCTGCATACAGCATTCCCTATATTCCTTTCTTTTCCTAGATATTGTGTATTGCATAGGAACTGATAGAATTTTTCACAAATATGTGCAAAAGTTCTGCCTACAACATCTAGGGAAAAGGGGGTACAAAAGAGGTGAGAGATGAGGAGTCAAGCTAACAAGAGGTGTCCTTTTAAGCAATGCAAGATGGGTTTTGTCAGGCTTGGGCAAACAAATGTATAAACAGATAAAAGAAGTCACAAAGTCTGTAATAAAATGAATGATATCCTTTTAATTACTCAACAGTAAGAATTTAAATTAGTATTGGTTTTAAATGCAGCTAGTAGCAAATTATACAGTCCAGGTAAAGAGTTATCCCAAAATCCTGACCATTGTGGAGGAAGTAATATTTCTAGAGAAGTTATTTCAGAAGTATAGGACAAAATAAAGCTAGCAGCGAAATACTTCAGCTATTTTGCTGTACTGCATCTCAGTCTCACCAGCCTGGATTATCTGCAAGCTCTCAAGAAAGACTGAGAGAAGATGATTCTGCAGAATTGTTTTTGTAAAAAAAAATACTGATGGGGTATACACATCTCTGTATGTGTAAGTGATAAGAACCTCATTAATTTCCATAATTGCTCTGATGTTCACATAGCTTTGTTGTGAGCAGTCCTCTTTGATACCTTCCTCCTGCTCGGCAGTTAATTTGGTTGTGCACTCCTCACTCACTGTGACTGCTAAACAATCTCCAGAAAAATGGTTTTATGGATGTTTGGGGATTCTTTCTGCCACTGTTTCATCTCCAGCTGCCTACGCACCAGTGGTGCTTAGCATAGTGTTCTATTTGGCATGACCAGCACTGTCATGGAAAAGAAAACCCCAGTACTTCTTGCAAGAACTGCTCTGGATGTTCCCAGGATTGGAATTCATCCATTGTTTGTGCTAGGAAAGCTCATGCTTTTTTCACACCAGTGCTCACACAGGTAAGAACTCCTCCATTTTCTTGCACGTTTTTCTGTTTTTCTTATGTTTTCATTGACCACAAACTGACAGGTTTTGTCAACACTCTCCCTCCATCAGCTCCTCTCTGTGCCCTTTCATTTGTCGCTTGCTACTTCGGAAATGAAAATTACACTTTGCATGAAGGTGCTGCTTCAGTCTCATGCTTGGAGAAGTGAAAAGGTAGGTCTAGCTATGTTGTTTTCTCAAGCTTTATATATAATTGATTAGTCTAAAAGTTATCTGTGAATTGAAGACAAAGCTGAATGTAAAAGTTTCACCAGGCCCGTGTTAGGAGATGTCAGACTTCAGAAAAAGTTCATAGTACATTTGCTATTAAAGTAACATACTCAGAGTCCTACAGGTATTCTGAAGAGTCCTGAATATATTAGAGTGTGTGATTAGCATATGGTCAAAATTTAATGACAGTCTGCTGCTCATCTATCTACATGCTGGGAACAGCAGGAACAACCTGAATAGAACAAAAGCTGCAACACGTCTTCAAAACATACTTAAAAATGCTAAATTTAAATGACTAATCCAAGCAAAATGTACAAGAGGGACAGAGTGCTATTTTCCCAATTTAACACATCACTTGTTAGAATTATTAGGCTATCCAATCACTTCAGTTTTTCTTTAAGGTTAAGCCTTGTTTCCTTCAAATATGATTTCTTCTTCATGACACCCCTCTCCAAATCAAATGCACAATATAAATGCGCATTAGCCAAAACAAGTGAAACTTTACTTTATATGCAATTAGCAATTCCAATGACTCATTGAAATTACTGCATGAAACACAGAAAGCAATTTCTATTTCTGCTATGAAAATTTCCTTATCCAGAGGCAAATCTTTTCAGCTAACATATATAATGAAAAAAAGTAACCCCTCATCCTCCACTTATCTGGGTAGCAGTGTCCTGACACTTTTCACTCTTACGTTTTCTTCTCAAGCCTCTGTGCTGCAGACACGGGCACACATTGCTATCCTATTGTCCCCACAGGTGTACAAGTGAATCCGACCCCATGCTTGGGGTTTCTCATGCAGTCATCATTGTTACCCGTGAATTCCATCGCTCCTGCAGCTAATTCATATGTGCCTCACATGGTGCCTTTTAGGCTCTCAAAGTTAACCATCCTCCAGTAGCTCTGTTTTTCCAATTGCTATAATTTCTTCGATAATTAGCATTCCCCTGATGACTGTCTCCTTCCATGTTCAGCACTATTTCACTCCAAACTAATTACCTCCCTCCTTCCAAATTCACCATAACACTGCTGACTTAAAATCAACCCTTAAGTCAAAACTTAAGCTGTTCGTTGCTTGCAAGGAAGCCTCCACTACAAGTGAGAAGTAACATATCTAACACAGGTTTTCGTACATCCCAGTCTCGTGTTAAAACCCCTCCATGATCATCTTTCTGCCTGTGTGCTGATTTACAGCTGAAAAATAACATATTAATGTCCCAAATAAAAATATTTTAAAACTTGTGACCAATGCAGTAGGAAAATAAGAAAAATATTTTTTAAATGTGAAATACAGATTTTTAGGCTGAGGGTGTAAAATTACCCATTGCCAGGTTATAAATGAATGAAGCTAATGAAGTTTACGTGTCATATAGTCCAGCTGGAACAAATACCAGGTTAATTGGCACTGCTGAGACTAACTTGCCCTAAATAATACATTTCCTTCACTCATTTAAAATCCTTGTTCAAGCTAGAAATGTTGTCTTTGAGAAACTACCTGTTATGATTTGTTTTGATTTCCTAAAATTATTACTGTATCCTTCCAGTGTAAGAAGGTCCATTTGATCTCAGGCCAGCATTTTTGATAGTGAATTCCTTGTTAGGATGATAACTCATGCAGCCTGCACTAGACAGTTATAGGAAAGTTGTAACTCATGTAGCTCTGCATCACATCTCTGGATGGAGTTTCATATCTCTGTATTAGCTACAGAGAGGACTTGGCCTTCTAGCTTTGATTCTCTCAGCCATACCCGTGATGCCTCACTGATGATGGCACAATATAACCTGCATCTTATTCAATTTGAAAGATACCATAGTATTTAAAGCTAACAGACAAAAAGACACAATAATCTTTAATGGATGCAAATTTGCAATAAAGTTTATGCTCATTGTAATGGGTTTTGTGTTTGTGAAATTATAAAATGTGCAGGAACACCTGCTAAGATAGATGTCTCATGTCCATACACTGCAGTTTAAAAAAAAACCCACCAAGTTCTGACTTCTGGTTGAAGATAACGGTATTTTTTTTCCAGTACATTCTTAATATTGCTTTCTCAATGCAACTTTATAGAAAGGCCTATGGAGAAGATGCCTAAACACAATTTCAAGCAATGACAGCCAGGCATAGGTTAGGAGACAGAAATTTCACCTTCATTCTGTAGAATCGTAAAATCATTATGTGCCATCAGCAAGAACACGATTAAACCAAGCCTGGATGGAAACAAATTACTTTCTTGTCCATTTTACTGCATTTACATGTTCACATTTCTTTTTCATTCTTCCCATTCTTCCCCTGTTGGTGGATTTTTTTTCAGTTTAAATATCAGAGGACACAATACATGTAGAATAGCAGTGCCAATAATAGATAATGGAGTTTACAGTTGAAATTTCAAATAAGGCTAAATATTCCTTTAATATCCATCTTTATTGCCATGCAATTTGGATAGATGGGCTTTCAAGCAGGGTGGGAGGAGGGTAATGGTGGCATAGCAAAACCTGCCACGTGTTTTCTAATGAAACCAGAAGTTTTATTCATGAATGACATTTTTGTACCTGAGGATTTTGATTCCTAAGCAATACCTCTCAGTAAATCTTGCCATTGTTTTGATTTATTTTTCTCAAAATCAGGAGCGGTGAGGTTGGAAAAACACTGCATCAGTAACACTTTTCAGTCCTTTCCCTTAAATGCATGCCTAGCCTAGAGTGGTGGCTGAAGACCTGGCTAAGCTTGTCTCAGATCAGTAAGTTCCACTCTCATCCCTATTAAATGCCTTGGTCCTCATTTCAGAATCGGGCAGTAGCTGCCGCTCTGAAGTGAAACAATTATAAATCAAAGTTATGCTGAGCAGTTCTTGAAGAACTTCAGCATATTCCTACATGATACTGCAGAGCTCCAATATAGAAAAAGCTAGGATGGCTTGAGGAAAGTGAGGCCTGAAGTTATCAGAACAGACAACTTTGCTGGCGATACACAGCAGGGCAGAAGAGAATACACACAGTATTGACTGCGGTTACAAAAGAATTCTTCTTCCTTCTCTCTTGGGAAGGGCTAAGGAGACAGTACCAGTTTATGTTTGTCCAGGCACATCTGTTACAATCCATTTTTCTCCTCTTTTATTGACAAGTTTTCTTTAAATAGTGTAAGCTTAGCACTAGTTATACCTAGTATTTCTTCCATGTGCAGGGAGCAGGGTAGTTTACAGAGAGATAACTATTTTTTTCCTTCTTTTGGTTTCCCCTTTTATCTCAGGGTTCTATGATCGATGACTCTTTTTGATGCAGTAACAAATATTCTTTCATCTTTGCATTATCACCACTACCCAATAACAGTTCAGAAAAGTTAAATGCAATCCACGAACCTTAATCCAAACATTTTATGTGACAAAAATCTCAAATATCTATTTAAATGCAATTTTTTGGAAAAACTAGCACATGTCTTAAAACTTGTGCACCCCACTGCTATAGGAAGGTCTCTCAGGGAATTTCAAAGCAAACACAGAGCTAAAGGCTGTACAGACCCATCTTACTGTACAGCATAGTTATTGCTGGTTTTAACATTTAAACTGACTACTCCCCCACAACACTGCTCTGGCTGTTATGATGAGTTTAACAAGCCATGTCAGCACTAAGGCATCTAGTCCAAAGTTACTATCATTATTACTCAAACTGAAATGCACTCTTACACCGCAACATAGTTTAAAACCAACAGGATCTCCCCAGTTAAATACCTACTTCCATCGCACTCACATAATCACTTGTTCCATTTCAAAACTATGATAAAAACCAGATTGTCTGCATCCAAGGATTAAAAGAATTAAATACTCCTCATTCTGAGACTTTCATTTCATTAATTCCTGGCTTCCTCTACAAGTGATTATATAGTATGGAGAAGGGAAAAAAAGAAAGCATATTCAGTGTTTTCATTTTTCTTGGCAAGCTTTAAAGTGCTTATTTGATGACAAGATTTTAAGAGTCATGTGTTTTAACTGTCTAATTTCATGTTTGTCTTTTCTGTTTTTAGGTCCTTGGGTGAACACAATACTTGAATTTGTATCATGTGACTTCTATTTTGTGCTTGCCATTTTGCAAACTAATAAACTTCAATACCACAAAACTGACTGACTGTCCCATCACTTACCAAAATTTCCTTCTATTTTTTTCCAAACACAGTTAAGAATAAATAGAGAAGGTGAGCAGGGATTTGGAGGGGACTGTCAAGGACAGGTGTTTTTACCTGCGAGGTTTTGTTTCTAATAATTCTAAAGGAAAATAAACCAAAAATCCTCTTCCAGGTTCAAGCATCTTCATTTGTGGATCTCCAAAATCGTTACAGTGTCTTGCAGGAGTATTTGCAGCAATTAGATGGATGCTTCTTTATAATTGCTGGTGTTTGTAAAGCTTTAGGTTATTTTCACGCAGACTTCGTAATTTTACACTCATTAAATTAATTTTGCAGATTCAATTGTAGCCCAGTCAACAACAGGCATAAGGTTATAAGAATCCTCCTGAAGGTATGGTTTTAAGTGAGATGTTTCTTATTAAGTTTTGGTTCCATTCCTTTCTAGAAGTGTATTCATATTTGCAAATTCAGTGCTTCTCAGTTTTGCTTCTGTATTTAATTCACTGATGTGAATACTAATCAAGCCCAGACTTCTTGTCTGAGCACCTTGTTTTGCTTGTTTAAGATATATTTTAATATTATCTTACTATAGTAGTAAATAGTGCAGAACTACAATACAAAGTATCTGGCAGTAGTCACAGTAGCCTCCAGCATTTTTAACATGTTTTCATTGTAAATTTACTTACTAATTCCCCTACTTCACAGGAGTATTCTAATCTTAGTTGAATCGTTTCTTTAGTGAGGACTTCAATCAGAAAATTGACTTTTAGAGCGCTGAAGCACCAGAATGCCATTTTGTCTGGCAATCTCAGTAGCAGATGAGGTAGAGGTTCTGTAAATGATAAAAATTACTTGTCATCTTACGGAAATAGCCTACCAGTGACCTACTGTCCATACAGGGTATCTCATTGTACACCTGTTTGTACAGTATTCTTACAAAACATGGGAATACTGCCTTAACATCCAACTTTATCATGTCTTAATAACAAGCTTGAATATTGTTAACTGCCTAAATCAATTAACATGGGAATACTGACTTTTTCTTTGGTTGTTGCCAGGAAAGTGTTGAGGCAAATGGGTGTTTCTGAATCTTTTCCAACTCCTAACTTAGAGATGCAGAAAGTCAATGTAGCCAGGTGCAGCAGCTCTTGAAGTCAGTGGAGATGGATGGAGTAGGATGATGGTTCTGACCATCAGCTTATCACTGACTGCTCTCCAATCTCTTTTCCAGATACTTCCACTGTGTTGTTTCAGAGCAGAATGTCAAACACTGCTACTCAGAGTTTGCGGGATGCTTTAAACACAAGCTATTCCTGTACCATTCAAAGTACTTACCTATTTCTGAAATGCTTAATGCTTTAAAACTGCTGAAACACGAAAATGACAAAGACAGCTGTTAAAATTTAATCATCAAGTCTCTCAGTGTATTAATTTGACACAGGTCTATAAAGCAAGTTTGCCCAAAGAATTGTGTATAGCTTGTATTTCCACCTTGTGTGTTTAAATGACTAGTTTTAAGCTGAAAAGGTTTTTTCTAAAAAAAAAAATCATATATTGAATGTATTTATCGCAGTATGTCAAAGCTTTAAAGAGACAAGCTTATTCAAAAACCATGCAAAAATCTTTAGTGAGAAAACTACTAGTGGATAGCTAACTGATATAAAGAAAGTCCTTAGTAAAACAGAAAATGGCAGGGTGAATTACTGTTTTTCAGCTGTGCATTGGCCAATGCATGTGAAAATTATAATCAAAGAAAAAAAAAGAATTTGTGATCACACAAGAAACCAATATTTCTGAGGGCTCTTACAGGTACAGCGCCCAAACGTGAAATTGCTGAAGACAGATATGACTCCCTCTTGCTACTGACTGACTTCCCTAAAGGCTAAGGGAAATAAAATTAAAATATTAACCCTCAGACATTCCATAATGGGAATTCTTTCTCTGGACTGAAAACCTTGTGAGTTGAGTAAGACCCGCTAATTCATATCAGTGAGAGCTTTATGGGCCATCAGACTGTTGTGAGCTGCATCATTTTGCTTCTCTGAGGCAGGAAAAAGTTGCAGGGAAGTGAAAGTAGTCAGGGCTTGGCTTTGTCCTCAGTGATTTACTCCAAATCTTTATATATCTTTGAGATGCAAATGAAGAATTATTCACTTTTCATTTCTTCAGTCATTGCAGAAGTATGTAATACTACTGACTTCTCTAAAAAAAAGGAATCGTGGTAAAGATCCTAAAGTAAGATGAGGGGCATCTCTGTTTGGGAGCAAGCATCTCAAATCAAACCCCCATTCTGTTGCCCAGGTCAAACTACTCAGCTAATCATGCAAGTCAGTAAAACAGGATTATCCAGTTGGTACCAAATAGGAGATGGGCCTTGATGGCAATGTGTGGAACCCAGCTGAAGGACCACCCTTGGAAGATTCTTTCATAAGGAATATAGACAATAATAGTAAGGTATAGTTGCTCAACACCCTGATTTCTGCAGTCTTTTAGCTTTTCAAGTCGTAACTTTGAAACTTTTATGTTATCTTCGTGGTTTTCAGAGTGTTAGGTAGATCTGTTTTTTCAGAGAATAATGAGAGAAGATTTTCATTATGAAGCAGTATTTTATTAAGATAGAAAATACTCCTCTTGTGACATCATGTCAGATCATCCTTGGTGGTAAGAGTATGATGAAGCACAGCTGCAAGGTATGAAAATTTTCAGAATAAACTGAAGTTATCTGTCTCAAACACAGTACACAGAGAACTACGTAGCAGTGGAGTTAGAGCTACAGCTAGCAGATTGCTCTGTGAAAAATTAGACTACTCAAAAAGTTTCAGTGAGGATACTAAGGAAAAAAGGGTCTAGACAGTAATATTTAGGATTAGAGATGGGGTCACTCCCAGTGAACTGAAGTTCACTGGAGTCAGTGCAGAAGGAGCTCTCTTGGTTTCACTGACCGCTGCACCTGGCTTCTGGAGAGCTCATATAGACAGACAGAATGACAGAGAGAGATCATTCTGGCTTGGCCTTACTGAAGACAAACTTAATCAGTGACTATGTGCTGCGAGGTATGTGTTGTGACATGTTAGGTTAACGATCCTCTTCACTTAATTCTCTTAATCCTCATTTTACTTGTGGCCTAGTGGAAAAAGAAAGACCTCAAACACAAATTCAGCACTTTGTCTGTCTGTCTGTGTGCAACAGTCCTGCATCCAGGGACTGTGTGGCATTTCAGGCACCAACAAAATATGTGCATTTGAATCCAGCTACTTGCTGTACGAATCCATCTGGCATTTATATCAGCAGAGCTGTCCAGAAGGAGATTCTTATTCTACATTGTGAACCAATCTCTTAACACTTCCTTCATTAGCTATTTTCTTCAGCCAGCATGTGCACAAATACACGAATATTACATATACTTTATAATACTGTAACTTTCATATACAGAACAGTATCTGACAGTGGAGTTCAAAAATCTGTCTATTGCCAATAGGAAATGTCAATGCTTGCTAAGGTCATGAATAAAATTAAATTAAATGCCAGGACCTCTTAATGTATAACCTTCTGGGCCTACTTATTAATGCAAACCCACTAGAAAAATGTCTCACAACAATTTGACCTTTCCCAAAAAATAGTTCCGTATTCATGGTGAGTTTGGAGGCTTTTCCTCACTTCAAAAAATACCAAAAAAAACCCAAAAGACAAAATAATTAGATACCTAAAATAAAGTTTTTAAAGTGGCAGTTGATTTTTTTTCCTGATAAGTCAATACTATACATTTTATTCTCTCAGTTGGGAATAAATGCATGCATGGCATACAGCAATCTTTTTACACAGATTTAATATAGCAATGCACACAGGAAATTGCCTCTTAATTTAGTGTTTACTGTTTGCCAACTGTGTTTGCCAACAGCAGTTTAATTTTAGATATAAAACTCTCCTCAGTACAATGCTGTCCTGCCTCGTCCATGTAATAAAAAACCACAACATCTGGAGAGTTCAGCAAACATCTTTGTGGGAGGGTAAGTGGTGGCTGAGAGTTAGAGTTGGGTTTTTTATTGCTGACAGCAGTTTTTAATTCCATGCAATTGTTTAAACTTCAGTATGGTTACTCTGGGGGTATACTGGAGTTCAGCATTTTATCATGCTCCCTACACCTGAATGATAGTGTTGTAGATGAAACTGTGTGCTGAAATGAAATATGCTGAGACTAAGAATGTCTACATCTCCTGTATTTGTACTGTTAGAGGTTTCATAAAATAATGGCATGTGTCTTTCTAGCTTTCTGATGTAAAAAATGTCATCCACAAGGCTATTTGGGTGAAGTTTTACAAATATTTACTTTATGATAAACCTGTTTAAGTGTATTTTGTGTTCCGTTTTGAAATTATATACATATACATAGATCAGAGAATATTTGGTATTGGAAAGGACCTTTAAAGGTTATCTAGTTCAACTCCCTGCAATGAGCAGGAACATCATCAACTCAGAACCCCATCCATCCTGACCTTGACTCTTTCTGTGAATGAGGAATCTACAACCTCTCTGGGAATTCTGTTCCAGAGTTTAACCACCTTCATCATAAAAAGTCTTTATTTATATCTAATATTTCTATATAAAACCCGTATTTTAAATGCAAAGGGGATTCTTGTTTGGTTGTGTTGGGGTTTTTTATTCAAAAGGTCTCCTTTGTTTCATGCATAGTTTTTAACTCCTTAGAATTGATTTTTTTTGTTAAAGTCTCACACAGACAGTGAAAATCTAGGCAAACCCAGTTGCAAATGACTTTATCACTGAGTCCAACATGTGACTTGCGTAGGCAAGTCTCGCATCAGTAATATGACATGTGTGACTGACAGAAGGGGTTCAGCAGCTGCTGGGTTCAGGACTGGCATTATGCTTCAGGAAGGACTTAGCAGCCTTTTAGGTGAGTCTGTTTATTTCGCATTGCACCTCTGTCTGTGTCATCTGGAGAGACAGTGACTGAGAAGAACTGGATGTTTATGAAGAGGTGATATGTGCAGAGAGATCATCTTGTTATGTCCACAAGAGCTTCTAAGTTACTTTC
This sequence comes from Hypotaenidia okinawae, assembly GCA_027925045.1. Lineage (NCBI taxonomy): Eukaryota > Metazoa > Chordata > Aves > Gruiformes > Rallidae > Hypotaenidia > Hypotaenidia okinawae. The sequence continues at coordinate 88,473,108 of BSDF01000003.1, forward strand.
CTTGTAATAAGAGGATGCTAAAAGACCTTTATAGTCTATGTACAGAATATACACACACACACACATGCGTCTACACGGTTATATCTGCCAAGTATGTAATATATATATATATATGTGATTATTCTGCTTCAAACTCACTGTGATTTCAATGCTGTTTCAGTACTACTTTGTCCCGTAGTTACCTTGTTCCAAAACGTAATCTGACTAACAAATACCATCGTGATCATATGCTCAAGTGTATGTTGTCATGCTGAGAGAAGGTTGCTCTGTGGAGCTGCAGGTTCATCCCATCAGCAGATCATCCTGCATTAATGCCTCAAGCACTAATGCTAGGAAATCTGTTCTGACTTCCCTTAACTAAGTGACTCTCACTCCTTATCAGTGTAACAAGCAGTAGCAAGAGCTTTGTAAACAGAGAACATCACTAGGCTTTGGTTTTCTAATCTCTGCGTATCCTTGATTACACAATAAACACGAGGACATGACGAGAGAAAAGCATCTCAAGTTCTCAGTGAATGATTAGGGCATCAAGCTGTGGTGCAGCGTTTGGTGTTACATGCAGCATGCACAGCCCCAGGTTCTGTACAGCACTTTCATGTTCTTATTCAGACTGGGGGGACTAGGACTGTAGTCCTGGTGTGCTTCCAGACCATCACAGTCCAGCCTTGTAGCAAAGGAGGATGAGGCACCCAGTCTTCTCCTGCATCCCATCCAAAAAAGATGTTTCCTTTTAGCTGTGTACTTTGGAGTATTTTCCAGAATCCCCAGTCCTCTGAGATTGCTTGTTACTATGTAGTCTTGAGTCACTGGGGCTGAGGGAGTGAGGAGGGAGGAGCTCATGACGTGAAAGGTAAGGAACTACTCTATAATCTGGCATAATGCTTTTCCCTGTGGGTCATAGGACTGGGCACTCCTGATCCTCTGGGCAAATACAAATATTCTGGTCTCACTTGCTCAGGTTTTATGCTACCACTGTAACATTGATTTCAGTGAGTTTGCTGCTGATAAATATGGGATTAGAATTCAACCCTAAATATGAAGCCCCAAATTGGTGAAATGCAGTCTCTTATCAGGTGGGAATTTTTGTCATCTAAATCATCCTGGTTTCAAAATATTCTGATAGTTAAATTGAGGTGCTTGAAGGGAAATTCTTTCATTTATGTGGATGAGGCAACACAATTAACTATAAAAATTTGCCTTTCCAATATGGGAAAGGGATACTAAATACTGAGAGAGATGAGTGATCTTCAATAACTTACTGTCAGTGCTAAGAGCACAATGGGCACCCTCTATGAAATGCCACCCCTTTTCTGTTCTGGGAAACCTTAGCAGCACCCAGCTCCTACTAATTTGTTCCATGTACCAAAGTATAACAAAATGTTTATCATCAGCTGTTCAGGCCAGTTTTGGAATTGTTTGGAAGATATCAGGGGAATCCTGTAAGAGCATGTAACAGTAGCTAATAACAGGGTTGGGGTTTTTTTTGGGGGGGGGAGATGGAGGAAGAAAAGAGCATCTTGCACGCAGTTGTCTTACAAAGTTGCAATATTTTGTGCATTCAGAAAGCAGCAGATGAGGAAGGCGTCCTTTCCCTGATTACCCCTGTTAGAGTAGTCCACATCATGCCTCTAGAATGCTTCTTCATACGCAGCTCTGAGAACATGCTCTGCTGCTGTGATAAACTGCTTTAGCAAGAATTTGCCTGACGATCCTCAGCAACTCGCTGAAATACAGTATTAGCATCTGTTACCCAGTATCTGCTAAAACTAGTCTTAAAATACATTGTGCTTTCAGGCAGCTTTATTTGTAATGGAATAACATTTGCACTAGTGACGGATGTAGGGACTGCATAAATAGAAGCAAATACATTATTAATAATCCTTCCAGGTTGCTTTTCCCTGAGGAAAAGTGTCCAGGTTATTTTTTTTAAAACTGTTTCTAAAAGTTTGCTTCTCCAGAGTACACACACCCCCAAAAAAACCCAAAACACCCAAACCCAACCCCCCAGCCCCTTAGTTCTTCCCACAGCCAAGGCATATGAAACACTACAATTGGAAAACCTCAGAACTGAGAAATGGGAGTAGGAACACTCCAGTAGCACCATGATACTGGCATTCCAGAGTAGAACCTTCACCGTAGCCAGAACCACACCGCTGGTAGTGTCATACAGGACATGATGGAAAGTGTTTACCTTTTTCCAAGAACTCTAATAGTCCTTATCACTCTACCACACGGACACCTCAGAGAAATCAGTGAACATCGGTAATGTTATAAGTGACTGAAGAGGTTGGTTTAGATAACAGAAAATATGTAAGGGGAAAACCAGGCATCTTACATAAATTCCTTGTGTGTGTTCTGAAATCAACACAAAGATTCAGGCTTTCTGTATTTCAAAAAATCCGGCAAGGTTGGATGGTTTTCTTCATGCAAGATAATTGTCTCTTTATTGACTAAAAAGGGAGCAAAGGTTACTGACTCAGAGGATACATCTCACTTTCAAATGTCACCTAGGAGTTAGACTGACACCATGGAAAGTGTGTTCTCAAGACACTTAAGGAGTTAGAAGAGGAACCAAAAAGTAAATCTCTCTCACAACCTACATCAATAATTTAACCACTGGTCAGTCTGTTATGTGTTTTACTTTTTTTATTACTACTCAAAGGATCGCAGAACAGGGGTTGGGAAGGACCTTTAATAGAAAATAATCCATATCAGACCATTAGGCATTGTATCTGCAGGAAAGTAGATCTAGCAGGTGCTGTTAAATTGTCAAAAAAGAGACAGTTATCTCATACTAAGCTTTTCTTTGTTGAAAATGTACACTTCTTCTTAAAAACTGCAAGAAGATTGGACCTTGTGTTTTCAGAAGGAAGAAAATGGACACAACGTCCACGGGCAACTCTTACGACACAGATAGGATAGTTGCCACCTCCTTCAGTTGATGTCATTCCTAATGCAAAAATTTGCTCTTCCTTAGTACTTTCATTGGCCACTGAGAGGAAATCAGTGCATAGGGAATGGAAAATTTCATCAACTGGAGAAACAGTTCTAACCTATCAGCTGATAAGTGATTTTGCCTGCAAGGGGCTGCTAAAAGTCCCATGTGAAGAGCTCACATAAATATATCACTGGAAAAGGACAAGGCTGTTGGCTTGGGTAGATGTTTGCTGCTTGGAGCCCATCATTTTCCATTAAGTCATTGTGACCAGGTAACTGCAAGCCAAATTCAAAGAGTCCCATTAATCACGCTTTAGATTTGGATTTCAGCTACAGCTATCACACATCCTAGATCCACGCCAAGCCCCACTGGGGACCTCATAAAAGTTCAGCATCTGGATCAAATGGCTTCTTCAGGTGCAGCAGATGATTTCTTAAGGTTTTAATTTGTCTTCACAGCTGCTGTTGTCTTTTAGGTAAATTGACACGGTTTGCATCTGAAGAAGCAATTTCACATTTTGTGATTACTGGCAAATTGTAGCTTAAACTTCTTGCAGAGGGGAACATGCCACTGATCTGAGCAGACAACCCAAAGCTAGGACCTGCTCTTTCAGTCAGTATAAATGGGCAGTGTGATTATGTACTTTCAAGACAAGAACTTGCCTTTGAATAGCATGGGACATCTGCCAAATGTAATTATTATTTAAACAGAGCATCCATGGAAATATCATCACTCAAACCTGTGGATGAGATGTTTGATTCCAGTAGTCCTTCCCTGGTGATGGACATAGCATTTTCATGTTTAGATAGTGTTAAAGCTTTTTTTTAAAAAAAATGCTTCAGTGGAAATACTATGCAGATGTTGTTTCCATGCTTGATGTTTGTTATACTTGTTTTTCAAAAAGCTATTAGCTTTTTCCTTGATTTTCTGCAGCCATTAAGATCATGGATGAACCAGAATCATCAGGAGATGACATGTCAGTTACAACCAGCACTTACAAAACATTGCCTTTCTTTACTGGTTGGAGTGATCTCTCTACCATGCAGCCTGAAGATGTCATTACAGGTGTGCCACCATCAGAACAAACAGCACCACCACCTGCAGCAACCAGCCCATCCTACAGCCCCTCTCAGATCATCGAACAGTCCTTTGAAGTACCAGATTCCTCAGTGTCTGCATCTGAGAGCGTTTCTCCAGACGGCACGGGGACAGGAGTGCAGGATATTGCTGCTGAGTTAGATCACATCGGTCTGATGAGCACAGCAGCAGCAATGGACGAAGTGGAGCATGGGAGCGGCTACATCTCAGTGCTGACAACTGAGCCTGCAGAAGCCACCCCAGCTCCTACGCTGAAGTATGTAACTACCAGCTCCATGACAACCGCAGCCAAAGGCAAAGAGCTAGTGGTTTTCTTCAGCCTGAGGGTCACCAACATGCACTTTTCTGATGACCTCTTCAATAGGAGCTCACTGGAATACAAAGCACTAGAACAACAGTTCATGCAATTGGTGGGTGAAAATCAACTCAAACGACATACGTGAGAGTTGGGCACAGTTTAAAGATACATGCTGAAGAGCACGTTGTTTTAACAGTGTCAGACCATGCTACAGTTTGGTCTCATAAGCTGCATTTTTAAAGGACCGATAAGCCTGGGATGCTCTCAGGGTATGAAGACAGAATTTATGAAATCAGCGATGAAAGTTTTCAGTTGCTCAAGAGACTCCAGACGTAGGCCTGGCATGTAATTTATTTGGCTTTTTCTTAGATTCCTGTCCACAGTATGGCAGTGCTGATTACATCTAAGGCTTGTGTCTACATGCTGGATTTAAAAACAGGCCTTTTAAAATATATCATAGCTTAGCAGGGGGAATGGTTAGATATGGATTTTAACTATGGGTCCAACGGGGCAGCAGGTCAGCTCAGTAACACGCCCATTACGCTATGCCCTAACCTGCCTGGATTGAACATTTGAGAATAATTAAAGTTGGCTTTTGAGGGAGGGGGATGGGTTTTTTTCTTCCTCTAGATGAATAGGGATAGGTTTTTTTCTTCCTCCAGATGAACAAATTCCCCAGCTGCTGAGCATTTCATTACAGGGGAAATTGCTGCCCATCCATCTCAATGTATTATTGAGAAAGATGCAAAGGTCCAGAAGAAGATAGAGCTAAATAGAAAGGTGATTTTGGTGGAGGAGCTTGGCGATTGCATTAAATTCAGAGAAATAAGTGTGGGATGTGCACACTCGATAATGAAAAGCGACTGTAAGAAAAATTGATAGCAGGCAGACATTGACAGCAAGTCAAAATAAAGGCAAATTTTCTGCTTTGCAGCTGCTTCCATACCTTCAGTCCAACCTTACAGGATTTAAGCACCTGGAAATACTTAACTTCAGGAACGGAAGCGTGATTGTGAACAGCAAGATGAAATTTGCCAGGACAGTGCCATACAATATCACGGAGGCGGTACACTGTGTTTTGGAAGATTTCTGCGATGCTGCAGCTCAACGCCTCAACTTGGAGATTGACAGCTATTCCCTGGATATTGAGCCAGGTAAGACCGAGTTAATAATGTATGTGCAAAACCAAAACCAAGCAGATAATCTTTCTTAGATTGGTACAGCTTCAGAAGTATTACTGCTTTGGGAACAACGATATTAGCAACAGCCTCCCGGTGATCCGGAGTGATAAGAAAATCCAAAACTTTGTAAAACTATGTGCAGCAGGACCTTCATATGATAATGAATTTCTGGGTGGAGGCAATGGTCTGTGCACGTGCACCAGCTGCTTTTCAGAGCCAAGTGTAGGGAAGTAAAACCCTCTAGAATAAAGGCTGGGTGAAGACAGGTATAAAGTGTACTCCTATGCAGCTTGCAGGAGTTACTTACCCAAATCTTGCACCTATGTACAATACATAATTTCTGGTGATTTTTACAATTTATTAACCCAACCACAGTTCAGAGCATCATTAAATCTGTTTTTAAAGGGCGACAGAGTTCAAGACAAGAGATAATTTCTAAGAATAATTGGATTCTCACATACTCACTGACCAGAGCATTCCATAGATTTCTAATTCCAAACTCTCTCCTGATTTAACACCTTTCAAATAAGTCACTAGTCTGTGATAAACAGTAGAAAGTCAGTAACAACACATGTGGATGCTATGTAAAGTTGGAAGCTTAAAGTTTTTGAGAACTATATTGTCTTATAAAATTGAAGCTTGAACCTATTTTCAGGCTCTGGTAATTATTTTGTGGCTGAATTTAATTTCATTGGCATGGAGAAGAATGATACTTTAACATGCAGGTGCCTTTACCAGTTTTGGTTAAAGTGTATTTTCACATACAGATCTCTGACATCTCCAGCGATAAAAAAACAAAACAAAACAAAAAGAATCCATTCACAATTCATAGAGGACATTGTTAAGCTGTTTTCATTTTATTTGTGGCCACTAGGAGACCGGGTAGGCTGTGGGAAAGAAAGTTAGCAAAAATCACAGTGTTTATCACTGCTGTGATAAACTGATGTTTAGGTGAATAAAGTAATAAAGGAGTTCACTAGGAAGAGTGAAGTTTGGGTTACCACATGTTCTCTGTGCTTCAGTAGTAAAATTTCAACTTCATTAAATAAAAAAATAAAAGTGGAAAAGTTGCTAAAATGCTAACAACATAATTTTTTTTAAACTCTTTCCTCTTCGTCCTTATCAGCTGCTTCACTAAAATGGTATTTCAACATTCATTCAAGAAAACTATATCTCAATGAGTCTGCTAAGAGAGCTGCTCTTTCAGGGCTTAGAAGCAGTAATAAAATGTCAAAATAGAGAAAATCATGCTTAGAAAACCAGTATATTCCCATGCAGGTGTTTCAAAGCCACTCTGTCTTTTCATTTTTGGGAAAAAAAAACAAAAAAAACAAACAAAAAAAAAAAGAAAAAAAAAAGAAACAAAAAAAGAAAGATGCAAAACCCCACACCCAACCTGCTTAGTAAATTAAGGTATTTTCAGCAAATTCCTACTTATTGTGAAAGTAAGAGCCATCTAGTGGTAGTAACGTCATACCACAGTGAAACCCTGATGGGAACTGCCGGTCTGAAATGGTATCAAGGCTCAGCAGCTACAAAGAGCTGACTGCATTGGTCATAAATAACACGGCTGGCTTCCTAAAATACTTGCATGCTGCTTTTTTGATTTTTTGCTTTTTTTTTTTTAATCTAAAGGAATTGAAAACACAAAAAAGGTATAGCAGGTACGTAGCCCAACACTTTATTAAGGAAAATGAAATTTTATCACAAAATATGACCCTCTAACCCAATGAAATACTGATGCCAAACTATACTTGTCAAATGGAAATGTGCTGACGCCTTTCAGCTTCTGCAGCATGCAACCCTGGGTAATTACAGAATCATTAATGTTGGAAAAGACCTCCAAGATCATCTAGTCCAACCGTCCCCCTACCACCTATATTGCTTACTAAACCATGTCCCTAAGTACCTCATCCAACCTTTCCTTAAACACCCCCAGGGACGGTAACTCCACCACCTCACTGACCCCCAGCTCACTACAACCTCCTTTCAGGTAGTTGTAGAGAGCAATAACATCTCCCCTGAGCCTCCTCTTCTCCAAACTAAACAGTCCCAGTTCTCTCAGCCACTTCTCGTAAGACTTGTGTTCCAGACCCTTCACCAGCTTTGTTGCCCTTCTCCAGGGCCTCGATGTCTTTCTTGTAGTGAGTAATGCTTGGGCAGAGCCTATGCTTCCTTACTAGCAGCACCAACTCTTATTTTCACTAGTATAAAGGGAAATTGTTTACAAGGTCTTGTAGTGATAGAACAAGGGGTAATGGCTTTAAGAGGAAGAAGGGGAAATTAAGATGAGATGTTAGGAAGAAATTCTTCCCTGTGAGGGTGCTGAGGCCCTGGCACAGGCTGCCCAGAGAAGCTGTGGCTGCCCCCTCCCTGGCAGTGTTCAAGGCCAGGTTGGATGGGGCTTTGGGCAACCTATTCTAGTGGAGGGTGTCCCTGCCCATGGCAGGGGGTTGGGGCTAGATGGGCTTTGAAATCCTTTCTAAACCCAAACCAGTCTGTGATTCTATGATTATCAGTACTACTATAAAGATTGCAAGTCTCATTTTTAATTTAAATCAGTATTATGAAATATCTAGGTCCACAAAGTGCCTCTGGAAGAAAATTCCCAGCCCAGGTACTACTTACAGTACTAGATGCAATATCCAGTATGAATTTTTTTTTTTAATTACAGATTTTTCTCCATAAGAAATTTTAAGCCCACATAACTAAAAAATGCCAGCTTTCTACCACGCTGATGTATTAGGTGATTTTGATTTCTGTAGACCAGACCTGAGACCAAGTTCCTCTCTATCGCTAAGACTACACGTGCAAATGTCGTTTGAACAGGTCCAGTCACTCAGGACCCATTGTCCTGCTTAGCCCAGCTCCAATCTGTACACCTAGTCTCACTTCCCTCTCTTGCCTTTGTATATTTTGGGGGACTTTCTTTTTTATTTTTTGCCTTTCTGGATTCACAAGTCTTACTGAAACTGTCTGCTGGCAAGAACAGCTATATCTTCTGATCTTCTTCTTGTCTTTTTCTTTCTATCCAAGAACTTTACCCCACAGTACGCAGGAAACTGCCTCCATGAGGCATCACCATCACCCCATCAGCATGCAGCTGGGCTGAGCAATGGGTCAAAACTACTCCTTCTGGGTCTTTTCTTTCTTTTCATTTCTAGTAAGAAGCAGAGAATGGGAAAAGAGAGGGAAGCTTGTGTGACAGGTGAAGTTAGGTCACTAAGCAGTCTCTGATTTGAGCTTTCCTGTGAACATCAGCAGCTTCATTCCCCCTTCATCTCACAGGAGCATCCCTTACAAATACTTTTAAGAAAAAGAAAACAAAAGCGAGTTTTCCCAGTGTTAGCACATTGCTTCCAAAAAGGCTCTGCAAACACCTATTTCCTCTAGACAGTGCCAACATTCCTAGGCTGCAGTCCTCATGGTGTCATGCAATATTCAATTATCTTGAAGGTCTTGTCCAACCGAAGCCATTCTATGATTCTATGATAATTTAACTCCCTCCCCAGTCAGAATTGTCCTAAATTATGTCCTTAAGATGATTATAGTCAAAACTATGTCTTACACATATGTAAGTCTGAAGTATAGTATCCATGAGTGTAAAACTAGCGTTTGCTGTAAAAAAAAATGGTAAAAATATTCACATGTGAAAATCCTTGTTGGTAAGATGAAAATGAAATAGCAGCTTAACAGTGATGGGGTAACACAAATGTGCAAGTAAATACAAGCTTGCACACCTGCTGTGCCTTCTACACAAAGAAGGATGCTAGATTATATCCTCCTATTAACACATTCAAGTGTCAGTCCAGAAAATGTGTTGGATTTTTTTCCTCTGGCTGCCACAAAGCCTGATGAGTTACACTGGGGTAGTGCATCCATTAATGATTTACCCATCTTTTCCAGCTGATCAGGCAGACCCATGCAAATTCATGGCATGTGACGAGTTTTCTGAATGCATAACAAACGAGGGGACAAAAGAAGCTGACTGCCTCTGTAAACCTGGGTACGCCAGCCAAGATGGGTTACCTTGCCGGAGCCTGTGTGAGCTGGAACCCCATCTTTGCATCAATGGTGGGAAGTGTGAGTTAGTTCCAGGAAGAGGAGCTGTCTGCAGGTAAATGAATAGTGCTTAACATGAATTCTGATAACAAACCCCTGATATATCTATCACAGGAACAAGCAGGGTACATACTTTTCAAGCAAGAGCATATACTTCTCAACAGCACAAACATTCAGATGCTTCAAGCTACATTGCAATACCCTTCCCCAGTCTAAAGAGTCTCACCACAGACAAATCCATTTCTGCCTCTGAGTACACACAGAACATAATGATCTAGTTATTTTTGAGAGATGCTTTAAAAATGTATTAGAAATTCAGCATCACGGGCAGAGGTGGTGAGCATCACCATGTATTCTTTTCAGATTTCCAAACACATCTTGGGAAAGTGGAATAACACATTCACAGTCTTGCTATTGATTACACAGCAGTGTTTTAAGAAATAACATTTTTCTAAGATGTATTAAAAAGGAAATCTATATTTTTATCAGTGCACCTATGGCACACTATTCTAGTGTTCTACTCTAGTGAGAGGTGTCCCTGCCCATGGCAGGGGGGTTGGAAATTGATGATCTTTAAGGTCCCTTCCAACTCTAAACATTTCATGATTCTATTCTGATTCCACACCACCCAATAAAACACATGAAGACTGAGGCTGCTTTCAGAGCTTTCTGGGAAAGACTTGAAGATCAGCAGCTCCACATAACTGCAAACACATTCCACAGGGATTTTTACATTTACATCTGCAGTACTTGCGATCACATTAATTCCCTTTTTAAAGTGTCATCTTATTGTAAGACTAGACTATCCAGAGCATCATGCAAAATGCTGGGCACCAGACTGGCACACAGTCATTGACCAGATGTGTATAACAGACAAGTTACGATTCTTGCACTTGTTTATTCTCTCTTAACTTTACTCGGCTAATGGTACAACTTTTAAGTTATTTAGGATTAATGTCAAAACGTAAGACTACTGAGCAAATAATTCTTATGATAATTTCACTGCCAGAATTCATTTTCTACAGTGGGTGTCACAGAAGTAATAATAGGAGATTATATTGAACCGACACAGTTCCTGCTAAATTCCTGAATTGTGGAGTCACAACAGTGCAGCTGCAGTATTTTCTGCTAATTTGGCCTGCGAGCTACAGAGGTCTCCTCTCCTAAACTTAACTGAAGTAGGAGAGGGTAGGGCCTACTCCTCCAAGACCAGCACGCTAAGGAAAAGGAGACCTTTCCATTTCAGAAAATCCCTGACTTGGGGTATGGTAATAACTGAGCCATCATTTTACCAATGGTAAAAGTATTGAAAATAATAAACGAAACTTTCTGAGAATTTAGCACATTACAAACTTACTGCCAGTCTCAGACCAAGGGCTTGTGTGACCTCTGTACCTTAGTCAAGTACATGTTTTGCTTGAGAATTTACTCAGAGCCACACTAGTTTTTCCTGTTTACAAAGGGTACCGACCTTAAGCGGAAGGAAGGGAGATTTAGATGAGATGTTAGGAAGAAATTCTTCCCTGTGAGGGTGGTGAGGCCCTAGCACAGGCTGCCCAGAGAAGCTGTGGTTGTCCCCTCCCTGGCAGTGTTCAAGGCCAGGCTGGATGGGGCTTTGGGCAAACTGGTCTAGTCCAGGGTATCCCTGCCCATGGCAGGGGCTTGGAACTGGATGGGCTTTGAGGTTCCTTCCCACCCAAACCATTCTATCATCCTAATTGGAACCCCTGTGTTCTATCATATAAAATACGTCAATCTTCCCCCTTGTGTTAAAGGGAGCAACTTGTAGTAGAACTCTCAGTTCAGACCTTTCTACTCAGACTGAAGTCCCCAGTAAAGAGAATAAAGTCTTCAAAGATGGATTCAGACCTTACTCCATAACACACCCAAACTTCTAAGGTTCTAAACCACAAATGTTATTTCAGCTTCCTTTGTGGAGCTAAAAATTTGTCAGAGATGTTCCAAATACCTAATTTCCTTAAAATTTAGTTTCAGAAAGAACACTTCAAGTCTTTTTAACACTCTCACAAATGTGAGAATATTTCATTATATCTTCCTTTATCAATCACAGTATTTCATACCTACACATAACAATAGTATAGGGAATACTATGGTGATATTTAATCGCCAATTTTCCTTTGCTTTCATTTGAGGTCCTCTGCATTTTTTGCCTTCAAGTTCTGTGTGTTTTTCTCTTCCTCTCCCTATTTAGATGCCCTGTACGTAGACATGAGCTTTACCAAGGACACCGCTGTGAAAAATTTGCTCCAGAGCCCATACAACCCTTCATTTTCAAACATCTTGTTCTTGGCTTACTAAGCCTCGTTTTTCTTTTCATCATTTTAATTATTAAGTTAAGAAGGAAAAGCCAAAGAAACTCTAATTTGCAGTAAGCTGCTCATGATCTTTTTCCTCACATTTCAAAATACTCCCATTTTTTTGTGCTTTTCCGATTTAAAAATCTTACCTAAACAAAAATGTTCTGCATTGTAGAAGTTCTACTCTCAACAGCTGCAGTTCAGAAAACGCCTTAAGGATTAATCCTGCTTTTGAACATGATGAATCCATAAGTAGCTTTTATCACATGGCCTGTAGTGTAAGTGCTTGTGTCGGTTCCTCCGAGATCATTGGTCACGACGCATTACGCGAACCTGAAAACACAATTCAGCGTGGAGGTAAAATGCATGGAAATCCTGTCCTCACCCCTCAACAAACAGCCCCACCTCAAGTTAACAGGTCCACCTTCACAAATTAACCCCACAACTAAATCAAATTTGATTCTAATCTTTTGCTTGGCAACTTGAGACCTAAAAAGACTAACCAATTTATTTGCTTTCCACATTTCCTGCTGTCTAGCTGTCATAACAGGACAGTAGAACTGCTTTTCTTTCTGCCTCTAGCAAGGCTATCCTATCTGAGTGCTTTTTGTGATTTAGTGATAGTTAATCCAATGTTTTGATTTCTTTTTTAAACCGTTTTAGGTCACCAGACCAGTTTACAAAGCCAAGACTGACAAGTTAGTCTCCAAAATTCTTCATTTCCAGCATCAGCCAGACCAAAACCAAGGTTTGTAAGTATTTTCAACAGCTTTAAAATTCTATTGAGTTTCTGTTTGCCAGTGTTCCCAGGAAGCCTCTTCGTACTAATTCCACACAAAGGAAAGCTCCTTTTTCTTTGGGTGGTTGATATGACAACAGCAATCCCTTCTGAAACGGTTGTACACCACAGAGGTCTCTTCTGTTATGCCCACTTGCTAACACAGCAGTCCCCGAAACACACGTGAAGAAGGAATACCCAAAATAGAGAAGAAAAAAAAAAAAGCAACACAGATGATTTAAAAATCACTTCTGCTTGTTTCAGCGCTATAAAGAAGTAGGAATTCTGATTGGAGCAGGATACCACATATAGCTCAAAGATTCTTTCAAGTTTTGTGACTTGAAACCTCTTGTGTCTGCGGGGAAAAATAAAAAAAAGACAAAAAAAAAAAAAAAAAAAGAGGCAAAAAATACTTTAAAATTGCCAGAGTGCCTCTTAATTTCTGTGCATCCGACTATGCTTTCTTGAAAGATAGCAAAAAAGCTTACACTTTGTTTTTTTTTTTTTTTTTTTTAATCACAGCCCACTTAGTAACAAAAAAGGTTCCACGATAGCTGTTAGCAGATGTTATTACCAAGAGGAGTAGGAGTATCAGGACAGGATTGCCCTGGCACTGGGTACATACCGTGGAAACCATGATACCAGACTACATACGCCTTTGGCTTGAGCCAGCATGTTGTTACCTAAATAGCCAGTAATGATACTGCAGACTTATTCTGGGAGTTGGACTCGATGTCTGGAGGTCCCTTTCAACTGTGATTTTCACTGATCTTCATAAACAAGAGGATTCCTACCCAAACTTCAAGTACTCCAGGTAGCAGTGACAGGATGAGCTGACAAGGGTGGGCTGGGCTGGAAGGAAGAGGCAGAGATCAAGTCATCAGAGAGCAGCAGTTTGGAAAAACTCGAGAATTAATTGGCTTTGCTGCTAATGAAAACAAGAGTGCGGGCATCTGCATGTAGTATTTTACACCTATCTTCAGCAAAATGCATATGTGGGTCATTGTAGACCAAGAAGCTTTCGTAGCAGTTGAACTATTTAAAATTACAGAAGCATTAAATATTTTATGGAAGGAATAAAATGGCACATCTATGGAAGAAAACCAGGCCCGTTTCACCTGGACTCTGTTTGAATTGTGAAAAGTATATTGACAGAACTCTTCTCCAGACCTACTTAAGGAAATTAATTTAGTGAGAAGTGAAGCAGCCACAAAATGGATTATTTTTTTCCTCTTTTAAATAGAAATCAGGTGGCTTTGGCTGGTTTTTTGATATTACTTAAGCTCAAAATTAGTGTTTACATCAGAGCCCTTATGTTGAATATGTTTGTAATGATTTGAAAAATGATGATAGTGCAGGAAAAAAAAAATGCATATAGCACAGCTTTTGCTAGCTGACACCAAGAGCATCTCTTCCCTGTCACAATCTGGAAAACTCCCGAGGTTTTTAAAACAGAATATGGCACGTGAGCTGAATTTTCAGGAGAAGGAGAACTAGGACTCTTAGGCCAAGCTGAAAATTCCAGTCTTTAAATTCTGTTTTGCAATGTTCAGTGATGACAGTGAGAGCGTTGTAGGATGTATTATCTGCAGTAAGTACAGCTCTGTATTTATAAAGGCGTATAGGAAAATAAGGATAAAATGCCACCAGAAGCTAAAACAAAAAAGCTTGCAGAAGAACCACGCTGCAACAGATACTGCAGAAAATCACTTTTAAGAAACTTAGATAAAACCAGAGAGGATCCAGAAACATCTGATGCAAGAAGGCCCAAAAGGTTTGGGAAAAAAAGCACTGGATAATAGGGTGGTAGAACAATGTTTATTGTAATACTGAATCTAATCAGCAAGGACAAAGACCACTTCATGTGATGTAATTCAGATGAAAGCTAAAATTCATTATAGATTTCCCTTAAGAAGTAAGTAAAATACGTCACACTCTGCTCAGCAAAAGCTGTAACTGAGACATAGCATCATCTTCTGAGAAACTGACTCTCAGCCACCAATAAAGACTGAAACGTATTTGAGGTGAGAATAAAACTTGGAGCGCATTGAAAGGAGTGTAGCCAGCAGGTCAAAGAGGGTGATCTTCCCTCTCTACACTGCCCTGGTCAGGCCCCACCTGGAGTATTGTGTCCAGTTCTGGGTTCCCTGGTGTAAAAAACCAGGGATCTCCTGTAAAGAATCCAGTGGAGAGCTATGAAGATGATTAAGGGCCTGGAGCATCTCCCCTGCAAGGAAAGGCTGAATGAACTGGGGCTGTTCAGAGAAAAGAAGGTGGAGAAGGAATCTGATTAATGTTTATAAATATCTTAAGTGTGGGACACAGGGGGAAATGGCCAGCCTCTTTTCAGTGGTCTGTAGAGACAGGACAAGGGGCAATGGCTGCAAGTTGGAGCATAGGAAGTTCCAGTATGAGGAAGGACTGTTTAACAGTGAGGGTGGCAGAGCACTGGGACAGGCTGCCCAGGGGGGTTATGGAGTCTCCTTCTCTGGAGATACTCCAGACCCGTCTGGATGCCTATCTGTGCAACCTGTCCTAGGGAACCTGCTTTGGCAGGGGGTTGGACTCAATCTCTGGAGGTCACTTCCAACCCCTACAGTTCTGTGAATCTGTGAACAATGACTGCAATTTGTTTCATCCTCATGACATCGCTGGGAGCATCAAGCACACAGCAACACAAATTAGCCTGCTGGAGCTTCCCCGCCGGGGCAAGATCGGGTCATTACCAGAATTGCAGGGAAAGACGACCCACACGGCAGGGCTGTGCTCTCAGCTCACACATAACATGCTCCTGGTTTTAAGGCTTGAGAAGTTTGAGCAGCACAGTCGCCACTTTTACAATACAAACAGTGTATAGAAACTGAATGTCCCAAACACAGTTTTATCCCAGGTCTGCTCTAACTGTGAACCTTCCTGACCCGCAGGTGCAGGTTCCTTTGCAGTAGAGTCAAAAATATGCTCTTCAGGTGATGATGACAATGGTATCGGTGGCACCTGTTTGTTATTTCATACAGAAGCACAGCATTCTTATACCAGGGAGGAAAAACAATAATCTTGCTCTGAGCTCAATGTCTTAGCATGAAAAAAATAACTTCAGGATTAACTCAATTCTCCTTACAGTGAACTGGAGATCATCTCAACTGAATTTAATGAGATCCTGGCTATTAGCAGTAGATAAATAATACATTTGCAATTACAGAAATGCTTTTCAAATGAGACTATCTTTTTCAAAAGAGACTTTCTCTTACAGGTATTCAAAAAAGAATGTCTGCACCATTCAAGACTGGACTTCAGGTTGACTATGCATATGAAAAATATCCAAGGATCCCTAAAGCTGTAACATTTTATCTCTGAAATCAGCACACGTTAAACAAATGCTTTTATTGAAGAAAAACATCATGACCAATTATTTGAACATGTGTAAAATTTGCCTAGTAGGAAGTCACCAACGTTAAGATGAATGCATAAAGCATCTAGTACTCACTCCTCTAACTATTGTTATTTACAGCAACAGGTTTTGCTGGGAAAGTGACTTTATTTGATCTTGTACGTCACAGCCACCCTGGTAGAAAGGCTGATGAAACTCCCGCGTTTCCACATCCTTTTATGAACCCTCCTTCACTCCTTCCTGGTGTGAGTAGCAAACACCAGAGCTGTCACTGACCAAAGGCCATGTTGAAAGTGTTTGGGAGCTTCTTCATTGTCTCCCTACAGCGCTCACATTGCAAATCACATAGAAATGTTTTGGGTTTGGGTTTTTTTTTTTTCTAATGGTTTCTATGAACATCAGGTTCCTATTTTTCTGTTAATGAAGACATTATGTATACATATGTACATACACTCTGCATCTCCAGAGACAGGTAGACTGTCTTAACCTAAGACCTCAAACATTTTGCTGAGGCACAATCCCTGCTGTTTCTAGTTTTCAGAACACGAGATTTATATACACAAATACCCTCTTGGCAGCATGTAGGCAACAGGGTTTCACTTCAGCACGCACAGTTTGAAGCCTGTACAGACAGAAGTAATTCTGAGAGGCTACCATTAGTTCTTGCAGAAGAAACACAAGTGTACAATGGGCGGCCATTAGGTATTTTATAGGCTTAAGTGATTTATGTGCTATGGGTCTGTGATTCTGGTTCATGTGTGAGCATTACATTACCTTGAACATCCTTTCCTTGAGTATATGCATGTATATACATGCTGCACCAGTGCTGTGTAACGCCCAGGCACTGTTCCACTGCTCGGTGCATACCAGGAGTTGTACCTGGGGCTCATACTGAGCTGTTACAGAGCACAGGACCGTGCCGGGCAGCAGCTCAGCATCCAGGTTGTGAAACTTCCACGTATCCAGGACGGTAGCTGATTTTAGTGGCAGTTCCTTTTGCTGCCCACCACGCAGGTGTGTACCACAGCACAGGAGGAACTTCAGTTTACCTTATTACGTACCTACACTCAGAAGAACTGTTTACGAATTCCAAACAATTAACTGCACAAACAGGTTTGCCTGCAAAAGCACCAAAACCGGTGACCGTGTACGCACGAAGGCAACGCACCGAGAACACGAGGTCTGAGTTTCTACAGCTGAAGTAGCATTTTTGCCTATGGTACTAGGGAAAAATAAAAATCCTAAAAAAAATAAAAGAAACCTAAGATGTGGTTCTACACAGTAACACTTCGGAATAAAGCTCTAATTCAAGACTACTCCTTGCAGGGCACTGGAAGCTGTCCCTGCAAGTAGGGATGTTAGCTTTTCGCTACTGCTCACGTAAGTTAAGAATGCATGAAGAACGCTAAGAGCGTTCAATGTTTTTCCATTACAAAAGTATTTTTGTATGTGTTTAGTGTATTTCAATTCATACTAGTTACTGCTAGTCAGATTAAAGAGTAAGTAATTTTAATATGTGTATTTTAATAATGACTGTTCATGACTGTATTTATCACACTCAACTATTAATTACCAAATATACTTGCTGGATGTAAGACTTTTGTATTTCAATAAAATATAATAAAACTATTTGCTTCAAAATTTCATGAGGAATAGAATCCATATTTAAATCTCACACTAAGACACAACACATTAGCTTAAAATTGATGTAAAGCTTGGTTGGGAATGAAAGCCATAAGGAAAGCTATACAAAAGTCTTTCTCTTGGACATCAAAGTCTGAATTAACTTCAATCTTCTTAAATTAAAAAATTACCCCCCAACTGCTCTCATTTGGGTCTTAAGACAAGAAAGTTTGGTAACACTTTAAAAACAAAACCAAAAATAAAAATAAAACCCAAAAGCAACACCATGTTCCACTCCAAACATAAAGTTCTTCTTGCAGCACCCAACCTTGAAGCCTCTTAAATGGTTTCACTGGTCACTGATGCAAGCATAGCAGATGATATGTATGGTGGAAGCAATAAAAAGTTACTTGTTTCAACAATTACTGAGAAATGAGGTAAGAGAATTAAAGATAGCAAAATCAGAACTTTGTAGTAGCAGGACGTTATTTTAGAGGAACACTTACCTTAGCAAGTGAGGTCTAAATCTTTACTAGAGGAGCTTTAAGCTAGACAAACATCTGGTAGAAAAGCACCAGGCAGTTCTAGCACAGAAACCCTTCCATCCTTCTCATAACTCGATTTACCCTTACTCATTGCATTTCACACCTTTAATGACAAACGGCCACGAGAGAGACAACTGAGATTTCAACATGGAATGTATTTATTTATTTTTTTAATTTTCAGTACAGCATTAGGAGGTCATTTAAATACTTTAAATAGAGATGTTGGAGAAAAACCTGAAGGACTCAACTAGGCAAAGAGGAAACAATCTCATCAGTGGATGAAAGACAAGCATTTAATGACCTTGTGATCCTGGAAATAGTATTCTCTAGACAATTCTTAGTCCTGGGTCACCCAGTCAGGAACGCAGCCTGGCATGGTGATTCTCTTCCTCTTGTTTCCTGGAGTGTTCCATGCAGACGACCTCAACTATACTGGACAACTTCACTGAGAGGTGGGAAGATTTTTTTTTTTTTAAGCTCAAACACATAGAACCATGTTTACCTCATCATTTTGCTTTTAAGAAAAACCTGTGTTTTTGTCCATAACCGCAGATGGGAAGGGCATTAGGTAAGGCTACAATCCTGCAGGTCAGCCCCCCTCACCCTTTTTTATATTTCCTCTCCAAATCGGGACACAGTATAATTAATTACCTGACACAGTAGATGGGAGAACAGAAACAAGTAATAAGCAGCTGAATATTACATGACATTAAAAAAAACCCAAAACCTGAAATTGAAATTAGTTTTCTTGCATGAAAAGATCAGCAGAATGAAAAGCAGATGCTGCTTTTGGTGCAAAAAAAAAGAAAAGAAGCATGCTACTGTGCAAAAATACCCTGATTTTTGGAATGCATCTTCTGCGAGCCTCAGGCATACCACTGGGGCAATGCAGAGACCTGGGAACATCTAATTTCAGAACATCCAGCCACCAGTTCCCCTTCCACTACTTCAACGCCAATTTTATTTTCCTGAGAGCTCATCTTTGTTACTCATTCAGCAAACAACTCCCATGGACCCCATTCTGAAAAATAGCTTTCCTTTCTGATGCTAGTCAAAGAAATCCTGGCCTAATCAAAAGGGACAGATTGGAAAAAACTCAGTTAACAACTTTATTACTTTTAAGTTCCCCACAAATATGTTTATACATATATATACTAAAAATATTTAAGCATATATAGGTGTATACACACACACACACACTTCAGTACTGAGGTTCTTTCCTTACCATGTTCAGTCTCAAAGATCCATTTCATGTGTGTGTGTGTGTGTATAGAGAGAGTCTCACACAAATGGAGACTGGATGAGTTAAGCAAATGAATCCAAAGAGTAATAAATACAGGGTAGGCCATCTCAGTTCTACTGGTTCAGTGATTTTCCTTCTTTGTATCACATATGATTGTAGCTTCTTGCAGTGATAAGTTTCTGGGGACTGGAAGTTCTGAAACTTTGGCTCCAATTCAGTAACACATTAAACCAGTAATCTAAATTTCATAAGCAGCACCTTTAAACTCATGCAGCGTCATACAGGTTTGTATGCAACTCACTAGCCAGCAGCCTGATACACTTCCATCTGTCAGCCACAAATTGTTGCTTCAGGGAAGAATTTGTTTGGGTAAAATGGAAACATTTTCTTGTTTGCAATCCCACAGTGCAAAGTGGACACTAAGAGATGGACACGGTGATCCTTATTGGTCCCTTCCAACTCAGTATATTCTAGTACTCTATGATTCCCTGATGCAGCAGATTCATACAGAGTTAATGTATTACTGAAGTATCTCCACACAGTAAGGAGATACCACAGTTATTAGAGAAAGAAGTGTGTTTCTAATAGACTGTGGCGTGCAAGCAGAAGCTAAGGTCAGCAAAGATGTGCGCACCTGAGCTTTCTCTGTGCTACAGAGCTGTTACCTTTTGAAATTTATTAATTTGGTACAGTTATGCATTTAAAAACTGTCTTCCAAGAGGTTTCCAACTGAGTAAATGCCAAGGAAATTATTCTGTAGTGTAAGCAATCTTTATCAACTCATGGAGCAAGACTTCATTTTAAAATCAGATTGAATAAGTAATTGGACATCAAGCTACTTATAATTCAAATTCCTATCGGAATGATAATAAATAATCAAGTTTAATTTGTTGAAATAATGGCCAGCATGGTGAAACAATGTTCACATAAGAGAACAAGATGCCTCTTAAAACTGTATGAAATTAATAATTCCCACCCACAAAACTTCCCCAAGCAAACTGCCTAATAAGGGAACTGTTACAAGCTATGAAACTTGACAGAGGAGATTAAGAAAAAGGTCAGTGTCCAACTCACTACAATACTCCAGCACACTAAAAACTGTAGCTATTTCATGAGCAGATAGCGTTAAGATGATGTATTATGTTATTGGTCAAAATTTTTATACAATCTAACAAAAAGTACAGACCTTGTGCATCTCGTTACAATTAAATTAAACAGGATGCCTGAGGCTCAGGCCTCAATACCAAGTTATGTTATGCTGCCACCAAAAAGCTGAACGTATTTCCCTTATGCTATCCTTAATCTTATACTCCTCCAGATAAAGGTCCTGGACACTTTTGGGTAATATAGCGAAACTACACTACCCTGGATAAACAAACTGTCCAAGAATTCCTAGTGGAAATTTGGTCAGAAAAAAAAGTCTGAAGGAAATCTCTACTTAAAAAAAAAAAAAAAAAGAAAAAGAAACTAAGAGAGAAGTGGTATAAGCCCCAGTGAGCGGTACACTCTCTGAATACCTCCACTACTACACACTACTGGCATATATGAATGCTCTTCTCAGAATGTACAGAAAACCATTCCTCTTAAACCAAGACAGAGAACATATTAAATAGGGAATTATGGGTCTCGAGTTTAGGAGGATTTCCCATGAGTTTCTGAAAAAGACAGTAAATACAGAGACTAACCAGTTTTCAAATCAGGACATAAAATGTCTCAGATTATATAAAAGTATACTCCAACTTCTCCGGAACAGAAGTCAAAGCTAAGGCCTCACAATTCCAGTTATTAGAAAGAGTATATCCTCTTTACTAGGCCACCACCTGAAGCCAACTATTCACTGTTTTAAAGAGGGGGTTTCATAAAAAGGTGGTTGCAATGCAATTCTTTGTAATATGTACCCAAGTACAGACAGATTGCTTAGAAGAATTAAGAGTTATAACAGAAACCGTTAAAGAAAATGCAACATATAAACAAAATGCAACAAACTACACTGACTGAAATTTCTCCAAGGTCCTCCATACCTAGTGAAGTTCACTACACAAATTAAACATCGTAAAGTACAAATTAACAAACCACATGATTAATAAAATCTGTTCACCTTATATTAAACATCTCTAACATGATTATAGAATGTTTACATCCTCTGTTGCACAGAGGAACTCTTCCCTTTGTGTCACGGGCAACGGGTTCTCGTCTCGAGCGCGGCTGTGCGGGACGTCACCATTTATTTCAACAGGTTCTGCAGCATAGCCGTAGCGTACGTCGGACGGGCCTGCCGGCTTTCAATGGCGTTCTGAAGGTACTGGATACCGCCGCAGCGCTCCCAGATCTCTTCAAACTGCCTCGGCAAAATCTCAGCACCTCGCTTCCGAGTTAAGCCAGTCTCTTCAAGATTAAGCTCACACATATCCATATCGTCCTTACCTGAAACGGTAACGGGGACAAGAAAAAATCCTTATAAAGCTTTCACATCATTAAAACGTCCCATTAACAAAACATTACATCTTTGTTGATTAGATTGCTGCTCTCGAGCCCTGTCTGGTTTGTTAATGGACTTCAGAGCTAATGGGAGATCTGTCTTAAGGGACACTGTTTTTTGGACACAGGAAGCAGAAAAGCAGCATCACAATACACTACCTCTGACAAATACACTACAACTGACAAATAATACACTAAAACTGACAAAATTGTGCTTAAATAAACAAGCAAAAAGGAACAAAGGAAAGAAGCCAAAAAGATCAGCATCTTGAGATATTCTCCTGAAATCCACTACCGAATGACAACTACTTCAGTTCTACACATACTTTCCGTTTTACACCGTTTTTACAGCGAACTGCCATTATTATTAGATTTGTTTAAATGTAGCAATGCAATTAAGAATCAAAAGTTTTGATCAAATAGCCTGTATTCTTCATCTGTTAGACTCTCACACTGAACGTTTACTGAATGGGACTGACAGAGGAAATCCAATGAAATTATAGCTCACTCACTGTATTTTAATCTTAACTTTAATAGGAGATCCATTGGATGCAGTATTCGTGACAGCAATGTTACTTTCAGCTCTGACACTGAACAGGCAACGTTTGGTGGGTATAAGGAATTTTATTGAAAATAATTAGCAGAAAACCAAGGAACTTTTGTTGTTAGCAAAGCATCACTCTGAAGCTAAAAAAAGTGGTTATGGCCTTTTCCTCAGTCACCAAGTTAAAAATAAAAACTGAAAACACACAACTGCAAACAGCACTCCTCCAGTATTTACTCCCTCTTTCGTTATCCTCAAGAAAAGGAGGATACATTTCATTACAAGATAAATCTCTACCTATCCATTGCCATATTTATTTTTTCTTTTAAATGTTTAAGATGAAAAAGCGATTCCCCCATACTAGGCAGCATAAATACGGTAAAAGCATCATACTATGGCAAGACAATGTACAGTGTGCACAAATTTTTTTGATACCAACTGCTCTGATTTTTCAAAGCTAACTAAAATGCCGTGCAATGACAAGTAGAACTTTCCCAGATAAACTGTGATAATTTATCTTTACACTGTCTACTGTTCAGTGAGTAATCTGACGACCAGATCTGTAATAAAATCTCTTACATTTGGATTCCCACTCTATGATTTCCTGGATTGAAGTACACAAAGAAAAAACATGACCAATTACACCTCCAAATGATATTCCATCACATTTGGACACCAATACCAGTACTCTTCAACATTTCCATTTTGCTTTCAATACCAACCTGCTACAAGGAGAATGGGAGCCTTGTCAGGATGCAGTTCCATTTGTCGAGCAATCCACGGCCCATCAAAATGCGCATACCACCAGCCCTTCTTCTTGTTCTGGGGATCTTTGTATTGATCTGCGGGACGGATGAAGGGAATGCGGAAGTAACGCTGTTGTCTGTTTATTTCAATCTCTTGTTGTCTGGCTGGTAGCTGGGCTGTTGGGTTCTGTTGAGCTATCAAACAAAAAAACCCCAACCAAACAAAAAAAATAGAAAACAAGAAAGCCATATTATGATTTGCTTCATTAATCAGCAAAGAAAAAGAACAAACCAAACAAACCCTAAAAAACCAGAGAGATTTTCTCTGAATATGAGGTCACCTGAAGTCTCATGAAACCTAAAAAAGTACTCCTATCTCATATAATGCACATATTTTTAATCACTACAGCTACAGCCCGGTGGGGAAAGGCTCATGGTAACTATTGTATCTATATGTAACACCAGGTTGTTCAATGACTTCAAGTACCTTCAGAAAAAAACAAAGTGAGTAAAATAAGTCTGCTTTAAATCAGTATTAAAAGGTAAAGCTTTCAATATAAAATATCTTACCAACCAGAAATGTTAATCAGTAACTGCTTTAGCTCAGTCCATCTCTTCGCAAAACAAGGTCACAGTGCAAAGAAGCATTTTCAGTTACAAAAACTACAAAGCACCCTGAATACTTTTAATGGTCAACACAGAAGGGTGTGTAATACTGTTAGAAATGACAACTTTGTTAATAGAAATGTTGCCAACAAATACTGCTTATTAAAAAGCTTCCACCAAACATAAATTTCTCCTTAGATTTCTGAGTACATAAGTCCAGCATTAGTATTACTCTCTGGCTGCTTTCTTTTTTAAAGAATTTGTTTTTTTCAGGCCATTACAATCATCAGACCAAACTTCAAGAGGAGACAGAGTTACATGAAATAATTTAAAACTTCATATACATAAATGGGAAACATTTCCCATCTCCGTTTTTGGACCACTTCAGAGTCCCACACATTTCAGACTTCAGTGAGAAACTTTCTTTTGAATAAAAGCAAATACTGTCTATGTCAACTCATCAACTGAACCATTGTCTATTCAGTATCATAACCAGTTTTATATAGTAAGTGCTCTTACAAGCACGATCCGCTCCTTTAATAACTACCTCTTGCAAAAGTTTATTACTGATCTTGTTTCAGTGGCTTACAATACCCCACTGTTACGAATACTCAGATTTTGAATGTGAATCTATGCCAACTGTACAAAAGAAAATTGGTATTAACCGTTCCATGTTTCAACATAAAGGGAATAATTAGAAGTAATTGCTTTCCTGTCCATTGTCTTCTAAGCAGCAAAGCTAATTTTTGAGCTAAAATTTAATAAAGCAAAAAAATAAAGTCACTTCTAATAACATATTTTTACAGTTATGACCTATGAAGACTACTAGAATAGCAACCGCACCTTGAAATTTCTTCCACTTAGACTCAAGCAAAAATAGTTTATCTAAACTTGAAAAGTAGAATCTTAAAATAGTATGTGTATGATACAATCACTGCCTACATAAATAAAGAGAAACAAAACATTCTTTCCTCAGTGAATGTCATTTTTATACATCAGCACCAATAACCATGTATTTTACAAGGAGACATAGTTTAATTCTAATTTCTGCAAACTGTCTGAATAGTTATCACAGCAGATCAGTGCTTTAGCACTGTCAAACACTTTCTGCAGTGCAGTAGTAACTGCACAGTATGTATGTACCCCTATACATACCTAAATCCAAGAGGAAATCTAGAGGACAGGAATGCTACGCAGCCAACACAGCCTCTACTTTTCAGTGCTATAGAGTCGTCTTTACAAAAGGAAACCATCACCTGAATGTTAGTTTCTGTGCTAGGAAAATAGCTGTTAGGTTGAGTCCAGAGTTTTGCTACAACAAAAAGCTGTGTGCAAACAGTAAAAAATGTTTGAACAAGCACAGTATTTCTTGGGAGGGGAGTAAGAAATAGAATACACCTTTAAATAGCCTACATAAAAAGGTTATTTCATTCTCCCTTCCCATGACTGCAGAAATGGGTAAGAACTCATAAAGATAAGCAGTAAAGTACATTCATAAATTACCAGAGTGATAAATAATTGCCATCAGTCGAATAGCATTCCCAAATTATAAAATAGATTTTTTTTAACAATTAAATTCTATGTACACATGTAGCAAAACACTGGATTATTTCATGTTAGTATAGAGCTCTCAACTGATCCTATTCTTTGCAGTTAGCTTAAATAACCATCTCCCACTTACGTGAGTTGCTCAAAAATGGTGCAAAATCTGTGAACAAATATTACATGTTGAACAAAACATAGAAGTGCTGTATAAGATCCTATCAAAGTTATAGTTGTATTACCAGTGCTGACAAACAAATGGAATTTCCAGTTACAAAATAAATATATATGTTGAGCTAAGTATTTCTACTAGTTTTCTGTTCACTGAGACATATAAAATGTCTCCTTTTCTTGTGTTTCATAGATTTCCAACTGCTTCTGTTTTCATTAGAATTTAATACTGAAATTGATTACTTCAATGATTTGTGATGCCTGTTACAAAACCTCAGCTGTATACAAGCTGAGCAGAGATTGCTGTAACAAATCTGCTATTAAAAGCACTACCTTAATTAAATATTTGACATTTCTGCTAAGAAAAAAATTCCAGGTCTCTAATACCAGAGCTGCATATTCCAATAATAACAAACAAACCAGCCTTTAGCTGCTATACTG
This sequence comes from Hypotaenidia okinawae, assembly GCA_027925045.1. Classification (NCBI taxonomy): domain Eukaryota; kingdom Metazoa; phylum Chordata; class Aves; order Gruiformes; family Rallidae; genus Hypotaenidia; species Hypotaenidia okinawae. The sequence goes on from BSDF01000003.1 coordinate 88,499,108, forward strand.
AATTAAATATACTGGATTTAATTAAACAATATATGTAAAATTAGATGACATAAATGAAAAGGCAGAAGGAAGAAAAGACATCTTTTGAAGCACATATCCACTGACACCTGAAAGATTTTTAGCTTAAACATCTAAGAAATCAGAGTTCCTTCTTGCTACCTTCTCAGATCATTATAATACATAGATGTGAAAGGCCCATGTAGTATAATTATTTGCAATAGGAAAAATTACTTCTGACATTAATGAGTCTCTAAAGGTCATCGACACTCTTCTGAACTGCAATGTTCTAACTTTCCTTGAGAAATGTGAAGCCATATTTCAAGAAAAGTAAAAAATGCACTGGAAAACACTGAAATGAACACTAAATGTCTAACTGAATGTGATGAGATCATGAATATTCCAAGCTCTATTTGCACAAATCCAAAGATGTTCTGCTCTTTGATACTTCCCATCAGCAATACTGCGCATGAATATTTATTTTACCCATTTAGCTCCAGACAGAATTTGCGTGCTCAAATTCAAAGCAACTTGCCACTTTGCAGAAGTGCTTCAAATGTTTTTCCCTGCTGCTTCAGCCCTCAGCTTTCTTTAGCACGTAAGACCACATGACTAGGCATAGCCATAAGAACACATTCTTTGATAACATCTTTTCCATGGGTCCAGGTTTCACCTGCCATATATCTGTACTAAGGTTCCCTGAAAAGCTTGAATTCTCAGGTAATGCTCAAGCAATGCCCTACTCAGTAAATGAATCAAGGGGAAGGAGATGCCTCTGTGTAAGGACTAGCACTGAGAGAAAGTAGAGCACCTGGAGCCCCTGCAATCCGTATATCCCACATCCCAGGACAATGTTCTAATGTCAGGCTAGTGGGACCTTGGGGAGAGCATCTTCTCTCCAGCCTCCCTTTCTGCTGCCTCTCCCACTAATTGTATGGCCAGGAAGACAAGAATCACAGAACCAGAAGATAGCAGGAAACATCTGACTAAATTATTATATCCTTTTTGCTATGGCTCTGTTACTTTCTTAGATTCCTTTTATAACCAATAACCACTGATGGGTGTGGGGTGGTAGGGAAAGAGTATCCACTTTGCAAATACCACTCCAGAAAATGAGCAGCTAATTGTCAGGTCTGGCAGCGTTAAGCATGGTAAAACCCACACCTTCTTGTTGAGTTAAAAAGGCCGTTACTAATATGAAAGCAGAGACTATGAAAAATTTGTAATCTCATGATCAAAAATTACAATGTCAACACTCATAGAATTTTAAAAAAGATAATGTAACCTGAAATATATAAGGCTTACAGTTACTAACGGAGGAAATTATTAGCACCTTTTAAAAGTATCCACACTTATGTCTGTGTATCTCTATCTTACGAAAGCATACAAGCATGGGGAAAAAAACCCAACTTCATCACCAATAGTTTTTGCTTTCTTTTGACCCCAAATGTCATAGTGAATTGTACAACCAAGCACGATTCCTCCCATTCTTGAAAGATGCACTATTTGAGAGCTATTTTCAGAATCTCTGTTCTATCCTTCAGTTTAATCCTCTGTTCTGAACTACCACTACCTACTCCCAGAAAGCAACACTTGCAATTGCAGAGGTCAGAACTAGTATGAACAACTTTTAAAAGTCTTAAAAGTCTCAAAATGTAAAGCACAGTTTTCCATTAATGGAAAATTATGCTTTACATTCTGAGACTTTTAAGTGGCACAGCAATAAACATTTAGCAAAAGTGCCAGCACTGCAATGCCAAATCAAGAACTATTTTTAACAGATGTGAGTTAGTATGAGAAAGTGTTTTCTGAGAGCATTATTCAGCTCTGTATCTGGGTCTCCTTCTTCCTGAAAGTATTTGCCTGTTACAATCTTTTCAAAATATTTCTCTTAAATCAGTATAAAAAATACTCTAAACCTCCCCCCCCGAATTTCCTTCAGCTTAAATTATTCTTTAGAATATCATCACCAAAATTATTATAAAATTACCACACAAAATTGTCTCCCCTCACCATAGTCTGTGACTGATTTGGGAGCACGCTGCTCTGCTTCTGCATTCCGTTTCTTATTCTTGGATTTCCAAGCATGATACACCTTTAGCCTTCTGTGAAACTCTTCTCTGCAAGCTGCCAACAGTTCAATATCTGTCTCAAAAATGACCAAAGAAGGGATGAGTGAGAAAGATAAGAAAAATTATTTATTAAATGCCTTTCTGTATTGATAGGTAAATTATCTTAGGTAATTGTAACAATAATATGTTAATGTGTTATAACATAATAAAACCACATTCTCTGCAGCAACAGTAATTTATGGCCCAGAAAGTTGCTTGGAGTGCTATATATCCTCTCCTCCTTTAGAGGAATGTCAGTCCCCAAAGTAGCTGTTCTACTGTGAGATGTGGAGCAGTGAAATGCTACAAGTAAGATTTTCACTTTGCTAAATTTGTCTGTTGACATTATCGCACGGCAAGCAGTACAGAAACAGATAAAATTTCACTGCTGAACTTTATTTATGTAACTGGAAAAAAAATAATCAGCAATTTAACTGCTCCAATCTAGGGGTTTGTTTTCCACTTCTCTAAGTACATTTTAATTTTGAATTATTTCATGATTGCAAGGCTTTTTCATTATTCACCAAAGAGTATCCAAACTGGCTCCACGAGGGGTGAACATACAGTAGCACCATGCATTACTGCACCACCTATTCAGCTGGAAACATTGCTCCAGTCTTGTGGAAGTAAAAACAAAGAGACACAGAATTTGGAACTAACTTTGGGTTTTCAATTCCAATGGAGAAAATGGGTTTGTTTCTGATTTCTACATGCAAGGAGAAATTTTGAGTTATCTTAGATCAGAAAGTAACTAGCAGCTTTCTAACAGAAGCAGGAAGGAAGTGTAATATTTAATTGAGGAGTAATTCCTGTCTGTTTCTATCTTCATAACACTGGGGGGAAAGTAATTAATGTCACAACTGTGAGCTTCCCAAATGAAGTTATACATTTTAAATATTAAAAAAATAATCACTGAACAGTGGGGGTAGGAAGGGACCTCTGGAGATCATCTAGTCCAAACACCCTGCTAAATCTAATCTGAACATCTACGATAATATTTTACACTGTGTTTTGCATTACATATTTGGTTTTTTTATGGTTTGGTGACAGCAAAAATTGATAACAAAAATTTTTTTAGAACATTAAAATTCCAGGTAAGAAAATAATAAATATTATTTTCTTTCTGGTAATACATAAAATTTAATTAAGAAATTGCAGTATGTATTTTATGGCCCAAGCAGTTTAACATTATAGATATACGATCAGTAAAGGAGGCAACAAGGAAAATTCAGTTTCCTCAATATGGAAAGGATTTTGTTTGCTGTTATCTTTGAGTAATGGAACTGTTTAGAATTAATTTGACATTTATTCAAACCTGAAGAGGTAACACTTTTCATACAACTATAAATTCTTTCTCAAATTAGAAAAAAAAACCCAAACCAAAACCAAACAACTACTTACCACAGGATGTATTGATTGTATCGCGAAGCTCTGCATATTTCCACTTGCTGAGGTCATGCTTCTTAGTACCAGCAGCAGCTTTTGTGGCTTGCACTGCAGGACCCCTATAATGATTCAAAAAATATGTATGTGGTTTTTCTGAGTATGAAACAGGAATTGTTACAACAGGTGGAACAGATCCCATGATCAACACTGCAGCATGCCACTTACAATGAAAATGAGCAGCAGGAGGACTGAATTCAAAGGCAAAGTGCTGTATTATTTTCAAGAAGTTCAAATGATCAGTAAAAAATCAAAAGCATCTTTTGCATTTAAAATCATCTAACAATCCGATTGGTTGCCTAGAAATTATAAAGAATTGTCATAAATAGAGCTTTATGTGTGAAAAAATGCATATTCTATTCACGTGTACCTCAATCCATGCTAATGGATACTGTTCTTAGTACTAGTCAAGATGCAGAGTATGGCCGCAAAGAGGGCCATGCACATTTCTAGGTCCATTAGAAAAACAGACAAGGAAGCATGTTTCTGAATACAAAGGGAAATGAGAGAAGGCGTTTCTTCTGTTCCTATTTAAAACTGAATTAGGACAAAATAAAAAGATAAAATATTTCATGTCTTTGAAAAAAGCCTAATTTGAGAGAAGAAATCAAGAAGAAATCAAATTAATTCTCCATTAATTGCACAGTAACTGAGAACAGCAGCAATATATGCTGCAGAGGGGAGAAAAACAAATGAACATTAGGACACCAAGGAAAAAAAAGGACCACTCTCAGAAGAAAGACTGACCAGTATAAAAAGACTCATCTAGAAACAGTACTTTTCAAAGGCTAAAAATATTCATCGTGTGGGTAATATGCAATAAAGTCAACAGCAAATGCAAGTGAGAAATTATTGCTAAAACCTCCATCACCTTTAATAGTATGTATAAGGTTATCCATGTAGCAAACATTACATGTATACCTATAAAGATAAACCTCATTTTTTTTTCTTTCTTAAAAATGGTATGGATAAGAAGTGGAAGAACTCTCTCTTAGGGATGACAAACTTCACATGGATTATTTGGATAGAAACAAAGCTCAAAGCACTCCAAATTCAGTGACAATCAGAACACTTTAAACATGAAGGAATCCAGGAACACAGACATTTTACCAACCTCTGCTAATGCCCATGACTAACAACACCAAGCAAAGCAAAGTAAATTACCTTTCAGGATCTGAAAGGACTTGTTCGGAAGCAAGTAGACCTCTCTAACAGGGTAGAAAAATGCTTGATATTTTAGGTCACTTTAAAAATTCAGAAGACAGAAAATCAGAAGAAAACAGGCCTTTTCAGTTAAAGTTTGTTTGCACAGAAATACCTTTGTGGGACTGCTACATTACGGCAGTATTTATAGTGCAGTAAATTTTATTTTAAAGTTTATTTTATCCATAGAGGTCTCACGTGGGACTGTGAATTCTTATGCTGTTTGTTTTCCTTTTTTTACTTAATAGGTTATAAATACATTTTCTGTGAAAAATTTCTCTGTGTAGATACAGCAGTTCTGAAAGCAGAGATAACAAATGCAATTTATTTTTAAGTTCCATAGAATAAAACAATCTGTCTAACCAAATGTTCTTCTTCACAGCAACTGAACCATCTCTTCAAATATAATTAAAACTACAGAATCTTAATGTTCATTGCAGCATTGGCTTAATTATGCCTACTCATACTACCAGTCTGAGTCAACACAGCTTCCAGCTATGGTATCCAAGAGGTCTGAGAAAAAATTACCTCTTTGACTTTTAATCAGTACACAGCTGAGGGACAGGAACACTTCCTCACCCTTAGCACTACTCTCAAGTACAAACCAAATCATAAAACACACAGTCTGCTTCAAACTATGTATTTTAATATTTTGTTACCATTGGCATACCTGTAGGACACTAAAGAGCTGCTGCTAAAGGTAATTTCCGCTGCCTAGTGTCTAACCTTCTTGAATCTAATTTGACAAATCCCAAGGATTTTCCTTAATTAGCAACCCTACCCACCACTCTTAAGAGTTTGCTACATAATTTAGAGCAGCAGAACTAGGCTGTAAGATCTCTGGTTAAACTAGTAATCTTTAAGAACGCTAATCCAATTGAATGGCTTAGCCTTTCCATTACAGTACTACTCTGCAGATCACTCTTTTGTTTTCTACATGACTTTAAGCACAACAGTCTGGCAGTAAGCAGAGCATCATACTTGACAATCAGTCTTCACCGCTCTGTCTGACAGTTATGCATCACAAACTGTATTTTCAGACTTTATAAAAAAATCAGTCCCAAGTCAAAAGGTTCCAGTATATGAAAAAAAAAAAAATAAAATTAAACAAGCATGAAATAAGGAGTATTGCTTTTTGAATTCAACCAAAACACAGAGCCTCGGACTTTGCCCCAAAGTTTTGTAATTTTTTTTGCACATTAAGAACTGATCATTGTCATTAGAACTGTTAATATATGCAATACAATCTAACATTTAAATTCACACATTAACTTAACTACACACAACATTGTTTATTCCCATTCCTAAAATGCCACTGCAAGAAACAAATTTAGTTAACAGCTGTGTTCCCAATTACCAATGCTACAACTAGAAAACCCATCAATCAAGCGAGACCTATCATCCTCAGACTACATGTGAATAGCACAGTAGCTTGTTTAACAACAGACTGACTTTTTAAAACTCAAAACCCAATTTTGCTTCTTATGGAAGCTTCAGAAAATCAGTGTCAAAAGGTTATTTTTGTCCTCAAGTTGCACAAAACACTTCCTAATTACTCACTCATGTGGAGGACATTAGTACACTATCACAGACTACGGCAGAACTGCATTCAGATGTAAACCCATGTTCTCCTTTCCTCCTGCACAGTGCAGAAAATCTTGCATTAGCATTCAAGAAATCTCAGAAGGGGATTTTGTTAGAATGTCTTAAGAGGGTTTTTAATATGCTTTTAACATGGTAATTTTCAAAACCGCTTTTATTTGAAGGGAATTATAGCAGAATATTTTCTTATTAAAAGCACTAACAGTTACATTAACATTAAATAGCTTCACTAACTCTGTGTTGAATCTGTAGAAATCCTCCTTCAAAAGATGTGGAGTCTAGTTTTCTATTATCATTATAAGAAAAGCGAAAAGAGAAGAAAGCTGGAGGAACATTACCAGAATTATACAAAATACCAGGGTATGTGAACTATTCTCATTCTTTTTGTAATATAATCAATTAAAATAGCAGAAAGATAATTGCTGGAAAAAAGGTGTTCATAAAAGAAATTTATCTGAAAGAAATAATTTACTTATCTGCTTAGCATTTAAAAACAAACAACATACCCCTAGAAAGCCCACAGATTACATTACTTTTCATTCCATAATAATGCAACTCATTTCATAGGTGATTTCTTTTTATAAAATTATTGTTTCAGTTGGTATTGTCTGCTCACCTACCTAGACAATATTTCTGCATTTCTGTGGCCATTTGTTCCCTACAAGAAAATTGATAAATAAGCATAAACCAAACATATATTAATATAAAACCAGCCTTCATAAGTCCGATAAGTCTCTTGCCAACCAACCTGAAGCTAGTGGAAGTGCACAAGATAAATGGCTACTTTTTCTTAATTGCATTATACACAGTTCTGATTATGTGAAAAGTAGTAAATCACACAGGGAAGTGAAAATTTGATGGTACGTGAAAATGTTCCCACTGGTTATATAATCAGATAAATAGATGTTATTAGTTATTTTTAGATTATTAACTTAATGGATGTAAGCGAAAGTAGTGGATCTAAGGTATTACAAACTTCACAGATGCATGCTAATAAAGATTATTATGGGGTATTAGTAAATAAGAGGACAATATCAATTTCCTTTAAATTAATTAGTGCTTTTTTTCTATTAGAGCATTCAAATGGAAAAAAAAGCCATACGCAGTCATTTGCAGCTTTGTTCCATTGGCTCTGCAAACAGAAGATACTTATGTTAGATAGACTACTTCCCCGTTACTTTTGTAATAACTGAAGGGGGGAAAGATGGGTCACAGTATTTCCTGCTTTCTCACATCCTATTTACCACCTTATAATTTTTTTTTTTTAACTGAGAAAAAGGATTATATAGACCTTTTTTCTTCACTTTTTTTCATGCATTCATGAGTGCTGAATTATTCTTTAAAAGTTAAATTAAGATAATCTGGAAAAAAAAGTACAAATGAAAATTTCCCCCACCTTTTCCCTGTCCTTCACCTTTCAAAATGAAAGATTTGGAGACATGCTACTGCTATGTTTTATGCCATGCTAAGCATATCACAAGAAATAACAGCAATCCTCATGTAGCTACTCTGGGAACAGGATAGATAGATCCTGTGGGGAAGCTGTGTAAAAGACACTGGGTGTAACTGCAATACTGAAGACCCACATTCACACACATGTAGCACTGAACATGCTATAAATTAAAATTTATATGGATTTTTCTAGTGCAATGCACAGAGCAGATAATACAACACTTTCACTGAGGCTAGCTTGTTTTGGTGCTAAATGCTATACCATATGGTTCAATTAGCCACATAAATTAAAAATCCTGCACAGCTGAAAACAGCTATCTGTTATTTAAGGCATTTTTTACAACCAACTTCTGTCAATTTACCCCTATGTGCAGTAAATCCCTTATTAAACATTTTCAAATTGTGGATGAGTAATAAAATTGGATAAAGCTAGGAGAGGTCCAGCATATCCAGCACAGAAAAAGCACAAATAACAAACGCTGGATCTACTGCCAGAACAACCAACTTGTCTTCTTTGGCAAGAGTTTCTCAAAGAAACAACAAATACTTATGAACCTTTAAACCTGCATGAAAACTAATGGGGAATGCAGCATGGTATTGAGGAGAAAAGAAGCAAAGTAGAGGCTACTCATTTTGAAACACGACAACACACAAGCATCAAATGTTCCTTACAACTGAGCAAAACAAAAGACTACCTTCAAAGCAGCACATAAATATAACCTTGTTCTTACTATTTTCATTCCACAGGTAGTACAGCACAATGGAAAATACTTTTTTCCTCATTTCAACATGCAAAACTGAAAGAATTGTTTACAAAACTATGTGAAAACACTGTAGAACAAGTAGAAAGCGTGAATTCAGTATGGAGTGATAACAGGCTTTACCTTGCTACAGCAAAATTTAACAGAAAAGGGAAATACATAAGTCACAGTGATTTCAGTGTATTGTAGGGCAATATGCAAGTCTCAATTCAGAAGATATCAAAATGTAACTTCCTTAGAGTCTAGTAAAATTTTAGTTTATATCAGTTAAAGTAAATCCTGATAATTTATGTTTAAATTATTACATTATATGTTTTGTTTAAAGCAATAAATAAGTTTTCATTTCAGAGAAGAATTCCCACAGTTTCTACCTTTAAGCTGATTCCTGCAGGTATGCAGAAATCTAACTCTGTATTACAGCAGAGGATACTGGGCTCTGGGGAAGGTTTTAGTTTGTTTCTAAACAAACCAAAAAAAAAAAGTCAAATCAAAGGTGAAATTAAAGGAATTTTCTTCAATGTCTGGACATGCTTAAAGCTCTTTGAAGTAGACTGCAGAAATAGAAAAATATTTGCTGATATGCTAAACAGAAATCTCATATAAGCAGAAAAATCTACTAGTTCTTTCAAGATTTATGCATTATCTTAAACTAAACCAAGTACATCCAAGGAAGGATTTACATCACTATGTTAACTTCTTCAGACCGTTCTGCACTTTCCAATCATTCAAGAGGCATTTTTGTTCTCCTACCACTGGCTATGCAGCTGAGAGAAACTGGCAGTCATAACCATATCAGGATGGTTATTTAACCATCCATTCCAGGACTACATGAGGAAGACAAATCGCAGAATCAAGCCATGAGCACTTGGAAACAGTCTAGAGATTAGAGCTCCACTGACAGAAAAGTTACTGACTTCTCTTTTTGCCTTCTTTCACACCGCAGAGAAGTTTGTTGCTTCCCAAAACTAGACTGACTTTGGGTTTGCTTTCAAGAGTCCTGTACCAAAATCCAAACAGCAAAAGAATGAAAATCTCCAGAATGATGTATACGAAGCACTTGGACACCCAACTGAGCACCCTGAAGCTTACCTGGGATAATATAGAAGCTATTATACAACTGAAGACAAAATCAGTGTAGTTTTATTAGAAGAGTCTAAAAATCAGTATTGTACATGATAAAAGAATTACCTTGCTATCTCACATAGACCTACAGTTATTTTTAAGAAAAAAAACTATACACCTTGATAAAATTTGAGTAGCAAGTAGAACATATTTGGGAGCTTGAAATTTCATGGAAACATTTGGGATTCTTTTACACACCTTCTTCCAACAACAAACTGAGTAGAACTAGCACTAATGAATAGCACCACTGGTATGATCCTGTTCATAGCTCCCTTTATGCAATTTGATCAGAAAGTACTATTTTTACTGGAACATCAAGTTGCTTCTAAGGCATCACTCTTTACACATGAAGAGCTCTTGCTCTGCAGGCAGCATGGGTCTGTACACCAAAAGCACTTCTTGTGAAACATGAAAATGTTCAAAAAACCCAAAACATTTAAAACAAGATTTAATTTTCAAACCCATCTATGTCAGAAGATAGAAAAGGGGAGATTTAAGTTGGATATTAGGAAAAAATTCTTCAATATGAGGGTAGCAGATCACTGGAACAGGTTGCCCAGAGAGGTGGCAGAGGCCCCACCCCTGGAGATATTCAAGGTCAGGCTTGATGGGGCTCTGAGCGACCTGATCTAGTAAAGATGTCCCTGCTTATTGCAGGGGGTTTGAACCAGATGACCTTTAAAGGTTATTTCCAACCTAACAAGCCCTACAATTCTATGATTCTATGAAATATATTAATTCCACTTAAAAAAGCTTACCCATCAGGATATGGAAATAACTGCTATTTCTGCATTCAAAAACCACCAAATACACACAAATTCACACTATACCACTGAAATCATGAAGTACCAGAAAGGGTATTTCTTATTACTACTTACCACTGAAGAAATCCCATTCACCACTTTAAATGTGTCATAAAAATCTTAACTGAAATGGGTTGCCAACCTTGCCAGAATTCAAAAAGAGAAACAGAACTGCAGTCTTATTCATAAGCACCTACTAAATTACTGACATAGCAAGATCAAAAATGGAGAACAACTTCATGCAAAAACAATCTAACACATTTCACAAGTGATTTTGAAAAATATTCCAATACAGCGACTTAAAAGGTCCATTTGATTAATACCAAAATATATAAAACCAACAGAAGTGTAATCTTCTCAAAGGAATCGGAAGAATTAAAAACAAAACAAAAAAAAAAGAGAGAGAGAGCAAGAGCAAGAGAGAGAAATTTAACTTAACCCCATACCTGCGCAACCCTACGTCAAGCTGAGCCTCGTCACTGATGAGTTCTGCCTCACTCTGGGCAATTCTCATGGCAAGTTCCCGATCACGACGTTCCTGCTCAAGCACTGCCTGATGCTGGGTTTCCTCTTCTCGTTCTCTAGCTAGCTGAGCCTCAATTTCAGCCTGTTTTACAAAAACACAGCTTTAACCTTATCCAGTCAAAACCAACATGATACATAAGAAAATGAGTAGAAAAAATACACCCAAAAGTATATTTATAGCTTTCAAAGCATCCAAAATGTACAGAACTGAAGTAGTAACAGTGTTAGTTTGACCCCAGAAAAAATAGCTACAGATAGCACCTTGGTTTTCATATAGTTTATCAAATCATTATTGTCCATCACTTATATTACCTTTTTGAATTAAAGTGCCAATCAATTATTCCTTTAAAAACCACATGAAGTTTTTTGTTAGCTATTATGACAATTAGATGTCAAAAGCTTTTAGAATCATTAAAACTCAGACGAGACTGCAATATGGTCACTCCTCCACAGCACTAACAAAATACTCCCTTGATTTTTCTGCACTTGGTATTACAGGACTTTGCAATAGGCACTGATTTGCATATAGGTCCATAGTTCATTATGAAAATGGATCATGACAAATGCTGGAATACTCTGTGGACATGATCTGGCTTTGAATTGAAGCAAATGCTAAAATCCTGACTTTCTGCAATGCAGAAGCAAGATATACTGCTTCTGCCAAGAAAAACCATAATTCCAGCTTACCATCATTACTTAACAAAGAGTCTTGCGTACACATTAAATGTGACCATCTAATTCATACTTCTGAAAGTCATGCATGCAAAGTCTTAGAGTGCCTTTCTTGGTGCCCAAAAGTCACTTCCCACTTGCACCAGTAAAGCAGTGCAGTAATACTTTACCCCATGAATCCCACTTGAGATTAACTGGTTAATTAACAACCAGCAGAAGGAGAGATAATGAGTAATTAACTGTCTGTAGAAAAAAAGACATACCCTACTGGATTATATAACTGCTTTGTATCCAAACACAGTGTTTCTAAGTAAGAGTGTGAGTTACATTCTGCATTGCAGATATCCATACTCAGAAACAAAGAAAAATAGACAATCTTTTTAGAGATGCTCATAGTGCTGGCAGACCAAGTTCTTAAACTTTCTGGTGACAGGCCATCTTGTTTCCTCAGAGGACAGAGTTTAATCCATTTAAACTGTCCCTGAATGGAAACTTATCCTATGAATTTCTTGCAAAACACTGGGCACATCTGCAACGGTGTCCAAGCAATCATTTAAAGACTAGCCAAATAGCAGCTTACAGAAGGTAAACATAAGAAGAGTAAGCTGGTAGTGCTTATTATTCCAATACAGGTGACAGACTCAATAGCATAGAAAAGATTCATTTTTTCATCAAAGTTCAGCTGTAATTTCTCTGTTAGTTCCAGTGACATGCTTATCAAGAACAAGAGTGAGGTGACAGAAAAGAGTATGCAGACACAAGGAAGATAAGCAGAGCCAGGCTAACTTCATGGATAACAAGATACAGAAGAAAAATTCTGCTTCTGATTAATCATGGACAGGGCTTCAAAGAGTTCGTAAACATCACTGGCCACAGCCCCACACCTGCTACAACTGCCTCTACAGAGCAGCTTTTCCTGTGACTGCTCTCCTAGTCAATCTCTAAGACAAGAGGAAACCAAGTGTATAGGGGCCAAATCTATCTCAGAGTGAAAGTCCATAATGGCATCAGTGTCAGGAATCAAGGGGAAGAGGTGCAGCAGCAAGGTTTGGACTACACATTTATTTTACACAAATGCAGCCAAAGGGGCTGCTGGTGACAGTCCTGTATCCTCTCACTATTACCAACATTCTGAAAGCGTTTACAGTTGAGCTGGTACATGACACGGCCTGAGTCCAGATGTAACTTCCAATAAAACAATGCCAAACTTGCCTGACATGGAACATCTGCAAAAACTTCAAAGGCTACACTAGGATTGCCCAGTGCTGTGTATTTTTAACTTTGAAATAACTTTAAACCCCTTTGAAAGCAAATGCACCTTTACTCAAGACCAGAACTTCCATGGGGACTAGAAATAGGTGATTTGTCTTGGGATGCCCTATCCGTGATTCCCACCTGACATTTACTACTAAAACAAGGTTGCTGAATGACATGAGACACACACTTATAAAATAAAGCTGTTAAGACTCAGTAGAGGACCAAAGTTGTGAAAAATACTTTTAAAAAGAAAAACAAACTCAAAATACAAAAAACCCACAATAAAAACCATTCCAAAACCCCCACACAGCTAAAACATTAACCTGAATACGCTTTTCTTCCTCTTCCCTCTTTTTTCTTTCTTCTTCTTCCTGTTTTCTCTTTGCCTCAATCTCAGATTTCCTATTGCAAAAGAGAATGGGGAAATGAAAACGTGTCATTGTAATGCAAGTGAACAAGAGACAGAAAAGCACCTTCCATAAAATCAAATGGTAATCCAGAACTGAGTACAGTCCTAAGGACAGGACTCTACATCTGAAGTCAAAAAACTTCCCAATTCCATCTGTACTTCCATCTGCATCATATCTTCTCCCATATTCTGTTTTGACTGTACTAACTTTATACATCACTGGGAAAGGAAACATTTTAACACTGCAGAACACACAAGGTTTACAAACCCAAGTTATTCTCTTTAAACACAGGAAATAAAAAATTAACTCATTAAAGTGCCTTCTTATTTCCTTCTCATTTTATAACCAGCAAGGTATTCAAGACTCACAGACGTCTCTCCTCTTCTTCCTTCTTTCGTCGTCTTTCTTCCTCTTCACGTCTCTTTCTTTCTTTTTCCATTTCCTCCTGGATGCGCCGCAGCCTCTCTGCTTCCTCCTCTTGCTGTTTCTTCTTTTGCATTGCACTCAGAAGCTGCTCTGAGCTTCTAACTAGAGCATCATATTCTTTCTGTATCTGTTCCCTAGTCATTATAGTGGTCTGCAAAACAAAGTAAGAGGAAATTATATTCTTTCACATTTGTACTTCACCTTTTAAAAATATATACTGAAAAAATATTAAGTGAAATTATGACATTATGACATAATTAAATTAAATTATATTACACTTCAGGGTAGGAGAGCTTGAGCACATCCTCTTCCCTTCCTTCCTAAAATGCTGGGAATTCACTACTCTCATATGAAACCATACAAAATATCTTTTTATCACTGAAACTAAACACAACTCTGCTTTAAAACATGCCTTCGTTTTTTAAACCTCATGGTTCTAAGCCACAGAAATGAATTCTCCTGTGCTAAGGTGAAAACTAAGCAACTCCTGTGTGCATTTTATGTCATGTTCTTAGCTTCTGTAGTAGTTATTTACAGCTCTGCCTTTTATCTCATAGCACAGAATAGTTTCTCTCTTACTATGTGTGCTGTGACTAACTTTTTTAAAAAAGTATTAGTAGCAAATAACAGGTTGAAAATAGGTAAAGCAATAGCCTTTGCTACAGATGTTTTCGAACGTCACTGACAGCTACAATTCACTTTTATTTCATAATTCACACTGACATATACTAAGAAATCTGTGGTATGTGGTGTTGCTGACCTTTTCTAAGGCTGCATGGTGATGATAACAAACTATTTTATTGTTATTAGAAAAGAGAACTGTAAGTTGACAGGTTAACTCTATCACCTTTACAACTGTGATTTTAAATAGAAAAATCTTAATACATGACACTAAGAAAACTACAACAATTCAACACATCAGATTTTTTTCTATCATAGATAAATCTCAGAGTGCTTTCACTTTCTCTGTGTGCTTTCATGGTAAGAAACTGAGAACTTGAGATCCTAAAGCATTATCAGCAAGCTGAGTTCTCTTCACAAAGTCTGAAAAAACATCATGACTGCAATATAATCTCTTCACTTTATGATAAACACTTGTATGTTTCAGCCTTGATTGATTTAGAACATTGCTAATATGCATTATTCCTATAATAAAAGCATCAGGCAAATCATTAATATCACTTGTCTCACAATATCAACATGCACTTCTGCTTTAAACTTTCCAGTGCCAATTCTGAACCACAGTTACACCAAAGTCTAGACATATGTACACAGTTTCAAGATTCACTTCAGTTACCTTCACAAGTAACTTTAAGCAGGATTTACCTAATGCCTCTAACAATTAAGACCTCTACATTAAAAATGTCCTCTCTGTTAAGAAAAATACACTGGCCTCTTTTAAAAGACTCCAGTAATAAGAAACTATTTCTCTGGTTATTGTCATACCTTAATTTTGGTCATTGAAGCATCAATAGAACACTCCAGCTCCTTGACTTGCTTGCTTGTCTCCGCCTTCCCCTCCTTCAGTGCATTTACTACTTCATTGAATTTATCAAGCCTCTTCTTCAGCGTACGCACTTTGATCAGGCCATCAATGCTGTGAAGGTAAGACAGTTTATTTGTATCTTGAGATGTTTTTAAAAGGTAGTTTTTGAAACCACCACTCATGACTCAAATTAAAGAGAGAGAGAGAGAGAGAGAGGGGAGACAAGTTATGCCTTCTGATAAAACTCATCCTCTCTTTTCTGAAATTCATACATTATCACATAAAATAAATAAGCAATGGAGCCTTTTGCAAGATATAATTAAAACTGATGAGTGGATGGTGACTGAAAATGAGAAAAAAGCATTTTTATTTTGAGATCAATATGGGGTGGTTTGTTGGTTTGGGTTTTTTTCAGTAACAAATTATTAGTATCTAATAGTGGATTTTGACTGGAGTGGATAAAGGTTGAGTTGTGCAACTTAAAGAGCAATAATGGGAATGAGTCAGATAAAATTTAACCATGCAGCATGAAACTCAGTCATTAGACTCTAAAGGGGAGGAAAAAAACGTCTGGAAAACCTGAAACTGCAGGAAAACCTGAAGCTTTTTAAAGAACCAAGACTGAAGGTCACACATAGAAGTTACACTCTACAGATATAGTCTTCCCATAAAGAAATCATTGAACTGGGATTCAGGAAAACAACATAAAAAGAGGAAACTAAATTGAATCATTAAAGATGAGTACAGAACAGCTAAAAATTTATGGAGATGGTCAGAAATCCCAAGATACAAAATGAAACATAACTATCAAAGGATGTAAAAGTAAACATTTTATAAGAACCCCACTATTAAAAAACAGTTGGACCTAAAGGTGTCAGCAGAGCTGACTGGCCAAAGTGTTTTTGCCATCAGCACTCCATGCAGTGGGGAAAGCTAATGGAATTATCTAAATTCAGGAGGAGACAAGACAGATAGAACACACAATTATTTTTAAGATAAAAACAAAAAGAGGCCTATAAAGGAAGTTGTGAATGAGTAAAGGACAAAAATTAATGAGCTTCAATTTCATTTAGAAAGTCTTAACCAAGGATTTCTAATAACTAGCCTGAAAGATTTCATGAACAAAGAACTAAACAAACATCTCTTAGGAAAGGTTCAGATTTAGTGTATTCATCCTTGGGAAAGGAGAAACACCTTGGAACACCACATCTCTCAAAGTCCCTTTCAATTGTACTTCACATTATTCTATGACTTCAGATATATTTAGGTAAGTAAATCCCTTCTTCACAAGAAAATATCATTAAAACCCATTTTCTTCAACCAAGGAATATCGTCTTACCGTGGTTTGTGCTTTCTCTTGCAAAGCCACATACGAATAGTCTTCTGTATTTTAATGCAGGCACTGGCTCGATATTTTATCTTATTTTTCACTGTAAACACACAGAAGATACTGTGTCTCAACGGTTTGTACACTTCAACACAACTCCTACATTGCTCACACACTTGATGGCTAAAAACTGTATGCAGACTACAGGCTTCATAGCTAGGTCTGTACCAGTAATACAACACTTATGACAAAGCAGACAACAGAATTCACAGTACTCAGCCAGGCATAGGGGCTCCCACCCAAAACAAACAGGAAGAAATGAGCACATGCACACCACTGCCCCCAGCTCACAGATATCAGTAACCTCAGTGAAAAGTCACTGGACTTAGAGAACAGAAAATGCTCAGCTGGAAGTCTCAGTCCTCCACTGAAGGGTAATCAAATAGCCAACATCTGCTAGACAGAATAATGTGGCTGCAACTTTGCCGAGAGTTCCTCTGCAATACTGAAATGAAAGAACACAACACAAGCCCTCCAGCTGTTGTCCTTCTAACACAGTCATCATCTAAGGACTCATGATTGCGACCAAGAGGCAAGTTAAAAAGAGAATAATGTCAAGGCACAGGCACAAGCACAAGCTCTGAGCAGCACGTAAGTGCAACAATAAATGCAGGTTTTCTACATCTGCAGGAGGAAGCATGAACACTTAATGATCCATGCTGCCCTTAGTCATCAGCTGAGCACACAGTTTGTGAACACAGTGATATTTAACTGCTGGACTAAGGTGATCACAAAGATGCACTCTACTTCCTGTGTTTCTATTTCAGCTTTATTCTGGGGACAAAATTACCTTCTAATATCCCATAAAAATGCTAGAATTCACAAATTCTATTTGCCCCACGACAAACAGCAACAAATAGCATTCAGTCAGTGACAGCTGTACATGTCACAACTGTGCTTGTCCAAATGAACAGCCGTAAGGCATGAGACCTTCATGCTTTTCTTCCCCATATTAATGTATACTTTCTACCCTCCATGTTATTACAGATCCTGTGTTATTACAACCTGCATCAGACCCTTCCTCACCTCAGAAATATCTTTATTGAAGCATCCCACAAGAACCAATCTCTATTCCACACCACCTCATTCCTACTCTGTACAGTGAGCCAGACACGCTAAGCATTTGCAAGCTGCGTATCAATAGTGATAGGCACTTATTTCCTGACCAAGGTAACTGCTGGAACAATTTGCCCTGTAATTCATGCCACTGCTTTCAAACACACAGGTTCTGTCTGTAAATGACAACTTTTGTCCACTTCCCAGAACTACATGACTCCATGTTGTCAGCTGAGAGATGAACTATTGTTTTTAAAAACAGTAGTTCTAAGTCCCCCTGTAAGTATCTAAAATAAAGCATACAAAAATCTCACCAACCTTGAAAACAGTTACTCAAACTTTATTATGTAACCATATGCTACACATGTCCTTAGCCATGTTCCAAGGTGATAGTTGCTTTGCTTTGCTACATTTCCAGCAAACATTGAGAGTTAATAAAACAGGAAATACATACATTTAATCACGGAGAGGGAACACCACTGAACTTTTTTCCAACGACTGCAGATAAGCCAGCGATTCACTCGTTTAACTAGCTCTGCTAAGTGATCTGGATCAGACTTCATGATCTGATCAAATTCCGCAAACTAAATAAATAAAAAAAAGTTTTATAAATTAGGAGAAAAGAGTGTGCTAAACAATATTCAAGACCATGTTGAGATTAAAAAATAAGATATTTTTGATGTAAACCATATGTCATCATTATATTTGCTTTAAACTAATTCAACTGAGCAGGTATGTCTGCATCACTTTATTTATTAATGGTAACAGAAATTACTACTGGGGCTTTTTGTTTATTTGCTTGATTTGTGTGCAACACTTCACATTTTGAATAATCTGTTTATTGATGGCTAACAGCATTTTTTGCCAAAGTTTTTAAGAATTAATTTATCTCTACATCCTGAACACTTAACTCTGGCCTTCCACAACTTCAGGACACCTCTCATTCTAAAGCTCTGAAACCACTTCTCAATTTTAAACCTTGGTATAAGAGTCCAAGGAAAGGGAACTTTTCCTGAAAGTCCTTTAGTTCTACTTTTCGGTAACTAGGACAGTATGAGCATTCTTCTGGTCTGCACTAATTTTCCTTTCTGATCGCAACAGCTTATTACTTCATCTCCTTTATCTGCACAGCAGCAGTAAAACGCAGAATTACAGAGATTTCAGCTCTAATTAGATTTTACTAGAAAATACTTTTTTTCCTTTGCTTGCTCTTTTTAATAGTCAGCAAAAGTCTTCAGTGACTGGTAGAACACTTGGGAATAAAACACTGCAATACAGCAGCATGAGCAACAAGGCTATGAAACCAATTATGCCAGTAGTTATAAATAGCTTTTCATAGAAAATTAACAATATTGACAATAAACCCTGGGAAACCTTATTTAAGCTGACCACGCCTCTAGCAACGTTTTGAACTATGTCACATTCAGTGGTCCCTTCCAATGAAAATTATTCTAGGATTCGCATTCATGAACTCCAAGAGAAACATTACCTTGCCAGGTCTAAAAAACACCTTGGTTAACCCAAATTTGTAATCATTTTCATTCAGTCCCAGGGCTTTAAATAGTGCCTGAAACACAGGAAACGTGTAAAATTATATTCTGCCTCCTTCAAAAAAGCCCACAAAAAGTTCAAAACGGACACAAACATACCCCCAGTACATTTTTCTGTCCTGGATGATATAAAAGATTAATTTCTTTCTCACCTTGCAAAAAAGCCGAGGATCCAATCGAGCCAATTTTTCAGGCAAGTATTTCTTGTACATGTTATATAGTTCATGAAATGAAGCTCGTGAAGGGAAACCACCTTGCATTAAATCCAGAACCGACACCATTCCTAGATTCAGAGAAACATACACACAAAAGTTGGTATCAGTAAAAGAAAATGCAAATGGAACACTGGTTTTTATGCCAACCAGTAGTTTAGGACATAAGCCTCAAAAACATTGTTCAGACTAAAGCACAAAGTTCAGCTGGGACTTGATTCAGCCTCTGACATTTCTGGATCATACAATCATTCACAAAAAGGTAATAGTGAACAGATGAGAAAAACCCAAACAATTTTCTCCCTATCTGAGAGGTACATAACACCCAATCATGCAGATGATTTCTTTTCTAAATATTTTTTTCTGTTTGTCAGACTTGATTTCTGGCCTGGTCAAACCTTCATTTTTAAAGGAAAAAAACCCAAACAAAACACCCAAACAACAAACAAACAAAGCCCAGCAAGACTTTTATTCTCATAATGTTGATATTTGTGAGATGTTCCACAAATACATACCATGCCAAATATGTACACAGTGCTAGAACACTTAGTGGACTTGCAGTATTACATATCAGGTACTAATATTTAATGTCCCAAATACTGTTACCAAACTTTGGTTGCAAGTAGGACATCAGTAAAGCGCAGACCATGTCAGTTTTTGCCCGCTGCTTTGCGTAAGCCTATCTACAGATTTTGCATGTAATTTGTTAAGTTAGCCCTCAACCTTACCTTGGTTGCTGTATTTAAGCTTAATCCTTTATACATTTTTTCAATGTAAATTTCATTTGTTTACACTTCCTTTTTCAGAAAAGATTATAGGGCATTACATTTTGCTCTTTTAGCATTATGTGTTGTAAGTTTGTTTTACTAGCTTTACTGTTGCTGAAGTAAGTACACGTGGAAAAGTGAGCTTTTCAGGCTACTGTAGAATAGTGCAGTTGTTGTGGGGGGAGTTAATTTATTATTTTTTTCCTCTCTGACATGCCAAGTGCTGTTAACCTAGAGAAACCTACTAATAAAGATGTTAATGGAATTCTAATTGCTGGAAGTTGTTAAGCTTTAGTGACGTGAACTTGGCAAAATATCAGCTGTACAACCTGCAAGCATCTTGACTTCAAAAGGAGAAACATTAAGCACAAGCTACTGATAGTGCACAAATACAGAAAAAGGTTTAAAAAAGGAAGCACTTTGATGAACAAACACCCTATGAAGAACAATACTAGCACTCTGCAGTTCCTTATGCTGTTCAGTGGGGCATGAGCAAACCGATAATATTCTTTAAAATAAAGCTGTAACACTGGAAAGTGCCTAGCATTTCAAAATTAAGAAAATGAGCATTGCCATCTGTAGTGTGCAAAGCAAAAGGAACAAATAAGCTGAAGTTTTTTGTTGGAAGTTCGTCTCCAAGTCGAATTAACTGGTGTATAAAGAAATTTTGAACAAGTAAAACAAGACAATTCAACTCTATCACAGTATCCATACAATCAAAGAAAGCAGGTGTGTTTCAATTACTAGATACCTCAGCTAACTCTGACTGCCTCTAAATGCATACAGGAGTTTCCAACACTCCCCCTCTGCTCCATTCTTTTGAGACCCCCACCTGGAATACTGCATCCATATCTGGGAAACCCAACATACAAAGGGTATGGAACTGTTGGAGTGAGTCCAGAGGAGGGCCACAAAGATGCTCAGAGGGCTGTAGCACCTCTCCTATGAAGACAGGCTGAGAGAGTTGGCCTTGTTCAGCCTGGAAAAGAGAAGGCTCCAGGGAAAACTTATAGCAGCCTTCCAGTACCTGAAGGGCCTACAAGAAATCTGGAGAGGAACTGTTTACAAAGGCATGGAGTGACAAGTAATGGTTTTAAACTGAAAGGGAGTAGATTTAGATTCAAATATAAGGAAGAAATTCTTCCCTGTGAGAGTGGTGAGGCACTGGCACAGGCTGCCCAGAGAAGCTGTGGCTGTCCCCTTCCTGGCAGTGTTCAAGGCCGGGTTGGATGGGGCTTTGGGCAACCTGGCTTAGTGGAGGGTGTCCCTGCCCATGGCAGGGGTTGGAACTCAATGAGCTTTGAGGTCCCTTTCAACCCAAACCATTCCACCATTTATGATTCAAGTGCCAATTTAAAGGAATTCTATTGTTCTGAACTGTTGCCCTATTGACACTGTGGGCAACACAAAGAGATGGGATTCATCTCCAGAGCAGGAAATCTACATTCATGAACCGATACATAGCTACATGGGGTCTTACATATGCACTCTCATTGTCATCAATGGAAAACAAAGTCAACGGAAATTACACCAGCTCTTCTTGTAAAGAGGAGAGCTTACAGCTGTTCAGCTTATTTACTTCTAGGGTTCTGCTGACTAAAATAAGAGCTAAGTTACTAAGACTCTAAATAACTGTTCATAAAGCATAAATAAACTACCTTCTAGAAAGCAACAGCTTAAGCAAGGAAATACTGCTTTCATCTGACATATTTCAAATTTAGGTCAATCTTTAATGCCCAAAGTAATAAATAGAGGGAAAAAGATCAGAGGCATACGTTACCTGAACACTGAAGTTGAGAGAGGATCTGTCCTCCTTCAAAATGGTGATTTGTCATCTTTAAATTAGGTTTGATGCAGCGAATAAAGCTAGAGCCCTATGACCAAAACAAGTAGTTAGCAGAATCTACACATTTTAAACCTCCTGAAATAACAGCCATTTCAGAATTATGTGGGGCGGGGAGTGGAGGTGTGTGGGGGTGGGGAAGATACAAAATCATAATATTCTAATAGAGAAATACTCATATATATGGCATACTCATATATCAGTTTTCGGTCTTCATGTAAATGATCTCAATGCTCAAGCTATTAGCTGGATTCTCAACTCACTGTTGTTCACGCACTGTTTTTCTTACCACTAGTAAAATCTAATTATGAGCTAACAGTCTAGCTTCTACTACCCTCATTATCTTCTACAATCACATCATCTAAATGCCTCAGTCCTCCAGAATTCACATCAGTGAACATACTACCAGCCTCGTGACATTGGATTCCTGCCAGATGAACCTGACCTTTCTTTCTTCTAACTTTACTTTTTATAGTTTCTTTTGGCTCATGGAATCAGTCTCCTTTCCCCCATGTTGTTCAGGTCTGCTCCTCCTTATCACAATGTGTGCTCTCTCTACAATTTTGACCACCACTTTCTCTGATCATTTCACATTCATTAAGGATGACGTTTTCGCAACATCATCCAATTATTCACATTTTCCTGTAACGGGTGGCTGCTAATGATAACCTACCTAATATACCAAAAGAAAATTGGGACTGAGAAAACAAGCTGAAGAACTGGCTGAGCATCAACTTCAGCTGGTGAGAAATTGTGCTGTGCATCATTTGTTTTAGATATTCTTTTATAATTTCCATTATTATTATTGTTAGCATTCTCTTCCTTTTCCATCCTATTAAACTCTCTTTATCTCAACCCACAAGTTTTTTTGTGGGGTTTTGTTTTTTTCCTTTTTGATTCTCTCTCCTATCCCACTGCAGGGGAGAGGGGGACAAGCAGTGGGTGACCAGCTGTGTGGTGGTTTTAATGGCCAGCGAGGATAAACCATGACATCAAGGTAGCTCTGTTTTTACAACACATCCTCGATCACGGGTTAGCTAAACTCAGAGTACAGAAAGCCTAGCCTCATACTTTTTCCCTGGATTGGTCTCATTTAAAAGTGACAGAAAGGACAACCCTGTAAACCTGTCAGCCTCACCTCTGTGTCTGGGAAGATCATGGAAGAGATCCTCCTAGAAGCTGTGCTGAGGCACATGGAGGACAGAGAGGTGATTCAGCCAGTATGTCTTCACCAAGAGCATGTCCTGCCTGACCAACGAAGTGGCCTTCTATAATGGACTACAACAGTGGACAAGGGAAGAGCTACATATGTCAACTATTTGGACTTCTATAAGAACAGAACTGAGTATCACATCATCATCTGCCTTACTTCTAAATAACAGCTCTACATCTTCTGAAAATTAGTCATCAATAATAACAACCAGTGAATGGGAGGAAGTGACAAAAAAGGAATTTGCAGACTGGACAGATTTCATATTGTTTACTCAAACTGTGCAACTTTAATTCCCCAAGTTTTTTAAAGGTAAGTAGTTAACTCAATAATCACTTGCAGAGCAAGATGTTTCAGAAGTGACACGTAACTGCAAACTCCAAAGCAATTATTTATCACATATATTGTAAGCCATACAGTTAATTGGTTATTACTTATGTCAGAAAACTATGACCCTGCACATATACTTACAGTACTGTGAAGCTTCTCCAGAAGCAAATTTAACTGAGTCTGTAAAAGAAAAGATATTTCAAGAGTCTTACCACAATGGCTACAGAAATATACACACAGAATAGTGGCATAGCATTACTGCATGCATGTTCATTGTTAGTAAATCAGGCAGAACTGATAAATCCAATGTTCACAAATTTTAACAGACAAAATCATGCAAGGCTGCACAAATGGTCCCGAGGAAACTGTGTTTAACTGTGCAACAATACTGTATGGACTAGTTACATACTGCAACATAGTTATAAATAAAATTGGGGAAATTAAAGGAAATAATGGCTATGTAATAAAAATTAGAACGAAAATGAGACTGATCTGCAATAATTTCAAAAATAGACTGAAAATTTATCTATAATAGGTATGTATGTTTAGTAATTAAGAAAACACACATGCTTGGGACTTTCTTGGGTCTTTTTGAAGCTAAGTAACATTTCAGAGAATGAACCTGCATATTATATTTTTAATTCCAAGATTCCAATTTTTTAACTCTCTGTTGAGGACAACAGACTACAATATTAAAAACACATTTACTGAGGCTGGATTTAAACATACTGTGATGAAAAAATACCACAGTCATATGATTTTTTGGGATCAAGTCTACAGGATCACCAGAGTCTTAAGGCTGTCAAGGAAAATGAGATGCAGTTGCTACTGAATGTGATTGGTAGGGACTTAAAAATAATCCATTATCACATCAGGAAAACAGCAATACTTTTACTTTACAAATGTGTCTGTTTCACCATGTAGATTACTGCTGTGCCAGCCTTTCTAGTTTACTAGCACGCATTAAGGACGC
Source organism: Hypotaenidia okinawae (assembly GCA_027925045.1). NCBI lineage: Eukaryota > Metazoa > Chordata > Aves > Gruiformes > Rallidae > Hypotaenidia > Hypotaenidia okinawae. The sequence continues at coordinate 88,523,706 of BSDF01000003.1, forward strand.
AGACTGAAAGTAAAAGATACAAAATTCTGTATGTCCTAACATATCCCTCATTTCCTGTAGAGGAACTAAAATTGAAACTGACTTTAGATTTTTTTTTTTAAACCAAATCTATCAATTACCTTGAATCCAAGAAACCAGATTTGTATGGGCAATATGCATAACTGTCCTGGGTTTGGCAGGGATAGAGTTAGCTTTCTTTCTAGTAGCCAGGGTAGTGCTGTGTTTGGGCTGCTGGTGCTCAGCTGCCTGCTGGGCTGGGGCTAAAACACAACAATAACCTACAACTGCCAGTTCTCCTTCCAGTAGATAAAACTGGTTGGGGTTTTTTTTTAGGGTGGGTTTGTTGGGTTTTTTTAAATTTATCATGGATGTGGTTAGAAAAGAAAGAAGGAATGTCACAAGAGGCATGACAAACACTAATAACCGCCTGCTCAGTTCTCACTTACACAGACTCCTTATATCTACTTGAACGTAATCTTTATGTTTAAATTAGAAATGCTTAATTTCAGAGGGGACAGCCTAATTTTCATCAGCAAAATATGCTTCTGCTAGAGGAAAAATACCCCTTCCTTATACTCTGTGATTTGACAAGAAATAAGCCAGAGCCATTCTCAGGTCAATTTAATTAATGAAACAATCACATGAATATAGTGCATTGAATTATGATTGTTTAATCCATCATTACCATATTAAGCTAAAATTATGCCAAAGATTCTTGAGTCGATCTGATGAACTAATTTATCATTATTTCCTCAACTGGTTTATGTGAATGAATTTTAATTAGTTATAAGGAAGGGATGTGAGAAGTACCTGCAACATCATCTAATAATTCACGTAATTAGAAGAATTCGAGACTGACTTACATACTGACACATTAAGAATTCTTATTCTTAACGAGATGAAATTTCTACTAAGGTAATAGAACTTATTTTGATGTCATCTGAAGTGAAATTTTCAAGGCTATTAGTGTTCATCAGCAGCACATGTTGTTTCTGGGAAGGTAACACTAGATGAATTGCTGGAAGTAACACATACATTCAAAATGCCATGAAATCTGAAAACACTGAAAGAATTACAGGTCGATGGGCCAGATCCAAAGAGGATTAAGGTCATGTTCTAGGTGCAGAGGTGAACATCAAAGTCCAAAAGGCAATCTGAAAAGTTCCCTGCTCAACTTCAAAAATGCTTCCCTTTTTACGTCAGCCCTCCTTGGACAATGGTATCGTTCACGTGTCCACATCAACTGGATGTGGGGTGCTAAATTCAAGAGGATTTGAGAACCCAGATGGACAAAAGTGCAAATTATCTCAAAGACCCCACAGTTGGTCTCATTTTGAAAATGCAGTTAAAAAAAACATATGGATCCCAGCATTACCTACAACAGAGTAATGGTTGCAGGGCTTGCTCAGGAGATGGCTTATCTGTATGTAATCCATTTTTTCAGTCTGCCTGCTCACACATTTTGTATTAAAACAGTTGCCACAGTTTTATTCTACAACTACTAGATAATAAGGAGGAGGAAATTATTGTCAGTGCAGAACTCAAGAGAGCAGGCTGCCCAATTCCCAGTTAAAAACCCAAACTACTACCTTACAAGTCAGGTTTTGTCTCCTACTCTTCCCGGCCCCATCAAAATTTAACTTCTGGCTATAGAACAACTGATCTCCAGACGGGTATAAGGAAAACCCCCTATGCTAGATTGATCAGCAACGTGGCACTAAAGGAAATACAGCAGACCTAAACCAGTGAATACACTATAGACCTGCAGCAGAATATGATTGCTATACAGAAAGCAAGTGCTGCTAGCATATCATTCCCGTCCTTCATCCCCTACATTTTTAGCAAACAGTTCTAAACACTAACCGCAAGATAAGATTATGCCAGAGAGAATTTCTCTTGCAGTCCTCATTTAGCACTTAACTTCGACTTGGAGCAGAAAGGCAGAACTACTCTTCTGCTAATGGCAGTGTCCCACTCTACAAGAAGGTTTCTGGATTGTCTAACATACCCACTATCCCCAGGGAATGAACAGAGTCTACCTAGGAATGTGATATGGGTTTTTAGGGTTTTTAGGTGCCCTAAGTAAGGGAGCATACCAGAAGTTGCTTGACTTGGAGGCATACAAATCCTTCATTGGATCTGGCCCAGATGCATTGAGAAGAGCTCTTGCTGAAATTGCAGCAGCTCTACCAACAGTAAATCCACAAGATTAAAAATTTTACCTGCAGCCCATGGTTGTGCCTGCTTTTCATCTCTTAATCCCCCTATAGTTTTCTGTCTAGCCATCCTGAGCTGGAATAGTCCAGCTAAAATAAAACTGCTGAATGAGAAAAGGATGCAGAAAACATTTGGAGAAGACAAGGTTTGAAGGTCAGCTTTACAGCAAGCAGAAGAAAGGAGAAAATGAGAGGCATCAGATTCAAGTATTGAGAAAGGAAACACTCAGCACAATGAACATCTTTCTGTGAAAGCCGTGACTATCTATATTTTAGAAGAGGAAAACCAGCGGTTAGTTTAGGTATTGAATTTTGAGAATGGAAAACTCTAGCCAACTGATATAACTTATAGAATCTACAATTACAGTAGGACAGAAGAACACCTTTTGTCACATTTAGAACGCCTTAAAGTCTACAGAATCCAAATTTAGATCCCAAGACTTTAACCCTTTGAATAAAGACTTCAACGTGACTTTGTGAAATTCTGACTTAAAAATTACTGTATAATCCCAACATGAACTACTATCAAACATATTTTTCACAGAAACCCACAGCACATAGCTTGAATATACTGGTTTCTCATAATTCAATAGAAAAAAAAAAGTCTAAGAAAATTTTCTTTCTATGAACCTCAAGTTACCATGAATTGTCCCAAACACAGATTCTACGTATTTCTGGTAAAAGTGGCATTAGTGAGATTAGATGGTTTGCTGTATTAGATTACCTTGAATTTGTTTCCCACACTGATGAAACTAAGTTTCCCAGCTTTTTGTTTGGAATCCTTGTTGTTGTTCGTGTTGGATTCAAATAGCTGTCGAACAAACTTGTCCTTGGATTCACATATAAGAGATTCAAGGGACATGTGCAAAGCATCATTGTTTTTCTCCACAAATTGCATCTGAAAAGACAACCCAAGAAATAATAGTACATTTGCTTCACTGACTCAGTTTCTTAAGTCTTAAGCAAAATTAAAGAAAACAAAGCTATATATTTAATTCAAAAACCAGCAAGAATACGGGGAGTTAGAAACAAGAAACCCAAGGTAAGGTTTAGTGCCTTTTAAGATATCAGCTGTGTTTTGTTTCCCTTTCCAGCACTTGGCACATCATCAGCCGGGAGTTTTGAGAAGCTTAATTCTTCACGGTTTGTAGTATCACATGAGATTTGTTGTGAAATGGGAATTAACATGCACACTTTAATTGGTGCATCTACAGAGTTTGGCACATGAAATGAAAAATGGTTATGTTAGTAGTACTATGACTATTTAAGAACAGCTGATTCCTACAAACCTTACCTCTCTGGTTTATTTAAACCTGTTGAAGTTAAGAACAATACACACACTGAAATTTAGAGATCAAACACGAATATACAATTTTACTCACATAACTTTCTCTACAGCTTTTGGTGTAACTTTAACAGTAACTTTGATATTTATGAAGAGGCCAAAACTAATTGAAAGAAAATATTATTTGCCAGATATCCCATAAAAAGCTTGAATGGTGATGGGAATCAAAGGGCAAACACAGTTCTTCAAAACTCCCTTGTAGTATGAAAACACAAGAACAGAGTATGAATGCAGCCCGAGGAGTGTCCTCATCACAAATGACTGTGAGAACTGCCACAAGTGCAAAGAGAAAGAGAAACAAGTAACAGGTGAGGCACAAGGCAGCTACAGACCAAATGTTTTAAGGCCCAAGCTAAGTAAGACCTTCTGTGGGTAAATTAAGTCAAGCATATTAGCATAGGTTCTGGCCCAATGCTACCACTTATCTGATTAGCTCTGACAGCAGAGCTTATGTACTCATATCTAGCTCCTCTGTTCCTGAAGACTCTCTTAAGATATCATGTTGAGGAACACAGCTAAACACAGAGCAGTTGGAACAAATGTGGTCCAATTTTATTTATTATTTTGACTCACTGAGTGACCTCAAAAATCAGGTAAGTAACATACAAAGTTCAGTTTTCATATTTGTAAAATTACCTACAAGATGTGTCAACTTCAAAAGACCAGAGCAATCATTATCATTCTTGGAGTATTTTGAAGTATATAAGAACAAGCTCTTGAAGTATACATTTTTAATGGCAGAAAAACCCCTTTGGAGGTAGCTGCCCTCTTATACATTGCAGTTACAGACCAGAACAACAAAGCTTTATAGTTCTTTTGTTTATCCTAAACCCCATGTAAAACAAACAAACTAACACAGAGTTTTAGATACTGGCTGCAGATGTTTCAATGTTTTTGTATGATGAATAGTGAAAAAATATAACAATCTGGCATGTATTTTCAGCATAGCCATTTCGGGTATTTCCCATTCCTACATGAACAAGTCTATTGCCAGTAGAAACGGAAAACAAAAAGTAAAAAATGTGATTCTTAAGAAAACATAAGCAGTGATTGCATACAAGGATAAGAGTAAATTTTCAGAAGCACACTTAAATATAACAATACTTTTATATCACGTAGTGTATCTTCTCCCCCAGATCCAAACTATTGTTAATATAAGATTTACAGTAATCATGACTCAATATTTTTAATATTGACACCTTTACCTAGACTTATATCAAACTCTAAACCAAAATACATGTCATCCAAACAGTCCATAATCTGAAAAGTTAAAAGAAACTGACAAATTTTTCACATGCTCACAAAATTAGTTTCAAAGCTAAGGTACATCAGCTTCTGAATTTTTTCTTCAGATGAAAGGAAATGTTGTCATTTAACCTGCATGCACTGATAAATATAAAAGTACTACAAAGCGTAACAAACACACTTTTGTGTAAGTGACATTACCGTCTCATAGCACACTGCTCCTGCAAAATGTCGGATGATAAAGCCTTCATCATCTCTGATATTTCTGTGAACTGCCAATTTAGACTTTCTAGGAATCTGGAATTAAAAAGTTGAATTACAAATAAGAATTACATTCGAGAATGAGGAAAAGTTTGTTCTTAAAAACATCACCATGATTTTACAAGCAGCACTAGGTGTTAAAAACCACATTTCCCTCAGTACTGTTGTGATGAGCACTACCATTCCCATTCAAACCAAGATATTCTAAGAACCTATTTTCATTCTCATTCACACTCTCAGATAACCTCACATTGGAAATAAGAGTTACCAGGATTGATAACACCAGCTAGTCCATTTTCTTTTTTGCCTTTACTCACAATTTCTATACCATTCATTCCACAGCTGAAGAATAGCCTTATCATATGAAGAGGATTAGACAGAAGCTTAAAATACATTTATAGATGCTACATTTTAGGAGGCAACCACCCAGTTCATTGTACACATATCAACAGAAATGTTTCATCGTAAAGCAATCCAGTTAAGTCAGATTAGGTGGAACCTTAAGGAACAGTAAATAGATGACAATATTATGTGGCTCCCTTTGCTTGCATTTTTTTGGCAGGGAACTAACCTTTCCTCCTCCTCACCTAAGAGAGGTTGTAGAATGATAGAACGATTTGGGTTGGAAGGGACATTTAAAGGTCATCTAGTCCAACCCCCCTGCCATAGGCAGGGACACCTTCCACTAGACCAGGCTGCCCAAAGCCCCATCCAATCTGGCATTTAACACTTCCATGGAGGGGACATCTACCACCTCCCTTGGGCAACCTGTTCCAGTATTTAATTCATTGCCATCTTCCACAGACTGCTGTATGTTAAAGAGTTAACAACAACAAAAAGGTTTTCCTTGTGTGTTCCCTATTTTCATCTTTGAAGTGCTAGCTGAACATGCTATGTAAGTCGGATATTCTCCAAAGCAAGCACTTTTTTGAAAGGAACAACAAAATAGCTCATCTGATACAAAATAATCTAAATTAATATGTGTTTTTATTTCCTTTTCATGCATTACACATTAACAAACTTCAAATGTAAGTGAAGAATATGGCATTAGCTTCAGCAGGATATTAGAATTGCCAGAAGACTTAAGCCTTCATTGAACTTTTCAACAAACCTAATAACCAAACTTGTTCTTAACAAAAGATTATGGATTGTGCAGACTGGTGTGGTATGAGATTTCTTAGGAAAGGTTTTCATTAAATTGAAGTGTTACTATCAACTGTTCCAAGAACTCTTTATTAAAACAAGACAGACAGCAAAAATAAACCTACAGAGAGCCTGAAATGGTCCTTGTGTTTTTGGTGCACAACTGAAGTAAAATGTTGGTCGCTTGGTTGGGGAAGACGATTTTCTTCATCCAAAATATCCAGTACACCTACTAATTTTGCTTCAATCAAATCTGTTAATAAAACAGAATATTTTTACAAAAATTGAATATATAGTCTCATATCAGAATTGAGCATTACAAGTTTAAAATGCTACCGATCTTATTCTCTGTAACTGTATTTGAGAGAGCTATTAACATAAATACAAAAAGCTACTGCAAATTATTTTTACAGATCTGAATTGTTGTTTTAATCAATATCCTATACATAGCAAGCTCTAACTCTTACAGAAGGAACACAGAGTAAAAGGTCAGGCATGGATCGCTCGATTTTTACTCTGTCTCTTAGTTGAATTTAGTAATCTAATTCCCAAAATGTGTCTAAAAGTTTCATAGGTGTTTATGGGATAATTGCTTATATTGTTGGGTTGGGTTTTTTAAGCTTTTCATCCATGTTTCACATCAAAACTAAAAGCAAGAAAAGGGGCATACTTCCATTCGCAACAGGAGCCAGGGAGAAAAATGAAATGCATTTGATTTAAGAAAGGCAGATCAGACTTGAGCATACAGTGCGTTGCCTTGCCCTTTCACATACATATACAAAAGCCTTTGACACAGAAATTCACCCTCTTGAAGCTATTAAACACAATAATTTTGCAGCTTTTAAAACTTTCTGGTATTATCTACAAAACTGTTCCTGTTTAAAGAATTTTTACTACCGGCTTTGTTTCCTCTGGCACGGAAGTAGTAACTAATGTTTGTACTGCAGCAATGCCTATGAACTCTTACAGACTGTAAACAGTATGAGCCTACGCATAAAGGAAAAAGTCAGCCCTGATCCAAAGAATTTATGCTCATAAAATCTGAATAAGCTCATTTAGCTACAGAGATGACTACCATTCCATCAAAACATTCTAAGACTGATGACTGTTTCTAATATTCTTCCACAATGTTAAAAAATTGTCTGTGTCAACATAATATCCCCTTGCTGGGACAGTTAATATTTCTACGAGTTCATTAATGTCACTAGCCTGATCCTGCACTTAAAAAAAAATTTTTATATATATATATTAACAGGAACCAACATTATTTTTCCTCTCAGTAAAAAATCCTTTTCTCCTGACTATGCAAGAACAGAAAAAGACATCCATGCTGTGGTTGAATTAAGCTATAATTTTATTACCTTATCTAAGAATAACTCATGGAGTGAAGAAATGTTTCAAATCTGTGGTGCAGCATCATACATAGTAGTTGGAATAGGAAGAGACATCATGACTGAGGGACTGCTACTTCTTTTCTGAGGTGAACTGCCCAAACTTAGGGCGGTTCCTTCCTTCCAGGCAGCAAGAGGTAACAACTTGACAACAATCTCCACCACCTGACCCATTTTCCCACTGTGAATCAGACAAAAGACCTTTTCTTCCAATAGGCACCAGGGAATCCCTTTTGATCCTGAGACAGGTTTCAAAAATCACATTCATAGGGGAGGAAGCAACCCTTTTTATAGAAACACTGCACTGGTTTTGGCTGGGATAGAGTTAATTTTCTTCACAGCAACTAGTGTGGTGCTGTGTTTTGAGATTGTGCTGGAAACAGTCCTGGTAACACAAGGATATTTTCCTTATTGCTGAGCAGGGCTTACACAGAGCCAAGTTCTTTTCTGCTCCTCAAGCCACCCCACCAGTGAGGGGGCTAGGGGTGCACAAGGACTTGAGAGGGGGCATGGGTGGCCAGGACAGCTGACCCCAACTGACAATAACAGTATTTCCTACCACATGATGTCATTTAAAGCTGTGGGAAGGCCAAGGAAAGGGTGGGATGTTCAGAGTGATGGCATTTGTCTTCCCAAGTAACCATTATGTGTGATGGAGCCCTGCTTTCCTGGGGATGGCTGAACCTGCCTGCCCATGGGAAGTGGGGAATGAGTTCCTTCTCTTGCTTTTCCTGTGTATTCAGCTTTTGATCTACCTATGAAATTGTCTTTATCTCATCACATGAGTTTTCTCCCTTTTACCCTTCCTGTTCTTTCCCATCCAACTGGGGGTGAATGAGTGGTTGTGTGGTGCTTAGTTGCCAGCTGGGGTTAAACCACGACAAACATAACAGTCTCTAACTATAACAACACTTTCAAGAACAGGCTCAGGCTCATATACACATTATTAAACACAGAATTAAACCACTAGAAGAGGTAAGATTTGTAATCATAAAACGCAGCTATTTTCTGTTGTTATGCTTTTGTTCCCTGCCCCAAATACTTCCCTATTGCCTTTTCACAAGACAGCTAAGAGGTCTGCTTGACAAGAGTTGTCTTTACTTGTCAGTTACTGACTGTACCATCCTCTCTAAGCAAGAAAAAATTTCTTCACCAGAGCTATAAAATCTCAGAAGAACCAGACATCTTGCAGCAGACACTGAATTCTGCCACTGAACCTGCTGTTCAGCCAGCACTGACTAGTTACCATTTCACAATATATCAATTTGGAGAACACAAGTTGAACAGAGACGACAAAATGAAACAACTCACCAAAACCCCCACAGAACAGAACAAAAAAACTCACCAAAATACAGTAACATCATTACAATCTTAAACCTGCAGTGTATCACTTTGTGGAAGTCTAAATGGAGCATTAACATCTACAGCCTGCTGCCTATAGTTTATTTTGTTTCTTTGCTCGTTGGCTTAACTTGGGGGAACAGGATGGGAATTTTTTAAGTCATTGAATTCAACCTCACACTCTTCTCTTTATCCTATTTAGGTATTCTAATCTGTTTTCTAGGAAAATATGCAAGAATTTCACAAGTCCCAGCTACAGTTATTACACACTGGAAAACACAGCCCTATTACCAACCAGAACAAAGTTGCAATAGTCATTAAAAGCATCAAATTGCAAGTGCTATATGCATATTTCACCTCTTCTGTTTGACGCTCTTCTCCATCACACTAACGAGTAGGTTGATATTTCAAGGAGTACATACCTATACAGTCCTGATTATCCACATAGTGCACTTCATTAACCCCCAGGCCTTCTTTTTGGTAGAGTTCTTGTTCCTTAAAGGAAAAAAAAAAAGTAGTTGAAATGAGAAAACACTGCTCATTGTGTATCTTCTTATGCACCTACAATGTTGGGGCTTTGTTAAATAAACATTAAAACATTTAAACATTTTTAAATACAGCATGAATCAAAACACATTTTAGAATTTCCTTCCACAGTTTAGTATTAGTAATATTCCAACTTCACTTCTTAATGATAGGTTCACACAATTAGATATTCCCATATTGAGCAGGATCTGGATGCCTGATTTTAATGAGTGGTAAAAAAGAACAAGAAAAAAAGACTGGTTTTCAAAAGCCTTATTCTTTTTCAGCACAACCAGATATCACACAGTAGGAAAACAATTTGTCAACTGATTTCTTTTAACCTAAGTAGAATGTGAATCTTATGGAAAGCAGTGCTTAAGTATCTTTTTAATAATAAAAAAAAACAACCCTGAAATGTAAGATTAAATAGAACATACCTCTTTCAGAATCCTTTCATTAAAAAACTGTTGCAGTTTTTCATTACAGTAGTTGATACAGAATTGCTCAAAACTGTTATGTTCAAAGTATTCTGAAAAACAGAAGTTAAACTTCTATGATAAACCAGTGTTGCAGGAATTTATATCAATTATAACTAAGATGACCTTCACAGTGCTAATATATAAAGATATGTTCAGATCTATACCTGTTTCTTTCAGTAAAATAAAAGCTCTAACAGATACTCAAATTGCATATAACATAGATACAAAAATACTTTGGTAGATCATATTTCCAAGACAAAAAATGGTTTTATCTGGCAGCAAACCAAAGTAAGATGCTACCACACAGTGAAACTGTACCAATGCATCTTCATGCATCCTTCTTATAATAGGCTGGCACAGGACACCAAAGCTCTGAAGACCTGAAAACCAAAGGTTCCCTTTGTCACTGTTCTCACAACTTAGCAGGGCTAGAGCACACCAGAAGACATGCCCTATTCTGAATCCTAGTGAGACAAACAGAACAACAGCTTTACAGGAACCATCACCGCTCATCATTTCCAGGCAGCAACCAGGGACCCAAAGTTCAACTCTGTAACAGAGCTATCCACCCTGCACAAAACAGTATCTTAATTGAGGCTTCATCTGCCAGCCTGTCAGTATGCAGTGACCTTCTCAGGACTGAATGGGAAGACTATATGTGCATGCAACAGCCTTCCTAGTTTTACTGGGTGGCCACAGTAAGATTCCATTCCACATTTTTCACCCTTCAAAAGCTGTGTCTAATAGAGAAACTACATGTATCTGAAACTATTACAAAGTGCCTAGTTTTACACTAACGCTTGTTAGTGTTGTTAAGTCATCAGGAGAAGCTCTAGACATCTTTGATATTCTTGTATATCAAGAAAACAAGACTTTATCTGCTCTCTTGCTGCCTTCTTAAGCCCTCATAACTCATTCCACCCACCACTACCAAAAAGAAATCCCTTCCGCTTTCCAACACAGAACTTACAATTGAATCCTTGGTGGTAATAACAGACAATTGGGAAATTAGGGGTTTTTTTAAGTATACTTACCAAAGCCAGCTATGTCTAGAACTCCAATGAAGAAAGAGGAAGTCTCAAATGGAAAACACTGATTGACCCTGTTCACTACATGGTCAAACAGATGACTATACACTGTTTTAGCCAAGGCATCACGAGCATTGTTTGCTTGTTCCACTTTCAAGGGTACCCTAAAAAACCAAAAATACAGATCTTATTTTTCAGAATTCTTTACCCTGAAATACTGACATTACACCATAAGCTTCAAAAGAGGCTTTCCCATTATTGTAAATGAGGACACAAAGCCCCCTGAGCTCCAGGCTCATATAGGAAACAATCTTGCCAAGTTAGCCTAACTATCCTATCAGTAAAAAGTAAGAATAATGTTTCAGTATCCTTGGCAAAACTGAGATGCAGATGTTTGCAAGCTTATTAGATAATCAGAAACTAAATTGATAATTGCTAAAGATATTTAAAATATATACAAAAAATTTTCACCTTTTATTTATGAGCTGCCTAATTACAGTAAGACCTATAGTTCAGTTTTGCTCTGACATTTTTGTCCTTATGCTTTCACATAACTAAAACCACAAGGCTGTTCAGTTAATGAGTAATAAAAAATTGAAAAAAACCTAATGGAAAGGGAGTGTGTTCCCATAGTGAAAGTCAGATTCAATCCCAAAGTACGGATTCTTTTTAAACACTGTAAGAAGGGGCCTTTTAAGTGATGAGAGTTTGTTCTCCCCCTCACTTAAACCTTTATTCTGCATTGTGACTACTTATTACAACTTTATATCCCTGTTTAGCAGTTAAAAAAAAGGTCCAAGTCACAACTTCAAAACCTATGAAACACATGACAAAACTCTGGGAATATCAGGTAGTATCAGGCAAATATAACTACATTTAGCTATACATATAATAGTATATACCTAGGTATTTCCCAAAGTCATTATGACAATGACACTCTCAGAATGAATATATTTCAAAACACTTTTAACCACCTCACTTCCTATATAAATACATCCTGTGACACTTTTTTCTTAATAGGTTTCAGATTAAAATATAAGAGCAGCAAAACTAAAAAACATACTCTGTACACAGCTGAGAAAGCACCTGTAGAAGTCTCCAGAATAACAATTTACACAGGGATAAAGTTTCAAGGAAGTGTTTAAGAAATTACATGAAAGAAATAAAAATTAAAAAAAAGAAGCTCTGGCTTTTTTATATGTTTGAAAACTGCACTTAGATCTTAATCATACTGCTAAATAATTCAAAAGCAGAAGTCCCACTAATCTGAACAGAATCAGACTGTCTTGCATGTCAATAAAAACATGTCAACATACAGGGAAAAATATTAAATTGAAAGAAATTTCAGTGGGAAACCCTTTGACCAGACAGTGCCAGAATTTCATGCATGAAAGGAAGGCCTGCAATTTAGAACAACACGTGTACACAGAAGCTTTGCACAACACTGTATCATGACTTACAGATATATCCAATGTTAAGGTAAATCAAAAGAAGGTACTTTTAGGCAGGGTGCCTTTGCTAACCAAACTGATAGAATTTTCAGGGAGGAACAGGGAGAAATAACGTCAAAATTTTTATCACACCACTCATCTGTGATGAAGAATACAGGTTGATGGTTCTATGCCAAAAGCTCTTATGCTGCTTCTAAGTATCTCAATCAATTGGTTTAAGGAAAAAACCACTGTAGTAGCCTATATTAATTCATAGAATCATAGAATTGTAGGGGTTGGAAGGGACCTCGAGAGATCATCGGGTCCAACCCCCTGCCGAAGCAGGCTCCCTAGGACATTTCACTGAGATAGGCATCCAGACGGGTCTTGAATATCTCCAGAGAAGGAGACTCCACCACCTCCCTGGGCAGCCTGTCCCAGGGCTCTGTCACCCTCACTGGGAAAAAGTTTCTCCGCATGTTGGTGCGGAACTTCCTATGCTCCAACTTGCAGCCATTGCCCCTTGTCCTGTCTCCACAGACCACTGAAAAGGGGCTGGCTGATTCCCCCTGCATCCCCTGCTTAAGATAATTATAAACATTAATTAGGTCCCCCCTTAGTCTTCTTTTCTCAAGGCTGAACAGTCCCAATCTTCTCAGCCTTTCCTCATAGGGGAGATGCTCCAGGCCCTTTATCATCTTCGTAGCCCTTCTCTGGACTCTCTCCAGGAGATCCCTGTCCTTTTTATACCAGGGAGCCCAGAACTGGACACAATACTCCAGGTGGGGCCTGACCAGGGCAGAGTAGAGCGGGAGGATCACCTCCCTTGACCTGCTGGCTACACTCCTCCGGATGCACCCCAGGATCCCATTGGCTCTCTTAGCCACCGAGGCACACTGCTGGCTCATGGCCAACCTGTCATCCACCAGGACCCCCAGGTCCTTCTCCACAGAGCTCTTCTCCAGCAGGTCATCCCCCAGCCTGTACTGATAGAAACAGTTGTTCCTTCCCAGGTGCAAGACTTTACACTTGCTTTTGTTAAACCTCATCTGGTTTCTTACTGCCCAGCTCTCCAGCCTGTCCAGGTCTCGCTGGATGGCAGCGCAGTGTTCCTGCGTGTCAGCCACTCCTCCCAGCTTTGTGTCATCGGCGTACTTGCTGAGGGTTGATGCTATTCCCTCATCAAGGTCGTCAATGAAGATATTGAACAGGACTGGACCCAACACCGAGCCCTGGGGAACACCGCTAGTCACAGGCCTCCAGTCAGATTCCACTCCACGAATCACGACCCTCTGGGCTCGGTCCGACAGCCAATTCTCAACCCACCTCACTGTCACTCATCAATCCCATCATTCTCACCATATATCTTGCCTCTCATACCCCTGGACCACCAGTACTACAATAACACTCAATAATGAACAAAGGACAGATCATCCAGCTAAGGTGGTGGATAACCAGTTACAGAACTTCTCATATAAGCCAGCATTTAGAAAATACCTCTCATCTGAGTTGAGTAAGCCCTATGCACTATGTTGAAGACGTCACTGCTGCAGAACAGCTCTATCGCCCTCTCTGGGTAGTTTTCTATACACAGGAGTACAAGAACTGGCAGGTCAGAAAAGGAAAACCCAGTGCTACACAGCTTACCCATACTGCATCATTTCCTTCACTTCCTAGGGTTCACAAGCACTAAACTAACTCCTAATTATTGCTTCGGCATATTTTTCAAGGATGATACTGCTGATGCAGAAACATGAGACTGATGGAGATCAGTTTCTAGTGTGCCTGGTAAGTCAGGGAACCAGAGACTCCGTTCACTAAGGACACGTACAGCTACATTACATTAGATAGTAATTAGCTTTAATACACAATCTTGTCTTCCACTAAGTATCTCCTGACTTATCTTAAGGTAACGAGTACTGACAGAAATCTTATCTTATAAATAGAAGGAAGGTACCTTTACATTCCATTCTGATACGTTTAAGAGATCAGAATACTAATTCCCACATGTCAGCTGCAGGCCTATTACATAATACAACACACTAAAATCATTTACGCTTTCAATGTATCTTTTAAACATGGCAGTCAGCCATACTTCTAGAGCATGTATTCATAAAATGGCCATGTTCTTAAAAAAGGCAGAATTTCTTACTGTTTAAGAGGAATTCCACAGACTGCACAAAACGCTACTGTTATTTTAAATTTCACAGTACACAGCAGAAACCTATGGAAAGAAAACGTAACCCTGCCACGCATGTTGCACAGCTGAAAAGTACAAAACAACAAAATAATGCTGAAATTGCAGTGAGCCCGTAGGTACAGAAGAGCCCTATTACAGAAATGATGTTCTGACCAAGTAACTTCCTTCTCATGCACTGGTTTTCCCTCAGTTTGGCTCCTCCTTCCCTCTGGTCTGCATGTTGAGAAAGGACTTTCTTCTCTGAACAGGAAAATCGTATTTTCCTTCCTCTATGTCACCTTTGCTCCTTCTCCACCCACCAGTGGCTTGTAAGGAAAAGGGAAGAATTTTTTCCAATTTCTAAGCCATTTGGTTAAGGCCACAATAAATGAATACTAGTCTTCATACTAGTTTCATCAGCAAGTTTTTCAGTAAACTACAGAGTCTGAGACCTAGGGGAAAGCACTCTCACAGGCTGGATTTATCATGTGCATAATTCCATGCAGAACACAAACATTTCCCAGAATACACAAGCTACAGTTAAAATATGTATAATTTGCTCATGGTTGACAACAATTACGGGACAGAGAACAGGTGAAGCAACATCCATCAGTCGCTGTCGTCCAATACAGTTACTGCTTTGCAAATAAAACGGTCTGGATGAAATGACACTACCTAATGAAATGCCTACTTAATTAAAGAATATAAGCAGCTAATTTGTAATTTGAAGAAAAATTACTACTAAAAAAAAGGAAAAGTAATTTTTAAAAATTTAAAAATTGAAGGGACTAGATAGACTCCCAATATTTTTCCAACAGAGACTTCAGTACTGCTGATGAAAGATGCATTTTGGTAGAAAATGTACTGCTCCAGAAGAAGCTGGAGCACCAGTTAAAATTCTCACTCTGTAAAATTGTTTACACTGTGATGACAGTGTTCTGTTTGAAAGTATTCTTGGAAAGGGAGAAACTGAGTAAAGAGAGTAGCACAGTGCATTTACAGTCTAAGACATGTACCGGATTTTGAATACTAACAAGATTTCCCTGTGTAAACACACTACATGGATGGCAAAAAATATCGTCCAACAAGGTGATCATTATTCTTTTTGGGAGACTAACAAGTGCAGAAAAAATGTAGTGCAGCTGTCAAGTCTCCCTAGCAGTCCACTCCACATTAGTATTTAATAAAATTCCCAGAGATAGCATTTAGCATCACCCCCCTACTGTTCCTTGTTGGTTCCATTGTGCCCAGCAGAACAAAGCCTTTGTTATACTCTGAGCACAGTGATTTCAGCGGAGCTATTTATTCACAGTGACCTATTAGGACTCACATGATCTACTCGCACACAAAAGGTCCCTAAGAAAGAGAGAAATGAGTAACTCTTTGGGTTGCTGGAACAAAATAAAACAATGCACTTGTCAAAACTCTGATATTGATAGCAATCAAATAGTTTCTAAGCTATGTTAACACGGCAAAACCTGGTGGTTATCTAATAAATATCCCAAACAGTAAAATTCACTCTGTACATGCAGTAAGCTACACAAGAACAAGATATTAGTCTATCTATTAGCCTATGTTTGCTTTTAGCTGCACAAGTTTAGAAAAGGCTAGAGCAAGAGGCTTACTGAATTAATCCTTTGAGATGGTGGAAGGAGCCTCTGAAATAATTTTTTACCATCTGCAACATAAAACACTGGGGAAAAATAGGATCTGTTGGCACAAAAACATAGCTCTTTGTGTTTGCAGACTTCTGAAACAGTACACTGCTAACAATGCCCCAGGCTTATCAGGATAAGTATACTGAACAGAAAATCTTTACAGACATAATCCAAAGTGAATTTGAAACTGTAACAAAAATTGTGTTTGTTCTTAAGAAACCTTCCTTGACAGGGTCACTTGAGATGTGGTAAAAGGGAAGCAGTATATTGCGATTCACCTTTGCTTCAGTCCTTGATACGTCCCACCAAACATTTTTAAAAGGAAACTATGCAGGCACGCTTTATCTATGTGCGATGCATACAACAGCCCAAACTAAGCTGTTCTCAGGGGCCAAGTCAACAGCTCACTGAGAGCACTTCCAGTGGGGTGCTATCTGACTCTGACTTGGATGCACTATGTTCAAAACCATTCCACTTCTAGTTAAAATTTTACTAAATAAGCATGAGGAAAGTCAGGGCATTGTTCAAAAAAAGAGTCTGATAATATTGAACTGGGCAAGTAGGAAATCCTGGTGACAAGGTTAGCAATGTGAGTCTCATCTGTACTGTAGAAGATGCAATTGCCTACTCTAATGTTATCCATAATACTGATAAAGGTTCTCCTGAATGAATATATCAAAGGTTTTGCTGTCATTTTAGATATGATCTAGAATAGGGCAAATAGTAAAACCTGGGAAATATTGGACACTGGAGAAAAACTGTCATACCCACATCTCCCTACGTGTAAAGGCTGTTGTTACAAGGACAAAAATATTTGTAACTTTCCATTTTAGCTGATATGGCAGCAAGCTGATAGTGATTAAGAGTCTTCAATTTCTTATACATGGGTGTGCAAGTGCATGTGTAGAGAATAAATTCATAACCACTTTCCAGAAATGCACTACTGAATATATCATGAAGAGACCTAGATCTTGAACTTTTACTTAAAGGCAGAATAACCCTTCCCCAATCATTACTTGCCTTTTGTCACTGCAGTATTACTTTTTTTCCATGGTAATTACTATGAAGGTTCAAATTCCTCAACATTCCTTCTTTCAAAGTATGGAAATAAACAGACCACCAAGAAGTCCACTTTTTTTTGCTCAATCTAGAAATATACCTCTAAGGACAGCTAATAATACATTACTGGAACAACAGCCTATACCCATTCTAAAGTTAAGACTCCTTAATTCAGAAAAGCTTCTCCATTCCCCTAAAAAACATGATGCTCAAATAGCACAGGCTGTCACTGATGGTTTATTATACTCAAATTTTGGCCAAGAAGATCAGTTTCACCCTGGAGATCAGGAAGCAGGCACTGCACAGTATTTCTACCACAGCTATTCTAATTTATCATTATTGGTTGGATTAGAGATCAAGATTACTTCTCCTGTACAAAAAGAGCTCTTGACCACTGGAAACCTTCATTACTCAAATCCATTACATCCCTTGAGGACTAAAAAAGGCAATGCTCTCAAGCCCTCAAAGATCAACTTTTCACCTATAAGTCTGGTACAACCTAAGCATGCATTAACTACCACCTGCCACCTTTACTGGCCACAGCGACTTACCAAGGTTAAATCAATCAGCTGTGACTTTATTTCAGTCCACAAGTTTATGAAACGTTAACAAATACTTCATAGTATAAAACATAAATAATAATAACAGATCTCAAGAGACATAAATTATGTAAAGATATTGTATAAGCCACATTAATAGATAATTAATTATGAATTTCATATATTAAGGTGCATTTCTGATTCAACAAAACTTAACCAATCTGATTGCCTCCGTAAATCAATATGAAGCACTCGTGCATTATTCCTATGGGCGAAATGAATGTTAATTAGCTTCCTAATTAAAAGACTGATGCATTCAGCTAAACATTGAAGACAACTTCTAATGTGCTTGAAACTGTTTAGCCCAAGTTCTGGAGTTGAAGAAAGCATGGCATCAAAACCTCAAAAAAAGACAACGTAGCAACACACACAACTTTGAAAGCCAAATGTTACAACACAGAATTCAGTGAGTTGCACGCAGCTGAGCTAGCTTCCCTGACAGCTTGCGTGCTAGCATGGCCAATCCCAACAAAAGAAAACTTGTGGAGAAAACTAAAGGGTTTTTTTTCTAAACAAAAAGACACCTGTAGCAAAATTGATCATTTCCATGAAACTCAGTTTCACAGGAGTTCATGACTTCCAGAGTACTGAAATGTTATCATCACCGTGCTTAAACTCAATCTTTGCAATTATTTCTTCTCCATGTGCATATACAAAGAAATTACTATCCTATTTCTGTGCCTAGGAAGTTAATTTTAGAATAGCTTCGTGTTAGAATGTAAGGTAATTAAAAAAAAAAAGAGATAATGACTTTTTCTAATTCATTATTTACTTCAATAACGATGGGTTCTTATTTGCAACAGAAAAAAACACAACTTTCTCTTAAATTTATCCTGTTCCACTGTTTGTTTGGTTTTTTTTTAATAAATAGTACATTTTCTGGATTACGGTTCTGCAGAGGTGGTCTTGAAGCTGAAGCTTGGTTTCCAAAGAATGATATGCGGCAAACACAGGGACACTGATCACCCAGACACTGAAAAGGGTGGGTGTACCTCCCTCTAATTAGAGCATCCCAAACCTATTAATCACAGGGCAGCAGTCAGGGAAGCACTGCATAGCCCCTTTAAAAAAAAAAAAAAAAAAAATATGTATCAAAGTATATTCTGAAATACTACAGGCACAGCATTAGCATCCCTTGAAACACTGCATCTGTTAAATCCGTGGGCATATCTAATTTCCTGTGTAGGTTATGGATTTGACAGGCTGACTGCTGTACTTTCATTGGCCACACAGCGTGCTGACAGGTGAGAGGTTTTATAAAGTGTGATAGTGACTTATTGAAAACTGTTCTTTCCCTGAAAAAAAAGGCTGGTTTAGTCACATGTTGTGTAACTACCACTCTTCCAAATAAAAATAAATGAACTCTGATGGCCTAACAACAGTGAAACAAGCGTGCCTCAGTGCAGAGCATCTAAAAATACACACCGGGGTCAACTGGTTTAAAAAAAAATCAATCAATCAATCAAACAAACCTCAGTTAAAAAAACCCTCATCCAAAAACTGTCACTTGCATGACGGAAAAACGTAATAATCACTGTTCTGAAGGGCCTGACAATGCAAGTCTGCTAGTCAGATCTCTTGCACCATCGTATTTTCTGTAGGGCTGCGGTTTTGTGCTCCCATTTTGTACACAGCCAAGTAAGCATTTTAAACAACTGTGAGTCGGTTTATGCTTGCAAACGGTGAGGGGGTAGTTTGAGGCCGTTTTTCCCTTTTCTCCATGGGCAAGAAAATGGACAAAGCCAGTCAGTGTCCGGAGACTGATCCCAAAGTCCACGGGCAGACAGAGGGCGTGGGACCCGAGTTACCTCAGACCGAAGCTCGCAGGGCAGGGCCGGGAGGGGTTAGTGGCTCCCATTCCCAACTCACACCGACCGCGCCTCCCTCTGCCAACATACGGGCGCAGTCCGGAGCAGCCCGTTCCATCGGCGTTACCCGCGGTAATCCCCGCTCCGCTCCCCCTCCACACGCCTCCCGCCCCGCTCCCCGCCGGTGCCGCCTCCCTTGCGGGACTCACTTGATGACCGTTCCTTTGGCGCCCCCTGCCGTGGTGAGCATGACGCGCGTGGTGAGGCTGCCGCGCAGGTCCTCCGTGTCCAGCCCCAGCAGCGCCGCGCAGCACTCCAGCGCCGGCTCGCTCCGCGGCCTCAGCGTGCAGCCCCCTGCAAGAAACCCACACAGGCTTTACCCACCGCCCTCGGTCACTGCGTTCTCCCCCCGCCCGCCCCGACCGCAGGCAAGCTGTTTGAAAGCCTGCTTCCTAACACGCTGCGAGTTTGGCTTTTTTTTTTTTTTTTTTAATCTTACAAAGAGTTCCAGGGAGAAATATATGGAACAGGTGGTTATGTTGCTGTGATGGCTAGAAGTAGCACCAGCTCGGAGGGAATGCCAGCTTGCCTCTGGAAACTACCTCATATTAAATGTGAAGGGTCAGTTTAAAAAAAACCCAACAAAATAAACCCACCCCCAAAACAAAAAAACAACCAAAAAACCCCACCAAACCCACACTCCAAAACCACTCCACAAATGAAAAAAAAAAACCCACCGCAAAAATACGCATGAAAACCCACGTTCCTAGAACACTGCTCTAAACACGGGCTGCTCCAAAGCTAGCCTGCTTCTAAGCGCAAGAACTATCCCAAAACGCATTAAGTGCTAATGCCTAGAAACCAACTGCAGCGATTTGAACATCTTTTGGATGCAAGTGTTGTTGACAGACCCCCCAAATCTCCTCGCTATGTGACAGGAGTGCCTGGCAGGGCAGACTCCAAGCACTTGCATTTTCAGGTTACCTGCGTATCCCCAGTTAAACAGACAAGTGTGCTTCCTTCTGCTCTGCGCCATGGCCCTGACACCTGAGCTATCCAGACACTACAAGGCTCATAAATCTCTAACTGAAGCGCTTATCTAACACTAAACTACATAAGCCAACATTACATTTATTTCTTCTTCTCTGTGAAATTTACTTCTACAGGTAAGTGAATAGCCCAAAAGGGATAAATAACTGGACAGAGGTTGCCTGAACTCCTTAATTAAATAAACACACATACACAAAAACTTCCTTAAAAAATCAAGGCTTTTGTGACTTGATTTTGGAAGCTCTGAAACACTATCTGACCTGTAGTAAACAGCTTTTGTTTGGTGTTTCCCAGGTTTTTGAAGCAGCAAAAAAACTTCAGAGGGTCTCTGGTACACAGTACGTAGTGTCAGGTACATAGAGCCTGGAGCAGTCAAAAGGAATGCCCCATGTGTACACATACAAGGTGTGTGTATGTGTATGTACACATACAAGGTGTATTAGAAGAATAAAGCCCTTATTTGCAATGAATATTCTAGAAGTGTAATAATTTATTCCAGAAAATTTAGGTTTGAATTTAAATATCCAGAGAAAATAAGTTTTTTGGTGTCCTCCTTCCCTTCTCTGACCTTCTTCACCATTTGTGGTACACCTTCTTATTCCTTTGCTTCCTGAAACTTTCTCTCCACTCAAATTCGGACCTTTTTCACTCTGCCCCACATTGTCAAACCCAAAGTCCCATCTCACTGAAGGCCCAAACAGGGAACCTCTCCACCAGCTTACTGGCAACTACTCTTCTCCACCCTCACATCTTCCCAGATCCATTCACATTAATCATGCTTGATTCAGACATCTTCATGAAGATGGCAAGACCATGACTTGAAACTGGGGATGTTCCTCAGCTTTTCTGTGTATTCTGCTACTATGTCCCAGTGACATTCATACCAACCGGTCTTGTGAGTGATATCTTAAAATTTGGAAGTTTACATTTACCTAACATTTTTCTGTGTATATTTTTTTCCCCTCAAGTCTTACAATACGGGTAATTTTTGGAAGCCAAAGGACATAATGCCTTTCCCTACAGGTGGATTTGCTAGTTTCAAGATTTTTTCATTACATTAGCAAGAAGTTGGACTTTTAAAAATTATTATAAATACAGTTTTGAGACAAAAAATGTCTCTTTATATCAATCTGCACTGAACAATTTCTCAAATGATTTTACTGAGGGCCTGTTTGCTTTCAGTGCATGTAAAGAAGCACAACTTTAACACAACAAAGTAACCTTGACTTCATAATGGGGTTTCTCAATTAAGATTGAATTACCCTTGAACACAAGGCACCTTTCTGAAGCAGTAACTCACATGGAAAATGAATCATCTATAATCAAGAGACATTTTCAGTATTTTTATAGAAAAAACAATTTATGTTTCATCTAACCTGAAGTGCTCCCAGCTTCCTCAAAATCAATATTTCCAAGGTGAAGGACACCAGCCACCACTCGAAAAAGATCAAGTTTTTCTTCATCATCCAGTCCAATCTTTTTCATTGCTGTGCACATTCTGTTAAAATCCCCATGATCATCTAAAAGTGGATCCTTCAATGAACCTGCTTTGAGATACTATAAAGCAACAAGAGAAACCAAAAATTCAGTAACCAATTTTAAAATAAATGTAAAGTTATTTCCAATCAAGAATAAATCATAACAAAAACCATAAAAAAGCATGCAAAAACCAAGCTAAGTAGAAAGAGATTAGAGCTTTCCATATCATACAGACTTTGCAAGAACCCAAATTTGTTTTAATTTTTTGATACTTCCAAGCATGGTCTTCAAACTTTAACTTCAAAGCAAACTTCAAACTATCTTCAGAAAGCAGGAGCTGGAGAGGGATAGGTGAATACAGGATAGTGAGCAGTGGTAAGGAGGAGTTTGGCTAAGGGAAACTACCAATGAGGGCTTCCAGCCCCTAACAGTTGAAAGAAAGATGTAACAGGATGACAGAAAGTTTGACAGGCCATGGGAAAGGAATACAGGACAATTGCGAATTGGAAGAAGAGTTATCCCTATCACAAACAGACTTATCTACAGAAATATACTTGTTAATGTTTTCTGGTGATTAAGAAACAGTACAGCTGTCTGCAGCATTCTGTGGGTTAAAAGAATACCAGCTCCACTGTAAAATGCGAATTTAATGTTTTGCTGATTTTCCTAATTTAAATACATCAAAAGCTGGTTTAATTATTAACTATTTTAAGCAGTACATAGTAACACATCTGCATGCAATCAAGAGACTAACTGAACATGCACAGACTGATCTAAGGTTTTACAATTACTTTAAAATGTTTTCAACTAAAAAGAATAATTAAATTTAAATAGAAGCCTTGTTAATGTGAAATAAGCTAATGTGATTTTTATCAAAACAAAACACCACATGCATATGAAAAATTCACTTCACACAACATTTAGACACATCAATAAAATTAAACTCCATCTTAATTATGTAAAATGATCACCTCATCTTCCTGATAAGGAAAACACAAAAATAATTTAAGTATTAATTAACTGTTCCAGTTACTTTTATTAAAATAAACAATATTTTTCATAAAATGACAGAGCAAATATTAAATTTCTGATTTGAAAACCTGAGCAATGCAATATATTTCCTGTTTGATTGGCTAGGAAAAGTTTTAATGTCACTGAACTGTGATCATTCATTGTGCCTTCAAATTAACATGGCTGTAACATACAGCTATTACAGTATCACGTGTTCCACTATTTAATGTCGAACACATAATTTCAGAATTATACGTTCAGTATGTTCTAGTTTAGAAAAAAAACAAACTCCAAATTAAGAGGACACATTTTATGATAGAACAGCCACCTGTAAACCACATCAGTAACAGAAGACTGCATAGGTTCATCCCCCAACAGCAAGAATAAGTAAACATTGATACTTTACGGCTACATAAATTAAAAACTTGACTAGAAATCTGAATTTAAGGTAAAATAGGTAAACTGAGGCAAAATCTCCCAGCCATCTCTTAGCCTATATGCTTCAGAAGAATTAAATACCTACCAGCTTTCTGCCTCACAGTAATATCAAATCAGCATTTCTGTATCTCACTTTTCACCCTCGATTATAGAAAATTTACTACATTCAAGCAAAAGAAACTGGTGCTATGTGCACAGCATTATGCCACAAATTATTGTCATTCCAGTTTAAGAACAAAAAATAAAAGTAAACAGAGAGAGGATAAAAATGTTCTGAAGTTGCACAGTTTCTTCCAGGAAATGCCATGCTCTGCTACCAGTAACAGTTCATAGCAGGGGGACAACAATACAGAATGGCAGCGTGCTGGGGAGGGGGATATACTTGTCCTGGGAGCAAAGTGTCACTGATGTTTTTTACAAAACAGTTTCAAACATCACCTCTGAAATAGAGACAGTAAAAATCACTCTGGAAAAAACTACTGCTTCTGACCTATTCCTAGCAGCAGTAAGATTTTTAAAAAAAAAAGAATGACAGGAAGTCTTGGACTGATTTTCGTTTTCCACAGAAGACAAACTGCATCATTAATTGTTATATTATTATAAGAATGAAAAGGAAGCAGTATCATATACTGTGCCATTGGAGCATAGGAAGTTCCGCACCAACATGCGGAAAAACTTTTTCCCAGTGAGGGTGACAGAGCCCTGGGACAGGCTGCCCAGGGAGGTGGTGGAGTCTCCTTCTCTGGAGATATTCAAGACCCGTCTGGATGCCTATCTCAGTGAAATGTCCTAGGGAGCTGCTTTGGCAGGGGGTTGGACCCGATGATCTCTCGAGGTCCCTTCCAACCCCTACAATTCTATGATTCTACGATTTTGGATTTTAAGATGCATGTTAAAATGTATTTCTAGGACTGAACTCCAAACCCAGAGTTCTAATTATACCAGCTTTGACAGTACCCACTTAGACCTCCAAAGATGTGTAAAATGAACATTTCATTCCACACTGTAAAACTGTAATCATCATTTTCAACTCTATCTGTATTAGCTAATAATACAAACATACCTCAGGACTCTTGCGATTCTGTGGGATCTGCTTGTCTGTTTCTTTGTTAGCAAAGTATCTGGTACAGCCTCGATTTAAATACTGTAACCATAAAAAAAAATATGAAAATAACATAGTTTAAAAACAGAAGTAAGAAAAACATGCTTTTATTTAAGGCTTGCTCTAAACAGCTATATTTATTCACACTATACCAACAACATGCTAGGTATTCCGACTTCCTCCTTGAAAATTAATTTATCTACAAAAAATTGCAGAAGTGCAACAGTAGCAAACTTCTATTGAAAACTTTTCAATTTTGACAAGTAAAATACTTTTTGACACAGTGGGATATTAGTTTTGTTAAGTCCCACCGTCTTCTCTTAACATTTAACTCTATTAAACCTCATAACTGAGTCTGGGACTGCAGAAAAGAAAATCAAAAGTAGGAACCAAGAAAATAATTTTTCTGGCCTGTACGCAATACCAAACTTTACTCCAGAAAGCTTTACAGAACATAAGTAAAATTAACAAAAAAGTTCCACGATCATCTTTATGCTTTCAGGAATATTTAGGCTTTGTATAGCATATGCAGGGGTGAAGGAGATAGGATCAAAGTATGTGTGGTACTAAGTCCAGTGTAGCTCTGTGGTCCCTTTTTCCTTACCAGTGAAGTATGTCTATAGGTAGTGGGAGACATAGCATAATAAAAAGCTTAAAGAGTATTAAAAGTTTATGGTACAAGCAGAAGCCTACTTCAGAATCTGGCTTCTGCTATCAATTCCAAATTGTATAGCAAAGGGAAAAGACGAAGAAGCATTCAGATAATGACTGACACTTGCAGCAAAACGGGATTGCCAGCTTTTTCTTTCTGATTTGTTCAGCTGAAAGTAAGAACCCTGTCCAAAAGCTTGGACAGAGCCCTTTGTCTAAAGGAAGTGAACTGATTCTTTGCTCTAGCCCATGAACAAAGAGGATTTTTTCAGCTAGGTGAACACAGATAATTCTAGATTTTGATTAAAATTTATATACAACATTCTAAAAAAATATTCTTCAAAGCATCTCTAACAGCAGAAGAAAACTAGGTGACAGATTTAATATTAAAACAAAGTGACAAGAAACACTGTTCAAAGTTCTTGGTGCTTAAGAAAATACTAAGTCTTCTTTATCAGTCGGTAAGGATGCAAAGCACAGCATGTTTTAAACACAGTAATAAATCCCTGTATTACAGTACTAGCAATGTGATCCCAGAAACTGGGGATGGGAAGTGAAAGAGGTGCTACTTTTCAAGAAGAGAGTGTGGAAACTTATTTGACAGACTGCGAACGTGAACCAACACAGTATTCAGTAATGACCTATGTAAGAAACATTTAATCAAGATAATGGCTTTTACTTGAAAGCTAAAAACTCACATAAATTTACATTTTAAACCTAGAAGAAATTATGTTTTTAAAGCAAATAAATACACAGCTTGAGGTTATCCTATTTAACATCTAAATGCCATTGTACATTGGTGGGGTTTTTTTTTAAATCTCTGAAGTACAACATTCTATTATAACATCACTGACCCAAACACTGAGCAATCTAATTTCTCTTCCAGAAATCAAGATCTGAAACAAATTCAGCTTCTCATTTCCATCAACTCATCTCCAGGTGCAGACTTACTGTGCAGCTTTACTTTCAAAGCCATGGCATGCAGTCCAAGCCACCTGGACCTACCATACTTTTGTGTGGGTATACTCATTGCCACCTAAATTCACATTTCCCCAGGAAAAGTGTAGGGGAAGAATGAACTAAGAGAGAGAACCTCCATCAGTGCTGCTGAAATCTAGGCAACAGTTCAGGCAAGTGCAGCTGGTGCAGTTGTCTTGGTTGACGTGCCCAGAGCACACCTATGCCAAGATGGCCAAACACACAGGGAGGAGATTAGAGGGGATCACCTAAGTCAAAATAAAGCAAGCCTACTGTGAGGGGGGAAAAAAGAGTGTTGCTATGCTTTGGCTTTTAATACTGTTCCACTTTAGTGAAAAATGAGAATTACCTTAGATTTGTGATAGTCCTATTTTCAGCTGAATGCAGTTAAGGAAACTTTTCATTAGGCAAAACACCCTTGAACCTGCCCTAATTTGGGCTCTGACTTGATAAGCTACAAGGCACAGGGGAAGTGGCACAACAAAGGCAATGCAAAACTGTGTCTTTACAGATGAATTTTTCTAAATGACAATCAAGAGTATGATTTTTTTTTCCTGATTTTTTTTTCTTAGAATTAATATCAAAACACTGACCATTCATCGAACCTTAGAATCACAGAGTGGTTTGGATTGGAAGGGACCTCAAAGCTCATCTAGTCCCAACCCCCTACCATGGGTAGGGACACCCTCCACTAGCCCAGGCTGCACAAAGCCCCATCCAACCTAGCCTTGAACACTGCCAGGGAGGGGACAGCCACAGCTTCTCTGGGCAGCCTGTGCCAGAGTCTCACCACCCTCACCGTGAAGAACTGACACAAGCATGATTATTTAGAGCTATTTTGTCATAAATCCTGAAGCAGCAAGTGACAATGAAAAACACAGAAAAAAATAATCCTGACAAAAGTAATACAAATTTAGGAAGAAAATGACCATTTACTTTCTTTTTTTCCTCTAAAAATCTCCTAACAAGTCATACTTTATGAAAATGTAATGTAATATGACTAATAAAATTAAAGTATATTAATTTACATACATACAAAGATGACAAAGTAGTTTTGTTTTAATTAAAGATAATCTGCTTCAACTTCTGAAGGGGGAAAAATGTTACAATTTTTAAATTTAACATGCAGAGTGGATCTTTCACATGCAGCAAGGAACTTGAGCTTCAAATACTAACTGATTTGGTATGGCAATAAATATTTTCAATGCAAATGAAACTCCCTGCTGCAAGCTTATCAAAGTAAAAAAGAATATGTCCCAGTATGATAAGGATGGTGTGACTGTAAACTCTTTATAAATTATTAGTAACAGGCAAGTGAGTGCTTTCTGTAAAGGCAGACAGGCTGTTCAGTACTGTACTGCACCAGCCTGATTCTAAGCAGGTTATAATTCTGACCTTGACATCTGTAATGTTGTAAGCTCTCCAGAGGAGAGTTTTGATTTAAAAGAAAAATCCCCAGGAGTGAGCATGCAGCCTATTCAGTTCCAAAATTAAAAATCTATTAACGAAAAAAAAGAAGTTATAATGGAAAAGTGGCTGCACAATAAAAATACATATTTAAAAATTAGTTCAAGATTTTAGCTTTAAGCTGTACAAGGGAATATTGCTTAGAATAAATGCACAATAAGGTTTTGCAAAAACTTGCTCCATATTATATGAAAATTACTGGCATTGGGATTTATTTTTTTTTAAGCGTTGCATTTGTTAGGTGCCTCAAAAGAAAAGCTTTCCTTCTAGACAACAGGTGAAGGTCTTTCTTAATAAACATCAAGTCTCCATCACAAAACTCAGTAAAATAAATAAGAAGGTGCAACTAAGTATTTAAAGAAATAATGAAGGTCTATAAAGGCGCCTAGGAACGCCTTTGAAGAAGGAAGCTTGTCCTAAACTACTGTCATGGCTTCTAGGGAGCAAGATCACCTAGATATCACAGTACAAGTATAAGGCATGTACAATGAGGAACTGCAGCTCTGAGCCTGCTTCCTGGATCACCAGTATGCAGAGACTGACTTGGCCAAGCCAAGCAGCAGTGGCAACCCATTCAGTCACTGAAGAGCCACCTTCCCAAGGAGCACACTAATTTAGGTCTCACCTATGCAGCCACTGCTTGGCAGAAAAGCAGGAGGAGCTTTGTACCTTTTAGGGCTTCTAGACCTCTGCTGAATTCTGATGAAGCTGAGTACAAAAGATCTTTGGGGAAAGCAACAGATAAGCACAGGCCAAGTTTTATTTAGAAATCCACCAAGGAAAATACACCAACAAAGGCAACAATTAACACAGTAATGTAGTGCTTTGTTAGCAGTGCTCCTCACCCCATTTAAGATCTAGGAAGTCTAAAAAGATGACAGTAAATTAATTTTTATCCTTCTAATTGCACATGCTCTTCAGGGGCTGCACTACAAAACCCTTCTAAACCCTCCACAGGGATTTTGTCTGTGTATTTCAGAAATACACAAAATTCTGTTTCCATGAGATTCCAAGCCAGGCACTAGCCAAAAGACAGTGGAGAGAGAGAGACAAATCACAGAACACAAGCAAACAACTGACCAACATTACCAGTAGGATTTCATTTGCCTGTATTTTTCTCTTCAATGCAAGTCAACAAAGCACAGGGTGATATTTGTAGATATTTACAGTTCAAGTGTGATTGTCAAAATGAAGAGAAACTAAACAAAAACCTACTGATATGTTTATCTATAATTAAACACCAGGAGTGAGTGATTGACAGCAAAAGTCTTCACCTCACTAGTAAAATTGGTGATGACAGTATAAGATATGAATAAGTTTAGAAGGACCCTGAAAGGGATTGCAGAAGCTTGAAGACAACAAGAAGGGACAATCAGGAAAACAATGAGAGAGAGCAGTATCAGTAAAGCTACACCGGCTGGGTAACACCCTGCAATAATCAAGATGCAACATACTGAGAAATTAAAATAGAATTTAAAAATAAGAGAAATGGGTTTGTAGTCACTGAGGCAAACAGAAAAAAAAATAGAGAAAAATTTTTGACTGCATTTTTTGATTGACAAGAAAGGAAAGAAAGCAGAGGGAAATGTCATATTATTTATCAATCATTTCTGAAACAGCTCAGTGCCATCTGAACTAGATAAGGAAAGGAGAAAAAAAGAAAGCTGGAGGAAAAAGTTAAACTGAAGTTGTAGAACTACTCAGTGGAAAAACGGGAGGAGAAGAATGCAAGGACTTAATGGCAGGACAGAAAGCCAGCCTGCTTGTGGCATTGCCACTAGACACACAACACAGAATCAGGGTTAATCAGGAGAACCCACATGATCTCAGCAAAGGGAAAAACCACTAAAGCATGGGGAGAAGAAGAAAAGGCAGTAAACAAATCAGAAGGCGTACAAACAGGCATACTGGATTGAATTAAAATGCCTATACTATCCAAAAGCTTGTCATCAACCATGACCTCTGTTTCACCCAAGGATTTTACTGTTCCTTTCTGAGTTGGGATGACAAAACTGTGTACACTCACTGCAGCGTAACTCTCTATTTCATTCTCCCTTCCTTTTCCAGTAACTCCTAAAATTCTAGCCAGGTGTTTCCCTCTTGCTGAACACTAACCTAACATTTGTAAAGAAGTATGCACAGTGATGCAACTCTTATTGCCCCCAAGTTTAACTTCACTTTCACTTAGATATAGTTAGGAATATTACATTCAGCACTGATTTGATCTGCATTTTATTGGTTTCTCCATTACTTGACTAACTGGATCAGATAGCCACAACTCAGAAATAGTAAGTAGTCCTCAGGAAAGAATAAATTAGGTGAAGGAAAACCTAAGGAAGAGGCTCATGCTTAATGAATAGATGAAATCTTGTTGAGCATGGGTTTTGGGTCAACTAGAGATACAAGTCTAAGCTTTCATCTGAAAGAGACTAGTGAGTCTTATCATGTAATGTGGAGTGACCAAGAACAGAGAAGGAATGGGAGAGGCTCAAAACTGGAGCAGTACAGATGACATCTAGAAAACAAATAGAAAAGACAAGTGACCTGAAAGCACGTGGACTGGAACAGAGAAACACAACCAGCTTGTCACTGTGGCTTGTTCCCTTCTGGGAACTGTAAGGAAAAAATAATTTGAGAGACAGAATCATGGGACAACTACGTCTTCCTAGATGCATGGCTGGAATAGGAAAAAATAAATGCAGTTTTCAGGGTTTAAAAGATGTGTTACCCACAGAACAGCTGGATCACGATCAAGAAATCCACACTTTGCACCTCTAGGAGAGCCTGTAACAACATTACCAGCAGCTGGGTATACAACAGTACATTTTTTGAAAAAACAAAAATTCCTCAATTCTAATTGAAAAAGTACAGGAAATCCTGCAGTAAGGCAACTGGCAGTCAGCTTTATTTAAGGAACAAATAGCTGTAACAAAAATTCTTCTGATCTTTAGAACAAGAGTCTGTCAAAGCTAATAAATAGAGATTTTAATAAAATCTATATGAAAAATCCACATATATCAACACGAAACTTTAAAAACACCAACTCCAATACTCACCCTAAAGTTGTCAGGGGAGCTTAGATATAGTTTTTCCCTAATGTCTTCTGGAGCACCAGCACACAGCCTGTAAAATATATGGTAATTCCTCTCTTCCTTGCCTTGCACACAGATCCTGGATTTCTCCAGAAGGTAATGCGATACAAATCCACCAACCACCGAGTTCTAGGAGGAAGAAATATTTTTCTGATTATCTGAGGATTTTTTTGGATTATTTGAGATTCAGTTGTTTTCAATTTACGTATGTCTCATCACGGCTTGCTCAACAGACACTGCTACAAAGAAGATTAAAATATATCTATACCTAATACATATTAAGCTTAGAAAAGAAACCATTGCCTTTGCCCTAACTTCTCCCACACACACACTCATGTCTTGCATATACATACACTTCTCTTAAAATAAGGGTCTGCTTCACCCCAACAGAAATCCTTGTAGAATTCCAGTAGTTCCTAGAAGGAGCATTGCCACAGCCACCCTTATGCTGCCCGTGCATGGCAGTAAGTGCTCTTACAGCCTTCTCTAGTTGCATTTCACTGAGACTATCACCTGGCCTAGACAAATCTTAAGAGCAAAGAAATTCCTGAGTTCATGGCCATTACAAGTAGGAAGGACTAATAAGTTCACTGCAAAGTGAAGTGTTGGGAACTATGAAGTCCTGTAAATAAGGGGTAAAAGCCTGAAAAAGGCTTCTAAGCAGTTTCCAAAGATATATTCTGAGTCCTATTTGCCTCACCAGAAGCAATTAATCTGAAACACCATGCAAGCGTTAACAGAATCTGGAAAGCGTGATTCCAAGTAGGTATCTGGGTCCTTTCTGTCAGTCTGTTAAGAGAAACTGGACCAACAGATAAAGTCCCTCTACCCTTAAAGGAATTTAGTTATTCACTATCTAAACTATTAATCAGAGATAAGAAGTTTAGTTACAAATCCAAGAAATGAAAACTTTGGAAAAGACCACAAGCTCAAGACCAGTTGAGGAGCTTAAACTATGCAGGGAGGGGCTACAAGAATGTTTCTTTATGTCCTCAATCATAAAGATGAGGAGGCATGTACATAATCTCTACAGGTATTTTCAAGAGAAGTCTTAACCTGGCACATAATGTCAGGAGCCATACAGTCATCCTTAATTGTGGAATGTATATAAAATGTATAAAAATGTCTAAAACTACACCCAAAGAAAATCTTACATTCGTTAGGCAGTGAGTAACACTTCTGACAAAAAATTAATTCCATGACTTCTGTCACATGCATAATACTAATGTGATGTCCCAAAATTTCATACAAATACATAAATAATCCATAATTAAAGTATTAAAGCATTAAAATACGTTCCTATCTGTCTGCAAGTAAAATGCAACTCAGAGTTATTTCTGCATTCAAGGAAGGAATAAATACTTAATAGCAAGTAGGTTATTCTTCAGATATGCCATTTTGCCATGTAGGAAACAATTTTATTCTATTGTGGATGGAAGCAATTTTCCTAGTGACTTGACCCACTGCTTTTCAGTAGTGACATAGTACTGCATGTCCTTGGTTTGTCTTTCAAGGGGGTAGAATACAAATCAAATATGTAAAGTAGGACAGTAGCTATTTGCTGCAAGATTAACAAGTCTATTCAACATTATGCCAGTTTATGGCCAAAAAATTGTCAGTGTTTGTATGTAACAAAATTCCAGTACCTTTTCATTGAAGTGAATTTCAACAAATTTCCCAAAACGACTGCTGTTGTTGTTGCGAACAGTCTTTGCATTTCCAAAGGCTTCTAACAGGGGGTTTGCTGTTTAAAAAATCAAAGTCAAAATTTCTGAAGTGTTAAAACATGAACAAACTAACAAAGAGAAAGACAGAACACATACATACTAATTATTCAGTGAACTTAATGAGAATAAGGTTTGAAAATTAAAGGAAAAATATTACTTATTAGGAATGATCGATTTTGCAAATTGTATTGTATAGACTGTGGTGGAACTTACAATTAAATACTTAAATATCACATACCACTGCAAAGTATTTACTGTAAAGTATTTGAATTGATATTGTAGGAAATTCAGTATTTGGTAATGTTCTACTACAGCAAGTAAGTAAATAACTAATACATAAACTCTAGGAGACAGCACACAATTTGACACTTCCTAATGAGTTGTTATTCATAAAATCTAAACTACCTACTTAACCCACAGACAAAAATGCCGCTTAAATGTCATGCATGCAACATGCTAGATTGATTAGGGAATTAAAAAAAAAAGTATTAGAGTGTGTTGATTTCAAAAACAACTTAAAAATGCCCTTTCAAATTAGGTCAATTCGGTGATTGAGTGGTTTTGGGTTTTTTTCCTGACTGCTGTTTTCAAGCATCTTAAAGTTCATACAGAAAGAGTGGTAGTAATCTATTGCACATATATATATATAAACACCATGCACAGCTTAGGCAGTTTGAAAATGCCTAGTAGTTACGAAACACGAGGCCTCTGAAAGACTTTCTTTTGCTAGATCTGAAGATGAAAGAAAACTGATTTGGAGCCCTCAACACAAGAAGGACATGGACCTGTTGGAGCATGTCCAGAAGAGGGCCACAGAAATGATCAAAGGGCTGGAGCACCTCTCCTATGAAGACAGGCTGAGAGAGTTGGGCTTGTTCAGCCTGGAGAAGAGAAGGCTCTGGAGGGACCTTATAGCAGCCTTCCAGTACCTGAAATGTGTCTGTAAGAAAGCCAGGGAAGAACTGTTCATGAGGGCATGTAACAATAGGACAAGGGGTAATGGTTTTAAACTAGAAAAAGGTAGATTTAGGTTGGATATTAGGAAAAAGCTCTTCAGTATGAGGGTGGTAGATCACTGGAACAGGTTGCCCAGAGAGGCAGTGGAGGCCCCATCCCTGGAGATATTCAAGGTCAGACTTGATGAAGCTCTGAGCAACCTGACCTAGTAAGGATGTCCCTGCTTACTGCAGGGGGGTGGACTAGATGACCTTTAAAGGTTCTCCCAACCTAACACATTTTATGATTCTATGATTTGCTGAACTTCATTAACAATAAACCACTGAAAGATCTTCAAATTTTTAAAGACTGCTAGCAAAAAAACATACACTGGAAACCACGTGAGCAGAAACTCACTTAGAACCATCTACAAATCTGCTTCCTTAAAAATTAAAGAATGAAGGAATAACTATAAAATGTTGGATAAAGAATGGATGATTTTGTAGGACAACATGAGCATTAACTTTTTTGGTTGGCTAGATATATATTTTTTTAACACATAATGTTCATGA
This sequence comes from Hypotaenidia okinawae, assembly GCA_027925045.1. NCBI lineage: Eukaryota > Metazoa > Chordata > Aves > Gruiformes > Rallidae > Hypotaenidia > Hypotaenidia okinawae. Next base: position 88,557,916 of record BSDF01000003.1, read on the forward strand.
AAATTCAAATCTGAATTTCAAAACTGACTTCTTAAGTGTTCTTTGCTAATTATTCCTGTATTTTACATAATAGTAACAGTTTCAAAGAACAGGCTATGAATTAAAACAAACTGCACGTGGTATTTCAGATAAGTTAAAGGTTCCTCTAGTAATACATATGCTGTAAACATGGCCATTAAAATTGTTCCTAAAAAACTTTAAAATTAATGAGTCAGATGCCACTTTATATTTTAAAAAGACCAAACCTACAAGTATCAATTAATTTTATGGCATACTCCATTAGGCATTATCCAACTCTTGGCCACTTGGAGTTCCTTTATCACACAGAGGATTTCACCAAGGATCTGGTTTAAGCAATCCTACAGCAACAAGAGATTAAAGCCTTCAGTGTTTCTCTTGAATACCCCAGTGGCTCAAGTTTCAAAAGAGAAAAATTTAAAGCAAAGCAAAAATTTTTTGTTTAAGAAGAAGCATAATGAAATTCTGGAATAAATCTATCATTATGCTATGGAAGAAGATTAAAGAAGATTAAAACTGACATATGAGATATTAGATTGAGTGTTGTTTGGTTTTGAGATATTTGCATTTTCTTGAAAAGTTGTCTTCCATTCAATTAGAAAGTGCATGCAACATTAAAGAGGCTCAACTGGATGATCAACACAATCTCTTCTGACCTTATTTGGAAGTCTATTACGAAGACAGACACAATGAAAGTGTTAATCCAAATTATGTGCTTTCTGGCAAGAAAGACATTAACAGAAAAATGACCCAGAACCATAATGTAAAATATTTCCCTCCTTTATCTGACTTTGAGAACTTCTATGGTGAGGAGGAGGAATTACTCTTTGCTGGTACTAACAGATGGTAATGAGAACATAATCTTGTCCTTGCAGATGTCATGCAGCTTAAAATCCAATCTAGGGTATGCAAGTGTGTGAATTTAAATTCAAACACACACTGTAACATTTTCTATACCAACAACTGTACAACACTATACTAAATAAATATTTTTATTTGTGATTCACTTTATAGGTTTTCAGAATTTAGGATCAAGTTAATTATAACCAGTAAATTACGCCTTAGGAAGTCCAATGGTGTTTCCGTTCTAACTTATATTCAGTTGTTGTTGACTGACACCTCAAATGAAAAAAGCCCCACCATTAGAACTTTTAGTTCAATGAAAAAAAAAATGCAATACCTTCTACAATTCTATCATCAATATCTTGGCCAGTACCATAGGATTCTGTCAAATACCTGTAAAACAAAATAAAAATATCAGGATCTTTCATGCATCCGGTTACTTCGTTTCAACAGAGTGCATGAAAATGGGACCTTCCAAAAAAAACCCCAACAAAACCACCTGTAGTACAGTTAAGAGAGCTTTTGCTTTCTGATCACAAAAAGGAGATGCTGTCCTGCTCTTAAATCCCATAGTATTTTGTACATGGAATCTGTGGGTGCAGATTGTAGGGAGAAGCAACAGCAATGATATCTTCCCACCGTGTAATCAGAACTTCCTTTGCCAAGAAGTGGAAGAATAAGAACCTCTGAGAGTATTCCTTGGGAGACAGTGCTGCTACCTTTTTTTACTCAGCATAAGGACCAAAGTTGGGATGTCCCCTGTAAAAATCATTGCTGGCACCTTGCAGTAATTCTTACAGCTGTCTATTAAACACTGCACAGGGGCAAACAGGAATGGTATGAAGGATGGACAGCCAGCCATGGGATGTAGAAGATATTACCACTACTGTACATAAATATTAGAGAACACATGATGTAAGGGAAAAAGGAATTAAAGATTTATACAGAGAAACAAGGACAAGGGGGATGGGAGAGGGAGCTTATTCACACTGCCTGCACTGTGCTTCCCTGGATATTTAGGCGACCTATGATACAGGTGAATTTAATGGAGTTAGTATTCTAGAGTGATATAAAGTCATTAAGGAATAATGCAAATAAGGTCAAAAACATTTTTAAAATCATGTAAGAGGAAGCAAGGATCACATGTACCAGCAATATGGCCCCATGTAATTTATTACGCTTGATTTAGCACATGAACATCAATAAATAAATAAGTCCCATTATTCAATCTTATTCAGTAAACTATGGTAAATTATACTATGGAATCCCTACTCTCATCCCAAAATCAGGAGTTAAAAACCCCAGAAACTCAACCAAACTAAAAAAAAAAAAAAAAAAAAAAAAAGGAAAACAGAAAATGTACATTTATGGCAAAAACAACAGTGCCTTGCAAGATATAGTTAAAATGCCTAGTTACTTTTTTTTATCTACCACAACACCAGATGTGCAATACCAAAATGACTGCATCACAAACCCTAATAACTACATGATGTCACTACAACTGTGTTGAGGTTTCTGTGAGTATGGAGCCATTTCTGTATATTACCATATCACCATTTAGTTATAACCCAGTTAATTTCTTGTATTAAAGTGCACACTGAAGTATGTATGTAACACTACTGAAGTGTGTCTTACACCTACTCGTTACCTTACAATTTGCGCTCTCTGTAAGTCAATAAAATGCACCAGGCACTAGAGATTCACAGAATAACTTTGGTCCAAAAGCACTAACCTCAAAACAAATTTTGTGTTCTCTGTCTTGCCAGCTCCCGATTCTCCAGAGACTATGATAGACTGACTCATCTTGAGAACTTTCATGTCACGGAATGCTTTATCAGCTTAAAAAGAGTATGTTAAACATGACAAAAATTAATATTCAGGACAACTGCAAGCATAAAGTTAAGCTACAGTGCAAAAATTAAAATGTCACATTTTTCAGGAATGAAAAGTCAATCACTATAATTGAGTGCATTACAACTTACTAAAATCTGCTTTGTTGTAATTTATATAGCTGCTCACCCTCCAACACTGACATGTAAGAGCTTACAGCCTTTGAAAACAAAGACCTACTCAACTATAACCAGGACAAACTAAAGCAAAAAATAACCCCACACCTAAAACTAAATCTCTAAAATTAAATGTATTTACAAAATAGTAAAAAAATCCTTTAAATATGTTATTTTATAGAGGAACTTTAATTTGTACTTCATAATGTCTGAGAAAAGGAAACTTGGAAAAACCTGGGCAGTTTTCTTGTTATGCAACAGGGACTAAAACCCCAGGTACTTATACATTTGATTACGAAACAGAAGGCAAGACAGTGAGAAGGCTTTTAACAAGTCAAATGTTGATTTGCAGTTTCCATATATTTTTTGCTTTTAAGAAGTGACCGAAATCAGGCTTATCCCATTAATACCATTTAAATGCAGTTTCCGCCTGTAACACAAGCATATAAAAAGAAACAGTGCATGCACTCTGGCAGTGTAATAAAAAGAAAAGGAAATCACTACAGGGAATGCCAGTGGCAATCACAGTTATGTTATTCTTCACTTTCCAAATCTGGATTTCCTTTTTTTCAATGGTTGTAAAATGTATTTAAACCACTTAGATATCAAACACTGGAGGAGCAGAATAATCATAACAGGGCTGCTAATTTGCAAGTTCTTCAAACTGCGTATCAAGGATGAGAAGCCTTGCAATTTTAGCAATCAGTGGTTTTATTTTGTAATACTTTAAAGTAAATTAATTTCTGTTACAGGTGCAGTTATTCATAGATAACTGCAAAGCATTTAGTGTTTGTTTTGCAATAGACAAATATAGGCTTAATACATACCAATAGCAAAGACATGTGGTGGCAAGGTTCCAAGTGATCGACCCTGGTACTTTTTAATAGTCTCTGAAGAATAAAACTTGGGTATATCAAAATATGGATTCACTGCAATAAGGATGTTGGCTACATAGGTCTGTGAAGAAAACAATTAACAGCAAACTTAGCTAGTATCCAACTAAATGGTTAACAGCAATTTTCTATTGCAGTTGAAGACTAGCCCAAGTGTAACAATTACATTTATAATTCTCTTCAGCTAATGCTGACACAAGAAGGGATATATTTTCAGGGTTCCTCTAATTATATTCTCAGGACTGCTATGAAATTCTCTCAGAGGAATTTCCTAACCACTGAGCTGCGGAGCATGTCCTGAATTTGACCTCTCTCCCAATCTCCTTTGAAATTACCTCCTATTGTCAGAGTTATTGGATCAAGGATCGGACACTACAAGCTCGTCCTAAAAAGTGAATAAACTAAGCTCCTGGCTAGCATAACGTCCTCTCCTCTAGTGAGGAGGATAATTTTTCAATATCTAATGGGAGCAACTCAGCAGGAAGGACTGACAGGATCCTGCCTGGGAACGCGCTCAAGCCAAGCAATAAAAGCATTCAGCCGAGAGAAATTAGCTATGGCTGCTTCCACAGTGAGAAATACAGAATGCAAATGTTCTCTCACAGAGAAAGAATTTGAGAAGAATAAGTTTGTAAGTTTCTGGGAAAAAAAAAAAAACAACAAAACCCCAACTTTCATAACTTGGTTATAATAGCCAGATCCCATGCAAGGAATAACAGATGTCTGAACACACAAAAAAAGCGGATTTGCAGGATAAGGTCTGAAGAAAATCAAATAAACTTTCAGCTTGAGTTACTTATTTGGTTTGATGTTATTGAGCATGTCCCTAGACAACTGAAATTTGGACACTCTCATGATATGTTAATAGAAGGCTGGATCACACACAATATATGAGGATTCTTAGATGTTTCTATTTTCAGCATTTACTTCACTGAAGGAAAATATATGCAGAGGTCAAGAGCTGCAAGTACTAACATTAGTTTTCCTCATAGTGACAAGACAAATAGTGTTAGCTATCATAAAACCTCAAGCAAAAAATTGTTAATTCAAACTGTATCTTAAAGTTACAAGGGAAAGGTAATTGAAATATAAATTGAAACTTGTTCTCCCTCCCCTCAAAAACACACCTGATCAGGACAGCATACTAGTAGTATTTGTTTAAAATGAAGCTAAATACTATCCTAACTCATAACCCATTGAGTTTTAAATTTTTACTTCCTTGAAGGTTTTCGTGGGTTTGTGTTTGTGTTTTATTGGGTTTTTTTTATTTTTCAAGAATGAAAATGGCCGTTTCAATTTATTTATTTTAAAGCTGGCTCTTGGCCTTGAGCCATAAACAACAAAGTAGAACAACTATATATATATGTATATACATGAATATATATATAAAAAATATACATGAATATATATATATAAAAAATAAAGGGTTTAACTCAGATTCATTTTAGAACAGTATGTCAACACAAAAATTGATTATTTTAGCATAGACACTACGGAGAACTGTTTTGTATTATTACTAACCAGTTTTCTATTAGGAAAAAATAAGGAAGAAAGAAAACTCTTATCTTTCTTCTATTTCACAACTGTCAGTGTCCGGGCAGATGGCAAGGACAAAATGTAATTTAGTCAGAATTCATTAAGTACAATTAGGCCATCTGATAGCAATATAAAAGATTAAGATGGACATCTGAGCCAGGAGGTGTCAAAGACAGCACCTGTTTGCTTCGTTCAAAAATAATGAAGAAAGAAAACCATCTTTGTTAACAGCTACTCTACTGGTAAAGTAAGTTACCTGAAGGAACAGACTTTGTGATACAACACTGTGCTATGGTTGCATGTGAACAGTCATGTAGAGAAAAATCTATTAGCTACCATCAATGTGATTCAGATTTTAAACAAGGTATAACTTAAAAAAATAACAACAACAAAAAAGAAACACCCCACACCAAAAAAAAAAAACCCACACAAAAATATCCCACCTCCTAACCCTCCAGTGTTACTATTTCTGCTTAGCTGCTGTTAGGAAAAAAAAAAAACAACCAAACACCAGAATTGAAAATACTTGTTTTGTTGATTTTTTTGAAGGGGCATCTATCATTAGACTGGATGTCATGATATATAATACTTACATAAATTCTGTCTTTACTGTACCGAACTTTGATATTGTGAAGGAGAGTGGCCTCATTTAAATACATAAGGGAACCTGCAAATAAAAAAAAAGACAAGTGTATACCATTCAGAGCTCAGGACTACCCTCAGATATAGTCAAAAAACAAAGCCTTAGGATTAAGGAGAATTTTACTTCCCCTCCCTTTGGGCTCAGTTTAATCATATCTATCATTTCTTTATGCTATCTTGAGGAAGAACTGCTGACTCAATATACACTTTAAAAACTGTAAACCTGCTCTTTACTGTACAACTGGAGTTACATAAATAACCTCCCTTTCACCAGCCTCGGGCAAACACAATGCACCTCCCTCCATGCTGGCCCCTAAAGTGCAGAAACCAGAGCAAACAAAAATCCCCAACACTGACTTTTTCTTATCCTTTCTCCTCTCCTTTCCCTTTCCTCCCTCTCTCCCCATTCCAATCCCAGCCATATCATCCCCAGGCTAATGCCACCCAACTGATGTTTAGAATAACTGCTGACTCCTGGTGATTTTCAGATGTTTATATTTAGTCAGGAAATACTGCCTAGAGGTGGCAGCAGGCATCATTGCAACACCAGGTTCCAACACAACCTTTCGTGTTTCAATTCCTAATTTTGCTATTAGGCCTTCTCAAAGAAACTGCTAAGGGTAAAAAAAAAACCCACAAACAACATTAACACAACAAAACCTAGCTTCATTTTTATCATTAATATAAAATAACTGAACCAACTCTGCAAAAAAGTTAGGAGGCAGCTGCTCAAGGCAGCAAGCAGGCACCCACAGAAAGCTTCAGACTGAACGTACAGGTTCACATTCTGGCAAAGCTGGTCCTTGTTTTCAGCTGTAAAGCACTGGAAAGCATTAGCAGCCTTAATTACAGAGGTCATTACCAGTTCCCATTGTAACAATATTAAAAACATTATCCCTAAATCAACTGGGAGCACTTCTCATTACACAGCCTCTGTTTTCAAATATGCCCAATCCTCTTTTTCTCGCCACTTAAAATTCAAGTGCACACCACTATTTTGCCTAGTTACAACTGGCTGACTACCATTCTGGTAAACCTTACAGTATTAGCACCACTTCAGAAGTTTTATATATCTGACTACTGTTGATGGAGTAAGCTAATAGTAACTGCTACCCTGCACCTCACACAAGGGCCACATCTGCACCTCTCATCCATAATAACTGACAAAGTTGTTTCTCAAGTTGGACTGATGCCCCTTCTTGAGGGCTCCAACAGAGAAAAAGTTATCCCAACTTATTTACGTAAATGTGCAAGAAGTGCTGCCAGTTCTTATGACCCAAAGTCAACCTGCCCTGCCACCTCGCCCTGCAAGTATGCCTCAAGCTCAGTAAGCACCTCTTAAATCCTCCTTCAACACTCCTGCTGAACCAAAAGATATTGGCAAAAGGGTAATGGGAGCTTCTGAACAGCAACTGTGTTTTTATTTTCAATCTTCTACCCTTCCTCCTGCAGTGGCACGAGCAGTGGCTGTAGCGCTGCCTCCCACCACCCACCAGCCTGAAGCAAAGGCAGGTTCGGCAGCGGTGTGCAGCCTCCCTCTGGCTTGCACAGCTTCACTGAGTAACAACAGCCCTTCCTTCCCCTACCTGGCTAAATATAGCTTCATTCATGCTTCTCAAAGGACCTTCCAACTTGTGGGTTCCTTAGAAGAACCCACCCTCCTCTGCAAAATATCTTTTAACATCTCCTCTTGTGCATGCCTTGGAGGGGCAGGGTGTTAACTTCTGAAGTTTGCTAATTTTTCAAGTCATTTGGCTTCTCTGTATTGAGTTGAGAAATTGCTATATGATAATTATCTACATAGACTTAAAGAAACAATTCCCTCCCTTGACTGTATCTTCAGAAGAAGATCTCAGGATTTGCAGTATGTTTTAAAGGAAATAGTCACCAGTTAAACACCCTAATAAAAACTTGGTAATTATCTAAACAACAAAGGACCCCAGATTTCCACGCAACCCCAATACTCTTTGCAAAAGGATTTCAACCCTTGTTAAAGTAGTTATACCTGCACATTCGGTGCATAATGGGAGCTTGCTCCCCGAGGGAATATCACTGCCTTCACTCAAGACACCAAACTAAGCCTTATGTCAGCAACTTTAAAATAAATCTTTCAGAAGAGGCATCCATATCCCAAGGCAAAGGAAGTCACCAGACAGAGTTCTGAATATTCATACAGCTCATGTCTAAATATAACCAGTCTATGTATGTGCATTTAATAGACCATACATTTACTTACACACACACAAAGTTCACAGAAGCGAAGTTGGGCACTAAAAGCTAGGAAGTATCAATGTCAAATTTACTCACACTTGCTCTCCTGTGCAGACAACAAAGCGGGGTTTGTATGGAAAATAATTTTATCAAGTAATTGCAAGCCGCTGCATCTGGAGAGCTTCTTTTGGTTTGTGGGTTTTTTTAAGATTCTTATCTGTTTCCCTGCTTCCCCCTCTTTTGGTTTTTTTATTGTTTCACCCCAGAAATAAACTTAAAAATTCCACAGATGGTGACAACCTACGAAAAACTGAGTGGGGCCAGGAGATAGAAGTGTGTTAATATAAAAAAAATAAAATTTTTAAAAACCAACCAAAAAAATCCCCACCCCTTTCTCTCTGTATTTTGAGTCTGCATTATTTATTGAAAATTCCCATTTAAGGAAGGGCTAGATTCCCTAGATGGTGTCTCTTGCTGCTAACGCATACAGAATATAAAAGATGAAGGGTGCAAAAGAGCAGAACTTCAGCAAATTACCTCTAGAAGGGAGTCAATCACTAAAGCATAGGCTGGCATGGTAGGTGTGTTATTAACCTGTTTTTCAGGATTTTTCAGAACAGTATTTTACACAGAAACTGAGAACACTCAGTGTTTTACAAAGTTGCTTCTTATCCCAGACATAGATGCAGACTGGGAGAAGAGCTCCTTGAGAGCAGCCCTGCTGAGAAGGACTTGGGGATTCTGGTAGATGAGAAACTTAACATGAGCCAGCAGTGTGCTCTTGCAGCTCAGAAGGCCAATGGTATCCTGGGCTCCATCAGGAGAGGGGTGGCCAGCAGGGACAGGGAGGTGATTGTCTCTCTCTACTCTGACCTCGTGAGGCCCCATCTGGAGTACTGTGTCCAGATCTGGCGGCCCCAATACAAGAAAGATGTAGAACTGTTGGAGAAGGTTCAGAGGAGGGCCACGAGGAGGATTAGAGGGCTGGAACACCTCCCCTACAAGGAGAGGCTGAGGGAGCTGGGCTTTTTCAGCCTGGAGAAGAGAAGGCTGTGGGCGGACCTCATTGCAGCCTTCCAGTACCTGAAAGGCGCATACAAACAGGAGGGGAATCAACTTTTTAAAAGGGTAGAAAATGGCAGGACAAGGGAGAATGGACTAAAGCTAAAAGAAGGAAGGTTCAGATTAGATATTAGGAGGAAGTTTTTCACAGAGAGAGTGATGAGGTGCTGGAACAGGCTGCCCAGGGAGGTGGTGGATGCCCCATTCCTGGAAGTGTTCAAGGCCAGGTTGGATGGGGCCCTGGACAACATTGTGTAGAAACGGCCTGAGGTTGGTGGCCCTGCCTGTGGCAGGGGGGTTGGAGCTCTATGATCCTTGGGGTCCCTTCCAACCCATGCCATTCTGTGATTCTGTGATTAATGTGCTGAGTGTAAATGCTGACAGAGAAGGAAAATTAATTTGGGTTTCACACATCCTGCAGATAAACCTCAACTAGTGAACAAAAAGTGAAAATACTTTAGAAAAGTCTCAAAAAAAATGTTTGATAAAGAAAGAATTATGGGACAAAGCATTTATAAATCTTAGATTTTAAGCCAAGGAGGACATTTTCTCTGATAGGAAGACTGGTTTGACTTAACTGAACAGTATTTTGCTGGAATCTCAAATTATTTCCATAACCTCATTCCAGGCTTCAATTCCTTGACACCGGCATGCTGAGGTGCCAGGACATCACAGTAAAATCACTGTGACAGATGCACAGATTAAATGCATTTCCCTAACAATCATCATTTGCAGGAATACAGATACCAGCTTTGAAAAAGTTTCAACCCATGTAATGTTTGCAAAAACAATAAGCAATTGGAAACAAGGTTACCAGCTTGGCTCTACCTGCAGCCACACTGTACCCTGTAAATCAGATCACAAGCCTCAGGTCTCATCATCTCGTTCCTTATGGAGCAGCTGTAACAGCTGTATTTCCTGTCACGGGACATAAATGCAAACCCCTATTCTAAAACAGGAATTCTGGATAAAACACCTAAAAAACTTTCAAAGTCCTAGCCTCTACTTTAAATGAAGAACAACAGAAGACTCTTTTACCCATCACTTACAGCGTTTTCACCAAACAGCAAACACCACAGGAGATGATTGAAAGAATTGCCTTCAACGGGTTTTCAAGCCAGGAGAGCCTCTACGATTTGCTCACGTGGAGCAACAGCAGTTCTCTGCTAGCTGACACTAGCGCTTATTCACCTTTCTTGGTTCTCTTTTCACTCTTCCCAGATTTGAATACTGTATTTGTTTTCACACATTGAACAATAAAGTATTTAAGAAAGTAAGTCCTACAGATCAACACTGAAGTTTATTATGCAAATTCACTTCAAAAATCCTCCTCCAGCCTCACTCCTGTACCTGATTCACTGTAACCAATGTCCTTTTCCAGTGGCCCTGGCCTGCCCAGTTTCTTTTCTCCAGTTTTGGGAAGGTTATCTTCAAATTTATTTTCTATTACCTGTACTTCCACAAGAATGCTATCTGAGAGGCAGGTCACATGCAGGAAAATGCTGCAAAGTACAGCTGCTGATAAAGCAACAATTCTTTTGCTGCACTATAAAAGAAATAGTTAACCCCCACAATGCTGAATGCTGTTTATCCCGATATATATATATATGAATCCAGGTAACACTTGTATGTGGAAATAATGTAACTATGAGTTCCTCTAAAATGTTCAATCAAAAAATTAAAAAATACAATAAATAACGTCAAAGACAGGCTTACTTTGAGAAGTTTAAAGGACTAGTAAATGTCATGCATAAATTCAAGCAAAGTAAAACAAGGACTACAAGAAGAAACAGGAAGCTTGAAAGGAAACAATATTCTTTTCTATACAAGTACTTTTTTTTAAAATGCATGGTTTATCCTTAAATTCATAACTTACAATTATCTTCTACATCCTTTTTGCTGTCCTCTTCCGCAGGAAACACTTGATTGATAGCAGCCTGGAAAGTCTGTTAGGTGAAAAGTTATTACCATTGTCAGAATTTCATAAAACTAGAAACATAGTTCATAGGTGTCTGATACGATAATACAAGTGAGCACACTGTAATTGTGTGTGGTCAAAAACGCGGTGGCCAGCGCTATACTTCAGCAATGGAAATATCACTGAGTTGCTAGATGCAGGTAGGAGCTGCTGCATTTACACTACTACACTACATTATAAAAATGCAGTCACCATAATACATATTTTGATTGGTATGATATCTCATGCCTACTTCCAAAACTGTATGCAATACTGTAAATAAATATATGTGTGATATAAAAATATATGGGTGATATAAAAAATAAGAATTAAAAAAAGTACTGCAAGGAAACAGCACTGTAAAAGACACACAACCTCCTCAGTTTTGTGAAGACACACAAAGCATAAAAACCAAATAATTATTTCAAAGGACTGTGCTGTCATTATCACATGCTGTTTTAAAACATTCCTACATGAAATATAAATGTTCAGTACACAACATCCTCTGTATCACCAAATACTGTAGCTTTGGTTGTTGCCTGCTGAGGATTTTATCTTCAATAAATCAATACTGAATTAAAATAAGACCTTCCTTCAACCCTTGTGTTCCCGTTACACAAAACAGCCATTTATCAAGTGTTCACATCCAACTGGAAAAAATCATAACAAAAGCAACTTTGTTTCTTCTTTATTCTCCAGAAATCATAATTTATATTGTTGTAAAAATGAAGGAAAAAACATCCCAGCACACCCACACCACAGCATCTGCACAAAAAAACACCTATTGTAAGAGGCAGGGCTTTAATTACACTTTTTTTGTTTTCTCCATTAACAGCTTGTTTGAGCTACCTATGAATGAACAAAACCCCTGTTGTACCAATTAAACACGACAGCCGCCATGCTGCTGCAGGCACGGTCTCCTTTTCCCAGTGGAAATGGAGACAAGAAGTCTAGTCTGGTATTTGAAAAGGCAACCAACTGGATCTAAAGAATGACCTTAATAAACAAACATGTTTGCTTGTTTAACAAGCCAACTGTCCACAAGACAGTCCCATGAGAAACATCGCACATGGAAATTTAGGGGAAAGACAGCAACTTGCTTCATCTTTGTTGCAGTAAAAGAGACACAGTATGTGAGCTCTTGTAGCTTACACCATCACCAACAGCCACAAATTCCAACTCCTTTTGAAGTGGGAAGGGTTCTCACAGAACTACGTGTCAGAAAACAATAAGCCTATGGTATCCCTTCCCTACAAAGTTATCATGAGGTATTCACTCTGCAGATGTAAGAAATTCTATTTTGTCATGCCCTTATCAGGATCTAATGCAGAAAAATATGCACAAGGAGGATTCCTAAGGGAAATGGAGCTGCTCAATGATGCTGGAATGTCTGAACCTCCATCAGACCACAGACCAACTTCCTCCAAAATATCCTTTATCAGAGCTTGGTGGAGCCATGGAGGACCTGAACGTCTCAATCTACCGCTGAAAGCTTCCAGTTGCTATACAGAGTTAATGCAAGCAGAGATTCTCCCCCCACCTTTTCCTCCCTATTACAGTTAGAACAGTTAGAACATTTTACCATAATCATTTTATCTGCAAGTTTGTCAATGGTAAAGGTGTATCTCACTGAGTAAAGATATATTTGAACACATCAGTTTCTCACATAATCAGTTCCTTGTGCATGGAAAAATTAAAAAATTTTAAAAAGTATGACTGGCTTCATGGAAACCTAACATCTCGTTCTTACCTGCCAATGTGTAACCCAAGTTAAAACACTAACAGAGACAGATTTCTTTTTTTCTTTTTTTTTTTTTTCTCCCCACAGAAGAGAATGAACACAATACCCTAAGACTCTTCGCAAATTTCTGATAGTTTAACATTCCATGGATCGAAAGTCAGCCATACCAGATCTATCCCAGAAGAGGAAGACCTTTTTTCAATGTCCTCAACCACTCAGCCTTCTGATCCAAGATAATTTTCAATTTAAAAAAAGAGAGAGAATTTGCACTGCATTATGACCCTTTTCATTTCTTCAAAGTGAATTTTGAATTATTTCTAGAATAATTCAGAATTGATAAAACAAATAAGTAATATGAAGAAGCCTTTATCTGAAATCTTATGCTTTTCTGTTGGACTTTTTTAGACCAGAACATGAAGCCTAGTTTCAGCTATATGAACGAAGAATTTCACTCCCGTATGACACAGCTGGACTAATGCTTTATGCAAGGTGATTACTTCTTATGTAGCTAAGTAGATAAGAGCTAGCTGGAGGCACGAACTCTGAGTACTGCCAATTACTATTAAAATCTAATATATTAACAGGAAAATGTGCCAGGTATCCCAGTTCTATCAATAAAAATTATACAAAGAGATTTTTTTTTCCTTTCTCAAAAACATATATTGTAAGGAGAAAATACTTCAGGCATTTGGTGCAAGACTTTCATATTAAAGCATAGCTTGGGAAAAACTTCTTCTGGAGAGGTTATTAATCTTATGAGACACTAGAATGGTCTCAGGAGGTAAAACAGAGTGTTTAGGTGGTTTTAGTAGGGTTTTCCACCCCACCCCCTCCCCTTCCTCTGTTACGAAGCAGGCCTTGAAATCCAATGGCAATCTTAACTATTCTCCCGGAAACTAGGTGAGTGAAAAAAGATATCTTTCCATTTAAGCAGGATCTTCTTTCTACCATGTCATCCAATATGTGTAACTGTGCCTCCCTTTATACCTTTCTGATACAGACAGGAGACTTCCCTACCTCTCAGCTGCACAGCACAAACCAACCTAAAGTGGTACAAACAGTGTATAAGACAGACAAGAACACATCTCATTTATGCAAGTAAGCTGTGCTCACTGCTAAAAAAAATAAACCCTTAGCTTAAAACACTGAACTTTGGACGTTCTGATCCTTACTTTCAAAGTGCATTTATTCATTTATCCTTAGCCCAGAAAAATACCTTTCTGGTTATTCACAGCATACCAGAGCAAGTGCCCCATAAAGCCCTCCTTGACCCTTCAGAACTGGCACAGAGCCATAAGGTCCCTCTCAGTTGAGCATAGAAGGGGTGTCAGCCAGTGCCTGCAGCACCACACATCTTCACAATGACTGCTAGAAACTCATTACTGCTGACCCTCTAGGAAAGGCCTGCCTCCTGCTCCTCCGTGCCACAAGTGGCCCAGGTTGGCATCTTGGGGTGCAGGTCCCTCTGAGACATCTCTTCCTAATTGCTTTACTTACATTTGCCACCTCCAGGGAAAGAGTAAACTCTCTGGTAATCTCACCATCATCTGCCCTCTCGCCTTAACAGCATCAATCAACACAACAAAATAAGGTATATGCCACAGGATCTGAGGTTAGGATTCCCAGCAAATTCAGAGAAGTACACTCCAAGCAGAAGTGTAAATGTAGTACTAGTTGAGTTTAACAACTATCTGCCTTTCTACCTGCTTCCCTCCTTGAACCCCAACACGTGACTGCTCATTGGACATGGGCCAGTCCCAGCTCCCCAGTCCAGTTTGGAGCCCATCTTCACAGAAGAACTCCAGCCCTAGGTGAGACCATTAGAAAAACCATGGTCCAGTTTCTCTGTGGTCTTTCCAGTCACAGTGTTTATCAGCTTTTGCAAGCTGATGATCTAGTTTTTGGGGAGTAGCTCCCATCATGTAACACACGCATCCTCTGTTCCAGTAACACACCCTTGCAGCACTCTTCCTTGCAAGGTGCAGGCTGGGTGACTCAGATCCCCACCTCCCTTCAGACATCCAGACTCGGTACAGAAACATGGATGCCACTGGTAACTGTGTACGGGCTCTGCTACCCACAACCACTGCTGCTGGCTTGTATGTAAATCAGCATGTCGGGCAGCTACCTTCAGCCAGTAATACAATGCAATCTATGGTCACAGTGTCCTCCTGCCACCGCTTGCTGCCTTCCTGAAAACTTTCCACTTCTTCATTTTTAAGGTGGATCCGTTCTCTGACCTCGTTTGCCGCGTCACGCACAGCTCAGCAGGCAGAGCTGAGAGGGTGCCACTCTGCAAGGCCAGAGCAAGCTATGGGTGGGGATGGGAGCGAAGATTTTAAGACATCAAGAAACTGCTGCCTTACAGCATTTATTGCAGCTATTAACAAAATATTTTAATTAACCATTAAGTGGCATAAAAGACAATAATCAAACATATGCATACACATTTCTTTTTCAGCCTGTGATCTCTGATAAGCTACCAGCATCTACAGAGAATACATATGACATGTTAATGACCCAGATTAAAAAATAATAATAAGTTACAGTGCCCAGATATGTTTACAAGATCAGGTTACTCTTCTCCTCCCTGTAATTATAATGGGCAGCTCCAAAGCTGCTGGATCACTCCTTACTGAAGAGCACTTTTGGACTATCATTTTAAGTAAACAGAGTTGATAATAATGGGGATTGATGCTGACTACTTCAAATTAATGGTCTAAATACACAAGAACAGAGTCTTCTTAAAAAGACAAGTAGCAATGAAAAACATTTCACTATAAAAAGAAATCAATGGCACCTTGGAAAGACTGAGAAGGTCATCAAGAAAATGTTTTACTCCACCTTTATTAATACAAGGAAGTTTGATAATTAGAAATATAGGACCACAATCTCTATGGTAGTTAAACTGGGAAGTGTTTGCTCCCTTAGATAAGTGAATATTAGGCCCTTAATTCATCTGCTTAATTCAAGAAAAGAGCCAACAGCAGAATAACAATCTTTCTAGATAAAAGAGATTGTTTGTTGTGAACCATGAAGCAAGTACTTGTATTTTTGGATCATTTTTGTTTTGGTTTGGGTTCTTTGGGGCATTTTTTGATTGTAGGTTTCTGGTTTTTTACTTAAGCCATTGCTTTGGAATATTTAATAATCTTGTCTGAATAATTTTGCTCTTTCCCAAACTGAAGTATGCATACTACTACTACTAAACCTACAGATGTTCTCTCTCACACACAAGAAGTCACATGTTATACTTGCTTTATGTTTTTAAAGAAAGTAAAATCAACTTCCTCTCCAAGATGTAGAGAAAAGAAATCCTACAAACATTCCCCCAAAAGGAAGGACTGGTGAATAACCTTTTGACCTGTGACAAGGCACCCTCTGTTGTTGATGTGAAAAAGAAGTTACAAAACACATTTTGTCTTTTTCATACCTGAAGACACCAAAAGGGCAGAAATGTTAGAAAGGGCATACATTGCATATTCACAAAGGCCAAAAGCACAACTTTTGAAATAGTATCTGGTCTTACTCCATCTAGTAAAAACCAGGATGCTGACCATGTGAATTAGGATAATTGCTAGCTACAAGATGCCTCCTAGAAAAACTGACATTTAATTATGACATACTGAATCTGAAGGATGTCATGATAAATGAAGCAGTTTGAACACATAAATTAAGATGAAATAGGACTTCATTTTAAAAGTTACACCTATTTTGCCTTTAATTTGTTTTCATAGGACCTTTCTTTGACATCACATAACTTCTTTCGGTACTTGAGGTAAGAGGATTCATCTCTCAATAGTCAGTCTAACAGGAAGGTGTCTAATCTAAGCCAGAGCCTAGGATACCCCTGTAGGGCACTCTCTACACATGTAAGGGAAAAGGGAAACTAATGTCAACATTAAACTCTTTGCCAGCTTCTAATTTAGAAAAATAAATATACAGTGCTGAATGAAATAGCTACAGAGATTCAATCCTCCCTCATGAGCACATACGCAATGCACATGCAGACAACCGACAGAAGCAGGCATTTTATTTCAGCAGGATGTTTCATTTCCATGCCTCCAGGCTGAGTGCAACTGTAGATATTGGCAAAGATTTGACCTACAGGTAATTTTTTCTTTGTAAGGTTTTCCTCAGTTCCCTTGTTTATTTTTTTGAGACCCCTACCTTGCCTTTCTGATTCAAAGGTTCGATAGTCAGGTTGTCAGTGCCAATGTCCACAATCATCCCCATCTGAAATCCATCAGTTGGGTGTGGAGCCCAAACGGGCTTCCCATCCTCCATTGTGGGATCTATCCAGTATTTCCTGTAAGAAAAAAAAAAAAAGTACATATAAAAAACAACCAAACAAAAAAATTGTGCATACAAATTTAATAAGCTATCGGGATTTACTATACAGAATTTAGTTTACCATGTTTATTCCTATTAGTCAGTGTGGAAGAACCAGCCTTTCAGGACAACATTCTCCAGTTTTTGTCCAGCCTGCACCACTTTGCTTACAGGGGACAACCGCACGCTTGAGTATGGAGAAGACTCAAGAGCAGAACAATATGGAGGGGAGGTGTCCACAAACTGGTTCCTGCAGCTCTTCCCACAATTCCCCTATCTCACAACCAGAAGTACAAGACAGATTCACAGCTAAGACTATACTAGGAGTGTATATATGCACATACATGTATACACATCTACAGACATGTATATACATGCACGCTGTGGGTCATATGACTAATGGATACTCGTCTGTACCTGATTTAGTGTGAAAACGCTTCAGTTTCTTTAATGGGCACGTGTTTAGGCATGGGAGCAGAAATCCAGTGTCTTGTCATCTGAGACAAATGAAAGCGCTGGCTCTTTCCGCGTGGCTGAGCATGAGGCTTTTAAGGAACCCATGAATATATTCGGTCACAATCGATTCAGCATACTGCAAGAAGCCTCTGAGAGCCTGATTTCTGATTCTGTAACATTACAACTCTGCTCCTTAGGGAACAGCAACCTTACTTTCTATAAAAATACGACAGGAAAATCATTTCAAAGGAATCTATGATATACAAGAGAAATAGATGTAAAGGTCAAGACATACAAAATTTAGGCTCCTCAAGTTATGCAGCTAAATAAGCTCCCAATTAAAAGGAGTATTTGATTGCATGCAATGCTCACTGAGCTACCCAGGAAAGTTGCCAGGACTGGCACACTCTGAATGGCAAACGGTGCCATTTTAAATATGCTGAATTAGTCTTTTTTCTTTTAAATCTACTTTATAGTCCTTACTCTAATTAGAACGGAGTCCACACAGCCCAAGAGGCTCACTTCTCCTGGCCATTTCTTACTCCCTCCAAAACTCACTGACATACTAAACTAACACAGTTTGGTAATTCCAAAATTTGTAAAAAGTATCTCATATCACCCAGGTGTAACTCGCCTCTCAGCCTGCACACAATGAGCCTGCCAAGCAGCAAAGAAAACACTGGCAGCAAACTCCAAGAGCATGTAAGCTCTTTTCCCACATCTGAAGGAAAGAGGCCCCTCAAAACCCCTCACAACCAACGAAGGCTGCAACCCCCTTTGCCATAAGCAGCAGAAGGAAAGGAGTGTCATCATCCCACTGGCAAATTGTACAACCATGAGCAGAAAGGAGCCTCTTGTCCCACAGAGGCTCCGTCAGGACATGCTGTACACAACCTGCTTTTGATGCCTCTGGACTTTAGGAAGGTTTGAAGAAAAGGAAAAGGCTTGCTGTGATCTCTTGGAGAATGCTGTTGGTCTTCACATCTTACTTGTCAAGGAATGAGACAATTTGGTGATTAACATGAAATGACAGAAGATAAAAGTAATTCTAAAGCAGTCTCAGAATGCAAAGTGGTTTTTAAAGGAAGTAATGTTACAAAGAGATGGAAAAAGATAGCTATGTAGTTCTTAATTTAGTGCTGGTATCTGGCTTTGTGTTTAAGTTTACACAATTAATCAGATTTCTTTCTCCCTGAATGTAGTTCATGATGTAGGAAGCTAATGAAGACTTTAACAGATGTTTCGAGTGTATTCTACTCCCACAACTCATGCTATTTAAAAATTTAGTATAAGAATACGTCCAGTTTACTTTTCCCTCACAAACTGAGGATATTGAGTTCTCTTATCTACATGTAGAACGTTCATGTTTTAAAACCTTGAGTGAAACATTCACTTATATTTACTTCAAACCTTTTGCTACATCCCATGAACTCTAGAAAACATCATCATCTTCATCACGTGTTGCCAGCATTGTACAGTAAATCTGTAAAACAACATCTGTATTCACTCACAATTGGCTGTTGGCCATTTTTTCTTTAGGATACTGTAAATCAGATCAGTATACACCAGTTTTATGGATTTTTTTTTTTAAGCCAGATCTGACCTCTGAGTACAAGTGCTATCGCAGGCTTAGTTGCTAAACAGCTGAATTTATTTCTGGATATAACCAGGCCTTCATTTCTTTGCAAGCCTATCATTTGCTTTCAAAACGCTATTTCAAGTTAGTACTTAGTGATATGTCACACAACCACTAAAAACAAGGTTCTCTTTTACAGCCCAAATAGCATAGCCAGGTCTTCAGATATAACCATGTTGCAAAAGAAAACAACCCTGACACCACTGCCAAAATTTCTGCCAAAATTTGGAATCCAAACTACCCAATTAGCATCCAGGGGCTTCTGCTTTGCTCACTGACATGGAGTTTTGCATATTTATATGTTATTAATCCTACATCATGCTTTATTAATAATGATGCTTAAAAAAATAAATAAATAAAAGCCTCTTGAAGGACAGAACAGTGATTGAATTTAGCCACCACCAAGAATTCTTTAAAAAAAGTACCCAAAGCTTTGCAAACACCTAAAAAGCCACCAGATGAAAGCATCAAAAAATGAGTGTAGTAGCTTTTCACAGGACAATTACTTTATTCAATAAATACAGTCCTCTGCCTGAGAAGTGACAAAATACCAGTTGTTAACATTTTGGATTTGGCACCACTTCATCTCTGTCAGCTGGAACTGTGCCAGGCAGCACATTAAAAGTGGACACCAAAACCTATCAGGTCATACCTGCTGTATTATCTACCCCTCCGTAAGACATATATGCCATTGCCTCTGAGACAGATGCCCAAAGCCTTTTCCTGAACCAGTTTTAGAAGAGCCAGTTTCCAGCCCAGCACTTTAAGGTGAACAGAAGCAAAAAAAGTTCAAAGTTCAACCACCTGATAAAAGTCCCTTAGAAAAAAGAAAACAGCACTTTTTAAAAGCATGAAACTATACTAAAATGTACAGAGTACAAACTAGTAAAAATACAGATCTGGACGGAGAATTGTCAAATTATATTTTCCCCATAAAAATACAGTCCCGCTCTGGTTAAACTCATTAACAAGAGTTGGTGGAAAAAACTTCTTTTTCCCATGTGCATCCACCCAAATCAACTCAACACACAGCCAACTCCACTGTTGGAAAGAGCACACCACTTCTGAAAGCTATGAAGGCACAAAGACGGTGGACTTGGCAGCATTAGGTTTGTGGTTAGACTCTATGATCTTAAAGGTCTTTTCCAACCTAAGTAATTCTGGGATTCTAAGATTCAGAGCCAGGCTAAAAGCACTAACACAACAAATTTGAAAGCAACACCAACAAACATGAGGAGCTTCCAAACAGACCAAATGGAGTCATCATCCCCATTTATATTTTTTTATATATATATATATAAATAAAGAATATGTATATATAGTATATATAACTTTGTTGAGTTACACATATATATGTGTAACTCAACAAAGATTCAAGTAGTTGATTTTAAGTTTCTAGGTCATTTTGGTCTCCACAATTAAGACTTCTTCCAGCACAAGGAGAAAACTCACAAAGGTTTTGCTTCGTAACTTGGAAGCCAGCAGAAAAGAGAGACTTAGGAACCCCACACAGGCGTTTGTCTCTGCACTGAACAGGAGAGGGATAGTAATAAATAAAGTCTTGATCTTAAGCTGGTAAGCTTAATAGCTATTCCTTCAAATGTCAGACTTTATATTTTCATAATTGACAAGCAGTAATGGACCTTGCCTTAATTATCAGTAATAGTATTCAACACATTCAGCTTGCAAGACAAAACTCTATTACATTTCACAGATTACAATGGCAAGAAAAACACACATCAGATCTTCTTTAATTACTCCCTCTTTTGGAGGATGTTTAATAATAGTGTTTCTCAAAAAAAAGTTATCTATGTAACACACAGTGTATGAAACAACTAAGAATTCTTCAAATTCAAAGTTGGCGCATTATAACCCCACTTACCTTTACTTAAATATTACTGATTTTAAAATAATGTAATACAACTACATTTTAATTCTGTATTGTATTCAGAAGGAAATCAAACACTACAATTAGGTGAAAATTCTTAGAAGGCAAAATAGAGTAATGCAATTTTAGACTTGTTACCTAGAGCCCAGAGGTAGGTATTTGCATGATCTGATTCTATTAACTATCCTATGAACAGTTTACTACACTAAGGCACTGTACTGATACATTAACTAATTAAAACAAATGAAAAATTAAACTTCATTAAACAACTGACAGTATCTCATTAGGATGGCTAAATCCAAGGCAAAGAAGATAGTCAGAATAGGTATAGTCCTAAGTTATCACAGTAAAAGTAGAATCACATAGGTTATTTAATATTAAAAAAAACCCAACAACCAAACAACAAAACCCAACAACTACAACACCACTTGTCTGTTGAAGAGTTGCTCAAAATTCTGCAGGTTACCCCAGGTAGATGAGAACGCTTTGGGAAAGGTACCATGAACACACAGGACAGAGCAGATAAAGGAAAACATTGATACATAGTGGTACCTTACTGTCAGTCAAGTTATTTTTCCCAGCCCTAGTTTACTGTTTGCCTGAAACTTCAACAAATCAAAGCTTTGGCAGCATTCAGCACTCTACTGCAAGCGACATAATATTTCAAAGGGACTGTAGATATAGTACAGAGGTTGTAGGGGTTTTGAGCTAAATGCAATACAGTCATAACTGTTTAACCAAATACTAAACCCATTCAACTTTTATTGCTTATTCTTTACTTTTCCAGTATTAAACTTCTCTGCCATAACACACTCTAGGTGAGCCATACCAAACCTCAGGCTACTGAAGACTAACATCAAGCAGAGCCTCCTGCCAGCCCAGAAAGGAGCAGGCTAGAATAAAGCGCAGCCCAAAGCTATATTCAAAACCAATTTGCCTTAAAAATGTTCACACTGGGTTGTTAATTGACATACATTCTGTAGCTGTATGCAAGTACAAAGAGTAAATACTTCACACACCTGAACAAAATCTTCTTTTAAAGCTACATGCTCTGTCTGCCAGACAGAGCACACAGCTGACAAAATTATTCTCATGGCACACTCCTCTTCTTGTATATTAGCGTGTATCAACAGGTTTACAATACTGAAAAGCTAGAAACTGATCTCTGTAGTACTCACAGAATCACTCGTCTGTATTTGTATTCACTTTTCATTTAGCATTCAAAATATTTGTATTCAGCATTCACTGAGCTGTAGACAAGAACTCTTCCAGTGTTGAAATACACTTGTTTCATGGTTTTCAAATGCATCGTGTTTAATCAATTATCACTTTTGTATGTACATGCAACGTTCTAGAGAACAAAAACGCAGCCCATTAAAAAAACGATGAGATCATTAGAAAAGCTCCTGTTGTAGGAGGTTTATCTAACATAATTCTGCTTTAATGGCACAAACTTCTTAAAAGGCTGAGTGTCTTTCCGTTGTTGTTTAGTAAGCGCCAAGAGCCTCAGTCCCACTTAAGAAACAAAAATAAATACTTCCTGGCCAAGAAAACCAGCCACTGAAGGTTACAGCGAAGCTCCAAGAAAGCCAAAGGAAGGAGGGTTTGGGCAATCACAACGAGCACGCCAACTCTGTGGCTATGGCAGAAGCAGCGAGTCCAAGAGGGTCCACAGACAGAAACGGAGGGGCAAGTGTTCGTAGGGAAAGCTTTCCAGAGGACTTTGTCGAACCAGACTCGCTGGTTTTTTTTTTAAATGCACCCCTCCCCAGACCCCATGAGCACTGAATATCTTTGTGGCACTTGATGTCACCACGTCCCCCATATGCAACTGTACCCACCTGTGCCCTCCATGGCAATTCCTGACTGGATCTGTTGAGATGCAGCTTTTGCAGGGACATCTCGTTGTGGTAACAGGTCAACATGAGAACAAAACAAAAAACCCAACCCTCAGTACCATGAAAGCTAGGCTGAAACACCTCTTATTTCCAGCAATGGAACTCTAGTCAATTTCTTAAGGAAATTCTAGATAGTTAATAAATTCTGTCAAAATTTAGCACCACTTATCTTTAGCCAGTATTTGTTCAACTGCACCTGCTGTTATACAAGACCAAGATGAATTCTGCAAAACTCTGCGTCTGTAGAACTCTAATCACAGAGGTTGTGTTTTTTTGACTATGACATTGAGAAGTTCAACTTGAATCATATTTGGATCAATGAGGTCTGATGATTTCCTCTGTGATTCCTGCTCTTCTGATGGCTTTTAAAGCTAATGTTCTCTCAAGAAGATTGTTCCTATTTTAGGTCCTGCTAAAAATTGCGGAGGTTTCTGTCCCAATTAATCACAATAACCCAAGTGTAGTTCCTTGACAGACCAAAGTCATAGTAAGTTGAGGGGATCTGCACAAGCATTTTCAACCAACAGCAGTACCTGAGCCTGTAATAGCAACGAGCAGAAAGAGGAAAAGAAACAAAATCAAAAACACAACATAAGATTTCAACAATACAAAAAAAACCCCAAAACCGAAGTTAAAGAAAGAACTCTTCAGTTATGGTCTGGAAACTACTTCAGAAACACTACTAAACAGAAGAGAACCAGAAAACCAGATATGGTTTAGGAACCGAGTCTGAATCATAGAGTCATGGAATGCGTAAGGGTGGAAGGGACCTTTAAAGGTCATCTAGTCCAACTAGATGTCCCCTGCTTACTGCAAGGTGGGGGGGCTGTTCAAACCAACTGAACTCAAAAAGCTCTGCAAGTCAGCCCTGGTAAAGCCTGGTAAAGACAACGAAAGGGGAAGAAAGGAAATATAAGGCAGAACTCAGCAAACAGATAAAGCCATCAAAGCAAAATCAAAGTTATCTTAAGCTGTCTCATGATAAAGAAGGTATAGGAGCAGACAGACACGCTTTCTTGTGGATCTAGTTAGAGTAGTTCAAGCTGACAAGATGATCTCTGGAGTTAGCTGCCCCTGTAGCTGAGAGCCCATGCTGCAGGACCGCTGGTGGCAGAGCTCAGGCACACTTGCTTAAATCATATTCAACAAACCACCACAACAAGAGCTGGTAACTTTAAACCCCCCTCAGCTAGCACTTTTAACAGTGTATTTGTTTACAGCCTCCTGTGCCACATTTTCCAAGTGTAAACATCAGAAGAAACAAATACTTCTTGAAGACTGATGATGACTCTCTCTAAGCTCCTGAAGTTTAAATTCTCCTCCAGTTACATCATTTTCCAGCCTTCCCCACCCATTTATCTTCTACATCCCATACTCTTACTGTCAAATTAGCGTGCCCTGTTTCCCCACCCAACGCATCCCACTGCCAAGCTATTGCTCATCCAGGTGACCTAATACAAGAACGGATGTGTTTGCTCTCTTTTAAGATTATGCACCCGCTGGTTTCTCTTTGAGCTCTGTATACAAGATAAAGCAAAAGTTATCAGTCAGCCTCATCTGCTAAGGGACCTCAGCTCCAGCACAAAATGTAGAAAACCAGATTACACAAATGAAAAAAAAAAAAGTAAAAAATGTCTTCCTTTGTTTCCCAAATACTTAAAGGAAATACTACAATTTTTCATAAATATTGGTTTGGAATGTAAATATCTGGTCACTAGCTTCCATAATTGGAATTGCAGAATGGATATTATGATAAGTTGAAGTTGCAGTTGAAGAGAGCATATACTGCATCTTACATCAACTTTTCCCAAAAAGTTTCTGATTCAGAAAGCGGCTGAGGTGGACTAAATCCCAGCAATTTATTCTAAATCATATTAGCACAAATAAACCCAACAAAGTTCACTAACTCAAGAAAATCAGAGGCAAATTCCTAACCACCAATTTAAGCAAAAAAAAAGCCAATAAACCCTCCCCCCCAACTTTAGAGTGCTTCTGCATTTTTAGTAATTCACCAGCCATTCAAATACTCTCTACAAGTTTACTAATTTTTCAGAAAAGTACTTGAAGAAAGTGTACACTAACTAGTGACAATGCCTTATACTTTTTACTTTTAGATGAGCCATCCTAAGCCCCCGAAGTCCAGGCAACCCTCAATTTCAACAGAGAAAGTCAAGAGCTGAATTGTAGCCTTAATCCTCTGGGTATCTTTGTTCTCCTCACTGCACTCATGAAGGCTTTAGAAATATGCCAGCGACTCCTGGGGGGTGACCAACACACAACTCCGGACATTTCCCTGGACCCATTTGTGTTGTTGAGCTTTGAACTTCAGCTATATAACCCTCTTGCTGCAGTGCAATAAAGCAAAACTACCTAAATAATACAGAGATAAGCAGGAAAACAACCTGCACTGAGTTTTATCAGTTTGATAAATACATACAGAATAACAAATAACAGAACACAGAGACGGATTTGCATGATAACTTCTTTATAAAGTCCAGCAATAAGAAAATATTGCCAAGCACCATTTCCCGGTACATATCAGAGCAAAAGTGGAACTGGTATTTTAGGAGAATAAGAATACACACTCAGCTTGTATCCAAAAATTAAATCAAATAAACTAAGCACTACGGATGGCAGCATCAAAGGCTGCTGGAGAGTCTGCAGGGAACCTCTGATGCTTGACCTCAGACCACCAAAGAGGCTGGACTGGAAAAAGGACAATTGCATTTTTTGTCTTGCTACCAGAATAACAAATAGTAAGTAAAACAGAGGTTTCCCAATAGTACCAGCTTTGATTTGGCCACTTTAATAAAGGAGAAAATACTAGAAACTAAAAACAATCAGCATCTGCAGACTAACAAGTACAATCCAGGAACTGTTTATTGCCTTCCCTCTCTGTAGAGAAGCCATAATTCTTTCGGAGACAGAATTAGTTCCTAAAACCACATACATTACTGGTTTAAATCTCCTTTATCATCTATTCATATCAGCTTTTAACTTCTTACTTCTTTAAGACAGTTTTAATAGCAAAGAACAGGAAAAAGAAAAAAAAAGGGGGAAAAAAAGGTATCCAAAGCTCCACAGAGAAAGTTGCACATAATATGTTTTGTCAGCAAATCTATCAGTTTTCTTGGAAAGATGAGTATAATGGTTCCATTACTACGAGGCAAGAAAACAGTAATTACAGTGAAAGACAGTAATTGCAAAGAAATCATTTACACTACCTCAATCTCAAGAAAGAGATCTGGGATGTATGCTTTAAGAATGAAATCTACCTAAAACCAATGAAGATGATCAGAGGGCTGCAGCACCTCTCCTATGAAGACAGGCTGAGAGAGTTGGGCTTGTTAGCTCTGGAGAAGAGAGAGCTCTGAGGAGACCTTGTAATGCCCTTCCAGTACTTACAGGAAGCTGTTAAAAAATATGGAGAGAGACTTTTCATCAAGGCCAGTAGTGACAGGAGGAGGGACAACAGTTTAAACTGAAAGAGTATGTTTAGATTGGATAGTCACTGTGAGGGTGGTGGGGCCCTGGCACAGGCTGCCCAGAGAAGCTGTGGCTGCCCCCTCCCTGGCAGTGTTCAAGGCTAGGTTGGATGGGGCTTTGGGCAACCTGGTCTAGTGGGGGGTGTCCCTGCCCATGGCAAGGGATTGGAACTAGATGGGCTCTGAGGTACTTTCCAACCCAGACCACCCTGTGATTCTAAAAATAACCTTTAATTCTTGTACTATTCCAAAAGAGTTTGTGTTTTCACAGAAGGCAAAGGGCTCTAAAGGCTAAGCATCTGAACAGCAACAAATCAGACAAAAATCTGTTAGCATTGTTGTGACATCAGCAGCAGGAAAGATGCAAACCATAACAACTTCCACATTAGCCACATCCTGACCACAACTCAACTCTCATTTTCTAGTAGGGCATCAGCTCCCTGCCAGGTCTGAGAGAGTCCTGGGCTTCTCTAAACCTTGGTACAGGGCCACGCATGTTATGACTCCGGACAACAGCTAATCTTTGCTTAGATTTTGCCACAGCCTAAGACAACCATAACTCCTGCCAGACAAGCCATTTTGCTTACCACTGACTCGATGTCTCAGGGAGCTGCAAAAAGTGGCTGACACATCTCCCAGAGCTCTGCACTTTTAGGGATCATGACTTGTAAGAAATCCATCTCAAGAACATCACACTCAATTCTCGTTCAGAAAATGGTTAGAAGATTTAAGGTAGAAGATTGAGATCAAGGTCCAATTGTATTTTACTGACTTGACTCATTTCAAATACCTCAAACACATCACCTGAATATTACCTACCACCCCCACCATGTATAAAATGTCATTTCTTAGTTTAACAGGAACTCTTGAAGAAAGTGCATCCCTGCTCAAAAGTTTCTGTTAAAATCAACAGTGACTACAAATTACAAACCAGCATTACCACAAAAATGGTAATCAATTTTCTCTCCAAGTGTTACAAGACTTATGCAAGAGACCTGGCTTTACCAAAACCCTCTTTCAGAAGCAATCTGGGGGAGTTTTAAGGCTTTCATTAGTGAGTCCCATGGTGCAGGCAACACAGTGTCTCTGCACATGCTAGAGATCCATCCCTGCGGCTGGGAACAGTCCTAAAGCCCAGCAACCACAGGCACACCACAGGTCTCAATAAATCTGATATGAAAGTAAACTGAAAATAACACATGCAGAATCACGGCTACCAGGACCAACCCTTAAGCGTAATTACAAATTCTGTACAGAAGCTCATGCGGAGGACAAACCACCACAGTCACGTGCTAAGAACAGCCTATTTATTTTGGCAAGGAGACCAGAAGTAGAGTCAAGGAAAGCTTTTAGTCAGGTTGTAAATTCAGCTGCAAAATGCAGCTCGGGTAGTTTTAAATTTAAAACTTCCTGAGCAGTTATGGCCGGAACAGAACTTCTGGGAGAATGAGCACTGTAATGCTGCCACTGCTACTTCCCAATTGGATTCCGTAGCTCAAAGCCAAGAGTGTTTATCTCTGGCACTTGAGCCTTCATTTCAGACTATGTGAAATACTCCATACAAATATACTCTGGGATTAGGAAATTCATCTAGAAACAACACACCAGGTCACCAGGTCCTGCTCCCACAGTCTTCATTTACATCAACCAGACTAGTGTCAATCAAGATGTCCGAGCTATGGCCAACCTGTAGTAATCCAATGGCTAGACAATCTCCAGGAGGTAGTGGATTTAAGGTCAGAAGACAGAATGAAACTGCTAAAGAAAAAGATACTGAAACATCGTGGACACTTTTGCCTTTTCCTCCTTCAGTTACATGAATATTTAATTCTGTTTCATTTTCCCTTACTTAACAATTATCCCAGAATTAACTCGGGGGGGATAGTATCATATAACATAATTATTAAACTCAGGAAAAAAATGAAAAACAAAACCACTGGTACTATTTTCAACTCTAAGTAACACCTTTCTTCCATTTTTTTTGCTTTTTAGCCCTTCTACAGTATTCCAAATCAAAGTACACACATTGTAGAGCAGAACAAATTACAGAAGTCCTGCATGATTAATTTCACATATTACTGTTTTGGACATTTTTGGTTTTCTGTTTTTACTAATTGCAAATATTTCAATAACATCCATTATCTTGATAAAAGAAGAATTCAGAAATGGAGGGCATACTATTCACCAATTTTTTTTCAAGTTGTTATTTATCTTGACATAAATCTGAAAGATTATGTTTTAAACTTAATGGATACATCGAAGTTATCAAGTAACACAGTGCAATAGGACTCAATTCAGGTCTGGGTTTTACTAATTTGAGTCTGTACCAAGTACCTCTAGATTGGTCCCCCAGACTGAACATGAATTCATAGCTGGAAAGCATCAGGTGTTTTTCTAAGGAGCATCATCCACTCCAGTTTCATCCAAACGGCATCAAGTTTGGTGCCTGGCCCCTCAGTGAGGTTAAGTGCAGACAACCAGGTCCCCTCCAAAAACAAGCTCCCAAGATGAACAAAAACACTAACAGAGACACACCTCTACTCATCCAGCTGTTGATGGCTTCTGGCACGGTAAGAAAACCATAGACTTTTCTCTTAACTTTTTTCTCCTTTTTTTTTTTTTTTTTTACATAACATAAGCTAAGTAATTCTTCCTCCTTCCCTCTCCAAGGGCAGACAAAAATTTTACCTTAGACCTCCAAAGTTCAATACTTAAAATATATGCTTCTTTTGAAAACCAGAGTTCAAACATCAGCCAAAACAAGCTTTCCCCTCAGATTTTATATAACTGCAGTGATCTTGCTCTCCAAAACCAAACCACAATTATCTTCTGTTCCCTTTAAATTGTCCCAAGACAATCCAGCAGGCCCCAGATACAATCCACCACCAGGCAGCTCTCATCAACTCACCCAAGGGCTCCGTACCCTGACAAGCAGCCATTCCTCTGGCTGTGGAACACCAAAAAATAGCATTGTCTAATTGAACAGCGGTTCTCAAAGTAAAATATCACTCAGCTAGTAACTTACCACCAGCTCCACTTCAGATCATGCTGTGGACTGGAAACCTGGAAGCAGCAGCAACAGGAATGCGAGTTAAATCCTGTTCCTGCCTGTTTCAACATCACTCTGTTCAGCTCTCCAGAACAAAGGCTTGCACTTATTCAACCAACAAATAACTTTAATCATTGTGTTTTGTCTAAAGCTGGCATATGGGTTCCTCTCTCCAGAGAAGGCATATCTTCCCACAGATTATAAAACATGAAAAGATTTGAATTAGGGCACCAAAGGCACAGCTAACATTTGCAGTTGCACAAAGATAATCATGCATTGAAATTTTTGCTCATCACATTATCAGAAGTGAACTTTTCTTTCATTTCTGGCCAGTATATAAACCAGAAATCCATACAAGGCTCTCACACAAAAGTTTTGAGTTCGTAAATACAAAACCTGTGCTATGTTACTCCTCCCCACAAACCACAGATAGCTCAACCAAAAAACCTACGTACAACCCTTGTTTTCACCTCTGCCAGGACAACTCAGCCCCCTTACAGACCATGTACTGCTATGTAAGGACATTTTGTGACTCAGGGAAGAGCTTCTGGGGAAAAAAAAAAAAAAAAGAAAATCACTCCTTATAAAATCAGATGAGGTAATTTAACAGCTCACTGCCCCAAGGACACAAGTCAGGTTTTCCAGTCCCCTCCTTCCCTCTCTGGCAGTACCAGCCCTGGTGCCTACGAGCCAGAAAAATACCTCTGCCAGAACGCATGGTTTAATCCACCTGAGTAATTCCTGCCGGTTCAGAAAGAAGATGGGTGAGCTCCACTGCCAGAAGAAGGCAGAGTATAGGAAGTATATCCATGAGGAGATGGAAGCAGAAACTCCTCCTTGGGGCAAGAGCAACTTGCTACCTTGGCTCTCCACATCTCTGAGAATATGTGCAAGGCTGTGAAGGATGCAGTTGAAAAGAACCAATACAGACCAAATATCTTCCTTGTCTAAGGCACAAGAATGAGTCCACTTGTAATTCAAAGTTCAAGCAGACTTACTTCATTTATTTTTAACATATAATCCTTTCTTAGACAGAAATATTTTACTAAAATAAATTAAAATAATAAAATAAAAAGTAAAATATTTGATACAGAAAAACAAAGACTGTCTAAAACATTAATTAAGGGTATTTTCTTAATGTTTCGGATTAAAAACTCAAATCTTTCTGAACTTTACTGTTTTTCCACAGCTTTGAGGATTTTGTCCAGTATTTTGGAAAAGTCAACAGGTTTTCTCATCTTTCTTAACTGGTGTGACCTGAAACATTTTGCAAAACAATCTCAAAATATATACAAGCAAGGCTTGAATTACCTGGACTTGGGATGAATTCAGGTCTTCAGGGCCAATCTAGAAAATTGATACTTTTATCTTCAGAGAATAGAGAGATGCATTTTTAAAATTTTGAAAAAGCAGCAAGTGCATCTAGTATTTACCAAACAATATGTATGTCTTTTTTTTCCCCATGTTTTGCAGCACAAAGGGAAAAAGGGACAACGTAACAGAAACTCCATCAGCAGAGCTTCTGGAAGTGATTATTGGCATTTCTTTGAGGGATAGTCAACATCATGTCTCCTAACTGTAGAAGTAGGGTAGTTGGTGGGATCACAATGATTTGACCCATATGACCTTTAGGATTTAAATAAGGCTCTTCCCGAACAGTTACCACTGGTTTGTCCCCCAGAAGGAGATAAAGAAGAAATAATATTCCAAAGCCACTACAGGTGGGAAGTTTCTAAGAGAAACCAGGAGCCAAGCAGAAACTTTGGAGGGTCCAGAAATCAAAAGACTAAATCATTATTATGGTTAATTACCAAAACTTAGCAGCTGACATCATGGGTTCAAACCATCCATCAGCTACATGTCTATACATCTAAGTTGATACACTTGCCATGAAGGCCATCAAGAAAGGCAATCAAATGGGAGTAAGTGGAGCAGAAACACGCTGAACAGCCACTTCCACTTTGGACTTTAATTAACGTTCTTGAAGAAATTTCTGCTTTTTTCTACACAATTTCCAAGAAACAGGCACAACTCAATTTAATTCAACCTACTATACATCATTAGGATTCACCCAGGTGACACAAGAGAAAAAAACAAACTTAATTAGATCAATTCAGATCAGTTGCTATAAAATCCATGGGTTTTGTTATTTGGCACATTTAAACCTGTTATCCAGTTAATCAATTAGAGAAGAGGATAACATGAAATAGTTCTTAAGCGTGCTTCAAAGAAACTTAAATCTTCTTATATTTTTTACTTTTACTTCAAACACCTTCTGTGATCAAAAGTATCACCTTTAAAGCCATCCTCCAACTGTAGCCCAACATAACTGAATACTTTCAAATTCCTTCCTGCTTAAAAACACTAATTTCTAAGCTTGAAGACACATCCCCTTGGCCAAGGCAAAATACTTTCTTCTTGTGCATCTTTAGAACAGTCCTAGATGTGCTTATTACCAGCCACATAGGAATTCCATGAAGTTTTAAACAAAACCTTTGCCAAGCAAAAAAGGATAAAGATTGTGCAATCACAGCTTAAACATATACAATATTTACATGGAAAGCAGACTACAGAATTCTTCAATCTAACAGAAAGATGTAATAATACACAGTCACTGGAAGCAGAGGCCACACAGACTAGTGTGTGTGGCACTTCTTTAAATACAAAGACTAACAATCATTTTGAAAATCTTTATTAGATTTTTTTAACCAGTAACACAGATTTTTAAATTAGGAGTA
This sequence comes from Hypotaenidia okinawae, assembly GCA_027925045.1. Classification (NCBI taxonomy): domain Eukaryota; kingdom Metazoa; phylum Chordata; class Aves; order Gruiformes; family Rallidae; genus Hypotaenidia; species Hypotaenidia okinawae. The sequence goes on from BSDF01000003.1 coordinate 88,590,307, forward strand.
ATTTTTTAGTTCATTATTTTCCATCCTCATTTGCAAGACATCACACCCAGTCTGCAAAGCAGCTGCCTTTTCTATTTATTTTCATTACATATACAGACACAGCCCAAAAAAAGTCCTAATGCCTTCTGCCAGGAACACTTGGGAGTCAACTCCTGGTTGCTTTCAGCATTAAGGGATATTGCAAGTACTGAGAAATGTCAACAATGTCAATCAAAATGTCTAGGAGACAGTTCAAAAAGTCACACACAAAATGTTGATGATTGAAAACATTTGTGATTCCACGTAAGACCCTCACTGCTGGCTGCCAAACTAACAGCAAACCACAAAACTGTCCCTGACTTTTTAATGGAAAACTAACATGCTACTAGTTTTTAAAGGATAAATAAAATTCTAAGCCAGAGTGGTCAAAGATGCAGAAAAGACTATGCTGCTACAGCCTTTGGAAATTTTAGGAAAAGTCATAGAAGTTTTAGGAAAGCTTTCTTCACTGAGCATGGTCAGGCGCTGGAGTAGGTTGCCCAGAGAGATGGTGGAGTCACCATCCCTGGAGGTGTTCAAAAAATGTGTAGATGTGGCACTCCAGGACATGTTTTAGTTGACATGGTGGTATTGGACAGATGGTTGGACTTGATGATCTTAGTGGTCCAGGAATCTTCTAGGTCTAGGACCTAGACCTGAGGGTCTAGGACCTGCTAGGTCTTAGGGACCCTGCTTTGGCAGGGGGTTGGACTCGATGATCTCTGGAGGTCCCTTGCAATTCCTATGATTCTGTGAATCTGTAAGTCTCTTCCAACCTTCAAGATTCTGTGATTCTGAAGGACAGCTGTGGGATCTTTTGAAACTTGTCATCAATGGACCCACAAGAAGACATCCTGATGACTCTGTTGCTCTAGGCTTTACAAAGCATCCTCCACAGCTTTCTGGACTTCTGGTCTACAATGCTCCAACTTAAGTTCACTCAAGCAGTCTATCTGGGACTCCAGCCTGGAGGTCTTCAGCACTTCCTGTATTCCAGAAAAAATATTCTTTAGTAGAGATGCACATGGTCCATACTCTTCTTTGCAAATTCATCCAAAATTTGAGCTCCGTAAGAGTTTAAATTACAGTAATTAGGAAAATCTACACTAAAGTCAAGTATGACCTCCTCAAATTCCTCCTTGCACCAAAAATATTTCAAATCTATGATGAGTATTTCTTCACACTGCTGAAAGACCCAAGCACCCCCTTGGTGGGGCAGGGGAGGTTAATACTAAACTGCTCATAGATTTCCTGTATTTCTTCTCTGGAGTAAAATATCTTCTTCATGGAAGAAATTGGGGGTTTGAATTATTGGAAACATGGAAAACAGGAAAACTAAAAGCTTGTAAGTATAGTTGACATAGCATTGTATGGTTAGAAAACTTGTATGGTCATCTTAGGAAAAAAAGAAATCAAAACACGGTGTAAAAGAAACAATTACATGGAGAAGAGACAGAGTTGTGACTACAATGAAGAACTCTGACTGCTAGTTCAGGTCAGGCCCTCTCTGAGGAACCCAGAGATCAACCCCACTGCTCAGTGAGACAGAACAGCAAGTATATGGGGTTCAGTCACCTTCCAGAGGTCTGCACGAAGTCCTGAGGCAAGAGCTGAAGAATAATTGAGTTCAAAAAAGTAACTGGATAGTACAAAGCAGCACAACTGACACAACTCACAACCCACTGAACTAAAAAAAGCCAAAACAAAACAACACATCCGACCAAGCCATTTTGCTGTATGAATCAGTACTCATCACATCACGTCAATGGGGACTCCACCTCTTTACAAACACCCGAGTTCCGGCCCTCCACAAGAGCATACCTGTCTTCAATTACAGGGACATACACATTTATTTTTTTATTGATTGAAGGGCATGAGGTCTGAAGAATATCTTATTATTTCTATTATAAATAGGGGATATTTAAAAGCACTCTACTACACTTCACAAGACTGAACAATAAACCTGAAGTACATTTTTGCCACTGTATCCCCCAAAGCCAGAAAATATTTCTTTCTTACTACACAGAAAGAAAGTTAATAATATTAGCCATCAGCCTGGCACTGCATTTCTGTATCAATGCTTTCAGAGTGTCTGCTTTATGTGGGTGACTAGTGAAAAGAACTTGCTAGCTATAATGGTTTACTCTGACAAACTTAAAAATATAAATACATGCTTCTGGAGTAACTCAAATAACTCGGGAGTAACAGGGAAAGCAAGAAATTAATCAAATGCCTTCTTAAATATCTGAACAACCAGCACCAGCCGTTTCCTATACTCCCTTCACAGACAAGGCTGAGCTGTGCTGGCTAACCTCCCAGTGTTATGACCTGTGAAGGATACAGATCTAATTTTGCTAGAAGAAAAACACGACTGCATCTGGTATGTTAAGAGGTAATAATTCTTTTTTAAATAAGTGATGAGTCAGCAAAATTTACTGACGTTCAAGTTTAAACACATAGCAAAATACCACAAGTATATTTCAAAGGCTATCAAGAAAGTATTTGGTTTTTCAGCTGCTTCTATAAGACTCATTCAAGTTTTACTGGATGCTGTAATTTAACTCATTTCCTCATGCATCCAGCAGCCTGTGTTGTGTGATGATCCTCCTTCGATACAGAAGCTTTTGCATCATTCTGGAAATGTATTCAGAGCATGTCCTATAATAACAGCATAGGAAACCCTAATACAGCAGGTGTGGCCCTGGAGACGAATCCTGAGCCACCCAGGAAGTAAGTGCTCTAATAACTACTGCAGCCCTCTTGTAAGCCTCTACTGCTGTGAGTCTCTTGAATGAGTTTTACACTGAACAAGATAAGGGAAGGGAGATATAGGACAGAGTACTAATTTTTCCCTTGACTTACCCTTTTAATTGTAGCAGTGAAATAAATGACAGGCTTGACTGTAATAAACAATTTTCCTCTTTGACATTTGGCTTTCTTCCTTTTTCTAGGTATCCCATAGTTTATCTCCTTTCCCAGCCTCAAAATGCTTTTTTTTTTCTCTCCGGAAAGAAACTAAAGCTTTCTTTTGCTTTCTAAAGAGAAACTCAGATCCATTGTTAAAACTGTGAGTTATAAGAAAGTCAAAAATCGTGGAAATGACAGGATCTCTTAAGATATTTAAGGGAAAACATGCCAGCAGAAAGGGCCACATCGTAAGCACAACTGATGCCATTCCTGGTAAGAAAAGCTCCTTGAAACAGTCTGGACTGCTTTTGGTTTTGGGGAACACCAGGAGCTTCCCCATCCTGCCACAGTGCCTCTATACTGGTTCTGTGCTACACTGGAGGTTCTGCCTGGAAGGTGAATCATATCTCTCTCCTTCAGCTTGGCAAAGCCACCATTCCAGATCATGATTTCCCTACATCACCTGCCTGCTTCTGCCTACGCCACCCTGGTCAGCATCAGCATTAATAATCCTGTACCTCTGGTACTTACTCCCCTTCTCAAGCCCTTTTACTCTCAACTGACTTCCCCATACATATTAAGGTACAGCTAAAATTAACTTCTAAAGCAGATCTCAAGCTCAACACAGAAGTATTCCCCCCACCTCCATTCTTCCCAAAACAGGAAAACAGATTGCCTAGGAATTCAGTGAATCCACACATAGTGTGCACAACAAAAAACATGTGGGTTTCTTTGTTAGGATGCTCTTGGCATGGCAATTAGGTGCTTCTACTGACCATGAACAAGATCAGTGCTTGTGATCTGGTGTGAGTAGCCAACGAAGTCAGCCCCTAGCAGAACAGCAACCCACAACAGTCTACAGCAAAAGGGCTTCCTTACTGCTGATTCAGATGGGGAGCAAGCACATTCCACTGCAGGGCTTTCCAGGGTGTGCTGGGCACACGTGAGCAAAGCCTGCTGTGAGAGGAGCATTACCCACAGCAAACGTGTCCTCCACGTCACTCTCCCAACCTCAGGCTGACAAGCCAGGGTAATTGTAGGTTGACAGCTTCCAAGTAACTACTGCAATCCTCAATCCAGTGCTTACCAGCATGATCATTACCACTGGTCATACTCAACAAGGGAAGACAGAATAAAGAAAAATATGGATTTTGATTAAAATTCTCTTTCCAGTCCTTAAATTCTGCTTCCACCAGATGTTCTGCCCTGCGCCTTTCCACTACTCTTCTCCCTCGATACCAAGCCTGGCTTCCAAGTTAAACAAAACCCATCATCTCTTTCATCCTTGGAGGACTGCACTGATGCAGCCAGTTTTACTTGCTCTGTTGTACAAGCTCCATTTGCAATCTGTGTGTGTATAAGCAGTCCACAAAGAGCATGCGAAGCTGCACGCTCATTTGTAGGGCTGACGCCATGCAAATCCTTCTCATTTCCAGCAAGCTGTGAAACATAAAAGGCAGGATATCCTGGAAGTAGCAAGTAAAAGGGGGGAAAAAAAATCACAGAAAAGCAGATGTCCTGGAAATAGCACTTGTGCAGGACTTCTTTATGGGCAGTGGCTGATCCTGAAAAGTCTGATTCAGAGGGACCCACCTTGTGAAGCTGCCCACAAATACCTGCACTTACACCCAGGATCCAGACCACATCTACAGCGCAGCCCGGATCACAGAGCAGTCCTGGCAGATGAACAATGGGCAACACACAATGCAACCCAAAATCCCAATCCAGGTGACATGCTAGCAATACATACTGGAGCATTCATTACGTTATATGCCCTGGTGTACTCCAAATGAGCACTATCACATGCATCTGGGTCAAAATTTGACTGCCATTGCATTCAACAGTGCAAAGAGCTATCGCTGAACCAAGGTCCACATCCCATGTATGACTCATCATAGCCTGAAGCACTTGAGCTTCCTACCAAGACATTCCCATCCAAGCTTGGTGGGGGCCCCTGGAGGAGAGCCCTGGTACCCAAAAAGGAAGAAATCCTTGCTCAGCTACAGGAAGATCTTTGAAAAAACCTTTATTCTTCTCTCACCTTTTCTTCTATCTTACCTAGATCCTCTCAAAACTCCTAGGACATGCCAAACACGACAACTGATGGAAATAAGAGAGTAAGAAAGAATGCACCAAGTCCTAATGAAATATGAGCCAATTAGCTTTCATTAATTATAGCTAACCACATTTCAGCACACCTTCAGATGTTACCCCAAAAACCTTTATCTGTCTTGGGATGAAATACTCCGCCCACATTGTGAGGCCTCATGGCTTTCTTACACCCATGGTAGGCACACCCAGGGTCAGCACCTGGGCACTACTGAGGATCAGGTAGCACCCTTCAGTTGAGGAGGAAAACATGGCTTTAAAGTCCAGCCCAGGCACGGTCAGAAGGGCAATCCCTGATGATAACCCGCTTTGCCTTCATGCAGCCAAAACAGCATTTTTCTTCTGCTTCAATCTTCAGGTGTTCCTCTTCAATCTACCAGGGTCCCATTAGTCCTTTCCCACCTTGGCATGGTTCTTCACATGTTCGTGGAGAAGGAGATCACTCACCTCAAACTACTCCTCCTCCTGCTAGTTTCCCTCTCTCCTGTTTCCACCTCCTCCCTAGAACTAAAGCAGCAGTCACTCAGCAAACACACCAGTGGCATAAAGTGGCCTTTATGCACCCTCCTCCCTCCCACAAGGATTCATAAAGAAACCAGGATTAATACAGAAAACAATTCATCTCAAATAGCTGATTTCTTTGAAACCATACAGATCTCCACTTCCATCTGATGCACTCAAGCACTCAGTACTTATTACTCACAAGTTCTCTTTTTTATTTTTAATTTTTAAAAAGTTTACCAAAAAAATAATCAGGAGATAACTGAATTTTTTTAAAGATATTAAAAAAAAAATCACCTCTGAAGAGCTTGGTAACTGATTCAGGACCATAACAGACGGGTTTGCAACAGAAGCTGCAAAGGGCAATTTAAAAATAAAGTCTATGAACCAGCTTAAATTCTTAAGTCAAGCCCTGTTGACTACTACATGAACAGACACACTACTCCGTGTCAACAAAAATAAAGAAGCTGAACTCCAGAACTTGTTAAAAAAATATTTTTAGTTCCAACTTAAAAGAAATCTGACACCGTGTTTTAAACAATACACATATGTATGAAAAATTCGGAAAGGCTGAAGGGATTTAAAGAGAATAATCCTTACAAGTATACGACCAACATATTATTTATATTTATCATTTCTGCTTTGGTGTTGGATATATATAATTATACTTTGGCATGTAACACAAAAACACCCATAGCATCAGATGCCATGTCATCAAAAGACTGTATTTTCATTTACAATAGGAAAGACTGTTACAGCCCCAAGAAAAGCAGCTACTTAGTCCCCTGCACTGCAAAAAACATGTTCTGTGGGTGTTGACCTTTTGAGCAAGTCATGGCTTATATGGCATGGTAACAGGCTAAGAAACTTCAAGTCTAAGATTCCTCTCACTAGGTTAATAAGCAATTTTTTTTTCTTTGAAAGGACGCAGAACTTCAAAGCAAAACATAAAACAAGACCTAAAATTAGTTTCAGATTACCATCAGAATATGATGCAAAACATATTTGAAAAAGAATCCTTCCCCTAACCAAAGATTTAAATTTGTTCCTCCATAAACGATCTAAAAAATACTAAGATGCTACTTTCTCAAAAGCCCATAATGCACCTCCAAACAGAAAAAAAAAAGTATTGTAATATATTATATTAATGTATAATTCAGTGAACCAAACACTACCTCAAGGTCTATATATTATCTAAGATTGAGTGGCTGACTGTGACTAATTGCAAGGACTTGAGAAGATGCAAGAGTGCTGTAATGGGATGACAATTAAAGACAAAGACCATCACACTGTTTCTGAAACTTCAGTTTCTTCTGTGTACATGCAGTTAAATTCTTTGTTCCCAGCAGTTCCAGTTCAAGACAACTGCTGCAGACAAGCCCATTTCTCTTCTGTTTCACAAGAACTTTCGAATTTGAAGCACTGCCCTTACCCACAGCCAGGAGAAGATCAGGTAATGAAATATACAAAAAACATTAAAGTCTGTCTGTAATGATGCTGGTAAAAAGAAAATGAGGACTATAAAGTGATGATGTGACACACACATGTAATCCCACAAACGAACACACAGCTGGCAAGTCTATTTTTGGGGAAAAAAATAAAAAACGAGACTGAGAAAACGGGCCTGGCAGCATCACCCCTGCAGTACCCACATTATCAACCCTCCTTGCAGTAGAGCAGAGATACGCTGCAGAATGCCATTCGTACCCGAGCACCCACCCAAAAGGCATGCTGCATGAATGCAGCAAACACTGAAAAAAACAACTTGTTAGGAGCAGATAAAACAAAAAAAGAAATTCCTCCCCACCCCCAAACCCACTGCATGTACTGAACCCAAGTATTCTTATCTATACACAGTAATAAAAGCCCGTGTTATCTCAGGGCCCTCTGAAGTCCATGATCTTTTAAAATCCCTTCCAGTCCTACTGCTATGACCCTGAAATTCCCTATGTACACTCTATGTCCGCATTTCTCTCTGCAATGGGGCTACCAGAGGCATCTGTGTATGTACCTTTTGGTAGAGGCAACGAAGGGCTACCCATGCTTAAAAGTTTCTTGAGAGGGAGAGCTGACCAGGGAACAGCTAACCACCCTGAGAGGGGTAGACCCCTCCCCTGCCTCCCCTTGTTCCCACTCCTCGCTACAAGGTCCTGTTGCATAAGGTCTGCAATGAATGATGTCCCTCTGCAGCAGGGAAACAGAGAAGAGAAGAGAAAGGTGATGGGTTTTGTTGCTTTCTGCAGAGCCAGCAGCTTGCACTGAGGCACGGAAGAGCCCAGTGACCATCAGCACCACTGGGATGGGAACGGAGGGGAAGGAGGGCACAGCCATGGGAAGATTTCCTTATTTCGGGGGGCCAGAGAGCAATTCCATCAGCCCTACTACTCAAAAAATTGCTACTGTAGAGAATCATTAAAATTGAGGTTATTTTAAATATTTTTTAGCCTGTTCGCTCCTGAGTGCTTTGATCCTTGCCCTGGAAACCGTACAGCACATAAACAGGGCCCTATAGCACAAGCACGCACTGCACACCATTAAACCTTGAACCAGCAGCGCAGCTACAGAGCATCCCCCTCTCAAAACTCTCCAATGCCTCCTCTCAAACAAGCAAGAGTGTCACGTCAGGCAGGTTCGGCATGCCCGCACACAGCTCTCACCCAGATGAGAAAAAGGAAGATGCAGCAAAATAAACCAGTCTTTACCACACAGGACTTTGTGAAGGATTTTTATTGCTACCGCCTCCATCACTACAGAGCGGGTTAGCTGTGCTGCGCTGGAATAAATCAGGAAAGAACGAAGTGGATGGGAACTTGCTCATGGGTCATGTCAGAGGCCTGGAGGAGGACACGCTGCCCTGTCACAGGCAGCTTCTTCTGAAACATGGCTAATACATTACCACCTTTTAGTCAGGTTGCTCTGGCTCCAAGGCACTAAGAACAATCCCAAAACGCCCAAAACCTCACCAAATGTCACGATAACAAAGAGAATGCGGCAGATGAGACTGAAGGTGTTCTGGACCATACAAATCACACGCTGGACTTGGTGAAAATAGAAAACACAGCAAACTAACACAACTTCAGGCCTGAAGGATCCATAAAAACACTTAAGAGATAATTCAGAAAGCTGTTGCTACCAATATAGCTGCAGATCTTGCTGATATTGGAGAAATTTTTCTGAACTGCTAACTTTGTTACATTCCCTGCTTCTCAATTGTTCCCCCGAATTTCATATCAGTCTGCTAAACATGGTTCATTACAGAGAAAACAGGTTTGTTCAAGAAACTAAAATATTATTTAGTATGTAAATAATACTGTGAATTTAATTTTCCATTTAACTACCTTTGCAAAATAAATTCGACCTCACTCAACCCTGAAAGATGCATGTACAGATGTGGCCATCCAGTTCTGGCAGCCCACACAACAGCTGCACCTAGCATTGCTAGCACTGGATCCCAGTTTGGAGACTGGTCCCGCTCTGCCTTTGCCACCGTGACCAAGTGAACACAGTGGCAGCAGCGCTGTGAGCTGCACATTATGGAACGTGAGGTTTAAGTCCAGGTGCCTCCACATCCTTCTCTCATTCCCTATAGCAAGCATGAATTACCCTTTATCCACCCACGTGCAGAGAGAGGGAAGCATTCAGCTGACAAGGGAAGACCCCTGGCTTGACAGACATGTCCTACAATACGCATAAACTCTGAGTACGACCTACAGCACAGATACCGCCCGTGCTAACCAAGCACCCATGCACACCATGCTACTGACAGCAGCTGCGATTTAGGTTGCAGAGCTGCAGCATGCCTACAGGAGCTGCAGCCAGCACCATGTCCGCGGGGTAAATGCAGTCCGGCTGGAACTCACTGCCTTTTCACTGGGAAGGAGTTAGGGTGCTGCAGGGGTTCCCAAAACACCTTTACAAGGCCATAGTAAGCACTCCACGGGTGGCAACGGCCTTCACCTTTGAGCTGCTGCATGCACCACAGTGGCAGGACTGAACCGAATCAGCTCTCCCTGGCCCCATCACCCTCTGTTCCACGTTGGCACGCTGTTTGACAAAAGAGAAACAAGAGCTCGCTTTGGCTAAATATTTGGGGTTTTTAATTGGTATTCTAAGATAGTCACTTATTGAAAGACAGAATTAGCGTGCTCTTTCCAAGGAAATGCATACTGTTAAATATGTACGGTCATTACTTTCAGAAATCTGCCGGAGATTCAAGAGGTCACGGATTTACCTGCCTTTTTCTTGCCATTAAAGCTTTAGGAAAAAAACACTAAGGCTGCCAATACTTCACCTTTAGCTTTGCAAAACTGGTATTTTTGGGGAGGAAAAGAAAATAGCTTCATCCACAGTCTTCAGTTCTAACCCAGTGTTTTTTCCATGTGCTATTTACATTATTACAGTGCCTATCAATACTTTGGAAACATAAATCTCAGTCACCAGTTTTTACCACAAACCCAACAGTCATTCCAAGTAGCAGCAAAGCAAAAACTTAAATAAATGGCGTTGCTACGTTAAAATGTTGTCATCTTTATCTGCTCAGGCATACTTTAAAAACAGATTCAAAATGAGGGAACCCAAAGAAACACACACTGCCTAAGTCTGATTTCTTTTTGTTTAATAGGCTAGCAGTTCTTTAATTGTGTTTCAGAATAAACAGTGCTGCAACATTTGGACACAGGTTACGAAGCCACATGCAGCATATACTACAGTAGACAATGAATACCTCAGGTTTTATCCCTCTGATTTTCCTGGTTTAAATCACAGTATGATCCTAAACTTACATTTCCTACAAGATTAAGGGCTACACTCCTAAACCACAACATTTTGCTGTCAAACACAATAGTTTGCTTCAACACTATTTTAAAACCCAATGTGTTAAGCTGTAACATTGGGTGATCAATGATTATTGAAAGATTTTAGGTCTTTATCACAGAAACTGCACACTAAAATTGCTTTTTCCACATAAGCTCGGGCCAGAATACAGACAGCACCTGAAGAAATCAAGTTCTCTCCCTGTGTGAGAGCAAATAAAACCGTCGTGAGGAAAGTCTTACACAAAACCTTAACACAAGTCCTGTTTGACTTTCAAAAACCTTTGGAAAAATGGGGATTGCACAACCTTCTTCCACTTTTCCCCAAGCATAACAGATTTTAAAAACTGCCTGAAATCTTTGATACAAACTAGTTTCATCTTTTCAGTGCAGTCACTGACAGGGCACAGACTGCTTCTTACTGGTTTCAAGACCGCAGCATTTTCTTATGCCCTCATCCTGCCTGCTTTCTGCTGCAACTGAGCTTGCCTAGCCTTTGTAGAGCACGCTTCCCAAACACACGCGGTTTCCGCAGATGATGCTTTCCAAACCCTTCCTACGCCTTGATGACCATTTCTGCAAGACTGACATGTTTGCATTTACCTGTAAGGGCTGTGGACAAAACTGAACTCATTCTCCTGTTAACTTAAGCTTCATTAGTATGAAAAATTAAATTATAAACCTCAAAATACTGTATCCTGCTGCTTATTGTGATCCCTCCTCGATGTTTAGATCTTTATTCCATCAATTTGTCCAGCTGCTTTTTTGTGGCACCTGTAAACTTTCAGTATCCGCACACTTCAGAAAGTATTTCCAAAACTACACGCTGGGTCAAAACCACAGCACACACCTTTTGTTCATTTTGAACTTGCCAGCTTAATCACACATTTCCATATTCTGCACTGACAGCAACGATAAAAAGTTGGTCCCTACTCAACTTTGCCACACCATCCATGAGTCCATCAAAATTTCTAAAACCACCAAGCTTTCTTCAGACCAGTGTTTGGTATCAAACACCAGGAGACTATGAAGGTTAGATTGGGCCACAAAACCTTCTCCACTCCTGCAGACCAGGCACCAGGAAGCACTGCTTCACCTTTTTTATGAGAACATTATGGCTAGTGGGTCAAAATACTGACCCAGTATCAAAACAAAGGCACATGGCGATCCCAGATCCTGAAGGACACAGTACTTAGTGCAGATTATACATGAACACCCACTTGGACTAGAAATACGGGGGTGGGGAAATTAGTTCAAGTTGCCTCCAATTTCTGCAAGCTAATACTGACGTGGTTTTAATTCAGAAAGCTATTACGCCTCGCAGCAAACTTTACTGCCTTTATGTTCACACGGCTGGCTTTATAGCTTCACAGTCAAAGGCATAACTGTACCAACAATAATTGTTTATTAACCTATACACATTAAAAACGCATCCACTAAAAACACAGTTAAGCTAAACCCTAATTTCTGCATCAGCAAAACCATCACAAAGGTTTCCAACTTGTGCACTGACAAGTATGATATTTACTCTCACACCTCAAAAGCACTCAGATCCTTCTTTGGCAATTATATTAGAAACTCTGCGCTTCAGGGTTAGCTCATGGGTTAGCATGGTTTTACGACAGTCAAACAAATACTGCAAGAAAACATTTCCTTATAGTTTAAAACTTGCACAAGGATAATTTTAATCATAAAATCATTTCTATTTTTCTACTCTCCAAATCACTTTCTATAAATTGTTACTAGTGCTTTTCTTGCTAGCATTTCCCTTTGTCTTGAAAAGAAAGAACACGGGTGACGTTTAACCCATGAGTTCATCTCTGCCCTGTTAATCTGTCACATCTGCAACAGAAGGAAGAAAGCCTCACGGACAACCTTTGTACTGCTCTGAGGTCGCTTTGCAGCCCAGCAAGGCCAACTGAACTGTAAGAAATTAGATCACCTCAAAGGTCTTTTTCCATCCAAGAGCAACACAGGGTGCAAGTCACAGCGTACTACATCTCCCCACCTTCCTAAAAAAGGGCTGACAATCACCAAATGTTTGGATGAAATAAACTAACCATCCTTTCACACAGCCTGTCAACAATGAATTTCTCTATCTCGATCTTATGGGCCCCAGTGGCATTAGGTTTTTCTCTCTGAGGGCCAAGTCCCAAGCAAACTTCAGCAGTAAACATGCTGCATTGCAAGCTGTATTCAAGCCATGGCCCATTCAGAGGATGAACGTTTTCCCATTCAGCAGTGAATGCGAGCTGCAGGAACTGGGTCTCCGGCTTTGGTAGGGCACCGTGCTTACACACGCTGCTCTCCAAAAAGAAAAACCGCAGGCTGCGAAAGTACTTCAGGGAGAAGCGGTCCCAGAGAAGAGGCAGTTGCTCTGCCGGTCACACTGCGTTCGGCCGGACAAGGCTGAAAGGCAAGGTGCAGCTTGCTTCTGAAACAAGGAGAGGCACTGAGTTCAAACTCGGTGTGGACGGCGCCTTACACAGGACGATGCTAAAACAGGAATAAAAACCCCACAGGAAAGGAATTCCCACGACGGTTCACTTCAGGAAGTAACGACACGCCAGCCTGCAGCTGCCCCTGACCGGGAAGGTCCGGGCGCAGCACAGCCCCCGCGCAGAGGCTCTTCCCGGACCGCGCCAACAGGTCGCTCCCCCCGAGCTACCGCCGACCCCTTCCCGAACCCGCCGACCCCGGGGCCGGCTCCGGGACGCAGCTTGTGCCGCGACCCCGACCACAGTATGTTTCTTTCCTCACCGACGCGCGTAAGGTGAGCGGCGCAGCAGCCGCCCCGTCCCCTCCCCACAGCAGTCGCTCTCCCCCCGGCAGCCCCTGAAGAAGAAACCGCCGCTGGATGCGCGGCTGCAGAGGACGCCGACCCCCGCTAAGCCACCTCCGCGGCACGAAACGCCCGAGCGCATCCCACTGGGGAACCGATCACACCTGCCGCCGGGCCGCGCCGCGCTGCCCCGGGGCCGGCCGGGAGGCGCCGGCGGAGGAAGGCGACTAGCCAACGCGCCGCAGCCAGGCCAAAGGGCCGGCACCCCCCGCCGGGCGGGAGGAGGACGCGAAGAGGCGGCGGGGAAGGGCGAGGGGAACCAAGGGCCTGGTGCCGCCGCCTGACGCCGTGTCCTTACCTGCTGCTACTGCCGCTGTTGCTGCCGCCGCCGCACTCGTCGCCCAGCTGCCAGCCCTGCCGCCGCGGCTGCTGCGCTGCTCTGCGCCGCCCCCCGCTGCCCGGCACGGCCCGGCCCGGACGGCCGCCCGGGACGTCAGCGCAACAGGGGCTGGCCGGGGGCGGGGGCTGCGCCGGTGGGGCGGCGGGAGGAGAAGGCGGCGGTGGCGGCTGGGAAGCCAGGGCCGGGCCCGGCGGCTTTCGCACCGGCGCTGCCTCACGGGGAGTCCCGGCCTGCGCCACCCGCCCGGGATTCCCTGCGGCCGCCCCGGCCGGTACGGGCAGAACAGGCCCGGCGCCCCTCGGGCTGCCCGACCCCACAGCCTGCGGCCTCCCGCAGCTGGAGCTGTTGTTCAGGGGCTCCTGGGGGTCACGCCTTGCTTTTGGCCGGTTCCTGATTGTTCTGGGACAGGTTCGGTTTTTCTTTTTAATCAGCGCGCTGGCTGGAGAGCCAGGTTTTGTGTTCTTTGTTTTAACTAACCATTACCCCGTGCAGCAAGGTGCAGGGCAACTGGTGGCTCTCCTGCTGCAGCAACCTTGGAAGTGAGAGGTGGTTTAACCTCCAGTTCCTCCCTGTAAGCTGCCCTGGCCCAAGCCCTCTGCCATCCCTGCCCTCACAGCCCCATGTCCAGAGACACACCAGCCCAGGTTTTACATGGGCAGCAATGGACATTATAGCCACTCAATGGCAGAACAGCATCTGCCTGACCCAGACCTGTCCCCTCCAACCCCTCCATCTTTCCCCAGCCCTCCACGGTGGCTCTGCTGGATTTCTCTGGCACCTGCCTACACCCAGCTATTAATCCCCATGGCTGGTGCAACTCAGGAGAGCCGCCTGACTGGATGGTATTGCATCAAGCTCAGCCGCAGTGTCACACCACTGATGGCACCCACATCTGCCCCTCCCTGACCAGCTGTGCCAGAGTTTTGTGTCACCTCCCCATCCCTGGGCTTTAGGAGCATTCATTCCTCGCATCATCTGCTGGTTTGTCATGTTTTCCAGAAGCACTTTGCTTCTCTTCATGCAGTACTTCATGAGTGGCACAGTGACCCTGGCTATATATACAATGCCTCTTTGCTCTCCACCCAATGGCTGTAAAATTCTTCAGAATTTTGCTGATGGGGAAACGACACAGTTCATACTTGAACATCTCTCATGTTTCCCTTAATCTTGCAGCCCTAACTACCTTTCTTCAGACAGGGTGTGCTTCACTGTGGCATTTTTGAGTGTTTTGGACAATGCCAGGGACACTGTGAGTACTGCCACTCACTGATAAAAAATTTAAACAAAATGTTTTCTTCCAACAGTATCAGCTGCTGTAGATATGATAGTGGTAATGATGCCTTGGCCTCTTTTAGGGGATAAAGAGAAAGCCCAGAGGGTTCCCTAGGGAAAAGATTCTGTCATGGATCAGTGTGGATGTACAGGCGGAAGGGAAAATGGGAGTGCACAAAGCGACTGAGTAATCCTGCATCCCAGGCAAAGCACGGGTGGAGTTAAATCCTGTGTCCAGATTAGCATTCCTACAACTCCTTAAATGTGCTGTGAGCTTGTGCTGGTTTTGAAAACTGCAAAGCAGCAAGGTGAATTTGACAGTCGCATCTTCACTTGATATAATTAAGGGATTTTTAACAATTCACATAAATCAAAATACTGTACAACTTCCAGAGAATGGGAGTTTGCCTTGGCATTACCTTTCAGGGCAGTACTTTGTATGTTCAGCCTTACCTTTATTTGTAAAAGACAGATAAGGGTAATTATTATCTGGAAAAACTAAATGTCCGGACAACTAAATAAAAATGTAAATTTGCTGGTTGGATAAAACCCCTTCTGTTAGCAAAACAGGATACAATGTCAGGAAATGGTCAACAAAATATTTTCAGTGTAAACAAGCCCGTCGGTTCCACGGTGCCGGGAAAGCCAAGCAGTTCTGAACACTATCTCCTTCATCAGAAGGGGTGCGTCTCTACCCTCTCTCCCCTTTTTTCTCCCTGGGAAATCTAAAAATAACCCGAGACACAGCAGTGTCTGTTCTGTAAATCTTCTGGGAAAATACAGGAAAACTGAGACACGAGTAAAGTGTGAGTGCAAGAACTTCAACCTAAGCAAAGGGCAGGAAAAAGAGATGGAAGGAGAAAACAAGGCGAAATGTGCTTTGCTGTACCTCGTGCCTGTACATCAGGAGGCAGGCAGGGAGCGTTTCCAGCTTCATGCCTAGGGAAGTTGGACCAGCCTCTGTAATTTCAGCCTCCTTCTTCAGAGCAGGAGCAGTATGGCCAGGTTGGAGACACCAACCGAGTTTTACTTAATAGCTGTGTAAGGGACGGATGCGGTTGGAGGCTGGGAGAGCAGAGTGCCTTTAGCATCACCCTCTTCCTCCTGCACCTCAGAAGATCAGGGAGGGGAAAGCAGCAGTGGGGCAGCATCCATTGTGGGCAGGGTCAGACCACGAGGGTCTGTTGTGATGAACCAGACACATGACCAACATGAAATATAAGTCAGAACCGTCTTAAATGTGCAGCCACAAAATCCTGGACAGTCTACCACGAGTCCTGCAGGCGTGCTAAAGGCAGAAAGATGATGGAGACAAAGTAGCATGGCATTGTAACAGGACTACCGACATACTCTTCTGCTGTAGCCCTCCTGCAAAGAACTAATGATATTCTGGTTGTCCGAGGTGTCTTTGTTCACCCTGATATTAAAATTGAGTATTTTAATGCAAATACAGGTTGTTACAGATTAAAGTTGCCACATATTTAAAAAAAATGTATATTAATTGTATAAGCCACCATGTTTTGTCAGAACTGTTTGGAAGGATGAGTGGGTAAAGGTGGCTTATCAGAAAATCCTGGGAGGATATTATATAGGTTTTCATTTCAAAGAATATCATACAGTGTCCTGGCTATTTAAATCTCTATGACATTGAATTCTTGAGTTACATTGAGTCAGTAAAGATTTAGGCCACTCATCTTGGCCTAAAGGTAAAGGCGCTTGCTCTCCCTTCGCATGGCTGGGAATTTCGCTCCTGAGAGGGCTGTTCTCAAGTGGGCGTGAAGCTTCTCTCCCTACACTTTATTATGGAGAATTAAATGTAAAACCACGGGGTTTAACATCAACTACAAGCCTTTGCTGCGTGCATCTCTTCAGACTTAAAGGTTGCCTTTAAACCACGTTGTTACTGGCAGGGTTCCTGTGTGTGTTACACACAGCTACAAGCGTTTTGCACATCGCGTGTAATGGGTAAAGTTCTGCCTGTAAAAACGTCCATGGGCGCTGACTCAAGTCAGGGCCAACGACTTAATGAGGCCAGAAGTTCATTTACTTTACACTGACTTGCTGGCATACATTGCATTCACATACATCTCAGGCAATTACGCTGTATCTGTGTCATGTGGCAGTGATAGAATAGCTCACAGCTTGTCAGCATTAACTCTTGGAGTTTACAGGCCCTTGAGAATTTCAGTTCAGTGTCCTGATACTCTCTAGAATGATGTTAAAGCTTTGCAATTTATTTCTGAAATTGATTAAAACTCATCTCCCTGCTTTTAAAAGCATTTTGGTGCAGAGTTTCCTGAGGTAGCTAATTGTAGCTGCCAGCACAATTTATCTCTTAGCATCTGTATGAAGAGTAGTTTGCTCATATGTTTGCAAAAAAACATTTCTAGCCACCTCAAGGTTTAGCAGCTTATGTTCAGAGACAGAGAAAGAAGAAAATGCGCTGGGATGTTAGCTGGAACAACATTGCTTTCAGAATTAACCTTTGGTTTCTTTCCAAGGAGGGTTCCTCTCGATAAGAGCCGCTCATTACCTTATCTCGTAGATTATTTACTGGAAAGTGGTGCGTGAGCCTTATTTTATCTACTCCCTTTCACTTAGTGTTACATGCACATACATAATTCTCTGATTTTGACAGCTGGGAAATTATTTCCTTTTTTTTTTTTTTTTTTTCCTTCTTTCTTCCCAGTAGACTTTACACGAACCCCTACTTTGACTACACACCTCATTTTTTTAATATTCTGTCTTTTCCGCAGGCTTTCTGTATTCCAACTGCTTTATTCAAGTTATAAAAAAAAATAACAACTAGACATTATGTTTAAAGGCAGGAGCTCCTATTTACATGTTTCATTTCAGTTGGTAAGTAGTTTCTTCTTTTCTGTTATCAGGTGACATGTTTGTTAAGGAAGGTCAATGGTTTTGCATTTACACCCCTACCAATGTGTTTTCTATGAGTCCTTAAATTTTAATCTAATCTTTGATTCCTTTAAGGTGGGGTGTTAAGCTTCTTTATTAGCTCCACAGACATATCTTCTAACATTATGCTATTACCATCAACATCTGTGGCTTCAAATGCAGCTTTCAGCCAGGCAAAACATGGGGTATTAAAGATGCTTTCCATCAAGTCCAGGGGTTGTTTGCCACAAGAAACCAAGTCCCTTAATCCTGATAGGCAAATACTGGCCATATCAGCTGAATTGGCAACCAAGTCAAGGGACTCATGGTTTCGATTTTGACTTTTCGAGGCTTCATTCTGGACCTCTGGTTTTTTGACTGGGAGTAAATCTCTCAGACTGGCCCTGTTTTCTCTCCTTAAAGGGTAACTCAATTAAGCAAACAGATTACTTTGCATTGTGGGTAGCTCCAGAGAAATAGGCTTGCATAAATAACAGCGTGAAAGCAGGTAAGAGGAATCCCTGGCTTGTCAGCTCGTTGTCCTTCTGAAGTACACTGCTTTTGGTGTCACTTTGGCGAGCAGATTCATTCTATAGACCCAAATGGTGAGGTCAGGAAAGTGAGATCACAGTACCTCAGAGCAGCTGGAAGATATTCCCAGAGCCATCCCAGTATTTGAAACAGATGGATTCTGTTCCTGGTGCGATACGCTCCGTGTCTCTGGGGAAAGGATTTACTCTTGTTTTTGCTGAAGCTTCTCTCTGGCAAAGATACCACAGGCCCACTCCCACACATGTTAGAAGTAGAATGTGCCCCACTGGTTTAGGCATTTCATCTGGGGGACAGGGAGAAGCTGTAGTATTGGAATGAGAAGCTGGTAACGCACAGTAGCAGTTACCATATGGGTAATACTTATTTTCACTCCTCTCTTCTTCCCCCTCCCCCCACAATTGCCTGTATGGATTTCCTTTTTGGTGATGAACAGCAGTTGTTGGTCAAATACTGCAGGCTCATCTGAAAACCAAAACAGGCAACCTACAGCTGTCAGGCTGTTCTTCCTCCATGGAGCAGAAGCTACTCACCTGCAGTTAAATGAATCATAGAATCATAGAGTGGTCTGGGTTGGAAGGGACCCCAAGGATCACAGAGTTCCAACCCCCCACCTTAATTCCTTGTGAAACCACAGGTCTGAAACAGATGCAGAATGACATCTCAAGTGCGGACATCTCCATGCAAATACTAGTAAGTGTGTATGTGTGGGAGGACTGGCTTCCATAGCAGTGCTTCGTAGTAGGGTCAGCTTCTCAGACAAGCGAGGATGAACTTTGTGGTTAAAAATAAATTTGAAATCAAAGTAGTTTCCTCCATTTACATGAGCTCAGGGGATTTCTGCCTGCCTATACAAACAGGCCAATGACCACAGTGATTTAGTGTCGTGGCAGTTGAAAAGCGGAGGGAGTTTTGTGTAGCAGCTGACTATGCAGGACACAAACTGAAGCTTGTCATGTGAGCACAAAGCAGAAATAATTAATAGATGACAAATGTTAATATATTTGACAGGTTCTACTTCAAAACACACCCAGCTCCTATGTTTCCCCAGAATACCTGCAGCTGAGCCATACTTCTGTTCCAAAGGTAAGGTCACTGATTCCTGGTGCTGGTAGCATGACACTTTCTAACCATTTTATAAACACTTTTTAATTATTTAATTATTTTTTAAAGTTATTAATTGAAAACCTCTCTGCTGAACAGCAAAAATAAACAAATTATTATGGAAAAATAGTAGTTCAGGACCCTCCCCACTGTGCAAAGCACACATTGCATCAGTTACAAGCACAAGAACTAAAAAAACTAGGAAGCATCCAAAAATTATTAAATTGCCCAAGGAACCTTAATTTAGTCCACTTGCATGCACAGATTTCCATGTAATCACATGTAAAATTTTCCCCAGATGCCGTTTCTCTCAATGGAGGCTAAATATAGTGTTTGGGGGAACTTCAGAATTCACAGCGAAGCCAGCTACGAGCTGCATCATTCCTGTTGTTCCATGAGAAAGTATGGTAATGAAAAAAACATTTCTCATTGTTAAACCAACTGAATACAGCATTTCAGACGTGAATGCACGAGCCGTCTCTACAGGAAAGCTATCCCATCCTTGGCAAGTTACTTAAACGCATTTTCCAGGGGTCAGTAGCTGTGTTCTTATTTTCAGGTGCCCAGCTTGAGAGGCTTAGGGTCAGGCTCGCAGGAATATGGGCGAAAGCAATGGAACGGCAGCTCAATGCAAGTGCTGTGGAAAGCACTCACCTGGGTAGGGATCGGAGCGAAAGCTAGGCAAGAGAATTAGATGCTCACTTTGGGCTGGCTCTTGACAGTCTAAGTTCAATGACGTTTCTTTCAGTGCAGGCAAATACTCCTCCTAACCACAAAGTCAGATTCTCTCTTCAAGGAGCTAAGGAAACAGCAAACAACTTTTTAAGCTCACTTAAGTGAGAAAAGCTGGAGTGGGAATTTCAGGAGTTTAGAGTAGCTTAGCTCAGTTAAACAAAAATGCTTTTAACCTAAAATGCTTCAGCACCTAGTTTGCAAAATTGAGACAAGGACATACAAGCAACTCTGACTATGGACAGGACAGCAAAGTCAAGGTCACCCCGCTAGGCCTTTTTGTCTCAATAAAAGCATTTGAGTTAGGGGATGTCTCTAGAACAAAGGGAACCTCCTTTGACTCAGAAAATGAATTTACTTGCTTTGGACTGACAACCGAGACACAGGGATGCAAGTTAGGTATGGAAATCAGGCTGACTACACTGCATCTAATCTCATAACTGCATATGAAAGGCTGAGAATAATTCAGGGCAGCAAGAAAACCTCACCAAAATGGCTTTACAGTGAGGTGTGGAGCAAAAAGAGAACTCATGAATGAGTTCAGGGAATGCTGATTTTGCAAAACAAAGGCCTGGCTTCTCTTAGGGGAGGAAAAGCTGCATCGCTTTCCAAGTAAATCCCGTACCGTAAGCTGTCCACACAATCCAGGCATCTGGTAAAAACGTCTCCTTGATTCCAGAATCCACACGTCCATTGGCAGCGGGAGGACTCCGTGCCGGTTTTGTTTGAAGCCGAGAAATCTCAGTGGCTTTGTAGGACAGGAGGAAGCTGCACAACTTCTCACGGCCTTTTCCTGCCCTTCTGTAGCACGGACAGATATTATGACCATATTGTTTACAAAGCAGCTTAGCTTTTCAAACCAAGGAACGCTGAAGTATGAAACATATTCCCATTGTCTGCATTCCAGCACAACTTCGGTCCCATTTAGTTTCATGGTCTGGGAGATGAAACACGTCATGCTTTCAATAGTGCTCTTTTGGGGCCAGCTTGATTTTCTTGTGTTACAGAACCCACACACCATCCAGCACCTTACCAATGTATGGTATGAATTTAATTTCTAGGCCTGAAGTTACAGAACATGAAGATTTCTAGAGCTAAAATAATGACTCTGCTTCCAGCCTGCTGCATAAATAGAGCATTAATGCTGGAGCTTTAAATTCCCAACCAGTTCCTGAGAGTTCCTACAATGAATGCTGTGGTTTGGTCCAACCTATACCACCCACCTTATCGAGGTTACCGCTGTGCTGCTTGTTACATACATGCGAAAAGGAAGGGAAAGGTGACCTTAAGCTTCCAAAATTCAAGTTGGGAAGGACAAACCTGATGTAAACAGGCACCATCACAAAGCTTGATTTAAACACTGATGTATTTGGAGGACATGGGGGGATAGCGGTTTGTCTAAGTCTGCAAACTACTGCTCTGAGTTGGCATCAGTGTGTTTAGTGTGTGCGCATAGATATATATGTATGTTTAGTTGGCACCAGTGTGCGTACAAAGTAAGCCAAGTGCCTAAACTCGGAAGTATGGTTAAAGAGAGACAGTTTTGTCTGAACAGTTGATAAACTTCACTGAGTTAAAGTGCTGGGGAAATCCAACATGCTTTAATTTCTGGGTTAAAGACCAGAGTGCACACCCCAAACACCAGCAGCTCAGCTCGAGCGAGAGCAAGGTGCTTTTCCCTCCAGCAGAGTCCACACAGTCACATCCTCAGCTGTTACAAACCAGTGCGGCCCCCTAGCCCTAAAATGGATTCAGGCAGCTGACGGTTAAGAGAGGAACCGGTCCTGAAAACAGAATTTATATCATCTACATCTATGATACTGCGCAAGTGGACCTGCACACCCAGGTGGACTTGACGATCCCATTAAAATAAACCATCTATTTATAAATGTACATCCCATTTTGTTGCTGCTTTTTCCTCATATACGGGAATATTTTAGTTAAAAGACAGTGATAGTCACCTTCCCCCCTCTCCTGAATTACTTACCCTTCTATACTGATGGTCGTTTTGGGTAAAGCCATACACCAAAAAACCCCAGGGAGAACCTGATCACAAAGCCCAACAAAAAAAGGAGGGGAGGGGAGGGTAAGGGTAAGGGAGAAAAGAATAGAAAGAAGGTAGACAAGGTAGTCTCTCTTTGACTAGAATTTGGATACCTTTTTAATCCATAAACCTTCTGTTCATTTATATTCATATATGAACATAGCTCATACATCATTTTAAGCATCATGCATGGAAAGTAATGCTGTTTACTCTCCCCAAAGAGCATCAACTATAAACCTGAAAGAAAAGAAAAGAAAGAAAGAAAGAGGAAAAGGCCTAGCAAAGCAGTAGCCTGGCTGTTTGAATCTAGGTTGCGGTTAGAAATTATTCGGCAAACTGAATGAAAAAATCCCTAAGGTACGGTGTACGTTACCCAGTTTCCTTTTGTAACCACAGGTCTGCACCAGTCTGCATGCTCTTCTGTGAAAAGCAAGCAGAATCCACCCTGCCAGAGCACAGCAACAGACCACAACAGAGAGAACCATCATGTTCCAGATTACACCCTCACTTTTCCAGACTGGAGCCTACAGAGCAGCCTTTCTCCTTCACATCTTCGGACGGAGTGAAGCACAAAGGGTTTGGTTTAAAAACATGAAGGTGATGGGCAAGCAAGATGGCAGTTTCTGTTGTCATTTTTAACGTTGGTTCCCCTTGGATTTCCAGAAGTAACTGGGAAGAGCCTAAGGACCTGGGGAGATAAGTACCTTTGTGAACCTTAGTCACTGCAGAGAGATTCTTCAGGGGTACTGAGTGTGTAGAATTTAAAAAAGGCTGTTACAAAAAGTGCTGTAGGGAAATAAAATCTTTATCCAGACTCCATGATCTCTCATCATCACAGCCCCAAGAATCAGCACTACAAAGGATGAGCAGCTTTATAGCAGCTTCTTCATTCTCAAGCTAAAACAAACCTATCCTGTTATGGATGAAGGGCACCATTGAGCCTTACCCAGTGCCTGAAAATACATTCTATTTAAAAACCTGTTACAAATTACAGTGGATGGGTAAACCAAAGAAACCCCTAAAGTTTGTTCACCAGAAAAGTCTAGTAGTTAATTCTAGTTCCCAGAGGAACTATGGTAACAGGAATTAAATATCATCCATGCAAAACTTTCTTGTTCTGCTTTACTCATTCGCTGTGCAGCACACAAATAAAGACAACCCCAACGGCATGGGTTTCTCATCGTGGCCAGAGGCCTGCTTGATTTTTCCACTCTGCCTTTCCTGCGTGTTTTGGAAGTCAAGTCAGACTCTTCCAAGACACGAACTGCAGTGCAGCCTCAAAATAAAATAAAAATCCCCACCACAGCCGTCCTGCTAAAGTCTCCAGTCTTTAAAGAACGCGCTCTGTTTCTTAAGCAAGAAAAATATGGATGTCACAAGGGACTACTTAGACGTCTCTGCTGCTCTGGCAGCTACCCTGCAAACGTGCACCAGAAGGGCATGCATTTTTAATGCTGAGTAATCTAAAACTTTTATAAGAATTCTTAACTGTTATTCTACCCGAAGTGAAAAACAATACAGACAGATACATCTAATTAGGCAGCCACCCGATAGCTCAGGCTGCCGATCGCAGCCACACAAACTCTCTTCTGCCATCTGAAATCTTACAAAGGAACATACGCAGCTTGCACTTTCCTCAGAGCCGATGTCCCCCCGTGTAATCAGTGAACACAGGTACCTAGCTCCCACCCCACCAGCTCCCACCGAACAAAGCTGGTTCAGAAAAATGCACTGGTAAAACTCCTCAGTCGGTTGCAAAGCTCTGTACTGCAGCTGCCCCTCGCCTCCAGAACAAACACCTAACCAACACGGGCGGCGGTGAGCTTTTTCAACCGAGTCAGTAAGGTTTTAAATAACTCATTCTTAATTCTGTGGGGTTTTTTCTAGTAACATCACATTTTATTAAAAAAATAAGTTTCCTATATTTAACATGTATATTAGCTTGCTGTATAAGACTGAGGATCTCAAGACCGTTTAACATTAAATGATAATAAACCAAACACCTTCTTCACAGCTTTGAGAAACGGGAGGGAGGAAGAAGGGGAGGACAGGAAAGAGGAAGGAAAGGGAGGAAGCACCGGGCCATTCCTAGCAAGAGAACCAAATAGTCCTACAGCATTAAATTATGAACCTGCATCACAAATGTTAGAAAAAGGAAAACTAACTGTTATACTGATAAAATTTGGATATATTCCTTATTATTAGAACATATCATTGGGAAAGACTAGACTGGGAAGGAATACATTCCATTTGCAGTTACTGCTTCTCCTGGAAATTCTTCCAAGACTTTTTTTCCTTCCTTCCTTCTCTACAAAGTCATCACTGATTTACTTGGATTTGTGTAAACTGCTACTCCAGTAAGACAGCTGCACTAAAGCCAGGTATACAAGACCCTGGAGGGAAAGAATCTGAAACTGTTTTATCACAGATTTTCCCCAGTAACGTCAAGAACACCAGAGAAATTTGATGGAAGAAGCAACTTGGAGGTGTGCGCATTACGTATTTCATTTGTAGTCCAGAAGATTGACACCCCCCCCCCCCCCATCGATTTTCAACAAGAAACCTGTGAGGAGTCGTCTCTACCATAACATATCTACATGGTGCTTACACATTCTCTGTGGGGCCCAGGGTCTACACAAGCAGAAAGAGATGAGGGAATGAACAACTCCCCTAAATCCCATGGGCTATCTGTGCAAAAGATTAGCAGCCCACGGTCGTATTGCTCTACGTGCAATCGCTCCGCCTTGGTGAGCGAGCCCTCGTTTAAACAGAGGGTGTCACAGAGACGGTCATCTCTGTTGGAATGCCCTGGCAGGAACATCATTAGCAGCCACGTTTCCACGTCCAGCAAGAAGGACAACTTGTGGAGCGCCTTGAGTACCGGGTTAGACTTGATCTGGTGTATAAAAATTTACCTTGGGGGCTGAACAATGTTCAGCCAAATCAATTCTCTGCTGCTTCCCCTCGAGAGAAGGGAATGACAAACAACATTCCCAGGAGAAAAATCAGAGGAGGAAATACTATCTTAGCAAGGAGGGACAGAAGCCCCCTCTCTTCCCCCAACAGAAGGGAAGAGACAGTTTCTGGTTCCCTTCGAAGACATCTGTATTAGCAGAAGACTGGATACACCTCTCCTTGCACAAACCACCTCTCCCTTCCCTCCTTGGAACACCAAAGCCTTTCTGTTACACAGATAAAATGCTGTGTTTGCAGTTTAAGCAGCGGTGGAATTTTAGTGTTGCAAAATCAAAATACACGGGAAATATCCAAACAAATCCCAACATTAGTCTGATGCTACCTAAAAGCCAAGAACAAACAAGCAAGCAATGAACACTGGTATTTTGGTTTTTTTGCGTGAATATTACAAAAAATAGTAATCATACACTTTTTTCTTTTTAAATGTTCATTACTTAGATAAAGCACATATGAATGTAACATTCAGAATTGTAACATAGAAAATGTCATGTGGGCAATCTGCTATTCCAAGTACACTTACCAAAATACAATTTTATAATGAAGAAAGTCTCAAAATACACCTGTACAACAATTGGGATCCACAAAATATGATTTAATAGTATCACTCAAGATCACTTCATTGAAACCACTTTTATAATACTGTTTGAATAGTAATCTCTGGTCAAAGAGCATTCTCCCCCTTTCCCTAGCCCGTCCCACTAAAGCAAGTGTGGAATTTTAATTGCAATGCATATCTTTTAAAACCCCAAATCTGAAGCAGTCCTATTAACTATTACACTGCCTACACTTAGATACTGGGAGGATGGGAATCACCCTCTCTGAGGCCATGGTACACTGAGACACCCATATTATTGTTTGTAGCGCAAGCAGAATAATCTCGTAAAGGGCAACTAAACAGGGTCAAAATATGAATTAATTACCTTACTACCAAATCATTCCCTATGTGTTACTTAAGCCTGCAACATTACAACTTTACTGAAAAAGAAAAAGTTAACCATTTCATCCTATAAATATTTTCTTTATTTGCTTTATGTTTAGAAGTTGCTATTTAAGTTCTATTAACAGAAATACATAACAAAAGCTCCCTAACAAGTGGAAAAAAGTAATTACAAATGCTGAAAAAATTGGCCTCATTAACATATGTACAGACTTGCTTACTTAATACACATCTTTGTGGGAATTAAATCATTTTATGACACACATTTATACAGGCATTACACATTCCCAAGTAACTTTGAGCAGAGAATACGCCAAATCTTTAGTCTGGGCAGACAAAAATGTATATTTCAGTATTGATTGTGGAGCTAACATGCAACAGATACAACATTCAGTCTGAGCTGCTGTTGAGAAGTTGTTCTGTTTTTTCCTGCAAAGATCTTTCCATTGAACTTGGGTCTTTTTGTCCCTTCTTTTCCTTGTTCTGCTGTTCCTGAAGCTTCAGGATTATTTTTCGTATTTCTTCTCTTTTGGTTTTCATTCTTGGGCGTGGAAACCAGTCTGTTAAGTTCATTGGTAGTTCAAAACTTGGAATGGGATTCTGAAAAGAAAGGTCATTTGGGTATTAGAATAAGGAGTTACGATTCAGAGACTGGAGAGAACTGTAGTTAGAAATGGTAAAAACTCTTCTCCACCTCATTCCATCAGCATTAAACAAAATTTTGAGTTTTTATGTTTTGTACACATATAATTAAGGTAAAAATTAACCAAGCTTCAGTATCCTACACAGTAACACTCATCAAGGTTGTAGTTCCAGTTATAAGAGTGCCCAAGTAACCTACTCTGTTGGCTTCATCTTTCAGACAAAGCATTTGATTGCATGACTGTGTAATATAGTTCTATTTTTAAAAAGACCAAAACCACCACAACATTATAACGATGTAACTTTTTGTTTTCCTAAAGGATGACTAGCATCAAAATCTAGAGCTGATTAGGAATCTGTTGCTAAATACTTCTGGTCTTATAGATACCTTTAAGGCCACAAACTACTGGGAAAGTCAGTTTTACATTTCACCTTAAAATACAGGGCCTGTCAAAAGCTCCTGCCTTCTACCTGCCCTTTTTACACTAAACATACTTTCTTGCTAGAGGTCATTCATACAAACAATGATGAGAATTATAATCAGACATTATCTACCTCACTTCTGTGTCACAGTACAAGTTCACTCTAACCAAACAACACTTTGTGGAATAATGTCTTCTCTCAAAGAAATTCCTCCTTCTGTGTATTCCATTTTACGTAGTTATCAGGTTATTTAAGAGTAAATTACAGTTATCCACTGAACTAACAATAGCAAGGCTACTTGGGGAAAAAAACAATCACATTCTGCACAGGATCATGTCAATGCCTAATACTGCACAAGCAACATTACTCCATATCCAATTGGCCATCAATCGATAATACAGCAACAACAACAACAAAAAAAACACCAACCCTAAATTGAACTGACTTTGCTCCTTCACACAAGCAGCAAACAGACTTCAGAAGAATGACACTAATTGATGCAGAAATCCACGGGCAAAACTGAATAGATTTTCCATCATTTCAATTATGAACTGGGCCCAACAAAGGATAAGAACACAGACAAAATCTAATTACTGCGGTTACCAACAGAAAGCTATTTCAAACCAATCTGAACTCATCCTTAACTAGGGTGGTTTGTCGCTCAGTTTGGGGGAGAAAATCAGCGACACGGGTCAGAAGCCAGTTGTGCACCTACTCTGCTGCCCCGGAGATCCCTACTTTGCTTTGCGAGATGTTTCGCCGCGAACCGACACAGGCCGCTGCCCCCGCAAACCCCGGCTCCCCCCGAGCTGCGCTCAGCGCCGCAGGAGCCAGGGGCTGCAGGCGGAGCCTCTCGCCGCCCGCCGCGCCCCGGCCTCGCCGCAGCCGGCCCCGCGGCGGCCCCTGGCGGCCGGAGCCACGCACCGGGCAGCCCGGCTAACCCGGCCCCGCAGGGTAGCCCGGGCCGCATTCCGCAGGTCAAAGCTGTCCCTCGTGGGCCGAAGCTGAGCAGGGATGGTGTTGATGGAGGGTTGAAAACGCCATTTGCTGTGGCAGGGCTGCTCGGCATTACACTACCTACTCTATCCAACGAGTCTTGGTTTAAAAAACCCACCACGTTGTGATTTTAACCCCTTTAATTAAGGTAAGGTACTTTAAACCCACCAAGAAGAAAAAAGCGTGCCTGAACAGCCCACAAACACGAAATGAAGCTCCCCTTCCCACACACTCCCCATGCAGCTTTTTTGGCTGCTGAAAACAATGAGAGACTGCTGAGAGAGATTTGGGGTCTTGGTCCACCATGAGCCGGCAGTGTGCCCAGGCAGCCAGGAGCACCAACCGTATCCTGGGGTGCATCAAGCACGGCACTGCCAGTCAGTCCAGGGAGGGGATTGTCCCACTCTACACTGTGCTGGTGTGGCCTCACCTCGAGTACTGGGTGCAGTTTTGGGCACCACAGTACAAGAGGGACACAAAAATATTGGAGAGTGTCCAAAGGAGGGCAACGAGGATGGTGAAGGGTCTGGAGGGGAAGTCTTATGAGGAGAGGCTGAAGTCCCTTGGTTTGTGCAGCCTGGAGAAAAGGAGACTGAGGGAAGACCTCATCAGAGTCTATGGCTTCCTGAAAAGGGGAGCAAAGGGGCAGGCACCAATCTCCTCTCTTTGGTGAACAGCGATTGAACTGAGGGAACAGTATGAAGCTGAGACAGGGGAGGTTTAGGCTGGATATTAGGAAGAGGTTCTTTACTGAGAGGGTGTTCGGGCACTGGAACAGGCTCCCCAGGGGAGGGGTCACAGCACCAAGCTTGACTGAGTTCAAGGAGCATCTGGATGATGCACTCTGTCACATGCTCTGACTTGGCTGGCCCTGTGTGGAGCCAGGAGTTGGACTCAATGATCCTTGTGGGTCCCTTCCAACTCAGGACATTCTGTGATTCTATGATTTGAGCATTTTCTCAAACACATCAACTCAGTAACTGTAAGACAGTCACAGTGAGGCTCTGTGCAGCCAGTACAAGTTTTCCTTTCCCACTCCTGTCACATCTGAGAATACCCTGCGATTTGCTGACACATCTATGCACCATCCCTCTTCCCTGGCAGACAAAGCTGCTGCACACTGCAAGACCTGGAAGGACAAGGGATTCACCCTCACATAACTCAGGAATCAATTTGCAAGAAGGAAAGGACCAAGATTACTAAAATCTGTATGCTCCTTGTTTCCCCTCTGTACACAACAGGAAGCACTCAAGGATGGTTCTAAGCTCTCAAGGGCTCATTGGTAAAGCAAAAGCCTACTACACATTTGTGTTTCATTTTGCATAAGCGCACTCTGCTAAAGCCCTGCTGCTCTCATACAGAGGATGAGCAAAGGGAGGGCAGAGGAACATTCTTCTCAGGAAAGGGATAATTACAGGGGAGTTTAGCAACAGTGCTCCCAGAGTACTGTGGACTGTAAACAGTGTCCCATGCAGGCGACATCTCACTTGACCATCTCTTCTCCCAACTCAGACCTGAGTGTGCTACTCCTTCCTTCCACTTGTGAAAGGAGCTGTAACTTGAAAGCCAGGCCAGTTAAAGTAAGAGTTCAACCAGTTTCCTCAGAGGAATCAAGACTTGGCCTTTAGCGGTAACGATTCCACTTACGTATGTTTTCATGCAAGTAAAATAAATGTCTAAACTAGACCTGTCATATATATTGGGAGCCACATTTTATACAGAAAAAGAACAAGCTTTCTGTAACACATCTTTAGTTTGCATTTTTAATTCAAATTTTAACTCTGTTTCTTAATGGCTGACTTTGAAGGGTATGCAGCACTGTAAGAACATAAAAAGGAAGGCTCTACAACTTTCTTTCCATTTTCTCAGAAAAATCCTCAGCTTTCCATTTCTGGTATGTGTGTAACTTACTTTTCAAAAATGTATTCACTGTTATGTATGTTAATGTATAAATTGTTTTATAATACATCATCTAATAAACAGCTCTAAGAGCTACACCAGACAGTCTTTCTATAATTGTAATTATTTTAATAGCTCATATTTGATTGCTGCAAAAGATAAAACAGTTACACAGATAAACATACCTCGAAAAAACTCTCGACATACTGCAGTATGTACACTCCACAATCACTGAAGTTGTTCTGTTGTGGCACTTTTGGGTTGGAACCCTTCATGACATCTTTGGAAAAGCTTCTTTTGTTGCCTTTCCTGACTTCCCATTCCACTTCTAAGTATCTGTGGTGAAAGACCACGCAAATTCAAACTCTCTCTTCTTGCACAATTTTGCAAAACAACACAGACACACACAAACCCAAACCGCCCCAAAACCCAGACAGGAAACTTACTCCCTTAGTGTTTTTACAACGTTTGACCGGGAAGGGCCTCTCAGGGAGTCCATAAGCAAAATGCAGGGCCTAAGAGAGAACACAAATTCTTAAGCACATAGTATTTTACAGCAGTTTGGAAAGCACAGTGTTACACAGCTCACTAGCTATGACGTACTTTGCAGGGTGACTTTGAACAAAACTAAATCAATACCGTGAAGTTTTGCCAGCGCTGCTGCAATCCCCTAGCAGGGATACAGCTTAAAGGCAAAGTTACCCTTAGATTTAACCACATGCTAAGTACGCCTAGGAGTGCACTTCCAAAACACAGTCCTGTCAGCCTGCAAGCACTTGTTACAGGCAAAAACTAGTTGCTTAAAACCCTCTCAGGTGTCTACTGCACTTTTAGGTGCACCAGGCGACTGGGACATCAGCACAAGCCCAGGAAGTGAGGCACAGAACCCATACACATCCTTCTGGAGTAGCTGCTGGAGGACAGATGGGACAGCCCACAGCACCCCAGTTGTAACACTGTGTATGCATGTTCTAGAAGCCATCCCAGCCAACACATCTGAAATCTACCTGATACTTACTCAGATAAGACGCCAGTACTCTAATTGAAAGACTTTAAAAAAATAATCTATCCATAAAAAAGCATTTTCTAGAGAAAAAATTCTGTTTGAATGGTCTCTTGCACACTACAGATGCTCACATCTTACCACCCATTCTCCAGGACATTGTCTTTGCAGTAACTATAAACGTTTAACAGTCCCATCAGCTGCCTGTACATAACAGCTGGATTTAGACATCAAAGATAACCCATACCCGAGGTTCAGATTCTCAGCACAAGAAGCAAGATGTATTTTGAGGGATAAATAGGGTGCAGAGTACTTTCCACAAAGCTCTGCTTTTTCTTTTCTAACAGCAACACACATGCATTCAGACCAGATGTCCGTTACAGAAACTGCAAACCAGTGAATTCAGACAAAGTATCTGTATGCATTTATGTACAGGTTTGTTTGCATTTGTCAACTAATTTATATGTACACAATTTTTTAGGCATAAGCATGTAATCATTTGAATAATGGTTGCTTTTACTTGTACATGTCTTAATTCCTGATTTTAAAAAGTTACTAAAAAACCTAATGCTTTTTAAAAATGCAGAGTCCAGTAACCCAGTACTGAGGGTGGGGAAGTTAAAAACCTTTTCAAGATCTTGTGTCATGCAGAAATAATTTTAAATATTCTAATAGTAACGTATTTAAGTGCCCTTAATGACTTTTGATATCAAAGTATCAAAGATCTTACAAAATTTCACGTTTGGATTAAAATAATATCCAGTGGAAAGTATTTTGTACAGGCAATCCATAGTCAGAATGGGACAAGTTTAGCCAAGCTATAATGAGAAGCTCATAAAGATCCTTAGAATTCACACACAGATGAGTATTTTGTTAACCCTCTGTGAAAATTATCTCAAGACTAATTCACGCACATTTCAAATGATGTATTGGTACATAATTTTAATCTGTGCCATAAGACTTTTTTGTGAGAGCCTTTATCCTTCCAGTAACCCTTACATTCACAAAGAAGGAAATATAAAAATGGATAAATAAATTGTGGAAAAATACAGAGAAAATTGTCAGGACAACATTCTTAGTAATACTATTTATGGATCTGGAAACATGCATTTCTGTCACACTACTGTGGTCAGTGATTAGTAAGAAATAATATAAGGGTTTCAAACACTAAAATACAAATTAAGATTTTTCAAATCCAGAACAGGTAAAAGAGTAAACACTCCCCTCCCCCCAGTTCCATTTAGTACTATGGGATACTCTTTATTAGAGGAAAAAGAACGATACTAACGACACAGCGAGAGACAATAAAGAGCTAGAGCACATTTAGGTAAGAAATGGGGGCAGTTAAAAATTACTCCCATTTTCCTGTAGTAATATGATCAATGGAAAAAGGTTTTCTTTACTAACAATTTAAGTTATTTTAATTTAAAGACATTAATCTATTTTTTAATATAGAAGGATACATTTGAACATCCTTCTGCACCTGCTTTCTGTAGGACTCTGAGTGCAAGATATCAAACAGCCTTATCTGAAGAAATAATCTTCACTTGCCTGAAGCAGCACACAGGCTTAACAGAAACCCTAGGAGCTATTATTTCACAAGCAGATTCATTCATTAACTTTTATTCTTACTGAAGATGATGCTACTATAAAATTCTCTCTCAAACACTAATAACATGCTCACTAAAGTGTTTGAAGACTGATGTACGATCATTTCCCATAATTGCTGTCTTTTACGTTTCATAAACTTCTAAGAAATGTCTATTTTAATTGTTTTAAATACTTACTGTTTGCAGATAGTAGGCTTCAGGTGCCACTGTCCCATTTCTGTACTACAGTTATCATCTACAAGGCCACCATCATCACTACTGTCTTCCTACAGAAGGAACAGGTTTACAGGTGTTAAAAACTAAGGCTGTTTTTCAAACAGTTGCAAAAAAAATATTGTTATACTTACCATTTCTATTCAAGATCAATAACATAAGTTAAACAAAGAAGTGGTAGCTTTAATCTGAAACCATTCACTGTTTGTCAAGTTTGCATTACCAACTTTTAGTCACATGGTTTCTCAAATCCACGCTGGAACGCCAGGAACTCAGTGGTGCTATTTATTTAACAACTGCTGAAAACAGAAAAAAGCTGCAACTGACATTTTCAAGGCATTGCTGGCTTCAAAGAGGTGCATCTCCATTATTTGGTTACAATCCAAATCAGTACTTTCTCTCCCTAATGATTACTAGAAACCTGCTTGGCAGTTTCATCTATGTTTTCTAGATGAAATGAGACAAAACCCACAATGAAATTTTGCTCCAGAACGCACCATCCTGGTTCTTAGTGGAAGGGAAGCTGAACCACCATGACATCAGATATCATGGCTTGCTAAGAAAGTCATGCCACAAACCCGGGAACATCCTCTGATCTCTTGATTTCAGTACTGATTGCTATGAAGGGTACCAAAGTTTTAAGATCAATCCTACTAAGCTATCTCAGTATCCCAGAGATCGATAGTTTCTTACCCTTTTACTGAGTTCACTATTAGTACCACAGGTCTCTATGTTATAGGGAAAGAGATGCTAACATCACTAGCATGCAGGATGCTAGGACTGAAATCCCTGTGCTATGCCACGAAGATGTTATCATATTAGAAATGACTGTCTGGTGCTTAATACACTGGTTTCTGTTGCAGCCTCAAGTCCACATCTGGCAGATGTGCAGGTACACTCCACCTGTCCTGGTCTACCATTTCTACGCTTGCTTTATGCATTCTAGAAGACACCAGAAAGCGTTTCAGCCTGAGGTAACTTCTAAACTACACTGCACCCAGGGAACTCGGCATCTTTTCCTCCTCTCAAGGAACACAGCTCGCCATGTGCTTTCTTCCCTGCCTTCAGGCCACGTGCTTCGGATTGGAAACACTCTACTACTCATTCTCCATCTTCAGAGAACTCTTAACTGCTAGAAAATAGAAAAGCACTTCCATCAAGCAAGAATCACAGAATGTTTGGACAAGTGGCAAGACAGGAGAAGTGGGTTGAGTCTGTATGAAAAGCACAGTCAGTTTTCAAAATAAACTGGAGCTGTTATATGCTTGCAGACATATACATACTATTTGGAAGCGATTACAAATAGCTGCAGACTTTGGAAAATAATTTTTTGTTCTGGACTCAAAGGTGAAACATAGGTAATTCCTATACTGTATATCTGATAGCCTCCAATTCTTTCTTTCGGATAACTTGAAGTCATACACCTGGAATATGAACAGGAAGGCCAATTAGGAAGAGTAAATGTGTAACTCCTAGCTTGCTCACATTGAACTTACACTGCAGAAGCAACAGGGCTATCCTTCATACCCAGATGGGAGTCAGTAAAGGATGCTTTAATGATCAGCCTTTCCACAGCTCTAAAATCTAAATATCTTACAGTCTGAACAAGAACACTACTCAATTACAAATCCACGTTGTTTACATTGGATTAGGAGAAGCACCAACGAAAGAAAGCCGCAGAGTAGCACCTACTTATAAATGTTCCCATTTATGTCCAAGAAATGCAGCTGAAAGAAGAGCAACTTGTCCTTGGGCTGGGAGGTAAACATGGGGGTGGGGGAAATGGAAGATAGAAATGTGCCGACTTTCAGAGTTTCCACTAAAATCTCTGTGTAATATTGTCACTATGCAAAAGACTCAGAAAATTAAATGCAGAATCAGTACAGCAGTTTCCTACTAAACAGTTTAATGAAGGAATGTACAATCCTCTCCTGTCAGATAATTTGCAAATTTCTGTAGGTAAGCAGTGCTTTAAATTTCACACCTGTAAAGATAACTAGCTTTAGACAACACACATTTACAATATGTATACAGCTTTTAAGCTGCCCATTCAAAATATAACACAATAGCTTACTTTTCCAAAATAAAATTACTGAATTCTTTACCTGGTTATCTTGGTCTTCAGAAAAATCTATAAGCTCATCTTCATTTAGTTTACTGCCATCAGCTGAGTCTTCACTATAGTTTAGCCTGATTTTGTGCAATCCATCTGTATCAATCACAGACAGTAGTATATTTAAACATCAAATACCAGGTCATCATTTTAAATGCCTCAGATTTGCTCAGGATTGCTCACAATATCTCTGTATTTTATGCATGCAACATGAGCAAAAGTGGAAAGTTTCCTCTAAGTAACACAGCAGAAACTGTTCCTTCTTCTGTGAGACACCTGAAAAAAATTCTGAAGACCTAGACTAAATCCCACCATGAAATTACCCTGTAGTTCCAGGAAGCCTTTACAACAGTATACACTGGTACTGCTACCAAAAGGGGCAGCCTCATTTGGTCCCAATTATAACTGCTTGCTCCCATCCCCAACTGGCTCCTTCCATGACACCAAATACACCTGCACACGGTGGACCAGACTGAGGAAGTCAGTCACAAGCTTATTACTTGTGACTATATTCCTACACAGCAAATCATCAGATTTGCTGTGTAGGTATATGAAGACCTGTGCTGTTGGGAAAATGCTGCTAGGGAAGGTAGAATGCATGACCAACTCTCCTGGGAGCAGCAGCTTTGAAATGCTCATGCAAATTCACTGTTTGCTACATAAAAAAAGATTATCTCTAAATTCACTTCCTACCCCCATACATATTTGGTCACTTGGAAAACAGCGTAAGAAGAAACAGAGATCAGCAACATTATGGCTGTACCTGTGAAAGCAGCAGGTACAGGCAGATACAGGCTCACTAGTCTTGCTACCATGCGAGAGGTCAGAACAGATTTTGAGGGAAAGAACAATAAACTAAGTGAAAATAAGTGAAAAATTACTAACTCATGCCAGCAACACCTGAAATCATAAGAAAACTTTTCCTAGAAAAGGGCTATATCACATTTAAGCAACCACAAAAATAGAAGCGTTGGTTATGGTGTCACTTAAAGAAAACCAAGTTTTCTTTAAGAAAAGTAAATAGGGCAATGAACTAGCTACAACAAAA
The DNA here is from genome assembly GCA_027925045.1 of Hypotaenidia okinawae. Taxonomy (NCBI): domain Eukaryota; kingdom Metazoa; phylum Chordata; class Aves; order Gruiformes; family Rallidae; genus Hypotaenidia; species Hypotaenidia okinawae. The sequence goes on from BSDF01000003.1 coordinate 88,626,291, forward strand.
CCACACACAAAAAAAAAAACCTGAAATGGGAAAGACGTGCATTCGAGGGTACTTCAGCAGTGAACCTAAAGTAACACTCTGGAAACAGGTTACCAGTGGGGTTCCACAGGGACAAACCTGGGAATTAGTCTTACTCAGAATCTTTGAAAAGACCTTAGCACAAGAAGTAGGCCATTTATGAACGTGACTTATTACTGACAGATCCCTAAAAAATACAAAATGGTACTAAGAAGAACCACAATTCATACAATAATTGCACAAAAAAGGGTATTAGTTAAGTAATAAGGACATATAAATTATTTCTTCAAGGTTATTTAGGTATCAGGTCCTACTGATTTACAAGTCCAACACCAGGAAACTAAGTTTAGGCTCCCCTGTATAGCAGCAGGGTCCCACAATGCGTAAACCATCATCAGAAGAGAGCGCTACTCAACTGAAGAGCTACTCTGTATCTACTTTAGGATGAGAAGAGGAGGTATCTTGATATCATTGACTACTTTTGAGATGTCCCAGGATATCCAGCACATACATTTGGATTTGGCTGAGTCAGGACCCACACCCTTCTGGAGCAACAGATGCAGGTGAGGCAGAAAGCCAAAATCTTATATCCTCATCATCCTCCTCTTCCAGCTAGTTGAAATGGAGTTTAGATACACCATGCATCTAAATTTATCTGCCAAAACATAGGCTTAGTGTCAATCTCAAATTGAATCTCAACCTTAAACCAGGACTGTGACCTGGAAGAACGCCTGCATTATGAAAGAGTGCAGCAGGAATGCATAGGCGTGAGTGTTTTAGCAACAGAATGGCCATCAACCACCAATACAATGCAGCCATAAAAAAGAATAAAAAAGAAAAAACACACCAAAAAAGATTCTAGGAAAAATATGTTCCATAAAGGACATTCCAACTAATTCCAGACAAGTAACAGTAGCTGCATCCAAGACGCGTCAGTCCGTATCATACAGCAGCCATTACTGTGAACAGTAACAGCCACACAGAAAATGAAAAATCAATTCAAACAAGAGCAGATCTACACACGTCCTCAACACCACCCCCAAGACTGCTAGGAGAAGTGACAATGTTATCACTAATTAATAAAGTTAGACTAGGAAGGAGGAGAGTGTTGATACCCACAAAAACATTAAAGTTGCAATGGCCTGTGGTATACAGATTAGACCCTGTAATAGTCCATTGTAAGATATGCAGTTACTTACTGTGTAAATTAAGTCAGTAGGAATGCTATCAGTGACTAAAGTAAAAGTTTTCACATGGCCAGATCTTTTGTACTCTATGCCTCAAGGAGGTCCAAACCTTGCAATGAGCAGAGAAAACAATCTTTACCTAATTTCTCCATCTGCTTTTAAAAGTATGTCAGCTCCTTTGTTCACTCTAATACAAATGTTGTTCCAAGATCACTGAAATCAGCCTCCACAGAAGTTCTGCACAGAGAAAGCCTCTCTAGATGTAACAGAGGCCATATGAGTGTTTTTTTCTTCTTAAATTATTCTCTTCTGTGTCATTATGTCTTTTTACATACCTTCTATAAGGACTTGAAAGAACCTAATGGCTTTGAAGCAAAACCTCAAATGCTAGAAGACACGGTAATTAAGGTTGCCCACACAATCTTAATTTAGTTCCTCCTATGCACATACATTATGAAGATCCCTGGTCAACTAGCATTTGTTCCTTAAAAACTACAGTTTTAAGTGATATCTACAAAATTATTTTGTGTGGAAAAGGTCAAATGAATCTTGATGCAGAAAAAAGTGTTTTATCACCAGCCTTATGTTCATTCAACAGCCACAAAAACATTATATATGGCACTAGCTATAAATTACTTATATTGCAGGCACTCGGGCTTCAGCCACACGCTAATCTATACAAGTATGAAGTTTAGGCAATTGCAGAAGCAGTTACAGACGTGACACCTCCACATTTTTTCATCAAAATATGCGTATTTTTACCACTACATACCCATAGATTGGCTAGCAGTTGTGAATTCACCCTGTATACCATTTTCATCTGGAGTCCTATGGTCAAGTTTATGGCATGCTGATTCCACAGTGTTAGGTTCTTCTGCATCATTGTCTATTTGACTTAGTTTTTTGAAAGCACTTTTTCCCCTGCAAGGACTTCTTCTACAACATGAAGATTCACTGTCCTCTGTTTCAGTGTTTGGGTCAATTAAAGCTGTATTATACTTTTTGGTCAATGTCTTCTTTGCTGCGGACTTGGAAGGCGAGCTTTGTCCATCTAACTCATTTGGCAAAGGAGATGGGGTGTTGCTCTCTCCGTCTGAAGAGGAAGATTTTATCTGTGATGCAGCATTTTCATGATAGTAGGGATTTGGTTCATATTTGGGTTTTTCTAAACCAGGAAAACAGATGACGGCTAAAAACCAATGGGCACTGCAAAAATAAAAAATACATAAAACCACAGGAATTACATTAATGCTCATGGTTAAACCTGAAGATGCTAAAAAAAAAAGCAACAAACACTGAGTGTGCAAAAGCACACATACACACAAAAACCATCCAAACCCTGTCCCCCACAGTTATCAAAGACAGATTGTAATAGATGCTTACTTTCCTGGGTTCTGCTCAAGCCTTGGCAGTCTTACCTAAAGGTAAGAGCACTCCATGCAAGTAGCCACTAAACAAAGTCATTAATATGATACAGTTAGTTAAGAATAGGTGCTGTCTAAATATTTATTTGAATTTGTTCGTATTTCATACATTCTTTTCCTTCTTTGAGGTTTATTTCTTGTTTAACAGGTTCTTTGTCACTGCATGAATTAGAGACTGTAGAATTCATGCTTTATGTCTGTATGATGTTTTCTAATAGTTCAGCACTAGTAACGCAGGAAGCCAAATCTAGAAGTATGGGTGAATTGCTCATAGTCTTCTGCCCATGAGATCTTCCAGTTGTACATGACGCTACAGACTTTTAGAGAAAAGTTGTGAATAGTGAATTAAATAAGGGGAGAGAAGAGTATTTGCAATGCCATCACCATGAGTCTGTTGTCCTCTTCACCCTACACAGAACCCTTCTAACCCCTTCCAACCCTTTCAGGATCAAAAATAGTTATATCCCCCAACACAAAATAAACTGGGAGATAAGCTTTGCCCCCATTTCCTCCTTATCTCCTTGCTGCTCTGGACTTCATTGCCTTGCCACTCAATCAGAAAGGGAGCAGCAACAAATTCAGAGACTGAGGCATTGCAAGTAGCTATTGACTGACCTGTTCTAGAAATTTCCTGACAGTTCTCCATTTACATGTCAATTCAACGTAAAGACAAGAGATACACACCAGAGAGAGATACTTAAAGTAACCAACAACAAAACCTCAAAACATTTTCTGACTAAAAAAATAAGTTAAGACCACTCCAGTTCTCTACTCTTTAACCATTTTGAAATGCAAAAAAACAAGGGAAAAGAGCAGTCAAATATATAGTAACCTGGAAATACCTGCTATCCTTCTGTGTCATGGCAATATAAGGAAGGAGACACTTAGCAAGTAACAGCTCTGCTACTAGGATAGAAGCCTACATACTTGCTAGTTTTTATGTTCTTCACCAGGTAGCTCCCCACCCTCATCTGTCCTGCAATAGCAATTCCTCAGCATAATGAAAGTATTTAATTGTTGTGTCACTTTTTTTGGATAAGATGCTAACAGATACAGAAACTTTTAGCTTTTTTCTTCCTCAAAATTGAATGTTGGGTTTCAGGGCATGGGGGAAGTTACATGCTTGAGGGGAGACAGAATAGCAAGGTATACCCAAGAAAAATATTAGCAGCTATTTACAATAAATTTAAAATAAAATAAATATGGAAGATCTAATCTAGCTTTCTCTGCCAGAAGGCAGGTCAAAACCAACAATAAAAAACAAACACATTCCCCCAGGTCATAGCATCTCATATTCTGCTGTCAGTGCTTGTGAATAGCTTTCTCAGGGATTCACCACTTTAAAACAGAGACAGATCTGTTTGACAGTTACCTCGTAATGCCACTCTACAGCTAGCCTCAGAATTCAGCTGGGGAAGGGGCAGCAAAAGAGAGGATTCAGAAACTCTCCTCCCACTACACAATGGCACAGTACCTAGATAAATTTCTCTGAAGATGTTTTAATTTAAAAAAACAAACTCTTCTGTGAATTTTCAAAAGATCAGTCAGATAGGTCTATGGTAACTCTAGTACAATTCTCTTGTATCTTTGTCCTTACCTTTTTTTTTTGTTTGTTTTTAATGTATAATTTTATAACACAAGCATTTAACTTCTCAAAATATTTTGACTTAAGGACTACTTGGATTCTTTCCGTGAAACGTGGAAATGTGTTTGTGATAACCTGCTCTGATCTTAAGGAAAGTAAGCGTCATTACAAGCTCTCAACAACCATGAGAATGTTAAGTCCGCTTCCTGACCAAAGAAAAATATCGTGAGAAAAGGATACAAAGAAAAAGAATACAGGTCCCAGTACAGGACAATAGAGACCTTCAATTGTATTTTCTTCTGATATAGGTTTATTGTAACCAAAGTATGATCCTTATCTATACAAAAAAAATCTCATTAGAAGAAAAAGGACTAAAAAAGGTAAAGCCAGAACTTATCAATGACAACAGCTTAGAAGAATGAACTCCAAAGAACCAGGTAAAACCTAGAACAATTACTCAGAAATACTAATTTTCCCAGTCTTTATATTGTCTGATATTTCTTATACTGCAACAGTACATTTAAAGATTTGACATTACTATGTTGATTTTAAACATATAGAAAAAAAGATTATTATTCTCTTATTTTTTTAACTTCAATTCACACTACAAGATAGCTTTCAATTTCAGAATTATGAAGCTGAAGTCTTTGGCTGTGAATGTGGAAAAGGTATGTTTACTTACGCTTCGTTAAGGGGAACAAAAATGAAATCTTTCTCAAAAATGTCCACATGCCGCGTCCATGTTTTTACTCGCCCATGTCGTTTTTGTTGTATTCTGCAAGATGGAACCAACACATGATTTACAGGGTGTCTTATTTTAACTGAAAGACTACTTTTCCAAGTATTTTAGCTTCTTAAGATATTTCAGGGCAAATTCTATGCATTTTATATATCTGGATGCTTCCTAGATTTCTACTGGCATTATAATTTTGCCTGTAAGGATTTTATCTCTGTAAAGCATCTGTTCTTGTAGTCTTCACTGCACTTATCCCTTAGTATAACTGACTTATAAAACCAAGACTTACGACAGGTTTGAAGTTTCATGAATATTTCTCCTTTCTCTTTGATTAAGGCGTTTATAGAAGAACGAACTGAACACATGTATTCTATCAGCATCTTCTTTTTTCAGTTTTTCAAGTACCAAATATCTAATTAGTTAAAAACAAAACAAAACAAAACACGGAGGTGTTAATTCAAAGCATTCATCACTGGAGTAAAAAGGACTGCTACCAGTCCTACCTCACCAGTAAACTGTTGCAGCCTCAAAAAAACGCTGTAAGACTATTAGAGCTAACTAACCATAGGAACTCATTAACGCACTACCTGCCTCAGCATTTCAAGGTATGAAGTGCTCAACTCAATCAACAAGTTGTTCTACTGCCGTTGTACACGGCAGAAAAAAATTTTCAATGAGTTTACTACACATAACCTACCTAGGAAAGCCCTGTATTTTCTGATACACTAGATCTCCTAATACTCCCAGAGTGATGCACTAATTTTCTTTTCACTTCTAAAATATCTGAATAGACTGAAAATTATACACAGGCACCTTGTGTGTAGCATAAACACAGCAGCACAGAACAATTTAATGGGCTTCTAAGAGCTGCGGCATCGCCAACACAAAATAATTAATGTATTATGTTAATTAAAAAAATAAAGAAATTACAGGAAACACAAATCCTCTGAAAAAAAGAACTTAACTTTAAAAGGTTATTTTTTCCACTTGCAGTTAAAATTTCTCTTCAGATGCTAAGAAACTTAAAAGAGACTTTTTTCCAAGTGAGAATGTCGCTGTCAAGTAGGATAGGAAGAACCAAAATTTCTTGCAAAAATACAAAACCGCCTTTAAATGACAGCTATACATAGTAGGAGACCAAGTGTTATCAACTAACCTATGAATTTTTCATGTCAGAACTTATCACAATTCAAAGTAAAAAAAAAAAAAAAGACAAACTGACTGGAAACAAAACTTACTTTAAATAAAAATCAATAATAACATCATTTAAAAATTCTCCTTCGTTTAGACAATGGAGGTCTTCATTGGTCACAGAAATACCACCTTTAGCTGGAGGAGGTGGATAAACTATCAACCTGAAAAGAAAAATACTTATATTAATAAACATGAAATGCCAAAAAGCCTCAGAGAATTGCTACAATGCAAAAAAAACATCTTACTTTTCTATAGGACCAATAAACACTGTATGCGGTTCTCCAATTTCATCATCGTCATCAAAATATGGTAACTGCTTATTCCGCTGCTGCATTTTAGACTCAGAAGCAACCTTAAAAGAACAGTCAATATTAATTTGCATACTGTGCTCAAATTTACCAAAAAGGTAATAAAGCTTCGTGACATCAAGCAGTATAATATCTATTGCTTTTGAGAAGGACTTAAAAGTTTGTGGTTTCTCCCTTTCCAGTTCATTCACCACACTTAAGTCTGTATTCATTTCTTACAGACACAAAACTTAAAAATGTCTTAAGAGGTAGTTTTGTTTAAAAAAAAGCATTAATTAAATTTAACACTGCAACTTAATTTGTTGATTGAAACGTTATAGTGTTAGCAGTAGATGAATTTGGAAATTATTATATTGTCTAATTGTAGTACAGATTTCTTGTCCCTTAATTTTTAGATTACATTATTTGTGGACCATTTGCACAACTGTATAATCAAACTGAACACATACAAAATGGTGTGAATTCACAGACTATTACCCATAGTCTCATAATGCACCATGGAGTAGTCTGGGAATCTTCATATAAAAGACAGCAGAAGTTGCTGGGTTTGGGGGTTATTTTGCTCTAGTGACTAGCACACTATCGTCAGTGTATTTGTAACTGAAACAATATAATGACTTTGATCCAAAACAAACAAACAATTTACATTTTTTATTTTGCTTTCTCTGTGAGATGGGCTTCCTTTGGAATTGTCTTCCAAACACTTAGTAAATGCAACAAGCCTGCCATTGGCTTCTTCGAAAGAAATTTTCACAAAGAAGTCAGAAATATTATTTCTAAAACCAATGTCAGTAATTATTTTTTCAAATATCGAGTTTGCATGAGGATCAAGACCAGTTTCAAAAATCAAAATTATGTACTGTTCTTCTTGACCTACGAAAAAGCAGAGAGAAAATAATTCATTGAGGAACAAAATCAAGCACACCACAATGATGAACAGACCACGGGCCAAGACATGCACAAAGTGCTGACAATACGTAGGAGCAGTAATAGACACGTATGCAGATAGACTGAGGGATTAACAACCAAACCCTTCTTCGTACACTTGCTATGAGTGCATTCAACTTCTGCCTTAATCTAGAAATGTTAATTATTATACCTGGTAATTTTTAAAAGACACTGAATGCAAAGCCAAAACATTCTGAAATATGAGCTTTGCTACTTACTGACAGTAAGACTCTGTAATCAGTATCTTCTCTTTTTCTTATTACAGTTCTATCCTATTGTTTCAATTCCAGAAATTACGTATTTAGCATAATTTCCCCTCTATAATAGGGAAATACCATGCCCTAATTTCTCCAAAATCAACACTGAAAGGAACTAGAGCAGCTCTCTCAAAAATCAATGAAGATACATTTATCTGTGGAAAATTATTAGAAGAAAACTGTATTAAGAATGTAGATGAGCTTTTATAGTCTCAATATTTATTATAAAAATTGTTTTCATCTACCTAACCACTTCAACATTGACATGGCATTTTATTTTAAGACTTCAAGTCTGGTTTTCTCCTACTTTCAGACAGATGCAATTCCAAAAGGGGAAGGAAGGAGAGCGGGGAAGAAAAAAAAAAAGAAAAAGAGCAAACTAAGACAACGTAAACCAAATTAAACAAGAAAAAGTTATGTGAGACCCTGTAATTTAGATATGGCCTATCCTGATCCTAGAAAGCTGTGGTATAAAATATTAGTGACTTTACTGCTTTCTGAAAATTTTGCCTATTAAAGTCTGTAACAAGTCCAAAGGTCTCCAGCCTTTTAGCTAGAATAGTTTATAAGAATCACTTTTACATGAATGTCTGGCACTGACATCTACCTGTCAGCTTTTTCAGACAGTAGACATTCTCTCAGAAACAGTCACAGGTTGAAAAAAATACTACTTGGGGTAACTAGCAAGTAGAACACAAAGCTTAAACCACTGGTTGAAAACAAAACTGAGTAGGATAGGGGCGGTAGGGTGAGAGGAAGTCAAGTTTTCAGACAAACATTTCCGGACTTAAAGGGAAAATAAGCATTATGTTTTTCTTTAAAAAGCAGATGCAAAGTGTGTACACATATTAGAAAGACAAAGTTCTAACAAAACTACTCTTACTGATACTGGCAGTGTTCAAGGCCGGGTTAGATGAGACTTTGGGCAGCTTGATCTAGTGGAGGGTGTCCCTGCTTATGGCAGGAGGGTTGAGGTCCCTTCCAACCCAAAGCATTGTATGATTCTACAGGCATGTCTTGTTGGGTACTTAGTACAAAAATCCTCTAATGGCAATTTCACAAAATAAACTTATTTTTCTGTTACCATAGGAAACAGCAACTCTTAGGGATTTTTCATTTCTAGAAAGCATGCATGTGAACAAGGAAAGAAAATTAAAATATCACAGTAATCAAAATCTTCACCTTCTTACACAGGTAAAGGGATCTCACCACCTAGAACAGCAATGGTCTGCTTTCAGGTCCTGTAACAAACAAACCAAAACCTCTCTGCCCACAGTGAGCATTGTGTGAACACAATACCATCAGGCGTTCTCACATGCTTACTGCTCTTGCTAGCCCTAATAAATCTTGTATTGTGCCTTAGCTTCAGCAGGTCAGGCTACACCTTTACCAAAAGTTGGACAATGTGAGTTGGATCAATCAGCTGTTTTATATATACCACATACCACCCACTAACACTACCTGAAAATTAAAAACCAGTTAAGTTACACTAAGAGAAGTTACTTAGGCAGTCAGACCCAGGAATGGGACTCAGTCTGCAAATCCCAGTCTCATGTAGCTGACTAACTCAGAGCTGCAGAAACCTGTTGCTCTGTAAGAGAAGCATTTCAGACACACGCATAACCACTTCCTTTCGGTCATTCTTAACTTGGCGTGCTATTGTGCATAGTAATTCTTCAGCAGCATACTTCCCAATTCACTGCACACAGGATTTAGGTGTCTAACTGGGTTTTGGGAACTAGGCATCTACACACAATTGCTTACATAGCTATGGATTCAGGCTTAATTTCATTGCTCATGAAGCAAATAGCAGCTGTGTTATCACAAAGCACTCCTAAGTACACTATAGCAGTTGGGTGTAAAACTAGCTCAGTACCACAGCCTTGGAGGGAAAAAACTGTGAGGAAAAAGACTGAGAGACATGGAAAGGGAAGGATTTCTTACCCAACAACTCGGGAAGCCTTGCCTTTTTTCACTTGTGAACACTGTTCAGTCTAGTGTCTGCTCCCACTACTGCCTCTAGCTCCCCTGCACACTCTCCAACTACTTTTGTAACTATAATACTCCTTTACAGCTCCTGCTTTTTATAGGACTCATATTTATTTAACCTTAAAAAGAGCCTATTTAAGGGGAAGAAAATTCTATTCTAAACTAAAGAACAGTGTGCATACTGAGATTCACAGAATGGTGGGGGTTGGAAGGGACGTCTAGAGATTGCCCCCTGCTAAATCAGGATCACCTACAGCATGTGGCACAGGATCATGTCCAGGTGGGTCTCCAGAGAGGAGACTCCACAACCTCTCTGGGCAGCCTGTTATCCTCAGAGAAAATAAGTCTTTTTCTCCGTATGCTGGATGCTTGAAGAAAACTATGTTGAAATTGAACATAAAGACAATCCACTTTCCAAGCAAGTACGTGTCTACATCACATCACTACTACACACTACAAGCACTAAAGCAGCCTGGGAAGGCAAGCATGTCTGGGAAGACGCTACACCTGCCCCAGCCAGCGATGCCAGTTCTATTCTTCAGCACAGCTGTGATTCAAAAATTAAAGAACAATTTAAAGTGAAATAGCAAACTAAAATGATTTTACTTACTGTCTCCTTTACATTCGTACCAGACATTATCTTTACTCATCTTCAACTGGTCTCTCAGACTGCTGCAGGTTGATGGTACTGTTTGTAGGAAAACTACCGGCAGTTTCCGGACACTGCACCATTCGCATTTGGTAAGCTCAGAAGTTTTCAGGTTAATCTCCCTTACGTCGCTTTCTGATTCTAGGGGAAAATAGTGACATTACATTAAATTATAGTAAAAATATGTGGGTTTCCTTTATAATTTCCTGATTTTAATAAGGAATCAGCGTGTGCTCATTAACTTTTTAAAGTTTAACAAATCAACATATATTCAGGGTGTTATGTCTGTTAATATCTGAAAAGATGAACTGCACTCCACTGTCATCTTTCATGAAAGTAACCACAAACTTTTCTTCTCAACAACTTTAATCTAGATTTTATTCCAGGGTGACAAAAAAAAAAAAAATCTTCAGCAACAATTTAAATTTGCAACTATTCCTGTGACACATTTTACAACAGGCTCATAAAACTTTATTTGTAGATTTATCTTTGACCAAGTTCCCCTAATGAAAAAAACAACTTGGAAATAAGAGGAGAACAAACACATACAGAAAAACTATCTGATTGCCTCAGGAAAATAAGGTACTGCTCTCAATTTACTACCAAAGAGAAATGGCAGCAACATGGTTAATTTTTAACATTATGCTTAAAGCTGCCAGTGTCAATGTTTCAGTGTTTTATGGGTTTTATTGAATTATAAAAATGGAAGGGAAAACGTGCCAAGTCGAAGTTCTTTGAATTTGGTGAAAGATACAAAAGTTCAATGCCAGCAATCATTTCCAGAACAGAAAAACAGTTAATGTTAAGTCACTTAAAGCTTTAGTTAGTAGCAGCTTTCACCACTCTACCTCATGCTTGATGGCAGTCTTCACATGAGACACTATATCCCTTTACACAGAGGGGGAAAAAACCATAGGCTAGAAGAAGAAATGGAGCAACAAAGTCCTTCTAATAAATAAAAATCAACACAGAGTCCTTCTCCTCCTCCTTTCCCCAAAAAAGGGAGGAGAAATGGCAGAAAGTTCTTGAAAAGACTGGTCATTCTTAAGTTAAATTCTAGTAAATGTTTTGTGACCAGATAGTGAGTAAAAGTTAGTCAAAAGGTTACACCTAATGAGCTTAATTTGCATCACTCTGCACATAAAAATACATACATAAAACCATATGATGAAAAAGAAGGCATAAAAGACATATCATTACTTTCTACCTTACTGGTACTAGTTATTAGAAGTTAATATTATTAGTGGAGGGGGTAGGAATTTTTTTGCCCCTCCCCCCCCATCCCTTCCCCTACTGTTTTCCCTATCCTTCTCTCAGCATTTAGCAGTCAGTGCCCAGAAGCAGCCCTCTACATCCTCCCTTCTTGTATTCATACCCCCATGCCTGCCAGAAAGAAGTCTGCTGCTCAAACACAGGGCAGTTATCCAAAGCGAAGCATCCACTAGCTGCAGACTGGAAGCAGTGGCCACCACAACCTCTGTGGAAAAAAGCTGCTCTCCTTTCCTTCTAAACCTCCAATAGCCCTGTCCCACTAGCTGGGGAAGAGCAGCCCAGCTCTGAGACAGCCTGCAGAAATAACATGCTTCAATCAAGCTGACAGGGCAGCATTCAGTGTTCAGAAGAGTAGCTTGCCTTCTCATCAGGAAGAGAAATTTACTATGGGGATCCAGCTAGACCACCACACCCTTGCACTGATTCTTTATTATGTCCCTAAGGACTTACATAGGAGAAAATGAAGTTAGTAACTAAATGAAAGTTTACAGATGACTCTGAAGAGTCTTCTCTTTGTTTAAAACCAACAAAACAGCTTTCCAGGGCAATGCTATAATACCTCAGTCTCTACAGTAATACTTCAGTTTTCTCCTTCCTACATGTAAATACCTTTAGTTCACGTCACCTAACTTCCTACTTTTGGAGGCAAACCACAGTAACAACAATCCCAACTTACAATCAGATACAACCCATTTAACTGGGACATCAAGTCCTTCTAATAGTGTCTAGATAGAAGGTCCTTGCCAAAACGGGAGCTAGCTGGTCTTTGGAGAAAACTCTGAATCCTTATAACTGTGTTTGTGCTGAGGTGAAGAGTACTGAAATTCATATGAGAGAAAGACTGATTAAAATTTAAATCATACTCATCCTTATGCAGTCAGACAGGCATCTTATAATACATTTCATTATAAAAGCCTTAATCTGTGCATAATAATTCCAGCAACACTGACATAGACAATTAAGACTTAAGACATTAAAGGCAATGTGATTGGTTTTTTACGTGTTAGAAACAAAAAGCTGTTTCCTTGAAACACCAGTTGGGAGTTGCAGAAAACTGACAAGGGATGTGGAGCCATCTTTAAGAACCTGACATACATATTTATACACATCGGTTTGCATGGCAAGGTTTTGGTAGCGGCGGGAGGGGGTTCCTACAGGAGTATGGCTTCTGTGAGAAGTTGCCAGAAGCCTCCCCCATGTCTCACAGAGCCAATGCCAGCCAGCTCCGATGCTGAGCTCATTAGCAATTGTGGTACCACTTCCAGGGTAAAAAAGTTAAAGGGGTGGGGGGAGGAAACAGTAGCATTTGCAGCCAGAGAGAAGAGTAACAATATATGAGAAACTTTGCAGACACCCAGGTCAGTGAAGAAAGAGGACCTGCTCCAGGTGCTGGAGGAGATCCCCCTTTTGGTGGGCACACGGCCTCTAGCCAGTGTCAACCCACCACAAACAGATATCCACCTGCAGCCCATGGAGGACCCACACAGGAACAGATGGATGCCTGAAGGAGGCTGTGACCCAGTGAGAAGCCTGCGCTGGAGTAGCCTCCTGATAGAACCTGGGGCCCCACGGAGAGAACCCGCCAAGACAGAGCAGGTTTGCTGGAAGGACTTGCAATCCTGTGGGGGACCCACTCTGGAGCAGTCTGTTTATGACAGACTGTATCATGTAGAAGGGACCCACACTGCACAAGTCTGTGAAGAACTACAGCCCGTGGGAAGGACTCATCTTGGAAAAGTTTCCCATCCAACTTTGCTGCTTGGGGGGTCAATGGAGAGGAATTGGGAATGAAGCTGAGCCCAGGATGAAGGGAAGAGGCAGGGAAGGTGTTTTAAGATTTGTTTTTATTTCTCATTACTCTACTCTGATTTTATTAATATTAAATCAAAGTAATTTTCCCAAGCTGAGTCTGGTTTTTGAGTCATGGTAATCAGTGAATGATCTCTCCCTGTCCTCATCTTGATCCACAAGCCTCTCATTGTATTTTTTTCTGCCCTGTCCTGCTAAGGAAAGGAGTGATAGAGTGGCTTTGAGGGGCACTTGTCCTCCAGCCTGGGTCAACCTACCACAATGCATCCAAAATCAAGCTCAGGACAGGGCAGTACTGCTGTTTCTACAGCTGTTCAAAGCATTTGCCTCTCCCTGAAAAAGCATGACCACTGTAAGAAAAAAAAAGTGTCATTTTTGTTTCAAGATCCTTACTTGTATTAGAACAAGTCACACCAGGATTATGAAGTTAATGGGAAAGGAGCTATAGGTGGGAATACACCCATCTTCCTCCGGGTGCAGAACTTAAAAAACTTAAATAGAAAACTGTTAAATGTTCCAATAAACACAGCAGTTAAGAGTCACCATTTTTTCTTATCATTGAAGGATCAAGTCCCATGGAAATAACTTCACCATGCAGCTGTTTTGACTAAAAATTCATAAACGTTTTCCACAAATTTTACCATGATTTTCAGTGGGCTTTTTTGTTGGTTTGGTTTTTTTTTTATGCAAACAATGCATGCAAACAGGAATGTCTAAGCATCTCTATTTTAGATGCAACAGAAACTTAAATATTTGACTGTGCAGTCAAGTCTATTCTTTACAGATTGTGAGACATTTTTCAGCATATAATAATGACAAAACACAGTAGTTCTCTTTTACAAATATCAAGAGGCAAAATTTGAAAGGACTGCATCTCTATGGAAATTGAAGATTAACAAAATAGGCAAAGCTTCTTTTCAGGCCCAAAACGAAATCCTACAAACAAAACCAGGAATTAGAGCAATAGTTTTAAGCTCACAATTTCCTAAACTATATCAATGTATTTCTTTTAGTAACATGAAATACACAACCTATAAGCTAGGGAAGAAGAAACTGTCAAGGGAGACATAGACAGGAAAGGTGTATGGCATTTATGTGATTTTTAGTCTCTACTTAGGCATCTGAAATAAAAGAACTAATATAGTGTTAAAGAGGTAACACTTTACAGGAAATTATTCTTGCCTACTGTTTTTGTCAATCATTTTCAAGACAACCTTTGCCAGTCATCACAAGATTAAGAACAGCTCTTCTGCTAGGATGAAGGGGAAGAACTAATGACCCAGCTGCAGGCACACCACAAATCGCTAACTCTTGCTATCAGTGAATTTTTCTTTCTGTCAGTAGAAGGCAGAGATAATGCAAAATTATTCTGGTTTTTATTCACCAGGCAGTTCAGGTCAAATTTATGCTCTCGATTCCTTTTTCCTCTTATCAGGCTCCAGGCATCCAGTATAATTTATTACAAATATAGCAAAACCAGAATCAACATTTCATTAAAGTTCACCTGTTAATTCCTCTGACAAAATTACATAATTCAAAATAAATATGCATTGAGTATTAGCATAAAATGTTAATAATGTTAATAAGATGCACTCACCTTCTTGACTTTCAAGGCGTATTTTGATATAATCCAAGCAAAACTGTGGAAGACAAGACAGCAAAGTTTTTACTTCTCTGAACCAAAATAAATGTAATGCCTTTTAACTGTTAGTAAACATACTTCAATTGACTAAGCACTTGACTAATAAACATTTTAAACAAAAATGTAAGCTACTTTTTTACCAAACGAAGTGGAAATTTTAGCACAACTCAAAAAAGTATGTATATTCTTTATTATCCAGTGTCTTTTGGTCATACTGACTGCTGAAACTTAAGATCTTTCTTAAGTACTCAGTTTTCAAAAAAAGGTTTAAAATATTCTGCAAAATACCAAAAATCATACGGAGAAAAAAAAATCTTCAAAAGATAACGTCATCTATCAGCATCAGTATTTGAGCAAATCAAACAACAGGGTTTTACAGAGAGGTGGGAAGAGAAAGTAACACCTCTTTGCTATTTATGTGGTTACCCCAGCAAGAAATATGCACTTTATCTGGCTTACTGCATACAACTAACATTCCAAGTCTCCCTGAAAATCTCCATCTAACTTCAGAAGGTTAAGAAAACCCCCTATTGTTCTACAGCAGCAAAATTATTCACCTGCGGACATTCTTCCTCACACCTATTAATATCCATTTTTTGGTAACTGCTGCCTTCAATTGTCTTAACAAATCCATGGTAATTCATGAGCCCCCACCCCTCCCAAGTGAACTGTGTTCCTCAGGGTTTTGCAGGCATGCTGTTTCTATTAAACACCAGAATTAGAACGCACACATTAGTAATAGTGCTTGGGATTCCTTAGGAATCAGTCTCTGAAATGAGAGACAAATTTACTGTTTCACAGAGAAAAGCAAAATAGTATGTTGTTCAAGTATGAAAATAGCAATCTCCATCAAAAATTGAAAGTAGATTTGTCAAATAACAAGTTTACTTACAATCACAGGTTCCACAACCATCCTTCGCAGCGTTCCTATTCGTATACTTCGACAGTTCAGAATGACACTTTCACAGGAATTTTGATAATTTAGAGGCACAGCCTCAGTTACAATCTCTTGAGAAATAACTTTACGGCGTTTTATTGGAGTGTTAGACACGATGTTCCCAAACTGAAAAGTAATTTTCAACGTTTCAGAACGCCTCACCAAGATTTATTGCTAAAACAAGCATGTTAAAGACTAGTGGCTAAATTTCTGGCTAGTTTTGTTCAACAAGATTGCATACTAGAGCATCCACCTCAACCATATGCAGAAGGTAGAAATTCCCTAATGCAGCTTTTGCAGCACGTGAAGTTGTTAATATTGCTAGGTTCAAGAAAAAAACCCTGTAAGTTGACACTTGTAGATATTTTGTTAACCTTTCCAAATCATAAATAATGCTCCTACAACTGTCAAAGATTAGTTAGTTTTTCTCATTTGGCAATACTGTGCAGCCTGGCAAAGCAAGGTTATTTTTAATATATTCATATTAAAACACTAATACTGTAGAACCACCACAATATTGGTGGTGGGGTTTTTGTTTCTGTTTTTATTAGTCATAGCTTTTGGTGAATAAAAACACTGAGTTATTACTGAAGGACAGTGCATCATCACATAAACTGGTGTAGAAGGTTCAAGAAACAAACATAGAACCCAAATCAAAACTCCTTAAAGCAAGTCACAACTATTAAGATATTTTTAGGATCAGAGGCACTGAAGGAAGGCCACATGGCATCTGGCTCCAGTTCAAGACAGCCTCTGAATGCTGACTGGAGCTGAAATCTCAAAGAAATCTCCTGTTTACCAACAGAGCAATCCTACAAAACCTAGTTAAAACAAAGGAAAAGTGGCTGATAGCTGTCAGACTAATGTATTTCTTTATTGCATTGCTTAGAATGCTGTACTTTGTTAAAGGATTGTCTGTACACTAGTCTTTTCTTTAGTATTTACATTGTTCAGTAAAGTTGGGCATTAATAAATATTCTTTTGGGTTAGAAAATTACACTCCCAGAGAAAAACATTTCAAGGGACTTAATATTTCTATTAAGACTAAATCTCAACAATTATTTTGAAATTCCTAACCACTAGCTTATCTTGGCTATAATTCAAAATATACTTTTGGGTGCTTTATTTAAATACTGCGGAGAAGGCAGAGATCCTAAATCCCTGTAATTAAAATATTTTCCTCTTGTTGAAGACAGCTTTTCATTGTCTGCTGGACTAGCAAACTATTATTAAAAGTTCAAAACTCAAATCACAGACAGACAGTAAACATTAAAGTGATTCTATTTTCAAGCAGCCTCTACAGTAAAGAAGTAATGAGTATTATAAAAGAAGAAATTTTAAAAGTTGTTTCTATCATCTCTGACAAAACCATCATATCATCAACAATTCTTGGTAGCTTCCCTGATAAAATACAGTTTGTGTTAAATGTCATAATAAAATTCTATTTTCCTTGTTTTGAAATGCAAGCTCTTTTCTACTTTTCTCTAAAATATGCAGTAACATTTTCCAATGTTATAACTGATTCTTAAAGCCTAGTGCACGGGAACATATGGATATACAAAGGAAAACATATGGAAGAGTTTCAGAAGTCTTAGACACCAGTGCCCTCACAATACATCACTTTGAATTAATCCAGCACATTATGTCAGAATAACTGAAATTCTAAACTATTTATCATCCAAACTTTTAGCCCCACAGCTTTATTGTAGGCTCAAGGTTCACAGCTTTATATTGATACCAGTGACTAATTATCCACCGCATTATAAACATCCATATTTCATCAATTACAGCACTAGAATGTTGGCTTCTGAATCTCAACATAGCACAAAGGTTTTGGCATCATTACTTTAGCATTCTAACAGGAAACACAAAGGATTTGAGACTGTGGGTAGACATGTGTTCAGGTAACTCTTGCTGAACCAAACTCACAATAGTGAAACTGGACAAATGACCCAAGAATGGATTTAATCAGCACTATTAATTCAATACCAGTTGCCACAGGGAATTTACTCTTCTTAATGAATCAGTATTGAGGTGGTTAAGCTTTTAAAAAACCAAGAAAACCATCCCCTTTGACAGCACTTAAGGACTCTGCTCATGGTGCTTTTTTCTTTGTTTATCCAATTCTTGCAGTGGTAGTCAACTAAAAACCAAAAGCACCACCACATGAAATCCTTGAAATAAGTGCTATTAATTAGGACAACTGTCAAAGTATACTAAAGGGCCACTATTGTTCTCAGTGTCTTTTTTCATGTTTAATTTAGTATGTCCAAAGTCCTACCAGACAACAGCTGGTACTAAGTAGGCCCATGAGTTTCATAGAGATACCCTGCCCAGTCTCAAGAGTATACATTTAATACAGAAACTTCTATATTAAAAGTGTAATTCAAATAATTATCAATGCTTGTAACTGTAAAATGAACACATTTTCTTATGTTTCCAGTATTGTGGAGATATTACTCGATGAGCTACTAAATAAGAAAAGCAATCAAGTGTAGTCAACTTCCAGCAATGCAAGACAAGCCTTTACATTTTCCATTTATGATTTGATTTTTGTTTTCTTTAAACAAAGCATTAAATAGTACCTGATCTTTCATTCTTGCTTTTCTTGGTAGTGTGACTGCAATTTCTGTATCTGTTGTTATACTACCTATTCTCTGTTCTATTCCACAACTGTTTTCCTTTAATGCTGCTTCCACCTTTCCTGTAGAAGGAGCTGGGGAGGAGCGGGCTGAATCTGCAGGACGAGGTGAAATGCTTTCCATTCTCCTAGTGCTGCCACTATCCTCCTCATCATCATCATCACTAGACAAAACAACTAAACAGAAAATATTAAATTTTACTGTAACAGAAATTTCTTTTCAAGCATTAGCTTAAAAGTAATTTATGTAATTGTCCTGCAGTGCCAAAAAACCCCAACATTCACATTTATCATTATATTATTCTTTTATTAATGTTTATTTGGAATCTGCTCACAGGTGCTCTCTCCCTCATTTTTTCTTACTACTAACTACACAAGAAATGGATACTGTTAATCTGCCTCTAGACACAGAAATGAAGCCATAAATTTCTTGGTTTAATCAAGAATTGACAGTGAATAACAGAACTTAAAAAAACTGACAGCAGAAATTATGACTGAAATTGTTCAAATCAGTACGACAACATGGTCCAGTAAATTAGGCATGAAACTAGAAACAATTTTCCAAATTCCAGTTCCTTCCTGATTATAAATTAATTTGACTTCATGCAGAGAAAGCATGAAAATTAACAGTTTACAAATTGTGAAAACCTGGATAGTGCTTAGATGTGAAGCTCAAAAAGAAAGAGGGGAAAAAAAAGTAAAATAAAAACCAGAGACTGTCTTTCCTTTTGGGAAAATAAACAATATAATTCTGTTAAGAATGTGTTTTTTGAAGTTATAAAGTATAAGTCTTTTAAAGCAAACAAACATGATAAATGAATAAAAATGTTTTCCTTAATGCTCATCTTTCCCCGGCGATTAATTCAGTATATGAAAAGGAAATTACAGAAGGTCTGTCCCTCTTCTCCAGCAACACCCCCACAAAAAAATTCTACGCAAAATCTGTAATATAAACCTGCAAGGACAATTCCTTCACTATACAATATGTGGGTTTATGGCTATAATCATAAAAAGGTACTTACTTGGATCATTTAGTTCAGATGGTCTTGTACTTCTCTGTCTTAAGCTTCCTGTAATTTTAGGATTTTTAGTCCCAGTTATAAGACCAACTTTTCCATTCTGTCGTAACATAGAATGTCCTACAACTTCATTACTCAGTAGAATATCCGTTGGACCTTTCCCAACAGCAGAACTGTAAAACTTCTTTGTGTTGAACCCTGTACCTGAAGACTTTTGCCCTGTTGAATTCTGATGTATTGAAGAACGTGATAAAGGTCCCACAGATTCACTTAGTGTCACAGTTTGTCTGGAGACTCTTTGCAAATCCTTGAGAGAAGCACTTTCACAATGTCGGCATTTGGTCTGATTTTCGTTCGCCCGCCCACAATTTGGACAGTCAGCAGAATAATCAATTTGTTCCAAAAGCTAGAGGGGATGGACACACACATAAAATCAGTAACTGTGTAAGTACAAAGATACCCTTTCCAAATCCTGCATTTAATTTCCATTCAGAGTGAAGCTGGACAACACTATACTAGCAAATACAGTAAACAGAAAAAGCAACTGACATTAAAATACAGTTTGATTTTTTTCACATATGAAAGTGGAAAAAAATATTCCAAGTGTCATTTGTGGCAGTTTTTTAAAAGCAATTGATGTAGGACAATTCAGATTTTCCTTCTTGCCAATTTTTCCTTCCAAACGTCAAAGGTTGCACACTGTTCAGATATACATACGCACATCAGCAAGCAGGTCCACTTACATAATTTCTGTAAAAATAGCTTCATTGCACAAAAAGTAACTTAAGAATGCACAGAGTAAGGATAAACAGGACTATAAGCAACCTCCTAGGCCATGGGAAAAAAAAAAAAAAAAGAAAAAAGAAATTGTTCAAGAATTCAGTATCTCAGAAGAAACCAGGACTTGAGGAGAAATTCCCCAAACTTTCAAGAGGAAAGCAAGGGCTACAAGGGAAAAAAACTATCCTATCACTGCAAAGACAGAGGCCCTTTTTGTTGCTCTCTCATGTAGAGGTGTAGAAATTGTACTTTGAAGTCTGAGAGATTCAAACTAACATATAAGTATATGTAAATGTATATCAAGTTGAATATGGGGCACCTTCAGCAGTGAAATCTCATGTATGTTACTGTCTCCTAGAGCACTGAGCTCAAATGACATAACCACTGTACTGCAGATAAATACCTACATCCCACCAAAAGATTTTTGAACCTATTTTCAAAACACAGGTATCGCAACTCGCACCCCCACCCTGCGGCCATGAACACCTTTCCAATAAAGAGAACTTCCTCAGGTCTAGGATCTTCAATCATTTAAAAAAACAAATATAAAGACAGAAGTTACACGAGGCGAACGTATTCTTTTACAAGTGTTCTGCAATTTAACGAAGCTACACATACCACAGCAGAACAGGTGCAAAACCCCCAGTGTACAGAATTTATCAGACCTTTAAAAACCTGAGTGGTGGGATAAGATAGCAAGTGACATGAAAAACAGTGGTGTGCCTCAGTGCTCAGTTAGGGGATGTAGTTTTTATAAAGCTATTGCTAATCACATTGAAGAATTTCAAGCAGATACTAAAATAATCAACAGAAAATACCAATCGTACCAACTGCATCCCTTCTACCTCAACCACACACCAAAATTTAAAACCAACTTCCTGGTTAGAGAGCCTGCATCTTGTCAGTAAGGTAAAAGTGTTTAATTAAGAGGGGCATACTTTGTTTTAGACTCGTTTATTTTAAAATAGAGTTCTTAAGTAGGTGAGTTTTACTTAAATGTGTCTACCTTAAAAAAATACTGTATTACACAAGCTATAAACTTTGAAATGTGAAAAATACAAACATTATATGCCTTACACAAAATACTCTGTCCTCCCTCTGAAAGTTTCAGAATTCAAAGCTTTTGCTACTTTCCAGAATTTTTTCAGAGGAAGCAGAAAATCCTCCTTCCTTTAGAAATCACATACATTTTTAATAATTAGAAAGTGCAACCTGTTGTAGTCTAGTAAGATGAAAACCATTTGCACTTTGCCTGACAAGCAAATTATGTCTTTAATCCCTCTGGCATAAAACCACAACCAACACTTTTGAATTGTTCAAAGGTTCTATAAACCTGCAATCAATCTTCTGCACACTTTGGCAACTCATGAAAATACATACAGTTCGTGACAAGCATGTAAACCATTGCTTTAAAACCCTTTACTGTAAAGCATAAAACTCAACCCATTTAAAACAGAAAATAAACCCAAAAGTTGTGCTACTGAATTCAGTTGCAATGAAACCTGTTCTATACCAAATTATAGTCTTACAGGATCATAACTATCCTATGGGATTGGAGTAAAGGTTCATCTAGCCTTGTGCTATACTTCAAACAGCGGTAGTCGGTTTGGAGCACAGCGACTAGGAGCAAGCACCTATCTTCCTTACTTGATATCGTATCCAGGAAACATCTTCACCGGTAAAGTGGTTGAATTTAAATCAAGCTGTTTAATGAGGATATAGCCTCATTAATTTTATCAGTCCCTTTTTGAGATTTCACAGTACATGATTTGAAAAATATGGAGATTTAGCCTTTTTAAAGCTTCCTCCTTGACAGTTTTACCACCGGCACTCAAGCTCTCATGTCTGAGGAAAAAGTAACTGGTTTCCATTCATGACTGCTGGTGTTCTTAACTTCATGGATTTCAGAAACATACATGGGAAAAAGTACCAGATGTAATTATTAAATACTGTCTGATGGGTTTGGAAATGAAATCATGCCCCCAGAACAATGCAATTGAGAGTCTGTGGCTTTTTTTTTTTAAATCAGAGAGACAGAGAACAGCTTGTTTTTACAATGTGATCAGCTACACGAGGTCTGACTCAAGGACACCAAGCTGCCAACGCTTCGATACGAAGCTCCGGCCCTCACTTTTCATGGGTACACAACACAGGAAGCAGTTCTAGAAATCAGTACCATGGCTTTGTAACAGGGAGGAATATGCTGAAAGCACACCTCACTTCCACATGTACACAGTCTCCTAGCCACAAATGATGAGCCTGCTCTCCTTATTTTCACATCAATTCATGTAATTTTTAAGGAAGAAATGACATTTGTTGTATCTTCAGACTGAAAATTGTTTTATCAAGCAGTGACAAGATTCCATTTATTTTTTATATTTTTTCCTATGACAATTTCAGTCTACAAGACCATTTTCTGCTTTTACCCCCAACCTGACAGGACATAAGCAATAAATACTTTGCTACTTTAAACAGACGTAAAGTTATCAATGTGACAATTAAAACAAAACCCACAAATCTGTCCTGTCTTTTGTTTTTAACTGCTTTGTTACTTCTATAGATTATACCTATATTGATACCATACAGAGATCAAAAACTCATCTGTTAAAATTTCCAAGTAACATCATATTAATTAACTACATATATAATAGAAATGCCTAAGATTAGGTGCGTCATCCTAACAAAGAAACGCAGCCTGACTTACTTTCTAATCCCCTGCAGCAAACATAAACTGACACATATAATCATCACAGATCTACCCTTTTTTTTTTAAACCCAAGATCTCCTTATGGGAAGTTTTACTATGATAGATACAGAGTGTGACCTGTATGTGGGCAATATGAATATTCCACAGAAACCTGAGAAGATGATAAGAAATACGGAGAGCTTTACCGGAATATCCAAAATATCTTACGTCTGATATTCAGAAAAGTTCCAGATAAAACATCCTGGTTGGCTGGATCTAGACTGGAGAATGCCATTTGGATACCTGTGCTAGTTTCACTGAGGAAGAGAGAAACTTAGCAAGAAGTACTTGAGTCTTTGCCTTGTCTTTACTGTTAGAATGCGTATAGAACTCGATGACACTTTAAAACAACAAAATGCTGTCAGAGAGTAAAATACTGTTCCCCTACTTCACAGACAAGAAATCAAAGTTATCAGGTTTTGGTTTATCTATCAGCCCACCAATTTAGACACAAGTTCTGCTTTCCAGTGCTGCACCTGTTTGTTCAAACAAAAAAAAAAATTATAACTAATATCAACACTTAAATATCTCTATCATAATATTTTTACCATTTAGTTATCTAAATCTTCCCCCCAATTCTAAGGATTTCCAGAACATCAAATTGTGTTACATCTGAATGCCAGTTTACAAGTCGATGCATATTTTAAAAAGTTAAACAAAAGTTTACATGTTTTTAAATTCTAACTCACCTTTAATTGGGTTAAGCATTTTTTTGTAGCAGAAGAGAGAGTCAAGTCAGACTGATACGAATTGCAGTGACGTTTCTGTTGCACCTTTCTCTTAATTTCAGATTCTGGTTCTGATTCTGACTCTTCTGTGTTTTCCATTATACTGTCTAGGAGGGAAAAAAATTGCAAAAATATGTCTACTCATATGCTGATGAAATTATGATGAACTTACTTCTTCACGTACACTAACTTGAACTGAACATAAACACCTTTTTAAGACCCAGTAAATGTCTCATTTATTATATGAATAAGAAAAGAATCCCTGAAGTAACTAGCTTTGAAAATGTTGCTTTATTAACACTATTTCAGCATCCCTTGGGACAACCTGTAACTTTATATCTTTGGAGGAGGCTTTGGATTTGAAAATCTATACTAACTTCACAAGAACTGCAGTGGAGCATCCTCTACTGAAAGTACGAGGGGATCTGCCAGAGTATGCTGATGATCATTTTCACTAAAGGACTGCTGGTGAAGGCATTTGGAATAACTGGAAATGTTCTGTGCAATTACAGTTTATTCCTTCAACACAAGACACAGCAGTACACTGAACTGTACTGCCATGCTCTGTCTTATACTGGGGCATCCGTTTAAATACTGGAAGAGTTTATGAAAAAAGAAATCCATAATTTGCTTCAACTAACAATGTACAGAGTGAGGTTTTCTTTTAAGTACAGTATGTGGTATAAGAGTGTCTTAATTCAGTTTAAAGTGCTATTTACACTCCCTAGTTTAATTGCAGTCTCCATATTAGAAATCTAAGCCTGCATTTTTTTTAACAGACATGAACAAGTTTTCAATATACCCACTGACAGATTCACAAACATCCTACTGTTATAAAAACCCTCAAAACTAAAGAATTACTTGTTTTCAACAAAAGAATTGGAAATAAGTGGCTTTATTTTAGGTTACCATACTTTTGTGTAGACTTGATGAAATTCTACTCAACACTAACCTATAAAAGGAACAGCATAATAGCTGGCCAGTGTAGGTGGCTAAGCAGCTGAATAGAAGGTTTACAGACCATACCTGTAGCAATCCTGACAAAGCTCAAACACACACAATGATTTTTCTTTTCTAATTTCACAATTTCCATACCTCAAAGCAACTTGTATTTTCTCTCTTGCACCTCCACTGACAGTCCTAACCAGCACTGTAAAAGCCTACTTCAGTTGACCTATAGGGCACTGGTAATGCTGGCTCTTCTCTCACTTACCTCAGCACCTGTGTCCTGGTTTCACCTGAGTTACTTTTCTTCACAGTAGCTAGTATGCAGCTGTATTTTGGATGTGTGTTGGAAACATTTGTTACAGAGGTGGTTCTGTTATAGCTGAGCAGTGCTTATACAGACCCAAAGCCTTTGCTGCTTCTCACCCCACCCCACCCCACCCGCAAGGAGGCTGGGGGTGCACCAGGAGTTGGAAGAGGACACAGCCAGGACGGCTGACCCCAACTGACCGAGGGACATACTATATCACTTGACATCATGCTCAGCATATGGGGAGAGGAAAATGGGGGACTAATGGTGCTTGTCTTCTTAAGTAACCATTACTCATGATGGAGCCCTGCTTTCCTGGGGATGGCTGAACACCTGCCCACCCATGTGTGAAGCAAGGAATGAATTCCTTGTCTTGGTTTGTGTGTGTGCACGTGGCTTTTGCTCTACCTATGAAACTGTCTTTGCCTCAACTCACGAGTTTTCTCACTTTTACCCTTCCGGTTCTCTCCCCCATCCTGCTGCAGGGGAGTGAGAGAGCAGCTGCGTGGAGCTCAGCTGCTGGCTGGGGCTAAACCACAACAACCTGAATGTACTTCATACCAAGTGTTACTTACCACATTACATTTTGCACATACTACTGATGCTACAGAATTTACTCATCAATATTTTGGAATAAGCTGAGGGGTTTGGCTTGGGCTTGACTAGCTGACCTCCAGAGATCTGTTCCAACTCCAACAGTTCTACAGCTCTAAGTTTTCCCAACTTCAGTTGGTTTTAAAATAACTAAAGCCTAGTTTAAAATTAATTATAACATGACTGAACAGGTTGCAGGAATCTGTCAAAAAGGGCAAAACCCTCCCATCATGCACAAGCTTGTACAAATCTAGAATAACATAAGGATATAAATAGATCTAATAAAGTTTGGCAACACACCAGCCCAAAGCAGGTAATGAAAAAAACTGTTCTACTTAAAAGAAATGACAACTCTAAACATAACTTACCAATTCCTTGAGACCGTGGTAACCTAATGTGGTCTGCTTCTACTTTCTGAAGCTGAGGGGGGTATTCTTTTCTGGAAAATAAATTAAATACATGGTTCCTCTTTTGATAAATGCCATTATAATTTAGCCACAATTATACATGAGCAAAATAAACCTGAAATGTATCGCAAAGCTACAAATAAATAACTTCTATTACATGCTATTATTATACTTTTAAAAATATTACCAGAATGCTAGGAAACACTGCAGTAAAAATACACATAGAAGTGTTTCAGATCTAAATCCCCTTTGATGGTAATCAACAGTTCAAGAGTCTCTCACTTTCAGACCCAAGTCTTCCAAGACTGAAGCCTGCATCTCCCCCTCCTCATTCATGAAGTACAAGACAGATACTTTTACAGTCCAAAAATATAAACAACTATTACTTTAATATTAAAGCAGATTCCCCAAGTGCCACAACTTAAAATGCACAAAGAGAAGATACAGAAGAGAGGAAAGAAATCTGATGTGAAAAATTGTTGTGGCCAAAAAATAAAAAGAACAAGACAGGAGAAGACTTATTTCCTATATATTTGTTTTTAAAATGTGGTAATACAGACCAATTAGTGGATAATAAAACTTCTGTAGTATAATCTGCATAATATACATATACTTTTTTGAAAATTAATGCAATATAAAAATCACTGTAATAAGATTTTCTGAGCATCCTGAAAGACATTTTCAGTTTACACACAACCATGTCAAATTGTGCTACTACTAAATTAAGACTCCTGACGCTCGCTACGTCTCAGTTACTGTTTGCAGCAGTTCTATTTCTCAGCTGTCTTCCCCTGCTCTGCAGCTGTAGATAACCGTTCCTGTCACAACAGAAGACAGCACACACCTGAAATGCAGGAGGCCTTGCCAACAACGTCAGCAGAAACTGCTTCTATTGGCAAGTGGAGCCAGTGCACCGGGCTGCAAACGGATCACACACATCCCATATTGCTCCCACTGATTACACGGACATTAGGCAACAGCAAGGGCACAATGAAAACAGCTGTAGGCACTAGCATCTCAAACTAACACCCAAATTTTGAGGGCCCACCTGACAAAAATTTGGCTATGACTGAGGCAGATTCAGCACTTTGCATGGGTTTTAATTTCTTTTTGCAGAGCATTTCCTAATGCATCAAATTATAACTGTAAAATTTTCTGTACTGCCTGGTAAATTTCTCAGTGTTTCCCATATTTTATCAATGACTAACTTTTTTGGAACAAGATTAATCTACAATGCCCTTTGGGATGCTTCTACCAAATCCAGCACAGGTAACAGACTAAGTACCTTATTTGTTACTGATTGTGTCAAACATTTCTGAAACAAACCTGCTCTCCCCTCACGCATCTCAAAACTAGAACCAAAATCAGAATCTCAACATAAATATTATTGCATAAATTGTGTATTTTTTAATATTTAATTTTAAAATTCAAATCACAAGGGATTAAAGACAGAATTGGTAGAAGTATAAGGCAGAGCTCAAACTAATTGTTACGTAATGAGAAGTTGTCATCACCAAAACCAATGATAATGCCATACTAAAGGGTAGGGAAAAAACCTTGTAACATCGTTATAGATTTGAAAAAATACAAGCTTTGCAGTAAGGATATGCCAGATGTTGTCCGACATGTTACAATTACCTACCAGTAATATTTTGTTACAATAACTCATTTTGAATGTTACCACTTTCAGAAAAAATTATAGTTTCTGTAAATAATTGATATTATTTAAGATATTTAATTGATATTTAAGATAAATGATATTTTGACATTTAACTGAAAGCAATAAAACCAACACAATAGATTTAGAATACTAGAATTTCTTTTAAAAATTAGTTGGACAATTCAAGGTCTCTGGACATTTCTAAGTTACGATTTTTCTTCTAAGAACTGAACAGGTTCATATTACATTTTTTAACATGCAACATGTATTTATCTTTTTAAGATAATAAATTCATCACTTGCCATATATTCCTAAGTAACGGTAAATAGCATTATTTACCCTTGTCTGAATTTCCTCATCAGCAAAGACTTGATACTAAATAGCTAACCACTTGCAAGAATAACCAAGGGCCAGAAGAAAACAAGTATCCCTTCATATGCTCACAAGTAATCACTAATGCCCAAACTTAAGTTACAAAGGCAGCTCCAAGTCAACTGAGACTTCCCAGCAGAGTTCTACTTGCTCAGCAAATAAAGGTCAGGTTTGTAGTTGCCTTGAGTTAGAAACAAAAGCAAAAATCATTTTAAACACTACTTAAGCGTAAATTTCAGCTGACAAAAATACTTTCTTGGAGTCAGTAACAGCACATTGAAGCACCTCCTACTACTTTCCTATCCTGACACCCCTCAACCCCCCCAAAAGGCAGAGCCCAACACCACAAAGCTTTTACAGATGACAAAACAAATCCCCTCCCCTCAACACAGTGTTTGTTGCCATTCGAACAGCTGCAGATGCATCCTTATCTTCTCCAGTAATGTACTTGGTACAGTCAGAGGCTTAATTGTGTGTGAGTGCAAAAACAAAAGGAAACTAGTGGGGTTTTAAAAAATTAAACAGGACACCTATCTTTAAAAGGACTCTTTGGAAAAGAAAACAAAAGGTCTTACAGAGATTAAAAAAATTAAAGCACTTCAAAACAAATGCCTTCTTGCAGTTAAAACCTAACAAAGTCTCCTCTTCCAATTGCAATAAATGAGGGATCAAGCAGCTAATCAAGACAGACTATCTACAGACTGTCTCTAACACAAAAAAGCAATACAATATTACTTGCTGTTCCTACCATCCTAGAAAATATTAAAAATACAGATTTTTTTTTGTCTGCTCTTTCCTAAAAATATTTCTTATAAGATGTAGATTTTGCTTGAAGAACAAGTATCCATCCTCAAATATTAAATAATTTTAGGCATCTCATTCATTTCATCCATTACAACACCTTTAAGTACAAGCGAGGTAGAGCAGTACTTCCTAAAAGAAACCTGAAGTAGTAGTAAAGCATCAGACAGTGAAACATTATTACAAGAACAGAAAAGATCAGGCTTTTCCTACAACAGACAAAAATACTTGGAGTCTGGACTGGGAGAGTCCTGAACCCCTGACACATCTCAACAGCTAAATGGCAAGGCATTCTTGAGTAAGGATGTTTTGCCTAGACAGAACGGTGTCACTGATTTAGTATTTTCAGCACACATTCAAGTGCCATATTCCTTTGCTGATGTAATTAGACATCCCTATCTTCACCTAGGCCTGGTAGACACACCCCCTGTGACACCCTCCAGTCAAAGTGAATCTTTCATCATATTAAAATTTCTTCTGTAGGACAAAAAAATAAAAAAGGGGGGTTCACATGTGTGTGTGAGACAGGGGCAGTTTTTGTCTATGCCAGAAAGGAATAAACCTACAGAAACATCTGTATGTAGGAATTTAGGATATAGTGCTGTCTTCGATCAGAGCTTTCAAAACTACCCGCCATCTGGTAAGAGTCACCTCAAAAATACCATGTATGTGCCAGGCTGCACCGACTCCTAATTTTTTTGAGGTGTAGGCATGCACAAGAGCCCAGGTCTTTGGGAGGCTGCCTTATTCTGCCTTTCCTCACTCTGTCTCTGTATACTGCGACCTGGAGGTATAACACTGCAAGCAGGCTGCTGCTTTCTGCATCGTTACCTTACCATGCTTTACTCTGGATTTGTGTAAGATAGGAAGCACAGACCTGCTGAGGTGAAATTTACCTTCAGTGTGTCTTACAGGAAAAGCCAGAGTACAAAAGTCAAAGGCTGAAAGAGAGAAGGAGCTGCACAGGGAGTTGGATTTTTAGTACGCAGGTCAGCAGCCCCGTTTGTCCCAGAAAGCCAGGAGCTGCAGCTGCATTCTATCATGATGATAATGATTAAAACTAAATTTAGCTGTTCCTGCCTACACTATCTTCCTCTGCTAGGACAGCAACAAAAAGCAGGGAAGGAAAAAAAGAATTTATTCAGTAGTACTGGATTATGAAGCGGTAGGTGTCCCCAAGGGAAAATGAAGATTACCAGCATGCAATTCAACCCTGCAATTTCTATACACAGTACCAAATTAAAGACATTTATAGCCAAATGGCTAGCTAATAACATAAATACAGCACAAAAAAACCCAGGAAAAAATACCTGAACACAAAGCCCAGGCAGCAAGAGAATAACCAAACCCTTTCTTAGAGGGCTAGAACTGGTGAGTATCTCTTTGCTATTTCCTGAAAGAAATACCGAAATCTGTAAAACAGAAATGCTTGTTTTTACTACTGAAATTGATATAAACCTCAAAAATCCTGAATTCACAAAGAGCAGATCTACACTAGGTTTCTCTATTATTTACATCATAATCGGTTAAACATTTTACATACTCTTTAAACAATCCTTTTAAACTTCAACCTGGTATCAAGGGTATACTGCCAAAAACACCAATATATTTACAAAAACTCAACAAATTCATTACTATCAACAAAACATTTACACTAACATAGAAATCTAAGATATAGAAAGAAAAACAAGTGCCTGGTATTTCATACTGCTAACAAAACGCTATCAGTAGTAATCCAGATGCAAAACAAGTGAGAAATGAACTTTACAGTGTGCCTGATATCGCTATACATTTTCAGTTAACTGCTTTAACATACACACTTCATGAACAGAATGTACACAGTAATGCAATAAAAATCTTTAATGCTATTCAAACCAAGCTGAGATCACATTGCAGAAACTGTGAAACACCCTACTAAGCTGTGCCTCAGAATCACTCTAAACCAGAGCAGAGTTTGCTGCTCTGTGAAAAGAACTAGCAGTGAATTCTTAAATTCCAGGGACTGTTAAAATGCATCCATTCTCACACTGGACTTATAAATAGACACAGTTCCAGGGGAAACTTATCCGAAGATCACATTAACATGGCATTATTTAGAGATAGATGTAAAAGAGACTAAGTGAATCACAAAACCAGAACAAAAACAACCAACCCCCCTTCATATATGAGCAGATGCGATTGACTGGACTGAATATTCTTTAATTAGCATTGACAAAGCTATCAATTTTCTTAATGCTCATTGCCATGCTCAGTTCACAAACAGTAAGCTTACCTTTCCTTTCGGTCCAGATTGCTTAAAATATGAAAAAAGAAAAAAACACATAAGATGCAAAGCCCCACATGTGTTGCACATAATCACATTCAAAAGTTACTCAATACAGACAATAACTGCTTCATTGTCTTTTGCACTCACTGGACTAATTTTCAAATGAACATTATTATTTTTCACAGTATTTTTGTAACAGTAATTATAAAAGCACAAACAAATGTTACGTCACAGACAGCAACAGGCAATTGTCTAAATAGGACATTGTTTTGCTTCTTTTTCACTGTGCAAAATTTGATTAATTCTGAACTCAACCTGATCACTTCATTAATTCACCATAACCTAGAACCTGACATGACGGAATTTTAATATATGAATTAAGATCAAGCCTCATTTCCATTCCCTGATCGCCATGCAAGAGAAGATAAAACAAATTTACGTTACAACTTCTTTACAACTATTCAAAAAATATGTGTTTAAACTGAAAAAGAAATTAGAAAGCATCGCTTTAATGTTTAGGAAACAACATGCAACTTGCTACTTAGAATAGATAGAGCAGAATAAATAGAAACAACTAGCCTTCCCCTGAGATTCTGGCTAAAAAGAATCTCCAAAAATATTTAAGAATTAGGGTGGCTAGTTTCAGAAGCATCTCCTGTAAGATCGGTGAATGTACCTGGTGCTCACAACTCAGGTCCTTTGTATATCAAAGACTGATATAAAAATAGATCTAGCTAAGCACAGGACAAAGACAACTTGAAAACAGTATCTTTACCTTCCTGCCTTTTCAAAACTTGCCACGTGCGATGTTGTTATCTGGGTGGCTGTTCCTCCCAAATACCGAAAGCCTAACAAACTCCTGTCACTGTATGCGTTACACCGACACTATTCTAAACCAGAACAAATACAAACTGTTTCCTGTTTTACTTCACCCAAATTAAACATCATCATCATCATAATAATAATATTACAGAGTAATATAAACTCATTCTCCTTTCCTTTTCACAAACTGAACATTCACAAGAACCGACCAAATTCTCTCCAACTCTTTGTTACCCAGAGGAACAACAGGATCGGAAAGCAAGCCAGGTAAGAAGGTAATCCTACAGAGCACAGTATGAAAACACATTCAGTCTCCTCAGCGCTCTAGGAGAAGAGTAAAAGGAATTCAAAACTGAATGTGACCACTGCAACTCGGATTGGGGTGAGGATGACACTGCATAGAAGTGGGAAAAAAATTACTTCCAACTGGACCTACCGTTTACAAACAGTAAGCACTAGTTTTGTGCGGGTAACATCTGAGTTTATAGATCCAGTCAGATTCAAAGCATGCCTCTGTGGAGGCATATACAGTATCTTTGTATCCTTGGCATAGTTAATAAGTAACTTGGACTACCTGTTCACAGGTGTTGTACAGAGTCACACTATTAAGAACCGTAGATTTTAATGCCAAGGAAACTTAAAGGTAGGAAAAAAAATTCCAAAAGGCCTGATACTGTACATTGTTACTACATTAGATGGCTCACTTGTTTTAAAATACTATATTAATATAATGTATTTAAAAGAATACTCATTTTTACATCTCAAAAAAGATGAAGAAATGAGAATCCTGGAAAGATCCAGGAATTCTTATGAGCAGTGTTTCTGTGGATTGCTTAATGCAGCTCACGCATAAGATTTGTTAGACATGCTGTAGACACATGCTATTCCTCCAATGCCAAGTCTTAGAGGAGAGTCAATAGCATAAGAGAACTATGCATCCATTAAATGAAGCAAAACAGTTTGAACCAAGTACACCACTAGGCTAAGCTCTATCTGAATATCTGTCAAACAAATTTTAATTTCATCAGTGGATTCTACTGGAAAAAACATTAACAATATTTTTCAAAATATTATTTTGAAATGCCCGATTCTGTGTGGTGAAGACTTACATTTTACGTATGAGTGCAACAGATATTCAGCCAGAATTCAAATTAATATGCATGCACAAAAACGTTTGAGGAAGCAATGAGAAATACAGTACATACAGATCACAAACTCCAAATTCAATTTGATAAGAGATTACAACTGAGTTTCACAATTAGCTTGCCCCATGTGACACCATCCCCACTCCAAGAACCCACTATAAATAACAGAACCTGTAAAGTCAGTGCCAGAGACTCAATCTGCACAGAACTAATTTAATCAATGTTTTTATTTTTGGTTGTCCTTTCAGTAATTCACTAGAGATTTAAGAACAGTCTGTTGTGTTAGTTAAAACCATTTTCCCCATGTTAGTAGTGATCACCATACCGTAAAGCAATTCTGTAAATGCAAACACTGTGAAAGAACACAATATCGCCATGCCAGTAAATCAGTACAGGAAAAAAACCCAATGACACCTTAGAACACAATTTCTATAGCACTAGGTTTTCTTTATCTTGCCATTAACTAGAATTTTGTTCTTGGTTTGTGACACACATTTTCTGCACGTACTCATTTCTGAGGAAACACCATCAGAATGTAATTTTAAATTCAACTGTTGTTTAATATCAGTAAAACTAGCAAAAGAAAATACAAAAAACACCACAAACAACTAAAATATATGACCAAAAAAACTTATCCACTTTATATGCCCTGGAATTTTGTATTATGAACAGTTTCAAACAGACCTATTTTAGTTATTTTTTTCTAACAACTATAGCCTTCTATTCATAAGCTTCTGTTTTCCATATCAAGCAGCCTTGAGATCCCCATTCCTATTTTAAGTTAAAAAAGTATTATAGAGGTTTGAAAATTTATAGAACTTGTCCTCCTAACTAGGAAACAGATTTAGAAGCTTTTTAGAAGTACTCAGTTGAGTGAAGTGGCAAAAGATAGTGAAATTAAATATCCTTTGCACACCTGCTCTGTAAAGCTCACCCTCAGTCAGATAGATCACGCTGGCTCTGACATCCTTCAGTAACAAAACATTGCTCAGAATTGTTATGACTATTTCCTGCCTTTGAAACTCCTAAAATATTCTTAGTGTAATAGTTAATTATCAGTTGTTAATATAAATGAACTACAATAACAACCCAAAAAGAAAACGTATTTAGAAACATTCAAGTATCCAACTACTTCATGTAATATTCAGCTTGCCTATATTATGCATTGGTTTTCTTTCTGTATGTCACTCTTATGAAGTTGCTACTTTTTCCCCACCTCCCAGACTACACTGCAGGCTTATAAAGAAGCATAGGTGAGAAAGTCAAACAGGCAAGTCTAACATCCCCTCAAGATTAAGAATCTCTGGAGCAGACTTTCTTGCACCACTAGAATCACAGAATGGTCTGGGTTAGAAGGGACCCCAAGAATCACAGAGTTCCACCCCCTGCAGAAGCCTACGGCACTTAAACATGTCTGATGAATCCGTGCTGACTGAATGTTTCAAAGAATCATCTTACAACAAAGCTTAATCAAGTACACAATAATATTCATTTCCAAGAAAAAGCACTCTTGCATGATTTTGCTAACTTCACACAATTTCAATTAACACCAAAGATGAAGATTTTTTCCCTTAGAATTAAAAAAAGAAAAAGGTAAGGGCATGAATATTTAGAGATGCCCCATGCTTTCCTCAGTGGAACACTTATAAATATTCCAAAAAGGACAGCATGTAAGAACAGAATAGAGTTGGTTCAGCCTAAACCACACTGAAAACATGAACCTCATTTTCAGTTTAATTTGTGGGAAAAGTTCTGTCAATCCTGCTTAGTCATCCCTGCCTTGCAGTGAAGGAAAGAAGCATAAAGGAAAGGGAGATCTCTACTAATGCATCTGCCACTACTAAAGGGAAGGAAATGTCCATGCTATTTTCCATTCATGGATGATAAGAAGTTTGAAACACAAGGAGGTAACAATGGCGTAGGTCCTCAGGGACAGGACTACAAAATCCTTTTCTCAGTCTGTTTCTTTGATGCCAGCGTACCCTAATACAAATTTGGAACACATCATTCATTCACCTTAACGTATAGACTTTGTTTTTCTGAAGATGGCATAGGGAAGTGGGATGAAAAAGAGGATGAGGATGATGCCTATGTATGATCCCATCATCCCAAAAAAATCTATACAAAAAAAAAAAAACCACAGAGAAGAAAAAAGGGGGCAGAAGAATCAAGCTTCAAAAACACTGACAGACTGAAGCTGTCATATGGACTGGTGGAAATTCATGCCATTTATAGACATCATCAGCTCTGAACGGACAAGTTTTGAAAGAAAATAAAGTAACAGTTAGCTCACATGTTTGTGACACGTTGGTTGTGAAAAGCCTATAAAAAATTAATAACCAACCTTGTAATTTACAGAAGTCTGATGTAGTTTTTAAGTTTTCTAAACAATGAAGTTGAATTCAGAATAGTTGAGTAAGATTCCCCAGTTTCCAGTTGTCTTTTCTAACACCTATTTACGTAAATGCAAAACCTTGCTTCTGTGAGATGTCCCAGTTTGTATGTTTTATTTAAATACTACATATGATCAACAGATCTATAAACCAATCTTTAAATAGATCCTACACAAGCTGGTGAATTAGCGTTTGATAATCATGCCAGTTCTATGACTTCCCACTGCATACGACGTTTGTCCCTTTCAATGTGTTTTTTAAGTATATTTACATGAGCAGGAGTTCTCCTACTGGATTTATGTCATAGTGTGCTTTGAATTTAGTACATTCTACAATCATGTAAGTCCTAAATGTTAAGTTTTATGAAACTTTAGTAATTAAGATCAAAGCTCATCTTCAAGAATGCACCATGTAACTACTTGTGTTTCCTTAAAATACTTCATGGCACTAGGAAAACCATCACATACAAAACAAGAAAAGACTTTTTACAACGGGAGCATCTGGAGAAACAAAAGTCGTCCTACCTTTGGGCTGCTGTTTTTACTACTGCTGTCTGTGCATGCGCATGGTGGAAACGTCTACCATGTACCACAGTTACAGGACAAGACATATTCTGAGCATTTTCACTGCAAAGATATGGAAAAATGGTTTAAGAAAAGACACTGATGTATTTGCACATTGTCTTAGCTAAAAACTGTGGTGTTCTGCTTTTACAATAGCAGCCACACAAAATCAAAGATCAACAAAGTATTTCTGAATCAATAATACAACTTGTTAGGATCCTCCGACAGGCATAAAAGCATTCAGTCCTAGAATAAAATAGACAAGTAAGAATACACACTTTTTTTTTTGTCCTGGAAGGAAAGGTAGTGATGTTTAAAAATTTTATTGCCATCCAAAACACTGAATCATCTGTCCTTTACTCAACACTGTCACTGCAAAAAGACACTGCCTTTTTTAACAAGTTATAACCATTTATAATAGTTTTATATTTCAAGCTATACATTTTATTAGGTCATAATATTGATTTAATATGACATAAAGGGCATAACATGTAAAGACTGAACTGCATATTCAGGCATTTCTCTCATCTTATTACTCATAAGGGAGTAATGGATGTAAGGTAGCTGGTAAGTGCACAAAACAAAATAAAAAAAAAAAAAAAAAAAAGGATTCTATTCTCAAGTGCTCAAATACCTCAGCAGGACTCTGCACAGAGACAGTATATTCACCCATGTCTTTGAACAATTCTTTGCTTTCTTCATGTGTTGCCTTTTGACACTTTAATCTCATTACTATGTAAAACAATTAATTCTGAAGATTAGTCACCATTATCCTCTCTAATAAAAGCTGTTATATAGTTATGGTAGATCAACAATATATTACTGCTTCTAAAGATCATTAGATGCTAATAATGTTTCTTCATGTTTCTGTGACAGGACACACAACGCTACATTTGAAGTGTAAAAAACGAAAACCCAACAAACATGCAACTTTTAACAGACAGCACGTTGATAACACAGACTCTTTCAATTTATGCAACTCAGAGAGATGAAATATCAGAATTCCCCCAAAGGCTGACAACCAATTCCTAATCCTCCCTTTATATTCCCCCAAAAGATGAAAGCGAGCAAACTGCTAGTTTGCTTTTTTTTTCCCCCCAAGTTTAGCACAAGAAACCCTTTTGGGAGCCTTATATCGAGTATCTTAAGTCAGTATTAGAAGCTTTCAGAGCATGACTGTTACGATACGACTGTGGCATAACTATGAACATAACAGAACAAGACCTAACAAAACCAACCAAATGGTAAAATTCTCTTCTCTAGAATATGAAGTTTAGAAACAACATAAATGTTCTGAGTAAACAGTTCAATTTCCTCATTACTAACCTAATCGCATCCCATTCAATCACCAACCTCTTGAAAGCAAACACTCGTCTCGCATGCTTTCAAATCAAGACTATGAAACTCCAGCTGCATAGTCCATCATCCACCCTAATTTACAGCCAAGCTTCTGTTTAATGCTGTCACCTGAGAAATAAAAAGCTGACAGCTACTTGCCCGAAATACTTTAGGGTGTGCCAAGCGCTCTCTGGCTTCTCGTTTAATGTCTTCGAAAGATATGCTAAAGAAGAAAACACACGCAGAGTGCAGGAATGCCTTCTCAAATGCTTAACACTCACGGCGTTTAAACACGTGCCGTCTATAACCACACCTATCTCATGTTTTAGTATTTTATTTGCTGAAACTGAGTTTTGCCAGTTTGGGAAATTCTTGTGCTCCCGCAGCATAAAACCCCCAAACTGTTAAGCAGTGTTTGACTGCTTTCTGCCTTACACTCAAGTAGAGAGAAACTCCAGTAGGTCCTGGAATAGAGTATCTCAGCCTGCTGGGTCATGAGATTTGAGTCAAAGCAGATTGTTCTAGATGGCACACTTAAATGGTTCATATGGTGTCAGATACGTTTCCAAGTAGGACAGCTGTAAAATACAATCTGCTCTATAATCCCGTTCTTTGAATAGAACATACCCAGTGCAGACAGAATCACCAGAAAATGTAAACAAAGTTTAGCAAGTTGCAAAACAGGCACATCCAAATTGAAATCTGGGGTTGCAAGTTCCAGCAGTTTCAAGAAAATTGACATACACCACCAAAACTGGGGTGATGTAATGGTTAGAAAGTTCCTTGAAAGAACAAATGTTCTATAAATCTTACATTAACGATTTATCATCACTTTTTCCCTGAATTTTAGGGAGTATTGTACTACAATAATAATTTAACTCAAAACCCATCAATCTGTTCTGCAGGCATGGTAGAAAGAGACCTCAACTTTGCGATACAAATCGCCACAAGTAGCTCAAGAATCTCAAGCATCAGATACTCTTATGCTCCATCTAGCAGCTTAATTGCACAATCAACCTTCAGAACCTTCCATGCTGTATGTCCAAGCAAACATACCACCAACCTTCACTACAGACAGCAAATGAATAACAAACCCTTACTGATACGGGGATTTTGTTGTGATACATGTGTTCTGAAAGATAAAACCCTAACACAAATAAGGTATTAAATAAAGATAATCACTTACAGCATAATCGTATTTCCAAGCAGCCTTAATGATCAAAATCAGAAAACTTAATAAATAACGTTGGTAGCATGAGTTTTCACATAATCACAAAATGGTAGGCTGATCTAGAGATCAGCTAGTTAAACACCCCTGCTAAAGCAGGCTGTCCTAGAACTTTAAGCAAACATCAAGTATTTATGCCAGTCAGTGGCCTACACACATCTATTATTCCTCACTGAACTTCTTAATTACTGACAGTTTTTTAAAAAGGTGGAGACTTCTGTTTTCCAGGTCAGTACTAGTCAGAAGGTGGGTGCCTGATGTGACCTTTAAGTAAGGTAACATACATGAAACAAATTTTACTTTTTCTAGCTGAATTTTATAAACCATACCAGTTCTTAGGTTTATAATGCAATATTCATCAACAGAAGGCAGTCCCAATCCAAACAGAATTTCTCAACTAAATGTTTAGTCCATCTACAAAAAAACCCTGAGTAATTATTTACCTGAAAAAGAAAATAAAACCCACATACCTTTCTGGAATTTGAGAAAAACACAGTCAAGTATGACTGCTTTAACAGAAAAGGGAGAAAAATCACATAGTAAGATTAGATTTCACTACAAATCCCACAGCCAGACAGAAGTAAATTCTAGTTTCCAGAGTATTAAAGGAATCTCATTTTAAACTGTTAAGGGTACTCTAAATAAACAACAAATATAAGGTACATGCACATACTTCTTCACCACTAAAGCAGAGCAAAGAAGTCCTGACAAACTTATAATGGGGATTTCTATCTTTATCTGTATGTCCAAGAACTGAATCCCAAAAAATAAAAAGCAACTTGGATGATTCCATGATAACTGGACAGCAAAAAGGAAGCCAGAAACCTGGATATAATCTTCGCAAGAGTTGTTAGGGAAGTGTTTGAATGCGTGTAAAAATAAGACCCCTGTGCAATAACCCAATTTTTAACCTAGCACTAAACAGCCTGCTATTACTTAATCTACTTCATTTTTAAAAAAGGTCTGAAGTTCCAAACAATGTCCTGTTAATCTATCTCCAAAACTAAGGCACAGACTGCATTCCCACTGAAGAAAGATAGGGAAAATGTAGACACACACTATCACTAAAAGCTCAGTGAAATCTTTTCCATAAATGTCTGATGATGTCTGATATGTGGATCTGATCAAGTCTGAAATATCGTGAAGAGAATGTAATGTTTGTTTTTATCTTTTGCTGGATACTGGGAAGGCAGAAATTTTGGTTTAAATTTATATTCATTAACTCTATACACCAAAACTCTATGGGCAGAGGTTAATTTTTAAACAGTGATGAGATAGCAGAGATTAATACTTGCACTTATATAAATCTACATTGGCCTTTTTTGTCTTCGTTAACATAAAATTTAACGAGAAACCATGACTCTTCAGACAAGTTCATTATTGAAAACTTAATAAAATGTAGATGAAGTATTAAAGACAGACACTTAAACTTATCCAAAACAACTAGTATGTAATACTTGATATCCTGTAGTTACTGTTCCAAACACACATTGCAATACACAAACATTCCCCTATGCAATCACACTGGTTACAGTAACAATAACTTGAACTATTTCTAGTGCGGAATTTTACTAGTCAGTGAAAGTTCCACTGTTCTTTGTCAAAATGAAACCACTAAAAAAATGAATGTAGAATAAGAATGTCCTTCATTCAGCTAAGAAGTTAAACTATTTTTTAATCTTGTCCTTGCAGCAGTAGTCCCAAACGAGAAAGTGTTCATAACTGGTCATCTTTTATCAGGGGGTTAGTTTTGTTTTGGACTTGTTTTTCTTTGTTTTGTTGTTGCATTTTTTAAAAAAATTTAAGAGCATGCATGATTTTAAGACCATTCAGACCAGCTACAGAATAACTGTTACAGTGATATGTATCATATTTGGTTAAGATAATGTGTGAAGCATCATCTAGG
Organism: Hypotaenidia okinawae; assembly: GCA_027925045.1. NCBI lineage: Eukaryota > Metazoa > Chordata > Aves > Gruiformes > Rallidae > Hypotaenidia > Hypotaenidia okinawae. Next base: position 88,666,910 of record BSDF01000003.1, read on the forward strand.
TTTCAAAATTCAGTAAGACAGATTAACATGTGGGAATAGGTTACAATTACAACATAATGGCAAGGAAGAGTCTTTATTTTGACAGAATTTTGTACAACTCTTGTATTCGTTCTTCTCTATCAAATCAGTGGACCACCAGCCCAGACTGGAAATTCTGTATTTGTTCCCTGTACATCAGGTTCAAAGATCTGAACAGCAGGAGAGGACAGACATTACACACAACTTCAAGGATTTCTCAAGTGATACTGCAATAAAACAGTCCCATTAACCAACAACGCTCTATGGATCCACATGCAAGAATGAAGACAATTGCTCCTCCTGCCACATACGAGTTCCCTAGCTGTCGTTGGGCCAGTCATCAAATAGCTATCTAATGAACTTTTCCTTCCTGACTGCACTTCAGCAATATGACAGACTCCCAGAGAAAGGTACATGAACGTATCACTACTTATTATTGAGTAAATAGAGATCAGCATCTTACAAACTAGGGACAGTAGTAACAAGCAACTACAGCACTGAATACTTAAACACTGTTCCTGTTAGCTCTAAATGCAGGTGACAATTCTCAAGCTATCATGTAAAGCACTGTGGATTTCTGCTGAATTCTGTAAAGAAATAGCCCATGACTCCTAAATCAAATGATATCTTGCAGTAAGGAAAACAGAAAATGCATTCTGACTTAATCATGGCAATTCAGTCACTGAAAGATTAAATTCTTGATGGGGAAATACTCTTCTACCTGCTAGCACTGTATATAGTAAACAAGATTACATGGAGACAGCTTTGGTAATGCACTGACCATCATTCCACTGAATGCTCAGTTTTAATTATCCTCTGGTATTTTAGTAGTCTGCTATTTAGCACTTTGGAAGAGGAAAAACCTTAACAATGTGGTTCTGTTCATTTAGCATTGATTTATACCCACGATCAAGTAGGTAAGTAAACATAAAACTAAATGTAGTACCTCAGTTTCTTGCTATTTCCCATCATGTTGAGGCCAATTGAGTTCCCTTTAAAAAGCCTGAAGCTCCCAGCTTTGCCTCGCCTTGCATATGTTTTTATGGAATCGCCACTGGTGCCGACAGCTCCAGGCCGACAACGAAGCGACTGTAACAACAGAATTCACATACATTAAAACACCTCAATAAAAGTTAAAAGGAAGAAAAACAAATGGCAAATTATTTATTAAAAATTAAGCCAAATTAGTATTTTTGCCTAGTTTTGTATGAATTTTCAATGAAACATACCCTGTCAACACCCTTACTCACTAGGATTCCTTATTAAACAAAATATTAACATTTTCAAAGTATTATGAAGCACCTTACAGTCAGAAACTACTAGTTCGGTATATATCAAAAACACAAGCAGCATGGCTTTTGCCTATGTATCTTCTACTTTTATATAAACATACACATATGCATACAAAAATGGGAACGTGACAGCAATTGTGGGACATAATGATTAATATTTCTAATTTTAAAAATGTAATCCCATTAATGATAATTGTCTAAACTTAAAACTAGTATTCTAAAAATGTGAAACTTTAAATAATTATAAAAACCAACAAGATCTACAGGAGTCAGGGAACAAAACCAGTACAGGTAGTGAGATAGACAGCTTGAGCATATATTGCTAAATCAAGACATAAACGTTCATATTGTAATACCGCACAGGTGACTGTAACACACTGTTTAAAAACCAGCAAGCTTTAAAGATACATTTTTAGCATGAGATAAACAGAGTACTTACCTTTCTTTCTTCATTGGGACTGAAAGGTTCATCAGTGTCATCTATGCTGAGCAGATTTGCCTCACTAGATAGGTGTGGAAGAGAAAAGTAGATACACTGTAATGCAGCAGAGCAGGAGCAAAACATTTTCAACACACAAAGGGTGGTTTTTTCCCTTTTCTCTTTAAATTTTAATGTAACACACACACATCCTATACATAAGCTTATCACAACAGAACAAAAAGTGAGCAAAGTAGTCATCCAAATGTATTATGTGAACCTGAACTTCAAGCGTACGCCAAATTACTTCACTAAAAGCAAAATTAAATGTAACTTAATTCAAAATAGAGAATACTATTGAACCTTCAACATTGTTATGGCAATGTTACTGGTAACATGAAAGATTTTACACAGCCCTATGCATAAATTGTAAAACACAGTATTAGCTTGTCTGTACATGTCAATGTCCAAACACGTAGGTTAAATCTGCAAATGTTACAGTGCTTTAGGAGAAGAACTTACATATAACTAAATTTTAGCCCATAGCAATTACTGCCAAAATACATCTTTCTAAAAATAGTATATTCAATTTGGCTTAACTGCTCATTAAAATCTGTTTCTTTAGTACTTCTATGCCTGTAATCTTCAATGATTATAATGGAGAAGATGTAAAAAAAAGAAACCCACCCCGTCACACTGTGAAAACGTACTCTTTTCAGTAATAGACAATTATCCTCAAATAACCTTATGGAATTAAATTAATGCCCAAATCAAACATTTTATACTGATATCAGCTAGATTAGGCTAACACTAGGAGAAGTTATCTGTAGATAAAGCCTTCTCAACAATCGTCATAAAGTTACTCCTCTCTTGGCTACAACAAAATAATGTAACTTTTAGCCAACTTCTAACTGCACAGGTTTGCTTTTTAAGGAGGGGGCGGAGGGGGCGATGATTAGGATCACTCAGGCAGATATACCTAAGAATACATGAAGCTGTACCAGGAGTTTCAAGGAACAACTACAGAAGAGAAACAATGATGGAGGTGAAGGTGGAAACATTTTGTAGCTGCAGGTACCACACCTTGACTGCAATATACATAGTGACTTTAGCTCCATACATAAGGTAACCACTCAGTACTCCCCCCACCCCAAATTCCTAAAAATTTCTTCTATGGACAAGATTTTTGCTTTGGATTGCAATTTACTCCTCAATCTTAGATAATACATCAAATAAAAAAGTTCTTGACTCATAGGGTGAGAATTGTAAACTCTGCAAGTTTAGGAGATGAAGATTATGTGCACAGTTGGTTCTGATGTGGCAAGAACGATGTAAATGCCAATACTTAACCAGTAGCACTGTTGTATTTTCCTTTTGTTTACAGAGCAGAACAATTCTAGGTGTGTAATGGTAAAAAGAACAGTGTAGTGTGTCATGACATTTCCAGTAAAAGGTGTCTCAAAGTATTGTTGTACTTTTGTACAGACTGTCCACAACATTAATTTTTTTAAATGCTGTAACATTTTTTTAAACTCTCAGGATAGTTTACTCTTTGAAGGGAGGCTTACTGAGCTTTCTCAGGTAAGCTTTAAAACAATGAGTTTAACCACTTCAGAAATTTTCCAGGTCCTAGAGAATAAACGAAACACTGCAGCAGACATGAATAGTAAATTCTGGTACGAACAACTCCGGCATTCACCTGCTGTGTTGACTTAGCCAGATCATTTCACCTCTAGATACATTTTCCTTCTTCAGCTCCACCTTGCACAAAAATCATGACTATTTTCAAAATGCCCTTGTACAGCAGCTTTACTTTTAGAGCTTCAAGATGCCACAATACTGCAACCATTTTAACAACGGGTGTCTTGGTGGGTGACAAGGTAACAGATTACAAATGAACAAAATACTAAAAAAGTCCTTAAATCAAACTGAACAAGAATAACTCTTATGTTGCAATAAGATGACATGACTACAAAAATATTTGGGAACTGGGATGTTTTTAAAGAACCAATATTTTTAGATTTTAAGGAATGAAAGTATATGCATCAGTACCAGAAAGGCTGTTTTTTCAGAGAGCAGAATACATAGCAACTGAGTAATGTCTATTTGCTCATTTATCACATGCTTGCAGTTGCTTTCTTAAAAGATGAAATTTATACTGAGAGGGAAAAAAAAAACCAAGAAACAAACACAACACATTACACCACGCTCCCACATACCAGACAACAACATTTTAACACTACCACAGTGGTCTTCCTGGGAGGAGGCTATGCCTCTGCACTTTGTCACTTTTAACTAAGTAACCAGAGAAGAGTTTTTCACATTCAATCACTAATTTCTAATTTTTCAATAATGTAATTAAAATTTTATAACAAATGTAAGTTAAGTCTTTAATAAAATTAAGGGGGAAAAAAGCGCAGTAATTTAGGTAAACAGAAGGTTTTTTCCAAAGGAGAGTTTATAATTATGCACTCAAATTCAGGCACTGAACAAGAAAAAACCTCTCTTTAATTACTTACCATTTGCTTAATGTTTAAAAACATTAAGAACTGCCCAATAGCTACTTGAATACCCCAGTTCAGTAAACTATGGTTACTACTATCTACAAGCAATCCAAACTTTAAACCACTATCGGTCGAGGTTACACTCCAAGGAGCTACAATCGTATTTCTATCAACTACCAACTGATCCAGTCACATTTCAAACATAATGGGAATTTCTTTTTGAAAACTATTACATATAAAAGCAGGAAGGTGACATAGTTCCCCTCACAACCCACTGCCTATGCTCTTTAATTTACTTGATGGTAGGCAACTCATTAAAAAAAACCCTTGATATCAGAGGCACAAGAGCAGTGATACTATTACTCGACTCATGCACACTACCATCACATTAAAATAACCTTAACTAAAATTGCTAAAAATTAGGAACTAATGCTCCAAACAAAAAGGGTTTTTTTACCAATTTAAAGGCTACAGTGCCTTATTATCTTGGTCACAAAAGCAGCATAAAGCATCTATGTAAGTATGGAGCTTTTTTTGATAAAGGAATAAAAAAGGAGAAAAGTATTGAAATAAAGCTAAACAGAAATAAATTTTAGAAGAAGTGTTAACTGCTTTTCCAGTCAGGAATATGAGGGAACAAGCAGTTTATCCCCCAAACAAAAGGAAAGAAACAACACAGCAGCCTATTTGAAAGAAAGAGTTAGTTAAGACAGGATACCATAACGTAAATAGGATACCATAATGTAAATAAATTAGCGTATTCAGGTTTTTTTATAAGGTTATTATTGAACAAATCTCAGTGGCAGGCACAAGTCTTGACTATGAAAAGAACAGTATGACAGACAACAGGAAACCAGGCCTGTCAGTTTACAAACCATATTTCAGAACTGTTTACTCAAATATTGAAAAGGAAGGAAGCAAATTATCCAAGACACTTCAAGAGCAATTACCTGTAAACTAGAAAGGATCTTACAGCATGTTAACTTCATCAATCAATTAATATATTAATTTGGCCATGTTTGTATAAGTCGGCCATCCTTTCATGTGTTCTGCTAATAAGATACACATATTTTCCATTGTTTACTCTGATTTCAGTGTGTTCACCTGACCAGCTAGCCTTTTTTTCTATTGTTCTACATGAAGGTTCTTCCCTTGAGTGATCTCAAAGTACAAAGCAAGAAAAATCTCAAGTCTCTTGCTATCATCCTGACTGCTATCCTAAGTAGATCAAATCTGGTACATCATCAAAAAAGTTACTTTTACCTTTCAAGTGGACCCAAGATTTTCTGCAGGCATTTAGTGTAAGATACTCTTCAATTACCATTTTGAATTTCTGCAACTCAAGTTGCATACCAAGTATCAACTCTAACAGCACTTTCAGATGTATATATCACATCGGGAAATCATCTCTTTTTCCAAGTCTTCTTCAGTTTACCCAAGTTCTTTAACTTTTTTGTGTCCATTACTGAACACCTTACCGTTAAGACACAGCCCATCTAATTCCCACAGTAAGTTAAACACCACACTTACTCTAAAACAATCTATTACTTAAAAAAAAAAAAAAATTGCTTTGGCAGGAGGTGGTTAGCCACATACTTTGTGTTCATCTCACTGAGGAAAGATAATCCAAAAAGACATCCAGCACTGACCAAAAACATTAGCACAGATCTTACAGGGTAATACAAGAATACAGCCAATCCTCTAAGTGCTGTAATGTTATTCTTGGGCCAGTTCAAAACAAACTTATCGTGTGTCTGCCATTAAGAGGGCAAAGAGCTGTGGTAAGGTCAGACACTAAAATGCTAGGCTCTCAACAAGCATAAGATGCATCCAGATGCATCCAGCTTTCTCCAATCAGAAATGCAGTGAGTTACAAGCACCACTAGTCAGTATCAGCATACCAGAGTGAATAAAAATTGCCAGAATGCATACTTACTGCATAGTACACCCAAAAGTTTGGGGGGGAGAAATACAAAGCTTTATGTTGGAACAATTCTATGAACTAAAGCTGCTAATCTTTGAAATGTACTGCTAAGGCTAAAGAGAATTTACAAAGAAAAGGACAATTTACTGCCAAGTCATTTGTTTTCTCAGAATTCCCTTCTGACAGTGTTTTCCTATACAAAGTAAAAAAGTGTAAGAAAAGCAAAAACACACAAGTTATTTCAAAATGCTTAACATTAAAGCTTACAATGCTTGTTAAGAGAAAAAAATCAAGGTGTTACCAAAAGTAAATACATGTGTGTAGCTTAAAATGTATAGCTGTTTGGAGAGAGTGAGAAGCTGCCTGAAATGGTATCAAAGGATGGGTAAGCAAAAAAGGCAGTATCTCCAGTTTAAATCCATTTTCAACCACTCTCTTACCTATACTTCCAGGTAAGATTCTACATAATTCACAGGTATAAAAACAAATGACTGATCTGAGTAGGTAAAAACATTTCAATATTGGCTATGAGAAAACTGTTTATCATACAAGATATTTGAAAGGAATGAAAAAATCTCTCAGAAATGCCATCTTAAAATCAGACACAATTATATAAAACATATGTTCCATAATCAGTTTTTCAGACTTTTTTGGTAAAAGTATCACTACACTATACATATCTCAGTGTTCTTAAGTCAACATCAGATGGAGACAGATGGAAAATAGCAGTAAATTACCAGAAGAAAAAAGCTGTTGCAAATGAGAGTTACTTTTATTTCTGAAAACAAGTAAAAAGCAAATACTAACTACATCGTATGTACTGCCACTACACTTAAAACATAGTACTTTGTGCATCAGAAATGGACATAAAATTGCTAAGAAAAAAAGAAAGCTTAATTTTATAAAATATACTTACTTTGAGAACCTTTTAAAAACTGGGTTTAACTTCTGATAAAAGTTCTGTTTTGACAAAGATGTTTACATCATATTTCAAGAGAACTCATTTTTTAATTACTAACCCATCACATTTCTTAGTGGTTTTGTAAGATTACATCACAGCCTGCTGCTGCAACGTAAGCAGTTATGCATCTACTTTGCTATCTTCCTTCTAACGCACAGTATGTGCCAGAGTATTACAAGATACAGATTCATGTAAGAATTATTTTTGTACTTAACCACAGGATTCAGCTTCTTCTTACTAGAGAACCATAGCATCCTTTTTAAACTCACAAGTCCTACTCTCGAAATATCTAAGAGCAACTGCTGTTCTTTTAACAATTCATTAGTTTTTAGGAAATAAATACATTAATATAGGGAAAACATGTTGCTAGCAATACCATCTTACAATGACCAAGTACATATTCAAACTACACACACAGGGTTTAAGTTTTAGTCAAAATCCAAACATACTAAGAAATAAATGCAAATAACAAAAATAGTCTTAAGTCTCCCAGTGAGACAAACACTAGTTTTTTCTAAACTAGTCTTTTAAGCACAGTTGAACTTGATGTAGGCCTACAGCTACTGATGTATCTTACTCAGAACTGTCAAGTACTGAGTAGCATCGTCACTAAAAGGAAAAGTTGAAACTAATCAAACACCTTATCTTTCCATTTCCTTATTTAGCACATTGACACATTGGTGTGTGTTCCTTAGACTTGCAGAGTAGTTCCAAAGACAATTGCAACACTTTTCAAATGTACTATGCCCTAGGTTGTAAGGCCCATGTTCACAATTCAATTTACACTTAATGCATTTTATATGTCATTACTATTTAAAATAACAACTTATTTGAAAACATTTTCCTTATCACTGAAATTTTAGATTATATAGTTTATTAATAAATTACAAAAAAAGTATTTATTTATAAATAGCACTTATACTTTCAATAGCCTAGATAAAAGCATCCTTACTCTTTCTCTGCATCTCCTTCACTTTCTTCTGCATGATCAAAGCTCCAATTATTTTTAAAACCTCCATCTCTCTTGGACTGTGATCTATCCAAAGCTGAAATGAGAACAAGTTAAGATAAGTCTTGATTTCAAGCTGAGTTATTAATCAACACAAACTAGAGGAGTAAGACAGATGTATGTATTTTCCCCCAAGTATTTACTTTGTAGATGTCAATGTTTAACTATTATTTGACAAAATAAATCCATCAATGCAGTGGTGACTCATTTTCCTAAATAAATACAAGTGAGTTCCTGTCAACACCTTGATTACTAATGCAACAAGATAGCAAACTACTAAAAAATGATGATGCAAAGTAGTTTTACAAGGATTTACTGACACCTGTAAATTTGAGGGTTCCTTCTCCAATAAAACTATATATTACAAGCAAAAAAGTTCTTCACATTTATTATTTAAATGTCAAATGCCCAAACATGTATTTAATTTTTTCATATAAAAGCAGTAGTTTTTAACTACTTGTGGTGGTTGAGCCCTGGCTAAAGGCCAGACACCCACCAAAATCAGTCTATTACTCCCCTTCTTAGTTGGACGGGGAGAAAAAAAACCATAATTGGGCGGCTCAAGAGACAAACTCGTTAATGACGCGGGCAAAACAGACTCAACACAGAGTGCAGAAGAGAAAGCTATCTCATTTATTACACCACGCTAAAGAGAAAACAGTGAAAAACCAGAGTCAGGAGTGCAACCAACAATCTTGAAACAAATGCAACCAGGCAAACACTTTTCCCCCCACCATTCCCTCCTTAGCAGGCTTTAGTTAGAAGCTTGCTCCCTTCTTCCCTCCCGGTTGCAGCCCAGGAGGGGCAGGGACTGGGGAAAATGGGGGTCTCGGTAACACCTTCCCCCCACCCCTCCATTCTAAAGCAGACTTCCCTTTCAGCCATGATTTTGCTCCCTTCTTCCCCTCTCCTGCTCGCAGCACAGGACAGGGGGGCAGGGACTAGGAGATGGGGGCTTTGGTCAGTCCCTTGCAAGTTGGTTTCCTTCTCAGCCATGGTGGGGGCATCCATTCCACACAACCTCCCCCTGCTGCACCGTAGGATCTCACCCACAAGAACCAGTCCTCCACGAACTTTCTCCAAGGCAAATCTCTTCCCACCGGGCGTCATCTCTGCTCTGGCAGGCAGCAACAAATCACAGTGTCTCTCAGTCCCAGTCCTCCACGGGGCTATGATGCCTCCTCTAGCAAACCTGTTTGGCTCATCTCTGTAGGTCGCTTGTGCTGGCAGGGGCTCATCCCAACGTCAGTCACGGCATCTTCTCTATGTCTCCACCGGCTCCATCCAGCGTGGAGCCTCTCCACCGGGCAGGTCGGGTCTCTGTCTCCTCCATGGGTCCTTTGCTCCGGCCACTCCACGTGCTTCTGCACTGGCTGCAGGGGCATCTCTCTCTCTCCAGCACCTGGGCGCCTCCTCCCCCAGCCTTCCCAGCCTTTTGTGTCTGTCAACTGCTTACATTTATATGCAAATATACATCCCAATGCCCTTAACGGGCCAACACCCCGGTCTTCCTGGCATTCTGCGTTCTGGTGGAGTCTTTCTCTCCTCTATGTGATTCTCAGAAGTGCTATCAGCAAGCCAGCAGAGGATTCCAGCAGCCATTTTCTGCAGCCCCTGGCCCCTCTCTCTCAGCACCCAACTATGCAAAACTGTGACACTACCCCAAGTACAATTTAAACATAATGCTTTTTGTAAAAAAATTGGAAATCTGACACTGACCTGAATTAACATCTGATGTTACGTGAAATTTCAGTGCTAGTATCAAGTCAGTAAAAACTTGAGCTTTCTGAGAACAGTCACACTACATCAAATTTCAGATTTATCTACTGCAATATCCAACAGTATGGACATTTTCCTACAATTTGATGGCATGGGGGTATTCTTAAGTGAAGGAGATCCAGAGCATGGAGACAGCACTCATTAAAGTAAGGCACTGTTCACCCCAGGCCCTAATTATTACAACTAAGACCTGTCTCTCACAAATTCTATATGACAAACTGTACAGCAGCTTTGATTCTCATATAATTTAAATATGTCTTTTCTTACTAGCTTTTCTTTACATAGTTGGCAATGCCTTTAGAAATAATGAATGTAACTCTGTTAGGATAGAAAAAAAAATCACAACCAACAACAGATGTCTAGGTTAAAAGTATAAACAGTACACACAAAAATATTTATTGCATATTCAACATCTACTTCCAGCTACTTGCATCTACCAAGGACTTCCTTAGCCATGGATGGTATTTTTTAACAGCCTTTACTAGCCTTTTTGTTCTCTATGCTTATTTTACTAACCAACTCTGCTTTATAGATTCTACAGCATCTTTCATCAGATAGTACCTCATCTTAATTATACATAGTTTGTGTTGATATAAGTAAGCATCTACTTTGGTTTGTCTTGATTTCATCTGGATCTTTTGCTCCTACTTAGAGCTCCACTTCTCTGGTTTGAGTTATCCTTCCCTATTCACTCATGATTGCATAGATTTCTGTTCTATTCTTTCAGTCATCTTTTTCCCAGGCAGAAAAAGGGGAAAGAAAAAAAGTCTTTTTAAGTTTTCCTCACATAAAGACTGTTTCATGCCTTTAAATCACTCTCAATCCTTCTCCCTGAAACTCTTCTTGTCTACTGTAACCTTTTTGAAACGAGAAAAGGATACTACACTATGAGGAATATTCAAGACACATAGGTGCTATTAATTTCAACAAAAGCAGCATGATGTTTCAGACAATAACTGGATTTGTTGATTTCATTGATACAGAGAACTGCAGTTATCTTTGTGTACTAGATAATTGTCTTTCACTCATGACTGATAAGAGCCAGTCTAGAGCCAATCACTGCCAACAGAAGTTCTCTTTCCTACTTCTCATTCCCTTGGGTTACTTGGCATTTACCTATACTGAATTTCACATAGGATTTTAACCCACATAACCCAAGAGCTGAGTATTTGTAATTTTCTTTAAATAGCTGCCCATTATACTAACCCAAGTAAAGTCTGCAACATCTACAAACTCTGTAACCCCTCTATCAAACCCTTTGCCTTGCATCTGTGCACCAAATTAATACAAAACATTGCGGGATTCAATGGGTTACTCCTATTAACAAAACAAACCATTTTTGCCTTCTGTTGCCAGATGTTCATTATGAAACTTTCCATTTTATCCAGAGGCAACTTAACATCTCCAGAAGCCTTTGGTAAAGGACTCTAGAGATGGAACAACAAAATTAATTCTGGTCTCCATTATTATTTCTACAAATTTGTGTTCTATGGTTACAAAGCTCACTGATGTAATGTTTCTCAAATACCTCCACTGCCTTTTTAAAAAGTTGCTGTAATACTAGCTACCTTCTTCCCCTGTAGCAGAAAGATGTTGACCACCAAGCACTACAGTCATTAGCTCCTTTATCCCAGACTTCCTCTTCCAACACTTGTATGAATATGATCCTTCTGTCTTGTTTGTTGTGTGCTTAACATGCTGCGATTTCTTCCACTGATGTTACGTTTTGAGCCATACACTGTCAAATGCCTTCTGAAGAAATATTCTGGCATGATGACCTCTAAGTGTTGCCAAAGTGAGTGCAAGCAATTCTGGTTTTCAGCTATGCCCTTATTCTCCAAAGCCATCTTTTACAACTTGGTTGTCTACTGACCCTACAGATACTCTCCAAACTCTGCTGAGTTTGAAGAAAGATTTAACAATAGTTTTTATGCCTGTTGTTCACCAGAGGAGTTAAACTTTTTTCCTCTGCCTCATTATAAGTACAGGTTTAATCCACCAGCGTTTTTATTATTCTCTACTTTTCTCACTGAGATCAAAGTTCAGGTTCAAGAAGAACAATGTTTTATTTCAGACATCTCCCCTTACCTCACTATTCAGCTATGCCAACACATGGGGGGACTTTCTAAGTCTATATAAATACAGACATGCTGTAGGACTCCAGCATGGTGTCTTTAAAACCTCCCAAGCTATCTGCAAATATTTTACACTCTGGCTGCATCTCCTAGCTCCCTTTCAAAAAGTTTAAGATTTTCTGTAGGTTTTTTTTTTTTAATTAAGCATTTCTGTACCAGATGGTTTGTCCACCAGGTCCTCATGAAAGAGAAGTTTTAGTACCCAGTTCTGGATCAATTTTCACTCTCTCTTGCATTCTTTTCCTACCAAAAGTATAAATCTGAAAGTACACCATCATGTTAGCTAGACTGTTCACTTAACTAAGATAACTCGATCTGGATTGTAACTTGGGAACTGATTCTATACAAGGCCTTGGGTTTGTTTTTTTTTTTTTAAGAGGGATAAAATGTCATCTGTCACACAGGCTAAGTTTCTAACTATTCTGCAGTAAAATTTGGAACCTCCATGTTGCAATTTTTTCTATGTATATTATCAAGGCCATTTTAATCAGCAAGATAAATTGATATCCAGAAGAGATAAAAAATATTCAAATAAGCAGACCTAGCCCTAAAGTATTATGCCAACAGAAGCCTGTTCTGAAAACTCCTTTAGCTAGTTACTATCATTTGACAATGTCATTAAGAAATTCCTAAATGTAGGAAAAAAGTTCACTGAGAATCTCCATGAGACAAGAGCAAAGTTGTGCATCTGCAAAAAAACCCCAAAACTACAAAACCTTTTAGATTCTGCCTACCTAAAAGACTTAAGTGAGGAATGACACACAGGATTTAGTTAAGTGCTAGAGTCAAACAGAAGGTAAATCTCAGAACATTTCTGCATGTCTTGCACTTTGTGCTATAAGGTCAATCATTCCATATGAATCTCCGTTACAGCTGACCAGAAAAAATATACCTATTTCTTCAACAGTGGTAGCACCTCTGGGATAAGAGTAAGAAAGGGAAGAAAACCACTGAGCAGTATGAGCTGGGAGAGAAAAGGAGTAAAAACGTGAGAAACAGACATGTAGAAAAAGAGATTAGTGAAGAAGGAGGGGAAGAAGGTGCTCCAGTACTGGAGCAGAGATACCCCTGCAGCTCATGGAGAGGAGCATGGTGAAGCAGGCTGTTCTGCAGCCCATGGTGGATGATGGGGAGCAGATTCCACCCGCAGCCTGCAGAGGACCCCATGCCAGAATAGGTGGAAGCACTCAAAAGAGGCTGTGACCCTGTAGGAAGCCCATGCTGGAGCAAGCTCCTGGCAGGACCTGTGGCGCCACTGGGAGAGAGGAGCCCATGCAGGAGCAGGTTTGCTGGCAGGACTTGTCACCCCATGGGGCACCCACACTGGAGCAGTCAGTTCCTGAAGGGCTGCAGCCTGTGGAAGGGAGCTGGAGCCCATGCAGAGGACTCATGCTGGAGTTCATGAAGGACTGGGGCAAAGACCACCCTGGCCACTCAGCAGGGCAAGAGTATGAGGAGTCCTCTCCTTGGGGAGGAAGGAGCACCGTGAGGCAACGTGTGATGAACTGACTGCAACCTCCATTCCCCGTCCCCCTGTGTTGCTTGGGAGGAGGAGGTAGAGAAAAATCAGGAGTGAAAATAAGCCTGGGAAAAAGGGAAGGGTGGGGCAGATGGTTTTAGATGTGGTTTTATTACTTATACTTTTCTGATTGACAATAAATTAATTTCCACAAGTAGAGTCTGTTTTGCCCATGTTAGTAATCGGTGAGTGATCTCTCCCTGTCAGTACCTTGACCTACGAGCCTTTCATCACACCTTCCCTCCACTGTCCATTTAAGGATGGGAGTGACAAAAGTGGCTTGGTGGGCACCTGGCAGTCAGCCAACGTCAAACACACCACACATACCAGATGCATTTACTGACCACACAAACACCAGCTTTTCTAGGAGAGCAACTTTTTCAGATTTATCACTGACTTGCCAGAAGAACTTCCCACCACCCCTGGAATACAACAGTAGAGACTTCAAAGTTTGTATTACAACATAAAGAAGCTTTTACAAGTCTTTTGTCTACTGCGATCATGTCTCTTTCTGTGTGTCCAAGAATGACACTAAACATGAAATCTAAAGCAAACAAAGGTTTGGTTCACGACCAAGGAATTTTTCCAGGAGGACCTTAAAGTTTATATTCTTTTTTCCCCAGTTATACTGGTCTGAAAAGAAGAAATAAGTTTCATCTTATAAATGCTTAGATCATCACAACTGCAATCAACTTATCAGATACTGGAGCATTCACACAAAGAATGCAAATTCATTTAACTGTGTTCAGAATCATTACTTAAATATGAATCTGGATGAAGACAAACCAAAAAGATTGCTTCTGAGCTTGCTAATCTGTTGTTCATTTAGAGTCATCACATACATTGTTAAGAAGATACAAGTACTCATAAAATCTGACACAGAAATATTTTTAATTGTTTTACTTTACCCACTGCTCCATTATTCTTGCAGACAGGCTTCTTCAAGGCTTCTATGCAAACCAGCTTTTTATCTCCCATCTTTGATACACGTCTAGTATGTCAACTATGCAACCACAATGAGGCTGCATTTTCACATTCTGAAGCAGCACTATGCTAACAGGTTTACGTATCCCTCATACTTCCTTAAAAGCTTCTTACTCCTGTCCTGCACCCATACTAGTTCCCTCTTCTGTTCAACCACGCAAGCACAGCACAGCAGAGGTAAGGGGCATCTGGGAATCAAGATTGGTTTAGGCACTAAGGATACAAAAGAAATGTGCATGGAACCTACATTTATAGGTACAGATGTAGAGATCCATTGCACAAATATGATTTAACTTTACTCTCACTAAATTAGCTACAGATGCAAAAAGCCTGTCATAAGTACTTCCAATAATAGGCAGCAAAAATAAACTGATAGTGAGTTATTGCGTGAAGCACAGAATTCAGTAGTGAAGATCTGTACCACTATAATGGACTACACAAAGCATGGACATTCCTTCACAGCTGAAGGCACTCTAATTTTTCAGATAACTAATAAAAACCCCCACCCTTTCAACAATGATTAAATACATTGCTTAAATACAGAGCTTCCACTTCTGGACAAAAACTTTGCAAAGAAAAAGCATTTGTAAGAGGTCTGTAGTTAAGAGGTGGAATTTTACATATTCAGATAAACTACTTTTTTTCTATGGGACTTTCATACACGTTGGATTGCTCATTGTACAGAACAGCATGTAGAATGACTGGATTTGAGAACAGAGCTGCCTAAATTTGATCATTTGCTGAACTGTGTTTAATATCTGCTGAGTATTAACAAGGAGTAACAGACGAGGATAAGAGGAGGGCAGAGCTTTGAAGTGTTTTAAACATTCTCTTTGTGATGTCTTTGAAGGTTTTTCTGGTAAGATAGCGGTGGTAACCACACAACAGACAACTAGTGTTTCTTGACCTTTTCTACTGATTCTCCCAACAGAGGTGTAGCGGTATCACCCAAGAATGCACCCCTTATGAAACCATCAGAAAGCAATGCAGAACTACTTTAAGAGGGCTTCTTTATCCACACAGAACAAAGGAATGCTAAGGAAAACACGGGCTCAGTGCTCAACGAGACAAGAACTTAGTGACAAAGGACATGGAAAAAACTAAAGACCTTTTTTTTTGCCCCTCCAGATTTCACTGGTAAACTCTGCACTGTGAACTCCCATTTCCTGAATTCTACCAGCAGAATCTTTAGGAATGCAACATCACCCATTGTCAAGGAAGATTTGACTAGAGGAACACTTAAGCCAGTTGTACATGTGTAAGTCCACCACATAAGACAGGATGCATCTGATGATGTTGAGGAAGCTTGTCAATGTCACCGTCAGGCCATTCTACATTATCTTTGAATGGCCATAGCGTGAGAGAGGTTCCTGATTATTGGAAAAACGTCATACCTATCTTCAGCATAGGCAACAAGGATGATGTAGTGAACTGCAGGCTAGTCTGCTTCAGCTTAACCCCTGATATGGTTATGGATCAAATCTTCCAGGAATCCATGCCAGTAATGTGACAAGAATGTTAACATCCAGCACAGATTTACCAAAGGCAAACTGTACCCAACTAAGCAAACGCACTCTACGAGGTTCTTACTGGCAGAATAGAGACGTGGACTGAGTAAATATGGACATGAGCCACCAATGTGCATCTGCAGCCCAGAAGGCCAACCAGGGCTACATCAAAAGAAGCATGGCCAGCAGATCGAGAGAGGTGATTCTGCCCATCTACTCTGCTCTGGTGAGACCTCACCTGGAATACTGCATCCAGTTTTGGAGCACTCAACACAAGAAGGACATGGACCTGTTGGAGTGCATCCAGAGGAGGACCACAAAAATGATCAAAGGGATGGAGCACCTCTCCTATGAAGACAGGCTGAGGGAGTTGGGCTTGCTTAGCTTGGAGAAGGCTACAGGGGACCTTGTAGCAGCCTTCCAATACCTGAAAGGTGTCTATAAGAAAGCTGGGGAAGAACTGATCACAAGGGCATGTAGCAATAATACAAGGGGTAATGGTTTTAAACTCAAAAAGGGGAGATTTAAGTTGGATATGAAGAAAAAGTTCTCCAATATGATTGTGGTAGTTCACTGGAACAGGTCGGCCAGAGAAGTAGTGAAGGCCCCATCCCTCAAGATACTCAATGTCAGGCTTGATGGGGCTCTGAGTGACCTGATCTGGTGAAGATGTCCTTGCTTACTGCAGGGGGAGCTTTCCAATCTAACACATTCTATGATTCCACAATTCTATGAAATAAACGAGAAGGTGAGGGGAAAAACCAGCTGGAGCATTGGGATCAAAGGGTGATGACTACCAGTACAAATCCAGCTGCTGGCACCCCTCAGTGATCAGTACTGAAGCCAATACTGTCTAATGTCTTTGCTAATAATGCTGGTATCAAATAGACTCAGAAAGTTTGCAGACAATACCAAATTGAGGGAAGTAGTTGATACACCAGAAGCTGGGGCTGCTATTCAGAGGGACCTGACAGGCTGGAGAAAGGGGCTGACAAGAACCTTATCAAATTTAACGAAAGCAATTGCAAAGTCCCGCATCTGGGACCAAATAAGCCAAGCAGCAGGGCAGAGGGACAAGTGGCTAGAAAGCAGCTCTCCAAGAGGATCTAGGGGGTTGTAATGGACAGCAAATTGAACAGAGGTCAGCAGTGCACCCCTATGGCAAGGCAAGCCAACCACATGATATATTAGCAAAACTTTAGCCAGCAGTAAAGAGAAGTGACTTCCCCTCCATATGGCACTTCCGTATGAAACTGTAACCTGAGTACTTCATTCCGGTTTCTGCTCTCCATTGTTACAAAGACACTGACACACTAGAGCAGGTTTAGCGAACAGTCGTCAAGATAGCCAAGGGGACCGAGCGCATGGCATAAAAGAAGAGGCTAAAAAGGATGGGTTTATATATTAAAAGTAGGGAGGGGAGAACTTTTTGCTGTCTTCAACCACCTAGAGCAGAGAGAAGATAAAGTCCAACTCTCCAGAGATGCACTGAACACAAGCTGGAATAAAGAAAATTCTAACTCAATGAAAGAATTGATTTTTTTTACCATGAGAACGCTCAAGAGTGGACCAAGTTGACCTGAGATATCATGGAGATTCAACAAAGCCCTGAGCATCCTGCTTTAACCAGGTTTGGCTTGGACACGAAGTTCCAACCCATATGACTTCAACCAGCAGTCAAATAAAAACAGTGAGTACTGTTTAAACATAGGTACAAAACATTACCTAAGGCAACGGGACCACCATTCATGAACACAACCAAAATGAAGTATCTCTGTCACTTTCCTTCTTTTCTCTTAGTAAGTCTGCCACCCAAACTTCACACAAGTAAAATCATTTAAATAACATCAAAAGCAAGATCCAATAATAAAGGAAAAAAAATTAAACAAAAAAGGCATTTTTTTTCCATCACTAGCATAATGAATACATATAATTCCCTACTTTCATATGGACCTTTATTGCTAGACTGGATAAATACTAAAAATTCAGAAAAGTAGCAGAAAATGTCAGTGTTTTTACGGGAAAGGCAAATATAGCAGAGATATCTTCCCATTTTGTAGGAAAAAGGATAATAAAAGGACAATAAAAGGTTATGATAGGCTAGGGACAAATTCTAAACTGCCAAATTACTCTCAAAATGTGAAAAAGTACATAAAGCTAACAAGCCATTTCAAGAAACATAACACTTGAGTAAGAACGTCAGAATAGGATTTCTGCAGCAAATCAGTATGTGATGTTAATGACATATGATCTCGAATTCTGAATACTCAAAGTTGTTTGGTTTTTTTTTTAAGATAAGCAAAACACAGCAGGAAACACAGTGTGTCTCATGCATCTGATTTGCACACTTCTGATTTTAGACTTAGTTATGCACTGTGGGATCCATCTTAATAAAAAAGCTAAGCTTGTGCAACCGAGAACATAGATTGCTGTTTGTTTAATGCTGCTATTTTTAGAAAGTGCTGAAAGGCAGTTACATACTGAATAAGATTAATAACCTACACTAACTACCTGGAAATTAGGCAACCAACACATCAAGAAGATTTTCAGGATTGCTGCAATAATTGGAATGTCAGGGTGAAATAAAGCACTGTATCAACATACCAAAAGGAAGAAGGAAAAAAAAATGAAGGATTTTTATTATTTACCACTTCTGTATTTATCCTGCAAACTTTCCAAGACACTGTCAGGTAGACATTATCTCCTTTATAAAAACATACAGAAATTAAAGTCTAGAAACGTTCCATGACTTCTACAAGAAAATATGCAAACATAGGACAGAAGAATAAACATTAAAATATAGTTAAAGCAGAAAAAAATCAAGGCACCTTTTTGATATTGTAAACTGTTCAAGATTCACCTGAAATGGACAGTTAAAAAAAAAAAGCACACAAAAAGAAATATCAATAATCTCAAAAAGCACACAGTAAGAAAACCTCAGTAATTTGGTCAAATGAAAAACGGACATCTCAGAAAATTCTGAGTATAGAAAGGACGAAAGGAGGATGAAAGAGTTAGTTAAACTCTGAGCTGTGAGAAAAATTTGCATTTGCCTCTATTTAAGAGGCTGAAGACCTGTTTTTCTTCCCTATTCTTAGTGACACTGGAACGCTTTCATACACGTAAGAGAGGGCAGTCAGTTGGATTAGGTTGCACAAACCAGCTCCACCAACGCTTCCCTCCCCCGCCAAGGATTAGTTTTCTGACAATTTAGTTCCTTCAGCCACCTCGCCATGAAGCCAGAGAAGTGCTGGTGTGGACTCAACCAAAGCTGTGAGTGCCGCTATCTCTGGGAGGGAGGGGCAGCAGGACCATCACCCTGAGCAGCACACAGCAATTAGGTTAAGCCTGCCTGTGCTGTAAACTGCTGGTACAATTAATTGCATGGCCCCACGCACGGGGACTGTGAAGAATTAGAAACCGATCCTGCAAATACATATACAGTTAAAAATCAAGTAAATTGTGTCTGTTTATTAAAATCGGAGAAAAGCAACACAAACATAAGCAACAGCCACTAGATACACTATACACTTTAACTCCTTTTGCAATTAGGGATCAATGCAGTGAGGCATGATGTGATAATGCAACTAACTTGCTGCATTAGAAACACTGAATTTTCTATAATGGCAGTCACCAGACCTGAGAACAATGAGTTTAACAAAAACTGAAAACTGCTACCTAAATCACAGTATGCTAAATTCACTAAGCAGGCTTTATTTTAAAAAACCCTAAAAGATAACTAGCATCCCTGAAAAACACATTTTTCTCAGTAATTACCTGAAAAGGCAATGTTGAAGAAGTGCAATCCATCGATTAATTTTTAGTATAACAAAATAATTCCAGCTTAATTTTACTGTTATGTACCTACTTAAAAAAACAAAAAAAAAACCCCACTCAAAAGACAGCTGAAGCAACACATCTAATTTCTTAAGAGACCTGCAACTGGAGATGAGCTTCAGTAACCTTCATCCAAACATGAAACTCACACTTACCTTCATCTATCAGCTCTATCACAGGGCACAGAGTGAAACAACCTTCCAAGTAAGGAGCAGTGCGTTTTCCACCTAACAAAGGCTTTGCTAGATGACAAAGAATTTCTTTACTACATTAATGACAGATTATTTGTGTGTGTGATTCATCAGATAGTCAGCTATAACTTCTTTCCATTATAGCAGAAGCGGTAATCTCAGTTAAAGGTTTACTGCCACACTACACCAGGTATTGGTAATGATCATTACCTGGAGCAGTGTATTCCAAAGTTCACTTTTTGGCAGTTTATTCCCAATTAGATCCTTTAATAAACTGTTAAGATTTAGTAAAAGTCATTGCAGTGGGTTCTGTGAGCCTCAGAAATTACGAAGACAATTGTTATGTTTTGTACTTAAATCTACTGCATAGTTCAAATTCACATCTAATGGGCTCCTAAATAATCTTTCTGTTAGACTGTCATATTAAACTCTGTCATCAGCAGGATATTCATATTTTGCTAAATGAGCCATAAAAATTGAACACGCCAAACACACACAACATTCTATCCTACAACATTAATAAAAAAACATCGACAGAATAAATTTTAGTACTAGTGAAACTACTGTACAGCACTGGAAAGAACACTCATGAAATAACAAATACTTTTGCAGCTATCTCTTACATAAATGTCTTAAGATCATGTCATACAGTATTATGTTTTACCACCAGCAGGAAAATATTATTGTTATTTATCATTTCTAAAACACTGTTGTGGCAAGTCTTAAAAAAAAAAACCAACACCCCCCCCCCCCCCATAAAAACAGGGAGACCACTCAAGTCTGAAAACAAACAAAACCCCAGGAAGGCTTTGCAAAGAGTTTCACTGTTTTTTATTTACAATCATTCAATATTCAGTCAGAAAAAAATAGCCCAAATTCAAAGTCTTTCACTCCAAATTATTATTTCATAGGAATTACTAGGATGTGCATTTAGAAATGTTTCCTTGCCTCCCGCAGCACTTGTAGCACTTACAGCACTTGCCTGTTAACAAAAACTTTCCAAAGGCCTGCTGACCAACCTGGGAAGAATAACCACAGCCTCCAATCTCTAGCCTTCCCGTAAACTTGTCCTTCACAGAAGTTAACCTGCTATTTAAAATAACTGAATTTCCCTGGGCAGAACAAAGCTACTGTTAACTTTAGAATACATTCATGTAAGGTACATATTACACCTTAACCTGACTTAACAGCTCACCAGAGACAGATGAAAGGGGAGGGATGTCCTATTCCTCTCTACAAGCAAAATCCGTCTGCTCTCCCCAATCCAAACCACTGTCCTGCCTCTCCCACTCAGCGAGCAAATTCAACAGAGGTTTGGCAAAGCAAGTTCAATCTCTTTGGCAATAAACTGGTAAATCTCAGGGGTGGCAGACAGTACAGGCACACCAAGAGGCTGGAATTCAGAGGGGAGCAAAAGACTAAGAGAAGCAGACCTCGCCCTCCCCCACACCTGCAGCGGTGAGCCTAAGAGCACACAGCTGCAACACGTAACTCCCTCTAATCAGTTAATAAGGTTCTGTTAGTCCCTATGCCCAAACCAGCTAGTAATTTTAAGCCTTGCAAAAAGAACCCATAAATAGTTGGCATGCATGCAGCTTTGCAGCCAAAATGGAGTCACAGCATGATAAGATAAAAGCAGCAACGTCACAGTTCACTGCTTTAGAGAATCCGTACACCCAATTTATCATTCCCCTGTACAGGCAGTAGCATTACACCTTAATCATTTTGCTATTCTTTGGACAGTGTTTTTTGAAAGCATTATTTTCAAATTTCATATCTATGCTGCAAATTGCTAGTGTATGTTAAGTACTCATGCATTTACTGCAATCCTTTCACTTATATATTAGAACGTAATTCCTTCCACAGATTATTTAGAAAAAAACCTAGTAAAACAATAGCATTGCCAAAATGCTATTTAACTCATGGCAGACGTTATTCCATAAATAAAAACAAAACAACCTCTCAAGTTATTTGCTCTTAGCCATTCCAAATAACCATTAGCCATTCTATATTCTGATTTATACTAGACTGTAATTGAGAGACTGAATTCCATTTGGCACAATCCCCAGCTCTGTGCAGGGAAACTACACCATACAAGAACATTAAGTTTTCAGTACTTTTTCAACATTCTATTAAAAGTACTCAAAAGGCATCTCACAAATGCATCTGTGTACTAATGAACTACTAAGCTTTACTTAAAACACGTTAGTAGTCCTCCCAAAAAAAAAAAAAAGCTTCCAACCTAAATGTTTCACTGAATTAGGCAGTCATTTCATGACTAAAAATACCCCATTTGATTTTAACCCATTATTTAAGAACTGGCTATCTTTTCAACATCTTCTGAAGGAAATGAAATTCCATGGCCTCAGTAGCAGAATGAAGAACATTTTTTTAATCTCATATTTGTGAAGGATCAGGGAAATAAAGATTGCCAGGTCATTCTTTTTGCATCACGATATCCATCAACAAAGGCTGCTGTGTATTCACATATGATCACAACATTCATGAGCAACTGACCTGGCCAACACAAGACACCAACTTTGTCTTAACCACAGCTTAACATCAGCCTCCCCTGAAAATACTATATATGCTAAGTCACTGAACACAGTAAAAAGGAGTTAAGAATACATGCTTTCAAAAATTAAATGTGTAAGATAAAATACCACCAGGTTTAATTCTATATAAGGAATATGAATAGTAATATTTTAATGTTCTTAATCTTAAACAAGAAGTAATCAAGTATAGAGCACCAGCCAGATTTCAACCTTTGTAAGAATATACCTACATTAAAAAACCCTCCAAACTGAAACCAAATAGGTGCTAAAACATGGGCCAAAAGAAAGGAACTTTCCAAACCCCCTCCTGCCTCCCATCTCCCAATGGAAGTGCCTTTTAGAACAACCAAGTTAAGAAAATAATTACATTTGTGCTTTCACATAAACAGAATGCGTTCCCTTTCTCTCTACAGTCTCCATCATCACAACAGCTCATTTTTTGATTCCTCAGTCTCCTTCAGTATCTTGATCTATCCTGTACACTCTTCCACACCTGCCTGCAACACACACCCACACTGGCATACGCTGTCCTGTGTAGAGTCCTCTAGCTGCCCTGGCCTGGCTACTAAGCTAATGCAATGTTAATGTACTAACGCTAGTCAGCAGAAAATTGTGATTTGACTTCTCTAGTTTATGGTGCAAATTTCACAGAATTTGTAGCTATTTACCTGTGAGATCTCTTACTACTTCATGAACAAAAGGGTTTAATAGCTATGAGTGGGAAGGGAGGAGACAAAATTATGAGAGATGACTCAAAAAGTCCTTAACACCTCTTAATTATCTCAATTAATAGACACAACCAAAACTCTATAGAAAAGATTAAATCTGATACTGCACTGAAATCCATACACAGTCAACAGTAATAAAAGCCAAAGCTGTTGTTGAAACCATTGCAATAAATAATCCATTATGCTTTATCCTTGCACATAAAACAAAGAGCAAAAGACTAAAATACCCAAACAGACTGATTGTGAAAGTATTTGTGCAAGCAAGATGTCTGCAAAATGTTGGTTTATGCTTGCTATCAAGATACATATTGGTGTTATTACTTATTACTATTACATTTATATTTAGATAAATAAGAATCTCTTTTAGGAACACTCTATTCTTTTTTGCCACTAAAAAACCAATAGCATTTCTGTACCTTTTCTGAGTAAAGAGTAGTGCTTTACTACCAAAACTAAATGCTGGAAAATAATGGATGAGGCATCCTGTACAAGATAGTTACTCTCAGACAAAAAGTTTCTATGCCCCACCTTGTCTAAAACTATTATAGCAGTAGCTACTTAGGAAAGAGTACCAAATAATAAATGCCTCCACAATGAAAACCAGAAAATTGTACATAGATGCTTTCCATTCAGAAAGTTGAGGACAAGTGGGCTCCTTGAATCCTACATCTCGTAGAGAAGGTGATGATACAGAAGAGAACTTGGGCACAAGCTATTATTTTAGAATGGACTAGCAAGTATATTGCAACATAAGTTATAAAGTATTAGTAGATAAACTAAGTTTATTAAGTATCTTTCTACATGCTTTTTAAGCAGTCTGTTTTCCTTGATATTTCATGTTACCTACCACCCGACTTAAATCAGCACATACAAAAAAAAATAAGACAGTAAGAAGATAGCTTAAATTTTAGTTTGCTGAGAAATAGTTCTCAACGTGTAGGGTTTGATCCTAGAAAATAATCTGTGATTGAAGTCAATTATTAGGTTTCCTACCCTGAAAACCACTGAAAGGACAGGTGAACAAAGTCAGAGGACTGTGAGACATAAGCAAGCCATGGAAGTCATGAATTTCCTGCTTTCAGACTGAAAGCTACTCTCAAGAAAAACAGAAGACAGTAATAGAACGTGTCTGCACACTGAAGACAGGCTGAGAGAGTTGGGGTAGTTCAGCCTGGAGAAGAGAAGGCTCTGGGGAGACCTTATTGCAGTGTTCCAGTACCTAAAAGGAGACTAGAGGAAAGCTGGAGAGGGACTTTTTAGAAGGGCATGGAGTGATAGGACAAGGGGTGATGGCTTTAAGCTGAAAGAATTAGATTGGATGTAAGGATATTAATGATTTAGATCAGATATAAGGAAGAAATTCTTTACTGTGAAGGTGGTGAGGCACTGGAACACGTTGCCCAATGATGCCATGGCTGCCCCCTCCCTGTCAGTGTTCAAGGCCAGGTTGGATGGGGCTTTGGGCAACCTATTCTAGTGGAGGGTGTCCCTGCCCATAGCAGGAGGGTTGGAACTAGATGATCTTTAAGGTCCCTTTCAACACAAACAATTCCATCTTTCTATGATTGACAGGACTGATGGAAACAAGAGAAGTATTCAGCAGCATAAGACAAGAGCTTAGATTATGATAAAGACACAGAAAGTGAACGATTCCTGAAACATCCCTTTCTTATCTCCACTACATCATAAGCAAAGTGTCAGACACTGCTTCAGAGACACTTAGAAAGACAAGAGGAAAAATAAAGAGTCATAGGTAGAAAATTTTCAAGTATTCTATCTCAATATAAAGTCAACTCCTGCCCTACTAATCTGTATCACTCCACAGATTTCTCAATATAATTAAAAGGAAAAATAAAGAAAACAGGAAAGGCTGACCACCACTTCAAATGGCAACTCTACATTCATGCACCAATACACCAATACCAGAATCTCAGGTGTCTTAAAGACAATACACAGGTTTATAACCCCTGCTTTGGCAAAGACAGTTCTTTACACCTGAGTTGAATGAAAAATAAAACATTCTAGAGTCCTCTGGCACATAGTTTTCTCTATTGTTATTGGGAAACCTGTAGCCAAGAAAATGGAATGAAAATTGAGCAAATTCCTGTCATGATTGCACTGAAATCTCTCAGCAGCTCTGAAGGTAGGTACTAGTAACATTCCTTAGAAAGGAGATCCTCAAAAAGAAACTTTACTGTGTCCACCACAAGATTGAAAAAATAGAAAGCAGGAAAGGTTAAAATGTTTCTGCTTTTCCCCCCCCCCCCCGAAAAAACCCTTGCATTTAGGAACACTTTAAAGTTCGCACTGCACGAACATAAGGAAACTTTACAGTTAAGGCTAGAAAAGAGAAATTACAATTGCCTTGCAATTCAGTAATACCCAAGGAGGCAGAATATAACAGAAGTCTCCAAAATTTCTCTCCAGGTGTAATAATCACCAGTTCTCTCCATTCCTACGTGCTGAACGTCCCCCTATTCTAAATTGAAATATATCTGCCTCTCTATTTATGTTCATACTTTGTATTTTAGATGTGACTATCAATTTAAAAAATAAATTCCTGCATATGGAAACCTCTGCTCACTAAATTTCTAGTCCTCCAAATCAGGAAACAATTCCCATGCAACAGGTCTACTCTGTTAGTGTGAATTTCCACGTACACTGTCCTTTGAAGCCTTACCATAGGAAAGTAAATTCAGAAATGTTTTACTAATTCCACTTGCAAACTAGTTTAAATAACAAAAATAAGGTACTTCCCACACTTCTGAATTCTGAAAATCCTGAAATTTTAAGTAAACATGCAGGTCACATATATCAATGGATATAATATATATTACCTATTTGCACTGCTCCAGATTGATAACAAATGTAGCTTTAAGAAGAGTCAAACATTATAGTTCTAGGGATCTTTTTCACATTTTCCATTAAACAGTCTATACAACACAGCATAAAAAATGATGACACATTGGATACGCAAAGCTGGACAAAAACCATGAACTAGTCTGAATCACTGCGTTAAAGAAGAGCATTACCAGAAAAGCAACAGATAAATCACTCAAGGAACACCCTTCCAGAAAGACCTTTTTTTTTTTTTGTGGAGAATAAAAATAATAAAAATGCTAAAATGAAGCACTTTAACAGCAGAGTGACAGCCGTATTTCCTCATTGTAGCACCTGTTGCACCAAGTGAGAGAAAAGCAGTATCTTGCTGGACATGTAGAATCCAAACCAAAATTCCAAACAACTGCTGTACTGAAAAACAGTATCATTTAACTATATGTTTATCTTAAGTCTGACTGACGGCCAACATAAGCATGACAGCACCAGAAGCTTCTGCGTACTTACATGTATACACACACATATATATAACTACATATTTAAACAGCACAGCTTCCATTAGACTAAGTTCAATTAGTGATAGATTTAACAGCTACTTGGAATATAATTAATTTGGTTTGCACATTAACAGCAGGGATGGACAGAGGAGTCCCTCCCTCCTCTTTACCAGCCTTTATAATACTTCCAAAACCACCAAGTAAACAAGTTTTTGTTGTTGCTTACACAGGCTTCAACAGAGTCCTGAAATATACACACTTAGACTAGTTATAGATGTAACTCTAGGCTCATGTATTAATCATCATCTTGCAATGGAAGCTGCTACATTTCCTACTCTATATACTTTTATCCCTATTTTTGTCAATGTTATACTTCAGAAGTATACTTATTCACAAGTCTGGCACTCTCATGCTTATCAAGCTTTTGGATAATTGTGGTTCTAACATCATCAGGTTGATCTAATATAATATGCTTCTGTACATTTCCAGATTATAAATTATTGAAAAGAACCACATATGTGTGTCTGTGTATATATATACTTATATATATAGTCTATGTCTTTGCTTTTCCTATGCAGTCAATATCCCTAATACAAACATTTTAACGCCCGAAAGCCTTATTTTCCCTTTGCTTCAAATCAGTAGAAAGTTTATTGGCTTTCACTGGACCAAATCATCCCATTTAGACTTGGGTCAACTTTTTTGCCACTACCATCCACATTACATTTTCTTCACACATGCATGCACACTCTTATCACATCATCAGTCCTAAAATCAACGCATCTCCAAATAATGGAGAAACACAAAACCAGCTGGTAATTCAGTTCACCAACTGTGGAACACCGAAGCTTTGAATGGGGATGCTATCCAGTGTAGCGTTGGTCCTGATGTTGGAAAGAGATCTCAGGAGTAAAATATATGTGGCTGTTGTATATTAAATCTGTCTCTTTTTTTAGCCACCTGTGCAATCAGCAAGAAGCCAAGGTGCACACAGAAGACAGTGACTAGTCATTACCCTCATACTTTTCAGTATCTGCACAAACGTCATTATATTCTGCAGAGAGAGATCAAGAAAAATTGGAATGTCTGCATTTCATCACCAAACATTCTAAAGGTAAAAGTGAGTTAATGTGATAGGGGTTATTAACTAGAATGAGTTTCTGAAAATCTTAATTTCAAATTAGTTATTCCAAACAGGCCCTATTTTGTTCACACAGTACTTCTATTCCAGATCTCTAGTAATAAAAAACAAAACCCAACATCCCGCAGCAAAAGAAATCTGCAAGAGGTACATTCTGTGTAAAATAGTTACTACAAAATCTCCAATACTAAACTTCAACTGACTTGGAAAACTCTACTTATACGGAGTAATTTATTTCATTAACATGTCTTTTTCTTCACTATCATCATGGTAATTTACCAGAATTTAGCAGACTACTGGCCTATGTCATCAGGATATGTGCTTACAGCAATTTTGCAAGACTACAATAGCAGATTTTGCTTTTTAATCGGTGGAACTGTAAAGTCTCAACAGTTATATATTCGAATTCCAGGGGACTTTTTGCATTATAATTACGCGTTTTACAGTGACAGGGATTAAAAAAAAAACCACAAAAAAATCAAACGACAAACCTGTACATCAAAAATATTACTCAAGGCTTGCTAAAAGGTTCTTCCAGTTGCAGCCGACAGGTTCATCATCTTCATATCACAAATGTAAGAACGATCCCCCCTCAAAATTAACCTCAGTCGCAAACCTTTAAAGTAGCATTTTAGAAGCAAACGAGACTCATTTTGTATTGGGGGGAAAGAGCACGGGCTAGGCCCGGGCCTGGGAGCAGACTAAAGGCAGGGAAATGCAGTGGGGAGGCGGCACAGCAATCCTCGCTTCCCCTCCTCACCTAGCGCTAACCTTGCCCGGCCGCCCACCAGCCCACCGCCCCTCAGAGAGCCGATTCCTCCCGCTGCAAAACCGGCCCTGCTGCACCAAGCCCAGGCTGCTCTCAGCGCTCTGCCCCCACAAAGAAAACACCACACTTCGAAAGCCTCAGAAAATTAAATCAAGAAAGAAAGAAAAAGATTAAGAAACCAAATCGCCCTCTCTAACGCCTCCCTCAAAAACAGGTCTCTTTTCACCAAATCAAACCACCCCCTACGGCACCCACCCTTCCCCCACCACGAAGCCACCTCTCATTGTCGTCCCCCAAAGGGGACCCGTTCCCCCCATCCCAGATGCACACACGCCCGCCTCCCCCACTCTCCAGTCTGTACCGTGCCCCTTACTGGTTGCCAGAAGGGAAACGCAGCCCATGGGCCACATCTCCCCCCTCAGCCATGCACGCACCTTCCAGAAACAAGCTGTCTCTGCAGCCGC
The DNA here is from genome assembly GCA_027925045.1 of Hypotaenidia okinawae. Taxonomy (NCBI): domain Eukaryota; kingdom Metazoa; phylum Chordata; class Aves; order Gruiformes; family Rallidae; genus Hypotaenidia; species Hypotaenidia okinawae. The sequence continues at coordinate 88,695,981 of BSDF01000003.1, forward strand.
CGCCGCCGCCGCCACCGGCCATCTTCCTGCTGCCGAGCCTCGCTCCCTCACTCCATCGCCCAGAGAGGCGGCGGGGCCTGGCCCTTCCCCCGGCCTGCGCGCTCCGCCGCCCACCCCCACTGCGGAAGGCTGGGTGACCCGCAGCGGCGGCGGCGCCGCCGAGGCCCGGCCCTCTCCCGCTCCCCAGTCCGCGCGCACGGCGGCCCGGGCCGCGCTGCCTTCCGGCCCCCGTGCAGGAGGAAGCAGCGGCAGCGCGCCCGCTCCTCCCTCACCGCGTCCGCCACCAGCAGCCCCCCGGGCAGTTGCCAGCCGGGCCTGGCCCAGCAGCCGCCGTTGGCGCAAGGCGAGAGAGACGGGCCTGACCGAGACTCCGCCAGAGGCTCTTCCAAGCATACGGAGAGGACGAGGAAACTGTGCGCGTCGCGCTGCCACCCCTGTCCTCCATGAACGGCGTGGCGGGGCCTTACTAGCGTTTCGCTCCCGAGGCTCGCGGCTCGCCCGCCCCGCTGGGCGTCCGGCCCGCCACCCGCAGCGGGAGCCGCCGGGTTCCCCGGCCCCCAGACAATAAAATGGCCGCAATAGGGCTGCGCCTGGTAATGCCTCGGGTTCTCTCAATCCCGCCTTTATCAGGCTCGGAGACAGCGGCTTTTGGGAAGCGAGGAGGTGGATCGGACTGCCGAAAATGAATGAACTTTCAGGAGTGCTGGAGTCCATTGCGCAGGGCTGGGGCCCGCCGATCTCACCTCCCGCTCAGGCAGAGACCACAGAGGTCCTGTGAGTTCTTACAAGTCATAAAATCTTCTGTGGCCTAATCAAGGCGTATTTAAATCCAAAACTGGGATTCTGCAAAACGTAGAGCATTGCCAAGCCAACTATACAGAAACTGCAAGTCATGGCCTCAGGAATATTTGACTTTTATTTTTTTTTAACTATGTAAGCTTTTAAAAGCTTTCTTTTGAAGCTGAAGTACCTAAGTACCAAAACCATACATCCTTTGAAAACTGCAAGGTAAATTATGGCAGTCTAGAGTTTAGTAAAAACTAGATACTACCGGTTCCTTCATTCAGAATTCTACTGTCCCCACTTCTACTGCAGATTCAGGGATTTTTATGTCTAATAAACTACCACACTTCTAAAATGACTAATCTTTGAAAAGTGAGCTTCCAAAAACCTTTGGATTTAAGAATGTGTAGACTAAATTCCTAAATTAGGCAAGTTCAAATATCTAGTGCATATGAAAATTAAAAACTAGAAAGGAAAATTCTTTGGTTTTCCTTTAAGTCTTTATGTATTGACACCAACCATATTCATAAGCCAGTGTGTTTAAAAACAGTTTAAGTGCAAGTGCTTATTTTTTACACAAGCAAGAGGTAAAAAGCAGAGAAGCATGCTGAGCTAGCCTAAAAGAAGACAGGAGAGACGTCAGACTATTCTTCAAATGATAACGTCACACCACCAGAGCTAACAAGCAATTAAAATTCCAAATGCTGGCAAACCTAGGTATCTTGGTCTTCAGAATCTCCTTATATGAAAGACTTTTTCTGAAAGAGGAATCAGAAAATATCCTCATTAGTAATAAAATTAACAGGAAACAATTAGGAAAAAGTGGTGCAACCTAATAAAACACAAACAGGAAGACCATATGTTTAATAGAAACCTAATACTATAACCCAAACAAATCCAGGAAAAAAAATTACTAATTTTCAAAAAGCACCCTATTGTTTGTCAGAAGGGCATTGCCCAAACAGAGGGTTTACTGTGTGGGTTACAGCATTAATCCACAAAAACAAGTTCCTACTGACAGTTGAGGCCAGACTGATTCAGGTCTATTTTCCTTTTTTTTTTTTTTTTTTAAACTAGAGATTATTAGTTATTTGAATAGATGTTTGATACACAGTGCTTTTGTTGGTCAAATCAAGGCATCAAATATAGATTCATAATCATAGTGAACTGAGGGTCAGTAGATTAAAATACCCTTTAAAGTAAAATTAACTAGGGAGGAAGTTACCAGTAGATGGGTGAATTTGACTTTTGATTGCTAATTTAACAGCTAGTTTTTTTATGGTGAAGAGCTAACCCAAAATTCATCATAGTGGTCTTTTTTCCCTTTGTTTTAAAGCTCTTGCAAGAGGGTAGTATGTGGTCAGATCTTTTGTTTGTTTCTTTTTCATTGAGCTTGTACAGGTAGTCCATTCTCAGCCTTAGAGTGGTGTGGTTATTTCATTTCAGAAGCATTTGTGAGGGAATACAATACTGATGACACTGGAGTCTTACAAAATTGTTTCAGCATCCTCTTAACTTTGCTTAGAAAGAAAGGATTTTTTACATCTATAAGAAGTAGTGGAGTGATCAACAAGGAAAAGAAAATTAGGTGAGGGAAATCATACAGACTTTACTGAGTTACCTTTCTCTTCTCAGCCAAAGCATCATGTTTACAGAGTAAGAGCCCAGGGATGGAATGCATCATATCATTACTTCCTGGTCTTTAGCAGCCACTAGAATTTGACTGGCCCCACTATGATCAGTATCACAGGACACAATCTAAGGTTGTGAATCCACAAACATTTGCATGTGCAGAGTTCTGTTGGCACAGCACTGCACAGAGTGAAAATTCTTCATTAGGCAATGAAGAATTTTTATTTTGCCTTAGAAATGTAACTTTTCCTTCTCTTCCCACAATGAAAAGAATTGTTACTCATGAATGTGGCTTAGATGATTCAGTATTGAAAGGATGGAAAAAATAAACCTTCTTTCTTTGCATTTCTGATTCTTCCCAAATTATTTCTTGTTTCCTCTATGCTTTTTAGGGTTAGCCAATAAAAGGGGATGGCTACTTCATAGAAACACTGTTTCCTTGCTTAAGGGGTAAAATGGAATTGAGATTGCAGTTTTGCCACTTCTGTATAAGTGGTAGTGTGCATTGCTTAATTTTCGTTACTGCTACATAAATTACATATAGAGTTTAAGGGAATTTATAGGCACCTTGAAATTTTCTTTTGTTATTTAACCCATGAACCCATTTTACAGACTATAAATCAATGCTTTTTAACAGTCTGACCTTTCAGAAAATAATGGTTATAGGCTGAATTATTTTTCATTATTTTGCTTAGAATTGTTGCTTTGCTGTATTAATGATGCACGTTTTGTTGGTGTCCTCATGACCTATTGCCTGTATTTTCTCTGTGCTTTTCTAAAGCAAAATCAGATTTATTTTTTGTGCTTGCTATGTCTTGTTACTCAATTTAGTGTTTCAATTTTAGGGGGTTTTATACCTCGTATTATTCCAGGGTAGCTCACATACCATATTTAACTCATTGGGAACATTTCCAAATGGAAGAGGACTATTCATTGATGTGCTAGGATTTAAAATGATACATCAGGATGTGGAAAAGGTCTTTGTGAAATTTTGTTATTAAAGACATTTTGTTGAGTATGATGAAGTAAGTAACTATAGACTGCTTAAGATCATCAGGACTACATCTAAAATGTATTCTTAATTCTTTCCTTGAGGGGGACCTGTTTTCAAAATCTGTTTGGTCTACCTCAAAACAAAATATTGTGTTGCTGGAGAGTAACCATAATAAGCAAATGCCTATTAGGTTTCCTGCTACTGACAAACATTTTGAAAATAAAAATCCCATTACTCACTGATGTGGCTGTTGCTTAAGTATCTGCTGCACTTAGTCATTACTACATTATAATCAAAGAGGAACGGTTTTCCTTTAAATATGCAAATACTCCTATTGGACAGTGAGATCAAGCAACTGTGTTGGGCTAAAAAAGATTATTACTCATTAAGCATTGAAGTGAGATTTATAGATATAAAAGAGTGATTGAGGGATATGTCAGCATCGTTAGCCACACTGCAGCATTAGATAATGACTTTTGGAAATAAGTGTTTGTTTTTGCAGGGTCTGAGCTATACCTGGAAGGCTATTTTTTCCAGAAGAAAAAAAACCCTGAATTTGGTGAACAACCCAGAACCATTACTACAGTGACCTCTCCTAAATAGAAGAATTATAATTGTGAGCAAAAGTAGAACTTTATAAGTATGCATGGAATCATACTAAAGAAATTAGCAATTATAAATTAAATATCAAATATTCCATCTGAAAAATTTGGGATAATATTCTTTTTTAATTATTCCTTATAATGTGCATTGGGTAATTACTTTATCACAGGCAAAGATTGATCTTTAAAGCAAAACAAAATTGTTGATAGCTTTGTATTAAAAAGGGAGCAGATAAAAGGCTCAAGAGAATACATCAGATCTGCGATACTTAGAATATACCTTCCAGTGGATATCAAAATGTCTGTATAAAAGAGATTTCAATATATTTTGATGCACTTTTATCATATTTGCTGTAAGTTTCCTGAAGCAATTCTGCTATTAATCTGAAATAAACTTTTCCTTTTATCCATTTTTTTATGGTGATACTCTAATGGAAATCTGGTTTTGCATACCAGCTGATAAAATACATTTATCGATTGCAATCCAAGCTTTATGATCAGGCAACAGTAAAAATTTGTTGTATGTCTTTCAGTGTAACTCTTTCATCATATTAAAATAAAACCAGAAGTTCTAACTGGTTTAAAGGAGGAAAAATATAAAATGTTGCATTTGTCAACATAAATAGTATGGCATAATCACAATAGTCTTTACTAAGGAAAAGAATATGAGTGCATCTACAGCATGAAATATTAAAATCAGAGAGTATGTAATCAGGAAAATAAAATAATAGAGCTTTTTACAGCAATAAAAATAAAATAAAAACACAGCAAGATTCAGACTGTTACTTAAGGCATGTCAGGCATCCAAAAACATCCAGCATACTAAACATACTATGCATATAGGGTATGACCCTGTGCCTGTGCTCTCTTGCTTTTCAGATCAATTGGAAATATACCCCAGTCAACTTCTAAAGTATTTTTAAACACGTTTAATAGATATTAAAGCCTTTTTTGTGTGAAGTTATGCAGAATTCACTCTCATAATCACAGGTGGAAAGAAATAGATGTTCTTAATTGCCAGAAGATTGTCTGTCTTTGTAGTGGCCTTACATCCATCAGAAAAGGAAGCTCTTTTGTAGCTGAAATCCTTTGTCAATAATCATTAGCCTCAAGATCTTTATGTTAGTAGAGATGTCTAATTTAAACATGTGTGTAATAGATAGAAAATATCCAACTGCATTTGTTTCAGCAGGGTCACACAACTTAGAGGAGGATCCCCTTTCCCCTGCCTGTCTGTTTCATTAGATACGTAATTGTCTAAAGGTGGAAGAATATGTAGGTTGCAGAGCAATTAGGGCAATCTTTCAGCAAAATTTATTCCATGTTTTATGTAGGAAATTCTGTGTATGTCCAGTTTATAAAAGTAAACTACACTAAGGGCACATAACTATTAACCCATACATATACAAGCAAAAAATACATAATAAAGCAAAGAAAAAGTCAGGTTTGTATAGAAGGGGTTGCATTATCTTCATGATGAAAATCACTCTATCCTACCAATAGTCAGCAGGCATGACTTTCCCCTACTGTTCATGCTGCTGGCTAAGACACCCTTCTAATCAGAAGAACTACTGAAACCACTTTCTCAATGTAGAAAGGAAATGAGAGATCTGGACTACAATGATGGATGTGCTTCTGCCTCTGTACTAAAGTGGTTAAGTACAGTATGCAGTCTCATCTGTAAAGTGGAACCAGTAAAAGCATACGTAGGAATAGCCCTACTACAAAGAATAGAATGCACACAATACATGATTTGAAAGATTCACAGGGATGATTTCATTTGTCCTTCTTCATAGAGATAAGTTGTAAAGACTTTGTCACTGGCATATGCCCGTAAAAATCAGTCTCCAAAGAGAGTGAATTAGAAAGGTGGCTTTTTGTCCATATTAATCTAAATAATCTCTAAAAGAAATTTCTTCTGCTTCAGTTAGAATTCACTGTGCTCTTTTGAGTAACTTTTCTATATTCTGCAATTGCAGTTGTGTTTCTCTGTCTGTTCTACAGTCCCTGTTTTATACTTTCTTCCATCTTCATTTAGTATTTTTCATCTCTCTAAAGTCTCTTTAACTTGTCTGTATCCAAAACAGGATGCAGCACTAACGTAGGCCTCTCCAATGCTGAATAAAGCAGAATGACTGTCTTCTGCTTCTGACATACTGCAATTACCATTAAAATATCCTGAAATATTTTTCAGCAAAATCACATTTTGGTCATGGTCAATTTGTAATCCAATATAAATCTCAGGTCCTTTTCTGTACTGTTGTTCCCTAGCCAGCTCTGTCTCCTTTTGGATTACTTCATTTGGCTTCTTCCTATAAATGTACAATTTTCCACTTGTCTTCACTGCATATCATCTTGCTGGTTTTAGATAATTTCTTTTAACTTAGCCAGATCACTTTGAACTCTAATCCTCTAATAACCGCAGAATTATAGCTAGGATACACCTATGTGGAATCAAGTGACTCTCAGACTGCCAGGGAAACACTGAGTACATTTTTTTCAGCCTATTTCCCAATTCAGTTTTATGAAGTCATACATGACAGTGACTAATGTCTTACTAGAGTATCACCTGCACTGTCCCCTCATTGATTCTGCATGCTTGCTGTTCCAGTGAAGGTGGACAGAACTGTAGTGTGACATCAGAGCTTTACAGTAATTCTCAGGAGACTGGAATACAAGTCTCAGAGCTGCATAACACCACCTTCATATGTGTGTAAAAATCCAAAGTTCTTTGCTTTTCTTGTCTTTTTCCTCTTTTCCACAAGATGAGGAATATTACTCTGAGACATTATTTCCTCTGTTAGAAGGATGTAGAGGTCTACTGCTGTTTTTAAAGATGTTGTTACATTCTTTAGTAGAAGTACATTCTAACAGCACTGGTCCACATGAAATACTCAGTTACACATATAGTAACTGTCAAATGGTGGAATGTGTGTTTGGAAGGCCAATTAAGTTTTCTCCAGAACCATATGGATAACCAAACCCTGTATAATCCCTATGACGTAAGAGTTAAGAAATATTCATGGAGTAGCCCTGATGGAGTCTGCAGAGAACTTGAATTGGTGTAAGCAATATGAGTCCTGGCGCAGGGGAGGTAAGAAGTGAGTTGTCTCCTGTGCTTACAGTTAAACTGTATAAGGACATCTCAGTGGGACAGGGTGTTCTAACTCAGTGATTTATGAGTTGTGCAGTATTTGTTAACAAGCTGTCCCAGTTTATAAAGTGGCCTATCACAAGGATTTATTTTAACTTTAAAAATTCTCTTCTGCTCTTTGATAAAAGTGTCAGTCATTATGTATGTGCCTTTGATTCACTCCAGACATATATAATCCTTATCATTAGCTGTATGTATAAAAATGAGATTAAGCTGGTTGCCATCAGTATATTATTCCTAATGGGTGCCATCAGGTCATGTTCTTTTCCATGTAGTCACACATAGCTGTTAAAAAGTAGGAGGCCAAGATGCTAGGAGACAAGGAGGTCAGGGGATAGCTGCTACCATTCTATGTCCTGTCAGAAATCAGTGGAGCTCCTGTAACAGCAAAAATGTCACTAGTATTGCAGTTGATTTTGCCAGAAACTAAGGAGATGTCAACTACTATGAGCATAACCAGTATGTGATTGACCTGAAGATTTCTACAGGACTGGATTAAACTGGTTTTGGTGTTAAAAATTCTTGAGAATTGCTTTAGTAGTTATTTGTCTTTTCTGGGAGCATGATGTCCACAGCAGTTTGTAAGCATATTGTAAACGCATGTAAGCAAGTTACTCGGACTATTTAAGGCTCAGAAGAAAGATACTGTTCCATTTGATATGATGAAGATATTCGTCTCTATTTCTTTCTGAGAAAAACTTGTAACGTCAGTAAATTTGCTTACTTTAGTATATCAAATTTTCTAAATTTCCATAAAAGGTGCTTAGATCACAAGCATTGTTTCCTTTACTTTTAAGCAAAATAAAGATAGGAAAACTAAGTTGTTTTCCATCAGTTTGGAGATATATGTACTTTGACTAAGGATTTATGGTTGCTAAAACAATGTGAAATTTTAGCAGACTGCTTAAATTACAGTTGCCATATGAGGACATTTAAACCAGAGCTGACCCGTTATTAATGCCTGTCCTGTTTGCTGCCTTGCAGTATAGAAACTAAATGTATTGGTTTTCAGCATAGAAAAGTTTTAAAGTGCTGTATCAATTTTCATCACAAAAATGCCAGACTCTAGACCACCCATATGGATGAATAAAGATTGTAATCATTCTATGGAAAATTCAGCAAATGAAATATAATCTTCTTAAGAATAGATAATATAATTTAAAGAAAATAAAATTACATCGTATTCATTAGCCATAAGTAGTTTTCCAAGAGGAAGATCATCAAATGACACTTGAAATGTATTGGGAAGAAATTCAATGCTGTAGAATTTCCTTTCTTACTGCACAAAACTTTGTTGCTCTCATATAGCAGAAGCTTTGAAGAGGCCTTAGAACAATAAGTATGCTACCTATATTAAACTATATTACAAAGTTTTTGGTTTCTAATTTGTAGGATGTGACTAACAGTATTTTCATAATTTGGAGGTGTTTTGAGTTCTATCACTATGCTCATCGGTTCATTTAATAGCATTGCATCAGCTACCATCTTCTCCTCTTCCCCAGACAGACTCACCTTGTTTTCAGAATCTCCTTATCCACTTCTGTCTCACTTCTCCCTGTGGCTTCTGCACTAAATTCAATCCTTTGACTTCTTGTCTATCATTGCTCGACTTCTTCCCCCACATTTTTCTCTATGGCTCTTTACTTTCAATCAGTTTTCTGTTTTCAGCTTCTTTCTCCCTACTCTCTCAATACCAAAATCCCTCCCATGCTTCCAACAGAGATTTCTCCAAACCTTTTCTTCCACAGTTGCCACTCCATTCCTGCCTTTTGTTCTGGCTCCCTCCCACTGCTGCTTCTGCTATATTAGTTTGTTAGGATCTGTGATCCATATTCAACAACTGAGGATTGTGTCAGATGAAATTTAGCTAGATGAGTAAAAAGAAAACCTTGTCCCTATAACTTGGGTATATTTTCTTCAGTGCCATAATTCAGTTTGGTAATAAAACACATTCTTCCCTCCTTGCATTAGCTGTCACATAGAATTTTGTTTTTAAAAATGTTGCATGCAATACATACACGTAAGACTGAAACAACAATCCAACAAATTTCATACTCAATGCAAAGAACCTCAACAAAAACATAATTAATGCAATGTTTGATATTTTAAGCCAACAAAAGCCAGACCATTTAGAGCTAAGGTTCCCATAGCAACCTTACTCTATCTCCTCCTGTGTCTGTGTAATAGAGTCTTTTTTCACATGACCACATATTGCTAGAGAATGTGCAGTATTATTCCATAAATAGAACATCAGTTTAATAGGTGAGTTAACTACACAAGGACTTGGCAAATTATATACATCTTTATAGAAAATTAAATTGCGTGGCTTGTAGAGGCACTATAGGTATATAAATACTAGAAGAAATTTTCATGTAAGCTTCAACATGTTACAACATCATTAGCATAAATCCTGCATGCAAGTGAATTTTTGGCATGTCTTTAGATTGCCAGTTACCTATTGCCTTGTGTGTATATATATATATACACACACATGTACACACACATGAAATATAAAGGCTAAGTAATTATGAGAGGAAAATTGCTGGTATTTCTTAAAAACTAATACAAGGAGACTCCTCAATTTTAAGTTATTATTTTCCAAAGCAGGTAGCTACATAAAAGCATGTGAAGAAGAAGGCTTTATTCAGACTTCAGGCTCATTTAACTGTGACCACTTACACAATGGGGCCAAAGTTATATATAACTTGTAATTTTTCTACAGTTTAGGGCTGTACAGTTTCTACAGTTTAGAAGAGCATCTCCACAGGATGATTCAGTTCTCCTGAGATGTGATTTGCCTTCTGCCTGTCTTACTCTACTGGCTATATAGTCGGTCTGGAGAAACAGTCGAGTTTCCTTCCTTGCTTAAAGTAGAATAAATGCAAAATGTGTTGTCCAAGAAAAAGGAATGTGATTTTTCAGACATTTTTGAGTTCTTAACGTGTCTATGGGTTAGACATAGCAGTCTCCCAAGACCACACAGATAGCAGTGTCTAAATCCATAACTTCATGTTCACTTGCCAATACAAATTTGTTCTGGATTAAATAGGCCAACACAGACCGTCTCGTTTGACTAGATATAGAAACACTATTGTGATTATTCTGGGTTTACATTGACTGCAGAAAGGCAAATGATGCCTTATTTGACCTAATATTAAAATGATGCTGACAATAATACCTGCTTTATATTAAAGACTGTGGGAAAAAAACTTAATTTGTTTATGTGTGTATTTGAATCAGCAGAATGAGTTAACATTGATTCAGCATTTTACATACCTCAGCTGTGACATTTTTGTTACAGAACTGTCTCAGAGAACCTAGGAATATAACTTTACAGGTACTGGACATCAGCACTCGGCTTGTGATTTTTGATTACTAGATGATGGGTTAGGCACTGAAGTTCAAAAGAAATCAAGCCCTAAGTTTTTGTGGCATCTAGATCCAAGTAGCAAAGTTGAGATCCCTGGTAATTTACCCAAACTCTTGAAATACATATTTGAATTTTATCTGACATTGATACAAAACTCTGGCAAACCAGATGGTAATCAGTTAATTTGGAGAGGATTTTAAAACAATAATAATATGCTGAAGAAAAACAAGGAGTAATGCTGAAAGAAATAGTCCTGATGCAAAAGGGAGAAATGACATCAATTTCCTTAGCTGGGCTGCAGAATACATTTTCAATACTCAGTTTCTTTGTAAAAAAGGTCTACAGAGAAGGCCTGGTGAATGTTCTTCCAGTTGTTAGAAGCTAAGCATTGGCATTCAACCACTTTTAGCCCTGAAGAAATCCGACACTCAACAATTAGATGACTGGCAAATCCCTGAAGTATCTGCTTTCCCGTAATAATACATAGACAACAATGAGACAATGTGTCCAAATAAGAGCGGGCAGCAGTCTGAAATATTGAACAGTTCCCCAGAGAAGTAATGAGGAATATCCTCTTTCTCACAGTGATGTTACAAGACAGTAATCATATTGTACTATCCTGGATTAAACTTTGTTGAAACTAGCACATTTAACGGTAAACCTTTCTTTTAGATAGTGAGAGGAAGTTGAGGCGGTTTTTTCCACCCAAAGAAAAAGCAAATGCATGAAATCCTAGGGATCTGAATGTTCTGAATGGAAAGCTTTCATCTAGATACAATTCAGGAAGGCAAAATGTAGAAATAGATGAAAATACATAACCACCAAATGGAAACATAATGGAGAAAAAAAGTTTTAAGAGTTTTTAAGAGTTTGAAGAGTGCAAGTGTGTGACTGTAGTTAGACGTCAAGGCTTGTGTGTCAGAGTACAGGCTGAAATTGTTTCTGATGCTATGAACAGGGGAACTCTAAATTATCTAAATCCTCTTATAGCCAGGGAAATAGAGCCTTGCAAAGTCTCTTAAGTAAAGAGAGTAGCAACAAGAATATGTGACCTTCTTACCAATTTGTCCTCCTAGTTGAAACAGTTCAAAACATTATCTATAGTGGGTCAATATACCTTTAACCTACATTACAAAGTTCACAGCAGCATATTATTTCCTCATCTAAGACACAAATAACTGCAGGTTCACACTCCCAAGGAAAGCAACACAAGGCCACACACACTGGTTAGTGTGTGAAGGAACACCACATGCTTAAATCAAATTAAGTGCATCATGAGCCCTCAGGGTCCACAGGCCAAAGTGTTGTGTTCTTATCAGGTTTTAAGTTGTTTATTTTTTTTTAAACTTCCCACATGGTTACTTACAGGCATACAGCAACTGCCAGGAGAAAGCAGATTTTGACACAGGACAGCAAAACCTCTTGCATTGAAAAGGGAAAGGCCAGTGTGTCCAGAAAGCAAAGAAATGTTTCGACGTCTGGGAAGAAACAACAACAACAAAAAGATTTGTCCAGAAACAAAGTTCACCTGTCGGGAGAACCTTCTGGCAAGGTTTCCTCAGGTGGCTCTCGGTCAGCCCCCTCTCCAGGACCAGCAGGAAAGCCTGCAGCCGCCTGGGCAAAGCTCGAAGAGTAGCTTCTCTGGTAGTTGCCTGGACCCACCCAACGGTCACCCCAACAGCCACCGCCTGACGTCTCAGCACTCTCCCGCCAGCGCCCCGTCCCCTCCAGTGACCTTCGGCTTCGCTTTCCTGCACCCGCCAGCTTCGCTCCTTCCTCATCTCCCTCCGGCAGAGCTCAGGCTGAGGCGGGCCCAGCTCGTGGGGCGTGAGGGCAGTTTGCCATGCGTAGACGCTGCCTGGAGGCATGGAGCTCCAAACCTGAAAAATGCAACCTCACTTCACCTGGGGAGTGTGAAGTAATGAATGACGACCTCACTTCACCTGGGGACCGTGAAGAAAACCATCCCTCAGAGAAGGGCTTCTGGCATCCCTCTCTTCTGCTGCTGCCTTTGTGCTGGTCACGGAATGGGGAGGAAACATCGTTGATGGTGTGTAAAAATGTATTCACATCTATGTAATGAAACCTGGGGTTACATTACTGTGTTACTCTAAGAAAGCAATTTGCAAATCTAGTGAACATAAGCATTATTTTAAACTGGAAAACTCACAAGCCTTTTCTTTTTTTGCTTTGGTCAAACCATTGTTATTTTGCTCAAGCTATTGTGAACTTCATAAACCTCAATTTTTGCACTGTTATTCATCGTGTATAATATTTATAAGCATATTGGTCACAGCACATATGTTAATATAAATAAATATATTAGTCTTGCAACACTTAGCTTGAGGTGTGTATATGGTACTGACATCTCAAATAACAAATGCACTATTGTAATTTCTATAAAACAGAAACACATAAGCAAAAGCTATTTGAAAAGGTGTGTTGTTACCCATAATTTATGTGTACCTGTTAGAATAGCCTACCACCAAGGGTAAGTGCAAAGAGATGAAGTTAGCTTTATCATCAACATTTGCCTTTCTTGGGACATGAAGATTTTCCTAATGCTTTTACGTTCCACATGTGTCATCTGTGGGACATTTGCAAGCCATAATGCCATGGGAAGTGTCAGCATGTATGATCCTGTAGAACCATTTTGGAATAGTGCAATGGCATTGTGATACAGATCTCTCTGGTTTCAGAAATAACACCACTTTTAACTTGGATGAAACTCAGGAAGTGGCAACTTACATTTCAGAGGTAAAATTTTGTGGATGCCTTTCAGCACCACAGATTAGGGTCAGTTTGCTAGAGATTTACCATCTACGATTGCCTCAAGCATGCCTATTCCATAATTGGACAATTTGTGCAATAATTTTTGTGCAATAATTACCATTCCATTTATAGTGATAACATAACTTTTTAATTGGTTGTTTTCTCATAGATCCAAACAATAAAGATTAGCAGTGACATATCAGTGCTTCAAGGTACATTAACTTGACAGTGTGAGACAAATCACCACTTAGAATATTGCTCTTTTGCTTTGATGCACCATTAAGAAAGTTAAGAACCAGCAATCACCTGAAGAGGGCAAAACCCAGTTTTATTCAGTTTGAAATTGATCATTAATACAAGATTTTGAAAGAAGTTTATAAAGGTAACTCATTAAGGTGTGAGATGGGAGCTGTTGAATACAACTTTTTCAATTACAAGAGCAAGGAATCTGAAGTACTGAAAACAGTAGAGCTCAAGCTGAGAGGGGAAAGATACTGAGCACGAGAATACATGAGGGAGAACAAGGAGATCCAAATCAAGCTTTTAAGTCCATCAGCAGGACCATCTGGTGAATGTTTTGGAGAACTGAGCAATTTACTTGGGCAATTAAATCTGAAATCAGAAAAACAGCACTTGGCCTTAGTTTGTGTTTCAGGGAACAGCTGCATAATACAGATAAGGCTGGCTGGTATCTGCAAAATGTGGATGAATGAAGCCAGGTATTATTAAGAACATAATATGTCACATATATATAATCTCAAAATACCTACCCTGAGAGGTAAGAATTCTTTTATAAAGGCTATAATAAAAATACAATTCTGTTATAGCTACCTGGCCCATGAGAAGTCAGCCTTTGAACTATACAGAGCTTCTAATGCCTTAAAATTCTCATAATGAACGACAAAATAGTTATCATTATCCTCACTTAAATTAGCACAGGCACAGACAGCGGGATACAACTTTCTTGTCTTTAGATGAATGCAGAACTGTAGCCTATACCTGAGCTAGAGGTCTGGCATTCTATTACGTTTAGTGGAGTGAAATAGGCACCTTTAAGTTATGACTCATTTGAGATATTTTTAGATACCCTTAGATACTTCAGAATGAGAAGAATTGCTCCCTCAAATCTTCTATTTCTTTCTATTAGCTATAAAAGTTATCTAGATGTTTAGCTCAAACGTAGATTTTTATCGTGTAGGAGTCCCTATTTGATTAAATGAATTGTATCTTAAGAGACTTCTCAAAAAACACAAGCTGGCTCCAGAATCACACGTACATCCCTTATCCTAAAGAGGAAAGTACTGGATAATGCTCTATTTCTATGCCCTCTCCAAGCATCTCAAGATGAGTTGAATTTTATTCCTTTCCTCACTGATTTTTCTGGGCATGTTCTCTTCTCCAATGCTTTTGGACCCTGATTTATGTTCAGAATATGCCTACATGTCATGCTGTGAGTAGTCAGAGACTTTCTGTGCTGGTGCTGAAAGCTGATTCAACTTCACACTGCAAGTGTTCTGAGCCAAGCCAGAATGTGCGCACTCGGTGCCTGGCCCTGGCTAATAAACCGTGCTGCATAGCAGCCTTGTGAGCTCTGGCTTGGTACGACATTTACTGCACTCACGTATCTCTTGACCAGCACAGAACATAGGCAGGGGGATGTGGGGCCTCTCTAAAGTAACCATGTAGGCAGAAGCCACAGAAAGATTATAGCCCTTCCACCTGATTTTTTTTTTCCAGCTGCGCAATCTGCCTGTCATCTGATTAGGATTGTGACTGGATCATAGAGTAGATCCCTGCATATAAGTAATATAGAAACGGTCTAATGATGTCTTGGCATTGGTGAGTACATGTGGGTCCTTCTTTCTGCTATATGATCTGATTGAGTACACAACTCCAAAGAAAAAAATGTCCAGTCTTCTAGACAGGAAAAACCCAAATTTGGCATTACACTACTGTGCGTAACAAGCACCTAACAGGAGCCATTTTAAAATTTGCAATCACAGTAATTAAGATTAGAGGATGCCTTATATTGGCATGATGTACGTGATTGGATATGATGTACAGTCATTGGGATGTAATACGACTGAGGTTCTCCAGTGAGGTGGCCTTTACAAAAATGATGTGTTAATCTCTCCAGGAAATGGAAGTGACAACTTCATCTCATGCAGTCTGCATCTATAATCACTCCATCCACAGTATTATTCTCCCTTTTTCTTAGCTTCATCACTTACTGTGGAAACAGCAATATGACACATTCCCTTAACTGTTGTGTTATCTGCTGGGAACAGGGAACTTTGAGCAAATTGTTTTTTATCCTACCTCACACAGATGTCATTTTAGCAGTGGAAACAGCATCTTTAATCATTTTTAGTTAGGACTTCTTTCTTCTGTCATCTCTGAAATGAAAATTTATTCACAACTCTTTCATGTTATGAAATCCTGTTGTTATGGCAATATTTTATAGTGCTGATCTATGCATTTGATATATACAATTACAAAGTTTTAAGCAAGCACAAGAATTTATAGGCTATTTTTCCATGCTTCAGAGTAAAGTGGAACACTGTCCTTCCATGAGTCATTTACAAAGTGAATTAAAGGATTATGTTAGTTTGATTTTTCATTCCCATATAAAGTTGAAACTGAAGAATGACTTTTCAAGTATTTGAGGGAGTGTTCCTGGCTTTCTAAACTACGTAGGTGCAGTAATAAAAGAGCAAGGGTCCTTGAAAAGGACATAATCAGCTTTCAAATTGTACTTTTGGAACTAGATTTTTAGCCAGGTGAATTGCCGCTGCAAACACTTCATTTTTATGAATCTAGTCTTGACCAGAGTGTGCCATTAACTTGCTTTTATTTACAAAGTAACACACATACCCTGCCCTGTCTTGGCAGTCTTAATCATAAAAATAGGCTAAAGTAACTATGAAAGTATATATAAATATGTAATTCTTCAGAACTTACAAATCTTAGAATAAGGTACCTTGTCATATCATTGAACTCTGTGACATAAGGAACCACAATATTAGGGTAAAAGAAGCCCAAGCTGATATAAGACATGAGGAGGTATAGCTCTCTTTGATGACACACCTCTTCTGTGACTAGCATTTAGTGACTGTTATAGTGGACTTTTAGAGGACTGCATTTAATGATGCTGTATTCTTAGTAACAGCATCAAGAAGCTGTGATGTAGCCAGCCCAACTTAGATTTCAGTTTCACTTATTGAACTCTCAAGTATTTTTAGATTTTTTTAGTGTGAGGCCTCCAGGGTTTTCTTTATCTAACGATTGTTCTTAGTCCGTCACAAGGGGGCAGATTAGTACTGTTGAAGCTTACAGATATTTTTTTTCTGGCCATCAGTGGCAATCTACAAGAGAAGAGTATGATCAATATGCTCGTTTGAGAAGTCTTGGAATACACTGATGCCTACAGTTTGATTTCCTAGCAATATCGAATGATAGGCTCTTTATTTAAATATTTCACTCACAGAACGAATGCTTAGTCTAGAGGATGGTATTTGTAACTTCTTAATGCAAATCACACTGCTCGTGTACTGGACAGTCAAACTCTGCAAATGATTAGCTATTGCCACTTCTGTATCTTTCATAACTTATAAATGTACATGAGAAATATTTTATTTATTACAGCTTGTTTCCAAACCTTCTAACTCTTTCAGAGTTTCTGGTAACTATGTGATAATAGTGTATAGTACCCTTTAAAAATAAAATTTATATATGAAGGTCAATTAAACCAGTAAAAATTTGTTTCCATAAAAAATATTCTTTCTTAAAAATAACAAACCCTTATTCTCTCTTTTATCTTTTACTTTTCAAACATATTCTTACTTCAAACTGCATCTCTCTGTGTTTATTTGCTACAAACATAACTCCACAGGCAACTTGAACACCTGAAGTCAGTAAACTAATTTAACTTCGACTAAAATATTTTATATATCTAATTCTGATGCCAGATTCAAACACAAATTATTTAAATGAGATTATACATCTTCATATATATAAAAAATATGTCTTTAGATGGCAGGATTTGTTACAAACAAGCGAATGCCTACACTGCAGGTCCTCTGTACGTGGGATGAAGTACAGAGTGATTATTGTTCTAAGATTAAAAGAAAGGCATTAAAAAGCCTTGGTGTTGAAACTTATGCTCTATTTTTAAAAGAACAAAATGTCAAGATGCTTTTGCCTTTTTCTATGTCAAAACAATGTTATTTAAATTTCTACAATTATCATGTATTCTTGTGTTTTTAAGTGCCCCGTGGTAGGGGTTAATGAGAAAAACAGAAATGTATTTACTATGCCAAATATTTATTCCGTCCTGCCACTACTCCTACTGGTAAATCTGGTGCGTACTGACCTTATTCATTGTATCCAGGACATTACGTAAGGGAAAAATATGCTTAATGTTGTTGTGGACAGTACATCCCACACTTAAACAGAATCAAAGTACTCTTTAAGACATTTTCTAGAATCTAACCAGTGTTGCAGACCAGATGGCAAATACTCAGCATACTGTGTTTGCAAATTTCAGCTGAGCCCTCTAAGAATCCTTTCTGGTTGTGAATGGACTTTTTAGTCTCTAAGCACTTTAAAACATCATTCAGGATATGTGTCTGATCTTTTCTCTTTGATTTTGAATCCGGTAGCAAAGTATAATGCCCAGAAACTTTTGGAAAACAGTGACAAAGGTGATGGTAAGAAAGTGGGTTTTTTCATTCATTTTTATCTTACAGTGCTTCTAGAATAAAAATGTTGGAAAATTAATTTTGAAGCTTAATTCAGTGGATAAATTGATTCTATCATTTGATATCTTTTCAAATATTGACCCCATGCCAAAATGAATTTCAAAGAATACCTAGTATCCTTTATACTGTTGCTAATGTTTATGTCATTTGACCGTGTTTTTGTTTTGTTATCTCTACTGATGTGTACATTTCTAGTATGTGCATGTATGTGAGGTGTATGACAGTAAGGCATTAGTAAGTTTATTGCAGTTAGAAAAAATAATTTAGCTTCTTTTTAAGAAGGTATTTTTATCACTGTTTTACCGATCTCATGGCAAAAGGTTACACGTTTTGACAAGAAGGTGGGAGGCACACAACTAGATGGGAACTACAGTGTTTAAAACAAGCTAACAAACTGGAAAGGGAACCGTGTGCTTTATGTGTTACTTAAGTCTTGCAGTGAAAATGGCTAGAAACACACCATTGTAACATGAAAGTTTAGACTGGATTTCTAAACTAAAGGGGAGAAGAGCTCCTATTTTGTTGTTGTTGTTGTTGATTTTTAGAAATATATATTGTTCATTTTATCCACCTACTTTTTTCTCATGATCTAAGACCAAAAGTGTTAACAACTTCTTAAGAATGGGCAATGGAGATAGTTCATGTATTCAGGACTGTATTACTATACATGAACTGTGAGAGGATGTTCACTTTTAAGTAGTTTTACCTTAGAAAGAAAATAGGAAATGCACATGCAATACTCCAGGTGCCCAAACTTCAATTCTGAGTCAAGTAACTGAAAGGGGAATTTTGCTGTCCAGTGACACAGTGGTTAATTGTGAAATATTCATAAGCCATTTCTTTCCATCCAATGTGAATACTGTGAACTACAATTTATTACTCCAGTTGACTGCTTCTGGAAGGGCTGCCCCATCATCTCCCAGAACATTAGAGGTTTGCACTCCTACCGGGTGGGAAGCTCTCCAACAGAGACTCGGCTTCACGGATGTAGCTAAAAGAACTGCTACGAAAACAATAGAGGGTACATCTCTGCTGGTAAATGAAACTGATCCAAACTTTGGGCCTGAGCATGACATGTGACCATACCAAATTTTCAGAGCAGAAACAGTCTCAGTTTTGGTTTGTGCCAACCAGAGTTTTTTCCTAGATGCCTGGGAGAGGTCCAGGTTGGCATAGGCCAGTGTCCACTCCCAGTGAGCAGCCTGGAAGCAGGTAAAGGGGAGCCATTGACCACGGCATGGTTTACTAATAGAGGTGCAGCCAGGGATAGTGAAGCCAGAAACCCAGTCTCAGGGTAATGAGTCTGGTAAAACAGAGACATGGAAAGCCTGGTAGAAAGGGTTTATTTCCAGAGGAATTGCATAAAGGATCCAATAGAATACCTAGTTTGTGGTTCATCCTGCTTTAGAGGGCATAGAACAGGGGGCTGTGTACCCTGTGGCCCATTGCATGCTGACACTCAGGTGTGCCCTCTACAGGTGGAGCATATGTGTTAAATGCAAAGAGTTATAAATATATAATCACATTATTATTAGTTTTTGGCTGAGCACCTTTTGTTTTCTTTTACTAGGAGATGGAATATATTTGCATCAATCGTGAGGCTGGGCGCTATGTATTTGCCCTGAGAATCTAAACAATTGATTAGTTATGATGCCTGTTATAAATGGATAATGATAAACTTTGAAATCTAAGTGGATAATAAAAAGCTTTGAAATATTTAGGTTTAGAGGATCAGTTTATTTTAAACACCAAAGTCGTAATTGCGATGGTTTTGGTCACAAGTCACACATTTAGACATCCTAAGGGAAAAACCTTAAGTTTAGTAGTTTTTAAAGGAACTGAAGCCCTACACCACTAGATGGCATTACATAGTAATTTAAGAGCTATCGAAAGGTGCAGGATACTAATAAGCCGTACAGATAGCATGAAAATGGGTAATACTGACCACAATAAATCTTTTTTTGTTTTCAGGAGTGATAAAACCCTCTTTTAATTGTATCACTGTAAGGGCAGGATGCAAGATATTATATTGGAATATTGTTTTGTAACAGGATGCTAGTAACTGCTAGTTTATTAACTCAGACCAGTGTATGTGCACTTGAAATAATCCCTGGAAATTTTAGTAATATTAAAAATTGGGAAAGATGACACTCACACGATGTAAGATTTCTTCTGCAGTTACTCCATTTGTATCTAGTCTTGACTCAAGCTGCAGATTGGTCTTAGAACCCTGGAGATGAATAACTTCAAACCCTGATGATGTTCAACACTCATTTCCAGTTAGGAATTTTGCAAATGTTCCCCACATTTAGAATGGGACTACCTCCTGGAACCAATTATTCGTGAACTTCAGTGTGCTTGAAATCCAGTCTCAGATACAAAATTTACAGCCTCAGTCTATCTCTACCCAGAGTACTGTGGCCCCTGGGACTTTTTTAACAAAGCCTATTCAGTTTGCCAGTTGCTATGATGGCTTCAGAAGGAGAGAAAATGTCCATGAGAAACTAGTTTTCAAATGCTTCAGTTCTGCAGACAATGCCTGTAGCCCAAAGGCGTGTCTTATTAGTAATGGCCCCGATTCTGACCAATTTTCTACAGGTGTGTACATCTTGTTGATTCACCTTTATAAATGAAGGCAGATTTAGTCTTGAAGTTTCTCAAGAATCTTGGTAAAAAATCAGATTTCGCTTTATTTATAAGTCTTGTGTGTAGGTGCTTTTAGTTTAAGCTCCTACAAAATATTTCTGACCTGGATTAAATAGACAAAACAGACCTTACATTGAGCAAATGGTGTAGTCCTTCTCTCTTTTGCTAGACTAATAATTCCTGACACTATTTAAGGCGAGGAAAGGCCAAGATTTGTCTCATTTTTATGCTGCCCCAGTATGTCAGCTCCTGGATGCTGCATTGCCTGATTTGAGTAGGGAAAGGGCTACTCATAAGGTCCATGATGCCTGCATGCCCTGTTGCAGGGCGGAGAGGACCTCAAGCATAAAGTTCTAGCTTGAGACTGTGCTTGCCAGTGGGGATCCTGTGAGCCTAGGACCACGCTGATTGGTGTGCCTGCTGCAGGTCCCTGCAGTCTAAACACTAAGAAAAAGTACAACTGAGACAGGCCAGCCAACTGCATCTGGTGCTGTGGCCTTTGAGATGGAGGTACAGCAGAGGGAGAACCTGAAACTCCTGCTAAATGACTATCAGGCTCTGTGTAATGTATTTGATAGGTCTGGCAACAGAAAAGAGACGTTCACCAGTAGCAGCTACAACACAAGGAAAGGACATGCTCTTTTTAACCTTTCCAACAGTTTCTGCCACATGACATAGATTTATCTGAACAAAGAAATTGTAATAGTAACTGCAGTTTGTTGATAAGCAGCTCGTATTGAGAGTTGGCAGTGGTATCTGCAAGGAGTGAAGAGGTACATCAATCTCCAAGCTGTTCATGGTGGAAATCCTCCATTTGGGGCACAAGTGTCTTTGCAGGACGCAGCTTTCTAAGTGAATGCCAGAGCAGGCAAACTCTTCAGTGGATCACTACAAGAAGATTTCCATCCCATATGTTTTTAATATTTGTCATTAGGATACATGAGCAGAAGGTATAAAAGTAAATGTTATTTTGAGTTTTATTCTTTTTAGGTTTAACCTAATAAAGTCCTATTCATCTTTCACCAGTCATATTCATTCTACACTGGGTGGCATCACAATATAACATCAACTATATAGTGTACTGGGACATAAACATCAAATGTAGATAAATAATATAGCATGGTAATTCTGTCTGCTACCAACATAAGTCTGTCCAAGGCAGTTTAATTATTTTCTGGGTTCTTTTCCTTTCTTGCTTGCTTTCTTGCTTGCTTGCTTGCTTTCTCTCTGACTTGCCTGCTCTTTTTTGGGGTGAGTTTTGATTTTAGATTTTTTGCAAACACTTAGTACGATGTAGGGTTCTTTATAAAGATCTGATGTGAATAAGGCTTGTATCAGACTTATTAAACCTTCCTGAGATAACCAGTATGCTTTCAAGAGCTTTTGGTATTGTTTTATATGCCCACCCTTGTTTATACTGGCTTCAGCTGATATGAGCATGACCACAGATTTTGTTTACATCAAGTTCAAATAGAAAAGTTAGGTTGAAACTTGGAGGAAAACATCATTAGCTTGGCTCAGGGCATTTATTCCCAAGGTACATATCTCTCTTGACCCTTAGTCAGTAGGTCTCAGTAGTCTTCACTAGCTGCAGCATGATTTTCAGCTCGACAGAAGAGCTAAAGAAAAAATGGAAAGCATAGGGCTGCTTAATTTAACGAAAATGGAGAACTGAAAATGAACTGCTTAAAACAGATACTTAAATGAAAACTTCAGGTCTGTGAAGGAAATGCTGTTTTGTTTACAGGGGTACGAACAAATACTTGGGATCTCAAAGCAAAAGTTAAGATGGTAAGGATGAGAATCATGTCATGACATCAGGGATCTCTGATTTAACTTCAGTATCTTAAAACTGGTGGGGAGAAATGAACACTTATAGGGAGTGATTTCACTGACAGTATTAGTAAAAGAGGAACTACACTTCAGAAATGCTTGTTTCTCTCAACAGCACAAGGAGACTGGGCAACTAGCTTAAAAGCACTCATGAACCCTACAGATTTCTATATTAGTGAAGCTGAGTTGCAACCTCAGCATCATATATATGATCTGTAGTATGTGTATCATAATATAGTAATGATTTTCTCTTTCTCTTGCTGCTTAAATCAGAATGTGGGAATAAGAGCCTCCTGCCCTTTTTTTGCCCTTCCTTCCTCTAGAAATAACTCAGGTTTGAGATGCAAAATTCATTTAAATCAACAGGTGTTTGGTACCAAATGAATGATTTGGGGCAAGCTTTTAGTGGCAATTTGTTGACATCTTTCTACTTGCCATATAATGAACAGTGATTTCAAGCAGGAGGGGTTGGACTAGATGACCTTTAAATGTCCCTTCCAACTCCAATTTTTCTATGATTCTATGATTCTGTGATTCTCTCATTCTCTGATCCTCTTTATGGATCAGATTTCTCACAGCTGCTCTACTTCTATGCAGAACAATTGTGGGATTTCTTCTTCTGACCAGTAATAAAATTATGCGTTTCTGTGTAACCACTTTTATCACCCTGAATTAGTCTCAGAGCTGTGGGATAGAGTTTGAGTAATATTTTCTCATTATAATACACTGAAAAGTTGCAATGTATTTTGTTAAACTGGTGGAGATAGACAATTAAAAGTTATTTGGGGAACTGCCATGCTGAGCTTCTAACAAACAGTGCATTGCTATTTTACTGGGAGGTACCATGAAAAGAATGAGAAGCTTTAGAAACTATGGGCAGTGCAGGGGGATGTACATCGCTGTGATTCCTTTTTTGCAAAGGTCAGGTGAAGGCTGACTTAATTTTGTTGGTAGCTGAACAGAAGACAAACCTGTTTACATTCCAGGGGAATTAATTTAATGATTGTGGTGAAGTCAAAGAAGAGGAATTTGGGAGGGTTTGGTCATCAGTTATCTTTCAGAAAAACATTTCAGTGCTTCTCCTTTTTCTTTTATATCCTTGAACTCAACTACTTTTTTTCTTATTTAAACTATAGAAAACAAAAAAAAATGTATTGCCTGTGCTTCTGAAGTTGTTAATTATAAATATACTTTGCTAAAGGTGTGTTTGTTCTGCTGTAACAAGGAGGAAAGTTCATAGAATCTATAAAATTCTAATTTGTGAAGGTAATAAAGTTGGAGAATTATTGAAAACATGGAAAAAATATTCTACTGCCTTCTCTTGTACTTCTTCATTGAAGAAACCTGAGGTGAGCATGTCAGAAATATTTACATAAAAGTATAGAGAGATGTTCATACTCAGTTCTGTAAATGGCTTAAAAGTTTATATGACTCATATATGTTTGGACTAGATTTTTGTTCTTTGTGGAATCTCTCAAAAGCACAGATCTTAGTATTTTTGGAGTAACCTATTTTTCCATTCATTCTTGTAAAGTATCCAGGAAAAAAATCTGGGATAGAAAAAAAGGACATGCAATAAGCAGACTGAGGGTATTTTCACTAAAAACCTTCCTGATTCTCCATGACCCAAAGACAGGAGTGAAAGGACCTCTTCCCACAGTGCCTCTGTAAATGTTTTACTGGTTCAGATGGAGAAAGAGCTGAAGTAAGGAGATACTGCTCCTTTTGCATTGGGGTTTTCTTGAGGATGACTAGTCCTGCCTGTGTCCTTGCCAGCACAGTAGAGGCTCTCTCGTTTGGTGAAGTGCTACTTGCAACTTCAAACCCTGGCCATCCTTTGCCTTTCTCTGAGTCTACTAGTCTCAATTACCACTAAATCCCTTACATTCAGGAGGAAGAATTCATGGTGGGCAAGCTGTATCCTCTCCTAGCATCCTAATAACTCCTCCTGTGTAGCTCTGGTCCTACAGCCACTTCAGTTCCAACTCTGGTGCCCTGATGATTTGAGATCAGTAGTTTGATTGCCCAGGAGTGTCAGACATAGATTAGCAACTACAATTAAGTACAAAGTTTGTCCAGGTTTGCTTTGTCCCATCAGTTTGAGGTCTTCTCAGGGTGTGAAAGGCCTGTGATATGCTTATGTGAAGATACAGCTCCAGTCACAGTCTCTATACAGGTGCTGCCCAGTTTTTCCATGTTGCCTGAAAGATTGCCAAAAAACATTCCCTTTTGCAGTTTGAACACAGGGATGAGGCTGACCCTGTGAGTGTCAAGGTGTAAAATGCCGACATGTGCAGAAACAGATGCAAAGCTTACACGCTGCCTGCCACGCTGCCTGCACATCACCTTTACTGTACACGGTGATAGGCTCCTTTCCAAAAGGAAAATGTTTTTAAGGCACAGCATTTATACAACGTTTTTTTTCTTTTAGAAATGAATGTTGCCTTCAGATGGGTTTCAACATCTTGAATTAAAGTCTTTCTGTCAGGCGTAAGTGAACCTAGAGCCTTCACAGAAATCTGTGTTCACAAGAAGCTACTTTCTACTTCAGTTTAATAGTTAACTGGCTTCAATTACCAGTACAGAAAACTACTTAAAATCCCTTACTGTTTTATTTGTTTCTTATCACACTTCTCTTCTGATGTTACAATAACCCACGAGAATGTCTTTTAGTTTACTGATTGTTGAAGTTCATTTAGGTGTTTGGAGGCAAATTGACTTCTGTCAGTAAATAAATATATACATCTCAAATCTCCATGTTTGCAGCTGAAGATCTATCTTGGTGGCCATCTCTTGCTCTGTGTGATGGCACCTCTTTGTTATGAATGGTGGAAATAAACTTCAGTGCAGGTAAAGTCTTGAAACTCATATTCCTACTAAAGAGTATTTATTATTCTTGGATTTGGAGAGGCTTACATTTAACAATGTCCGAAAGCTGGTGGTGAAGCCAAACTGATTACACAAAACACTCATTTATGTCTAGTTAGGTTCTTAGACTGAAACTTCCACACTCTGCTACAATATCTGGGCAACCTTCTGTAGATCCAGGCCTGAGGTTGGTGTCCCTGCCTGTGGCAGGGGGTTGGAGCTCTATGATCCTTGGGGTCCCTTCCAACCCATGCCATTCTATGATTCTATGATTCTATGAATATATTATGTACACTAACTGCTAGTTCCACCTCTTCACGGATTTCTGCAATAGGATGTTTTTCTATTTTCTTCCCTTTTCTGGTTTGATGAGGTGTTTAGCTGTTTCTTCAAGAGCTTTTTCTCAGCTTATTGCTTGATAGAGAAGGCACAATTCTTACTAATATTTAAGGTGAGGGTTACAGAGCTCTTAATCAGATTTGCCTCCTTCCTGACTCGCTAGCAATTCATTTAGTTTCCTTGTCTTACAGAACACTACAGCTGTATGTGAAAAACCAGCCACATCCTTCAGCTACAGCAGAATTAATCTTTTCTCAAGTGCTCAGGTTCTGCTTCAGTATTTCGTTACCCTCTGTTAAGAATGATTTATTTTACTTGTTTTGCAATGTTTTTTGATTTGTCTTGTTTTTAACTTAAAATGATCATTTTGTGCAGTTCTGTTTGAGTTAAATCCCAGCTCTGTCACTGTGGTCTGGACAGTACTGGCTGTTTATCTATTACTTGTTTTCAGAAGGGTAAACTGTCCCTAGAAGAGTCATAGTGTTGGTGCCCTGGAGAAGCACTCAGTGCAGAAGCACTCAGTGGATGATTTGGAGGGCATCCTGTTGAGAGAAATATAGAAGAATAATTTGAGATGCATGGGTGTCTTCTTGGCTTTCTAAAAGGATTTACTTAGAACTGAGGGAGCAAGAAAATGTGCTTAATATGAAAGAGTTGTGGGAAAAACATGACAAATTAAAGGAAGCTTCAGTTTTTAAAGGTGTATATGTGGGATGGAAGCACAAAACACTTAAAAATCTTGGCCTCCCACCTTCTGTAAAAGGAAGAATGTGAGAGTAATATTTGCCAAAAAAAGGGATCTGTTTCTGGTTAAAGAAATCTTAGGCTTAATATAGATTCTATGGATAATGCCACAGAAATAGCACAAAGTGCATAAGCTCTGAATATTAAGTGAATCACATGTTTCCTTAGTATCACATAGAATCAAAACGAATCAAATTGAATCAAATAGAATAGAATACAATAGGACTGGACTATTTCAGTATGAAGGGTCCTATGATCATCTGGTCCAACTGCCTGACTACTGCAGGGATGACCAAAAACTAAAGCATGTTATTAAGGGCGTTGTCCAAATGCCTTTTAAACGCTAACAGACTTGGGGCATTGACCACCTCTCTAGTGAGCCTGGTCCAGTGTTCAACCACTCTCTCTGTAAAGAAATGCTTCCTAATGTCCAGTCTAAATCTCCCCTGGTGTAGCTTTGAACTATTCCCACATGTCATGTCACTGGATATCAGGGAGAAGTGATCAGCACCAATTCCAGCACCTCCCTCACTGCTTCTCTTCCTCAAGAAGCTGTAGAGAGCAATGAGGTTGCGCCCCAGGCTCTTTTTTCCTCAAACTAGACAAGCACAATGTCCTTAGCTGCTCCTCCTCATAGGACATTCCTTCCAGCCCTTTCACCAGCTTTATTGCCATCCTCTGGACACATTCAAGGACCTTCACATCCTTCTTCAATGGTGGAGCCCAGAACTGCACACAGTACTCAAGTTGAGGCTGGACCAATGCTGAATACTGGACCAATGCTAATACTTGACCAGCTGGTTATGCTGTGTTTAATGCAACCCAGGATAAACATAACCCCAGGAGCATAAACAACCAGCTCAGATTGTTTGCCTAACTTCACGGCTGATCCAGGTGTTATGAAATCTGCTCTGGTGTGCTTTTCATTTTATATGTTAGCTCCATCTTTGAAGATATTCAGAAGCTGTCTGGTCCTGGGCAGCTTGCTCTAGCTCACCTTGCTTGAGCAAAAGGATTGGATGAGATGACCTCCAGAGGTCCTTCCCCATTTAAATTTGTCTGATTCTGTGACATCTTTATAAAAGATGACATTGCAAATATAAAGTAACAATATTGTTAGTTTCTAAGGAGAAAGGTGGCCTAATGAAGTAGATGGTATAATTTCTTAAAATATGTCCTTAACCAGTACTAGCTGTGGCTTCTCTGCTCAGCAGTCTTTGTGCTGTTATACTTTTAAGTACTAAAAGAAGGGATACTCCAGAATTACCTGAGTATAGATCAGCTTGAATTACCCAGGTAATGAAAAAAGAGAAGAAAACCTACATGGCTATCAGGGGCAATAGTTGGTTTGCTTGACGCATTCTGCTGACATTCCTTATATCCTGAAAGCCAATAGTTTTAGTGGATGCAGAAGTTTAAGATATTTTTTCTGATTTGTCTCCCTTTCACTGTGCACTGTGCAGTGCTCTCGCTACCACAGGTTTAGTGTCCTCTGTGTATCCCCTCTCTTGGTTTCTGCACTGTGCAGTGATGCAATTCCCTGTTGCCTAGAGTTTTCCATCTCACCTTCCATCACTATTTTGGTTTCTCTAAAAAACTGCATTCTTATTCACGAGGACAGAGAGGAACCTTAAGTAGTTTCTTTCTAACTTAGAGGGGTTTTCATCTCAGCAATTTGTGTTAGTAGACAAGTATTGGATGCCAGTCTGTAGTGAGATTATCACTCATCATAGGCTTTGGTTCTGATAAATTTTCCAAGCAATTTCATAGTCAATACATATGGAAGAAAATATGTTATATTTGCCAGTTTGCACTTTAGCACTATGAGCATAGAGTTTAACTCAGTCACATGCCAGGGTCATACAGGTCTCTTTTTCCTATTTCAGTGTTAAATTTTCCCATGGGTGATGCTTTAGCATGGTGCTTTGTAGTCAGTATGAAGGTGGTGGATTTTATATTTAGTACAAACATGTTATAGGTTAAACTCTTTTTCTGTTATTCCAACTGCTGGCTTTCTGGTAATAACAGGAGTAGCATTTGGGTTTTTTTACAGAGGATGTTTTCCAACAGATATATTTTTAAAATATGAGTCCTCCTGCTGTTAGGGGGAAAAAAGTAGTTATTTTGTTGTAGTGCCAAAATATACAGAAAATTTATAAGCTAATATGGAAAAGTTGGAGCATAACTGGCTCTAAAACAATAAAATCTTTTTTTGGGTTAAATTTCTTATTTTCATCCTCACTCATTGTTAAAATTTTGTTATCTAAATTCTCTTACCCTTTCAACAGTCAATGAAAAAGGCAAACTAAGTGTCTCTTAACACCCCAGTAAATTCTGTGCTTAGAGAACTGTTCTAAACATCACTGCTTAAAAACAAGACATTTTGAAAGACTATTTTTATTTTTTACTATAAGTGGCAAGCAATATCTCTTCATGCAAGTGAATGGAGCACCAATTTAATGAAACCCTCCTCATTACTGTTCACCCAATTATTAAATAATAAGAAGTAGAAAGAAGTGCTCCATCAGATTCCTCTTTTCCACACCTGTGAAAGTAAAAGAACAAGCTAAATTATGGCAAATGTTCAGAGATATCTAGAGAACAGAGCCTATAGTTTGCTGAGAAGTTTGACAAAAGTAAGCTATTTTGAATATTTTATGTTTGTATCATAGAACTGTTTCACAAGGTTGGAAAAGACCTTTAGGATCATCAAGTCAACTGCTAACCTAGCACTGCAAATTCGACCTCTAAACCATGTCCCTAAGCACCACATCTACCTGTCTTTTAAATACCTCCAGGGATGGTGACTCAACAACTTCCCTGGGCAGCTTGTTCCAGTGCTTGAGTACACTTCTGGTGAACAAATGTTCCCTAATAACCAATCTAAACCCACCCTGGCACAACTTGAAGCCATTTCCTCTCGTCCTATCACTTGTTACTTGGGAGAAGAGACCAACACCCACCTGGCTACACACTCCTTTCAGGTAGTTCTAGAGAATGGTAAGGTCTCCCCTCAGCCTCCTTTTCTCTGGGCTAAACAACCCCAGTTCCCTCAGCTGCTCCTCATAAAACCTGTACTCTAAACCTTTCACCAGCTTACTTGTCTTGCTCTGGATATGCTCCAGCACCTCAATGTTCTTTTGTGAGGGGCCCAAAACTGAACACAGTATTAGAGGTTCAGCCTCACCAGTGCTGTGTACAGTGACACAATCCCTTCCCGGATCCTGCTGGCCACACTGTTTCTAACACAGGCCAGGATGCCATTGGCCTTCTTGGCCACCTGGGCACACTGTGGGCTCATATTCATCCAGCTATCAACCAACAACACCAGGTGCTTTTCCACTGGGCAGCTTTCCAGGCACTCTTCCCCAAGCCTGTAGTGTTGCATGGGGTTGTTGTGATCCAGGTGCAGAACCTGACACTTGACCTTGTTGGAACTCATACAGTTGGTCTTGGCCCATATTTATATGTCTTTGATACTTAATGGAGACTATAATCTTGAATTTGAAAACCGTGTTTCTGGTCCCTTGCAGAGGGACCCATAAGCATGGGTTTCTGCCTGAATCTAAGTCTCTTGTCCCTTCCCTCATGTTCTGCTTAGTGCACACAAATTATTCTTGCAAATGCTACATCTGTCCTTGGGAGGTGTATGTGTACAGTTTGGTCATGGAACTGGAGACAGTTCTTCATGAAAATGTTAGCTGGACTCTTATTTACATCTTGTATACATTTTTTGACTCATATTCAGGGGACCTTGTCCTGAGGCTTCCAGGGAGGCAAAATAAGGAAAGATTGCTTCTTTCAGCCTACCTTTTCCTAGATAGAGAACTCCAGGCAGGTACCCATTTTCAAGTTATCAGGATGCTTATACATGTTTTAGCCACTCATTTATCCTCAATAGTTCAAGTTCTACTGGTACACAGATGATTTAATTATCAGTTTAGGGGTCTGTCAACAAAATCTACAGGAGTACTGATGATATGTGTCTTAGTTTACAATGTCTTAAACAAAGTAAGGTATAACTAGTCAGAACTCAAAATGAAACATGTAAAGGGCACATGATGCCTTTACTGATGACAGAAACCAGTTTCTTATGGGAAATGTAATGGCACCCTGGGATGTGCAGCAAAAGAAGCCTCCCCCCAGCTCACAAGAAACAGATCAAACGAGCAATGGAAGGTACTGAACTGGTTACAAGGAGTATAGCCCCGTCTCCCCATCCTCTCCTACAGCCTACCATGAATTAACCCTATCATATAGATAGGTGGCACTGTGTTCTTGGAGATGTCAAAAGGAGAACTTCATCTCCTATGGGCATCCAAAAGTGCATGACACTGCTTTCAGGGGTAGAGATGCTGTTCTTGGTGATCTAGTCCTTGGGTGTCACAGCTCTCAGAATACATTCAGATGATCTGTTTTGTTTGAAGAAATTATTCTATTAATTCTGGTCCACAGTTATCGAAGCTAATGAAGACCTCTATCTTTCACCTCAGGCTGCTGCTTTTCGTTTGAAGATGGCTCATTTGTATGGAGGGGAGAGTTTTGTTAAAGCAGAAGGATCTTACCAAGTTCTGTTGGTATCTGCACAGTTACACAATTGCAATAATGGCATTGCATCAATTTGACAATTCAGCCTTTTCTGCAAGCTGATGGACTGATGAAGCCAAGGCAGCAGGAAGAATCGAAGCTGTCTTCAAGATAAATAGCCAGACCCTCCACTGCTATAAAATAGATGTAGATCTACTGACTGCAATTAAGGTAGAGCTTTCTGGTTCGCAGCTTGTGAGATTTTCAGAAAAGATTGGGGTGCTAAGTGGGTTGATCACAATTAAGCTGACCTACGAGGAGAAGAATGTTTGGTTTGGTTTTATTCCATGGAGTGAAGTTTGTGTTTCTTTCATTACGCACAGGTGTTTATATTACTCTTCTCATGCACTACTGATAATTACCTACCTGCAGCTGATATCTATGGTCTGTTATGAGTGTTTTTTCCTCTAGATGGATCTTTATAAAAGTACAACTCATAGTAATATTAAATGGAAGGTGATATTTGAATTAAGGTACCAAAATCTGTAGCTGTTCTTCTGGAGTCCCTTCAGCATCAAAGTGTGTGCACAAAAGTCTTGAGAAAATACAGGACTGTTTCCCTTCAGCAGAACATCTCAACATGGGATTATTCATGAAATATATCGTAGCTGTTCTTTCAAGGAAATACTTAAACGTCAGAATACTATTCAGTTTTTCTCTCTATCCATATTTATCTGATGGATAGTCTAATGTCACAGGACTAAACAAGTAGAATGCTTGCTTATTTGCTTGATTATTTTTTAACAGCTGTATGTAGTTTGAGTCGATTCTTTCGAACTACACAAGTATCTGCTAAGGGACAGTAAGAAGTTCACTGCATTTAGTCCCTAAAAGAGAAGGCTCTGAACTGACCTGATTATGATTTTTAATTACCTACATAGGGAAAAGTGGTGTAGAATTGTTTCCACTCTGTGGGCCAAGGACATCTCTACACTATTTCTGAGGAGGCCACAAAAGCCAGGGAAAGTACAGCTAGCTCCCATAGGGTTACATTTTCTTTGCAGGGTTGTTCTTCTCCTCCAGAACATTTTCAGAGTTGAAGAAATGGAGAGGTTGAAGGCCACTCACTAGCCTTCCATGGGCTAGCAGCTGAAATGGAACTAAATTGCAAAGTTTTATTTTTCTTGAAACAGTAAGTGTAATTAATCACTGAACAGCATTATACATTTATATGGCAAATTGTCCAAATTTGGTTTATATAATCTTTCTAGATGTGCTTCAATTCACTGCAACTTGCTGTTTAGCATGAGGGAATTCCACAGCCTTTCCTGTGTAGGAGGTTATATTAGATTATGAAGATAGTTTATTCTGGCCTTAAAAGCAATTAACCCATGTTCAAATCATTTTTATCATAGTCTTTGAGCAAGTTGCATACCACTCCTGGGGTGTGGCTGGGAAGCAAATAACGATGATTTGCTCCATTTCCAGAGGTCTGTGTTGGCACTCTGCTCCAGGTTTGTCTTTCAGGCTGTCTCCATATGACCCAACTGTAAGTCAGAGACAGGTTGTGGAGTTTCAGATTCAAAAGTGTCCAAATATATTTCTAAATGTATCACTGTAATTTCTGTCTTCTTTCAGAGAATCTGTTGTGCCCATCTAAGTCTGATGGGGCAGCTGACTCCCTTGATGTGACTATGTATCTGACTGGCTCAAGCCATCTTTGACTGGCACCTCACTTCATTTGGAGAAAGCTTATGAAATGACACTTTTTTTGTTGGAAAACCAGAGAAATACGAAATTTTACATAACCAAAATAGCTAAGACCTTTAATGTGTTTCTTTCATTAAAATATTTTTTTCAAAATCAAAATACATTTTCAAGATACAATATAGATCAAGACAGCATATGAAGCATCAAAAAGAAAGGCACCCTTTATTATCTCACTGATAAAGCGTGCAAAACTATTACAGGAAAAACTATAAAACTCCAGTAAGCTTTCCTGGGGGTTTGTGGCTGTGACAAGGATCTGATTTTATTTTTCTTTTAATACATTTGACATGTTTGCCACTAGCAAAAATGAGATTTTTTTGACATCTGCAAAACATATGCAATTAGAGGGAGAAATTAGTGCAAGGAAAATATGTTAATCATGCAATTCACTTTTTTAATTCCACTTGGTTTTCTTAGAAGAAGAATTCGCTTATCTAGGAAAATATTTGGATTGTGGAATGTCACAAATTTTTTTTTAGATTCATTAATTTGGCAGGATTACAAAAAAAAGCCAACTCAACTAAATCTGTAAGTGAAGTGGCAGAAATGTGGAATTTTTTTTCCTTTGGTTCTAAAAAATCTGGTGCTTGACTTGAAGGTAGAACAAAGGAGAAGGGATCCAAAAAGCAGTAGCAGCTTTTATGAAGTAACAATCGTATCTGGAAAAAAAAGAAAAAGAAAAAAAAAACCCCTAACAAAAACAACTAACCTAGCCCTCTGAAAATACAGGTTTGAGTAGGTGCACCCAAGATCATGAAAACATGATCAAAGCCCCCTGGCCCCGAACCTTCCAACATACTGCAAAGCAGCACAAGTTACACTGTTAGCCAAAGCAAAGCAAAAGGCAATAGCCCAATCTAAAACAATAAAGCTTTTAGGGAAGTGAGCAATACACTTTATGGAAGCAGGGTGTCAGAAGACTACAGTGCACTACCATTGAAGCAAATAAAAAAAATTGCTTTTTAGAAACTAAAACACTGGTGGCTTATTTCACTGCATTTGAAGGAGCAGTTTAATGAAGAACTGATAGTGGTTGCTCACACAGAGTTATAAACATCATAGTGCTCCTCAGGAAATACAGTTAAGAAACTCAACCAATTTGTATAGATTTCCTTCTAGTATAAGTCCAGTTAATAGTCCAGTTCTAGTTCAGTTAATTATGATGTAAAATATTTGAAAAAGACAAAGACAGAAGACTGTATCTCTGGATGCTGCTATGGCTTAAGAAAATGAGGTACTGCATTGATGGATAGTTGAGATAAAAATTATCTAGTAATACTATCATGCATGTTCTAGAAAAAGCTTATTTATGGACACACAATTTAAGGTCAAGAGAACTACTAAGGTCAGAAAACCTTGATTTGCTCTATAAAAACCTATGGATTTTCTGCCAGCAATTTCTGCTTCGAGCCTTGAATTTCTCTAGAGTAACTCAGATCCTAGATTTTTTTCTTCCAGTTTTTTGTAAAGTAAGTACAGAGAAACATGATAGTGTGGATAATGACAATCCCTCTTCTGTATTTGTGACTAAAATTATTTCAAAAAATGTCAGCAGGTCCTACTACTGCTCTTGTTCACTCTCTAAAGCCATATTTTATCCACGTTCTGTTGCAGGCTCTCACCTTTGCTGTTTTGATTGAAATAATGTTTAGAGCTTTGGCTTCCATTACAGTTTTTTTTTTGGAAGTATTTACTTTGAGCAGTAGTATCCTGGTTGCTTAATTAACAGATACTATATTTACCAGAAATTTCAGGAAAGTCACTTTTTAGTCTTAGTTGTAGGATGTCACTAAGACTTAAGTTCATGCTGTCTGTTCACACTAGGACCTAATGTAGGATGCAAACCAAAAAGTTTCTTCTATTGTTCTGTT
The DNA here is from genome assembly GCA_027925045.1 of Hypotaenidia okinawae. Classification (NCBI taxonomy): domain Eukaryota; kingdom Metazoa; phylum Chordata; class Aves; order Gruiformes; family Rallidae; genus Hypotaenidia; species Hypotaenidia okinawae. The sequence continues at coordinate 88,730,646 of BSDF01000003.1, forward strand.
TTTTCTTTTCATACTTCCCAGTCTCCACAACATATCTAATTTTTTTTTCCATCATTCATTTCCATGAACTGTTTTCATACTCCACAAAGTTAGAAGTTTTACAATTCCAGTAATGCAAACTTCTTCTCTATGGTAGAAGTCTTTCTTTGATTCACTTGCAAAATCTTCTATTTTCCTCAAATTTTTTGCTGAAATTCCCACTGTGTTACAGGATTAATATCTATGGTGCACAACTGGGGAGCAAGTTTTCAAGAGTACGAGAATAAGCAGACTTGCATCAGCAGGTCACTATTGAAACCCACCCACGAGGGCTGGCAGCAAAGATTACCTCCTAAGAAGTTGTATTGTTTTCCCCTCAGTGAATGTGCCACTAACTAATGGGAGAGAAATGTTGGGAATCATTTGGTTTCTCTGAGATTTATGAGTCAAGTTAATTAGGTTTTTTTTGCCTGATTTATTGTAGTTGAATGGAAAAAGTACTATTAATATTGGACTTTGAGCAAGAAGTTAAGGCCAGAAAAGTCCAAATGTTAATCATTTGATTGGAGTACCTCAAAATTAGATTCTTTCTAGAATGTGAATACATATAACTCGCTTCAAAGTGTAAGCATGTAACACCAAACTTCGTGCCAATACATTATCTGTTACTACAATAATCTTCCAAATAGCCATTTCTATAAAGTAGAAATGTTTCTATTTTTATACATTCTAGTTATTCTGTACACATCAAATATTGAAACAGACAACATGAAATTAGTGATTATTACTTGGCTTCCAAAATAAAATATATTTCACTTGATGGAAGTATTTATAAATCTGTCATCTAACTGTGTCAGTTACTTGACATAATACATAATATTTACTCTAATTTTCTCCTTATGAGCTCCTTGGGAATGAAAGTATTTTTTCAGTGTTCCCCTCTTGTTTAGAAAATAACACAGATCAAGCAGAAGTCATTCCAGAGACAGTGTTAGAACACCCGCTGGCAGCTCATATAGCTGTAGATGATTAGGTTCCTGCATGTTGAAATTGCCACAAAGATCATCATACCTTTTCACTGCCCATCCTACTGTTTACACCCCGTGTCTTTCTTATGATTTCCTTGCATCTCCTCCTTTTGCTCTGGGAGGCTGGGGTGTCTTGATGTATTAATATTGGCAGGCAGATTTTTTAGGACCTTTCTACTTTTTTTCTAGACTTTCTTCTTTCTTTCCTTCCTCTTCGTTTAATCTTAGGTGAGTACAGTAAATTGTAACTTAGGGAAAAGCATTCCTTAGGAGGCTCATGTGAGAACAGGGTTGTTTGGGTTAGGAATTTTCCTTGCTGGAGACATATACAGGGTCTGTTCTGCTATGAAGTGGTAGAACTTCACTCTGGAGTCTGGTATCTGCAACATCTTTGGAGAATCTTGATATTGTGGTGGTTTGTAAGCTGAAAAGCTGCCAGATGTTACTGCTGGTCTGTTGATTAAGAGACAGTTTTCAATTAGGAAAAGTAATTAGATCCAGAAACAAGTGTGGATGCATCAGAATGTACACAGCCCTGGAGTAATAAGTTCCTAATACCCATAACAAACAAGTCAGGGTTTGTGTGGTTTTCCTTTTCTTCTTCAGTGAGAGTTAGAGATAGAGTAGGAATTACTGTAGGAAGCTCTTAGCCTGGAGAAAAAAAGCTGTCTTTGGAATAAATATCGCACTGCAAACTTTCCAGCCTCAGCCTTTCATTAATTTCTCCATGTCATCTTAATATATTTAAACTCTGTAAAATTTATGCTGCAAAAATTCTCCACACGTGTAATTTTTCCTCAAGTGAAGTGCATACCTTTCAAATTATAAACTTCCTACTTGTCCTAGGAAAATCCTCACTGTATAAATAATTGAACTCATCTGCTTAGAACACAAGTATTCTTTCTCTAGCAGTCTAAAATATATGCCTAAACACACATCTTGTACTTAGTGCTTTAAATAGTAATTACTCCCGTGAAGTCACTGGAAGCCCTTAAAAGGATTTGACAGTTTCCCCACAATCTTTCAGTGAATGTAGTAGCTGGGCTGTGCAGTGCTACATCCACTGATAATTCAGCAGCTGAGGAACTCTGCAAAGCCTGCTCCAAACTTCTCAGCTGTTGACAGGCTTGACTTGCTGAGAACACTGGTTAAATATAGCACAAGAGAGCTGAGCTCAACAAAGTCATTGCTGTAACACTGTGTGAAGAGACCAGAAGAGGGGAAATACAATCTGAGAACTAAACTGCCAAAGCCTAACACCACCTAGCAACAGTTGAAAAAACTTTTAAACAAAAGTGTGGGTGAGACACAGACAGAGTATACCTCCTACTTCTCCTGCCTGGGATTTCTGCGAGAGGCAGCTCCAGTCTTCTGTTCTCTACCCCGTTTCCCTCATTACTTCAGCTCCTGGTAGACCTAGAAAAGTGGGAAAAGTTTCTCTCTTTTGTATTCTCCTGGGCTGGATCAGGGTACTACTGTGGTAGTACTGTGGGACGAGCTACTGCGATTTTGCGGTGTAAAGGATATATTCCCAGGTTCGTGTTGCTGACAGGTAAGACTGAGCTAACCACTCCAATTCTTTTTTTTTACAAAGAGTGATTTTCTTTTCTAGTCTTCTGCACAATTTGGAAATGTCAGTAGATGAAAGCTGTGACTGAAGTTTTAGGGGGTTGTTTTTTACATTTGCATCACACAAAACCTCTGCTGAAATAACCTTAGTGGCTCTTAGAATGAGCATAATCAAGTGGCTAGTAATTATATGAGAAAATTGTTTAGATTTTGACATGTATACTGCTTACATCTGCTTACATACTAACAGAAGACAAGCCAACATTTAAGATTAGAATACATATCACCCCTTACCAGTGATAGTCTAGCTGCTACTAAAGCAGCAGCAGCCTGTGTGATAAGTAAGAGGAAATAGCCATTCGGTAACTGAATTAACTGTTTTATTGTGACCTGGTGCATTTGTACTTTTTGTTTCTTTACTAACTTTTAGCACAGGGGCACACCTGGTGCCTTTCATACTACCCTTGTGACAACAGCTCTTGGTTCTTCCTCTTGAGCTTGTTTGCACAGAACAAATATTCATCTCTACTCGATCGATTAGCTGTATAATGCAACCATTCTAAAGACTGACCTCCTGTTTATTGTGATCCCTGTGCTCAAGCTGGGTCATTGCTGTTGAAGTGTTTCTTTCTTTTAGCAAAATAAAGAAGAAACCAGTTCTGAGATGTTCTACTCTGGCAGTAGAAGGGCTGTTTGTCTGTTGGCAGTGTGCATCCTGTGGTCCCATAAGGGTCAAGTAATTTAAGGGAGGAATTGCTTGGTATGATTTACTTTGTCTGAACTGACAAAAGCTGTTTGGTCAATTGAAGAATGAATCCCCCTCCACACCCCATCTTTTAAAGCCATTTTCTCCAAACAAAAGAAAGCTAGTATGCATGAATTTTTAAAGACATCTTGATGATGAATTCATGTGCGATATGAATTCAGTTATGAAGCAAAGATTTAAAGAATGTGCTTAACCCATGCAAAAACCCAGATCACACATTTATGTAGAATTGTCTCAGATGAAAAATATTTGTCCTGAAGAAGGAATGGACTGACTGAGTCTGTGCTGACTGACTGTGGTGTTTGACACAGTCTGTGGACTCCGAGACTGCCTTGGGAAGAGGAGAAGGACTTGCTTTAGCTAAATAATTCTAGTTTCATCTCTGCATACTGTACATATTACATCAGTACCACATCTTAGCAGTGTCATGCTTACAGATTGGATGAAATTAAAATACTGTGAAGCAGCTTTGACTTGGTGGCTGAGAATGTATCTGTCTGTGAAACAATAAGATAAATCAAGTATTAGGATGGAGGACGATTCTTAAGGCAAAAATAATCCAGTTTACACTTTATTTCACAGCAAAGGGCACATGACTTAAAAATAGGTGTACTTTTTGGTGGCTGTGATTTAATGTTATAATAATTGCTGTGGAATTACAACAGCGCTATGGTATCCCAAATCTAAATCTCAAAAGAAAACTTTGGTATTACTTTTTAATATAGGCATGTCCTGAGAAAGTTATTTTTTTGTAAGAAAGCTGTTCAGTGGGAACTAAAGCTGAGATAATATAATTTGTACACTTTTTGTTATCTTGACAGTAGAGTGAAGATTACTGTTTCTTATTTTGATGGAGTTAATTGGGAAATAATAAGGTGTGGAAAAATGGCACATTTGCCTTCTGAATATATAGAGGTTTCAAAATCTGGGAAAATGCTATGTTAAATATTGATGGCTTTTTCAGTTTAGTTGTTGCTCAGCATAATAGATGATTTTACAGTTTTACTTTTCTTGCACAATTTACTTTTAGCAAAGTTTTTAAAAGCCAAAGGCAAATTTATCAGCCTACTATCAAATTAAGTGACTTTTGAACAGTCTGATAGGAACTTCCAACCCTAACACATGGAGTTGTGGTTTTACATACATCTGTCTTCCTTTCCATTTCAAAATGGAGGAGGAGGCTAAAATTACTCTTCTCGACAGGTGTCCACAAAGAGGCTCTGGGGTTTTCCAATCAAATCTGTGGAACATGTAATGTGGTTATTCAACAGATGGTTTCATATTTGAAGAATAGCCAAGTCTACTAATGACTATAGTAAAACCAAGCTCAATTTTATATCAAATCAAAAAGTAATTTATGTTTTGGCGATACACTCCATTGTAGAGATAGTCTTGGGAGACATGTAGATGTAGCATATCCATTTATTTTCCCTGTTATATGTTATTTTGGTTTTGTTTATAGTCCCATAACTGTGGAATGAATGGTGCCTTTCATGGTGCTAAAGACCCCCCCCCGCCTGTGAATGCACTTCCAGACTCTGCCTGTGGCTTGTTCTTTCACCTTTGTTAGAGTAATATCATAATTTATGGGCTCTTTTAGCCAATTGAGCAACAGCTAAAGTAATCATCTTAACTGAGTGTTATCACCTTGGTCTTCCAGTCTCTTTATGGAATGTCTGGCTCTTTTTAGCACCAAATTCAAAGACCTGAAATTCATCTTCAGAGGTCAGCACTGTTCTATCCCTGCCTACATTTGCCCTGATTTTCTTTTATTTCTCCCCCTCATATCTGGTAGACTATCAGCCTTCGGCTCTGTTGTTAACTGGTCTATCCTCTGTGCTACTGGCTTTAGTAAGCTTGAAACTGACCCAATGACGTGAGTTTTCTATAGCATCTCTCACTGCAACACCTGACATTAATGTCATGGAAAGACTAAACTCGTCTACTAACAGAGCTATGTTGGCCAAGGTGGGAATCCTGAGGATATAGTTGTGATTCCTCATAGAGTTAACATAAGTATACTGGTAAATCCCTACTTCTACTAGTAGCTCTATTTTGTTCCCTTGGGTCACAATTTCGCCAGTGTATCCATACTAAAAGCTTTTTACTGATACAGGTGTATCAGTAAAATTCCTCCTGTTGGGGGATCTTTCTGTTGGCACAGATTCCACAAGTGCTTAATTTAAGGCTTTTGTAATCTCATCTAACTGACTTGATGTGTCCCCAGGCATAAATTAGGAATGTACCTCAGAGCTGTGCTGAGTCAGGGGCCAGACTTATGTTGATGAATTCAGAGTGAGATTTCCTCTGAGTTTAATAAGAACAGGTCTTAGTGTTTAATAATTAACAGATAAACTTCCATTCCCCTCAAGACCACTTAATAAAATGGATCATCCATAGTCTTGTCCAAATAATTTTTTCCCTAAGAGACATTTTACTTTTTCTCGAATTTCCTGTTCCTTCCCTTCCTTTCTCAAGGTCTGTTGTTACAGTTTGCCATACTATTTTAATATATTAACTGGGGGCAGGGATTTTGTCCTTCTACATGTCTGAGATGCCATTTGGAGAAACACAGCTATAATATTTGTGAAGAAGCCAAAAGAAACAACAGACAGAGGAACTCCATCTATTCATACTTCCTATTTCACCAAAAATATTTAGTATATGAAACCTAAGATAAGAACTGAAAGTTAGAAAGATAAAATAGTGTATGTGATAAAATAATGATAATCTGCTGTATAGAAAAGTGTAAATACTTCTTTATGAAACACAAACACCTATATTTTTCAGCATCATCATTGTATTGTGGTGCTTTTTGTGTTTAGCCTTCTCTCTTTTCATTCCTCTCAGTGTTTTGTACTGAAAGTTGTTTCCTAACTATACAGAATGCTGGGAATTATTCGGGAAACACAGTTTTTCCTTGACATTGGAGAATGTTGTACAAGTGAGGAAAAATTATTTAATAAAGAATTGAGATTTCTTAACCTCACTTTCTCAATTAATAGCTAGTATTTGTACCAAGTTAGTGATACTAGAAAACTAAAGTATTTATAACACAGTTCTGTAGTTGCTCTTTGAGGTATGGGTGTCCAAAGGACAGGAACAATTCTGTTTCCTCTTCAGGAGAGGCAGCATGAGTCTCTACTCATGTTGAAGATACCGTGGTGCTTAATGTATTTGTGCAAATTATGCCTTTTTGGATACTTGATTATATTTTTCCTTTTATTTTGGGTCTTTTCTTTTACTCTTCCAGCTTCAGCAGATAATCTGCACTTCCCATATTACTTATATCAATATGTACTTATAATCTGCACTTCCCATATGTACTTATATCAATACAAACACCAAGTCTTTCTAAAGTGGGACGGGTTGTGTTTTGGTTTTTTTTGAGAGGTGGAGGGGGGGGTTATTGTTTTTTTAAATTTAAGATGGCTTTGCCCTATCATTCTCATTCTTTGCTTGGCCTATATCTCTAAATCTTTTCCACAAGTAAAGCATGCAAATTCTAGCTGTGACGACGATATACAAGATTACATAGATTGAGTGATATCCAAGCTTTGTGAATACAGAGAAAGAGAGAATTCTTACCATTAAAAATGTATATCCTGAAAACACAACTGCATTTTATTTTGGAATAATACTTCTATAGATACACAACAGTTAAATATATGATTTATCCTGGGCTCTAGTGTTCTGAAGCAATGAGGATGGGTGTTTTTTTTTTCCCCAGTTAACAGAAAGTTGCTATGTGAATAGAAAATTGTTATAGAACAGAGAAGAAAATTGACATTTTGAGGTTTCCTTAATTTTGCAGCTCTATGAGAGCTGAAGGTTAATCAGAACTGTGCACATGCACATGTCTTTTGTAAGAGAAGAAACGCTTTTCGGCATTACAGAGTGCGTTGCTGACGGAGTGGGACAAACACATCTGAAGCTCAGGGAAATAAGCTGGAGCTTGTACTTTTTCCCTTAAATGGGCAACCCATCCAGTCGCTGTGGGCTGACACAAGCAAAGGGATGTGTGAATCTGAGAGATTGCTGTGCATCGTGCAAGTCAGTTTCATTGAGTTTCATGAGTTACAAACTGATAAAATGTCAATTAAAATCTTAATTATCTACGATTTGGCCAGACTCATTCAGATATAAACCAGTAGGGTTTCAGAACAAGAGCAAAAACCTTGATGAACTTGCAATAAACTCTTTCAGTTTGGTTTATATACTTTAAGAGCTCTTTAATACAGTAAGAGTTGCTTTCTTTGCTTTTCCTTTTTGGGGAAGTGGTGTCAAAGTGTATAATGTTTTGTGATTTATGCTGTTTTTCTATCTGAACTCCACAGTATTTAGAGGCTTGGATGTTTTGGGGGGGGGGTAGCTAAGTAAGTAGTGTGCTATGGCTGTGGATAGCAAGAGCTACAGCTTCACTTACAAACCAAAAAAAAAAAAAAGTGGATTCTGTTGTGATAAAAAGGTTTTTTTAGAGACCAGTTTTAAGGATGGTCCTATCAAAAAAGGATTAATTGAAAATGAAAGCTCGTGTGTCCTTGATACAAGAATTTTCATTGTGGCTTATCAGGCTGCTTGCATTTTCCAGAAAGTGTAAAGCAAATGAACGCAACAGAAAGCAGGCGACTGCTAGCATCAGTGTAATCGAATTGCTGCCAACTTGCCTTGTTTATCTAAGAGATCTCTGTGAAAATAAGGTCTTTCCCACACATGTGTGAGTCATAGGATGTAATGGGGCTAGGCAGACTTGCTTCAGCTTTCTAATGCGCACGTATCACAACTAACCTGTTTCAGAGTCTGTTCCTGTAAGTAAATGAGGTCTATATTGACGACAGGAAGGGAGAAGTAGTGGTGAGTTCATGGTGCTATTTCAGTGCAATAACCTGAGCACTAAGGAAACGATGCAATTTCCATTTATTGGGAAAACTGCAGTTGCTGTGACAACAAATATACACCAGAGGAAAACATATACAATGAATCTTCAAATTTGTGAAAGCAGCAGATAAGATATTCATAAAACCCCACGCTATCTAGTTATGTGAATAAAAGGACATTCTTGGTTAAAAATACATAATTCAGATTGTTGAAAAAATATCCCTTAAAAAGCCATAAGCAAGGACATAATTGAAAGGGTGGCAAAGCACATGTGGTTAACCATGACTGGTTTGGTGTTGAGCTGATTAAAATTTTAAAAGAAAAATAAAAGGAAAAAAAAAAGGCTGTATTTCTCATGTTAAAGCTACTACATTCCTGTGTGTGTCAATCATACTTATTCCCAAAGTCTCACTTGTCCCACCATCTGCAATCACAAAACCTACTGGATCTATCTTTTAACAGAAAGGTTACAGTAGTTCTTCTGTAGTGTCTTATTTCTTCTCCTTTTATCCTTTTACAAGGACTGATGTAATAAAAAGAAATTACATTCCAATAGATAAGAATTTCAGTTCCTCAATCTGATAAATTTCTTTAAAGAAAATTAAAATTATGATTCTTGACTCTGGGCAAGAGTCAGAAGGAAGAGAACAATGCCGTGCTAGATATCCCCAGGCATGTCAAACACAGTGCAGAACAAGATGTCCCTTCTGCTTGGAGGGGGAACACATGGCAAGAGAGCTCCTGAGTGCCAGAGGATCCATGTGCTATGAGGCAGCTGGCTACAGGAACCACTGCTGCTTTGAGTGTGTTGGAGCCAGGAGCTGAAACCCAAGTCTCAGAAGGTATCACACTGCAAATAGTAAAAGGCAGGGTCACAGCAGCGTGTCCTCTGAATGAGGGGTGCCACGTGCAGAGTTACAGAACCAGAATTTAGGCATAAGGAACTGACAGAAGTCTCCCAGTCTCACTCAAAGTGGGACTAACTCCAGAATCTGATCACGTTGCTCGGGGCTTTGATTACTTTCAGCTTGCTTAAATATTTTACATTTGTAATTATTATAAGATCTCACTTCTTACTTGGATAAAAAAAGGTTTGAATGTGGCTGGCTGAGAAGTATTTTGTCAGTGATGGTAATCAGTGTGTTGAAATCCATACACTGAATAAGAGATGGCTATAGAGATGGCTGACAGTAACATAAATCACTGGCCTTTGTCACTTTCAAAATTGCAAAAGAAGCAATTAGGATTTTTTTTGTTACTTTTTGGATGAGTCACATGCTAAAATAAGCAAACCAAATATATTGTATGTAATTCTATACCCTAGTTTAGAATACGCATTCTCCTCCTCCCTGCCACATTCTGTTTGAAATTCAGATATCTTGAATTAGGATATCATTATGATGCCATCTCTCTGCAAAAGAATTCTGAAAAAAAGGTTAAGGATAGTCTATCTCTCCAGGCAGTCCAGTAAGCTGAAAGGCTGGCATTCAGATTGTCTGTAATAGGCAAATAAGGAAGGAAAACAGAGATGCCGCTTTTGAGGAAGGAAATCTTGGAGACAGTCTCCACTGCTGAGTTTACTTTTCTTACTGAACACCTTTTTCTAATCATAACCTAACCTGGAACAGAGCACGATGCACATATGGCAAACAGGATTCCTAGATAGAGCTCTGGTTAACCTGAGACTAGCTTAGGCACTTTTGGTTTAGAAAAGCCCTTGGCTGTGGAAACACCTACATTTACCTGGTGGTGATTACTGTAGCATGAAGCAAGGACAAAGCAGTGGCCTCGTGGTACTCCAGACTGGCAGGCAGTCCTTCCATAGAGGATTTCTCATGCCCATTAAGAATAGCCATGAAAGATGGTATTCTTCTCTTCTTCATGTGAATTGGCAGGTAACATTCCTAAAATTAGATACTGTAACTGAAATTTTGCTCTCATCAGTAGAGATGAGTTGAAAAAAAGATGGGAAATTGTCACAGCTGGTGGAGTACAGAGGTCTTGGGTCCCACTGTACTTGTCTAAAGCTAACTCAGCACTTGCTGCAGAGAGGAACTTGAGGAGCTAATATGATTTGCACACACACACAGAGGTCAGACAAATTACCCTTGCAGTTTTTTAATAATAATAACAAAAAAATAAAAATGTTGCCATATGCTCAAGTAGGGGTTAAGTTACTGAGAAAGTTGGTGAGATTTAGGAAGGCGGGATCGTGGACTGAAAGACACCACAACAGGCTAGGACAGATAAGAAGTGCTTCAGCATAAGTCCAGGAAACATAGTGTTTTAAAGCTAGGAGCCTCTAAACCATGGGTTAACCAGATAACAGCATCTTTAACTTGCTGCCTTGAATTCCTATGGTTTCAAAAGTAGCTTATGGGTTGGAGAAAAAAAAAACAAACCTAAACTGCTTTTCACACATTCTTAAACCCAAAATTAGTTTGGATCAGCTTTTTATTAGAAATCATAGAATGGCTTGCATTTGAAGGGACCTCAAAGATCATCTAGTTCCAACCCCCCTGCCATGGACAGGGGCACCTTCACTAGACCAGGTTGCCCAAAGACCCATCTAACCTGGCCTTAAACACTTCCAGGGATGGAGCTTCCACAGCCTCTCTGGGCAACCTGTGCCAGTGCCTCACCACCCTCATGGTAAAGAATTTCTTCCTAACATCTAATCTAAACCTATCCTCTTTCAGCCTGAAGCTATTCCCCCTTTTCCTATCACTACACTCCTCCAGGTGAACTGGAGGTACAATATTAATAGCTTTGATACAGATTTTGGTCTGTTTGTAGAAGGAAGTACACAACAGGATTGCTGTGGTACTTGAGGGCCGTTCAGAGTCCCCTTTGTGACAGTGGCATATCTACCTGGCTCCAGGAAAATGAATTCCCTTTAGTGATACTAGTTTCTAGACCTTGCTCAGCATCACTATCAGCCATATAGCCTGTATCACCCCGGTCTCTGAGAACTAATGAAGCGCCAGAAAAACACATGATGTCGGCTATAGAAGGTGTAATGAATTTCTCCTTAGCTCAGATAGCACAAAGGAAAGACAGGAATGTATTGGAAAGGAATTGAATAATCTGCGTAAGTTTTTGGTGAGCACCCCAGACATAACACACCAGTTTGTAACAGTTTGTTAAGGAATGATTAGAGCTGAAACATTTCTGAAGGCAACTGTTGTCACCTCAAAAAATCGCTCCAAGACAGAGGTGAGCATCTAAAAATGGGGCAAACATAATTGCACGCAAGGAGGGCTAATTTGGATGCCTCCGGCATCGGTTGTATAAGCAAAGACTAAAATCACACTGCAGGGAATGGACTGTCAGAATGACAAGATGTCTGAGAGTTTGCTTATTAGTCAGAAACAGTTTGCTAAATTCAGGTTCCCTATCCAAAGTACACATGCCATGCTTGGATTTCGTTGTTCATCCCTTTCAAATAATGTTGCCTTAAAATGTGAGGTGCTAGGTATCATACCACAGGGAGAGGAAGGCTGGTTAAATGTCTGGCTTTCACATCACTGACTCCTTTTATGACTCTCAGGAAATTATTTACTTCTACACTTTTAATAACACCTGAGATGTTACAAGAATAAATATAGTAGTGACTTTGGCGCCCTGAGATGTTGCAGTGTTGAACATCATGTCAACATTTTTGGATAAGGAGACTTAAATAGCCCTCCTTGGAAACCAGATTCTTCTGGGAGAAGTAGGAATAGAAGTTGAATTAGTCTGAATGACAAGAATAGATATTTTTAGAGGAGCTCCTTGGAGGGAAGCATAGCTGTGCCCTGAGTTGTGGGTGGCAAGAAATCAGCTGTGCTGGTAAAGCACAGCACAAAAGGAAGAAGTAGGATAGGAGATGTGGCCAGGAAGCTGCAAGAACAAAACCAAACTTGTGTCACTACCAAGATGTTTCAGGAAAAACAAAGCCATTCCCTCAGGTTCAGTTGTACCAGAAATAATTCACAGGGCAAAGACACAAAGACAGCACAGTGGGCTTGTGGGGTTGTTGTTAATTTGGGATTGGGACAAGCTGCCTGGTGCAAGAAGGAGGCTGCTTGGAAAAAAATAAACAGCTTGGAAGATAAAAGACCTTTGAGGCAAGGGGTGTCATGCAGTGACTGCCCAAGTTAGCTGGAGGTGGGGCAGCCCTGGAGACATTGTAGGGCAGAGATGGGGGGTGCACATGAACCCCACATATTTTCTGGGGGAAGAGAGTGTCCCTGGAAAACAGAAATGTGCTGCCTGTCTCCTGCAGGCTCAGCAGCTAGGCAGGGTTTCCAGTCCTGCCCTGTGTTAAAGAAATGGCAGCAACTAGCCAGATTACTCTTCTGGCAACTGAGATTTTTGATAAGGATTTACCCTAGGGATTAGGTCACTCTTACATGATTCTCAGCTTTAATTAAAACCAGAGAAAATTAGAAAAGCAAGTCCTGACTACTTCAAGAGAATTGAAGTCTATGAGGTCTGGATAATCTGTTGCCATGATGTATTGCTTTAAGATCTCATGAATGACAACTTCTGGAAGATAACTTCAAGATTTTGAATTTGAACAGCTAGCAGAACCAGACAGAAGGGACAGTGAGTCTAAGAGCAGGGCAGAGTCCCATGCTCATGTAAGTGCCACATGGTTTCCAGTCACAACTGCCAAAACACCCTTGAAGGCAACACAGGCCTACCACATGATGCCCTGCCACAGTGTTAATGGCAGTGGCAACTGTGAAGACAGACCCCAAACCAGTCCAGATCCAAGTAGGAGGTCTGGAAATTATTTCTTTCACTTGAGAGTCTTTCATGGGGAGGAAAGAATGGGGTAATAAATAAGCCTTTCTTGCACTTCATGAAAGGGGATCGGGTCTTTATTTTGAGAGCTTCCCTTGATAAAGCTGAAGTGAAATGTGGAAGCCCAAGCAGCCACCTACATACCTGGGTGTACCAGCACAGACTGTTGAGGGAGAAAACTAGTTTGCATGTCCTGCTCTTCTGGGAGAGGCAGTAAAAGATTTAGTCCTCCCTTGGAACACAATGCAGGGAAGGATTGTGGGAAGATAAGGAAAACACACCTACCAAAAAACGAGTAGGGGAGAGTGAAAAATTAGTGTCCTGCTGCAAGCAAGGGGAATGGACAGGAAAAAAGCCCAGTAGTTTTGAAGCCTCATAAAGGGCTAGGGAGTTGCATAGATACCATAAAGCTGTGCTGAAATGTAGCAGCATTTCCACAAGTGATGTACCATTGCTTGGAGTGGAGCATCTCCTCGTGTAGCACCATGCTTCTCCCCAGCAGTAACACCCATGCTCTTAGCAAAATGTCATACCATTCTTTATTAGGCCATGAGTTCAAAAGGTTTGTTTAAAGTCTCACAGTAAATTGTAGCATCCCAGGGCTTGTTTTTCTTTAATTTAGGGTGTTTATTTTGTTTGCTTGTGTGTTTTTGGTTTTTTTCATTTTATAGCGAAAGAACAAAGTTAAACCCTCAGGAGTTTGTACCTAATGTCACAAGGCTAAACCTAATGTCTAATCTCTAAGCTTCCCTGGACAGACTACTTCAGTCCTTTTATTCCTGGTGTAAAAACTAGGGAGTTGGAAACAACCAGCTAGTAACTTCTTTTCAGGGTGGTCATTTGGTTGCTCCTTGAACCAGGCAGCTTGAGATGCTTGGAAACAACTCAGTGTATCTTCCCCAGAGGATACATATACATCACATCTCTGATGTGTCTAAGCTCCCTTGGCTTCTACCCAGGAACATCCAGATTTCCTGACTCATGGCAATGTACCCTGTCTGGTTGTACTTCATTAGCAGCAGCTCAAAAATCAGAACAGTATTCTGCTGTTGCATAAGTTTTTCCAAGCAGTAAACAATAATACCCTGCCACAAGCTTTATTACATTTATCTTGGAATTCAAGATCCAGAAGAGACTGCTGCTTATTATTTTCTTTAATAGCAACCCAAAAAGACTGTAAGATGTTATTCTTTAATAAATATTTTCAGGATAACTTAGAATCTTACTAATTAAATGTTCTGAAACAGAAGAATAAATGCTACAGAAGCTGTAAAAAGCCAGTAATTTTTCTTCCATCTGAGAAACTTGGTTATGAATTTTTATTGTCGCTTCAGTTTTATTGTTATATCAGCACATTTACACTAAAATTGTGAGGGTTCATGTAAAGCTACAGAAGCTGAACATGATTGGATGGAAAAATTACATTTCATAGGGGTAGTAACATACCTTTCAGTAAGTCCTATTCTAAATAGCTTTTCTTTGCTTGCATCTCAGCATTGGTTTAAAACATTTTAAAAGCAGTAGCATTACCAACTGGCTCAAAGCAAATTTGAAAATAGACAGCCCATGACTATTACTGGGGTTCATTAAAAGAAAACTCTGTCTGACTCTCAAATCTATTTTGGAGCTACGACTGCTCCACTCCCCTGCTTGTGGCATGATGCAGCTGCTCCTTCTTTAATATTTTTGCTGACAGCTACAGCTGACAGATAGCATTTCAGTTCACCCCAACATCAACCCTGCCTAGAGGCTTCCTTACTTAGACTGAAAATGCTGCTGCCTTCCTCATGGCTTTACCTGCACCCCAGTGCAACTCCCTCACTGTGCAATTGCTCATACGGATCAGCTGTAACAGAGCAGCAGAAACAGGGCTCCAAGTCAGGTCCTGCGTTGGGGGGCACATCAGCCATCCCACGGTTGCTAATGGTGCAACAATAACTGCTCTTCTCTCTCTCCATCTCAGTTCCCATGCTCTAACAGAACAGGAACCTGAATCTGGGAAAAAAACCAGTATGGCATATATAACTATGAAGTATCTCTATGAACATTTTACATTACTTGTCACCTTACATCTTTATTTCAGTTATATTTGTTACCATGGCCAACAGAGAAAATGTAGAATCCTGCAGGAAACAGGCTTTGATTTCTTGTTTCATAAGAGTTTTCGCTGTGATTCACCCACAGAAGGAACTTTTCACAAATGCAGCGGGTTTTTTCTTCCCAGGCAGAAAATGAAGAACATTGACAGAGCTCCCAGTTCTGCCCCTGAACTGCTGAAGCTGTCAGAGAAGAGAAGAAGGAGGTAGAGGGTAGGTTTCAGAAGTAGCCAGTGTGTAAAAGAGAGACCCAAAGAGAAAAGTAGAAAGGAGGCATTACTCAGTCCTTCAAAGGAATTCCCAGTAAAATTAGTTATGATTAAGACTGTGCATATATCTGTACTTCTTTAATTGATGACTGAATCTGAAAAAAAAAAACCAACAAAAAAACCTTTGCTGTTGTTTTTCAGGATCTGCAGTGAGGAACATTAGGTTTTGTTTGGATTTAATATTTTATGAGACTGAAAAATACTGGTTTTATTGTTGGTCTTTTCTAGAAAAATTTAAAGAACAGGAAGACAAGTGGCAGTTTGAACTTTGGAAAAAAACAAAACAAAACAAAAATCTGAAAATAACCAGAAAGGAAAGGGTTTGCATAGTTTATCACTTCAATATAGGCATTAAAACAGTCTTCCACTTCCCAGGAAAAGACTTTAAATACAAGGTATACGAAGATGCCTACTCCACTCTTTGCAGGGGAAAAAAAAGGTCTACTATGTATGAAATATTTAAATATTGATCAGAGCAAGAGCTGTCACTTGGGAAGACCTGAAGCTACATGCAAAGTCACAGAGTTGTTCTTACTCCCTTTCACCAAAACTTCACTCATTTTTATTCAAATAAGCAACTTGAATCACGCAGGCAATTTGAAAAAAGTCTTCTTTCTGTAGAGTGGGAACTTCACACACTGCTGGGGTTTGGCAGGGATTTGGGATGTGTGGAAATAGAGGGCAGAGAAACCATTTTCTCATAATTTTTCTGCTTCGCTCTGATAGTACCTCTGACTTTTTGTGATGCCAGTGTGGGAGAAAAAAAGATTGGAAATAGCAGAAGGACCTTTTCCTGCAGTTCATACACTCCATTTTTTGTTTCTTTTAAACTTCATGCTGAATTTGACACAAATCTACTTCAGAGAACTCAAATCCATGCAATTGGGTGGGATGAGTTGTTTACTAGAAGACCTTGCTCAACGTAATTTCAGGGCAGGCTCTAATCAGACTGTTCTGCTTCCCATCTGCCTGCAGTGGGAATCCCCAAGGCAGCAAAACAGTGTCAGACGGGTGGATGTGTAGTTGTAACACCAGAAGGCAAGTGAGAAAAGCACATCCTTGAGCCTTTATAGATAGTGTGCAGGTGTTCTAGCCCTTCTCTAGGCCACAGGAACCGATTTAGTGTGGGAGAATATTAGTACTAACCTCATACTCCCATTTGTGTCCATAGATAGAACCTAGGCAAGCACAAAGACATCAATGAAAAAAAATATCCACGAGTGCAAATAAATGATATGGTGTCACTATGCTAGGAATGAAGCAGCAAGTCTAAGTTTTCTGTGAGTCCAGTGATGATCATAGATTATGTAGCCTTTGGCAGTTTAAGAAATATCTATTGTAGGTACTCTTCTTCTTTAATTTTGTTTTATTTTGCTTTCTTTGGTACAACTCTCCTTCCACAAGCTCCTCAAGGATGGCAAAAACCTTTGCAATTCTGTCATGCAGTTCAGTGGAATCATCTGGCTGCTAACTCTGAGAAGCAGCATTTTATCTGTGTAACCCTTAAAACCAAACCCGTTTCTGTATGGAAACAAGCCTGCTTTAAAAAGCTTGCATTAAAACTCCACTGTAATCAACAGGTAAAAATTCCCAAAGGCATTGTGGAAAAGTCTGGCAGAGTGTTAGGTAGGTTCATCTTAAAAACACTGTTACAGAGCATTGCAGGCAGGAAAATATAAATCACAGATGTTATGTTATTCTCTTACGGTTTTTGAGTGCTGCCAAAATATGTAATTTGCCAATCAAACAAAGGAAAAAGTGAGTTCGGCTGAAACCATTATAAGGAATATTTAGAAATTTCTTAGGGCATCTTTGAGGAGGCACTGTGCATGTCAGTTCACCAGTCATTATCATCTTTTTTCATGTACTCTCTAAGAAACCGTGAAATCCACTGGGAGCAAGCCACTGAAAGTCAGAAGAGACACTACTTCTGATGTTTCAGTTATGCACAAATATATATTTGATTAAACATCTGGGTTTATTTATATCATTACTAGAAATGCTTCTTTGTGAAGGGAATGGATTGCCTGATAATCACTCTTATCAACATAAGTACAATTAAGAAAAATCGAGATGTTCCATCCAGGTACTTTTCTGTGGCTGACACACATTTCTCTGATCTAGAAAACAACCTGAAGCTGTGCTAATGGGGGCATTTGAAGGGGTCTCAAGTGTTGTCATTGTGTCAGCAAAATATAGCTAATTAACTGGGAATGGGTAACAGATGAAAATGGGAAGTGTATTAAATGCAGGGTTAACAAATGCTATGCTAAGCTGGGGCATAGAAGAGAAGACATACTCCAGAGCAAGCTGATAGCAAGACCCCTATCTAAGTTTGTCTGACTTTTTTTTGTTAAAAAACCTAGTCTTGTATGAAGCCCAGTTGTTTAAAGCTTTGCCAAACTTCAGTTGTTCAGAATGAATGTCTGGCTGAGTCTGAATTGTTTTTGGATGTTTCAGCTAGAATGCTCTGAGCATTTCCAAGAATGAGATGAGAGAAGATTGTTGTTTGCTCCATGTGAAAATAATCCCATAACCGTTTTGCTGAAAAGCTTTAATGTCTTCAGGTTCTAGAGTGATCTACTTGATCATCTGAAATTCAGCCAGGGAACTGCTCTGTGACAGCAGATTGGCTTTTGCCATCCCTGTGAATATTAGGCCAGGCTAAGAGCCACCAAAGAAAAAGTATTGAACTGAGAAGACCTGGTAGAGGCATATGCACATGCCATTGCCAGAGAGCACCTCTGTCTCTGGGCTACAGGGTTAAGCAATACTCTTCCCACAGTTACTTCTTCATCTGATGCTACACCACTGTGGCACAAAACCCACGGTGAAGGTTCTTGGTTTTTCCTCTTTCAACAATGCTCCCTCAGCACAGACTGTGCCACAGTGAGAAAAAAATGGTGGACAGACAATTGCTCTTGCTGCTAGGGAGCGACACTGGGAAGGAATAGTGGTGGGACATACCCTTGTGTGAAATCTTTTAACCTGTCAGTAAGGATCTCTTTGCCAGTAACGGGTACCATCCATCACCTTTGCTGTGGGATGGAAACACAGCCTTTGCGAAGACAGAGGATAATCAACAATCACACTGACACTTCGCCAGAGTAAATATGCTTTTATTAGGATTTTATTTGGATCTTCAGCTGACTCATTTGGAATCAGAATTTTCTAAGTTCATGTCTCTCTGTGGTCTGAGATTTGTGTCATTACTCTGTCTGGCATTGACCATTCACCATTGACCACCAGGCAAGCTGGACCCCTCTCCGGGTCCCAGTGTCTACCTTGGCTGACCTTCCAGCTGTGAGCTTTGGAAATGATCATCTCCAGTCCTTCTCTAAGAGTTGCATCAGTGTGGAGTCCAACCTCACCCATCTGCACAACACCACCCTTCCCTGAAATACTTAGTTTCCTGAAATCTTAGTTCTTCCCTTTGAGTTTGGGCGCGGGGCAGGCTCCTGAGGCAATTTGCTTAACCTGCTTCACTGTTGTAGAAACAGCTATGGCAGCTGCTATTCCCATATTTTGACCATGCTTGCTGTTCCTCTTCTCTCTGCTGGACTCCCCCTCAGGAATTCATTCCATCTGACTGTGCCATCTGTCTGAGTGCTTCTCATTTCCTTGCTCTCCCCTCAAAAATCAGGGCTTTGCAGTTCTGCTGCAACAATACATGTTTCCACTTCTCACAGCTTTAGCCTTATTTGAAAGCGATGTGGTAACGACAGCCATACAGAAACTGTTGAGAATTTATGGATGACGCTTTGGTTGTGTCTGCTTCCAGGAAATTAGGCAATGCCAATGCTGGTTCTCTGACCCTCAGTCTAGTTGTCACTGGCTGGTCATACCTCCAGTGTTAAACTTCCTTAGCCTTCAAAACAGGCTGGCTATGTCCAGGCTGCAAACCCTTGGCTAGGCTGGTCCCTAGCCAGGCCTAATTCCTGAACCATTCCAAGAAGACCACTGGCTAGTCTGCGTCAAAATTTTGACTGAGCTCTGACACTGTTTCATCTACTGTTTAGACATAGTGGCCACACTGTACACATCTGAACACATCAAATGCCTGGGATTACCTAAACAGCCACATATATCTTCAGAACACAAACAGAGTTTTGTTTTATTGTCATTGAATCGGACTTCTCTAAGATTACAGATAGAGTGACTGCTTCACAAGAATATTTTGAACTTTGCTGGAAAATTCTAGCATTGGAAAAAAAAAGTCACACATGTTTAAGCTGATTTTTTTGAGTTGGTTCCTTAGGCATTATTTTAGTATCTCCTCTGCGTGCACCTTTGTTTGCTTTCTACTGTTCCACTTCAAATGTGTTCTCCTTTCATTAGATGAGCAAAAAAAAAAAAAACCCAAACAATTTTAATAAAGCTTGGGGACCAATGTTTCCAGTTGAACTATTGTAATTAATGAGCATAGCAGATGAGACTTTGGTCAGATGACTCAAAACTAATTATACTTCATTGGACCTTCTGAGCTCTTCATGGACAAACAGCGCTTAGAGCGAGAGGCACAATTGTGCACAGAATTTCACAGGGCTATCTCCTTTTCAAAAGGAAACATGTGAGCAAGGATAAAGATGCCAGCAAAAAAAGCTTGTTTTAAGCATATGTGGGTTTGGAGGACTGTCTTTTATTGAACAGCAGTTCAATATTTTTAAATATTAAAAAAAACCCACGACCAAACAACAAAACATACAGACAATTCTAGGCTCTTACAGAGATTGTTATTACTATCAGTAACAATAAAGCCTTGATGCATTAACAGCTATACCGGCAACAAAGCAACCCAACTAACCAAATAACCACTTTGGACCCTTGGCATCAGCAGAATGGAGCACACAACTTCTACATGGTGGGATCATCAGGCCATGCAGGGCTTTCTACTCTGCTCCATGCAGAAGTAGAGCAGTGAGGTTGGCAGCAGTTCATAAGGATTTGATGCCAGCTGAATCCCTTGGCCCTCCTCTGCTGTGAAAGTACTGTGGAGGTGCCTTCGAGCCCAGAGAGTTGTTCCTCCTCTTTAATGAAGGAGAACATCAGAGTCAACTTCATCCTGAAGTCATAGCACGAAGTTAAGAAGACCACCCCTCTTCTTGCAATTAGTTTCCAATGCCCCACATACAGTGCATGTTTTGTTAAAATTAGAAATGAATGTATCACAACTTTAAAGCAAACCAAAAGGACTTTTATCTGCCAACATCCCTGTTCAAATCCCTCTCCAAGAGCAGATGAAATCATCTGACATAAAGCAGAGCAGAGGCTGCATTCTTTGCAGAGCCTTGAGTGATGCATATTTTACCAACTCATCCATGAGAAAGGGATTCTCAAACGAAATGGCTAAGTGAACGAAGAGATCATTTTAAAAATATGCTTATGTGGAATTTTAGTTGTGACATGCACTGTGAACATTGCTCATGATTTCAGATAGCAGACTATTCTGCAATTATACAGCAATTCTATGTATTTTTAAATTGTAGCTCTCAAAACATAATGTAAGTTTCCAGTACCTTTATCTTAAATAGTCTTTCTGGCTTAACAAAAATTTGGATACAGATTGTTTAAAAACTTGCAACTCCAGCATTAATTCAGCTGGAAATTTTCTGAGGAACCACTGTTACATCTATAAACATGAAACTCTAAATATACATAAGATTAATATCTTTGCTGTTCAAGATAATCAACTTAATTTTAGGTGCTTGAGGCATTTCTGAAAGCTTAAAAATATTACTGAAGAGAGTGCTGTGACATCTGAGCCATGGCATGCAACTCATTCCCATGCCCAGTAACAAACAGCCTGCTCTGCCCTTCTCTCTGTCCATGGGAAGAGCTGGGTTTGGATTTAATTTGAGGGTGAGGCAAGTGGTTTTGAGATAATGTTTTGCAGCTCCCTGCTGCTCGATTCTTATTTGTAGGCCCATTAAATACTGTTTTACAAGAACAGCTTTCTCATTTGAACTGCTCAGTAATGATAACAAATTTTTGTGGTTTAATACTAACATAAGCCAGTTCCAGAGCACCTGCCGGGAGATATCATGATTTTTGTGTACTTCAGCTGAGGGTACAGTTAGCTTGTGTTGTTGAAGGGTATGAATTACAGTTTGTCTTCTAAAAATAGCAGTCTTTTGCATTTGGACAATAAAGGAAGCATAACTTTTGCATTCAAAACAATTCAATGAAAGCATCCTTGGTGAGATAACAATATGTTTTCCATATCTGAACTACAGTGGAATAAAGAAACCTGCTTTTGAGGGCCTTGGCCAAGCCCTTTCAAAATTTAAAAGCCCTTTTAAAAGCCCTTTTTAAATTTAAAATAGTTTAGCATCAAATCTTTCAGTTTTAGCTCTGTGTCCTGTCACAAACAATCAGACAAAAAGATTTTACTACTAGTAGTAAGGCCTTGACTAATTTTCCCAAGGTGAGGTTTAAGCCTTGCACTCTCCCTGTGCCAATCCCTGCAATTCACTCAACTTCAAGGAACTCCCAAGTGTAATTCATGGCAGCTTGGGACTGTGTTTGTGCTCTGCTCTGGGCAAGCAAACAAACCGACACACAAAACAGTGGTTGAAAGCATCTATCGGGGAGAGCAAGTGCAGGGCAAGGACTTGAAACTCTGCCTGGGCACTATCCCTGCCTCCAGCTATTTTCAGTTTGAGATATATGAACCTGATATGGTTTATTTGGTTAGAAACCATAAATGAGTATTTCTTCCAAATATTTTTACTGTCTTCCTCCAAGCCATGTTAACTTCTGCAGCCATGGACAGGGCATTCAGTGGATGAAGAACCTCCCCCATTCTGTTTGTTGGAGACTGCTTCAAAGCCCATGGAAAGCAAAACTAATCAGAATATGAGAGGAGCGTAGACTATTTTTCTAACTAGGACTCTGTGGGTTTGAAAGTAGTGAAAGTCACTCGCCTTCCTGGCTCCCTTCCCAGGCACAGCCAGGACAGGAGGCAGTCAGTTGTAGGGCCTAGCTTCCTGAGCCATGGACAAGCACAGAAGGGTGAAGGCAAGTGTCCTTTGGCTGCTGAGATGCACAGAAATGATCGAATAACTCTCAGAGAGCCTTGACAATAGGCTTGCCTCTCACAGCAAGTGAATAAAAACCTGCACACTAAATTGTTGCCTGGGGGTCTAGGTCTCAAATTAGTACCATAAGCTTTCTGACCATCCCTCGACTGCTTCCCCCTAATATTTCAGAGGAGCACAGGAACCATCAGTCCTTAGGAAGGCTCTACTATTTTTATACGAGTCATAACGGAAACATAAAACCTACAGTGCTGAAGATTCCTTAGTGAAGCCATCTTTTGTATCTGATGAACAAAACTGTGGCCCATTAAGATTTTCTCAGACTTTTCAGGGCCCCGACACTTTTTAGTTGCCTCGCTTGTGAAATAAGTTCACGATCTTTGCCTTGTCAGTGTTCAGCAGCTCTGTGTAGGATCTGCGTGCAAGATACCATGGTGCTTTTGTTATGTGAATAAGTGCCTGTTAGGAATCCCACCGCAACCACTAATTTATTCCATATAAACAGCAGAGAAGTCATGAGAAAATACAGGCTCCCGTTTACTACCAACCTGGCCTACTGTCACACAAGCACATTTGAGTGCTCCATTTTGGTCAGCTCTTGCTGAGCGTAACAGCCATGCTTAATTTATCTCGTCTAAGTCAATGCACTGAGTATTTACCACTTTCACTGAATGTGGAGATGATTTAATTTATGGATTGGTGAAATCAGCACTTTTGCACAGTAAATCACATATTAAGCACAGATGGAGAAAAAAAAAGCAGAAAATGCCTAACCACCTTGTTTTTTGGCATGATCCTTTAAGAAAAATCTGTAAATTTTCAACTGAAGATTAGCCCAATTCAACATGTTAAATTTTAGAGCTACATTGCTATATTTGTTACAAACTGGTGGAAAAGAGGCCAGACATCATGCTTTAAATTAGTTGGTGACACGGTGATTTATGTTACTTTTAATGTGGGAGGGAAAAGTTCAGAGTTAGCAGTCTGACAACAATTAGGTCTTGATAAAATAAAGGAGTATCATTTGAAAAAAAAAAACAAATTAATTGCGGATGCGTAAATTCAGAACCTAGTATCAGGAAGTATAGAACATTTTCTTCTGAACATGGATCAAGTTTTCTCTTCAAAATAGTGAGGACATTTTCCCCCCATGTATGAAAAACTGTTTCGGAACATCAGCCTTCTGAAAAATCATCTGTGTCGATTTATTCATGATCAGTTTATTCCTGAAAGACTTCAGAGAAGGGGGAAGTTTCAGTTCAAATTAAGGACTACTTTTGCTTGAAACAAAAGTAGCACTTTAAGGAGGAAATGAGAACATATATCAAATGGACTGCTGAGGCAAATCAGAAACTTGAAAAATGCAAATCTTTCCTGATTGAATCCTTAAAAATATATAATTGGAATAGAAACAGTCTATGATGAAAATCACTAGCGTTGTTAGAGTCAAAGATGAAACTGTGATTGCTTAGTTGAGAGAAAAAAAGTGTAGAGGCACGAAGGAAGGATGTTGAATAAGAAGAGACTGAAGAAGATGGATGGATGCTCCTTCACAATGCATGAGTGAATGTGCATATGGGAAAAGAAAAAAACAAAATGAAAATGAAAAAATACATGCAAAGCTATGTAGACAAACACATAGGTAATCAGATGCTTCATTTTCGCCATGTTTTCTTAAAAGCAGAAGCTTAGAATGCTTTCAAAATAGTTTCTATTCAAGGTCGGAAAAGATGTGAGAAGTCAATAATTCAGGTCCTAAACCATCCATTAACTGGGGACAATGAAGAGATGTTTTCCATTCTACTAGATCCTTTCTTCCTGGGCATCTAAGGCTGAATCTGAAGAGGTGAAATTAACGTTGTACAGAATAAACTGGTGAGAAATTTTTAGCTTCATTGGCTGAGAAAACAAACTGCTAATAACAAAAGCAGAAAAACTGAAGTTAGGTTTATGAAGACTCCTTAGGTGGGAATAGAGTGAGGCAGATTCAGATACTATAAATTGTCAGAAGATACACATAGTAAAATTTTCCTTCACTGTGCTAGTAAACTTTATATTAAGATTTATCTTTATATATCTTCAAGATATATAATTATATTAAGATATCTCTTTATATCTTATCTTTATATCTTGTCTTTATATCTTCATAGTAAGATATATCTTTATATTAAGATATATCCATGCTGATACTGGGGGGTTGGGAGGCGGCACTTTGTGTTTGCATGTGTATGTGTGTGCATTTAGAAAGAAGTACTTTTTGTAAATCATTGATTTTTATGTAAATATTTTAGTACTTTTGTGGTGAAAGTAGATTTTTTCCAAACTATTTTTTTGCCTAAGAAGGTTTCTGCTTTGTAGAAGTTCATGGAGTTCTTCTTGACGCTCAGCATAAGCAATCTCTTAATAGGAAAAAAAAAATGAAACACTATAAAGTATCTTCAAAACCAGACGGTTCTGTTTATAACAAGATTTCTTTCTTCTCATGTGTACAACCCATGCTATGACCAAAGTAAATGAGAAACAATCATAATGCTGTTCCTTTGGCTATATCTTTTGGATACCCTCCAACATAAAATGCATTAGCACAAAAATGTACTTGTTCTTAATTAATTTATAGCTTAGAGAAGACTACCATAAATAACATTAGAACTTCAGCTGCAAACATTTTAAAGTTGTGGATAAAATTTTATATAAAATTTGTAGTAAACAGTGCAAAAGGACAAGTAGAACTAATTATCAGTAATCTTAGGAATTTCAGTGAAGGACAACTAAATGTAAAACATGTTTATTTTCTAATACATTTGGCTTCTATTGAATTTATTGCCATTGTGAAAGAGAAAATTATTTAAGTTTTACCACTACCCTGAATAAATACACTTACTAAACAGAACTATTTGGGGGAGGGGGGAGGTGTTTATGTGGTTTGGTTTTAAATAGCTTGAACCATATAAAGTGTGCTGGCATATCTCATTCTAAAGTATGCACGGCTGAAGGTTACAGAATCTGCACTATATACTACTGCTTTGTATAAGAATGCAGGACTGGAAAGGATCTAATGGGTCATCAAATCTATTGTCCTAATATTGCAGGAATCTTCTTTTATAGTCCCCTTTGTAAACTTACCAAGCTCCACTGTGAGTCCAGTTAGGATTTTTGCTGCTGTGACCCCAACTGGAAAATTGTTCCCAAATCCCACTGCTCCAAGTGAGAACCTGTTTCTGGTTCCTAGCATTGACTAAAATCTTGCCAGTCTGTGCCAATGGGTTCCTTTGACAGCATCATCATTTAGTTTAAATGGCTCTCACATCTCCCTGATGTTTGCCTCTGTAGTATATAGACAACAACCAAATCCCTTAACAGCCTTTATTTTGCTAAGCTGAACAAGTCAAGCTCTTCAGTCTGTCTTCTCATACGATAGGTTCTCTGTTCCTCTGACCACCCTAGAAGTCCATCTTTGTACTTGAACAAGTGTGAGGTCATGTGCTACAAATGACAAAGTACAACAGTCTTGTACAATAGCATAATAAAAGAAACCATAGCAAACAGAGTAATAATTTCAGGCTTGAGAGGATGTCCTGTGCCAAATATTTAGGAGGTTGAGTAAAGGGTTTGAAATCTTCTAAGGAGATCTTTATTATAAATATTTTTCCCCCTAAGTTGTTGATTGAAATTATAGTAGTAGAAAGCTCTAAGGGTTTAATCAAAAGCTGGGAAATGAATGAAAATTGTGATTTGGTTGACACCTTCAGCCAGGATAGTATGCAGCTGATTAGATTTGTGACAGTAATCACTGAAAAAATGGGTCTGGCATTTTGAAAGCTTGTTTGACAATAATGACTGAGAAAATTCCTGTGAACACTGTATAGTATGTGATGACTCTTTTCTAGAGAAGTCACAATTGCATTCAGCAGATGTCTAAGAAATTTCAGTCGTGGAGTTCTGGGTGCTGGTTCTCTGGAGGCAGGTCTGCAGAATGCTCTGGTCAGCGTGGGCCACTGGAGAGCAGAAGAGAATGTGGGGACAATTGATGCAACCGCAACTTGGGAGCACAGGGAAAAGGACATTTGGTCAAATCCAGTATCCCCTGGTCTTTTGTGCCATAATTTCTGGGAAAACACAAGGAAACACAAGGAGTCCCAGCTGTTAAGACTGAGACAGCAATAATTTTTGGCTGTTTTAATCCTGAGTTGATAGCTTAATCAAGTTTCAAGGGGAGCTTCATACAGAAACTTTTTCCCAGTCATGTTGACATTCCAGCACTTAGGACTATGATCACTGGAGTGTCTGATGCCTCTGTTAGTGCAGAGAAGTGCTGTTGGGGTGGGGGACATTTGTTTTTCTACAAGCCTTCTTTTCTCAGAAATACACACATGGATTTTTTTTTTTTTTTTTTTTTGCTTTTCTCTGTTCTGTAGCATAAAGAAAAAAGAGTTTTTATAATACACTGAAGGAAAAGAGAACCACAGATTTAAGCCCCATCCAATCTGGCCTTGAACACTGCCAGGGAGGGGACAGCCGCAGCTTCTCTGGGCAACCTGTGCCCGTGCCTTACCACCTTCATAGGGAAGAATTTCTTCCTAATACATCATCTAAATCACCCCTTCTTCATCTTAAAGCCATTGCCCCTCATCGTATCACTTCATACCCTTGTAAACAACCCCACTCCAGATTTCTTGTAGGCCCCCTTTTGGTACTGGAAGATGGCTCTTAGTTGTTAAGCCCAGCCAGCAGTTAAAACAACCACAGTTATGTGCCCTGGTGGGATCAGAAAGAAAATTGAAAAGGTAAAAAAGTAAAACTCATGGTTTGACATGAAGACAATTTAATAGGACAGAAAAGGAAGATAACAATAATTATAAAAGAATATTCAAAATACATCATGAGCAGCATAATTGCTCACCACCTGAAGCCAATGTTCAGCTAGGTCCTGAGCCATGCCACCTTTCAGATAATCCCCCTCCCAGTTATATACAGAGCATGACATCATATGTTACAGGACATCCTTTTGGCCAGTCTGGGTCTTCATGGCCCTCCTCTGGACTCGCTCCAACAGCTCCATGTCCTCCTTATGTTGGGGATCTCAGAGCTGGATGCAGTACTCCAGGGGGGTCTCAGGAGAGCAGAGTAGAGAGGCAGAATTACCTCCCTTGACCTGCTGGTCACGCTTCTTTTGATGCAGCCTAAGATAATGATTGACTTTTTGTTGAGCCAACAACCCTAATCAGGGCTGCTCTCAATCCATTCTCTGCCCAGACTGTAGATGTGCTTAGACTTGCCCTGACCCAGTTACAGGACATGTACTTGGCCTCGTTGAACTTAATGATGTTCAGATGGGCCCACGTTTCAAGCCTGCTGAGGTCCTTCTGGGTGGCATCCCTTCCCTCCAGCATGTCAACCGCACCACACAGCTTGGTGTCATCAGCAGACTCAAAAATCAATAGCTTCACATTACTGCACTGAGATTAACAAACAAAACAAGATTCTATGTAGTGCCTGTGATTAAAACTCCCCACAACTGGCATGGAAAAAACAGCCCAAAGAGGCATCCTGCGGTGCAAAGGGCTGCGATGCTATTGTAGCCCCATTAGGTTACAGATGCTAGCAAGGCAAAGACAGCAGACAAAGCTGCTTCTTTCATTAGCCTAATGGATGGTTAGGAGCATTTCTGATGTACCTGTGGTATGACTGAGTGAAATAGAAGTCAGTGGCAAAACACCATGGGCTTTTCAGTACAGCACAACATTGTGTAATGGAGAATATTTAAATTACATACAGTGATGTTCATCCTGTTTCTTTTGCTCGCTGTGTACCGTGGTATCACTCAGTTAAAATGGAGAATAAGATACGTGTATACATAAATATTATCTGAAAATATTTTAAAGTTTAATGAAGAAAAGAATTTTTCTACCTTATCCTCCTGCTTGGCAAAACATCAGGGTATCTAAATTACTCAAATCCTGTGTTCCACAATGTCTCCTCTTGGGAAGACTTAGGTGTAGTTACTACACTTGTAAGGTGACTTTAAAACAAAATACACTTAAGGAAAAGTACTTCTAAGTGCTTGTGAAAAAGGTTCCTGCAAATCATGAGCAACACTACTTATTCGGTACATCAGATTTTAATCTTATTTAGACTGAGAAAATCAAGAGTACTTGCTTTAAAATCAGAAAAGTCAAGACAAATGAGGTCGAATTGGACTCATTAAGCCTTGTTCCATCCTTTTTGCAATCTTAACAATTACTATGAGTGAATTGACACAGAAGTATTCTTTTTTTCTTATATTTTGTGAATTGCATTGAAAACAAAGCTCTTTGTTGTGAAAACAGGGCTCACTTTCTTTTACTTGCTCTGCATAGTTGCACATTAACTTTTAAAGCCAATAGACTTGAGCCTTCCTTTATTCAAATTAATTAGAAAACTCTCACTGACATTTTTGAAGAACAAACTTTTTTGTGGGGCAAAGAAATATTTTTTGTAAATCCCATGTGCCTCTTAGAAATCATCTCTACCTTCTTGTAAACTGTCATACCAGAAGTGATTCAGAGCTCATGGGTTCAATAGAGTGATAACCTGAATTCTTGCAATTGTAGGGAAAGCTTTCTATTAATAAATAAATAAACAAACAGTTGCTCACTTTTAACATAATCTAGCTGTTCAAACTGGTTTCCTAAAGAAATTTTCAAGAAAATGAAAGTATTTATCAATAAATACTTTTTTTCCTCCTATAAAACCAAGCGTACTTGTGTTTGCACCAATTTAACTGTGATTACAGCCAGTTAAAATTTCATGATTATATCTAACCTTGTGTTGTTTATAATCCAATAAATCTCATTCTCTTAATTCAGAGCAAGGCCCAAAATCAATCTACAAATACCACGTTGGTATTTAATATTTTGCAATTTGCATACAGTATATTAAGAAATAACAGGGAAACATGTCATACACTGTTCTAACTGCTATTACTTAAACTGTAGTAGTCCTGCTTTATTCCTTAAATGGTAATGTCCCCAGTATGACTACATTGTTATTAGAACCATAAAAGTGATTTAAATAACACCGGGTCTGCAGAGTTGAACAGAATTGCTACTGTTTTCTTTAAAAAGATCACAGCTTTCCAGAACACCATGTTCTCCCTGACCACATGTTTTGCCAAAGGAAAGAGCTCCATGGTTGCAGGGCCCTCAGAAACCCTGAGGCACCACCAGTCCTGCTGCTGATCCTGTCAGGACATACCGCTGCTCAGATCCCTTGGCTCTGATCTTTCCATGCTAGCTGTCTCTGAAGTGGGTTTGACCCACCAAACTTTGCTTGTGCCATAACAGTGTTGCACAGTTGAATTCAGGGCAGAATTCAGGGAATCCACAAGGTGGATTCAAATTCTGATCGTTTATGTAAACTAATCAAATGCATGAATGATCTTTTATCAACCCGAGATCTTGCATCCCTCCAGCATCATGTCTCTGTTACCCATATGCCCTGCCACATCTCCAGTTTTCCAGTAGCAGTGGGCCCAGTTCCCTCCATGTCTGCTAACATCTCCATGGTATTTGGAGTTGTCACAATGTCCCCAGCTTTCCCTTTTTTCTTTGTGGGCTGTGAGGGAAGCTGGTCCACAGCTCTTGCTGTTCTGCAGGTTACCCAGCTTGGCCAGCCATGGGAGTCACACATCCTCACTGAGCAGCTTGGAGCCTGCAGCCAGCAGCCTGTGTGCAGTGTGACTATCTCCTAAATTAATCACATTCAGAATGGGCCATTACAATAACATGGCGGGAAAGCAACACTTGAGCTTCCTGCAGATGTCAGCTCCAGGAGGTGACCAAAATGACTTACGTCATGGCTTGGCTTTCAAAGACACATCTGAACTGCAAAGCTGTCAAACCCCTCAGGGACTGTTGAGGATTACCAAGAACATCCTGCATCTACATTATTCTCCCTGAAAATTTTTAGCGTGAGTTAATAGCATCCTGAGTTAATGAGCTAGCATAACAAGGAACATTTCAGAAGGCACTGCCGGTTTTTATCACCCTACTGGGTATCTCACAACATTCATCTGGGATTTTGCCTGTCTTTCAGAAACTCCACTGCTTAGTATCACACTGACCATGCAGTAACCTTCCTTCGGTCCCAGTCTTTAATGCCTCACGGTGCTGGAACATACTTTGAAATTGTGAACCCCAGCTCAATATCTGCGAGGCAATCATTAACTAATTTTGCAAAGATTTCACAGCATCAAGCCCAATGACATATTTTAAAATTCCTGACTCATGCAGCAACCTTAGGAGAGTCTATATTAATTATGGCCCCAGAAGATCCATCTCAAGAGTCCGAAAGCAACTCCATTTGTAGTCAAGGATTGCAAACACAGTCTTCCTGGAACTAAAAGTTGTACATTGTGCAATTTTTACAGCTTGTACAGCTTTTCTATTTTTAGTTGGTTGAAACCTGCAATAAATCATACAATTGTCCTTAAATTGCCACTCATAATGCTAATTTCCATCAACTCGGCATAAATAAGTTATTTTCTTAAATTTGTGTGGTTACTACTTTGCCTAGTAATATTACACTGACAAAACATTTTTTTTCTCTGATACAAAGCTGATGTAAGTTCAAACTGCTAATGATGTGCTTCTAGTTATGGAATTTTTAAGCCAAATTAAAAAAAAAAAAACACCTCCACATTATTTTCTTTTTTTTATTTAAAAATATTCATGTGTTTTGAAGTCAAATAACTGTTCCATTACTTCAACAAGCCTTTTACTTAATCCTTCACCTTTCAAGTAATTTGGAAAGTTTCTCTGAGGTTAGTGAAAGCTTAATGAACTTGCACTTTTAATTTTTTTTGGAAGATACAATAGGAAGAACAATTCTCATTGTTGGATTGGGTTTTTTTTTTCCTTTCTAGAAATGCATCTTCAAGGTACAAGAGATCAGTCAGTGACAAGTATTTTATACAAAACTTTCCAGCCTTGTTCTTGCGTACTTAAATAGAGATAATGTCATGTGTTTGGCTACCTGCAGAAATTGTTTGCACAACATTACTTCATACCCTGGCTGAGCAGAGGGCAGGGGAGCTAAGCCTGCTGCTGGCACACCAGCCCGTGTTGTCTGGTGCCATCAAACTAAATGCTGCTTCTGGACAATATTTTTATTTTCTAAGTTGTTCTATCCCTCTAATTATAATGCTTTGTCTCTGACACATGTGCTTATTTCAACAGCTCCAAGGTTTGTTGAATATTCAGTGTTCGCTGCTCTCCGTGGGGTATGGTCAGATGGTTTCTAGTGCCACGCTACCGTCCTGGCATGTGCTGCCAAGCATTTTTCTGTGCAGGCTTTTGTTCTCCCTTGATGCCAGAAAGTAATCTGTGATTTGTATCAGCAAGTACAATTATAATAAAGATTTTTCTTCTTTTGCAAGCGTGACAGCCACCTTAGGTCAAGCACATGGCAATCTCCCAACTCTACAGAGATTGTCTAAATATGGCTATTTCATACCAGGTCAGTTTTGCAGTCCTGGAATCAACTAACAAACTGCTGACTGATTTTTTTTACTATGATCTAAGTTACGCTGTTTGTTTGGCATGCAGTCAATGGATGCCAGATTTTGGAATTAGCTCTGATTACATGAGTTACAGAACTTAATATGGAGGCAAATAGGGTTGGTTTTTTTTAGGGGTGGGGGAGGTTGAGTGAGTTTAATAATCTTTCTAAGAGAAAGATATACAAATCCTAAAGCGCTGTGCTGATAAAAGAAAATCTGAAAGTGTAACGGAGTAGAAATGAACGTGAACTGATGAATTCAAATTGATTTCCTAGCTGATAAATGTTTTAATAATAAACAGATGTATGTATTCATCAAATTACACTTAGTTCAGCAGAGTCTTTTGGGTTTAAAGATAGAAAATACTCGAAATAATTCAGTAAGGAAATATTTATCCAACATGAGGACTTTGTCCTGGCTTTTCTGAAAGCCTTGTGAAGTGTTCTCAGTGTATATATACAGCGGAGGCTCAGCCCGTTAGTCTGAGCTTGCTTTTTCCGTACAGCTGTGCTTACCAGTTGGCTACTGGGTGCTCTGGAGAGCTGCCCTTTCACTTTCAGCTGGGCAGGTCTGAAAATACTGCTTTCCCCTCTGAAATTCCTGCATGTGGGCAAAAACAGGTAAGGAAAAGCTCTTATCTGTGGCCTATGCAGTGAATATTGAGAGGAAAGAGGGCAGTGAGTATTAAGAGGAAAGAGGTGGCACTCAAAGCTCACTTTGACATTGTCACTAGGGATAGAAACCTGCGCGAGGTTTATCCTCACCAGGAGCAAAACAGTATGTGAAATGCGCGTGTGAGGGTATTTTCTGTTATATCATGTTTCTGAAGATAACTAAATATAGGGCCTTAACGTGACAAGAAGTGAATTTGCATCCTCACCAGAGGAAAGCTGGTTAATCTTCCTTTTCCCAAACTACAGGCATGAAGCTAAAAAAGCAGTAACAATATCATTTTGAACAAGTCAGAGATGGGACTGCAGATTTGACTGTAATTAGAATTTACACCTAAGAAAGCAGCTGCTTGGGCAGTGCAGGGTCTGGCTCGCTCCTTGCAGAGCCAGGACGTGACGGAGCTGCCAACACTGACCGCAGCTGGTCCTTGCCAAGGCCATGGATCCACCACACATGCACAAGAGAAGCAGCCCAAAGTAATTTCTCAGTCACCTAAACTTCCTTGAAGGAAACTGAAAAATATTTAAGTAAACAAATAAGTAATGCTGAGACATTACATAACTGCTAGGTCAGACAGTTTTTCACTAAATAAAGAAAACAGTCATTTCTCTATTTATATGCTGCTTTCTTACCCATTTTCTTTCTTAACTTACCAGTCGAATACCATCTGTATATTCCTTTCCCCCTCCCCTTCTTTTTTTGATGATGTTCAAACTTTGTTGGAATCATTGTGAAAAGTCAAATCAGTCTTTTAAATTCGTATGGAGAGACCCAGTGATGCCTTAATATTCAGAGGCACCTACCAGTTCCCTTCAGCAAGATAAGACTCAGATTGCTTTTCTGTCATCCCACCTTCTCATTGGAATTGGGAACTTGAAAATTTTTAGGATTAACTATTTTCATAATTGCCTTAATTATTAAAAATGTGTCTCTAGTTCTATTTTCTCTAACTAAAAGAAATTTAACATCAATCCATTGTTTACTGCTGTTTCTTAAATATGCTTGTTTTGGGCAATAACGGCCAAATTCCCCCCACTTTTCCTCACAAGAAAGGGAGTTCAGCACAAAGAGTTGTGGCTGGAGAGTCAAGTGAGGTCATTTCACAGTTAGGTAGCTCAGTAAGGTTAGACTTTTGACTCTTTTCAGTCCTTTTTAGAAATACTGGGTTCTCTGCTCCTCTCTAGCCAGAGGTGTCCCTGCACCAGTGGTCTGGGTACTGATGTGTTGTAGAAAAATCCATCCCAACATCACAAACTACTTGAGTTTTCGACTTCATTACCCCAGAGTCTGCAGGGTTGGTTATAGCAGGGACTTTTGAGGGGTGGATGATGCAGTCCCACAGCCTCTGTCCTGTCCTCACATTTGCCACCAAGTACAGCACTGTGTCAGATGCTGACAACAAGGTGCCAAATACCTGCTATTGCCTCCCCACCCAAGAGCAAAATCGACCCTTGTGATAATGCCTTTATGGATCCAGCCCCAGTTTATCAGTCAGTTTACTGATGTGCCCAAATTAGGAGCACAACCTTTTTAGGGAGGTCAGCGGTGGCTCAGAGGGGCAAAACTGAGACCTCCCATCACATCCCAGGGTCAAGGTGCAGTGGTGTCCTCCAACTGTGTCCTCTCACAGTGGGGTCCAGCAACACCACCTTCTGCCCAGCACCTTTTTCAGTGGAAAGAAAATCAGGGGATGCTTTCCCTGATAGACAGGAGTTATGATGGACTTCAGCCATGGCCACGGGAGCTACATGACTGAGGATGAGGACAGGCCTGAAGTCTTAGCATAGCCTCAGAGAGCTCAGTGTCCATTTCAAAGACACTGCAAATTATGGATGAAACCTAAACTCCTAGCTCGGTCACACAAGTAAGATACTTAAAGCTGAGCAGCATGAATTCGTGCCAGTGCATATGATTTTATCTTCATGTAGGCTTGTAAAACACCCACTCCATTTGTAGGAGCTCTTTTTAATATCTTTCCGTGGCTCTGAGCTGAAATTACTTTCTAAGAAAAGCATCTAACTTTTTACTCTATCCTAGTGGGGAGAGGGGGGAAGAGAAAATTGAACCTTTTAAAAAAAGTTAAGAAAACTAGGGAGTTTGGCTAGTTGCAACAAGACAAATACAATTCGCTTAGATTTTATCCCTGTTGAGATTGTGTTTAAAGAAGCCACAGACATTAAAGTGATTTGGATCTGGCAGCAGGTAATTTTAGTTACATTAATGCGAGACCAAGCCCACGTGGAGACATTTATTTGCTGCTTCTTTCTTTTGTCCTTCCCTGTTCAAAGTGGCTACGCTGTGTTTTCAGCTTAGCCTGACTTCTCTCTCTGAACTAAAAAGCCAGGTGATGATTTGAGCAGATAAACATTGACAGGCTGTTCAGAAAAAGATCAAAGCCAGCTCAACCTGTGGATGCAGGGTAACCCTTTAACTTCATTCTTTTCAAGTGAAGAAATTGTCTAGGGATTTTGAAACCAAGACATTAGAAGAGGCACGTAAATATGGTTTCTATAAATGAAAGCTATTAAAGTGGATGAGGCCATTTTCAATGCCCAGGTGAGGTATCTGCAGGTTTTTGGGCTGCTCCCTGTCAGTGTGAAGCACTGGCATTATTTATACCAGTTAGGCTGACATTTACTTCTTTACTTTCTCTGTCACAAGTTCTGAAGTCAGCGGAAAGCCCGCAAGGTTACTGGGAAATAATGACAGTCCCTGGGCTGGCACTGCCAGGAATGAAGTAAGACTCTCCTCTCCTTTTGCCTCCTTTCAAACAGTAGTGACAGCGAAGACCAGGGCTTTGAATAATGCAAGTGCTAGTCCTCTTATCAGTGACACACGAAGCAGAAGTTGGTGCCACAGAGCCCAGCAAAAGCTGGGAGAAGCCTGGTGAGAAAGAGGGATGCTGTGTTTCAGAAGCCCTGTCTCCTCCCGACCCCTGTTCTATCTCCAGACCATCCTTCAGTAGCAACTTAAAAATATGCCCCTAGAATAAATTATATAATTCTGTGTGCCCTGACTTTGCTTACCTAAAAACCTACAGATTATTTTCTGTTTTCCCACCACTTTCCCCTCATTTTCTTTCCTCAGACTCTGTGTTTAATGGTGAGTTGCACTTTCCCTTTGCATGGTTGATTAGTTTTCCATTTCCTTTGTTTGTAAAGGAGCAGGCTGTGGAAAGGCAAGGCTGTAAATTAAACAGTGCCAGGGCATGAGCACAGATTCTGGAAGGTGAATGTCTGTGCTCTCATTAAACAGTTTGAGTGGTCCCTGGCACAGTTTTGACCAGGCCACTTAACACCCTCCCGAACAATTTCAGAGCGTGTTTTGGGAGTCAGCATGGGCTAGGACCAATTCCCAGGGGCAGCATGGATGCAGTCAGCATGTTATGGATCCTAAAAGGGCTTAAGAGCCTGAAGGATTTTCCAGGACAGCTGGCCTCACAGTCAGGGAGCAGTCCTGGACATGGTTAATCTCCAGTATACGTGAAGCCAGAGAATTCCTTTTTTTTTCTTTTTTTTTTCCCCCAACAGGAAAATTATTGTTGTAAAATTACCAACATTGATAGTGAAACTCAAGGGCACATTTAGTATCAGGGACTATTTTTAACTCATTCTTTTGAAACCAGTTAAACCTCACAGAGGAGGAACTTTTTTGGGAGGTGGAAGGCAGCCCAATCTTATGGAGGGGGTTAAATTCACCTTTCACCAAAACACCCGGGCATTCATGTGCAAGCTGGTATTCTCTGTCTATCAACAACTGAAACTTCCTACAAAGGAGTCACTGAGAGAGATTTGGAACTTGCTCCCTGCTTTGGTTGACAGCTGAAATTTGAGATGCTGCAGATGTGTTTTTGCGCTCTTGTCTCTTGGAGACAATATTTGTAGAAGATAGAAGTCTTGTGTATCATTTTTTTCCCCTTTGCTGTAAAATTTGTAATGGTATCCACATTGTGATTATTTGTGTTATTTTTCTAAGAAAAAAGGAAGATAAATTATTCAGATGTAAAATGTAGCTATAGCTGCTTTCTGTTTTCAGAAAAATCAACACCGTGCAGCTCATGGCTACTGAGAAGGATATGGGATTCACGATTCATGTCTGGTCAGCAAGAGACTTCCCTCAGCCCAAAGACTGACATTTGCTTTTGGGGCATTTAGCTTTTTGTCTTGTCTCACACTTGTTAAAATACAAGTTAATGTTCAAATAAAAAAATAGTTTTCAAGTGAAAAGTTGAAATAGATTCTGTGGAAAGCTAGTAAGAGTTAGTTTATTCATTTCCTAATTGCATTCCCTATTTGCCCTGTAGTTCATTCCTACATTAAAGAAGGACTGCAAGGACTGCAGGATGACTTTTTTCCATGCTATGTTCCCTCAGTGATATATTAGTTTTAGGTATTTTTCTTGGTCAATGTAAGGATAGGACAGAGGCAAGAGCTGTGCTCCTGTCTGTTTCTGCTTTCAGCAGTTTCCTGCCACCTTGGA
This sequence comes from Hypotaenidia okinawae, assembly GCA_027925045.1. NCBI lineage: Eukaryota > Metazoa > Chordata > Aves > Gruiformes > Rallidae > Hypotaenidia > Hypotaenidia okinawae. Next base: position 88,767,748 of record BSDF01000003.1, read on the forward strand.
AGCTGAAAATACATCATTATAGAAGCAGTGGTCTTTAGGAACCACTTATGAGAGATATAGCATGGTTCATAAGTCCACGATATATTTGACCTTGCAGGTTACCAGCTTGGTTCCATGCTGTCAACAAAAAGAATTGACTAATGCTTACTAAACACCAAAGATTACCCATCTGCAGGAGTGAAAAACCTTTGGTAAGCCAGCTAATCTGCATCACCGTTCTTACCATTTTCCAGGCACGTTCTGCCTGTCAGGTGATAAAACAAATGTTTAGTGTGTTTGAACTGAAACTAATGGTGACATTGCTAGCTTTGTCCTCATGTGGAGTTTGCAGTTTGATTTCCAGTTGAGATGGCATAACTCAAAAGGGCAGAAAGCTGTAAAACATTATTTGAAGAATCATGATAGGGCACAGTGCTCAAGGGGTGGCTGTGTCTTAGAATCACAGAACCATAGAATCTACTGAGTTAGGTGGGACCCATAAGGATCATTGTGTCCAACTCCTGGCTCCACACAGGGCCAGACAAGTCAGCTTCATGCCATTCCCTCGGGTTCTATCTCTGGTCACCAAAGACAGGAGATCGGTGTTGCCCCTTTGCTCCCCCTCATCAGGAACCTATAGACCACAATGAGGTCTCCCCTCAGCCTCCTTTTCTCCAGGCTGAACAAACCAAGGGAGACAGACTCCATCAGCTGGGTGCAAGGTACACAGCCATGCTTTTTCTTCATGTGTCCTGGGCACAGGACACTCTGGTGGGCTGGAAAGAGATGAATGGAAACCAAGCTACTCCCTTGTCTCCCAGCTCAGCTGCAGCATGCTAGAAAGGCTGCACCGCAGGCAGTTAATGTACCCTGCTTCTGGCCAGTCCCTTTCAGCCACATAGACACTCCAGAGAATAAATACCTAAACCCTTGTCAGACCTAGTGGCATGTTTGTCTAGTTGTGTCAGCTACTTGAGCTGTCTCTTCTCTGTGACTCCTGTTTGTACTTTCTGGCATCTGGGAAGCACAGTAATCAAAACATGGGTAAAGTGATATATAAAAGTGGTGGGTTTTTTTGACTGGATGATGATCTAATAGCTTGTCATTCCTCATACCTCATGCATCTAAGATGTTTTTCCAGATGAAGCCTGGGAAACATGAATCTTTGTGAAACAAGTCTATGTTACCCCTTAGTTGGTCAGCATGCATTACTCAATTAAAAGTGCTCCAGCTGAAACCACGAGTTTCCCTGAAAATGACAAAATTAATGGAATTATACCAGCATAAATTCTATTCTTTGTACATCTCTGCCATAATTTAGCCAGAGAAGAGTTTATCTTGGAATTAAGAAAATGGTGTTAAAGTGGTATAAATCTGCCTTAATGATGACTGGGTTTCCTCTTTGAGTTTTGTAAAATCATTTTTTGCTTTCATGCAAATTGTATCTATTCAGAACGGCACCTGGATATAGAATTTTCAGAAAACTTTTTCTTTTCTTCTTGGGAATACATTCATGCTTTTTCCTCTCATTTCTTTTTTTCAAGCAGAGGAACTATTGTTGATATAATCCTTGATGAACATAGTCTGTATACTATGCTCCACTGTTACAAGAACCAATTTTAGAAGCTATAAAATAAATCTTTGATAAAGCAAGAGGGCTTTGCTGATTCCTGTGCTGTCTGCACCTCAGCAAATGCATCTGCTATAACTTTCCTACTTTCTTGAACTGATTTTCAAGCAGCATAAAAAGAAAAGTTCTATTCATCAAAATAGATTAGTGAATAATGATGAGATAACAGTGACTCGGTAGAAGAAAATAATCTGTGTCCTACATCTAAAACTGTCACTACATTTTTGTCTGATACCCTTAACAGTGAAAAATTCCCCTTCTTTCTCATAATTAAAATGACTCAAGTTTCTTCCACTGATGAGACTCCCTGTATGGCATGACAAAATGAGGGAGACACTGTGACATCTGTCTGCCACAGGCCAGTAACTCCTTCCAGCCCAGGCTTCCCCAAGCAGTGCTGTGACCTCTCCCTCTCACTTGAGCAGAGGCAGCAGGTGCAGTCCAGGGACCAGCCCAACCTGCTGTATCTGGCAAAGGGCTTATAGGGTGGGGGGAGAGCCCTCCAAGCAGCACACCCAATGCAGGTGGTGCAAATCTCACTATGGAGGCAGCATCAGCAGAATGACATGAACATCTCTTGTTCAGCACATGATGTTCAGCACCTGTACTTGGGTGTTGCTGCTCCCAACACCTGCAGAGCACATGCTTTTCCAGTGCAGCAAGCAAACCAGGTGAAAGGATGACAGCAGTAGTAGTGTTATGCAGCTGGACTAGCTACACATCCTCTCCTAGTCTGTACAAAACTTCAGCCCTGTGGTTTAGTTATTTCAGCTGTGGAATTTCCCTGATTCATAAAGTATCCATATGTTCGTGCTGATACTCCCAACAAGGGCAAGCAACTAACACATGTTCTCACAAAAGCACACAGGTAGTGTATAATACTGTCAGAAGGAACGGAGACCTTTTCTTCTTTGCTCTTGCAAGTAATTCATGATGCATATGAGGGCAAGAGATTGAGGGGGAGGTTGGGTTAAAGAGCACAATGGATTGGTGCTCTAGACATGAATGTTTAGAAATTTAGCAAATTCCAGGATTGCTAAGAGTAGATATTTGCTCTGTTCTTCATCGTGTTATTCATATTAGTGATTTGATTTAGCGTTCTCCTCTGACTGGTATGACTGAAACAAGCACTGGAATCACCCACAAGATCAAAACCAAGAATGAGGTCTGCGTTCCCTTGGCATGGCAGTGTTTGGCTATCACACAGTCAGGAGTCTGACCTATGTCTGTTTCGTGCAGCTTCCAAGTTCAACTGGACAGCATTGCTCAGCACGCCTCTGCACAATGCAACCATCAGCTCTTACGTGATCCTATGACAACCTCTTGGTAGCAAGATTCCTTTTCATTTCTTCAAGTCAGACAAAAGTATAATAATGAACATTTTAAGAACCCAGGAAAACACCCTGGAATAACAAATAGTTAGGAATAACTAAAAATAAAACTAATAATTTTAATCATTCTCAATCAGTCTCTGAGGTGGTGTGAACACTTGCATCCCTATATGTTTGCCCTCCAAAAGCCACACCCCTGAGGCCATGTAGCCTTAATTCTGGCTATCTGAACCTCTTGAGGCTAAAGCTATGCATCCCCATCTGGGGTGGTCCTTGCTAAGGAATCACATAATCACTAGGTTGGAAAAGACCTTTGAGATCATTGAGTCCAACCGTACCTGTCCTCTACTAAACCATATCCCTGAGCACCTCATCTACCTGTCTTTTAAATACACCCAGGGTCAGTGACTCAACCACCTCCCTGGGCATCCTGTTCCAATGCCCTATGACCCTTTCTGTGAAGAATTTTTTCCTAATGTCCAATCTGAACCTGCCCTGGTGCAGCTTGAGTCCATTCCCCCTCGTCCTATACCCTGTCACTTGGGTGAAGAGACCAGCACCCATCTCTCTACAACCTCTTTTCAGGTAATTGTAGGCAGCAATAAGGTCCTCTGTCAGCCTCCTCCTTGCTGAGGACTCCTAAGCCAATAAGGTCAGTATTTTCCTGTGTTCCTGACAGCTGAGGTGTCACCTCTTTTTGTATTTTTGTTTGGTGGTGTTTTTTGTGGGTATCTACTACTTGCAGATACAGACTGATACTGTTTAAAAAAATGTCCATCTTTCTTCCTCAGTCATGGGGTGTTTCCGACCCAATGGAGGTTTTATATAACTTGGTCTCCATTTTGAGTGTATTTTAACTTCTTTTTCGCTCCTGGTGTTATACATTGCTCAGTAATCACCAGGCAGAGATTTGGCTTGCTCAGTGCCTGCGCTCCCAGCAATATCTCCCCTGTGTACCAGGTGCTTTGGCGCAGTGCTTGGCTCTGCTCCAAATGCCTGTGCAGTGGAGCCTTTGAACAGTGCAGTTCCCCATCACACAGTTCCCAGTGCCACAGCTGACAAACAATTCCAGTTTTGGCTCACTATTAGCCCAATTGCATCGACTCCACAATACACTTTTAGCCTGTCAGAAACCCAGCAATTCCATGTGATATCTTAATTGCTTACATCTACAACTGAACTCCTGGCTACAAATTTATAGCCAAAGGCAACAGCCATATCATGGCTGTAAAACAACCTGTGTGTGTGTGTGTTATAACATTGTTGCTATTGTTGTTGCTGTTGTTGTTATTAGCACTACAGAACCAAAATCAGCATGTTCAATTAGTAGGAGGAACTACACATTAATTCAGGAGAACCTTTTGTGCTGATTCTGATAGCACTAGTAACTGAGTCCAATCTAACCTGTCATTTTAAGAGTTATAGGGAGAGCTGTCAAGAGGGTAAGGGCTTGGAAAAGCATGCAGCCTGTCCTTTCCTGACATCCTACTCAGCGAATTCCTCCCAGATTTCCTCCTGATGTCAAAGTAACATAAAGGTTATTTCATAAAATCTTGTATGGATTGCTAACTTGTGCAAATCAAGGACCTATGCCCAGAAAAACAATACAGTCTCAAGTAAATAATCATAGCATTTGTCCTTTGTGCTTAAAGCTTAACAAACGAGTCTAACAGAGGAAAGGCCGAAGAGTTCCCATGCCAAGTACCAATGCTATGAGCACATATTGAAAGGAGTAGCCAATAAATGTCAAAATCAAGGTGACTGATCATATAAGGACTTCTTGTTTGACTGGAGACTGTTTGAAAGTTTTCCAGTTTAATATGCAATACGATGAGGGGTGAAAAAAACAACCCAGTAGAGTTAAATATTAAATGCTAAAGTCGTTATAAATCATACCAGCTATTTCTTCAGGGAACACAATCCCTTCGGCAGACCAGGAATGGTGTAAGATACAGAGACATGATCAGGGCAGACAGCAGGAGGGCATTTGTTGCCAGTCTTCTGTCCCCAGAATCAGCATTGGAATGCTAGAGAAACTTGGAGAACTTTGGTATCTGCATACCACAGTAATATCATGCAACTGTCCAGAAACTTTTCTTCTTTACCATGATGCCACCAGAAATACAGATGGGATGTCCAAAGTGATAATGCTAAGCACTCCTTTCTGGCACATGGCATTTCAGCCAAGATCACTGGTATGTTGTGGCTACTTCACACTGCTCTAATTAAAACTCGGTCATCCTTACGGATGCTTTGTATTCCTAGACCACAGCACAACAGCTGGATCACGCTATTGATTTTTGCCCTTAAGCTCCTTGGAAATTAGTGTGTGAATATCAAAACTTTGGCCCTTTCTGTCAGCATTTAAGTGGAGTTCACCTGCATCTCTGGCTTCAGCACACAATGCTTTTACATTTGGATAATGTGTTGGAAAAGTACCAAAATAGTTAACTGAAGGCAGAGTAAGTGTTAGCATTATACTGATTTTGGCAAGCTTCTACACAAAGAAAGGCTGTTGGGTCAATATCCCTGAGAGTGACAGACTGACTGCCACACTTACGATGATATAAGTCCTGCTGCAACATAAATCTACAAGTGCTGAAGAACACTTTTAAAAGGCTAAGTTTGACTTCCTTTAGCAACAATCATATTCTAATTAGCTAGTTGATGCAAAAGCCCAGATCAATTATTTAAGCTGCTCTGCTGCTGTATTAATGAATTTTAAAAAAAATTTAGAAAATCATTTATCCATTGTGATTTACTTCAAGTAAAAACACACTTTAAATATGCATCCTTTATTTCTCTGTTAGCATGCTTATAAACCTATAGTCAACTACTCAGTCTTTATATGGCTTCGTGAATTGTTATCTCAGGTCCCACATGGAGAGATGGATCAAAGTGGCTGTCTTGAGTTATGATGTGACAGCGTGACACACCACCCTTCATGAAGTATAGCATATCCAGTTAAGTGCATCTGGTTGATTATGCAATGCTTGAGGTGGATGATGTGTCTCAACTAGTCATGAGTTAAATTTAAAATTAATTGGGCACCTTCAGGTCTAACAGTTGAGTCATCTTACAACAGAGAAATCACTAACGCAGCATGTTACTAAGCAGAATACACTGTAATGTAATAACCTGTTTTCCACTGGAAAACATATGTAAGACAGACTTGCAATATTTATTCTTAAAACACGTAGGATGTTCCAGAGCCATGAAGCCATTCACTGTAAGCCATGAAAAATAGGTTTGGTGTAGAGATGAAAGTGGCTGGAGGCTATGACCCACAGGGATTCAGAAGGAAACACTTAGAAAATAGAGACAGATTGAATCCCAAGTGCACTCTCCTGAGAGGAAGCATGGTTGGAAAGTTTAAAACCCATTAAAGTTAAACAAATTGAAAAGCCCTATCTGAGAGGAAACATAGTACAATGTTTATTTTTCCATTACAAACCTGAGACCTAAAAGATTTCCTGAGGTTCTCAGGTATTGTTCATGCTTATAATGGAGATCTGTTTTTAGAAAGCATAATTCATGTGTTTAATCCAAACTGTTTGATGAAAAACACACTGCATAAGCATTCAGGAAGTTAAAGGCCATTGTATACCTGTATCACATATTGTTTAGATAGGAGCAGTCCTAAAATGCAAGGAATCTTATTGTGAAACTCTCTCACTGAAAAACATTGGGTCTAATTCTCTCTCCATTTACGCTGCTGGATGAATTCCACTGAATTAATGAAGTTAAGACACGAACAACCAATTATAATAAAAAGACAATCTTTCTGCAGAGTGTGAAGCTACCTAAATGCAAGTTCAATGTGAGCAAGAGATTTATAATGCTGGCCCGAATCAAGCAAGTAGCAGTCTGTAGCAGGCCCAGTGTAAGATTAGCCAAGCTGATCAGTCAATATATTTTGGGTTTTGCCCTGTCACTATGGAACTGTTTCTCTGAGATCCTTATCAGAAAAGCGTGTGATCTTAGTGACATTGAGAAGCATCTGTTTGACTAATGAACAAGCTGCAAACTACTTCCAGAGTTGAATTTAAGTGAAAGATTTGGAAGCAGTGGAATATTATTCATTAGATCTACTGATATAAAAACTGGGCAAGTTTCAGACATACGGACTCTTCTTCAGCTTTCTGAAGTCTGTTTGTTCAAACTGAAGTTGATCTAAAGCAAGACATTTCTCTGTGTAGATCTTGTTTTCTAGTATTCTTAGACTATTATGGGTAAACTGGATTCAAGTAAAAAATTGAAGTACCAGAAAATATGACCATATACAAAAGTAAATTGGAGTAAGGAAACATGAACTTCCCTTGTCTGTTATGCAAGCAATTTCAACTAGGATAAAGAATATCTTATTTTTAGAAGATCAGGTTATTTTTTACATTTGAATTTGGCTCTTAACAAGGCCTAAATTCACTCTTGCCTTTGTATTCTGTAAGACAATTATCTTCATCATAAATAACAATCAAGGTCTTCTACAGATAAACACTCAAAATAATTACAAAGGCCTACTTCAACATAACATGGGAAGGTGACAGGGGGGCAACATGGGTCCATAAAAATGACTGTGTATCCTCTGCAGGTCTGTTTAATAAGGATAAGTTATGAAATGATAAACCCACTGATTGTCATCTTAGCAATTGTTAGTCCATGTCACAGGATGAGACCTTACAGGGAAAATGGGATTTTAAGGGATAGCGATCTCCACAGACAATCTGCAGGGTCATGGTGGAAGAAAGGAGAGATGTTTGTAGAAGACAGCAGACAGAAAGATTAAGCTAGTTTTAGTTGGATGCATTGTGTGGATGACAACTTGAATAGGCCTGATGGGTAACAAAGAAAAAAAAATTAAAAGATCTGAAGGGCAGGTGGTTTAAATTGATATTGCTGAATGGCATTCAGCAGAGGGATCAGCGAAGACTGTTGTCTGATGATACGCAGGGAGGATAATTTTTGCGGCTATGTTTTGTGTGACACCAAGGCTCTACTACGTGTAAACTAAAGATTCCCAGGATCCCCATTCAGTCCCTGGGGTCAAATACCACAACCCAGCCATTCTCATACCACTAAGCTCTCTTCTCTTCCAGAACAGGGTGATTGTGTCTGGTCCTGGCCTGGGTTAATTCCTGAATTGTGCCCAGGAACTCTTTGGGACAGTGGTAGTGTTTCTGGACCAGAAGTGTGCCAAGGAATGTACAATACAATAGGTCAAGTGCCAAAGCTCAGGAACGTTTGTTGTCACTGTTTAATTTCCTAGGGTAGACACAGTTTGAGAGTTCAGTGTAGGTGCTTATGAGGAGGGAGATGTGAGCATTCAATAACCATGACCTGGCATTTCTGGGGAAACCCTGAATCTTCTAGACTCCATCCGTTGGTCTTGCCTGTTTACCTCTTAGTGGTTTCACAACCTCTGTGCTCATTTTTAAACTTCTTTTCAACTTTCTGGCACTCATTGTCTAATAATCTCATGCAGTATTTAGCTAAAGATGGAGTTTATGATTTGATTTAGTCTGCATTTTCCATTTTTCTTGGTTACCTGCAATAAAACCATTGCTTCACTCAGGGAAACTACAAAGTGACCTTTGTTTGTCATGCATTGTCACTCCACTCTCGTAGAGAATTTGTAGTCAAGGAATATAATTTTCTAAAATGTAATTGCATTTCTGTCTCTCAACTAAACTTCATATTAAAGTAAGAACCACTTATAAGCCTGCTTTGTTATGTAGTGATGAATTGTGAGGGATCAAAATGTTGACTGAAGGAAAAGGAACACTGGAAAATGTTCTTTATCATTTCCCTGCATCACTTTTTAGTTCTATGCATTTCAACTCATATCAGCATCTTGGCATGCTGAAAAACATGGTTACCTTTAGTTTAAGACTTGTTATTAATATCCTGGATTCACTGTCTGCCACACACAGAGCTGTTGAAATGGTTGAGCTTTCCCTTGAGCATGACAGTACTTCTCAGTTTTTAGAAGATTGTTGTTCTTCTGAAAGGCAGTATTTCCACTGTGGCTTTTCTGAAGTAATTCTGTTTATAAATGCATCTTTATGTTTGTTTCTTTCTAGGTAGGGATGAGATCCCGAAACCAAGGTGGAGAAAGCTCGTCTAACGGGCACTTCTCCAGTCCCAAGCCTGTCATCAGCCATCCAGAGAATGAGAAACTTCAGGAGGATGCCAAGAAAAAGAACAAACCTCATCGGAAGGAAGATGAGGTCATGGTTTCAGCAACTGTCAAACGGCACTCAAAATCACCTGGACCTACTGAACGAAAGAACAAGAAGTCCATAGAGCTTTCTAAAGAGGACTTGATAAAACTCCTCAGTATAATGGAAGGAGAACTGCAGGTAAATTAAACAACTTTAAAACTATATTTTCTATATACCCATTTATTTTTATGTTGTCCAAAAAGCATAGGGCTCAAGTGACAGGGATGTGCATATGTCAGGCAAAGGATCATCAGGAGAGAGCCGTGGTAGCTGGTGTTTAACAGTCTAGATTCACAGAATCACAGAATTGTAGGGGTTGGAAGGGACCTCAAGAGATCATCGAGTCCAACCCCCCTGCCAAAGCAGGTTCCCTAGGACAGGTCACACAGGTAGGTGTCCAGATGAGTCTTGAATATCTTCAGAGTTAGTGACTCCACAACCCCCTTGGGCAGCCTGTGCCAGTGCTCTGTCACCCTCACTGTGAAAAAGTTCTGCATATTGAAGAAAACTATAGCCTTAGTTTTAAGTACTGCTTTATTTATTGTCTCTATCTGCAACTAACACTAACCTATTAGTGTTATTTTTTGGAGTAGTGTTTGCTTGAAAGTTTTCTCAGTTGTCCTGGTTTGCATGTTTATTCGGCCCCAGTAGTAAGTCCTTGATGGCAGAGAGCCTGATCTTGTGCTCAGCTTACCTCCTAAATGTCTATCCAGCTCTGAGGATTGTCCTTAATGCCAATAAATCATTGAACTCTCAGGAGTTCAAACAGTCAATACAAAGACTTCCAGCTTTTCAAAACTTCTGCCCTTTTGTTGTAGGACTCCTTGCCAAATGTACACATTCTTTTGTTTGCACTTTAGTGATATTTTTCACAGAACCTGTGGACAGCTCAACCTGTGTGAAAAAATTTTGTCGCAATCTCTTTATTCTAGTTAACCATCATTATTTAGCATTTCATATAAGGCTTTACTATAACTCTGAAATCAACATTCATATATTTTTTTACTTTAACGTTGGACTTGCTATCATCTTATCTGATTACAAGAAGCAAGAAGCAATTTTAAAAATAAATTTCTTCAGTATATGAGTCATCTGATTTGCACCATTACCACAACTCTGAGATTTCATCTTATTAATTATCATTAAGTATCACTCTTCCTGTACATAATTCACCCTCAGTTTGTCAGAAAGTACTTTCAAGACAATAAGCATTCAAACTGAACAATTTTGTCACAGTATGGCCATTTTGCAGTGAAAAACTGTAAAAAAGCAAGGAAATCTGTTGAATGCAGTTTTGCAAAGGAAAACAACCCACAACATTACAGAACAGTGTCCATGTTTACAGTGCTTTATTTTACTTTATACAAAAGCTTGTATACATCACTTCCTTAAAGATAGGGCTAACATGCAGCTCCAGTGCTGAATAAAGCCAAACTTTAGAAATGTGTCATGTTCATGTTGTTCAGAAAGATTTACCCTGAAGTCACCTTTGTGGTCTGGAAAGGGGAGTCAAAGAAAGTCACTAATGTTTCCTGGGTGGCAATTAATGTGGTTTTTGTTCTTATATCTAAGTAATTTTCCTGTTCGATACATGGAAATGTGGCTCTTCACCATAGTCTTTTACTTTGTGGGAGAGTAACACAACATTTAAAGGACTGCCCATGTTCTTCTTGTTCCTATGGGGACAGTGGGGATAGTTGTCATCTGCACTCTAATATGGGGTGAAAATCCTCACCAAGACGATGCTCCCATTGTCCTGAACAATACTTTTCAGCATAGTCATACATACAGACCCCACAGAGATGTTAGGTACTTAGAAAGCTTCCCACCATCATGGGAGGATTCTGAGGACAACCATGCTGGCAACTGTAGAAGAACCCTCTGTTCTTTTTCTCCTTGCTGCCAGGCAAGGAAGAGAATAATTATTCTTTTTAATCCATAGGAGTTTTTAATTTCATTCTTAAAATCCCTGGTTTAGCTTGTTATTTACCTGGTACCTGTGTTGAACCGTTACTGAAGTGGGCAAGCTACAGCGCTTTGGCTTGAGATGAGAGCTGGCTTAGATGCTACAAACGAAGATGAGCCAAAGAAGAGTCCAGCCAAAGTAAATACTCTTGTATTACCTCCTGGCTGTCACAGTGACCTAATGCACTGAGTCATTTCATGGCTTTTCATTTTCAGATCTGTTCGGACATCTCTGGTGGCTGGCTGGCATTTTGATGGACTGACAAATCAGACTGTGGGTTTATTTTGAAGCCATTTCAATACTGGCAAAGCAAATGTTATATAGGCATATGTAAGAAGATTTTGTTTTGAGAATAACAGCTGGCTGTACCTGTAGGGAGATCCAATATTTTCTGAAGTGAAAAAAATGGCATAAAATACCATGACTGTTTACACAGCAGCCATGAGCAAGGGGGATCTTACGCCTGCAGTACCAAACACAGAGCAAGGGGATGCTGCCTTGTAAAGCCCAAACAGCGATCTCTGCCATGGGGAGTCATTTGATCATGACAACCTTGGGCTTAGGAGGGTAAACTGGTAATGCATACGTATGCTTCATGTGCTTAGTTCACTATTCACATAATCTAACAACATAGCAAACACAGACCCATTCCATATTGCTGTCAATTCTGAGTCCTTAGTTTGGGAGACTTGATGTCCCAGCTCCTCATTTTGAAGATTAGTTTGCCAGTAAACCACAGAGATGTGCCCTAGCAGTGATTTTCATGTCCTCATTTTTTTTGTTCCTTTTCTTTGTTTTATTTCACTTTGGTTTGGGGGATTTTTGGTGGTGGTGTTGGTTGGTTGTTGGTTGGGTTTTTTATTATGACCTCAGGTAGCCTGCATATACCTTAGCTTCCAGGACCAAGTGGGTCTCAGATCTGCCTGTTGTCAGATTTCCTGGCTGGGCACTGTGCACTTAGTCAATATAGAGAAGGGAAGGTTTTCATAAACAGCTGAGGTCACCATAGCCTAGACCTTATTTTGTAAGAAAACAAAAGGGGAGAAAAAGTACACCACCAAAGCTGTGGCAATTAAAATGTATCCCAATATACATGGCTGGAGAGCTCTCAAGTACAACCTCTCTGAATTAAAGTGGGAAACAAGGGAACTGATGACAGGGATTGATTTTAAAGGCCTCAGGGTTTAGAGACATGTCTTTTCTTTGTGAGAACTCACTTCTTGTATGAAAAAATCCAGTCATTACATCTTCTTTAAATATGTAATGACTATAAAGGGGGCAAAATAATCCATGAAGGGTTTCTTCCTACACCTGCAAAAAAAAAAAAAATTAAATATTGCAAAACTGATTTGAAAAGAAAATTTCAAACACCAGTAGAATAAATAGGGCCATGAAGGCATGGCATTAATTTGCCTGGTTGTTACAGTGATTTCAGTCAAACCAGCATGTGAATATTATTAATTGCAGAGCAACAGAGGCAATGTGGATCTTTACAATGATGATATAATCCTATCTGTGGTTCTCAGATTTTTGTCCAATGGCCTATGTATTTGTCCTGGAAGGAATAATATTCCCTGTACACTTTCTGTGCAGCAGCCATTAAACTCCAGCAATACCAACACTGATTTTCAACATTTCCTGATTAGGGGCCCAAAAGGAAATGAGGAGCAGTATTCATACATGTTTGGCATTCACTCTTATGTTGCAGGTTTGGAAAAAGAAAACTCCATAATAATAAAAGCACGTTTACAAAGACAGCATCCCACAACAAATCATTGGATTTTTCAAAAAAAAAAAAAAAATTGTGTAGCCAGGTTCTGTGCATGTTGCCAGATGCCAGCTTGGGAGACAGTTTCCTAGGTTTCACACCCATTTAAATAGGAGCAACTTTTCCACTTGAGGCTTTTATTATATCCAGTGCTTTAGTGTGTTTGTCCCATGCAGAAATGGCATTCATCCCCTACAGCTCGGCCACACATTCCTGTTGAGGCCCTTTGCACACTTCAGAGCTGAGGAAAATGTTTCCCAAGAGCCTGGCATTGTGGAGAAGCAGAGATCTGTTCCTCAGAGCCGGGCAGCTGTGGGGTGTAAATGAAACACATATTAAGATATCAGCTGTATGATTTCTCTGTTGCAGGCCTGAGGATGTGGATGGGCAATATGTGACATGTGAGTGTCTCAGAAAACAGCATATATAATGCACAAATTGTTTATAAATTCACCATAAACCACAATTCCAGAGAAGTCTTCAGTCTTCCAAACAGTCTAATGTATCACTGTGTTTGGACTGACCTTTGAAGGGAAACACTGTGTTGCAAATATTCAGAGGTAAACCTATTTGCATAGTATCCCTCCTCCAACAGAAGCCAAATGACTCCACTGTCAGAGAAGCCCTTTTCTTTAATCTGTGTTTATTTAAGGCTGCATTTGATGCTAATTTGAGCACTGACTCAAGGCATCAGAGTGGTAGCTCCTTAGGATGTCTCCTCTTGCCTGGGGAGCCTCAGCCAATGAACCCCAAGGGGAGGTGTCCCCCTATATCTCAGGTCCTGGATTAAAGCCAACACTTTTCATCATGTCCATTCTGAGTTGGCCTCTCTGATGAGGTTGCTAGTGAAAACATCATCCCAGGATTAACACTGCCAATTAGTAGGTTAATTACAGTTGTGCCACCGATGACCAAACTGTAGATTGCACTGGTGGCTTCTTCAGCTGCAATAAGGGTTGGTTGTTTTAGGGCAGGTACAGAGGGCTGGTTGCTGATCGTTGTGGTGGTTTGGCTCTGGCTAGAGGCCAAATGCCCACCAAGCCGCTCGCTCACTCCTCTTTTCAGCTGAAAAGGGGAGAAAATATATGTCGGGAGGCTTAGGCCCTGAGATAAAGACAAAGGGATCACTTTCCAATTAGTGCAATGGGCAAAACAGATTCAACACAGAATAAAAGAAAGAAAAGGGATTTATTACTACTACAACTACACATCCAGTCTTCCAGAGTCGAGTAATGAGAAGCAGCCAGGTCTTAAAGCACCTTCCCCCCACCCCTCCCCTTCTTAGCAGACTTAAACTTCATCACGATTTTACTCCCTTCTTCCCCCCCCAACATGGCACGGGAAGGGGCAGGGAATGGGGAGTGGGGTTCCGGTGGTTCCTCACAAGCTGCTTTCCTTCCCGAGATCTTAACACTTCTACTTCCCCCCACCCCTCGCCTCTTAGCACACTTGACTTTAATCATAAATTCGCTCCCTTCTTCCCTCCCATCACAGCACAGGGAGGGGCAGGGAATGGGGAATGGGGTTTTTCAGTGCGTTCCTCCTGAGCTGTCTTCTGCCTCAGCTGGTGGAGGAGAGGGGGACATTACACACACACACACACACACACACACTTCCCTTGCGGTGCTGTGGGGTCCCACCCACGCGAGAGTCTTATCCACGAACTTCTGCAGCGTGAGTCCTCTCCATCGAGGAGTCATCTCCTCACCACAGGCTTCTCAGCAGGACTCTCTTCCATAGGGTGCTGACGTTTGGGCCCAGACTCCCCCAGCCTGGTCCCCCACAAAGTCACAAGTCCCCTGGGCAAACCTGCTGAGGCGTGGATCAACCTCTTCACAGGGCGTAGATGTCTCTGCTCCCCATCCTCATCCAAGGGCTGCAAGGGGACAACTGGCTCCACCATGGTCTTCACAAGGAGGTGCAGGGGAATCTCTCTTTCCACATTCTCCCTGCCCCCACTTTGGGCCTGGCCTTGGCTTGAATTCATCAAGAGGCATTTTAGGATTAGGTGGGTTATTTACATCAATGATTCCTGTTTTCCACAACTGAAAAGCTTTATTGTTTAGCAAATTTCTGTCTTTCCATTTTCAGTGCAATTGTAATTGTGCCTAGTGAAACGTCTCTAAAATTGTGCTCTGAATAGCTCAATTCTCTCCCAGCTGCTTAATGCCTGATGTGTTCTTAGGCAGCAGTCTCACAACCTCTGAGCCTTTGTTTTGCTGTGCTAGTCTTGCCACATCCTTTTAGTTCCCTCTTTCTCTGCTGATGTGGCTTTACATGGCCTTCCCATCACTTGCCAGTCTGATTGATATGAGAGAGTTTGACTCTGTAGCTGCTGCAATTGTGATGTTCTCTCTGTCTCTTTCTCCTCTTGCTGCAAAGAGTAAACCTTCATATAGTGCTTTGAATTGCTTTTGACTTTCCTGAGATGTTGAAACAACATTATTATAGTCGCCTAGGTATTGCTTAGTTAAAAACACTGTAGAAGCCCCTATATTTTTTCTTCAGTGCCTTTCTTGTAACCCTTGCATTAATATTTTAAAATACTTAGCTGCCTGACAGCTCAGGTGAGGAGTATGAGCTAGACAGGTGGGTGTAAATGAGATCTATTTCTTTGGGGTGATGTTAAAGTCAGAAGAGAAAGTTGGGACAAGATGCATCGCACAGGAGGAAAGAGAGTGCTGATGATATAACAGAGTGAAGAGAAGGAGTTTCCAAATGATTATTAGCAAAGTCTCACAGTTTGAGAAGCTGAAGAGTGGAAAAAATAGGTAAAGCCAGAGAAAAGTGCATATAGAGTAGCTTTGCATAAATATTTATAACTGTGAAGTCTTGTTAATTGGATTGAAAGAGTTTAGGGTTTTCTGAACATATCAAACAGAAGAAATTCAAATTCTCTGAGAGAAAAACCTTGGCATCTACAGTTACATAGGAGAACATAGGGTTAATGAGAAGATAGGGTTAATGTGAGGAGAGAGAGGTGACTTATGGAGAATGGAATGAGAGGAAAGACCTTGAGCAACAGAAGAGAAAGAGTGTAAGGAAAGGGGAAATACAACAGTGATAAATAGAGCCAAGCTAGACACAGGGAAAGGGGACATAGAAAAGGGGAGGCAATGAAGAGAAAGATGGTACCTGCACTGTAGCAAAGTGAGAATCGAAAAAAAATCCCTATAAATGTCTGGCATAAGGATATCAGTACAATGAGTTAAAAATTCTCTCCCCATTGACTGACCCCTTGTTTGTTTGTGTTTTGCTGGTGCAGCAGACTTTTGCAGGACAAAAGAAATTAAGTTAGGATAGACTTCAGACTGCAAATGGTCTCTTCTATTTTTGTTGAATAATTTGTAAGCAGAGATTAATTTTGTCCAGACAAGTATGTTTTTTTCTGTAGCTTGCAATAATTGCTGTGCAAAGTGCAAGGAGACACCATGGGAAGTAAACAGGGCTTGTCTAGCAAGTCTCAGAATCATGGATTTTAAAATACAACCCTGCTGTTTTGTGAGAGGGGAAACAAAAAAGAAAAACACCATACTGAAATATAGTTAAATTGTGCCATTCAGGCAATTTCCTGCTCCTTCTGAAATTAAGGGCAGAGGTACTATCAACCATAGTGGTGATAGCTATCTCTTTGGTAATAAAATTGCTTTGGAATTATATGTTTTTCAAAGTAATTATCCTAAATAAAATGTCACTGTCACCGTCACTGGGCAGCTGTAGACTGAAAATCTTTTCCATAAAGACATTTTAATATCCCTCCCTGTTAATGCCTCAGCTGTACTTCACAGAGCTACCTCCATCAGGCTATTTAGGCTTGGAGGGTCAGAAGAAAAAGGAGTAATTGGCAGGTGTCTCTGATCCATCGAGCATCTCTTCTAGACTGGAGGGAAGAGCATGAGCAACTTGGATTATTTTTTTTTAATTATTGGTCTTCTGTACAAAACTGACCAGCAAGGACTGCCCCCGGTCAACTTTTTAAGTTTTGCTCTTGTTCCCAACAGGATCAGTGTCTTTAACTGATTCTCTTTTGTAATCTTTTTAAAAGAATTTTATTAAATTTTATTATTTGACTCCCTTTTTTTTTATTTTTCATATACTTAATAGAAATTGTATGCTTTGTGCAACAATTGTTGCACAAAGTGATGAGAAAAAGCTTGTATCTTTTCTCATTTTCTTGAGAAAAGGCTCACTGTGTGGGAGAGGACACGGCCAACCCTTTTGCAATAAATGCTAGATGCATGGACTCTCTGGCTTTAAAATATCTGGGATTCTTGAGAGAGCTTGCAATGAGCATATGTCTTATGTGTCATAATGCTGTCCAGTACTCTGAGTCACCAGTTGTTAATTTAACATTGCCTCTGTAGTTGAGTCTGTAGCTGAGGTTTTTATTAACTTTGCTGCTCCAATTGTGTATTTATTAGGTTTGTGTCTCCTGCTCTCCAGCTGAGGATCAGATAAGCTCTTGAGAGCAACACTGATTATTTTCCATCCAAAATGATACTTAATAAAAGCAAATATAAGTCTTTATATAATAATTGTGAGAACATGGGTGTCTGAGAGCATGTCTTGTTTCTAGGGTTAAAGGCTCCACCTATTGGTTGACTAAAATGAGAGAAATGTAACATTTTCACACAGAAAACTGCTGGCCCTGCCAAACATCCTGTGTCTTGCCACATCTTTATGAAATAGCTGGCTTTGGTGTATAAGTCTGCACGATGTCCAAAAAAACCTGAGCCCAGTGACTTATTTCTGAGGTCTGTTCACATGCAGCACCCAAAATGACACACTGCTAAGACACTAGAAAGGAAAGTCCTTTCTTAAGACAGGAATGGTTTGGATTTTGCAAGTGAAGCCTGTCTCATCCTGGAAATTATTGGTTTTCTTTGTAAAAGATAATTCAAAAATTAGCATAAATTCTTCCATGCCAGCCGAATGAGTACAATTGCATGGTAACTTCTAGGCATTTGTTACCTTCACATTTAAACAAGTCAGAAACAGAATTATTAATGCATTCAGTCAATGAAAACCCATTCCCCAGTGTTGGTTCGGGCAGTCTCAGCAGGTCAGGCAAAATGGCATTTTGAAGGGCTTCAGAGTCATTCCTGGGAATGCAACAAGAGGATGGAAAGGCGAGAGGATATCCAAGTGGGGCTTGTGGAGGGAAAAGGGAGAGGACATACATTGGGGAAGATCAGGGAGATTTTGGAGACAGCAGGAGGCTGTGAGAGGATTGTGGGCACGCCTGGGAGATCTCGCTCTGCGCCTTTCGTTGCTTGCCCTAAGTCAATTCACTCTAAGAGTTTGTGCCACTTCCCTCGTTTCCTCTGACAACTCCTCTGTTCAAATAATTGGCTACGCTGGTAAGTGCTCGCTGTAATGCAGTCCTACTGTTCTTGCCCATTCATCAGTCATCAGTAACTTGAATGCACAGCCGTGTAGCTCAGAGCACTGAAAAACAGTTTGTTGAAGCCAACAAAATGCTTGGACAAGAGAAAGTTGTGTATACAGTTTATTACATATGTATACAGACATCTGTTGGTATCCCGCTCAGAGTTATGCATGCATCTCCGCAGAGGAGGCAGAAGGATTTCCTCTGAGCTTCATCATCGTGGAGGCAACAGCCTCGCTGGCACCAGCTTGTCTCTTGCTCTGTCCCACTCTGTGCCTGCTCATTCCTGCCAGAAGGCAGATAGATCACTTTGGAAAAAAAATACCTGGGCAACTTTGTTCCTCTTGGAGAGGGATATTTAAACGAGAGGCTTCAAATGCCTCCCTGGAGTTCAGGTCAGAGCACCTAATTTCAGGTGCTTCAGTTTCTTATATAGCAAATGAAATGCTTTCAAAGAACAATTTAGGCAACCTGAGTTAAATGTCTAATTAAGATACTTTTTAGTTTCCAATGGGTTTCAAAAAATTGGATGATAGTATAGAAGTACATAAATAAGGAGGAAAGAAAAGGATATGATGAGGTGATGTCAGAGTGACATATTTTTTGTATTATTCATAGCATTAGAACTTAGATCTCATATATACTTATGAGTTAAATCTGACAGCATTCATGGGAAGTATTATTTCCTTTATGGATTGGAATTAGAGCATGGTGAGGTTAACTTTATGCGTAAAGCATGAGAAAGAAGTTCATGAGCAGAACATGGATCTCTTGAGTCTTGGTCCAGCCTGGTTAACATAAGATTAAAGGGCAGATGATAACATAAGACAGAAGAAAAGAAATGTGTGTGGAGGGTTTGTCATTACCCTTTCACTAGTCATCTTTTTTTCTTCTTAAAGAGGTGCTAACTGATCACAAACTAAGTTGTAATACAAAAATAACATGGCAACTTGCTACATGAGTCCAGCAATATAAAAACACCTCAACGTGTGGGAAATGTGCTACAATTTTAACGACTTCCTACACCGCTACAGTAGTTCATGATTGGCCATTCACCTAGAAAGCTGCAGGTCATTTCCTTAGCATGAACAAACCAGAATAGGGAATTAGTCATTGGGATTTTCACGTCTGGTTCAGACTACCTGAACCACAGAGCTCTCCTCTGCCTTTGCAAGCGTTGCTGTGACCAGTGTTCATCAGAGAAAAAAAGACCTAAAGTTGCTTTGTTAATTACCTCATTTTTAGGATGCTCACTGCATCACACAGACGCATGACAGCCCTGAACCACGCATACAGTCATTCGTGCATTGTTGTTAATGATTGTTCCGCTCAGGTGTCCAAAAATATGTTTTAGCAGATGCTCCTTCCTCTCCCTCTTGGCTGCTTGGATCAGTCTGTGGTCTCTACTTGCTCATGTGCAAAATGTTATGTAGTTAATGTTGACCAAGACCTAAGCTAGATGACTGGATATGGCAAAACAAAACCAGTGGGTTTAGCCATTGTGATGGCATGCAGAGTATATCCCAACATGCAGATTCGTGTACATAACTAACAGGGACTCCTTGCATGGGTCTCTCTGTGCTGGCTGGATCATGACACTGTAATTCTATATGCTGCAGTAACTGCCTCATGGTTCGATAATATTGAGCAAAGCACTTCCAGTGTAAAAAGACAAGACAGGATATCCCAGGCCCTAATAATTTTGAAAATATCAAGCAGTGTGGAGTTAATACTTCTTGGGGCCTTGCCATGGGAATTTTCTGGCCATGGTCCAGAATACAGATAATTAATTATGTCAGTGAAAGGCTCTGGTGGCCTGTTTTCTTCAGAAAAAAGTGACATCATCCATGGAGCTCTCTGGCAATAAAGCAGAACAAAGCTGTGTGGGCAGGAAATAACAGACAGATGTCTTCTAGTGCTCATTTGATCTGTTTCAAAGTTTGCTGTAAGAAGTAATACATTGCTCAGTGCTGCTTCTCCTCAACTCTGCAATCTTTAGCAAGGACTTTTTTAAACAGAAGAGGCCAAATTAATCTCTGATGTAATTCTTCTGGAGCCACTTCAGAGAGTTTTTGCAGTGGATGAGCTGGTCTATCAATCATGTGCCTCTCCTCCAGTATTGATTTTAGAAGGACTTTCTGTGTTATCACGGTAAAGTAGATAGCACACAACAAAACGAAATACACTGTATGGCTCCAAAGGCTTCCTACAAGGCCAGAAAGTTCTGCATGGTGTGGAGAAGACAGGACAATTCTGTTTTGCATCCCCAGAGTCATGAAGGATCACTTTCATTTCCAGATATGTTTAATTAAACTTTTATACAAAAGCACCGATGGTCACGTTTCATCACTGAAGTCATCTCTTTACCTCTTAAGTGAATCACACACACAGACCTGAGTCCAGAAATGTTACAAGGAATTTGTGCAAGTGGACTCCACAGTTTCAAGTAGTCAGAAATTAAGCTAAGGTGAAAGGCAAGAAAAGAACTTTGCTGTACACAGAATATTCCTTGCAATAAAATCTATGTATACGTGTCATTAGCTTTTTGCATGGATAAAGTCACTAAGATAGTGATATAAACAGGACTACTTCAGCTATCTGGTGCTGGAAAGAAAAATATTCCTTGAGTTTTTAGCAAAAAAAGGGACATTTGTACAATGCAAAAGGTGGTAACTCCCCAGCTTTGAAGCATGCTTTCTACACTAAGTACTTCTGGCGTGGAAAACAAATTGCCACCCAGCCCTTGTAGCAGTATGTAGGGATAATTTGAGGAAGCAGGCCTTTAGCAAAAGGGGCATTCCAGTAGGCAGGGGTAATTTTTATTACTTTCTCTACTCATAGTCATAGTATCATGACATAGAAATGACAAAAGCACACTTTTCTTTGAATTCTTGGAATTTCCTCCTAAGGTAAGAATAGAAGGGAAGTTGCTGAGTTTAAACAGGGTTTAGCAGATTAGTGTTAAAAGCTTTTTGCAGATACAGGTTTTTGGTACACTGGCTTCATTAAACTAAGCGAACACACAGTGTTCACTTGCTGAGGTCTCTGATGGGAATTGTCAGAAATAAGACTATTCCTGCCCTGGTGGCAACACAGCATGAAGTCGTCCTGGATAGCACAGAAAAGCAGTGTGAGAACATCCTCCTGATCTCCCTCAGAAGGATGCCTTGAGCGTGATGTTTGTTAGTTCTAGGTGAAATGTTTGTAAAGTCTACTGGAATTTAGGAAATCAGCCTCTGGTAAGACCACAACAGTACATGGAGAACCTGTGACCTTATCTAGTTTCTGATGCAGCACAGGGCAGCTGTTGTGCTATAAATAACCTGAACTGTGAGAAATGCAAGTAACAACTCCGCAAGTAGAAGTAAAGATTCCTGTCTGTGGCTTGATAAGTATTTCTTGCTGTTAATCACTAGCAAGAAAAATAAGACTTCATAAACATTAAACCTCCATTGGTGCTTTCACTTGTGATGGCACAGCAAAAGTGTCATGATAACTAGAAAAGAAATAGTCAGGAACTGGAAATATCAGATCTTCCATATATTACAAAAGTGGGTTCCCTGTAAATGCTGCTCCTGCTCCCAAATTTTCCAAACTTCTTTCAATAAATTGAAGAGATTATCGTCATATTGTTGAAGTATTTAGATTGCTCTGAAGTAGTTAGATGTAATCAGTAATTACCAATAACTGATTTAGAGAGGGGCACATTGTGAATTTGGAGGAAGGCCGCTCACAAGCAAAATTAAAAAGAAGAGTTTAGGAGATTTACTGGCAAAAGCTCTTGAATTGGATTTTACTTATTTGACAGTGATTACTTTGACTCCATTCAGCCCATCTTGAATACAACTGAAATTTTTTCCCAATTTACTAGATGCTTTATATGAAACGAGTTTGATAGTTCAGTCCCATTTCCCAGGTGACAAATGGCCTGTAGCAAAAATCCCCCGTTTAGTGGGTGCTGAGTTTTGTTAGCAGTCTCACAGGAGAGGCCAAAGACTGTGGGAATGGGGAGAGACGGCTGTAGTAAATTGGCAGGGCAGGGCACGAGGAGGAAGCACCTCCGAACGCCGGGCTTGTGTAACAGTCTTTCCATTGACCAAGAATTTGGTTGCTAGGCTGCTCCTTTTACAAGCAGCAGAGTCATGCTATTGTTTCCTAAATGGTTTCAATTTTATGCAGGGACCTCTTTACATCCTTTCTATATCATTTAAATATTTTACTAGGCATGCAGTGAGCGAAAGAAAGCCTTTCTTTTTTATTCTGCCAAAAAGTGAGTATTTCAGGGTAGCCCTGCAAAGAGTGGCTACATGTTTCAGCTTTCCAGCTGGGCAGCTAGTGTGTACTCCTGAGGGGAGGGGAGCAGTGTCCCGTATTTCCCAGGTGGAAACGCAGACACCATGTCTTAAGTGCACTAATCAGTGGGTAGCAAAGAGTAGGGAAAGGAGAGCGGGCAAAGATGTGTGGGATAGCAGTGCTCCATGGCACTTCAGCCCCTGCATGGATGCCCTCAAGACCTGAGTTCATCAGCCTTTAGATTTTGGCACCTCCAGTAAACATAAACCAAGGCTTAGGTGCAGTTCAACTTTGCAGTTCCTCTATCAGCACGGACAGCTGAAGGAGTTAACTGAGTACAGTGTCCAGTTCTCATCCCCACAGTTCAACAAGGATTCAGACAAGCTGATGAAGGTCCAAAGGAAGGCTGTGGAGATAATAAAAGGTCTGGAGAAACAAAAGTCCAATGGAATTAGGTCTTCCTGGAGAAGGCGGTTCAGGGAAGTTCTCATCACATTATTCTAGCACTTAAATGGCAGCTATAAAGAAGACAGAAGCTCTTTCTTCACAAGAAGCCACGTGGAGAAGGCAAGGAGCAATGAGAAAAGGTCACACCAGGAGAGATTTCATCTCGATCTAAGAAAGATTTTTTTTACAGTAACAACAGAAAAGTCTATTTATTTTAAGAACCCACGATCTGAACAGTATAGATAGCTTGGATAGCTTTTTGTAGGACAATTAAAGTAATGGGGACAAAAAAAGTAAATATATGTATTTTCTAAATTCTGTATCTTGACTTTGATGAGCTTTTCTGATGAATCGCATCTTCCAGACTTAAGCAAGTAAGTTTCATTGTGTTACAAGCTGTTGTAATATGTGGCCTTCTCATGCCTAAATACTCTCTCTCATCAGAGCACCAACAAAACAAAACTGGCTTTCCTGTGCCAAACATCATGTTCCTTCTGCCAAAACAGCTAAAAACTTTCCTCTGGGATTTATATACAAGTTTACTTCCAATGTGAGATCTCTTCCTTGTGTTTGTCTCCTAGCTTATGATCTATGCTAAAGAGCATTGTGACATTGTGCTTTGAGAAAGGGAGGCACCTACAGTAGGTGTCTAACAGTTGCAACAGCATGCCAGTATAGTTCCCTCTTCTTAGCTAGGAAGCCCCACTTTGAGCCTCTTGCACCTCTTTTCAGATATGTGTGTCAAAGTAGACCAAGTTTTCCTCTGCATGGTGAATCTGTCTTGTTTTCTTGTCTTTCTGTGTCCTGGAGTTTAATATTGTAATCATTGTTCACCATACATTGAAAAAGAACATCTCTATGTGAGCTTTCCTAGCTGTTTCAGTGGAAACATAGTCATTTGGAGGAAAAATGAAAACACAAGTTACACAGGCCTGCTGTTTCAGCTCCTTCCCTTTGTATTATCCTGAGGCGTTTCAGAGAGACTAACTGGAGTTTGCAAATCTTGAGGCTGCTGGGAGGTCAGGATGTTGCCCAGGCCCTTCTCTGACCTAGGGTAGCTGCACTTTAAAATCTTCCTTTGCTGGAGCTTGTTGCTGACCAAATAAAAGCAAATTTCTCTCTGGTTTATTATTAGCGCGAGGCCCCCTTTTTTGGTCCAATGCTTCCTAGCAACCTGATTATCTGTTTGTTGGTTTGCTTTTCACAAACTGTTATCGTAAGTCCATGGAAACAGAGTACTTGGTGAATTAGCCAATACCCTTCAAGAGATAGGAGCAATGGCCAAGCCCAGAAAAGGCAGAAGGCACCTTGCCATGCTAATGCAGTCCAGATTGTGAGTGCCTGAAGAGCATGGGATGCCCAAGAAGGGGTATGTCAGCAGGGAGCTGTCTGTACCCTGGATATGGTGCTCCCCAGCCTGTCCTTGTGATGGGTACCCTTCCCTTGGGCTGCAGTGAGGGCTTTTCAGAGCTTTCAGCCCTGCACTGGAGTTAAGCATGTCCCTGCTTCATTTTAGCCATGAAGTAATGAATAGGGGTTTCCTTCAAAGCTCTCAACTGAGCTTGGACACCTTCTTTCCTACTTGGGGTGCCAGTTCCTCCATTCAACGTCACTCACTCCCCTTGCTTGGCTCCCTCTGGCTCTCAGGGTGCCCAAACCCACATCTTCCAGAAATTCTTTCTTAGCTGACAAGTTATAAGCTGTTTCATGGACTCTTATTCCCCCCTGATAAGTGGCTCTAATGACTAAAGACAACCAAGGCTAGAAGGAAAGTATGCATGGCAATGAATGGGTGCTGGGGCACTCACTAGGAAGTGCATGGTTCAGTCTCTCTACCAGCTATTACAGTATTAAATAACCATTGCAGGGACTGGACTCCAACTCTCTACTCTCCCAAGTCATAGTGTTAAATCACTGAGCCTGATTTGTCTCTTTTTGCTCTGCCCAGCCCTGTCAATGGCTAATTAGGCTGTTTAGGGCCCAAAAGCTTCAAAAGGAGAGAGTGAACTCATCCTCTTCCCCTCCCAAATAGCATAGGGTGCAAGGTGTGCCTGTCCTTGAGAAGTGGGGTGTGTGGGGCCTGAAACTTTCTCTGCTCAGGACCAAAGTGAATTGAGGTTTCAGCATGCTTGGTTGTGGCCCTTGGTGCGTCCCTGTTTTTGGTGCTCTCTTCACATGGTGCTGTCAAAGCAAGGCACACAGTGGGACGTTGAATTTTTTCACTGGGAGAGGACACAGATATGGCCCCAGAACTGTCACTTCTTAAAAGGGGCTGAAGGAAGAGGTCATAAAATCTGGGTATTTATAAACTCTCCCAAACTCCTGTGCTATCCTGTTAGACTTTTTAAAGCTTTTTCTTCAATTTAGAAGCATTGGTTTCGTAGTAACAAAGACACTAAGGTAACTGTTACTTTTACAGGGATATAAAAATCCCTATATATTTTTAAACCTGTATAGAACTTTCCTAAAATAACATTTTTCCTGTACTGAGAGCAGCATATTCTCAGAATATGATGTAGGTAAGTGTACATACTCTGTTAGCACTCTTTGGGACTAGCCCACATAATTCACTTGTAGTTTCGACGTCCATGAGTGATGCACCTTTCCCATGCTTGTGCTGAAACAACATTAATACCATTCCAGTCTGTATTTTGTATCTTGCAGACCCGTGCAAAAGCTTTTACTTAAGGTTAGAAAGTGTTGTACAGACTAAGTCCCTACAGTTCTTTGTTTATAATTGGGTTAATGGAGACCAGTGATGAGTAGCATTCCTCAGGGGTCAGTATAAGGACCAGCACTGTTTAACATCTTTGTCGGCAACATGGACAGTGGGATCAAGTGCACCCTCAGCAGGTTTGCTGACAACACCAAGCTGTGTGGTGCAGTCAACACACCCAAGGGAAGGGATGCCATCCAGAGCGACCTTGACAGGCTTGAGAGGTGGGCCTGTGTGAACCACATGAAGTTCAACAAGGCCAAGTGCAAGGTCCTGCACATGGGACACGGCAATCCCAAGCATAAATACCGGCTGGGCAGAGAATGTATTGAAAGCAGCCCTGAGGAGAAAGACTTAGAGGTGTTGGCTGACAAGAAGCTCAACATGAGCCAGCAACATACGCTTGCAGCCCAGAAAGTCAACCATATCCTGGACTGCATAAAAAGAAAAATGACCAGCAGGTTTATCCCATTCTTGTGAATGAAGCAAACTTCTGTCTGAAGTACTGCATTAATTTCTGGGGCACCCACCGTAAGAAGACATGGAGCTGTTAGAGTGAGTCCAGAGGAGGGCCACAAAGATGACCCAAGGGCTGGAGCACATCTCCTGTGAACACAGGCTGAGAAAGCTTGGCTTGTTCAGCCTGGAGGAGAAAAGACTCCAAAGACAACCTTATAGTATGTAAAAGGGGGCTGTGGTGGTTTGACCGTGGCTGGAGGCCAGATGCCCACCAAAGTCATTCTGTCACTCCCCTTTTCAGCTGGACATGGGAGGCTCAGGAGTCGAGATAAGGACAAGGAGAGATCATTCTGCAATCAGCATCACAGGCAAAACAGACTCAATACAGAGTAAAGGAAAGAAAACTCTCTAATTTATTACACTACACACACAGTGACACCAGAGTCGGATAATGAGAAGCACAACCAGATCTTAAAACACCTTCCCCCATCCCTCCCTTCTTAGCAGACTTCACTTTAGTCATGATTTCCCTCCCTTCTTCCCCCCACATTGTGGCATGGGGAGGGGCAGGGAATGGAGGAATGGGGGTTTCGGTCAGTTCCTCACAAGTTGTTTTCCTTCTTGGCCAGGGCAGGAGGGGAATTCCTCACACCCTTCCCTGGCTGCATCATGGGGTCCAGCCCACAGGAGACAGTCCTCTATGAACTTCTCCAACATGAGTCCTTTCCCATGGGGCTTGAGCTCTTCACCAGCTGCCCCAGCGTGGGTCACTTCTATAGGGTGCAGTCATAAACCATAGAATGTCTCTCAGTCTCTCAGGCCCAGATTGCTCCAGCCTGGTCCTCCATGGGATCACAAGCCTCCTCCCCCCTCAGCAAACCTGCTCCAGCATGGATCTCTCTCTCTCATCTCTGTGTCTCTCTCTCTCCACGGGCTGCAAGTGCTGGCAGAGGCTTGCTCCAATGCAGGTCACAGCATCTTCTGCATGTCTCCACCTGCTCCACGGGCTGCAGGTGGGGTCTTGGCCTTTTCCATGGGCTGTGGGGGGACATCTGCTCCACTGTGGGTGGAGGGGCATCTTTCTCTCTGGCACCTGGGGCTCCTCTTCCCCCCTTCACTGGCCTTGGTGCCTGCACAGTTTCTTACATCTTTTCACTCCCTTCTCTGGTGGCAAAATGCGGCTGCTTGTATTCTTTTACTTCTTAAATGTGATTCCCAGAGGCGCTGTGACTGTTCCTGGTGGGCCTGGCCTTGGTCAACAATGACTCTGGCCTTGAGCCAGCTGGTGTTTGCTCTCTTGGGCCTGCAGAGAACTTCTGGCTGCTTCTTGCAGAAGCCACTCCTGCAGCACCCTCTTCTCCACCTGAACCCAGCCATGCAAAACTACAACAGGGACCTACAAGGAAGCTGGAGAGGAGCTGTTTACTAGGGCATGTAGTGATAGGGCAAAGGTTAATAGTTTAAAATTGAAAGAGGGTAGATTTTGATTAGATATAAGGAAGAAATTCTTTACTGTGAGGGTGGTGAGGCCCTGGCACAGGCTGCCCAGAGAAGCTCCAGCTACCCCCTCCCTGGCAGTGTTCAAGACCAGGCTGGATGGGGCTTTGGGAAACCTGGGCTAGTGGAGGGTGTCCCTGCCCATGGCAGGGGAGTTGGAACTAGTTGATCTCTGAGGCTCCTTCCAAGCCAAACTATTCTGTGATTCTATGATTTTACGAGTCTCAACTGGGTGGCATGATCTTTATCTCAAGTTGGTTTTTTGTTTATTTTTATGTTATTCTATTTTATTTAAAAATAAAATAAAATAAAGGGTCTTTGCCATTTCCTGAAAATATTTCCTTGCCCGTTGTAAAAGCAGGTGGTTTTATAGAGCTGCAATGCCTCTGTGGTACTGGGTAAAGATTTAAGATTTGCTACAGGGATAATACAATGTGCCATTATTAACACTTTGGAAAAGCATGATGTATCAGTCAGTTCATAAATTGTCAACACTCATTGCTTACATAGGGTTAGGATTTGTAATGGATTTTTCCTAAAATATCTGAACCTTTCCTTAGCTTCCCAAGCTCAAGTGGGTTGAGTGTCAGAAAGGCAGGCAAGGAATTTTAGTGCCTGCACTTTTCTGCCCCCCATCCCTTCAGGTTTGTGAGAGAGATGTTCCCCAGGGAAATCTTGGAGATCCCCTTTGCCCACTAAAAACTTGTAACTTTTACAGCCCCTTCCTGGATCAGGGCATTATAAACCTGCCTTGAAGGACAAGCAAGTGCTCTGCCCCCAGTTTATAGATGGCTAATATATGTTGGCAAATGTCATTAGAAACAGAGCTCGGGATTAAGTGTTTGTCTGCAGCATAGCCCTAAAATGCCCCTTATTCATCACCAGGTGGCCTTGCAGGGCAGTTTCATCATGCCCAGCTGCTTGTGCTGCCTGAAATGGGGAGCTCCCACCCAGGGCAGGGAGCAGGAGCATGGACCCATCCTCTCTCAGACACAGCAGCACCACTGCTCCCAGGTATACTCCCTGCTCCAGCATCAGCAGCCCTTCTCTGCTGCTTGGAGGGTTTGCCCAGCCTCTTCGGGTCTGCTGCTGGTTATGTCACTTAGCTGGGGTCTGCAACGTTTCTAGGGTTTTGTCTAAACAATCAAAAGTTAGAAAACTTCACTTTAAAATTTACTTGGAGAGAATATTTAGTCACAAAGTCAGGTGGGGAATGAGTAGGAAATACCTTGATTTGTAGCTGTCTGAGAAATACTAATTCAGCCCATTTGTGCTGCTTGTTCTACTCATCTCCTTACCCCCAGCATGGGCAGTGAATAAGATAAAGTATATGAAGAGTAATGATGTTCCCTGGCTATAATTGCAAGTCAGATAAAAATTCACAGCATTCAAATGTAAGGGCAAGCAGGGATAGAATAATTAATGCCTACAAGGACAACATTTGGATTGCAGAGATTGTATTTAATCTGATATTTCCCAAAGTTTTTATATTTGCATTGGCAGCCCATCAATCTTCTAATTTATTTTATTATGCAGCTAATACGTATGAAATGCCGTATTTTCCCTGTTTTCCCTGTTGGTTATTAGGTTGGCTTATGGTAGTGATTTGCAATGTTACAGGCAAGAGAGGATGTGATCCACATGCTGAAGACAGAGAAAACCAAACCTGAAGTTTTAGAAGCTCATTATGGATCTGCAGCTCCAGAGAACGTGCTCCGAGTGCTACACCGGGATGCCATCCTTGCCCAAGAAAAGTCTATAGGGGAAGATGTCTATGAGAAACCAATTTCAGAGGTAATAACTTCTTGATTTACATCATGATGTCTGTGCAGGGGGAATCCTAACCAGAACTAAGACCACATATTTGTATGTGTGCAAAGTATGCAAGAGGGTAACACAGCATTTGTAGAAATGGCAAGACATTGAAGAAAAACTAAGTATTCTTGTTCACTCAACTCAAAATAAGTTGTATGCAAAGTCACTGGGTTTGAACCCGAACAATAATGAACTTGTATGCTGCTTAGGGTTGGTGCTGTTAAGAGAGGACAAAGTATTTGGGTATTACATTTCTGGCTTTTAAATTCCTTTTGATTCCTTTAAAATCTAAGCAATAGATGAATGTAGAATAGACCTGGGAGTGTCTGAGGCCAGTGTGAATGCCAAAATAAGCATCCACTGCTCATGTTTATAGTTTCGTAACAGTCTAGGGCACAGAGAAAAGGCATGCAGCAATGTACAATATAATGTACCGCAGTGTCTGTCCAAATCTTCATAGTTCCTCCTGTTAGAACATTTAATTCTTTTTCACCAGGAACTGTATCCACCACAAGATATGTTTATACTGTGTATTGTCATTGAAGACTCTTCTAGAATTTTTGGGATGAGGTGTTGGCCTAGTTATTGGCCTGGGCTATACCATGGCAATACTAAATAAGGAAAGCAAACATTAGCATGTGGGAGCATGCATGAAATACTGTTGAATAAGATTAAAATAGTTTAGCAGGGATTTTGTGTGAAGAAGCTGATAATTTGATGGAGACCCCAATGTAAAACTTTTGTCATGCATAGGTCCACAGGGGTTATGTTGGAGCTAAAATAGGATGGTGACAGAATTTTCCAAAGGCAAAAGATCCATTCTCAAAGGCTGAACCCAACCAGGCTCCCTTATAAAATGCAATAGTTGTTTTATTTTGACTCCCATGGTCAACTTCAGGAGATCAAATCGGCGTGGTCCTCCTCCTCTCTTTTGTCCCTCAGTTTCCTGAGGCACCCTGTGAAAAAGCAGCTGCCTGGTGGCACTGGGGCCAAGGAAGATGCAGTTCTTGCAGAGTAAGGGTTAGGGTTGGGCAGAGCAAGCTCTGCCAGCCACTGTGACAGGGACAGGCAAGCAGAGAAGTGCCAGGCCTCTGGGCAGCTTCAACAGGAAGCAGGATGGAGTTTGTCATCTGCTGCCAAGAAACAGTGGAAGGAGCAACATGAATAACTGTGGTGGCTTCAGAGTGCCTTGGCAACTTTTCAGACACACCTCCCTGGCCTTAGTGTTTGTTTGAATAATAAATGGCATATTAAATTAATAATATATCCATTAAAAAAAAAAAAAGCCCAGAAGGCAAAAAAGGTAAATGTGGCTAATAGATTTCTGTCAAAAACCAGGCTGAGGGAAAAATCCTAAGGCTTCTAATGAATTTTATTTGGTAATGTAAAACTGAATCTATGCTAAATAGTTTCAACTTCTTATCTCAGCAGTCCTACAGGTACACTGAAGATACATTAAATGAACTTTCAGCCTTGAGCTCACTTTGCCTCCACATACAGGTGCCTAGACCCATAGAGGTGTGTGAACTCAAGCTCACAGTCTGAGGGCATGTATCCTGCCCTGGCATTTGGTATAGCTTTTCTCAGGGTGAAATTAGGAAAGTGTGCATAGCACCTTGCCACAGGCAAAATCCTGCACTGCAACAATACTGTTTGTTACGCTAAGGCTAAGTGAAGTTTATGTATCTGAGAACCATGCAAATGTTCACTGCCAACACACCTTTCAAAGGAATCCTTACTTTTATGGGACAGTTACTCTTATTTCTTGTCATTGCTTTATGTAAAGCCCAAGACAAAATTAAGGGACTCGCATTTACCAAACACAACATTGTTGGTTAATAAATCACATGAAGTAAGCAAGAAGGCATTTAAAACAGTCTATTCTCTCTTTCTGCAATCCAGCTGGACAGACTTGAAGAAAAGCAGAAAGAGACATATCGGCGCATGCTGGAACAGCTCCTGTTGGCAGAGAAATGCCATCGCCGCACAGTTTATGAGCTAGAAAATGAGAAACATAAACATACGGATTACATGAACAAGAGCGATGACTTTACCAACCTCTTGGAACAGGAGCGGGAGAGGTGAGTACCTGAGAGGTATCCCAGTGTCCCTGTGCTTCTCAGTGCAGTGGTGTTGTGAGCTGGCATTTTCTGTGTTTAAATGGCACTAAACTCACGTGTAAACTATCTGTAAACATTGGTCCACTTGTGTTATTAGTACATACCTTACAGTGCAAGTCCAGAGCTGGAGGAATTCCATTGAATGTTTCTGTAGTGTGCGCTTGAATTAAGAAACGAATGTGTTTTGAATTACTCATGCCAGTTTGGGGTCACCTCCTGGTAGCTTTTGATGCGATGTTATTTATGTTGGCTGAGTTTGGAGCTGGCTTGCTTAGTTAAGTGCCGTGTTTAGTGAAGGATGGGCCACTGTTTGTCACAGCAGGAGAACAGGGTAAGGAAAACCACGACACGCGTTGGGGTACTGGCACACAAGTGGTAGGGGCTTTGCCAGGCCCTTTGCATGTAGGTTTGGAAAGTCACAAACCATTTGCAATATTATTCATATTTCTGAAGACATGTGCCTTGGGGGAGATCTATGTTCCCCTGGGAGAAAATATTTTCATGGTTTATAAAATGTGGCCAACCTGCCATGGACTATCTGCAGTGTTTATCTCACAGGCTCATATGCTCCAGGGTTTTTTTTCTTCAAGTGTTTGTCCTCTGTACTCCTTTTGGGAGTAATTTGTTCTCCGAGTGTCTAAAAAAGAAAGAGCACCTAGCTTAGGTGAAGCATGAGCACTCAGTAACAGCCTTAGTTTCTCAGTATGAAATTTTTGTGCGCATACTAAACCGCTTGAAATCAATCCACAACATAAAAAAAGTAAGAGCACTGAGAAAAATACTTAAGGCAAGTTCAAAGAAGAAATGCTTTTGAGGAAACCACAGTCTGGTGGCAGACATTTGTAAAAAGCCAGGAGCTAAATTGTTTAGTGTATTTCCTGAGCTCAGTTCAGAGCCAGCTTTGAGTAGGTGGCACATGAGCTACAGTGACCGTATTTCCTGGTTTTGCATGATTGGCAAACTTTAAAGGACAAAAATGCTTCTGCATCTTAGCAGTTTGATTCTCTTACCAGAAAATATATATATAAAAAAAAGCCCTGTTGTATTTCCAAGCAAGCAGCAATTTCACATCTGATTCTCATACATGCAAATTTTTCTCTGTGCTGAGTATCTGTGGACATGCAGGCAACTAAAGTGCTTCCAAAGTAGAAGTGGTATTAAAATACCATTTACGTTTGTCTTTACATTTTATGTTCACTTTGACAGTTGTTGCCTTCTTATTATTCCATCTCAACTCAAGAATCTAAACAGCCTGAGATTATCACCTGTTTTGAACTGATTTCCTTCGATGAACTGATTAAAAACCTTTCTGTCTCACATTACTAGCAATGAGATATCAGGTCCCATCTCTGTGGGCATTTTCTCATACTCTTCGTGCTCTTTTCTACATTCTACAGTTTTTGGAAAAACAGTAATAAAAAAAAAAAGGAGAATTTGGGTTTGAACTTTTATTGAAAGCAGATCTTTAAGAGCAGCTAAATCTGCCAGCTTTAGTCACCAGTGCCTCTGAACTGGTGGCTGTGGTGAAAGAATTGCAGCACTGAAGCCCTTCTGATTTATGTTGAGTGATACAAGAAACCTGATGTTTGCTATTTAATCCACTTCTGTTTGTCTATGGCTCTATAGTTTCAAGTTTAGTGGTGACCAGCCAGAGAGAACATGGCGTGTAGCTAAACATAGAAAACTAAGCGTGCACATCCCTCCCTCTCCAGGGTCCTCATCCTAGACCATTTCCAGAGCAGGTTAGCAAAATCCAGATGGATGGGACACCGCTCATTAGTGTATAGTCTTAAATGATCTCAAACTTCTTCATCTTTCTTTGCTGAGTGCACATGAGGCAGGTTGCACCTACACATTTGTAGGTATTTAAAACTTCCAGCATTATTGTTTGAAGGCTGAATTATCAGAGAAAGAGAAGGTGATGGGATGACTTCTTGAGAAAGCCCCACAGTGGCAATCAGCAATAGATTTCTGTCAAAAAGAAAGAGCTTCTAGTGGAAAGATTTAGGTTTTAGTAGGTTAAAACATACAAAACCCCTCCCATACTCACTTAATTTGCATATTGGGTGGGACAGAGAACTGACCTGCCCAAAGGCGCTTCTCAGGGTCCTGCCTAGGCATTCTTGTTTTACAAGTACCGCTATGTATATATAATTTGTTTTACCGTAGTGCTTTGAGGCCTGAGGGTTATTTTATTAAGAACTGAGCAGACATGAAGTCTCCATGAAAAAGGAACATGGATGTGAACTTTGCCTGTCAGCCACTCCGCTACACTTGTGGCTATAATTTTAATGAGACAGGGTGAGCCGGAGGAAGACCAGTCCTGTGGGATGGCCATCCCACAGCAGTCTGGCACGACAAGAGCAGTAGTAATTTCTGTCCTGGATCTAAGCAATTTAAGAAATTGCTTTCCTCGCAGTATTTTGCCACTGTTGTCCACACCAACTTTTAGAGGCCATATCTGCTTTTGCTGTCCTGTGGAAGTTTGAACAAGATAAAACGGGAAATTATTTAAGAGCAGAAATATGCTTTGGTTCTAATGTATTTATAGCACACTCTTAATGTATTTACTTTGGAGAGTTGTTTTACATGTGCTTTCATACATTATCTCTAATCCATCTACAACAACATGATAGGAAAGCAAACAGTCTCTATGAAGGACTAATTATTAGGTCAGCCTCACGCAGGAAGGAAGGAACAGGAAAACGTGATTTGTCAAGAATAATTACGCATTTAAAGGTTTTAAAAAAGGACAAAAGTGTACACAGGGATATTAAAAATGTAGACAGCTAGGAGAGGTAACTGGGGAGAGCTGGAGGCCCTGACTGTTGGTCTTGGCTTCACGACACCAAGTGCAACTAAGCTGCAGAAAGGTTGTGGAAAAGGTTGGCATGTTAGAGAAAAAGAGTAGTGACAGCCATTTGCCAGATGGAGATGAAAGAAATCTGGTACTTTTAGTGGAAGGTGCTCCCACAGATGTGGTGGTAGTGAGGCGTTTGGCAAATTTCTCTGTAGTATGCTATAATCCTATCTAAAGATGGGAATGTTTTGAAAGTTTGGGACAGTATTTGCTATTTTTACCACTCCACCAAAATTCCCTTTTCCATTCGTGACTGTCTTAGCTGCTGTTCTTGTAAAATCAAGTAGTTCTTGTGCATCTCCTATTCCTGGGAGTGCAAAAGCAGTCATCTTCCTGGAGCCTTCTCCAGGGAGAAGGAGGCCATATATATATATGTAATGTATATATATATGGCCTATATATACATATATATAGACCCTTATTTATATATGGAGAAGAGCTGGAGGCACCAAGACTTCCTCAGAGACCTTTGGTAGAGGATGATAAGGTAAGGAGTCTGGTCTGTCAGGTAGAGATGAAGTGTCTGACTGGAGACACACTGACAGCATGGCTTGTAGCAGACACCTGAAGAGCAGGAGACCACGCAGCAACAGCCACAATGATAATATTAGTTGTCCCAGCACAAAGCACCCTCCGGATCTTCAGTCATGCTTTGTGGAGTGAGCGTTATTGGTACTTCCCTACCACAAAGAGCTCTTGTGTAAAGCGGACTTAACATGAAGTGGTACTTGTTTGTTCTCTGTACTGTCAGTCTAGGCCCCCTTGCCTTCCACTTCGGGGAACTGGTGGGGGTAATGAAGGTGGGGGGCAAGAGATCTTTAGGGTCAATTATAAACTTTTTGATTTGATCTGTGGGCCTTTTTCTTCTGTTGGAAAAGTGGAGAGGTCTGTGTAACCTCGGTACTGCTTCGAGGTCTCCATTGACCTAGGAGATGAGGGTTAAAATCCTGGCATTTTAGAGGTGCTAATCTCTGAATCTCTTCTTTTAATCCTATTTGTTGACAGCACATTTTGCTGCTATTAAAAGCACTGGAAAGCTCCCATTGTTTTTAATAGTTCAGAAGCAGGCTTGTGGTAAGGACCACTGAGCCAGTCCTGTAGGATGGATGGCAGAAATAGCCTGAAAGCCTTCAAAAGTGTGGGGAGGAGTTTCTTTCATATGCGTGGGGCATGGTTTCCAGAATAGAGGATGCGATGTGGCAGAAGGGCTTTGTTGGAGCTCCTTAAGGGAGATCTGTGCAACTGCTTTTGTGAGTAATTTGATCATTTCCAGCACATCCCCAAGACTGCTGAGACTCTCTTACCCCACCACACAACGTGTCAGGAAATACACACCCAGAATCTAGTGTAAGTATTGTCTGTCTGAAAGCATCGATATTATGTTTAGTCACATTTTCTAGTAAGACTTCAATGAAGTGATGAGGATTTTAAATTGGCTCTTGCTTTCCTTGCTGCAGCTTCAAATTATTCTTTACAACCACAGCAACAGTGTTCCCAGTGCACTGAAGCATTTCGCATTTTCCTCAAAGGCAAAGCCGAGGATTCAGTCTGTACTTCCTAAGCAGTGCCCTGCTAAATCTGGTTTTAGTTAAACACTCTTTTTGAAGTACATGGCCATAATTAGATCTGCTTAGAGGAGACAGCAGGACTGTGACCCCAGATCTTTCCTCCACAAAGTTTCTTTTCAATCTTCGAGTAAAATTGTCTCCTCTCTGTCTCCCCCACCGCAGCACCCCCAGCAAGGAATGCACTGGCAAGTCCCTCGGAGGTCTGTGATAATACATTCCTCTCGGCTTTGGTCATCCTGGCACTGAGAGGCTCTTGGCTGCTCTGCTGGTGATGTAATTCTGGGCCCGCATCACCTGCAAAGGAAACTGATCCGCGAGCAATAAAGCACACAGACGTCTAGAAACAAAAATGGGAGTGTTGATGTTAACAAGTTTTTAAAATATTTTTCCCCCCTTTTTGCATTTCTGCTTTCATTACCAAAGTTCCCCTTCTCCCTTTTCCCACGAGACGGCAGCACCAAACCTTTCATTGGGAAGTGCTTGCCTTTTTATTTCCCTTTATTTCATGGACCCAAGGAAGTGTAACGGCTGGAGTTTGACATAGCTCGGAGATTCTGACTGCGTTACCTTCCCAGTTTGCGTTTACTCTTGATTTTTATGGAGCCTGGAAAACAGAGAAGCTGGCAGGAGGACACCGGGGCAGTGTGTATCCATCAGTCAATTACTTGTTTAGAGATCAATCACCCAGAAGTATGAAGTGTTTGGGGCTAATAAATCTCTGTGATTTGCCAGTTTAAGGCCAAAATCTGCAGTAAGAACAGCCCCATACCAAGATATTGGTGCAAAGTGCATGGTGTGAACATATACTGCAGATTTTGGCCTGTAACTGTGTAATCTGTTGGTAATTCTTCTAAAGTCTGGAAATGAAGTTACTTAACAGAAAGATTTTTGCCTTTATTTTTTTATTCCTCCAAGCATTCTTAGCCATATTTGTACTCTGACTTTTTTCTCATGTGGTGATTGTTTCTGTGTCCTGGTTTCCAAACTGTGACACACGAAAGAAGGAAAAGCCAGTCCAATGGGACTGTGGGAATTCACTATTGCCTACAGTAGTTACTCATCCTACTGCACATTACTGGTCATAGTAGAGCACTGAGTCACTCTGTCTACTTTTCTGTAAGGACATCTCTGAAGTTTTATAACATAGAAGACAAGGGCAACAGCACAGTTTTTATTCTTTTATTTCAGGCTGATATGCTATCTGTATGGTTTGGATACATTGGTTTTTCCTGTCGATGTAATAAATTCACAGGATCGTAGATAGCCAGTTCTGTAGTAGTCTATTAAAAGAAACAAGAAAAAAAAATCTGGCAATGACAAACACCATTTCTGTGCAGTTAAGTACATCTGAAGTTCATCCATTTTGCAGGTCCTGTTTTACAGCTCTAGCTGACTGCAAGGCAGTGATTGCGCAAAGTTTATGTTTTAACTAACAAACCTGGTCCCAAGTTCCAAGAAAACGGCCTCAAAGGTAATCTTAAAAACGAGAGAACAAACAGCCACATCGGTCTGTGGAGAAACAATATGAAAGTATTGCGAGTCTTACACAATGTGAGGCTTGACATGGGTTGGGACTAATCCAAATCCATCTCTTCACACTTGGATAGTCCTCAAAACTGCCCAGTCTTTCAGTCACTTCTGGGATTACATAAAATGGCATCATGTGTTGTTTCAGCTATTCTTCCAAAATTACTCCTAAGTAGGCATCTACTTCACAGCCCTTGAGAGAGAATTATTATACAAAACTATATGTAGTTCATTATTCCCAGCAAGCTTGCTTGCTAAAATCATCAATTCAAATGCTTCCAGGGTCAGACGGGGGAAAAAATGACTTCATTCAGAATCTACTCATGAACCCAAACTCTGTCCAGGGTGCAATAGGTAACAATTTTAACATTTAAGGGGCCTTTGGCATGTTTCAGACTTACTATACTACTGAAATAAATATCAGTTCACAGCTCTATTGAAGCCATCTTTTTAAGTTGTCACTTTTTTTACGCAGAGAAAACAAGAACTGAATCAGGGTCATGTTGGGAAAATTGCTTCCTCATTCACAAAGATTAGAAACAGCTTTCAGTGGAAGTGCTAGGTTTCACTGAATTTCCAAAAAAATAGATAGATGCCACTTATTTACAAGTATAAACATATGCTAATAGGCACTCAAGCCTGAACACATTGGGTATTTGCTTTGTTTAAATAGAAGTTTACCTGTGCAGAGACGTACAGACATTACTGAAGTTGAAGTATATCACTTACTGTTTCGATTAAAGGCCCATTCTACATGGTCATGTGACTTCCACTAAATTGTGTGAGGAACCTGAAGATGTCAACTGATTTGGGGATTTATTCTGACTCAGTGAGCCTTCATAGAAGATTTCCTAACCCTGAACAGATGTAATGCTTTTTCCATTTTCTTTCCCAAAAAGGGTGCTAAGCTGTCCATCCCTTCTTGTTCCTGCAGTGGAACATACCAATAATGAGCTTTGTATTTGCATCATTTCAGTTTTCCATTCCCACTCTTTCCAGGTAAAACTTCCACTTTTACAATTATTTTTTATACTTTTTGAGTTCTTTTCACCAAAGGGATGAAAATCTTCTTGTAGATCAGCACCTCAGCACTGAAGTTCCCCCAAACACAGGAATTCATTGAGCCAGGTCTCTCCATCTCCCTAAAATTGAGGATTTTTCACTTGTTGCCTTGGTGAATGGTACCAAAATACAGTCCTCTCTGTAGTAGTCACTTATTCAAGATGAACAAATGTTTCGCTAAAATCCACATGAAACTTCTTTTTCTCTTGAATGAGAGAGAAAAATGAAGCTTTTTTATGATTTGAGAATTCCTTATTGAATTTTTTGTTTGGCACTGGATATGAAAAATCAGTTACTGACATAGGTTGGTTATCCAGTTGCTTATGTTAGGGAATGATTAATAGTAATGTAGCTGACTATGTAGTGGCCTAATGAGAAAAGATAAAGAAATGAGCAAAAACTGAGGCTAAATTACAGCAGAGTGACAGCAACGCTTTCCTGATGATAGCAATTATGTCATAGGTGAAAACATACCTCTTGGTGACAAGTATATATATCACAAGATGAAAGTTCCTAGACAGTTACCTTTAAATTGTTTATTTTCAGAGGAACTGGAAAGGCATAGACGTATTCTCTTTCATCATTTAAATGTCAGCCTTTTCTTAGATGACTTAACTTGTTCTAAAATGATGCATAGCTTTCAACATTTTTTCATTTCACAAATTCCTGGCTGCCATACAGCCTTGGTCTCCAAAATGGTGTCCACACTGATGAAAGGCAGGTGTGTGGTGTGAAGAATAGAACATCGCCACTTTCAGTTGTGTTACGGCTCACATTTTGTGGGCACTGCTAATCCTTCGATGGAGAAGGTTTGTCTGGTTTGACAGGCTCATGTCCTTACCTGACAGACCATGTGCTGTTGGTCCAGCTTGCTTTCTGTGGCAGGCACGATTGCTTTATGCCCATTATTACCACACTGAGCTCTCTGTATCCAGCTTCTTTGGGGTCTTTTAGGAAACAACTAATCCACAGAAATGATAACCTGGTGCTGGATTTCATGAGCACAGAGCTAGCACTGGTGCAATTCCTTTGAAGTCAGTAGATCTCTTCTTGATTAATGAGATTAATGAAAATCAGTGTAGGAACTCTAAGAAAATGTTAAAAGACAGAGTGTGTACATGTATGTACCTGTAGAAGTGTATGTGTATGCATTCAGCAGATTCATGAGTGGAGTTACAGCTCCTGGATAAGATTTTTCTTTCCATCAAAATACATTATCAACAATATTTATTTCCTGTATGATTACATTTTATATAACTTCCATATAATTTTCTTTTAATGATAATAATTTACTGCTATATTTTAAACATAATTTCTACTATAACAGGGTTTTAAAATTTTTTTTGTTACTATTGCCTACTGATTCTGCCAAGGAGGCTGTAAGCTTTGCCAAGCTGATGTTGTCTCTCTTCGTGTGTGAGGCATCATTTGCGCTTACAGCACTATAACATTGTTTAAAATACAAGTGATTTTATAAGCAATGATGCTCAGTAGAAGTCAACAGCTGCCAACCAAATACCTGATTAGAAAACAACAGAGCCAGGACACATGGTATCATAGAATCATAGAATGTGTTAGGTTGAAAGGGACCTTTAGAGGTCATCTAGTCCAACCCCTCTGCACTAAGCAGGGACATCTTCACCAGATCAGGTGGCTCAGAGCCCCATCAAACCTGACCTTGAATTTCTCCAGGGATGGGGCCTCCACTACCTCTCTGGTCAACCTGTTCCAGTGCTCTACTACCCTAATATTGAAGAATTTTTTCCTAATATCTAACCTAAATCTTCTCTTTTCTAGTTTAAAACCATTACCCCTTGCCCTATTGCTACATGCCCTCATGAACAGTTCTTCCCCAGCTTTCTTACAGGCACCTTTCAGGTATTGAAAGACTGCTGTGCAGTTATGCCACACTTCCACAGGGTGCAAAGGTGGGGCTGTGAGATGGATGTGGCATGTGGGTGTGTGCTCCTTTGTGTTCAGAGTGAGAGCTGTGGGTCCTGGCATGAACGTTAACATAAGTACCTTCATAGCCTTTCATACTGACAGTTGGGACACCACATATTAGCATGTGGTGTGACAGACAGGATTACTCAGTGCTGATGTTAAAATCTATTAGTGTCTCTTTAGTTCATAAAAGCAGCTGCTGACTGCACTTCTACAGCATTTGAAAATTTTACTGAGGGTTCATTATTTGCTAAATCACTCAATATGATGCTGACAGGAAGTTATGTTTAAAAATCAAGAAGGAATCTTCCTGAGATTATTTACCTTTCTCTGCTTTTATAGGTATTGTTTTATCCTTATGTCAAGCTGCGACTGCGGTGGCCAAATAAAATATAAACCAGTGCACACATGGCCTGTGTTTCTAAGAAAATCTGAGACCATGTATTGAGGAAAGATGGAGTTTTTATATCGACTCCACTTCAGTAGACTCTTGCTCTCAAGCTGCATTGCTGTTGTACAACTGCGTGAACTTTCCCATGCTTGACTAGCCCCTTACATGGAATTATATGACTGATATTTCTTCCTAAAACCAGATTTTAAAGCTTTTCACTCTTTATATTTAAGCATTTCTCCCATTTTTGAGACCCTGCCATGGTGACTCCAGACACCATTGCTTGGGTTGTTTGATGCTAAAAGGAAGCAGCAATTCTTCAATGCATGTTTTCTCTTGGTTTTCCTGCCTACTTGTTTTACTCACTCTATCAAACACATTATTTAAGGAAGTCCAGAAAAAGGTCATCAGGAGTTTGAACAATGGGGCAAAAACTGAACTGATGGAACTGGAAGGTGAAGGACAATGAATAGCAAAGAGGCAGGTTTAGGGCAAGGGATGGCAGCCATAAAACAAAGAATATGGGAAATAAATATGAATTAGGAGATTAAGGAGAAGAGAGGGAGTGATGAGGGAAACTAGCTGTTGGCAAAAGGAGAGTGCTGTAGAGCCAGCAAGGTGGATGACAGAGGGAAGCAAGATGGTGAAGAAATAAAGATTGAAGAGGTAGATACCGAGCCACAAGCAGAAGATATGTACAGAAAAATGCATCAAAACTTAAGCAGAAAGCAGCACACTGATGTTACTTGAAGCAGGACAGCATAGGCACTGGGACTTCCCAGAACTTGCTTGGGCCAACAGATGATACACTTTAGGGTAAAAAGTAATTCTGCCTTGATTTTCAATTTCCAGTAACCGTATTCACCACTGATCTTTGAGTTACTTATTTTAATGCTTAAAAACATGACCCTTATCTCTAGGCTGAGTATTTCTGTTCTATAAAGCCACAGTTGGAGAAGTCAGGTGAGGGGGAGGCAGCAGAAGGCAACAACAGAGAGTCAGCTGCCAACAGAACAAAAACAGCACACAGGTCACAATCAGTCAGGGTTAATTAATGTCCCAGATCCAACTTGAGCAGCAGAGGCTGAGGCACTGCCAAAAGACTAAGTTTCTCTCTCCGGGTAAGCTGAGAACAGCCACAGCTCTCCCTGCTTTTAAAGACTCAAGGTCACTCCTCCACACCGTTTTTCCACATGAACACTTAGCACATCAAAAGTGAGCAATTTAGAAAAACAAAGCTGGAGACCAAAGCAGAGAAAAACAGCAGTAATGGGGTGCTGTAAAGCATGGATGCATGGAAGCAGCCAACTCTAAAATGGCAAGTCCCCAGGGGGCAGCAAGGAACTGTCTGGACAAACTGGATCGATGGGACAGGGCCAGCTGTCTGAGGTTCAACAAAGCCAAGTGCTGGGTCCTGCACCTGGGTCACAACAACCCCACGCAGTGCTGCAGGCGTGGGGAGGAGTGGCTGGGATGCTGTTGGGCAGAAAAGGACCTGGGGGTGTTGGCTGACCAGCAGTGTGCCCAGGTGGGCAAGAAGGCCAACAGTATCCTGGATTGTATTGGAAACACTGTGGCCAGCAGGAGTAGGGAAGTGATTGTGCCCCTGTACTCAGCACTGGCGAGGCCACGCCAGTACTGTGTTCAGCACTGTACTGTGTTCAGTTTTGAGCCACTCACTACAAGAAGGACATTGTGGTGCTGGAGCGGGTCTAGAGAAGGGCAACAAAGCTGGTGAAGGGTCTTGAGCACAAAGAATGGCTGAGGTTGTCTGTAGATGCGTGCTTAGGGACAGGGTTTAGTGGTGAACTTTCAGAGCTAGGTTTACAGTTGGACTCAATGATCTTAAAAGTCTTTTCCAACCTAACTGCCTCTGTGATTCAGGACCTCATGTAGCACTTCTCAGAGGTCCTGAACACCTCTGCCCCTTACTCCGGAGACGCTTTGTTCAAAGAGCCACACCCTGCTTCTATGACAATTTTGGTGCTTATGATTCAATGATTTCACTTGCTTCACTTATTCACAAAATAATGATCAAAACACACTATAAAACAGTACCCTTGACCTGGTATAATTAGCTGTGTAGACAGGTGCCTACTTCAGCTGTAATTATCTTTTCTTGAGAGAGTCCCATCAGTGCAGGCTTTCTCCCTCATGGAGAAAAGATACTAGTAATAAAACTTCATGTTGTGCATTTCTGTATTAACCTATGATTTTTGCTCAGTTTTGTTCTATTTATTTATTGAAATATCTGAGTCAGACCTATAACACTGGAGATACTGAGCCTTCCCAGATACCATAAAGATACACACAAGTGTTAAGAAATTTAAAAAAAAAAAAAAAAGAATTGGAAAAGGAAAATAAAGCCAGAAATGTTTTCCTTAAACTTTTGAATCATGCTCTCATAAAGTGCAGCAGATCCTAACGTAGGGCAATTTTCATGGTGCAAAGAGAAAAAAAGAGTTTTAAATCTAGGCAGCTTGACTAACTTAGAAAGATCTGGGGAATAATAAAAAAGCCAGTGTGTGAATGTGTGTGAGTGTGTGCACACACACATTTTCTTCAACAGCTGCATGGAACAACCTGTTTTAAGTAAGAACAAAGGTGAACAAAGCCAGTTGTCAGTCCAGCTCACCAAATGAAGTTTTTTAGTGTGCATGACGCATGCCGTATAAAATGTATTGCCTGAGATATAACAGCACAGAGTTCAACTTGAAGTTGTTCCTTTTTTTTTTCTCAGGCTTTTCATACAAAGTCATATTTCAAAAATTTATTAGATTTATATTCATTATTTATTTGTGCCCCAAAAGAGCACCTTGTTTCACTGTATCTTCAGCAACAAATTAAAATCAGCCTCTTCCTCAATATTCAGATTTTTCATGTTCTACCAAGATGACACTGAATTCATTGATATCCACTTGATACCTCACTGATACAGAATAGGCAACTGGCTAGGTAGAAAGTGGAGGACAGGTAAGCTTGACTTATCAAAACAAGGAAAGCACCCCAAACCAATTATGGAAGATTGTTTTGAAGGTTTTAAGAACAAAACACCAATCAAACAAAAAAAGCCTGGCAAGCTACTTGGTGTACTTTTTCATGTATGTAAGTAAACACAAATTTAGGTAAAATTTTATGTTTGCACAGACAGAAATACTCAGGCTTTTCCTAACACGTTAGAGAACTTGGAGAAAGTTGCAGGCACTGCCTTGGCTATAAATGTTACATATGTTTCTGCACTGAGATAAAGAGCCAACAGAGAACAGGGCAGTGTGTTGGAAAGGTTACAAAGCCCGATTTACAGAGAATGTTATCATCAGGCAATCATTTGTTACAAGAGCCACCAGAGGAATCCATTGCTGTGCAG
The DNA here is from genome assembly GCA_027925045.1 of Hypotaenidia okinawae. NCBI lineage: Eukaryota > Metazoa > Chordata > Aves > Gruiformes > Rallidae > Hypotaenidia > Hypotaenidia okinawae. The sequence continues at coordinate 88,812,098 of BSDF01000003.1, forward strand.
AGTTAAGTGCATTTTTAAAGAGCACAAGGTATCAAAGAACTGTGTAGTCTATTAGCACACCATTAAGTAGTTAAACCAATTCCATCTTTTGCTTCCCAGCTACTTACTTCTATAGCAGACAACTGTGCGACATGCACAGTATGATTTCTGACTTACAGAGGTGAGTTCAAATTTGGGATTCCTGTCTATTCCTTCCCCTGCTTTTATTTCTTGTTCTTTTTCTTATCTGGTCTCACAATGTTACAAGTGCTGTTTTACTCAGGAATGCATATCTTGGACTACTTCATCCCAATGAAAGCATAAACAAGAAGATTCATGAAAATCTGGGCAGCAAGTTAGATTTTCCCAATCTTTGATGTGTGTCATGGTTTAACCCGAGCCAACAACTAAGCCCCAAACAGCCGCTCGCTCTGTCCCCCACAGCAGGATGGGGGAAAGAATCAGAAGAGTAAAAGTGAGAAAACCCATGGGTTGAGGTAAAGACAGTTTCACAGGTAAAGCAAAAGCCACACGCACAAGCAAAGCAAAACAAGGAATTTGTTCCCCACTTCCCCCAGGCAGGCAGGTGTTCAGCCATCCCCAGGATGGCATGGGTCCATCACATGTGATGGTGACTTGGGAAGACAAATGCCATCACTCCAAATGCCCCCCTCTCTTCTTCTTCCTCCAGCTTTATATGATGAGCATGATGTCATATGGTATGGGATATTCCTGTGGTCATTTGGGGTCAACTGTCCCAGCTGTGTCCCCTCCCAAGTCCTTGTGCACCCCCAGCCTCCTCACTGGTGGGGTGGGGTGTGGAGCAGCACAGGCCTTTGCTCTGTGTTGCCACTGCTTAATGGTAATGAAAACATCCCTGTGTTATCATCACTGTTTTCAGCATGAATCCAAAACTCAGAACCACACCAGCTACTGTGAAGCATTCTATTCCAGCCACAACTGGCACAATGACTTAAAAGTGAAGGTATTCTTGAGAAATAACAACATGCAGAGTATCTTTATAGTGTTATAAACACACATGATTTGATTCTTACATAATAAAAGTTTTAAGAGTCTGAGGCCTGTTACACTTTAACTGTGACATCAAACATGAGGTCCTCTATAGCTGTGGTATTGCTTAGAAGTGGTTACCTGAAGTAGTTGGACTGGTGATGGAAAACACTTTAATTATGAAGTCTGGTGGCAGCATAGACATGTCCTAGCTAGTGCAGTCTGTGTTGGCTCACCACTACCATGCTGTGTTTTCACTGCCAAGTTTTGCATCCAGTTGACTGCTGGCTCACATCATACAACTTCAGTGCCTCTCCACCATGTTCCCTGGGCTTTTATTTCTAAGTTGCAGAGTAAGCTGGAGGGAGCAGGTGGTCTCAGATAAATTTCCTCTAGGGATCACTAGTGGTCACAGGTGACTACCAGGTCTATGTGATGTATGTCACCTTGTCTTAAGTGATCTGACCTAATCTAGATTTTTTTCACAATGAGGTTGGTCATGCCCTGGAACAGATTTTCCAGAGAGGCTGCAGTGTCTCCAACCTTGGATGTGTCTGAGATGTGGGTAGAGCAAGCCCTGTGCAACCTGGTTTAACTGGATCTGCATAGGTCTGGACTAGACATCTCCAATTTACTTTTCAACATCAACCATTCTGTGTTTTTTTGATGTGGCACCTGCCAGAGAACACCATCTGTTTCCTGATGTACCAGGGTGATACGCAGTGGCTTAGACTGAGGCAGGCTCTGAGGCATCCTCTGGGCATCCCCTTTAACACGTCATTTGCCAGGCAGGGACACTGGCAGTGGCCTCTGTCAACCCTCTGGTCTTCTCATGACACATTTTTGCTCTGTCTGCTGGCTTTTTGCTGCCAAATTTGTGATGAGTACAGGTAATGCCTTGAAGTCTGTGGTGTTGGCAGGAGTCTGTTTCATGGGTGCTGCAATTCTGAGTAGTCAGACTTCTTGAGATGGGTGGTCCCTTCTGTGCTGGGTCCTCAGTGATGCCCTCCCTTCTCCATGTCACATCTGTACAAAGCTGACTGCTGTAGACTCACAACTGCTTTCCTAATATAAATATTAGGATCCTCCTCATGTCCTTGACATTTCTGCTCTAAGCTGCAACAATGAAAACACAGATGAGGGAAGATGTGTTGCTTGCAATTCCAGCCTGGGCCAAGGACAGCATCATGGAGCAGATGTGAGAGGACATCTAGGAGGGTTTGGGAGATGTGGGGGTTAGAAATGCAATGCAGAGGTGAGGAAGACCCTGGGACTGAATGGTAGGTACAATGAGACTGGGATGAGCTGTTCAACAAGTTCAGGTCCCAGAGCTGGGTGGGACAGGACATGCAACCAGATATCCTCCTGCAGAGACATCAGCATGACTGGGGTGGAGCCTTGCTCTCAGATGCTGCCCACAGTCCAAGTCATCTGTCAGCAGGCAATTTTGAAACTTGCTTGCAAAGTGCTATTGCCATCAATTATTTTGCTAACTCAAGAGCTCAGACTTTTATGCATGCAATCTAAAGGATCCCTCCAGTAGCTCCCTGTCCTTCTTCCTCACCCCTAAAGATACTCAAAGTCAGGCTTGGCGGGACTCTGAGAAACCTGATCTAGTGAAGATGTCCCTGCTTACTGCAGGGGGTTGGACTAGATGAGCTTTAAAGGTCTCTTCCAACCCAATACATTCTATGATTTTATGATCTAAATTGTTCTGAAGGTCTCCCTATGTGCCAATATAATGCCACATCATTCAGATTAGATGTCAGATTTTTAGTGTAGTGTTTGTCACTGCACCTGCAACTTCCTCTTTTTAAAGACTAGGTAGCTCTACTGAAACAGTTATTAGGATTGAAAAGGACATGGTAAGTAGGTTAAGCAGAATATTTGTCTTCTCATTGCATGTGAACATTTGCAATTGCATAATCCAACACAAGTTTTGTACAGAAACCTTTCCTCGAGCACTGGAAAAATAGAAACATATTGAGATGGATCAGCTTTGCACATAGGAGGCAATGCTTTCTCTGTAGGACCCCAACTTCATCTTTTGGAAAGTATTTAGTAAATGAGGTAGGGGAATATAAAAAGGGAGAGAATGATTAAGGCTGGTATATATTTCCTTGGAAAGTATGACTCTACCCTTGTTGCGTTTGTGTGACGGATTTCCTACACAGTGCTAGTTAAGTCACATGAACCTAATTTAGATCAGTAGTGTGCTTTTTTGGCTTAAAGACTGATTCTCCTTTTGGGAAGCTTGTTGGAGACTTGGGCTCTGACGTGTGGGAGTGTGGAGCATCCACTCCTGGGCTAGAGGCAAAGGGGGCTGTGATCTGAGCACACCCGGCACCCACCCTGCAGTGCTATGAAAACCACATTCTACGTACCCCAGAGCAGGAGACCAGCCTAGACCCTAGTTCTTTTTCACACCCAGAAATGAGCAATTCTGTTCTCAGCAGAGCCCGAAGAGCGTGTGGTAAACAGGGCCTTGATTAAGGAGTGTAAAATCAATCATTAAGCACCTGCTTTTCAAATGAGCACTGTCCAGCCTGTATACGGAATGAGGCAAGGTTCCTAAGGAAAAATAATGAAAAACCATGGAATTGGGTTGTTTCTCCATTTTTGTGGATAATGATATTTCACATTATGTATTTCCAGTCTTCTTAAGAGGAAAGTGAATGGGAAGGGAAAGAGGAAAGAAAAGGGGAAGGAAATAGGGAAAGGCAAGGGAAAAGGAAGAGTGGTTTCTGGTTCCCCTTACTAAGACTGAAGAGGTGACTGTGGGCAGCCTAGGGAATCATTGGACAAACAGAAAGAACCCCCAAATTCTTTTATGTCCCTCAGGGAACGGAAGGGCTGATTCAGGACTCTGTTTTAGTGCAGGGAGCTAGCAGAATGGTGCTTTTCAGACCTCATGCAGGTTCTCGGTTAGCCTGGCTCCTCCGCCCGAATTTTCAAAGCCAAATATGCATATATATTAAATCCACAGGGGATTTTCTTCATGTATTCACGCCTTTACCAACTGATCTCAAGCTCGGACAGTGCTTACTAACAGTTGCACTGTCACTTCGAACTCCAGCAAGACAAGAGAGAAGAACTTTTCCTTGAGCCAGGGGAAGGAACTGGGCGGCTCGGGCTGGGATGCGTGGCTTTTTGTGCATCCCAGCCCTGCCAAGCGAAAGCAGTTCACAAGGGTTCCCCGCGATCAAATCGTTATTTCTTAATCGCCAGCCTATAATCCCTGAGCGGGCTGTCAATAACAAGCTCGGAGAAAGGGGTACCCGACGGCACAAGCCAGCCACCCACCCAGCCAGCGCAACCCTTTCCACCCCTCCTGCCCCGCCGAGGCGCGGCGGCGGCTCCACCCCTTCCCCCTGCCCCGGCAGGGCGCGCACAATGCTCCGCGGCGGCGCGCCCCCGCCCCCCCCCCCCCCGGCCCCCGCCCGGCCCCGGCCCCGGGCCCCGCGGCGGGGCGCAGCAGTCACCTTGCCGTGCGCGGGGGGACACGGCGGTGGCGGCGGCCGGAGGGCGCCTCTCCCACCGGCCGAGGGGCTCAGCCGGCGCCGGGCGAGTCGCGCTGCAGAATTTCCCCTTTTAATTATTTTATTTTTTTTTTAGTAGCTTGGGGGTGGGGCGGGGAAAAGGTCTAATTATAAGGTAAGGTAATGCCGTGCTTTGGTTTGAGTTTTTCCTGATTTTTGCATCTGAACAGCGCTAATTGTGCTCGTACGTGCGCGCTTCAGCGGCTGACCGAAGGTACCGGGCATAAGCGTAGGCGCCGGCGGGAGGCTGGAGAGGGGAGTGCGTCCGGTGGGGGCCCGGGATGCCCGCGCTGCGCCCGGGGCAGCTCCGCTCCCGCCGCCGCGGCTCCGGCTCCAGCCGGGCAGGACGGGGCAGAGCTGCCCTAAGCGAGGGGGAAGCCGGGTGGGTTTTATCGCTTTTTGAATTCCCGGGGCCGATTTTGCTGTTTGGCTGGAGGTGCACCTGGTGAGATTCTGTTGGGAGCCTTCCTCACCCGGACAGCTCATCGAGGGGTCAGGGAAGGATAACCACAGCTCCGAGAGAGACAGGTTTGGCAAATTTCATCTCTTCAGCTGAGCGCTGCTGCTCCCTTTTCTCACGGATGCTGTTTGCATGCTTTCTCTGCATCCTCCTTCCGTGCTCTGACCTGCGGAACTGGTGTGGGTATCTTTAACTGGGGGGCTGGGGGAAGAAAAAAAGAAAGAAAGTGCCTATCCTGTTTCATAGCCTGAACTGTTTTGGGTCGTGTTTTGTTCTAAAAGATCTTTGGTGCTTTTCGTGTGGTTACAATACACGGGGGATGCTGAATCTTGTAAGTGTTCTTAGTTCAAAGTACTGCCCTTGCTGCTCAGTTGGGGCAAGACAGTTCCAACACAAGTGAACAACTACAGCAAACTAGATTTTAATTTTTACAAAATCAGTGTTAGAAACGAAAGGGGGTGGGGGGATTTGGAATTGTGGACAACGGGAATGTTTGTTCCTTTCAGTATAATTTGGGAATTGTCATGCAAGTTTTGACATAGCAAGAATACTAATTTGCTTCTCAAAAGTTAATTTCAGTGGTGAAGAATATGCAGGTTTTTACACTTCACCTTAGTATTAGGTAGCCTCAAAAAACCTGTCTTCAGAGTTACTAGAACTGATTATTTTTTTACAAGTTTTTATTTGCTTTCAGAGTTGACTCTGTGATAAACCAAAAAGCAACTTGGGAAGTTCTGTAGCAAGGCCACTGAAACATTTGCCTCTGTTCCTTGCCTTTAAAGCTTAAGGTATAGGAAAGTGAAAGTAACACAGATGTGTTTTATTCTCCCTCTTGCCATGGGATCTGATCTCATTTACATTTTTCTTCTCTCAGTTGAGATGATATGAGGGAAGGACTGAAGCTGATTGATTTGAAAGTGTTGCCTAATTTTGAATTACCCAACTTCAGTGTTACACCTGATTTTTTTTTTTTTTTTTTTTTTTTCTTCCAGGAGAGCCTGACCACTTTTGGCTCTCTTTGATTGTAGCTGAAATTGTAAATGCTCAGAATCAGCGAAATTTAGTCTCTGGGTATCTCAGCCTGGCCCCAAGCACAGAAGCACTCACTAATAGTCCTGACATGTGGAGGATTTCCCAGTGGCTGTAGAAATAATCTTCAAAATCAGCTGTTGTACATTAAACAAGAAGAAAAAATGAAGAGGACACTCCTTTATTAAGTTGAACCACCTCTTGCTGGTTTTCATCGTCCTGGGGTTGCAGTGAGCAGCCTCTCACATTGGTGAGCAGCTTTCTAGCTACTGGTAGGAAGTCGTCCAGTCTCTCTTAACGCTGCATATGGAGCAGTAAACTCTTTAGGGTTGAAATGGAAAGACGAGCTTGTGGATGCATTTGCTTTCTCGATGCATCCTGTGTGATTGGCAGAAATGCTGCTGGCCCCCACGGGACCAAGTCCTTGTTAACCTGTGTCTCTTAACCCCCGCTTCCTGGCCGTCCACAAATGCAGAAGTCATTGCATCCTGTCCCAACAAACTTTTCGTAATCTAAATGGCAAAATCAGGTATTACAGGAGCGGCACATCTGAGATGGCTGTGTGCTAGAGCAGCAATGAGGAGCTCTGTGGACCTCCAGGCTGTGTGTATGAACTCAGTTAAAAGAGACCTTACCTCCTTCTCTCCTCCCCATCCTCTTCCTTCTGTCTGCTGTTCCTCCTGCTGCCCCTGTCTTGTTAGAAGGGGGAATAGCTTTCCACCTCTCTCCAGACTGCCCTCTGCATTAGCCTGTCTTCTGAGTCCTTCAGTAAACATCGGGAGACACCTTGGGAAGCTTGGCTTGGTCTGTTTGCAAAGCAGGTAGCTAAACCAGGCGGATGCAGCTGAAACGCTGTGTCAAAATGTTCACACCCAAAGTGCAGGGGCAGCTCGTGTTCTTTCAGTTCATCCGCTGGCTTGCCCTGCCTTACCCAGGTTTCCTCACATAGGTGAGCGCCCATTTCTGTGCTACAGATGGGAAAGGTCACATGAGCATTTGTCATGTTTTCTCATCTTGGTGGAAGGACAGATGGGAAGGGCAATGGAAACACTGGTGTAATTTTCCATAAATGTTTAGGGGTCTTTACGCTTTTGCACGCTCTGTTTAAAACACTCTGAAGTGAATGGTTTTTTTGAGGGGAGAGGTGCATTTTTGGAGATCACTGAGCATCTCATCTTTCCCCTGATAACTGAAACTTCTCCATATTTTCTTAAAATATTGGAAGCCAGTTTGGAGAATGGCTTCTCATATCAGCTATCAGTGCTAAGCACGGTTCTTACAGTTTCCAGTTTGCTACATTTATTGTATTTCAAATATAGTTACGAAGTTTATCATCCTTCAGAAGGCAAGAAAATGTCTACTGACCACTATTTGTAATTTCTTTTGCAAATGTAGGGAAGAATTAATGGTCCTTGCTAAGTTTTTGCTGCAGCAACTGCTTTTGCCACTTACAAATAAAATAAATCACATCTAAAATGCAGTAATGACCACTGGACCTCTTCTGGTATGGAACTACTGTAATGTGTTTCAAAAACATTGTTCTCCAGCGGTAAATTAGAGTTCCTGTTGAAATCTGGCTCTGGTCTGTGAAGAGATGTTGTGAAAAATGGTATTGTGGGGTTCCTCCTTTGCAGCTCAGAGCCTGAACTTGACATCTTCAGCAACAAAACAGGAGAAACAATGTGTGCTGTTAAGCAAAGTCTGTAGCTTTATTGACTCAATTAATTGATCCGCCTTAAAGAGAATGTTCAACTCCCCTGATGGCTAACTGGCAGTTAATCCAGCACAGACTCCAGTGAGAAGTTGCTTCAACCACTCTTCATTTCACGTTGGAACGAGGAGGTACAGCCATCTGTGTCCTCTATCACTCATCCTTCAGGGCCTAGAGTGGAGCCCTGTCTGTGTTAGACACCTCATCCCAGTTTTCCAAATCATTTCTATGCTGTAAACCAGAACTGTGCCTTACAAGTACACTGACAAGGCCAGAGGACTTGCTGGAGGCTGCATGTCGCTGATGGGGGAAAAACTGTGTGATACTGGCCAGATGTGCTTTTAGAAAACTTGCCATATGAACCTGAAGGACTGATTAGCCCCAGCCCTGAGCAAGGCAGTCAGGACTGGTAGGAGAAAGCAGAGGAATAAGGAATAATAAGAAATAAGGAGCAAGTGCCGGGTCCTGCGTGTGAGTCCCAGCATTCCCATGCAATCCTAAAGGCTTGGGGAAGAGTGGCTGGAAAGCTGCCCAGTGGAAAAAGACCTGGGGGTGTTGGTTGACAGCGGGATGACTGTGAGCAAGCAGTGTGCCCAGGTGGCCAAGGCCAGTGGCATCCTGGCCTGTATCAGAAACAGGTTGGCCAGCAGGTCCAAGGAAGTGATTGTGCCCTTGCACAAAGCGCTGGTGAGGCTGTACCTTGAGTTCTGTGTTCAGCTTTGGGGCCTTCGCTACAAGAAGGATATCGAGGTGCTGGAGTGTGTCCAGAGAAGGGCAGCCAGGCTGGTGAAGGGTTTAGAAGACAAGTCTTAGGATAAGCAGCTGAGGGAGCAGATGAGGTTGTTTAGCCCAGAGAAAAGGAGGCTGAGGGGAGACCTTATCGCTCTCTAGAACTACCTGAAGCAGTTAACTCTTTGGGCATATTCATACGTAAGGGTTTGCTTCTTTATTTATCCCAATTACTGTAAAGGCAGGGTGTGATCATCTTGACCAATTCTTAAAATACTGTGGGAAGGACAGATAACAAGGAGAAAGAAGAGACTACCAGAGCACTCATTGTAGTAGAAGACCACTTATTTAGGGAATGGCTAGGGCTGCATACTTTGATGTGATATGTATGGTAAACTGTGGGGAAAAGAGGTACAGCACAGACCTCAGCAGTGCTTTCCACAGACAAGCTGGTGATACAGTACCCCCCTCTAGAAGGAACCTGAGCAGATCTGCCTGCTTCCCCACTGTGGTCTGGGTGGTGAGACCCTGAGACTCATGCTGATGAATACAGATTTTCCAATTTTATCCAAATATTTCTGCCCATCTCCTAAAAAAGAACCCCAAAAATCCCAAACTGAGACAGCAAATACAAGGACTGGAGTGGGGGTACCAAACTGTTGGCTTGTCAGCATTTTGGCTACATCTAACCCCACATTTTATCATTAAAGCTAAACCTTCTTCCCCTTCCTTTTCCTTTTGATCCTGAATACAGGTGCTTTAAACCTTTTGACAATCAAGAGTGCAGCTGCTGTGGTTAACACACTGAAGATGCATGTGCTCTGAGTCCCTAAGGTGCTTTTAGTGCTCCACTGGAGCCCACGCAGGTCTGCAGTACTTAGCAAACATTTGCAGCAGCAGTCAGATGAGAAGCCCGATAACAAGTCAGTTATAAGGGTCAAGAGGGGACAACATCACCTCTCAGTCCTGATGAAATTCCCCTTTAACCACTGAAGTATAAGAGTTGTACAAGGATGGAAAAGCAGGAGCAAGCTTAAATTTAGCATTATGTTTGCATTTAGAAGTAACACTGAAAAAGTATAGATTCTGTTTATTGCTTTGACATCTGCACAACTTAGGATGCTGCTTTCCCCTGACCCTCACAGAACCAAATTTTAGAAGCAGTTTCCCTGGATGTGGAAAATAGGAATATTGTCAAGTATCTTTGTGACTGTTCACTTGTCAAATCTTAGTCTAGTTTCACTGTGTAAAAGCTAAGGTAGCATCAAATGCTGGTGTGGTGCTTCCTACCTTGTTCAGCAAATTCACTTCCATGTACTGCCACAGTTGCAGTACTTTATTTTCCCTTTTCCCAGAGAGTCCAGGCCAGTCATTCCCTGCAGCTAACTCCCCTGCTTTGTACAGCAACGCAGTGACAGTGCTAATGTCCATTCTTCTGTTGCTCAGCCTCATCCCAGGGATTTCTGTAGCAACTCCTGGGTAGAAATCATGCGTGCCCTTTATGAACAGCCCTGGAATTCAAAATCATAATCAATTTTACAATCTCTAGATAGGCTTTCAAGTGGCAAGATGGTTAAAAGGAAAACAAAATGCTGTCTTCTGTTGGTGGTTTTTTTTATTTTATTTGTATGGTTGACCTTAAAATTTTCTATGGGGCAAGAGAAGCTGGAAATGTTCTCTGAAGATTTCATATTCTTGTAAATATGTTTGTGGCTTTGGGAGATGGGTCATTTAGAGCACCATAAGGTTAGGGTACACTGTTCTGCCTCAGCAAACAATACTTTGTGGAATACTTTATTTCTTTAAAAATGTAGCCTGGGGAAGATGGAGGAGGGTTATTGGCAGAAACTTTTCCATGAAGCGGTTTGATAGAGCAGCCAGAGAATATATTGCATGCTAATAAAGTCCCTTCTTCAGTGTGAAAAGTGCGTGCTTTGTGAGTGGCAGCAGGTCTTTTTTTACCTTTTGACATTCTAACTTGACCCATAATGAGGCATCCACCAGCATGCCTTTTCAGTCTTTTCCAAAGAACTGCCAAAATTGACGCGAGTTTTTTGAGAATAATCTGTGACCCAGCAAGGTTGGCTGTAAGGTTTGTTTGTTTTTCTCTCTCCTGCTGGTTCCTACTATTATCTTACTCCCACATCCTACCCGACTCTTGTTTTCAAATGCATTCTTCAGCCTTCTCCTTCCCTACCTACTGCATCCTGTGTTCTGCTTTCTGACTTCCTACTCTTTTCTTTCAGCTTTTCTTTCCAGTTCCTGTTCGTTCTGGTCCCCGAGGAACAAGGAGTGAAACATTAACAGTTGCTGGGGGACCAAGTTAATATGGCTGTTGTTATGAGTTTAGAGTTCAGGTGAGGGCTCTGGGACACATCCTTTGTGTATGACATTGTGCCCGCAGCTCTTTGCACCACTTCATTGCTGTGGCAGCAGAGAGGAATGTATATCTGTGCCTTACTCATCTCCATCTGCAGCATTTAAGATCAGAGTACTGATAAAAGTCAATCTTTGCTAAGATAGGTATGTTCCAGTTATTGCAAGTTAGTTAAGAGGTGGTAAATTGCACACAATTATTATTATGTCACCGTGTGTCTCTGTCACAAAGAAGTTGAAAAGCTTCAGACAGGGTAAGCAAAGCAAGTGGCTTTGAGTCATCACATGTCCCTTGATAGGGAAAATGGGAGTTGCAAGTACTTTGACAGTGGTTTGAAAATCATCTCATTTCACAGTATATTCAGCATGCATAGCTGTGTCTTCCAAGTCATATTGCTGCTTTTACAGTAAGGCTGTTACATTAGTAGGGGATGTATCCCTGGGTTATCCGTACCTCTTTGTCAGTTGAGGATCACCATCCCCATAAATCTGTGCTTGCTAATACATGCAGGCACTTCCTGTGCTGATGTCAACGTATCCTGACTATAAATCACAGATATAAAATATTTACACTGCTTGTAATTTCTCCACTGAAATATTGCGTGGGTTAAGTCTGGAAAATTTAGGTCTTTATTATCTTTCTGAGAATGCACCTGATTTGTCTGTTGTGAGCTTTTATATTTTCCGAAGAAACAGCTTTACAGACTACATAAAGAAGATAATTTTCCAGCTGAGGTTAGTTGTAGCCAAAGGTTTGATTTAGTCTGACCCTTGCAGTCTACAAAATCTCCTTTTGTAAATGGAAATGTGCCTGAAGAACAAACCTTCTAACATAATAGTCAGTGTGCTGGCAAATTTGTCTTCCTGCTAATTTCTTATGCCTGTGATGCCCAGATGGTTATCACTTGTGTGCTAATGTAATCTTCTGTCCTGATGGTTTATTTATAACCAGTATTGATCCATTTATGTGTGGCTGTATGGAGCAGTTAGGTTTCAAGTTTTATCTTATTTTCCATATTTTTGTGGATGCAAGACATAAGGAGACTTGTAAAACAAGTTTGGTAGCAATGGATTGGTGATTAAATATACCTGTCCTTTAAGGATATGTTATATAGTTTTAGCAACATCATTGTAACAGAGAAATAATTGTAAAGGAATGAAACCCTTATGTGTTTGTATGATTTTCTATAGTTTTCAGTTAACTTTTGAAATTTATAGTATTTGGTTCGGGAATGTGACTGTAGTAGGTAGTTATTTCTTGAAAGGCTACCTAAGTTATTAAAGAAAATATACAAAAAGATAAAGGTGATTTTTAAAAAGGAGAAACACACACATACACACACACACACACATATATATTTTAGTTCAATGCATCTCTTCTAACTTGTTTCAGGTTGAAGAAACTTCTTGAGCAGGAGAAGGTCTATCAAGCCCGGAAGGAGAAGGAACATACAAAAAGGCTCAATAAACTAAGGGACGAACTAGTCAAGCTCAAATCGTTTGCACTCATGCTGGTGGATGAAAGACAAATGCATATTGAACAACTTGGACAACAAAGCCAGAAAATACAGGACTTAAACCAAAAACTTAAGGAGGAAGAAGAAAAGCTTAAAATTATTAGTGCAAAAACAAAAGAAGATGGACAAAAACTGATGAAATTAGAGGCAGAACTTGAACACAAAACATCATCATTTTCTCAAGAACATGAGGAGATGACTGCTAAACTGGCTAGTCAAGAGTCACATAATCGACAGCTAAGGCTTAAGGTAGTGGGCTTGACTCGCAGAATAGAGGAGCTAGAAGAAACTAACAAAAATCTTCAAAAAGCCGAGGAAGAACTTCAAGAACTAAGAGATAAAATAGCAAAAGGGGAATGTGGGAACTCTAGCTTAATGGCAGAAGTGGAAAACCTCCGCAAACGTGTGCTTGAAATGGAGGGGAAAGATGAAGAAATCACAAAAACTGAATCCCAGTGTAAAGAACTGAAAAATAAACTGCAAGAGGAAGAGCACCACTGCAAAGAGTTGAGACTTGAAGTGGAAAAACTGCAGAAAAGAATGTCAGAACTAGAGAAACTGGAGGAGGCTTTCAGTAAAAGTAAGTCTGAATGCACCCAGCTACACTTAAACTTGGAGAAAGAAAAGAATTTGACTAAGGACTTGATAAATGAGTTGGAAGTGGTGAAGACTCGAGTAAAAGACCTTGAGGCATCAGAAAGCAAGTTGGAGAAGGCTGAAATAAGCTTAAAAGATGACCTTACAAAGCTGAAGTCATTTACTGTAATGTTGGTTGATGAACGAAAAAACATGATGGAAAAAATAAAACAGGAGGAAAAAAAGGTTGAGGGTCTAAACAAGAATTTTAAAGTTGAACAAGGGAAAGTTATGGATGTAACAGAGAAACTGATAGAAGAAAGTAAGAAATTTTTGAAACTGAAATCTGAAATGGAGGAAAAAGTGTCTATTTTGACAAAGGAAAGGGATGAGTTAATTGGCAAACTGAGAAGTGAAGAAGAAAAGTCCTCTGAACTAAGTTGTAGAGTTGACTTGTTGAAGAAAAGAATTGATGGTATAGAGGAAGTAGAAAGAGAAATTCATAGAGGTCGAGCCAGGAAAGGACCAGAGCATGGTTGTCATGAGGACAACAAGATTAAAGAGCTTACCATTGAAATTGAAAGACTGAAAAAACGTCTCAAACAACTGGAAGTGGTTGAAGGAGACTTGATGAAGACAGAAGATGAGTATGATCAGCTAGAGCAGAAATTTAGGACTGAGCAAGATAAAGCCAACTTTCTTTCTCAACAGCTGGAGGAGATGAAGCTCCAGATTGCCAAAACGAAAGCAATAGAAAAAGGTGAAGCAGTGAGCCAGGAGGCAGAGTTGAGACACAGGTTTCGTCTGGAAGAGGCCAAAAGCAGAGATTTGAAAGCAGAAGTTCAAGCTCTTAAGGAAAAAATCCATGAGCTGATGAACAAAGAAGACCAGCTTTCTCAGTTGCAAGTTGATTATTCTGTTCTGCAGCAAAGGTTTATGGAAGAAGAAAATAAAAACAAGAGCATGGGGCAGGAAGTTCTGAACCTAACCAGAGAGCTGGAGCTTTCTAAGCGTTACAGCCGTGCTCTGAGGCCCAGCATGAATGGAAGAAGAATGGTCGATGTTCCTGTGACATCCACTGGCGTGCAAACCGATGCTGTGAGCAGTGAAGCAGCAGAAGAAGAAACCCCAGCAGTGTTTATAAGGAAATCCTTCCAGGAGGAGAATCACATCATGAGCAATCTGCGACAGGTAGGTCTGAAAAAGCCCATGGAGCGTTCTTCAGTGCTCGAGAGATATCCTCCAGCAGCGAACGAACTTGCAATGAGGAAGTCTTGGATACCGTGGATGAGAAAGAGGGAAACTGGGGCTCAGGCAACTCCTGACAAAGGAGCCCGAACGCACAGTAGTCCAGCGCATCCTGGAGAGGTTGTCCTTTCACCAAAGCAGGGTCAGCCTCTTCATATTCGGGTGACACCAGACCATGAGAACAGCACCGCTACTTTGGAGATAACCAGTCCAACCTCAGAAGAGTTTTTTCGAGTACCACTGTCATTCCTACTTTGGGAAATCAGAAGCCACGAATAACCATCATTCCCTCTCCAAATGTTATGCCTCAAAAAGGGAAAGGGAGCGAAAGTCCCATGGGCCCAGATCGTTCTATGTCTCCAGTCACTATAACAACATTCTCCAGGGAAAAGTCCCCAGAGGGAGGGAGAGCACCCTTTGCTGACAGACCTGCATCACCCATCCAGATTATGACAGTATCAACATCTGCAGCACCGGCAGAAATCTCTGTCTCTCCCCAGTCACAAGATATGACCATGGGAAGGGCCGTCTTCAAAGTAACACCAGAGAAACAGACCGTCCCGACTCCAATCCGCAAGTACAATGCCAACGCCAACATTATTACAACAGAGGACAACAAAATCCACATCCACTTAGGTTCCCAGTTTAAACGCTCTCCCAGTGCTGCAACTGATGGCGCAAGTCCGGTGATAACAGTCAGACCGGTGAATATAGCAGCAGAGAAAGAAGTTGTGACTGGTACTGTCCTTCGATCACCCCGGAACAACCTCTCCTCACGACCTGCAGCAAGCAAGGTGACAAGTACTATCACTATAACGCCTGTCACAACGTCTTCCACGCGAGGAACACAGTCAGTGGTAAGCAGCGTAGTCTCATGGTGTAGTCTTCACACGAGGGAGAAGGGAAGCTATAGTTGGGGTTTGAGACGCCTGAAGGAGTGGGTGGGGTGAGGAAAAACTCTCGACATCTGTTCAGTCGTGAGAATTTGCCTGATTTGGGCATTTTTGTACCAATATTGGATGCTGGTAACACTTCTGGCATTACCTCCCAAAGGAGTAACTTTCAAAGGAAGTCCCCACAAAGTTTGTTTAAAGTTATGTTCATAATGGTGACTATAAAACTGCAAGTGAGAAACACAGAGGGGCAAAGAATGATGTAGTTGGCAGAGCGGAAAACTGTATTCTTGTTTTTGGTGAGTGCAGTTTCATACTCTTAATGATCTTTCGCCCAGCTTGGAGGTCTTTGGAGTCTGACCATGTAGGCTGGTATTTCTTTGGTCAAATCCCATTGTAGTTATACTTCAGTTAATTTCTGCTAGAATCCTGAACGCCAAAGGAATAAATAGGCAGACAGTGTACCGTTGCTTCAGCTCCAAGCATCTTTCAGCCAGTGAATAGTAAAGCTGTTTCTGTTCCTCTGAAGTTCCCCACTTCTCCAACTGCTGTCTTACAGTAGTGCTTCTTCTAACATATTTTTTCTGCTTTCTCTCAGAATGTGCCTCTCTGGTGGATCCTTGGCTTCTTTTTTGTACTTAGATCAGTCTTTCACCTCTGTCTTTAAACATATTGGACAATATTTATTGACAGGTCATTTTTTTCCCCTGGGTTTACTGTGGGACATGGTTTTGCACTGTTTTAGTTTGAAATACCCTGGGGAAAGAAGAATTTAACCAAAATGTAAAACTAGCAGTACTGTATTTGTCTACAAGCCTATTTAGCTAGACAGAGCCTGTCGCAGATGCTTAGGGGAAGATTATTTTAAGTGGGTAAACATGAAGTAATGTTTCCTTCAGCGTCTGTTCCCAGTTTTTTGGCAGTAGGTGGGTATTTCTTTCTGAACCAGGGCCTGTAGCCACATCTTTGTCTTTAATAGACCGTGACAGAGTTTTCTTCTATTTATTCTTCTAATTGCTTTTTGAACTCATTTAGACTGTTATTTCCACAACATCGGGGGGCAGTGAATTCAGCTGTGGGCTCTGGGAAGAATGCTCTTTTGTTTGATACCTTTTATGCAATACCTTCATTGGTTACAGCCTGTTTCTTGTCTCTTGACAAACCCTGAATAGTCATCCCCTGTTTGCTTGTCCATGCCGCTCCGGAGTCTGCGGACCCTTACAACATGCCTCTTCAGGCATCTCTTTCCAAGCTGAAATGTCACAGTGTCTTTAAGATACACTTCCACACATTTTTGGAGAGAGGCTGCCATTCCCATCGAAGCCCCCTGACTTAAGAAAACTTGCATTCATCATATGGATCTATTTGGGGCCACACGTGCATGCCCTCTCTCCCCCGAACACATATAATGTACTATATGTAGATCCTTTACTGTACAGTGTTTTCCTTCGTACTAGTAGCAACTGTTGATTTTTTTTTTCAGTGCCTTGAATTAATTCATTTACAAACTCCTTCATCCCTCAGAAGCTTGTAAAACTTTCTTTTTTTTTTATGAGTTCCTCATTTTTTTTTTACTAGATGTCTGTCTCTGCTGCGGTGGTGCAGTGAACCATGGCAGACGAAACTTTTCTGTGTTGTTTTCGTTTGGCCAAAAAGTGGCTTTCTCCGTTTCATCCTCCCTGATTTGGAATGTAAGGGAAATAGTTCAACCATATTACTTTATCTTGTGCTTTTCTTTGTTTTTAAAGGTCCCTAAGTCAGATGAACAGGGAACTTGTGCCTCATCCTCCCTAACCCCCTGAAAATAAATAGAAGTTGCATATTCACCATCTGTTTTGCAAATGACTACTTAGCAAACACATTTCAATACCCCTAGTCAGAAAAAAAACCAAGTTGTAATCATTTACTCAGTAACCCTGGAAGAAACCAATGTGGGTACAATGTGAGTATTTAAGTTCATAAAATCAAAGAAGACAAACTGATAGAACACTGCTTTCTTAGCTCACTGGTTTTAATATTCTTCTTTGCTCTTCTCATACAAGATGCCATGTACAATGTACTAATAATGCAGTGCCAAACTACAAAGGGGAAACAATCCTTAAGTTCCTAGTTTTCCTCTGTTGCTGTAACAAATCTGCAGTTACTGTTTTCACATTTGAAAATTCCAATGTAAATTTGTAAATTTGAATTTACAGAGTTATCTTCAGTACTGCCAGTGAAGGTAATTTTGAAGGGCACACTCAGGGCTTTTAAAGGTTCAGCCTGAGCCATGGTGTTTCCAAAACTGGAGACTGTGGTTTCATGATGAATCATCACGATTTTTGGATCCCACGAATCCCATGGATTAAAGGATGTTGGGGTTATGTTGATTTTTTTTGTGATGCTCTAGAGTAGCTAGAGATTTATATTCCACTGATTCAAGTCCTGTTCTGAGTCTGCAACAGTTTTTATTCAAGTAAAATGAGACCTCGAGCCAAAGAAAGGCACAAGCACCTGAAGGAGAATTTAGGAAGTTTTTGAGCACTTAACCAAAACGATCATGGAAAAAAGGCACTGGTCAGTGACTGTGTCTCCACTGGCACCTGAACTTGCTGGACACAAGTGTTTTGGAGGCCCTCTGTGTTCTGCCTGCTGCACAAGCTCAGGGCTGGCCAGCTGAGCAGCTGTCCTTGTCACACCAGCACTGCCACTCAGTGTGGTCCAATCCCACAGTGATCTTCACCGCAGAAGCTTTGGTGCATTCTGGATCCCAATGCTGAAGTGATGAGACTGGTAGGCCAGTTAGATTGAATTCAGCATTGAGGTCAGAACCATTGCTGCTTTGATGAAAAAAAAAAAACCCAACCAAACCCTCGGCTGATACCTGTCTTTTTATATGATAACCTGTGCATTTGGGTAGTTACCAATTACCAATAAAACTGTGTTTTGGTCCTCCTTAGCTTGATGAGAGTCAGACTCACTCTGAGGAAAATACCTGTACTACCCTACAAGACCTAGCAAATAATTTTTTTCCTACTATAGGTGGACCACAGCATAACCAAAAATACAAGACTATGAGACCAAGAGGATATGCAGAACAAAATGAGCCTGAAACTGTAGCCTGGTTGTTAGTCTTGTCTTAGCATATTAGCCCAAGTCCTTGTTCCCAGAAGAGTTCATATAGTAAAACTCACACTTAAACTCCCATGGAAGAAAAACATATACTCTTTGGGAAAATAAACAACTGTAGTGCCTGTAACCTGCTTTTTGATTTAGGCCTTACATTTTGCTGTGGGACTGCTGGTGAATTTGGGGTCTTTTTGGCTACCAGGATGGATTTCAGTCTTATAATCGCTTCATCCCTGTTCTCCCCATGTCCCACAAGACTGGCATCCAGCCCTGTCTGTTTACGCTGCCAGGGTACACAGTGAATCTGGTGACGTGCAAATCTGCAGGGAGCAGAGGGAATCCCAGCTGCAGCAGAGCCAGCGTGGTGGCACGGGACCAACCATGCAGACTGCTCTGTGACCGAGGCAGCCAGGCATGGCTTGAAAGGCTGTCAGGTGCCAGAGCTAAGTGGGCACATGTTAAAGTACCTATAAGGCTACTTTCATTTGGACAACATTTAGGTTGAGATTGGCATCTAAAGTTAGATCTTTGTAGGTGTCCCATGCATTCCATTAGAGTTACTGGCCATCCAGGGCTCAGCTCGCTTTCCCATACAGAGATGCATGTTGCTATGTGCTTGCCTTTCGGTGTGTGAGGCTGGTAAGTGTATCAGAGACCTGTACCTTTCTGCAGTGTTAGCTGATGGATGGCACAAGATGCCTCAGTGCAGGGAAGTGAATCAGTCCCTAGTCATCAGTCCCCCTTGTCAGCGCTGAGCCCTGTATGCTGGCTCTGGAGAACGATTCAGCTGAGATGCTACTAGCTTCCATGTGAGCTTTCCGCTGGACTCCACTGACTGTATTGCCTAGATCTCTAATCTTGGCGTTTTGGGGTTCAATTGCCTAAATGTACTTTTCAAGTGTCATTTTGAGAGCCATCAAGTAGCCTGCCTATCTTCCATCTGCTTTATCAGGGGCTGCAGGTCTCCTTAGGTTCCCTGTCTTATCTACCAGCCCTGTGCAGATAACTTAAGTAGCCCAGGGTATCTCAAATGGCACTAGATAGATACCCATGTCAGCCACTGAACTGAACTATTTCTGTCCAGTACAAGCTGGTCCCCGATCTGATCAAGAACAAGTACTGAAAAAGCACCTTTGTTATGAAAACATTGACAAAGTAAACGTGTGAATGAAACCACTGTGTGTGTGTGTGAGTAAAATGCACTAAGCAGGATCTGTTACAAACCACTAAAACATGCTAAACCTTCTGTATCTTTAAACTGCTTTTCTTCCTTTAATGGGACTGAGCAACCTTGCTGCAACCTCAGCATCTGTAGTGAGCGCTGTCAACCTCGCCAGCTTAGCAGCTATGTGTATTTATTTCACTCCCAGTAATGTGTTTTCTAACCCACCATGTACTGCCTGTTCAGAGCCAGCCTGCATCACCCTGCCTGCATCTAGTGCAGCCACATCTCAGGATGTCAGGAGTTGGTTTCTGGTTGGAGCAGCAAACAGAGCTGGAGGGTATTGCGTTGAGCTTGGCTCTTGGAAGAAATGACCAAGAGGTGGACAACGCTGTGGGTTCCCTGCCACAGACACTACACGTGTATGGGGAGAGCATCCTCTGCTTGCTTACCCCATCACTCTCCCCAAAGGGGACTGCTTGCCAAAGAGCCACCTTTGTGCCATTTCACTTAGCAAACACAAAATGCTTCACACAGCTGCGTGTGAAGCTGGCATAAGCTTCCCTATGACCAACATGTTAGTATGCCGGGAGGAAAGCAACTCAGAAATTTAAAGCAAGTTAGAGCTCTTTTCAAAGTGCTTTTGAGTGATTTAGGCTTGAAATGAGTAACTTGAAAGCACCCAAATCCTTAGTTAATAATTTACATGTGAATAAAGCTGAAGAAATGCCTGAGATTCCAGCTACTTCATTTGATTGCCTCGTGTTTACACACTGTGGAGCTCTTTCAGGGAGTACAAGATGTTTGTCATTTGGGTTCCCTGGGATGTTGACATATTTTCCAAGGCTGATGGAATGCATTTGCATGTTTTGCCCTACAGAATTGTACGGGCCTAACTTGTTTTGACATCTACATGTGAGTTCCATATTAGCCCTTAGACTGCTATTGTAAATGTTGCTTTTAGTTATTGAAAATGGCTTCCTTCCTGCCAGGCAGACAGCATTCAAGTTTTACAATTGTGATCTGTGTGTGTGTGTGTGTGTATGTGTGTGTGTGTGTAAGTGTACACATGGGGTTTTGAACTGTTCTTAGAAGATTAAGGAATAGTTTTCCTTTGAATATGCAGGACGCAGACAGAAGGCTCTGATGCTACTGGCTGGAAATCCTTCCAGAGAGAAAAATGCTCCTTTGCAGAGTGTTCTAAAAAAGCCTCTTTAAGTAACTGTGCAAATACACGTCGTGGTTGACACAAACCCCTAATCCAGTCTGTTTCAGCTGCTTGGTTTCATTTTGCTCAGGTGTCATAAGTTGCAGAATTTAATCGTTTAGCTGATGGGTCTAGCTGGGATCCCAGGATCTTAGGAAAAGTGTTCTCTTTCTTGAGGTCAAAGTCTTTGTTGATAAGCTGAGCAGAAAAAAAGTCCTGTTAGAAATTCAGCGGAGCCAGTGAAGTTGTCACTGTTAATGTTTGTGTCTACTGAAGAAGGCAAAGCACATTTTCCTCTCAGAATTGTCAGGCATATGAGTACTGTCCATAGGGAAAGATATGTATACTGCATTGTTGCTTGGGAGGTAAATGAAGAACCAATGTGAAGTGTAAGATGAGAATACATGAGATGGAAAAGTCCATTCATGCAACTTCTCTCTGTCTCTCTTTTGCAGACAGGACAGGATGGGTCATCCCCGAGACCTGCTCCCACCCGCATTCCTGTGTCAAAAGGTATGAAAGCAGGAAAGCCAGTAGTGGCAGCCCCAGGAGCAGGAAATGTGACAAAATTCGAGCCTCGTGCCGAGACTCAATCTATGAAAATAGAACTGAAGAAATCTTCAGCCAGCAGCTCTGCCTCCCTGGGCGGGGGTCAGGGCTGATGGCGGTGGCTCAGGGGGTATGTTCTGCAGGTTTTGCTGCTACCATGGAAGTCAGACCCCTGTCTGTGTAGCTCCTCACATTTGCCTGTACTAATGGAATCCTACAGCTGTCACTTACAACAAACTAATAAGTGTGTGCACCGAGTACTTAAGTAACAACATCCTCTTGTTTTCTTACTGAAGTTTTAAGAAAAAAATATAATAAAAAGCCATTCCAAGGCAGTTGTACACCAGGAAGATTTTCAGCCTAGGAAGGGAGAATGGGGCAACTGTGCCAGGTTATTAATCTAGCCCAGGATTTCTTAATGATAAACTTTGTCCCTTTTTAATAGATTGAAAGAAGTTTGGTAACTTTTACTAGATTGTCTTCCACCTTGACGCATCACTCTCCACCTTTGCTGCTGCATGGGGCACTCTCCTGCCTGCCTGTGGTCACAGCTTTCAAGATGCCACCTTGCCTAGGGAAACAGTGCCAGGAGACAGCTCACCGGAGGTCCTGTTTTAACAAAAACAAGTACCTCCGGTGTAGAAGGAGGGGAAGAGAGAAAGGATGGGCGCCCTGTGGCCAGCCTTCTCTCTAGGAGCCTCCCATCCTCATCAGCATTTCTCAATGACGAGCTGCTTGTGATTATGGAATTCAAGGGTGTAGGGAAGTTGCAGTGTGTTCAGCAGCAGCAGTTTGTTTCTTCAGGAGGGGGTTAACACTTGTAGACGGTACTTAGAGCCAGGTCTGTGCCTTACACACACTGGGATACTGCCAGATCGGGTCAGATGAAGGCAAGTGAGACAAAAGGTGTTTTAGTCTTAAAAAAGCTTGAGAAACATTGATCTGCCTGAAATCGATACAGTCCATTTGTGCCTGCTCCAAAGACCGCTAAAGGCTAAGAAGTAAATCACTATGTTGACTTCACCAGGTTTTCGGTTTTCCTGGTTGGATGGACTTGTGCTATATTTAAACCTTAGTTGCCAGGCATCCTCATGTCTTAGAGGGGAAGTAAACACAGACTGCTGCTGGCAGAAATTGCTATCTAAAGGTGCAGCTCAGGTACGGACAGTGAAAGAGATAGGCTTTGGAATGGAAGTTACTCTCAGTTCTCTGTTGTTTGAAATACTGTGTCTTACATGCAGACCGCCTCACAGTACCATGGCGATTCATCATTTTTCCTTCCCTCTTTGTGATTTCCTCGTTTATATGTTTGCATTTTTAAGCATGTTTTAAGGAACTGTTCCAGCATGGACATGGTGACATTGTGTGGATGCTGATGATTGTCACGATTGTTTATTTAATAACAGCAAAGTTATTAAAGGGCATTTCCATTAAACAATCGATTTCCACAGAAGAAAATCACAAGCCAAAGAAATGGAGATGAACGGACTGATAAATGGGGGCTTTAAAGCTTGTATAATACTTTAACCACCACAGTAAGCTGTAAAGGACATGGTGGTTAGGAATGGCTTTCAGATGGCAAGGCAGGAAGACCACCAATAAATAATAAATACAATTCACAGAAAAGAAGATGCCCCAGGGGGTGAAATATTAAATGGCTTTCTGTCTGGGAGAAGAGATTTGATGGAAGATTCTGCCACAGAAGGTCAAGAAAATTATTTTCAGTCCAAGCAATGTTTAGTCTTCAATCGGCACTTTGCGATGCTCTCCAATTTAAGATCAAGATATGGCCATTATCCCAGCGTAAAGTTGGCGTTTTATTATTCACATGAAGGGCATTTTGTCTGTTGTGTAAAAGCTGCTGTCATGTCAGAAAAGAAGCTGGTTTCAAGTTTTACACATACAGCACCTGCCATACCTGTTCATTTTAAGGTTCTGGCTTTTAATGGCATCCGTAAATCCGATCTGTATTAGTAGCATTTTTCATAATGCTGAACCGCCAGTATTGCAGATAAAACTTGGAAACTGGAATTAGCAAGCAACGTGAGGGACTATGCCAGAAATACATCACATCCTCTCAACTAATTGCTGTCACTTAAAAGCCTCAATTTGTCAATAAAGTTTTGCCGAGATCTTACTGTTCTTATTGCAACATAGACTTTTTAGCAGATGGTTGAAGAAAACACATTATTAAGAGCTTTTTGCTGGATAGTCACTCTAAACACTGGCACTGAGGCAAGTCTTCAGGTCAAGACAGTCATTTAAATAATATTGTGAACATGAGCCCCAAGCTAATGCGGCTTTATACAGTGATGAACTACAGCTGCCTTAAGCTTTCCTTTTCAGATCCTCGTTTCAAAGAAACTTAGCTCCTTAGTTAACCGTTGCTGTACTCAAGGCAGTACTCTACACGTGCTTGTGGTTGAAAATTTTGTTTTGCTCAACATCTAAGGAACTGATTCACCTGAAGAAAGATGCCAGCCTTACAGTATCTGAAACCCAGGACACACAAGTTGGCACAACCGAACCAGAACTGCAGGCACAGCCCAGCGATTGCTCTGGAAGAGTCAGTAGGATCTGGTGAGACTGGCTTGAGAAATTCCAGACAGGTCAGACGAGGATCCTGTTATTTTTTTTTTCCCAGGGGCAGCACAACAAAAAGGGACTTTTGCTCCATAGCAGAAGCCCAAAGAGTTGGAACCGGGCAACTGCTTTAACTGTTAGCTAAAAATAGGTATGTAATTGCACAAGTCATTTTTAACATCCATTTTAATTGACTTGAGATTCCTGTTTATTAAAGGTAGAAGAGTAAGATATTGGGGGGAAAAAAACGCCATTCACCGAGCAGAAACAAGAGAGTGGTTGAGTGGTCAGGATGTTGAACTAGGAGAAGGGCCTCACCCCAGATTCAGGTCCCTGTTCCAAAGGCTGCTTTTGAACCTGGCCTTTTGTGAAAGGAAGGCTTATAAAATTAAGTGTCAGTGTCCATCCATCCCTCCGTCTGTGCTTCCTTGATGAATAACATTGAGCACATCAACCAATTTCAGCCAAGTCTGAATAAGCAACAGGGGTCTCTAGAGTAAGAAGTTCTTCCAGTTCAATGAAGAGGAGGAACACGACCTTAGCAGTGCCCCACTGTGACGAGGAATGTAGCATGAGCTCACCTTCATACAGCATCAAAGAATGAACACAAGAGAGTGATGTCAGAAATACCACAGGGACAAACTTTGTTCAGACCTCAGATTTTACTAGGCACCAAAGAATCAAACTCTGAGATGCCAATCCATAGGAAAATACTAGGGGCTTTATTTACAGGGCTTCTTTTGTGTTCTACATTACTGGATTGCAGTGCAGAAACTAAGCCTTCCACTGCCTAGGTGATCATCTAGAATGACTCATCCTCATGCTTTCTCCTTCTTACCTTTTTTCTATGGATTGATTTTTTGGTTTGATTTTTTGGGGTTTTGTTTTAATGAAGCGGAATGGTCTCAGTAGCAAGATGTACTCAACTCACAGTAATAATGCTAGCTACAGTGCTTCACCAGGAACCAAGCTGGCTGGGTTCGCAATTTTTGGTAGGACTCAGTGTCTGCTAGAGAGATGTCCTGTTCTGGCTGACTGTGTGGCCATGTAAGCACTTGTGGTAAGTCAAGCCCAGCAGTGGGAACATACAGCTTGGAACAGCAGTTAAGGTGGAGTAGCACAAGAGCAGGGAAGATGCCAACCCATTCATGAGCAGTACCCATGGACTTGGAAGGTGCACCCGTCTGCTCTCCAGTTGATCTCTGTGATTCTAAATCTAGTTCCTAGTAAGTTTTCCACTGTGTTCTCTAGATTAGAGCCCATCACTGCTACATTACTGCCACATACAAGTATTGCTCATGTAGTCATTAGCAGAGCCATACATTTGAGCAAGTGTGACTGAAAATGAGGGAGCACAGTCAGCCCTGACGCCTGGGGGATTTCTCTCAGATCAGCAAACATGCGAAGTAAATAACAGCAGAGAAACAGAGTTTGATTTATTTTGCCCGCCTTTGTGACATCCATTAAGAGTGATTTTTCAACAAACAACACTATGACTCTTCTGAATACGCCCACAGAATATGCTTGTTACCATACTGAAACCTCAGACCACTTATACAGCACACAGTAATTAGCATCATGTGAGTAATCTCTAAAGTCACGTTAATATGTTGATTGATGCCAACTGGATGCCAAGTCATATGTTAACTGCCTGAAATATGCTACACATATTCTAAAATGTGCCAAATAAATACATGAATTTGCAGTGATTCTGGCCAGAAGTGGAAGAGCATGTCTTTTAAAGAGAGCAGGCTACTGGGGTTTCAGGTACTCGCTACTGGGAGCAAGCTGCTGGGTTTCAGGTACTTGGCATAAGCTGCAAGAGTGAGGGCAATTTTCAGACCAATTAAATGTTCCCATCACACATCAGTAGACAATTTCATTGAGTTGGTTTGAAACCTGTAGTTTGCTGGCAGGAGTTTCTGTGAGCTCATCTTTCAAACTTGTTTTCATTGAGGGGAATGTTTTTCTCCCCTACATCAGTGTGAGTTACCCCCTTTCCCTTAATTTTGTGCGCTCAGGCAAAACTGTATGCAAGGTTTCTCATTACAGATGAGAACTTCACTGCGAGTCTTTCCTACTACCTGCACACTGCTCTTACCTGGCTTTTTAGAAGATGTAGTCAGGGTTAACCACTCTCAGATACAGAGCTACCGGCTCTGAGAGTCAGGTACGAATCACTCAGGTATGAATAGTTCCTCACTTTTAAAGCTCTTCAACAGGATTTTGAACATATAAATAACAACGTGTGATTATTCTGTTGTGCATTGTCTGTGATATATACATTTTTGTATTATCTGGTGCCATTTGTATATATTGTAAGAAGACATTAAACTTCACATGTTAAAATGTCAGTAGATGTGCTTCATTATATGAACTGGTATTTCTGAGCGGTCCTCTGATAATGATTTTTCTGAGAGAATTTCTGATTTCTATCAGTGGGACTGATAGCAGGATTGGCAGTTTTACATTAACTTTGTTTCCTTTTCCGGTCATTAAAATAGTTTTGATCAAGTGAACTCACAGTACCTTGAAATAGTCACATCTATAGCCCCAGAAAAAATTATGTAATCATCTCCTACAGATATGGTCATGTTCCTGCAGAGGTTAGGAATACAGAACTTGGACAAAATCTACCCAACTATAATTTTAGTTTAGTAACTCTTGGGAAACCTCTTTCAGTAACTACAGTGTGCATGTGTGTGTAAATACATATATTTATTTACATATCTCAGCATTTTAAATACAAAAACACAGACACAGACATGCCTGTGTGAGAAATGAACAACTACTAGAAGTGGAAACTGATTTTTAAAATTCTCTCTCCGGCTCTTCTCTGCATAATTGCTGTATTTGGTCTGTAGGAGGAGAACTGATTCAGAAACCTACCATAGCTTTGCTGCTCATTCAGCAATTGAACCCTTACAAGGAACACTTTTCTGCAGTTTTAAAATTTTGTATCTACAGTCCGTATTAATATATAGTATGTGCAGTGAATATCAAGAAAAACAAATGCTTTGTCCAGAGTTTGTGTGACTCCTATTGGAAAGTAAATGGGAGATTTCACCAGAGGTTACAATCCTGTATTAAGTAAATGCAGCTTTTTACATCATATTCCTCAAAAGCCTGAAGTTCTAGAACAGCCCTGGGTTGTAAGGTAAATACTGTAGTTTCTGTTCTTTCACATGCATTGCTTATAATTTGAGAGAATGGTTATACGCATCTTGTTGAAAACAAGTCGTCAATAATAAATTACATGGAAAAGAAATACTTTGGGGAGGGGGAGGGAATTCTGTTCTTTCATTTGCCTTACCATATGTTCTTAGCCCTGCTCTTCTGATTCTTCGCACATGAAAAGCATCGCTGGAATCTGCCATCTAGCGTCAAAGTCCTGGCATTAAGAGTACCTGGAAAACATTGATTTTGTTTCCTCTTATAATGTAAATTAATCAAATATCTTGTAGTTAGGAAGCAGGCAAGGGCAGAAGTCAACACAAATGTAAAATGGAGCAATTGCATGATTAGTGTCATTGCTTGGGTCATGTACCTTTGAAAAATCCGGAGTATTGAGAGAGGAAGGAATCGTAAGAAAGAAAACAAAAAAAATCAATTAAGAAAATTAGTATTTCTGAAAATGTGTTATTGTCTGTTTCTAGCTAGCATTGGTACAGTTATGTGGAATGCATGAAATACACCTTTGCAGAGAGAAGCATTGTTGAATCCTACAGTTAAAAAGTTGCCTGCCAGAGCAGTGTACATAAACAGAAGATCAGAAGACCAGGTCATTAGTATTTCCTCAGAGGATGAGGGATCTCCTAGGTTACACACAAGACAAACTTAAGCCCAGCTTTTCAGAGACAGTACCAACGCTTAAGTTTTGCGTGCTGTGGCTGAGACTTATCCCCATTAAAGTCAGTAATAAAATTCAAGCAGACCTGCTGAATAAAACCAGTGTGGGTTTCTAAGCTAAATTTAAATTAAAAATGAGAACTGACATCATACCTCTTCCTCACCCCCATTGCCAGTGGTTTTATGATGGATTTGCTCAGACAGGAGACAAAGAGACCCAACTCTAAGTCTTTCAGTGTGGGACTGGAACCATGGTTTAATCTATAGAGCTATCATATATTTTTCCCTGTGGATGACCAAATGATGGTCTTGACGTTGAAGTGGAAGCCAAGGGCCTCCAAGCCCTAAACTAGTACTAATTCAATTTCCCTTTGCAGCACTAGCCAGGACAATTTTTATCAACCAGTGACGTGAGACTAAGCCTGCGAGCCATTTCTAGAAGAAAACCGCTTTGCACTGCCAATGTAATTGTTCTTCCTTAAAGTAACATGCCATGTAATTGCAGTTTCACAAACCCAAATGTTCTGCTATCTTTTCTTTTAGAGAGTGTCGTCATCCACCAGTTACGCATGAACTCTAGATGAGTTACCGCCCCCACTTCCCGCTCCCTGTGTGCACTACCCTCCTTACCAGTTGGATGGATCACTGCAGAAGCTCTCTACCATCAACACCAGGGTCACTTGTGCTACTGATTGTCCGTGGAAGTATTTCTTGCTTCCATCAGATATTATATCATTATTTTTTTGTCTGGGTAGAGCTTTAAATATGAAGGGCCTTGCCAGTATTTGGAGAGTACCTAGTCAGAGAGAGAGAGAGAGAAGCAGTCTGTCTTGCCAGCTGAATTTGACTTTTATTTGCAAAGCCTAAGGCACGTGCTTGGTTTTGTTGGATACTTGCCATATAATTTATTTTTTATAATACTCTTTGTAAAGTAACCATCCCAAAAGTTGCTATCCCCGTTGTCCACGGCGCATCTATTTGTAGGTTACACTGTCAAATTCGCAGTTTGATATTTTTGTAATCCAGAGTATGTAAAGGAAGAGAAATTTAACTTCAGCGGTGTTTTGCGTGTAAATGGAAAAATGTTCAGCACAGGGCGCTTTTTTTGCCACCATGAGACTAAATACTCTGAAGACTGCTGTATGGAATTTGTACTATCGCAGAATATTTCTTGCACTGTGTGATGGTTTGGCATAAATCTAAGTATTAAAGTCCAATACCTTGAAAAACAACCAGATTTACTCATTTTAAGCAATGTAAGTCAGTTTTTAAAGCTGTGATTTATTTTTTTTAATAGATAATGTATGTTTTTACTTCTGCCTGTACCAAAAAAGTTGATTTTCGTTACACTGTAACTAATAAATTTTCACAACTATGCAAATGTAATCAAGTGTTTGGATTTTAGCTCAAATTTCTTAAGCTTGGACTGGACCCACATACACATTTGTCTGTAGGGACAGACTGTTATGCCTTGGGAAGTGACTCTTTCTGACCGGTGTTTCGCTGCGGTGTCACAGTGACAAACATGGTAAAACCGATTCAGGCGTTAAGAGAGAGAGAGGAATCTGCCACTCTTAATGACTTGATGGTTTCTAACCTTGTGCTTGGACTGCACTGGCAGAGATGCTGGACTGGTACGATCAGAACATTTATCCAGGCTGAGCAGGACTGTATAAATGAGACACCAAGCACTCTGCCATACGCTGAAGGGCGCGTTTTACACTGGTGGCTGTAGCTTTTGAAATGGTATTCAGAGAGATCTGTGGCAGCTATACTTCAAATGATTTTTGAATAAATTCATTGTATATATAAAGCCAGATACAACCCAGGCAGGGTCTTTTTTTTTTTTCTTATACATCTCCTAATGAATGATTTTTAATCTAAGTCACTGTCACATATTTAAAATACTGAAGATTTTTTTAATGTAAGAAGCCACTGTGAGAAACTGGTTTTCAGAAAGGAAAAGGGAGTTGCTTGCAGGAGATGTTCTGTGGGGCACCAGAAAGAGTGCATGAACACCGTGTCCCATGGAGATGAGGAGGCCAGTTCATCTTTGAAACCAGAATAATGCACTGCTATGTAGCCAACTGGGCCTTCACGGTTTAGTTTGCTTGCCAACGAGAACCGCTTCCTTCTAGACGTGAGCTCTGCAGCAAATGCTGACATTGTGAAGAGGCAGAATATTCTGCGACCTGCATAAGCTTTCTTGGAGGTGCTCTGCATTGTAAAGAGTTCACTAATACAGCTTATACTGAGTAATGGTAAGAAATGTTGCTTATCCTTGCAAAAGAGTCATTTTGTTGGTATAGTTTATACTTCAGCTGGTACACCCAGGTGTTTGAGTGGGTGCTTTTTCCTTATGGCAGGCAATGCACGCCAACAGCGTGTCTGTAGACCATTTTACAATGAGTCGAGGAGAATTCCAGCTTTCAGAGTAATACAGCTGAGGTGAATAAAGTTTGGCATGTGCCACATTTCAATTTACTGTGCAGTAGAATGAACACTGCAATGACCCAGATCTTCTGTTTCCAAAGTTTGGGAATCAAAACGTCTCTGTGGAATGAAACTGCTATTTGAAAGTGACAGTGACATGCCTGAAATAAACTTCAGGTTTTAAATATGGGTATGATAGAAGTGAAATCTTATTCTGGAGTCGAATCTAGGTTTAGAAGGTCTAAATTATCAAAGTAGAAACAGTTTTTCCTTGTCCAGATTTTAATATAAAGCTGATTTGGTGTGAGTATATGTGTAAGTAGCCCTAAACAAATACATGAACATTTATGGTTTTGCAAATACACAAAGTTTTTAAGCTTTACAAAATAAAGGTTTGTTTAAAGTGTAAATACAGTTGTGGTGTATTTGAAAGCATTCAGATTTTAAAATCTTTTTGATGAACTGTAGCACTTTGAAATAGGAGACTGGTAACCCTGGTCATAAAAGACCCGTAGTGATACACACTATTTCCTCGCTGGTAACGGGTTTTGCAGGTAGAATAATAAATTCTGATCTGACACCTGGACAGCAGCTAAAGTATTTCCTAGAAGTGCCCAGATGATAAAACTCTCCTGTGCAAAGAGTGGATTTTCATCTTCTATGTATTTATGTTCCTGGTCAATTTTTTTTGTGCTACTTAATTTGGATTTGAATCTAAAATAAGTAAGCGAAAAAAGTGGATTAGCCACATAATTAGCCAACATTTTGGGGACACTCAGGAAGAAATCTACTAATACAGACTAAAGATGTGATTAATTTCTGCAAGTGTTGTCTCTTTAAAAGAAGTAATCCTTTAAATGAAGTTCTTTCAGACTAAGACATAGAGGCTACCTTGGGCTGCAGGTTATGGGTAGCTTTTAAGCGATTAAAACCCAGGGAAAGATCTACTTTTCCTCTAAAGATTTCTTACTGTCTAAAGAGGAATGGAAGACCCATGTTAGTGTAATTATAGGTAAAAAAATACAATATTTCAATCAACTAAAAGAAATCTCAAATACTTTGATTTCTAGGGAAAAACTCTACAGCTAGGGAGTTTCAGGTTGCCTCATTATGAAACAAAATTGGACACGAAGAAGAGACAAAAATGCCTGTTCTGTAGAACCATTTCTTAGGCAGAAAACCAGATACCAAATGCTGCCCAAATACTGCCCTGAATGTTCCACCTCCTACCTGGCTCAGTTTTCTCTCATCTACTGTAACATTGTCATAGAATCATAGAATCACAGAATCATAGAATCATAGGGGTTGGAAGGGATCTCGAGAGATCATGGGGTCCAATCCCCCTGCCAAAGCAGGCTCCCTAGCCTATATTGCACAGATAGGCATCCACACAGGATTTGAATGTCTCCAGAGATGGTGACTCCACAACCTCCCAGGGTAGCAAACACTCCCTGGGTAGTAACTTTTCAGTTAAAAACTTTTTATTTGGTACCTTAGGTTATGTAGATTTGCTCCCTGAAATAATTTATTTGGCAGTTAATGCATTTTATTTGCCTTCCCTGTTCTAAATATTAGTGGGTTAAACAACATGTTTTCACAGATTCTCAGAATTGTAGGGGTTGGAAGGGACCTCCAGAGATCATCAAGCCAAAGCAGGTTCCCCAGAACAGGTGGCACACCTAGGCATCCAGATGGGTCTTGAATATCTCCAGAGAAGGAGACTCCACAACCCCCTGGGCAACCTGAAATGTTTTATTTCTTCAGATTTTATTTTAAAAAGTATTAATGGTTCACACCCTTCCTAGAAATAAGTGAACAACGTGGTACAATTAAGTGCCAGAGGAAGATAATTTTATGGGCTTAACAGAACACAATTAAAAAGTAAAAGCCAATTTGTGATCTTTCAGGTTAACTATGATATATTCAGTTTTGTAGAATATGAAGGCTCATTTTATACCCCTGAGAACAGACTTCAAATTAACATTTTGTCATTTGAACATTCATGCCTAGGTAGTCACACACCTTTGCTTCTTCCTTGCCCTAAAGATTAATGAATCTAACACAAGGAGGCCTTGACTACGTAAGACGTCTGTGTAGCCCTCATTGCAAAGTCAATGCCTAATAAATCAGCTCGGCATTCCACAAATTAAAAAGCAACATTATAAATGTATGTTTTCATAAGTAGCTTTTTTTCTTTTTTTTTCTTTTTTCCCTGTACCCATTTGTCTTATAACTGCACACAAACCAACGTGAAGGGCGCCACATCGCACAGCACCTCAGTGTAAATTTTCACGAACGTGAAATCCGCTGGCTGCACCTGGTTGTATATAAATGAATTTGCCTTAATGTAAAACAGCGACATCATACCCAGCCAGGACTTTAGCTTGCTGGTGAAAAAGTAAAACCAATATACTGAAGCATTTATGTTGATGTTCTTTCTTTCTCTAGCAGATGGAAGTAAGATATACCCTCTGATTGCATACAGTTATGCTATAGAAGATATAATTGTTCTGCTTCTAGAGAATGTGGCTGATACAGCTCAAGATGTACGTGTAGGCCAAGCTTATAGATGAAAAGACAGCATTAGATACAACCAGATGAAAAGAGAGAGCTATAACTTATGGCTAATAATAGTGCCCAGTTCAAGCACTGCATAACACATTCCCATGCAAATTTTATGTGCCATTTCCTGACAGTCCTCTCCCACCTGGCAGCATGAGATTCCCAACTTCCCAATACTTCCCCTTGGTTATCCTGCTGCCAGAGAAATTTCCTGCCATCTCATAGCGGTCCTGTTCCCTTGGCATCTCAGGCTGGACCTCACTGGATTTTTTGTGAGGCTGCTGGAGCAGAAGCCACTACAATTGAAGCTGGCAATTGAAAGCAAAAGATAGTAAAGAAAAGGGCGATTGATGGCAGGGACAAGGGGCTTAACTAGGGGAACGACACCAAAAAAAGGTAAAGCCCGCAAGAAAATGGCAAGGATGGATTAGGAATGACGTATAGCTTTAGATTAATCTTTATTTAGGCACCAAATTCTTTCTTATATTTTAGATGCTTAAGCGTCCGAATTTCCTACACTGCCTACGAAGAGAGATCTCTCGAGTCCCCGCAGAGAGGCTGCATTGCACACGTCATTTGCTCCCCCCAGTGGTCTTTTCGCTGGCGGTTTCCATTCCTCAGAGAACCAGCAAATAATTTATTTTAGGGAAGCTGTTCCACAGGCAGCTGAAAAGCCTCAGAGGGGATTACACGCTTATAGAATTATTTAATTCAATAGTTTAATATTTTTTTCCTGAAATCAATTAACCACAGAAATACTTTGCTAAAAGTGGGTTTTGGCTACGCTCTCCATACTAAAGCCTGTCAAAATGTCAAATATGTAATGTCAAAATGCCAATAAAGTGAGAAATAGAGAATTACAACGTTACATCTGGAGAAGAGAAGGCTGAGGGGAGATCTTATCACTGCCTATAATTATCTGAAAGGAGGTTGTAGAGAGGTGGGCGATGGTCTCTTCAGCCAAGATAGGACGAGGGGAAATGGCATTAAACGGCGCCAAGGCAGGTTCAGAATGGACATTAGGAAAAAATTCTTCACTAAAAAGAGTTGTGGGGATGCAAAACAGGCTGCCCAGGGAGGTGGCTGAGTCACCATCCCTGGATGTATTTAAAAGATAGGTAGATGAGGAGCTCAGGGATATGGTTTAGTAGAGGACAGGTATGGTTGGACTCGATGATCTTAAAGGTCTTTTCCAACCTAGTGATTCTGTGATTCTGTGATATTGGCCTGGGCAATGCCTGATAAAGCAAGCAGGTATTCTGGGATACAAATACATCCTCCCACACTGCTTTAATGAATTGATGCTCCTCCGGGAAATAAAAAGCAACAATTCTGACAGCAACGTCTGCATGTGCACTTGCTGCAGTCTGATTCACCCAGGTGTCCTGACAACGCAGCATGAGTATAGCTCAAAACTCACAAAAGCAATGATTGGTAGGAACGAGTTCATTAAGATAACCTTAGTATTATTACATCTCTACAGCTGCACTGATGCTGCTCCATTTATGAGCTGGGAGCTGAAGTTAACCTGCGACGCTGCCTTTTTCTAGCAACCCTCTCGTGATGCAGTGGTGCAGGAGCGGTGTATGTGTGTGTGGAAGGGCTCCTCCCAAAGCATTGAGTGGGGATGACAGGGCTCCGGGTCTGGGGCTTCTTCGCTCAGACCCTGGCGGTCGCCGGTCGGTCCGGCCTCACCCAGGCAGCACAGGGAGCCCGGCAGCGGCGGCAGGGCCCCCCTGGGGGCACACGAAGAAGTCGTTCGCCGCACACTCGGAAGGGCCCCGTGAGCCGGCGGGGACCTGGCTGTATGTCGTGGTTTCACCCCGGCTGTGGGTTGAGATCCACGCAGCTGCCTGCTTCTTAAAGTAAAAGAGCAGGGGAAGAGGGAAAAAGGGGGGAAACAAGGGAAGGGAAAAGGAAGGGGCAAATAACTCCAAAACCAAGAAACTAAGAGGCCCATGGGTTGGGATAGTTTACTAAGATAACAGAAAAAATAAAAATATACCAATGCTAACAGGACTTTAGAGCAAAAGAATATGAAACTATTGATCCCCAATGCAGTTTCTCACCGAACCACACAACTCAGGCCGTACCACCCAGAGCTGTCCCGGAACCCGACCGTCCCCCCAAAAAGCACGCGTCCCACCACCGCCCCTCTTCTTCCTCCCCTCAGCCCCCCGTTATCCTGGGCAGGACGTAATTGGCATGGAATACTCTCTTTGGCCCATCTGGGTCACCTGTCCTGGCTTTGCCCCTCCTTTCTCATGAATAGAGAAATACGAAGAAGCTGAGAAAGTCCTTGACTGTCTGACTGCAACTAAGAACATCAGGGTGTTATCAGCACTGCTTTCATTTTAACTCCCAAACACAGCATTCCATCAGCTGCTACAAATGAAGTTAACTCTATCCTGACTGAAACCAGGACACTGTCTCATCATGCCCTGCACCGCCGGAACACGACAGGGGAATCGAAAAACGACGCCACGCGGCAGGCCTAACAGCACCGGAGCCAACCCCACGCAGAAGGAGCTCCACTCCCCTCCCGCGCACCGCTGCGCTGCGCTGCGCTGCGCTGCGCGGCACCTGCGCTGACCGACCCCGCCTGCCCCCCGGCCTGGCCGGGAAGGAGCGAAGCGCGCAGGCGCAGCTCGGCCTCTACGACGCCCGGGTGTCCCTCTTCCGCGCACGCGCAAGATGGTCGCGGGAGGCCTGGCCGCTGGGCGGGGTGGGGCGCGGCCAAGAGGAACGTCATCAGCCGCGCGCCCACCGTTTCCTTTCCGCTGCGGCCGAGCGCGCAGGCGCGGTGGTCTTCAGTCACGTGCCGCTGGGGGGCAGTGCCTGTGACGCGCCGTGCCAGTGACGCGGGGCTGCTGGTGTCGCCGGCGGTGCCGGTGGCGGCGCGCGGCGCTGGGTGGCGGGTCGGGGCGTCGGCACCATGGCGGTGAACTACAGCGCGAAAGAGGAGGCGGACGGGCACCCCTCGGGCGGCGTCGGGGTGCCGGGCGGCGGGGCCGTGGGCGGTGGCGGCGGGGCGGTGAAGACTCGCAAGCCCGATAACACGGCGTTCAAGCAACAGCGGCTGCCGGCCTGGCAGCCCATCCTGACGGCGGGCACGGTGCTGCCGGCGTTCTTCATCATCGGCCTCATCTTCATCCCCATCGGCATCGGCATTTTCGTCACGTCCAACAACATCCGCGAGTATGAGGTGCGCGGGGCGGAGGGTCAGGCCCCTCCCGCCGGCGGGGCGGAGGGCAGCGGCGGCCGGTGGGTGCCCTGCCGGGGCGGTGGTTGGGAGGCCTCCGGAACCCGCTCGAGGGGCGCGGGGCCGAGCCGGGCCGCTGGGGGATCGCGTACCCGCCGCCGGCCCGCTGCCCCTTGCGAGACCTGCGGCCGGAACTCTGCGGGAAGTGGAGTCGGCGTACCTGGCTCGGGTGATGAGCGAACTCCGCGCCCCGACTCTTGCGCTTCGCTTAACGTTCGTACTCCTTTAATAGGCCATCCGCTAACCGCCCTGAGTAGGACTGAGCTTACGGAGTATCATCGGCTGAAGCCCTCCTGCCAGCCTCGCCGGGGCTCCCGGGCGGTTAATGCCGGCATTTAATCGCCGCAGCCCAGTGCAAGTTGTGGAGTTTCGTTCTCGGTAGTGCAGGCAGTGTGTGCGTCGTCCTTGGGAGAGTGTGTGGCAATGGGCCGCGGCTTTAAATGCCTCAAAGCGGTTGTAGTTTCGGGACAAAGCTGCCGTGAATTGCCACTGTCCAAGTGACAGGAGATAGGACAAGGGGAAATGGCACTAAGCTGCACCAGGGCAGGTTCAGATTAGATGTTAGAAAAAATTTTTCACTGAAAGAGTTGTCGGGATGTGGAACAGGCTGCCCAGGGAGGGAGTTGAGTCGCCATCCCTGGATGTGTAGATGAGGTACTTAGAGATATGGTTTAGCATAGGACAGGTATGGTTGGACTTGATGATCTCAAAGGTCTTTTCCAACCTTGTGATTCCGTGAATGTATTGCTTTAACTGGTGAGTGCCTTAATGTTTCAGGTACTCTGTGGGAGATCAGGGTGTCTGGTGTAAACTTAGAAACAAAGATGGAAGAGTGTGGCTTTTCTATAATTACGCTTACAAAAACTGAGTCATTTTTGTCTGATAATTAACCATAACATTGCTGTGGAAAGTTGTTGAGCATTAACAAAACCCCTGTATTGCTGTTAGATCCATTTGATATCAGTGTCACTTTGTGTTGTAAGGAAACAACTGAAAGGGCTTAGGGACAACCTTGAAGAGCAGATTGATGGCTAGGATTAGTTTGCGTGCGCTAATGTGACCAAGATTTATGAGGGTGTGGGGGAAGTGAACTTGTTTGTTAGATTGCTGTATTGTAGAATATGCATTTTTGTGGATCAAATCATCTTAGTTCTCAGAGTAAACTGTCACTTTTAAATAAATAGCATTCAAGACAGTGGCATGGCTAGTGGTAGCAGTGTGGTGACAATGAACCCCAATTAACTAAAGAAATCCTGAGGCAGGCAATAAATAATATTATATTTTCATCTTTCTGCTAAAACACAAGCAATGTTACAAGAATACCAGTTTAAGGTTTGCTTTCCTTTTATGTTAAGAACTAAAATTCCAGTCAAGGAGAAAAACAAAAATGAAAAAAATACCCAAAGCTGAAATATATTTTACAGTGTCCAAATGCTGTAAGTAAGCATATTTTTCAAAACTGGTTGCAGTTGCCTCCTGTGTCAAGGTTGAGGTTATGCAGAGCATCCGAAAATGACCTAAGTGTTTCAGAGAACATTGACAAGTGTTCATGGGCACGTAGACTTTAAAATTGTCATGTTATGGTCATATTTAAAGTAAGTGCAGGCATATGGTTTTAAGAGGACAGTCAGTGGATAGGTATAAAAAAACCCAAAATTCAGTAAATCAGTTAGGAAGGTTTTTTAAAAAATTGCATTTCAAATAGCCATTGTTATAGTAAAGCAATAGAAAGTAATAATGATTGTAGGGTTAATATAATTGGGTAAGTACTTTTTTTTTTTTTCATTATGACTGCATCTGTGTTGATTTATATGGACAGGAAATAAAGCAAATTTTAATGAGTCCAAAAATATGACTCCTTGTGCCTGTATTGCTTCTGTATGCATATACAGATTTTTTTTATATACCGCTGTGGCTTAGCAGCACAGTTTTGTACTCCTGATAAGCTCCAGTAGGAGCCAAAAACTAGATGTTCCCACCTAATGTTCAGTACAAAAATCCATAGGTGAGCTGGCAGCATGACTGATGCTCCCCTATGCACATATTAAGTAGTAGCAACCATTTATTTTTGGAAACCAGTTGGTAGGTGCTGGCCTTCAAGATAATAAAAATTAGAAGGGGTTTCATTTCTTTAGTGGCGTGTTTTACTGTGTGGGTTCAGGTTTGTATCCTCCATGTTACATGAAATGCTCCCAGATCTCATCGTTAGGCTTTCATGAGGACAGGGGAGACACACAGAGCTCTTGACTTTTCAGATTCTGATCCGATGGTTGGGGTATGTGGCTAAGAATGGGGAAACTTGAGTTCTGTTCTCTAATCCTCTTGTGTGCTTTTATCAAGTGTTATAATGCAGAAATTGTGGAAGTGAGATTGTCATCCTAAAGGCAGCTGAATTTTTTTTTTAAAGCTTTAAAGTTGCAGCAACAAAACGCAGATGAAGCAATTTACAGACCAACGTTTGGACTCTGACCACCAGTGAGGGATGCTGTTTAAGGCACTGCCATCACCTGTATGCTTAGCTGAGCTATGTCCATGCTTAGTGTGCTGTCTTTTGTTAGTAACTTCCAAGTGATGTTCACAAATAGCTGTAAGTTCAGTGTTGGGAGACAAGACACGTAGAAGCTATAGGTGCAGTGACTAAGCTCTTTTAAAAATGTAATCGGGGGAGGAAGCGGAGGTAGTTATTTACACCCACCTCCTGGATGATATCATGCATGTTAAGTGTGTGTGTACACACATGTGTATGTGTGTCTGCCTGTAAACTCACCATGTTGTAATTGAATAGGATATATAATTTATGCCCCTGAAATACATATTTATATACAGTTCAGATCACCCTTCCCTGGAACTAGGTACTGCAGCCATTAGTATCTCAGTCCCTGCGACTGTATGAGAGCAGTCCAGTTTGCAGAGGAGTGAAATGTAGCTTTTCTATTAATTTCCTTTATTAGCTTTTTTGAATTCAAATGTGGAGGATTTCCAACAGCTTAAGTGTACTAGAATTGTATTTTTTTTGGTGTTGGTTATTCTCTAGCACTTTTTCACTGTTTCAAAGGGTATGAACAGCCACTTGCCTCGTATCTGTCATGAAAGTATTTAATTTGTGTGGAAAGTGAGAATGAGCTGTGTGTGTATTTTTGCCCCATTGTTAAAGGGTGAAAGAGTTTTATTTCCTGAGTTTATTATTTTTTTTAGAATGGATTAAGAAGCATATTGATGGAGTATTGAAATGTGAAAAAAGTGGAAATACCGGAAACATTAATTGTGTGGGAAACATCTTTGTGCTGTGACTGCTGTTGTGAAATGCATAATCATACTTTAAAAAGACTAGGAATGAAGAACTGAAAGAAAGTAGATCAGTATTGCAGTCATTTCCAGTGTTGTGTGCAGTTTTCAGTATCCCCATCTCAAAAATTATATGGAACTTAGTAAAATCCACAGAGAGGAGCAGAGTTACAGGATGTCTTGTGTACAAGAAGTGGCCAAGCAAAGGAGGATAAATATGTGACAGCATAGGAAGTCTATAAACATCATAAATGGTTTGGAGAATATGTTTATGCAATAGTTATGTTATTTCTACACTACAAAAAATGTGAATCAACTCAGAAGGATGCCAACAACCTGAAAAGCCATTGGTGCCCATAAGTTTGGATGTACCCAGTGCCTTTAGGTCAGCAGTCGTTGGGAAGAGTTCACTCTGTGTGGGGTTGTCATACTTGACTGGTGTCCGATCCCCGGAGACAGAGCACTGGGTCAGGTGGGTTTCTGCCATGGACCCCAAAGTCAGTCCCTCGGTTTTCTTTTTTTTTTTTTCAGAGATGAAGAGAGATACCTTTCTTCCTTCAGTTAAGCTAACTTTTGAATGTACCCTGTAAATGCAGATGCAGGAAAAAACCCACACTTCGTGTGGTTACTGTACAGGAAAGCTCTTGGATGGCATTGAAGCTGATAGTGGCCAAAAGCATGGTCACATCAGTTCCATGCTTTATTTTGAAACGTAAAGTCTTCAGATCTTTTGCAGCCTTCAGAGTATTTGAGTTTTGTTTTTGACCTAAAACTTCTCCATACCCTGAAGAATTAGCTCAAGGATATGGAGGTTTAAGTTTGTTCTAAAGGAAATACTTAAGTTGACTTCATCGGGTCGGGGGAACTCCCAACCAAGTTAACCTTGAACAAATGAGGTGCATTGTTTGCTGAGGGCAGTGGTGGTCTGTCTGTCTGCTGTAGCTAAATGGAGCTCTTCAGTACTGCTGCAGTAGTGCTATTTCTAGACCAGCATAAACTCAATATCTTGTTCAGCGAAGGAAGCAAAGATTATGTGATCCTCTCTTCCTCTGCCAGCTAATAGCTTCTCAAGCTGACTCGTTTCAGCTAGGCTCGTTAGGGTGTAGGTCTCATCAGTCAGAAATCTGGCAGCAGTGCAGATACTGAGAAAAGTGCTGAGGGAAGGGCTGCAGCTTAATGGGTATCGAAGAAATCGCAGGAAGAGAGACCTTGAAGAAGATCCAGAAGAAAATAGGCTTCAGTTCTGGAGCCTTGAAACTGCATGTTTTTAGCAAACCTTAG
Organism: Hypotaenidia okinawae; assembly: GCA_027925045.1. Classification (NCBI taxonomy): domain Eukaryota; kingdom Metazoa; phylum Chordata; class Aves; order Gruiformes; family Rallidae; genus Hypotaenidia; species Hypotaenidia okinawae. The sequence continues at coordinate 88,852,447 of BSDF01000003.1, forward strand.
TACAAGTATTACAACGGATCGGGAATCACTCCCAATTTTGGTAATGTGTTTCACTACAAGCATAAAACAGGGCAGACCATTTATAGCAGCCTCTCACCAAACTGTATAGGTGCTGTAGTTTAAATGACACTGCTGTTAGACAGTTTTGATGTAACTTGGTATACACTGCACTAATCTGAATCTAAATTCTAAGTAGGAGTTTCATAGTAAGTGTAGAGATATGGTTTATAGGCACATGGAAGCTCTTTTCTGCCCCTTTTGGAACTAGCCTGCTGAGCTTAAGTTCATTATTTCCTGCCATTCACGTGCTGGGGCTATGCAGGAGGAACAGTGAAGATGGTCAAGCAACTGGAGTTGGCTAGGACCATAGGGATTGCTCCTGGCTGCTCAGGGCATATTAGGCATCCTGTCCAGCTAGCCTGTATGTATGTATAATTTTCAAATACTGGTGCTTTTTTGAGCTACACTGTTAAAGGCAGGTAATATTATATAAGACAGTGTGACGCTGATGGTCTACTGGTATTTTACTGTTTCTGGCAAAACAGTGTAAGTTGCTTCTCTTCCCAATTTCAGAAGAGTTCTTGAGCATTAAGTGATTTTAAAAAATACAGAGAGAGAATCTTCCGATGGCTAAAATATTCAGCAAAGCAAGTTTTATAATGCAAAACTTTTTTATTGAATATATAGAGCTTTACCTCTCTGGAAAGCTTGTAAAAGCTTATATATGCATATAGCATATGTTTGTTTGGAAATGTTGTTTCTGGAGTCTCTGCTGTTCATGTTTGACATGTGTTTTTAGTTTGGTTTGGTTTGGTTCTGTTTTGTTTTGCCCAGCAGTAGTGGCCCACCTCAGTGTTAAATTTGTTTGAGGGTGAAGTCAAGCATATACACAGACTTGTGAAACTGTTCAGGTTGGAAGGGATCTCTTGAGATCATCAGGCAGGCCTGGACAGGCTTTTGGAATTGAGGTGTAATAAGACTGCAAAACAAATGTCATGTCACCTCTCTGGCTCTCCCATTGTAAATTAACAGCTTCTTTCTGTTTTAGATTGACTATACAGGAACAGAGCCTTCTAGTCCCTGCAACAAGTGTTTAAATGTGTCCTGGGACAGCACACCACCTTGTACTTGCACCATCAATTTTACACTGGAACATTCATTTGAGGTATGCCACCCTGTACGCAAACTGAGATTAGAATAATGTCTACTTCATAATTGGTAGGAAAGCTGTGTCACTTAAGTCTGTCTTTCCCCTCCACTCCCCCTTTTCTTTCCATTCTCTATTTTAAATGATTATTTCTATTTTTCCTATGAACTTGGGTCTGATTTTTGTGTTCCTTTTCAGCAGCAGGGTTGAGACCGTTTTTAATGTCTCTGTTTATCTGGAAATGTGCATCACTAAAAGGAATGCTTGTGTTTTACACAATTAGATTTACTTTAGGTGACATATATGTATAACTGGTGCATGGATCAGCCATTGATTTACAAAAAACTCAGTGCAACTGGAATTGTAAATACCAGATAAGTGTTTCCTGACAAATTTGAGGCAAATAATGAGGCCTGTGGGCTTAACATCAGACAAGATAGGTGTTTGGATTAGTGTGGATGAATATCATTATGATAGTTAATGCCATGTTGATACCTTTTGACTACAGTACACCAGTTTATATTAAGATAGTACTCTGTGTACTCGGTGTGAAGAAAGGGTTGAGGCTCCTGCTTCATGAACGTTGCTGTCAAGTAAACACAGAGCTTTAAGAGCTTGAATTTTAAGCTTTGTGTGACTGAACACCCCTCTTGCCGATCTTGCTTTTTGTAGAGTAATGTATTCATGTATTACGGACTTTCCAACTTCTATCAAAACCATCGTCGTTACGTGAAGTCTCGAGACGACAGCCAATTAAACGGTGATAACAGCTCACTGCTTGTAGGTATTCATGCTTGCATATTAACAAGAAACTAACTTCTGACTATTGTTTTGATCGCCACATAGCAGAGAGCTTAGTTTAATAATAATGAGGTTCTAGACTTCTTGCGTAACAGGAGACAGACATAAAGAAATCATGTTCTGTTCACAGAGAATGACTGTATGTTTCCATGTCAGTCGTTTCATCAAGTGGACAGTAGTGCACTACTGCAGTTTCTGCTCAGATTTGGATAGTTTTGAACTGTCCTGCTTCTTCAGTCAGCCTTTATCTACTCTGTCTGAAGGTGGTTTTTTGGGTATAAAATAACACTCAGTTACCTGGCACTTGGTTTGGGTATTGCAGCTAAATGCATCGATTTTTGTAGACTCTGGTTCAATATGGGACATCAGCAATATCAGTGCTGTGTATTCTGTTCAAGGCTCTGTGTAATGTTTGGGGCCTGAGCTCTCCTTTTGCTCATTTTTCTGAGCAGTGGAAATACAATTGGGTTTTTGCTCCAGCAGGAATGAGTCTCCCTTTTTACCTGAGTTTCAGGAGGTTACATCTGATGACTGTCACAGAGGTTTTGGCAGGGGACTGTTTCTGCTTCTGTTTTTTGGCATGCGGTTGGAGTCCTTACAGCCTTTTGCGTTTTATGTTATGCTTGGTTTCTTGTTACAGTCTTATTTTCTATAATGCTGATGCAAACTTAAAATATAAAATGCTTGAGTACTTCATGTGGGAAAAGTGTTTCTGTTAAAAAGGAAAAACGTTCTAAAGCCTTCCAAGAAAAGCCTTACTTTAGCATGACCGTGATGTGATTCTGACTTTGTGTTTCGCTTAGATTTCATTCCTGCTTCTAAAAGAAACTAACGTAGTGTTCAGTGCTGAAGTATTTCTAAATAACCTGACTTGGAAAAAGATTATTTTGTGGTACATTTAAGATACACACATTATTGAGGTACTGTAGTCAAAAACAGGCTAGTTAGGTAAACTAGCACAGACTCATCTGCCTTTTCTCTTTTTAACTCTCAGAATCCGAGTAAGGAATGCGAGCCTTACCGCACAAATGAAGACAAACCCATTGCTCCTTGTGGAGCTATTGCCAACAGTATGTTTAATGGTACGGTAACATGATTTTAAGTTATCATTTAATGGTTTTGTCCTCTAGTGTAGGTCTTGTGTTGGGCTAAGTCAAACCAAAAAAAGCCCATTGTGTCTTTAGTCAGAATAATTTGCAACACGTTTTCATTGTTCAGAATAAAGCAAATATCTTGTGGTGTACTGCTGTTGTGTTTTTCAGAATTGCTATCAGAATTAATTTAATCTGATGGCAAACAAAGGATGGAAATACTTGTGAGAAGCTGTTATGCTGTGGAGTAGAACCATAGCCATCATACATGGGTAATACAGTGCTGTCTAATACACATTGATTCTTATAGAACAGCATGTGATTGTGGCAGGCAGGTAATAAATGCCTTATACAGGGTTGGGTTTTTTGTTTCTCCTGGAGGTAATTGTTTCACTGCCCATCTGGGTTATCTGTCTAATGAAAGTTTCTTCAGTTGGTTTTCTAATTTGATTTTTCTCCTTAGATACACTGGAATTGTACCGCATTGACAATGAAACGAGGGTGGCTATTCCTTTGGTTAAAAAAGGCATTGCCTGGTGGACAGATAAAAATGTAAAGTTCAGGAATCCTACAGGAGATGGAAATAACTTAACTGCGCTTTTCCAAGGTAAAAAAAAAAAAAAACCCAAACAAAACCAAAACTCTTCCAACAGATTTTGATTGCAATGAGTTTTACTTCAACATTTTACCAAATGTCCTAATTAAAAAAATATTGTGGTTCTGTGAAGAAGTCCAAGCTGAGGACTACTCTGCCATCTAAAAAGTTTGGTTTGTCTTTAAGTAATGAAAGCTGCAGATTTCACGCAGAACTGTGATTTCACGCAGAATTTATTGTAATATTTTTTCTGATATTTTATATTTCTTTTTCTTTAATTATCTTTTTATACTGGGAAGAAATTATGTGCACAGGTGTCATGGTTTAACCTTGCGTAGCAGCTGAGCATCACACAGCTGCTTGCTAACCATGCTCCCTGCTCCCCCCAACTTCCCTGCCCCGCAGTGGGATTATGGGGAGAATCAGAAGGGTAGAAGTTAGAAAAATTATGGGTGGCAATAAAGACAGTTTAATAATAGAAACCCCACATTGTTGGGATTTTTTGGGGTTTTGTTGTGGGTTTTTTTTCCTTACAAAGGAAGAGAATAATAAAATGAAGAAAAACGAGCAAATGAAAATGAAAGAAATTGATTGCTTTTCACTGGCAGAGTCCCTGAGCAATGGCAGCCTTTGCCTACTTCTACCTGCCCAGTGTTATTGCTGGGCATGATGACATATGACATGGGACATCCCTGTGGTCAGTTGGGGTCAACTGTCTTAGCCATGTCCCCTCCCAACTTCTTGTGCACCCCCAGCCTCCTCACTGGTGGGGTGAGGAGCAGGAAAGGCCTTGGCTCTCTGTAAGCACTGCTCAGCAGTAACAAAAACATCCCTGTATTATCAGCACTATTTCCAGCACAAAGCTGAAACACAGCCCCATACCAGCTACTATGAAGAAAACGAAGTGTCTCAGCCAAAACCAGTACAACTGCTATATTTGGATTTAACTTGAAAAGAATTCCTGTAGTTGTTTAATGAAACTCTTCAGGCAGAGTTTTCATTTAGATGTTTCTACTGCTAGGTTGTGCAAAGTTTTCTAAAAACCTGAATATTTTTTTTTTTTTTTTTTTTTGTGATTAGAAGTGACTGACGTATTTATTAGATTAAATACAGTTTGGTAAACCAAAATTTTCTTTGGCTCAAAATAATCTTCCTCAGGGCTTTAAGGGGGTGTGTGTGTATTTATGCAAGGTATATAATAACTTCAGGTTTAACCTGATGTGGGTTTCTTGCTTAGTCACAGCCAAATTATGTGTTACCAATGCAATGCCACCCTTGCAAAGCAGATACTTCACCCTAATAGAGTGTAGAGTTGTATATCCAATAAAATTAACAAAGATGTTAATAGAGCATCATCTAAAATACTGCGTATGATTTTATTTGCACGTGGTCCAGGAAGTGGTAGTTAAATTTAACAAGTGAGCAGAGGAGCTGTCATCATGAAGGAGAGCTGTCTCAGTAAGATAGAGTAAGACATTCTAGCTGTGTAAACATGTTTGTCTAAACAAACAGACAGTGCTGTTATGAGAATAAATGGATATACATTACAATTTAAGGTGCAAAATAGAAGGTTCTGAAATAGCCTGGTGTCTTGCAATAGTAGTTAGCCAATCCCTGTGTTCATAGTTCAGAAGCTAGTGTTTATCTGCAATATTAGAGTGAATGTTGATGACCCAGTGTGTTACTTAGTCCCGTATATGAAATGCTTTATCATTGTTGGCTTTGTTTAATCCTAGGCACAACAAAACCTGTAAACTGGCCTAAGCCAGTGTATATGCTGGACACGGAGCCCGACAACAATGGCTTTATCAACGAAGACTTCATTGTGTGGATGCGTACTGCTGCTCTGCCAACGTTTCGCAAGCTGTATCGTCTCATTGAGCGGAAGAATAACTTGCAGCCTACTCTACGTGCTGGAAAATACTCCTTGGATATTGCATACAGTATCCTTTGAAAAACCTTTGAAACCAGCGTAGCTGGATGATTGCTTGGGAACGTTTTTGTGCAAGTTGAAACTGAGCTAGCTTTTTTTCATTCCAGTGCTTAAAGCTGGTATTGAGCTGTGGTTGAAAACTGGTAGTGAGAATTGGGTAGACCAGTGCCATCTAAAAAGGTGTATAGATGAAGTCATTAAGGTCATGATCTAGAGGTGGACTAGTCAGGGTTAGGTTATGGTTGGACTCGATGATCTAAAGGGTCTCTTCCAACCCAGGTGATTCTGTCTTTCTTTGCAAGTTTTTATAGAATTAGTGGCTTCATAGTGAAGGGAAATCAGATTGCTTGGGTCCTGTAAAGGAGCCGAGAGAGGGATAGGAAAAAGGACAGAACAGAGGTAGTTGATGGCCTAGAAATTTGAGAACTTGAAGGTGCAATGACAATATGTAAGCAAGGGCAGACTGACTTTGGAGGTCAGAAAAATGCCAGAGTTGCATATGTGGTGGAGATCTGTAATTCTGTTTTGGGCAGAGTAGGTGGAAGTGCAGGAGACTAGAGAAGGAGGGTTGTCATAGTTACGGAATTCTTAAAATTTGAAAACACTTAATGATCAATTTTAAATAGCTACCACAGTTATCTTCCCGTGCTGCAGTCCGTAGGAACATAAAGAAAAATTTTGTTCCAAAATATATTAAAGAATTAAAATTTAGATTTCCTTCATTTCATTGAGGCTGCTTTCAAAAACCCACAAAATCATGCATTTACTTTTCCCCTTAAGAAGGGGCTTACATCTCCTAACTTGGCATTTTTCTTGGAGTAGCTGACAGTGCCCAAATTAGTCTTAGCCTAAAAGAAGAGCTAAATGTTTCATATTTGCACTTCCAGTATTCAAAGGCAGCAGTTTGTATTTGGAACCTGAGTGAAATGACACAAAATTTTCATGTGCTTGACTGCATAAAGCTAAGTTTGGAAATGTGCTTCTTGTTTTCCTAAACGGGGTTTTTTTTTTCAGATTATCCTGTACACAGTTTTGATGGGCGAAAAAGAATGATCCTGAGCACCATCTCGTGGATGGGAGGCAAAAATCCCTTTCTGGGAATTGCTTACATCACTGTTGGGTCCATATGCTTCTTCTTAGGAGTTGTATTGCTGATCATCCATCACAAATATGGCAATCGAAACACTAGTGCAGACATTCCCAATTAAATCTCGCGTTCTGAAAGCAAATGTACTGCATGTGCATCAAGGCCAGTCTGGAACGGACCCAGTTTTTGAAAAGATAAGTCTCTGCTTCTGTCACTTCTGAGTCTGGGTACTCAGTTTTTACCTAAAGCTCCCACTTCCTGTGCTGTGGGTTAACTCGTGAAAATGACCGGTGTTACAGTTAGCTACATTGATTGTATCTCTGCTGTGTCAGAAACAGTTTTTCTGATACTTGCCTCTAACCAGGCAGGCCACGTGATGCATAGAGCTCCCGTTCCCTTGATGCATCTGCTGCTTGTTCATGTGCTGTGTAGCATCTGTATGATTCAGTACATATTGTGTGGAGAAGGACTGTTCCAAGATACTGTAAAGGGTTAACTTTCCAGAGTTCAGGTCTCTGTGCTGTTGAAAAAAAAAAGTCAAGTCTTAAATGGTTTGGTTTTTTTTCAATTCACTGTCTTGTGTGCATGGGCTCTTAACATTTCTTGCCGAGATTTTAATATATTTATGTAAGTTGTTAAATATTTTTCCTGTGTCCTACCCACCTCTGTTAGGTTCAATCCTTTAAGTGCTGTGTGAATTTCAGCATTCTGGATTCTTTGTATATTTACAATGTATGTGCCTGGCCAGTAAATGAGCATCCCATGAAGATACCAGTGAAGAACCTATTTGTTAACTATCTGCGTGAGTCCCTTTTCCCAGTTTAGGAGAAACTTTAAATGTCCGTTGCAGGTAGAATCTGCTTTTTTTTTTTTTCTAATGTTCTTTCCTTTAAATCATACCCTGTACCAGTTTACCTATTGTGCTTGCTGGTTTTGCTTTCCATGAGCAGCTCGGAGCGTTAATCGAGAACAATCTAAACCGTTGTTTTTCATTTGCAGATGTGGCTGAATTCCTTCTACTGAAGCAGTTCCCTAATTTTCTTGAGGCGCATGTGTTCTGAGCAGGCTTTGTCAAGGAATTGTCACATACTTTTTCCGTATTTGGAGTAAACATCACATTAACTTTTGCAGTGTTAAGATAGAAACCTGATATGGCAAAAAACCTCTTTTCCTTGAAATGCGGGTTGAGCTTGCTGTGAAACCTAATTTAAATATTGCAGTTAGAAGCAACGTGCAGGTTAGTGTCTTAAATCCAGTTGCAGAAGGGTTCACTTTTCAATTAATTAAAAGTTAAACTGTAATCTGTAAAATACTACTTTTTGGTGACTTTTGGTTTTTTAGATGATGCACAGATATTGTAATGAATATGGTGGAGATCACTTTATATGCAACTAGCTTGATAAAATATCGAGTATATTAAAAAAGACCTAATAAATTCTGCAAACCATTTAATAAGAGATTTTACTTTGTTCTTGAACATACATTTATTTTTGTCTGATGAAAAGATGTATTCTCATTAAGCATGAATGCTGTTTTGTGAGCTGGATTTTTGGGATTGCATGTATGTTACAAAAATGTTTATTTGTATGGCCCAATAGCTTAACCTATAGCCTGCTTTAAACAACGTTATCAATTTATCACCTAAAACACGTGACCATTTTTACTGAATTACTTATGTATAGATCCAGGACTGGAGGTTGGTGGCCCTGCCTGTGGCAGGGGGTTGGAACTGTATGATTCTTGGGGTCCCTTCCAACCCAGACCGTTCTATGATTCTATGATAATCTTTTTAAGCTAGCAGTTTTAAGTGTATAAACTGGAATGAGGTAATGTTTCTGGTGTGCTAGGTTTCTGTAAATCCACAGGACAGTTGGTTTGCATAGTATGGTGTGGCAGCACAGGACTTGAAATAGTCAAAAGCTAAGATTTAATTTACAGTGATGTAAATTCCACATGTTGCTGGAATTACAGACTAAGGGTATGGTCCCTTTGTTTATTGCAAGGCAGGAAACACACACGAGCTGTTAAGATGGCTTTGATCCCTAGCATAGTTGCTAGTCCAAAATGTAGTAAGCAAGTAAGGGGACGACTCCCAGTTACTGGTTTTTAAAAGATTTTTATTTTTAAACTTTGTCCCTTTAAGTAGAAATATATTCTGCTTCATTCATAATCCCTGCCTTCTTCCAAGTAGGAAGTGTTGCTTCTTGGGCTGTGTTCAGAATCAAAAGCAAATTAGTTTTCTACCTTTACCTTAAAATATTTTTCAGTGCCTTGGCTTGGTTTTTTGGTGACTGTAGCTGTCAGGTGCTGCTTTGGTTTCCTCAGTGAACCCATGAGGAAAATAATCACTGTCTTTGGTTTTGGTTATAACCATTCTGTTTCTCTGATACCTGGTAGCAGTGACTACTTGTCAGACAGTATGCCTGGCAAAGTGTGCCTGAGGAGTTTAACATTTTAATCAAAATGCTTGTAACAGCTTAAAATACCAGGCTAAATTTGTACCCTCTTCCTTCACTCATGCTCGTTCGTCTCAGTGCCGTGTTGGTAGCTGTGGAGATCCATGGATTTTGTTTTTCTTACAAGTTCCCTGCATGTCACATGCTCAAAGATGAAACCAGTGTCCCTGTCTGACACTTCTCAGGGCAGTGTCCCTGTCCCGGTGGTCAGTGTGGAGTGTTTGGATTTGACCACCCGTGACTTGGTTGAAGTCTTCAGCAGCATCCTTCAGAGGGATTTGCCACCAGAGTTTAGCAGCAAATACAAGGAGCTTTCTGAGCGCCAGGTAGGCGCTTTCCTAGCCTTATCCAACTGAGGCAGTGCCCAGAGTGTTGGGGACCGTAAGCTTGTTGGAGGCTGCTGCTGTTAGAAGGGTCTGCTTACATAGGAATCTCTCTTGGAGAGAGTCATTTGGGAAACTAGGAACATCCCTGTCTCATGCAGGAGCTCTCCAAACAGATTCTCTTGCATGAGACCAACTTCCATCTGGTTTCTTGTAAAAAGAAAAAAAAAAAAAAAAAAAAGAAAAATAAATCTACATCCCTGTTAACAAAGCGGAGTGTTTAACAGTGTCAGGCTATTTGGGGAGCTGAGTGCTTTGCTGAGTCCTAGGGGAGAGTTTCCAGCTTGTAACTGGAATGTGAAGGATCCTTCCCAGCCCTTGCCTCCCAGTATCATCACACTGGTACTGAAAAATGGTTTGTGGCAGTATAGCTTTGCTTTAATTAAGATGTTAAACCATGAGGAATGCAAGCCCTGTCTTCATTTGTAATAGGAGTCTCCAGGGGAGGAAAGGCTGTGACAGTCTATGGTCAGGCAACACCTGCAAGATCTGCTTCAGTCTGTTAGAATGCAAGAAGCAGTGACTGAGGCTGGCATTTGGGTTGGACTAACAGGATGCATTACTGATGGCACTGTTCTCTTGGCTGCCCCACGAGTGGGAAAATAAGGGCCCCAATGTCTGTAGATAGAAAGATCATAGAATGTCCTGAGTTGGAAGGGACCCATAGGGATCATCAAGTCCAACTCCTGGCTCCACACAGGGCCAGCCAAGTCAGAGCATGTCACTGAGTGCGTTGTCCAGATGCTCTTTGAACTCGGTCAAGCTTGGTGCTGTGATCCTTCCCCTGGGGAGCCTGTTCCAGTGCTTGACCACCCTCTCAGTAAAGAACCTCTGCCTAACATCCAGCGTAAACCTCCCATGTTGCAGCGTCATACGATTTGTTCCCTTGGGTTCTATTGCTGGTCACCAGAGTGGAGATCAGTGCCTGCCCCTTTGCTCCTCCTATTCAGGAAGCCATAGACCATGATGAGGTCTCCCATCAGCCTCCTCCAAAATGAAGGTGAAGTGATTGTCTAGTGGGAAAATGAGTCTAAAGCAGAATATAGCTACGGTTATTTAGAAATAAAGTTACTGGTTGGAATGGAACTACTGAAGACCAAGAACAGGTATAACCATAGTGTCATCTATAAACACTGCAAATGATTTTGATCTTCAAAGTTCCCATGACAAGAATAAGGTTTCTGATCTTGCCTGAAAATTTGTGATCCTTGGTACTAGGTAGGTTTGTTTTTATGAAGTTGTGTTACCTGGGGTTGTTCCCTGTCACTGAGCTAAGCACCTGGGGTGAGTTAGAAATAAGGAGGGTAAAAACACAAAGGCCGTCAGGAAGAGCTGCAGTATCAATCCTAAACTCAAGCCTGTCCTGTGATGGATTGGGTCAGTGAGTTAAAAACCACAAACTGACAACCAAACCCAAGAACTCACGAGGAAAAAAACAAACCCAAACAGAAAACCCCACCCAAAAATGCTCCACATACTGACTATGTCTATTGAGCAGCCGGACAAAAAATCTTGAAGGAGAAAAGTGAAAAACTAAGCCACTTTCTTTCCCGCTTTCCCCTTAGCAACAGGGCCGGCCTGTGGCAGAGGCTGCTCCTAGCAGCCTGAAAAGGGACTCTTGAGTTAGAAATCCCAGCTGCAAAAAGTTCTTTTTGCAGTAGTAATCTTAATTGTTCCTCAGATCAGCAAAGTATTTCCATGTAAAAATGCCATCTGTTTTATCTAGAACGGAATCTGTTTGGATGACTGTATGGCTCTCTGTGCCTAAATGTGAAGTCTAATCTTACTTGGCAGTTTTAACTCAGGGTAAAGTCCCTTATGAAATGGCCTGATAAGAATTAGCAGGTTCTTATGTGACCTGGGTCTTGAATAAGAAGCTCCCTTCCTGTAAGCCTCCCGTTCCAGACATGCTCAAACAGTGTTTGAAAATAAAGTACTACATCAACTGCTGCTGGAGAGCCTCCAAGGTCGGAAATGATCTTTCTTGCTTCCTGTGGGGAATGAAATAAAGAGGAATAAAAGCCTAAATCAAGAATTAATGAAGTTCAAGAAGTTAAAAAATAGAAATTGAAAGTAAGTAGGTGGAGTTGTCTCCCACTGGACCCTTGTTTCAGGTAAAATGGCATAAACAGTTCAAGCGAACTGAATACCAGAGGGATGTACAAGTTTAATTGAATTTCCACCTGAGCAGGTGCATTCTGCTCAAATTTTGCAAAATAATATGTTGAGATGCCTTAAGTAGTAGTAGAGGTCCAGGAATGTAATTAATGACCTCATTCATTGTGTTATGAAATGGGAAAGACTGGACTTTGATACTTGGAAGTAATTAAAATATGGTTGTCTTCAGGGCTGCCTACTGATGTGTGTGCTTCATGACAGATGATTCTGAACTTCAGAAGAGATCTTTTGCTCTGCCAGCAAGTTCTTTCAATGCATTTTTAGTATATTATGCAACTCAAAGCAAGTTGAAAAATGGTTATATCAAGAATGTGGTGTGCCTTCTTCATACACTGTGTAGCTTTTAACTGAGTCAATTACCTTGTTTGCAAGAAAAATTAAAACCGGGGGTAGGCAAGACTCTGGAGGAGGCCTAAAACATCTAAAACATCTTCAGCTGTCCTGCTACACTGGGGGTTTCCACTTCTGGAGCTGGGTTGAACAGTAACTCTGTTGTGCCATCTTTTTAGGAGGGTTTACATACCTTTCTGGTACTGGTTCAAGAGGTAAAACATGGGGGAGGGTGTTGTGGTGAATGCTCATTACCATATAAATTAAGAACCCCATTTTCATTCTTGTTTAAACAAAACTATTTAACAATGAGTTTTGATTATTAATTTTATTACTCTTCAATGCAGTATACTCTAGTCTGTAAGGAAAAAGCAGTCTGCTTCCAGTGAAATCCCCTCACCCTGAGGTGGCAAGTTGCTATTTCTCTTTCCCTTGAGTTTTCATTTCTTCATAATTTAGTCAACACTTAAGACACAAGCTGTGCCTGTCCTGAGCAGTCATCTTGCAGCTTTGATGGGTACGTAACCCACAGCCTTTTTGTTGTAAAGTGTATTCTGAGAGCCAGTAGCACTGAAGCTCAGATTTGGACACAGAAACAATCATGATTTATCTGGGGATTATGATCCTTTTACCAGTATCTAAGTACAGCTAAGTATATAAAAATCAGAATATGAATATTATATGCACTCGTAAGATGAGATTGCAAAAGCAATGAATGGGAAATCTACCTTGCAGTAGTGGTGAAGCATTCTAAGTGTTACAGTAACACTGCCACAGTGTTTGAAAACTATTTGTTAAATACAACCACGACATACATCCAAGTTCCTCCTTTGTTACAATACATTTCTCTATGATTATGCCTGCCTAAATAGCATTTCTATATTCTTCTCAGTTAAGACTTGTACTTAATATTTTTAGTTTCAGATGGATAAGTGCTGTGCTTTGAGATATGCTCCTTGTTGCTTCTGTACTAGATTGAGCACTCATTTGCTGTGTTTGACACAGGTTATTAATCATGAGCTCTGGTACCAGTGCAAAAGCAGCACAAAGCCAAAACTAGAACACTCTGCAACTGCGGCAAAGCCAGGCAATATGCCCTGGCAGCGCTGCATTCCAGCGTGAGGCCGACGCGCGGCGACGCGCAGTTTCGGGGCTCGATCTGCAATGCAGAAAAAACACGGGCTTGTCGGAGCACTTCCTTGCAGGGCAAATACAGGCCTCCTTTGGAACCGAGCAGACCTGCGTGTCATACAAATGGGGCACGGCTTCGCCCTCTGCAATTCCGCGCTGTGAAACGTGAGCCCGGAATCGGGTTTCCTTTTCTCCCCCTCACGCAGGGTACTCGGAAGCCGGGGGCAGGTACGCGGTCTGGTTTTACCTCTGCGCGCTGCGCCTCGGCAAGGGTTGCCGCGTCTCTCCCCGGGATCGTAAGCCCCACCCGGCCGGTAGCGAGGGCCGGGGGGAACGGCAGGGAGCGGGCTCGTATGAACGGAAAGGTGCAGCCCACGGCGGCCCTGTCCCGGAACAGGCCTCCAGGCCTCGGCAGGCCCGAAACCTCGCCAAGAACGGCGGTGTGGCAGTCCGCACGCAGCGGCTCTGAGGGATGGGTACCTTCAGGGGGCCCGCCGGAGGCTCCTGGTGCCTCGAACCGGCCCAACGCTGGGACGAACCCCGTGCCTAGCAGAGCCTGACAGCTCCTGCCCGCCCCGACGGGGCTCCCTGTGCAGCTTCCCCCTCCTGCAGCCTCCCCCACCGCAGGGCGGGGACCTTGTTGCGCCGCCCGACGTATTTGTTTTGCCAGGGAAAGCCTGCCTTGGCGTGGGAATACTTTCTTCAGGCCGGGCTCGGGCACCGGCCGCTTCTCCCCGAGGAACCTGCATCCTCGCCGGACCCGTCGCCGCCATCTTTTCCGAGGCTCCCCCTGCCGGGAGGACTGACGCGGCTGGGGAGGCGGCGCTGTAGAGGCTGGGGCGGCGCTCTGGGCGCGCCGCGGGGCTGTCTCTGTGGTACGACCGGCGGGGAATCTGCTTCCGCTTCCGCTGCCCTTGCTGCCGGCGGGAGGTGACGGGACCGAGAGCCAAGATGTGGCGGAACCTGCTGGTGAGGCCGCCAGACCGCGCCGCGGGCAGCAGCCGGCTGCCGCTGTGCCAGCCCATCTTGGGGCCGCCGCGGGCAGCCGACTCTGGCGCGGCAGAGCCGGGGCGTGCGTATCTGGGCTCCCTCGGGGGCCGGCGCCGGGCTTCCCGGGTGCCCAGCCGGGCTGCGGGACTCGGCCGCCTGGTCACCCCTACCGCCCCGGCGGTCGCGGCGGGTGCTGCGCTGGGGATGGGCGAGAAGTGCTGCAAGTCGGGTCCCGTCCTACTCGCTCCGCCTAGCGTCGAGCTATGGGTACTCGAAGGGCCGGAAGCCGGGTCGGCACGCCTGTGCCGTTCCCGTAGCGCGGCTCTAAGGAGATGAGCGTTGCCCCGTGTCTCTGTGGGGCGGGTGAGGGTAGCAGGCGCGTTGTCCCGCAGTCTGGATGTTTGCCCTGTGGTGGCGTTTTCGGCGGTGGTAATTTTGCGAGGGAGGCTCAGTGTCGCTTGAAGGGGACCACGAGCAGCTTAAGAGGTGCGGTTGGCTCCTACCTGTGAGAAGCGGCAGGGGTGGGATGTTGGTTTTCCTTGCCTGACCTGCGCTAGCACTGATGTGGTCTGACTACAGAAGCCATCTGACTTAGAGTGTGTAGCAGGATGCATTCGAATTCTGCGTATGTGTGCCTCTTGCAGGGTGGTGATAGTGCCTCCTTCTTCTCTCTGAAGGTTTGCTCCTGTGCTGGGGGCTAGCAGGTCAGCTGCACCGGAGGGAAGAGCCTTATCTGCACGAACATACTTGTCTTAAACATTGTTATTGCTCCTTAAATATTATTGCCCTATTGCCCCTGAGTTGGACATAGAGCATCTGTGCCTAAAGTGGAGATCTGAAGGGCTGAGGTCGAGACTCTAGTCATGAAGGTTATGCCGCAGATCCATAAATCTGCTGTATCCTTGTCCTGGTTTCAGTCAGGATAGAGTTAACTTCATTTGTAGCAGCTGATGGAATGCTGTGTTTGGGAGTTAAAATGAAAGCAGTGCTGATAACACCCTGATGTTCTTAGTTGCAGTCAGACAGTCAAGGACTTTCTCAGCTTCTTCGTATTTCTCTATTCTTGAGAAAGGAGGGGCGAAGCCAGGACAGGTGACCCAGATGGGCCAAAGAGAGTATTCCATGCCAATTACGTCCTGCCCAGATACAACGGGGGGCTGAGGGGAGGAAGAAGAGGGGCGGTGGCGGGACGCGTGCTTCTTGGGGGGACGGTCGGGTTCCGGGACAGCTCTGGGTGGTACGGCCTGAGTTGTGTGGTTCGGTGAGAAACTGCATTGGGTATCAAGAGTTTCATATTCTTTTGCTCTAAAGTCCTGTTAGCATTGTTATATTTTATCTTTCTGTTACCTTAGTAAACTATCCTTATCCCAACCCATGGGCCTCTTAGTTTCTTGGTTTTGGAGTTATTTGCCCCTTCCTTTTCCCTTCCCTTGTTCCCCCCCCCTTTTTCCCTCTTCCCCTGCTCTTTTACTTTAAGGAGCAGGCAGCTGCATGGATCTCGGCCCACAGCCGGGGTGAAACCACTACAATCCTTCTGAAAGTAATTATCCTGAGGTTTTCCTTTTTAGGTAACCAGTCAGTAAGTCTTTTATGTAGTCTGTTAAAGATTGATTGAATTTAAAACCAGAAGATTTTGGTGTAGTTTGTCTGTAGTTTTTGGTTGGGTTTTTAAAGACTTTTTCACTTCTATCTGACGTTTAAAAGAAAATATTTCTGCTCCAGCTGAAAAATACCACTTTTTAAAAATCACTCTTTTATCTTTTATTTCAGGGCCTTCGCCAAATTTCCCAGAGGACCATAAGCACTGCCTCACGCAGGCAGATTGAAAATAGAGTTCCTGAGAAGCAGAAGCTTTTTCAGGTATTGAGTGGGTACTGGTAGTAAAATAACCTTGGTAGAACAACAGGGTTTTAGTAGCATAAATTTTATTTCTAAAGAACTGGTGAAAGTCCTCTTTAAATCTGAAGTGTCCTCTTGGAACCAGTTTCACGAGTACAGTGTTTGAAATCAGCAGGTATTTTCTACAGAGATTAGGAGTATTTGTATGTGCATGTTTGACCTGCTGAACCTTCAGGGGTTTTTACCCTGTGAAATGACTTGTACCCCAGCTCCTTATGGAGTGTAGGTGCTGTATAAAGGTGAAGTACTCTGAAATGGAAGGAGATGGGGGAGCGCATCCTAATTAAAAAAACAGAAGAGCAGCAAGTGAGAGGACAGAAGTACAGTGAAAGGTTAAACCTGCAATCTGACAGCTCATAGACGTGCCCATAGCTTTTAAGGAGGATGAGGTTTTACTGCACTTCACAGTTAAGAAAACAATAAAAATCTTAGGGGATTTGCTCCCAGAAAATTATTGAATCTTTAAAAATAAGTCTTGAATTGATCCCTTTCGGACTGATAGGGCCACCTAGTGAGAACTAGTGGTTCTCACTGCCAAAGCAGTGGATACTCAAGAGCAGACTGCAGACTGTGAGCTATAACCCGGAGCAGTAGCCTTGTACTAAGGGTAGAGTAGACTGGGCTTCAGCGATGTGAAAGGGAAAAAGTATGTTAGAAGCCCCAGTTTAATAGTTTTTGTGTCTTGGTGCTTTACTTTGTCCTGAAAGATAAAGCCAGCCTTGTTGTGAAGCTGCCTAAGGAGCGCAGTGTTCCCCATGTGCCACAGGGAAGTGAGATGTCGGCAGTGTGTGAGGTCAGAGGTTCTGTTTCTGCTGGCAGAGAGCTCTGGGCAGATCTCTTCCTCCTCCCTTTCTGTTCCTGTGTGGTAGCAAGTTAAGCTGGGCTGGGTTACAGGTCATCAGCGTTGGAGGCTGACTGTAATTCCAGAGCAGTATGAACTCCCTGACAGGGGTAAAGATCCTGTGGATCCCGTGTCTCAGGAGTTTTACTTCCGGTGGAGCAAAACAATTTCCTGTGTGACACCAGGTGACAGTAGAGGCTACTCCCTTTGCTGCTCCCTGTAGCAGGGGTTGACTGCTGGAGACTGTTGGAAGTTTCTGTGGATGGCAGTTGTATCCTGTGCACCCTAGGGGGCTGGCAACTCATGCCAGAAGTGTTTAGGCATCTGCCAATCACTGCTTCAGAAATGAATGTGCACATCAGTTACTATACTTCCCTAGTGAGTGAGCACCTGGTAGCAGAACAAAAGCTTGAAGACAAAACAGAATCTGAATAAGGTTCAGTTTCTTTTGGGCAGTTGGGAAGAAAATTTGGGGAAATAATTCTTGTTCTGGGTAATTATAGTGATGTTATCACAGTATTGCAAGAACCGTATTTAAATAGTTTCTTATTGTCGCTTGTTTCCATTAGGAGGATAATGGCATCCCGGTGCATCTTAAAGGTGGTTTGATGGATGCTCTCTTGTATAAAGTCACCATGGGTCTTTCAGTTCTTGGTAAGACTAATACTCAAATACTTATGAGCACACTGAGAATTGTATCAAAGCATATTAAAATACTTTTTCTTTGGTACAATCTGCAATGTGACTGGCCTTAACTCTGTGAATTAGTTATATGGTTCCTTCTGTCTGTTCTTTAGAACGTGTAAAATACACAAAATTGCTCATACTATATAATTCTCTGCGCTTTCTCAAATTTAGCTTTTCAGATGGCGCTTTTCTGCTCTGATTAGTAGTACTATAGGTTGAATACTCCTTCAGAATTCATGTAGGGTGTTACAGCTTTCCCTTTACTCAGAAAGCTTATTCTGAAAAGGAGAAAAATGGAATTGCAGCGCATCATACACCAATTTTCTCACTAGCCTGACTCTTTCTAGCGCAAGGTGATATTTGATACGCTGAGGTTTCATGCACTGTGCAAACAGGCAGAATGTATCCAGAATATGATGCTATCTATAGTTAACCTCTGTGTTGCTTGTTAGGTGGTTTTGTAATAGCCTCTAACTTAACTACACCGATCTAACAGATTATCAGTTCAGTTACTGTTAGAATAAGTAGCCATTACTTTATGATCATCTGTGTATGTTCCACAAACCTGCTTCTCCCCTTTTGTCGTGTTTGTTTATTTTTATGCAGTCTATGAGGAGCTATATAAGGATTCTTTTTCTCCTCCAAAACATGATTTTCTCAAAAATACTAAAAAAAAAATATATTTTTGGAGATGTGGTGATGGAAATGTGTTGTATCTGGATTGTAGCTGCTTATTGTCAGTATCAGTATTTCTTCTGGAACAAACTGGGAAAGGAAGGCTGACTCAAAAGAAATTCAATGTATGGTTCTGATAATATCTTTTCTGTCTCTTAATCCAGGAACAGCCTACGTTGTTTATGAGCTGTTTGCCATTTCAATGCCCAAGAAGCAGAAATAATTCCAGTTCAAGATATCTCAGCAATTCCTATCTCTTCGTCCAATTCCATGTGACTATGATGGCAGCTTATACCTACTATAAGCAGCTGGCTTAATGCTTGGGATCATAATTTAACGGTAACATGTTAACTGCAGCCAATAAAGCAGTTTGTACGTTGGGCTGTTGTGGTCTGGGCTGTATTATGTGCTCTGCGTTAGGGTGCTGTTCACTTCCAGTTAATGCACGTTGAGTTGACTGACAGATCTCTGAACTGCACGCCTCTTCTTTGTGTGTGGTTTGTGTGCTTTGGAGGTGAGTTTCATGCCTTGAAACCTTTATGAGAGAGTCATACCTTGTCTTTGTTATAGGAATTGCCTCCTCTTGGCTTCAGTGGAGCAAATTAATCTTCTAATAAATTATTAGGATTGGATGAAACCTGTGTGGAAATGGATGTTGAGGACTTAATTATGATGTATCTTTGATATCAGCTGCTGGAAGTTTCTCTATTTCTAGAAGTATTACAGTTGAATCTGATTTCTCTGATCCCTGTCCAAAGGTGGCAGTTGGTGCTATGTGGAGGTGGTAACACTTCCTTCAGCAGCTCAGAAATAGTCTCAGCTGAATGTAGCACCTTTATCTGACAGATTATTTTTTCAGCGGCTTTTCTCTATTACAGTTTAATAGAACACCATATGTCCTGAAAAGAAGGATTTCTAAGCATGCAAATATGATTAGTAAGTGATGGTGTTTTTATCTTGTTGTCTATGAAATCAACATGTATGTCAATTGGATTAAGACTTAGTAATCTTCCAGTGTTCCCTCAAGTTTAAGGTGACCAAAACAAGTTTGTTCTCATAGGGTAAGTAAAGCAATCAGCTCTTTAGCATAAAATAAGGGGGAAAAAAGTTTATTAGAGGATTTGAGGGTGTTCTAGACCAAACAGTAAAGTGGAGGAGGGATACAGCAAGCTTTAATGCTAACAGTACTGATGTGGTGCTAGAATTTCTCTAAAAATGATTTTAAAGGTTTTCAGCAACTTAATTAGATATGCAAGCAGTTGATAACTAATTTGCTCTGGGCTAAACAGAACACTATTAAGTGAGAAAAGCTGAATACATTGAAGGCAGTGCTTATAAGAGCTTCAAATTCTTAATAATTTTTGACAGATTTTAATACTCTTGGAAGAATTTCTTCAGAACTCTCAGTAACTTTGAGGGTAGACCTAGAGAGACAGACTGCCTTCTGTCTCTACGAGTTGTACTCTGCTGTTGTGTGAGGACTGTCCCATGCCTGTAGAGTAGGAGCGTATCTAGTTCATAGTTACACACCAGGTTAAGTGGGTTAGGTTTCAAACAACTGTAGCATAATTTGGGTTGGGAAAGACCTCTGGTTGGTCCCACCTTCTGCTGAGATCACTGCCACTTCACAGTTGTGTTGGATTTGCCCATAGGCTTGAACAGTTGCATGGGGAGTATCTTCAAAGACAGAGACTCTATAACCTTCTGCAACTTGTTCAGGAGTTTTGCTGCTCTTCCTCTGAAGAGCCTTTCCCTTTGCTGGGGTGCAGGAATGCATGTGTTTAAGGGATGGTTGTTAGCATTCCTGTAACACAGCTCTAAAGGAAGCTGCAATTGCACTTCACTACTTACACCTAGATGACCGTGAACTTTACAAACCAAGTGGAAAGCAGGTATCTTTCAGTGCCTTGTTCTAAGACCTCTCAGAAAAGAGGGCTAAAGCTGTTGGCATGTCTGGGTCAGGGTGTTGCTACGCCTTTATGTCAGGGTGTCAGTAGCTGCTGCTTCTAAAGCTTGGCCAAATGCTGGTTTCTGGGAGAGCTGTTGTCTCTGCTCTGATGTAGTTTTTACTGTATCACTGCAAACTTGACACCAGGTATCTGGATCCTCTGCCTTAAGGTAAGTTTTGTACCCTAGCAGTGACGTGGTTGAGGAGGAGTGCTCACCTGCTCTGTTTCACTGGCAGATCTGTATGACAGCTCTGTGCACACAGAAGCATCAAATGGCTCAGAGACCTACTGGTTTGATCATGGTCCTTTCTGAAGGCTTTTTCAGGGGCTGAGGTGGTGTTTATCAGCTTGCTCTGACACTGGTGACCACAGATGGAACTGGAGATCCATCAATGTCATGGAGGGGAGCAAAATATGATTGTGGTTTAGAATAGGGCAGGGACACACAGTAATAACCGTCAGCTGCTGGATGGAATATCTTTAGGAACAAGCTGTGGAGCCAAAGTAGCTGGTGGCATCAGTGGGAATCCCTGCTCTATGAAAACTGCTTAAGTTGGTGAGTATGCAAACTGCTTATAGTCTACCCTGATGCCTCTTGCTAAGCTTAACTTTGAGGGTAACTGGGGAAGAGCATCTCTGGGAACCAGGGGTAGCTGTGCATCCCTAGTTAGGTTTTATGTCCCTAACGGAGTTTGCACCTTTGTAGCCTTCCTGTCAAGTTGCCACATGTGGGTTATGCTGAAAGTCTGGTGTTGACTCCAACAAATAGAGCTTCAGAAAAAAACAAACAGGAAAAAAAACCCCAAAACCCAGCAACAACAAGAAAAAAAAAAAAAAACCAACCCAACAAACCCCAGCAACAAGAAAAAAACAAACCACCAACAAAACCTCCGCAAAATAGTCCTTTTGTTTCTTCTCTCAGGGAAACAGTGGGTTTTCCAAAATGTGAAAGTGAGCACAAAAATCTAGCTTCCCACAACGTACCTATTTTAAGTCTCTTCTGGATTAAATTTGTTTAGGATTTTTCATTGCTGTCCTGGAGACCTGCAGCATGTTTGTTCAACTTGAGGCAAACTGGAGGAGAAGGGCCAGTGTACTCAGAACTCTCATAAAACTAAAAATCTTTAAAAAAGGAAAGTTGGGGGGTACCTCCAGATGGTGCTTTCTCTGGAGAGGTGGGTTTTGCTGACTGCAGGACTAGGAGAGTAAGAAGTGCCTCAATAGATGTCTCAGAAGAAGGTTTGGGAAATGGGGTGCAGTTTATGTCGAGATCAACATTGATGCCTATGAGGAAGAGAAACCTCACCGCACAGAGAACTGTTCTCCTCTGTGTGTGAAATAATCGTTCTGCTCTCTGCAACACTGGTAAGGCTGCTGCTATGCTGTTCCTGGGGCTGCTACGAAGGTGCGGACCAAGCGGTGGGTCTCTGGGAGGCAGCATAAGAAATAATCTTTAAAAAGCATACACCCTCTTGCACTTGCAAGAGTTATGGAGAGTATTTGAAGGAGGACAAGTGTTTAAGTAGTCTAAAATACAAAAACCCTGTAATGGTGAATGTGTTTCTGTGTATGACTGTAGTGGACTGCATGGCTGTTCTTGCAGTCCGCTGCCTCTCTGAGCCCTCTGCCTCGGGAGCAGCGGCCGCAGCGTGGGATGTGCCGCAGGCAGCCGCTCCACCGGGAGGGTCTGGAGGGCAGACACAAGCTAGGGAAAAGATCTTCACGCTGCGAAGCGACCGGTGTTTATAGACGGAGCCTCTGGTGGCAAATAGTCGTTCTGGCGGAGGTGGGTCCGGCAGCTGGGCAGGGGCAGTCCAGCGCGCCCCTGGGCGCCGGCAGCAGGCGGGAGAGCGGCCTGCATTGCCAGCGCCTCGCCGAGCTGCGGCCCAGCGCTCACCGGGTGGCGTGCGCAAGCCGTGGCTCTGCCAGCGCCGCTCCATCTATCTATTTATTTATTAATTTTCCGCTGCCGGAGCAGCGGGAGGATGAAATAAAACGACCCGCGGCTGGCTGCTCAGCACCGTTTTCAGGGACCGCCTTATAAAGCTAAGAGGGAAATTCCCATCCCCTGTTCAGTCGATACATGTC
This sequence comes from Hypotaenidia okinawae, assembly GCA_027925045.1. Classification (NCBI taxonomy): domain Eukaryota; kingdom Metazoa; phylum Chordata; class Aves; order Gruiformes; family Rallidae; genus Hypotaenidia; species Hypotaenidia okinawae. Next base: position 88,874,708 of record BSDF01000003.1, read on the forward strand.
GTTTGTTGCGGGTACGTCCACCTCACAAGCTGCCAGGAATGGTAAACTAGGTGCCTGTTCTGCTTGTGCTGTCTTTCCCCAGGGAAATGTGAAAGGAGAGCTAGAATTAATGGAAAGTTTTTAGAAATAACTGCAGACCTTAACTCCAGTGACCTTATGGGTTTTTTGTGAGCTGAAGAAATTAAGCAACTTCCATTGCCCCTTGTTAATGTGCAAAGTTAGACATTTTAAACAAGAAAATGACTGGTAATATGAAGTCTTAGATTGCTGGCAGTTAATGTACACCAAGTATGTACTTTTCTTATTTGATTCTATTACTCTTAAACCAATTTTTTAAAAATTGCATATTATATTGATGTAAATATTGCTACCTTACTGCATTCCTATTTTTGATTTGTGTTTAGGTAACAGACATAGTATATTTTTACGTTCCTGTAATCTTTGTTTTTTATTTCAGGTCCATATAAACTTTATTTTTCAGTTATCATTGTTAGAAATGTTAGCTATGATTTCTTTATAATTTGGTTAAAGGATGGGAAAGCCACATGGGACCGCTGTTCCAGCTTTCCCCAAAACAGGAAGGATGTTTTCTGATAGACTGGCAGCGAGTACCCCATCTCTTCCATTTCCTTGACAATTTATTTTTCATTATTAAACCTTTTAAGCTTAGAGGCTTTCAAGGTTACAGAAGCAAGCTTACTAGCAAGCCAGATTTGGAAGAATGAAAAAAAAATTGTTCAAGCCACTGTGAGAGAAGTGACCATTGAATAATCATCAGACAGATGAAATGGGTGAAAATGGAAACCTAAGTATTGCAGTTCTAGGTTACAAACCTTTCAGAGACTCCAGATGTACAGACCATGTTTTACTTTATCCATTGGGAAGGTGCCTCAGAACTCTCTCCTCTTAGAACTGTGCCCTAGGCTACATGTTCTAGGTTGCTGTATATGTGTATAGATCCAATTAGCCTGACACAAACGAAAACTTCCCCTGTAAAAGTCTGAGGACTAATTAATATACAGTATCACAGCATCAGCTTCCTGAAAGAGAAGATTAAAGTTTTAAAGTTCAGAACCCCTCAGAAGTAAATAGGAAGCACCAGAGATACCTCTATGGGTATGATCTTATCTGTACTTGTTTTTCTTTTCCCAAATACCAGAGTAAAAATGCCACTTTTCTAGTGTTGTTCACCTTGGCCATCACTGCTTTGAACTGTGAGAAAACACGTTGAATTTTTTTGGCACCTTTCCTCTGAAGCTGTCCTCCTTTACTCTCCCAGTCTTTCTCAATTCTGTTACATATCAAAGAGCCGGAGGTTGACCTTCATAGTTGCTAGAGTGAATCAGACTTTCAAAGACAAAATCAATCTGATCAACCTGAGTTGACCCTAAATAAGGTGATGAGTAAGTCAGAACCAACATATCTTTCATGTGCATGCTTGTGCAATTATTTTTTTAAAGAAGTTCCTTTTAATAATAACACCACCTTTTCTAGTCTAACTTGCCTGGGAGCCTTTCTACTTATTTTTGTCAGTAATCAGTCAATTCTGCTATAAAAATAATGATTACTACTGTACTTTTTTTTTTCTGATTGTGAGCATTCAAGTGTTCAAACTCAAATGGGTTTGAAACTCGCAGAAGTTTCAAGTGACAAGCCAAATTCATACACAGGGCTGGGAAGGTACTTGAGAGAAGAAGGGTGTTACCCCACTGAGTCCCCAGGCAGGCAGCCCTGTTTTAGCTCCACAGAGAATATAAGTATCTGTGTTCAGTTTACTCAGCACACAGAATGCTCCTGTGGCATGCACCCTGCTATCTTCTAGAGAAAAATACCAAAGAGGGATGAGTTTCTCCTTTCCTAATGGGTGCGGGGTTTTTTATAGTTCCCAGTCCACCAGTCTGAACTTTGAGAGGTTCTTTCCTCTCCTCTGGTTTGTGCAGTGCACATAATTATCTGTCCTCCACCTCCCTGATATTTTATTGCTTTATTGTTATGCTTGCAGCTTTGGTATTTTCAGTTGTGAAACTGTCCCATGTCTTGCTGGGTCTTTCCTGGTTGCAGAAAAGGCAAGATGCTGTCTGGTTTGCATGGAAATAAATTGAAAATGGATAATCAGGTAAGATCTGGTAATATTTAAACTTTATATGTACCAGGGTAAGGAAGGAGCTACAACAGAAAAAAACCAAAGGAAGCTCGGAAGTTTAGAGTTACCTAAATTAAGGCTTCCTCAGTAGAACTGTTATAAACTAAGTATGAAATGAACAAGGTTAGAGTATTGCTTTAAAAGCATATCCCAGCGTAGATGCTCTCTTTCCTCTACAATAAACATGGCAGTTGACTGCTAAAATAGATGTTAAAAAAAAAAAGAGAGAGAGAGAAATGGGGCATCTTCTGATATCTCAGTCTGATAAAATGATATTTTTACTGTTAGAGGTGTATTTGAGGAATAACTCTCTTTTTGAGGCTGTGAAGTTCAGAGATGCGGTTCCCTGCAATTTCACCAGGAGCAGCAGCAGAATGTTTTCATTGAAAAGAACAGTGAGGTGTTCAGTTGAGATACTTTGTGTGTTCACCCAAAAGTGTTTCAGCTGCCACAGGGATCCAGAAACAACTTGAACTGTCTCCTAATTTCTTTGGTTTAAAATTTTTGTAGAGGACTTCTCAAGACCAAAAGATATATATGTTTGTTTGTCTGGTTTTAACAATATAGAATCACAGACTGGTTTGGGTTGAAGGGACCTCAGAGATTATCTAGATCAACCCCCTGCCATGGACAAGGACACCCTCCACTAGACCAGGTTGCCCAAAACCCCATCCAACCTGACCTTGAACATTACCAGGGAGGGGACAGCCACAGTCTCTCTGGGCAAAACAATATCTGAAATAGCACCAAAAATATTAAATATTTGTAGATGTCAACCTTTCATTTTTCCACAGAAATTTTCCCTTTTAACCAAGAAAACCAGGCTGGGCAGGACCTGAAGTATGTGATCTGCCTATTACATTCTTACTCCCAAATTAAAATTCTTCTAAGAGCTTCTACACAAATCATTTGGTATCACTCTCATCAATCTGACCATACCTTCACGCGTATATATTCAGGGATGCTTTTTTGTGGAATAGTAGGGAAAGGGGAGAGATTCAGTGCTGTTAGAGCTTGTCTCATCTGTTGGGACTATTTGCTCTCAGTATCATTGAGTAGCTCCTGTTCCTGCAGAAGTGCAAGGAAGAGCTTGTCATTCCATCAGGACCTTTAAACTACAAATGTCATCTTTAACTGAGTTACAGATGGGGTTTTTTTAAAATATCAAAATGGTTCCACATTGTTTCATCTCAACATGAGCCCTTCTCTGGATGACTAATGCCCTGGGACCTAAAGTTATAATGGAAAGGCTGACACACGCATGCCATCTTATCTATCATAACACTATGCAAAAGGGAATTATATAATTAAAACATTTTAATGATCCCTATTGCTCAGTGGGAAGTTACAAGACCCAAAGGAGCCAGGCCAACTTTGTTATCAAGGTTTATGCAGCCATCTCTTAGGAGCAGTAGGGCACATTTTGCTAAATATAGTGTGGTGTGCTAATATGTGCTGTGTGTGGAGCATTGCCCTGGGACCGCTGTGCCACAGAGCTGGAGCGTGGGGCACTGGGACATTAGTACACCTTCTCCCTGTGGCTGAGATTTTTGTGAAATGAATGCCCAAACTTAGACTCATAAAGCCCAACTCAGGCATTTACATAAAAAGCAACACTGAGAAATTACCTTCTGTTAAAACTGTAACATTGGGAAAAAAAAAAAAAAAAAAAGATTTTACAAGAAGAAGGAAGATTTTTATAATTTTATAATTCCTGGAAATGGTACTCAAAGGTATGGCCAGATTTATGGGAAAAGAAAAGGGGAATCACAACTTTTGCTTACCCCAGTTTAATTAATTGTAGGGTGCAAGTGCAGTTTCTGAAAGTAAGTCACAAAACTTGGGACTCGTGCAGGACAGACATCAAGTGTAGAGGTAGGCAGTAAAAGCTGCATGTGCTGTACCTTAAGGAGTTAGGCAGGAACCTCTGTCACAAAATTTCCCTCTCTTTTTGGTTCTGATATCCAAAAGCAGATGGATAGAGATGGGAAATCACTTCCTTCTAAATATCTTTTGATCAACATCAGGCACATTTGCTGTCAGGTCTCATTCCTATCCCCAGTGAACAGGTGTTTACATGAGCAAGCTACAGAACTTAACACCAGCTTGGCTAGCAAAAATGCCAGGGATGAAAAGTGGAGGTGCTCTATGCGGTTGCCTAACCTTGGGTGTCTAGCGCCATCTCAGGCATTTGCTTGTATTGCAAACACAACAGAGGACCTCCAGGAGACTCACACACTTGTGGTAAAGCATCTGGGAGCCTAGCAGGATGCCTGTGGAGACCCAGAACAGCGCTGGGGGCTTGCCTTTGCCTCCTGCTTTGGAGATGTGGCAGTGAATACAGGTCCTGGGCTGTAGGTGACAGCTCCAAAGAGGTCTCAGATGCTGCAGGACACTCAAATGGCTTAGAGGATGCCACATGGCCAAGCTCACGCACCACTGAGTTTAGCTAGATCTTCATCAGCCATTGCAGAAGTTTAGATGCTTGTCCCACATGAAGGCACCTAAATGTACCTTAACACAGAACCTAATGTCTCTCAAGGGGATGATGCAGGACAGAGTAATGGGTGTGGCCAATGTGCCCAAGCAGCAAAGTTGTGATGACGTGACGTGTGTTGTGCACAGCCCTTGTCTGCCTTGTCAGCTTCTTTGGAGGTTAAAGAAGCAGATTCTGCATTTTTTTATTAGAAAATAAGGCCACAGCAGTTGCTTCTAGCAAAATTCAAAGTTGTCTCATGTTGCAGATGTAGCTGTTCTTAACTGGAGAAGATCATGATGTGATGTTGTATTGTGCAGCATGTCACCTAACTATGTTTTGAAGAGCACTGGGCAGAGGGTAAAGGAGCACCAGTTCAAATTTACCAGCTGAACATTTACACTCTAGAAGATGCAGTAGCGAAGGATGGAAAGAAGCTGTGTGGTGTTTGAGTGTAATTTGTGCCCCCCAAAAATTTAGTGAGATGAGTAAGAGATGCTGGAGCTAGTAACCAACATGCTTCTTCAGAGAAGACTACTGTAACAGCAATCAGGACAATGCCAAAACCAAGGCATGTTCAGTAAACTGGGGTGGCTAAAAACTGACAGAGTAGTGAGGCCAGCTGGAAAGCATCCAAGAGAGCAGAGGAAAGGACACAGGAGAGGAGACATTTTAACAGCTTCCTGTGAAGTCTCTCTGCAGGCTGTAGAGGTGTTGATACACAAGAGAGGTGCCAAACTCTTAGCAGGTGAAAAAAGGCTGCCAGCAAAGGGTGGGTAACCTTCGAAAGTAGAAACAAAACCCACTCCTTTTCTGTTTACACAACAGAGCTCTTCTGATACTGAAGCACAGGGCAACATCTATTTATAATCCAAATAAATCTTATGTTCTGGTATTTGGAACTGTCAGCGTTCAGCATACTGGGAAGCAGCAGCCACGAGGCTGCATTAAGAAATGCTGATGTAAATCAGCATTGTTTTGCTCTCCTTTCCCCTCCAGTTGCTAGCCAATTATGACTTGTGCCAAAGAAACAAATTTATTTTTTAGCATTAGTGGAGTTCATAAATGTCCTGATGGGTGATACCCTGGGTAGCATGTTTAATGCCTGTGAGCTAAGCTCTTGCCTAACTCTGGTTTTTTTCCATAAACCCTCAAAATTTCTATGTGTCTATCAACACCTATGATAGGTGACATGCAGATAAAAGCCCTCTAGGTCTCATGGAAGTATGTCTATAACCTGGGCTATCCAGCTCCTTGGGCCCGGTGTATTCCCTGGCCATGTCCTGGACCAAGTTTCGCCTCTTGCACTCTTTTTTTTTCGGGTTTTTTTTTTAGAGAGGAAAGAGTTGTCATGAGTGACACAATCCGCCAGTCTGGATATCAAGGAACTGAGGTTGGAAAATTAGGGGAAGGAAGGAGCAGGGATGATGATGACCATGGAGTACATCTCCCCTGAAGTTTAGAAATGGTCAAAAAATTACATGACTGTCAAGGGCAGACATACTGTAACAGCAAAAGGTTTCTTTACAAAGACTGGTGGGGTCTGTACATCCGGCAGTCACATACAGGAAGGAATCTCCAGGTGGTTCTTTTCTCTCAGGTTGAGAGTTTGCAGGGATGCCAGTTAAGCAGACAATTATTTTTTCCTGTTAAATTGAGGCTATTTTTGTGGAATAACCCAAAGACATAGGTTTCTCTGGTGTAGGTTGTTGTGGTAATTTTTTTTTTCTTCTCTCTCCTGTATCTTTTTTTCCTCTCACTTCAGAGTGAGACTGTTACTCTGTTTGTCCAACTTATTTCTAGCTGCTCTGCTCATAGCTTGACTACGGGCAACATGCAACTCGCCCAAAACAAGTGATTATCTATTGTCAGCCACTCAGAACCGTCTCCCTCAAGTGTGCCGTTAGTACAAAGTATGATGTGGTGGCTTCTCTTTGAAGTTCTAGTGTATTTTAAATAAAGGGGTTTGAACTAAATAGCCTCTCAAGATCTTTTCCAACCTCATTTATGATGGTTCTGTGCAGTAATACCAGATTTGCTTGTTAGAGTGTTTAAGCCTTTGAATGTTTGTCCCGCTGAACTGATGGGAAGTTAGGGGCTGACCTTTGGATCCTCTAAACCTTCTGGGAAAGACATATATCTGGAGAGAGCACAGCCACAGCTGAGCATCCCCCCTCAACAGCTTCCCTCCAACCTGCTCCTCAGGCAGAGGAATCACAGCATCCCTTCAAATGCTTGCATCCGCAAACCTCTGTGGCTAGTCAGGTAAGACATGTCTTAACATGTCTTAACATGTGACAGCAACGGTCACATTAAAACATCATGTCTTACCTGTCATACCTGACAAATATTGCAGGGTCACTGTCTTCTGTTCATTTCTTTTCTTGCCCTCTTTAATCATGCAAGATTTGTTCTGGCTTCACTGGGAAATGCTTCCTGAATGGATTATGATTCTGTTCTGACAGAACAACCCAGCTTCTTTGAAAGAAATCCACTTGATTTCAGAACATTTTAGTATCAGGTGTGGTTTTTTATATATACAGAAGGAATTATAAAATCGTTGCACCTTTTTTTTTCCCCAATTTTAAGTACTAAGGATTTTAAAAAAATGACTGCTTACAAATTAACTGGCTTTTATAAGACTCCCAAACTGCACTCAGTGGCCAGTTCCTTTCTATTTATACCTCTGCTTCTGAATTATTTATTTACTTTTCCAGTTCTACTTATTTGGAGCCACAATCATTTCTTACTTTCAGACCATTACATGATGGGAAAAATCAGTTAGAGAAATTAAAGAAATAAATAGTTGCTAAGGAAAACATACCTGCTGAGGTAGATAATAATTTAATGGCTGTAACACTCTCCAGGGACGCCGCTTCCATAGTTGTTCCACTAAATGAGTAGATTTCAGATAGAACAGGTCCTCTGTGCACACTGCTAATGTAAGAAGCCATTCCTCATTATGAGAGGTCAGACTAGCGCTGCTCTCTGAATACCAGCTCTGAAATGAAATTACCCAAATAAACAAACACGAGACTGAGTTCTCCTCGTGCCATAGACTGGAAATCTCCCAGGGAAGGCAGGGCCTGGAGGAAGCCGTTTGCTGTATTTTGTCCTCCTGCATTTTATGGATGTGGATATAATACTGTGCAATATTAGTTTTATGAATAAAAAAATACACTGTGATAGGCCGATCCGTGCTTCCTGGGTAGATGTAGGTAATCCACTGGTAGGTATCAGCACAGTTATGCCCACATAACACCACTCAACACTGAATCTATTTATTGTTTGATGTTGGAAGACCTGACAGTTTTATTGAGTCTTCCTGTGTGCAAAACATATACCCAAATAGATATATACATATAAAGCATTTGGCATATTCATGTATAAAGCAGATGCAACTAACTTTCAGGAAGCCATAGAGGCCAAATCTAGTGTGATATCCATGTGGAAAATGATATTAGAAGTTTACTGTGCTAAAATCCAGAACGTCCTGTTTTATTCTGCCCTGGCAATGCAGCCTGAGGAAATGAAAGGTGCCAGAAGCACAAAGCATCTTGAGTTACTCTAGACCCAAAACCAGTTCAAAATTTCTAAGAAATTCCTGGTTACCTGCAATATTACTTTCACATGCCTACACCAGAAAAGAGAAATATTATTTGAAGCATAAATATGAATTCAAATCTTGTTTTTTATATTTAAATTTGTCATTGTTTCAATTTATTCAGCTTAGATAGAAAAGAAGATTGCAGAGCTGGAGTGCATTGTTTTAATGTGTTTAACACTTGTCTGAGAAACAAGCAGACAGGAGAGTGTTAGTAAATGTTTATGCATTTCAGAAATGCCTTCTGCATCACATATTATGTGCTCAGACTATGAATGTACATAGCAACAGAGCTGATTAAAAACAACCCATTTAATTGCTGTGATGTATGGAAGTGCACACTCTAAATGCAGTCCCCTAGTGTATTTTACACGTGAAAAAAAAATCTTAGGAGGGACATGGTGACACTGGTTAGGAGAAGTAGCTGAAGATAGGAATGAAATCTTGCTGCCCTTGGAGTCAATGAATTGTTTGCTCTTGCCAGTTCTGAGTTTTTATTTCACGTCAAGATATTAAGCAAAGCTGGTCAGCTGAGAGGAATGGGAGGTAGTCCCTTCAGCAACACTGAGCTCTCTGAGGGGTGGTTGATGAGATTCTTGCACCCCTAAGAGACCCATTGGTTTCAAAGTCTCCACTCATATCAATCCAGTTGTAGATTTAGTACCAAATTATTTAAATATTTTAAAATAATTGTTCCAAGGGATTTAACTTTTAAATAGAATAATGCATATTTTTCTCCCAGCCTCATTATTTGCATTAATTAATTTTAATAACATAAAATCTCGGTTATCCGATGATAAAAAAAATCCACAGTACATGGTAAAAAACACCATCTCGGTGCACAAGGGATAAAAATACCTCATTTGCACTAATTCACTTTCTGTGGAAGGATATTTCACTATAATTCCTGATATCCATTCTTCTGAAACTATTGTTCACACCACATTTACACTGGTGTTCTTGGTGTGTTCGCTCAGGAAATTAAAATAATTTTTTTTAAAAAAAGTGTTATTTGTTGGAAATACTGCTTTTATCTCTGTCAGATCTGGAGAGGAAGAAATTAAATTCCTGATGCCAAAATGCCAAAAGAGGAAATCCAACTCAGCAGCTGGGCAAGGGGTCAAGAGTATTTGAAAGTTTATCAGCGGAGGAGATGATGCTTTTGGAAAGTGCATTTTATCAATACCAGACAGCTGAAGCTCTGGCCTGTCCCTAAGAGTAGCTGACTCACTTCCAAAGTGTCTGGAAATGTCAGCGCACGTCTTCTGGTTATCACTTTCTTTTCAGCATTCGGTTCTCATGCAGATAACCGGGCTATTACAGACATGGAGACAAGCCGACTCGGCTCAGGAGTGACAAGTCCTCCCGTCCATCTCCCAGTCCTGCGGGAAAGTGCCCAGGAGCCGGTAATCTATTTATCTCCCGTATCAGGCACTTCCACCCTGGCTGGAACTCGTCCCGATTGCTCTGAAATCCACATCTGTGAAAAAAGCTGACTCGGGGCCAACGCACCCCCGGCGTGTCGCGGTCCGCTCCAAGCAGGGGCTCCTCAGCTCTGCACTGAGGGGTTGCCCCATCCGTCCCTCTCCCAGCCTTCCCAGCCTTTCCTTTTCCTCTTCTCTTGCCATCGCAGCGCCCTTCCCTCCCCCCGCCGGCCGGGCGCCCCGTGGGAGCCTTGCCGGGAGCAACGACGCACTCCCCTTGTTTCCCTCCCCTTCCATCCCCTCCCCTCTTCTTCCTCTCCTTCACTCCCCTCCCCGAAGCGCTCCGCGCCCTGCCCTGCCCGCTGCCGTCGCCGGGGGGCGCCCCCGCACCGCGAATGGGCCCGGTCGGTCCGGCGCGGCGGGGCACGGGCGGCGGGGACGCGCGGCTGCGGCGATGGGGGACGGCGACGAGCGGGGCCGCTGCTGGGACAAACCCGCAGCTTTTCTCTCACCGTATCCCTCCATTCCACTCCCCCCAGCCCCCCGACCCGCTCCTCGCCGATCTTTTTCCCGCGTCCCGAGTTTGCGGAGCCGCTCCGAGGGGGCGGGAAGCAGCGCGCTGCGCGGGGACAGTGACGACTTGTATTTTAGCCCCAAGGGATCCCGGAGAGTCTCTTCCGAGAGGGTTACCGGGGGTGCCTTTGCTCAAGGGTGAAGGAGCAGACCCCGCTGCGGCCCCGCGGAGCCCCTGGAAGCCCTTTTTGGCCCCGGCTGGACGACCTGCCACCCCGGAGCAGAGAAGGGACCGCGCGTCCCGCCGTGTCACCCTCCGGCACGGCGCTGCGGATGCCGGGACACGCCCGGTGCGACGGGCAGGCTCCCGAGAGCAATCGACGGGAGACCGTCGCGGAGCCTTTCTCCCAGCGGGCTGCCCGATTTTGGGAGGTGCAGTTTCAGACAGGCACCACGGCGGCGGGTTTGCCCGCAGGGTCTGAGGGAGGAGGCGGTGGATGCCGTGCGTCCCGTCCTTTCTGCCCGCGGAGCCGCGCTGCAGGCGGCACCCGGCACCGACGGTGCTTTACGCTCTAAGCGAAGCACCTATGTGGCGAGGGAGGTGGTTTGATGTATGTACGGAACATAGGGCGGAGGCCAGACACACCTGAACTGTGTTAAAATTACTATTACTGTTTTCTTTGTCCCCGAGGTCCCCGGCCGCGTCTCCGGGGCTGCTTGCGCCCCTCTGCAAGGCTGTCCCGTGGACCAGCCCCAGGAGGACGAGCGGGCCCTCGGCGGGGCACGGGGACACCCTCCGCGCCGCCGGCCCTCGAAGCCCTGCCCGGGGACTCAGTTTTTGCACTGCTCCTCCGTGTCCGCTCGTGTCCCGTCCCCACTCGTCTCCCGCGTTTGGGAAGCCGGGGGAGGGAGGAGACGGTGGGCCGGGCCCCTGCCCCCAGGCGCGCTGCCGCAGCGGCCGCCCGCCTCATGCCGCAGGAATGCGCGGAGGTATGCGCCAGTTTCCAGAAGTGGATCCCCTTCCTTGCTGGAGCAGAGCAGCGCATATATCACCCGGTGGCAGCAGTCCACCTTCCCTGCAGTTTCGTAACCGCTTACGAGGGTAAATTGAGAGTTGGGAACAGCCCTCTATTAAGTAGCAGATTGAGAAGAGGCTCTTCCCACTTGGAGAAGGCAAGTCTTCCCAGACGGACCCCTCGCATCGGGAGCTACAGTAATCCAGGCGCCTCCTCTGCGCTCAGCTATTGCCGCTGCTTCTGCTCCTCCTTCGCCGCCGCTGCTACTTGCTGCTCCCTCCACAAGGTGCCCCCGGAGCTTCATCCTTTATCCTCCTCCCTTTATCCAGGTCCGACGGCTGCGGCTGCTGCGGCAGGCACCGCCGGAGTCACCGCCGGAGGAGCGGCCCCGCCACCGACCCCCGCACCCTGCAGCTGTCCCTGAAGGTCTGTGCCCCCGCAGGAGCGGGGATCCCCTGCCCTCCCCTCGGCCGACCCCCGTCGCCTGTCCGTACGCACCACGCACGCAGCCCCCTCTGATGCACATTATGCTGAGAGTAGCAGCGCAGGGCTGCGGGCTGGCACAGGCAGGGGGAAAGAGCGTGCGTGTGCGTTTGCGTGTGTCCGTGTGCGCGTGTTGGGCATGTCAGAGCCGCCTGGCATGCCAGAGGCCGAAAGGGTGGAAAGGAGCGGCGCAGGGCACAGCGTCCCCAGGGGCTGCCGGCTGTCAGGCCCCGGGGAAGGCACGAGGGAACCCGGCGGGGTGCCCGGGCAGAAGTGCAGCGGGAGGCGGCGGTGGCGGGGTACCGTCGGTGGCTCCGGCCGGCCGGAGGGTCCGGGCGGACGCCGGGGTCAGCGCCCAGGGCGCCTGCAGGCACGCTACCGCTGCGGCTTTGGCAGGAGCTTTCGCTTCCCTCCCTTGCCGGGGATGCTTTCTCCTGTTTCCAGGTTTTTATGCCTTTGATAAGTTGTGGGGTTTTCCTGCGGGTTGGGTTTTTAAAATTTTCTTTTTTTCGTTTAAGCTATTTTTTTTTTTCATTTTGAAAGTGGTTAAATGTGCACCGCGTGGTTTGGAAATGCTTTGGCTAAGCTTTTGTACGTTGAATTAGTGTGAGATTGGACTGGCATTGGTGAAAGCCCTTTTTTTCCCCCCAGAGTGGTTTCTAAAGATTAGCGAGGGAACTTGTAGTCTTGGTTCAAAGTACCTGCTAAGCCCACGAGAGGACTTTTCCTCTGCCACCTCCAGGCTTTCTTTCACACACCTAAGTCTGTGAGAAGGAAAGAAAGTCTTTCTTGGTGGGCAAATGAATGCTTTGTATGAGATGTTTTATTCCATGAAAGAAAAATGTGTATCCAGAACGGTAGACCTGTAGCAGTAGTGAACTGCTTACATGCCTTTGTGGGATTGATTAATTTCTGCTGCTCTTCAAAAAGATCTAAAGATGGCACTCCAAGCCCACACAAGATTTCCAGGACAAAAGTCAATTCACATTGCATTTAGGAGATCCTTAAACTCTCTGCAGAATGTGGTGGATGTGCTCAGGGACGGCTGTTTCCCATGCAGAGTAGTGATAAGGTTTTTGAGCTTTCAGGAAAATGTAATGCTAACGTTGGTCTTTATTGTGTTATTGTCAGGGAGCCATTATGGTCAGTATTACCCTTCTGTTTACCCGCTGGAGGTACCATTGGACTGAAAACATTGCTTCATTTTTCTTTGAGCTCTTGGTATTTTTATGTGCAGTAAAGGCATTTGGCTAAGGCAAATATATACAGCTGCCCCTCAGAAGCCTGCAAGGGTCAGTGTCAGCAACCAGGGAGCTCCTGGATCTCTATAGCATCAATCCCCCAAATGTGCCTTGCTGGTTAGTTCTTTAGATAGTAGATGTATATTTTCCTCTTCAGCTGTTTTTGTGGGGTAATGATTTATGTATTTTTCTTTTGTTTTGCTCTTGGCACCTTTCCGATAAAATCTATTACCTAATTGCTTTTGGAATTCTCTTCCCTCCAGCCTAATTATGATATATAAAGCATTTATGACTTTATTCAAACAAATTACCCCCCCACACACACTTCTTGAGTTAAAAAGCCCTAAACTTTGCAAACACTTATATGCATGTGCAATGAGGATATCAGCTTTTACTTAGACGAGGAAATAGTTTGGAAGTTTTGACTTAGAGCATATAGTTATGAAGATATGGCTGCTTGCAATTAGGAACCACAAACTTGGCCTAATCCCACCTGTTTTTCTAGACAACCTGCAGTGATTGCGGGACTTAGTTGCCTGTCTGCTTTTTATAGTGTATTTTAAATCTATTTTCTCTCAGGACATGTAAATGAATTATCAGATGTTGAAACATCATGGGTAGACAGACGTGTCAGGTTTCAGCTGTGTGTTACACACACTTCTGTATAATCTATTTCAGACCTTCAAGAAATGAAGAATAGCACATTCGTAGGCAGAACCCCTCAAAAAAAGTTTTATTACAGTTTCCAAACTGTCTTGAGACCACTAAAACACAGCTAACTAAGTGCTTCAACAGTTATGAAAAAGGAGCCGAATAAAATCCCCAGCTGAAAGAGACATTTAGTTGATTCAAGGCAGGAATGACCTCTGAATTAGCTATCATCACACTCGGCGATGAAGTCATGGAGCTCCCTCCTGGCTCCTGTCTGTGTGGAGGCACGGATCTTCACCACACTTCCCTGATCAAATTAACCCCAACTAGGTTAAAGCAGCATGTGCTTACCGTGATTGGAAAAGGCTCAGCAATAAAAGGCACATTATTGTGAGACGAGACTTTCCAGTTAGTCATGCAGATCTGTCATCATCTTGGACAGCTTTCAAGTCTAGAGGTTTCAACCTGGTCCCGTGGGTGGGGACTGGGGATAAGGGAACAAAGTGAAAACCATGGTTCATCTTTTTTATATTTCATGAATACACCCCCGCAATCCTCTAATCCATGCGTATCATTTCCTTCTCCCTTCTCCCTTCCTCCCCCCACTCCCATCACTGCAGATTCATTCATGTTGTTGTGATCCGAAAGGGCAGAAATGAAGACAGCGCTGTGCTCGGCAGTCGCTGCTCTGTGTGCAGCCGCCCTCCTCTCCTCCATCGAGGCTGAAGGTAACCTTCCACTCCCTGTCCCCCTTGCCCCCAGTGCCCCACTGACCAGCAAACCTCCCAACCAGCCTCGAACTACTGGCTCTCTCCCTCTCTGTTTTTGAGTGTAACTACTTCACCATCTCTCTTTCTCTCCTTCAGAGAAATGCCTCTTCCTTGCCCAGCTCCTTCTGTGCTCTGTTTCTGCCGGCTAGTCAGCCGGACTGTAGCTCCCTCTCTCTCTGTCTCTCTGGTGTGCTGTCCACACCGCCCCACAGACAAGATGCTGCCCAGCTGATGTGGTCACCTGGGTGCAGTGCCCTGAGGAGCCTGCTGCCATTGCTGGGGCCTGTGGTGCTGCCCAACCGAAAACTGCTGGGCCTTGTGCTGTAGAGTCTCCTTTAGTTAAATTGAGAGGAAATGAAAAATCTACCACCAGCTACCCACAGCTTTGAAATAAAATGCTCCAACAGAGTCTGTCTCTGCGCCTGTGTGTTTTGTCTGGACTGGACCCCTCGCCATCACCCTGCTGACCTACCGGCGCACCAGCTTCTCCTGCTCGGCTGGGCGACCCCCGGCTGAGCCCTGGGGTAGCTGGACCCCTCTCTAAGGGAAGCTTCAGCCTCCGAGTTGGGTCTGCCCTGGGGCATGCCTCCAGATGCTGCCGCTGCCATGACATATATCTTGGGCACTACTGGGCCTTGACCAGGCCTTGCTGTGGTGGCTGGAGCCCAAGGCTCTGGCATGTGTGTGGCGCCGTCACCCCTAAAGAAGCTTTTTTCCTACTCCTCCTCCATTCTCCTCCTGTTTGCAGGGCCCTAGAGTGGTCTTGCTGGAAATTGAGGTCCCTGTAAACCTGTGGCAGTGTCCTGCTGCCAGCTGCAGGAATGAAGACCTGGGGAGACCCATCATGGTCTCCACACTTAACTATAGTGCAGCTCAAATTGGCCAGTCCCTGGCGCATTTGCTGGATGGCAGGATTAACAGCAAGTGTGCTATCTCCTTCTGTGTGAGCTGCACAGCAGTATCTGCCAGGTGAAATAGAGATGCTTAATGTCTTGCGCTGAAATGGCTTGACCTGACCTCTGGGATCTGACTCCACCGTAGGGTGAACCAAGCTGCTGGGTGTGAATTCCCCTCGATTTACTGGGAAAAAACAACCAACCAACCAGAAGCCAGCATCTGATAATTCTTCCCCCCTTCCTTTTCTGTATTACGCTGAGACAAATTCTCTGATTGAGGACTCCCACAGGCTCTTGTGTTTGGACCTGTTCACCTTGGCTGATGGCTACTAAAAGCACAGAGATTCCTTTGGGGTATGTGCCTCCCCACCCCCAGCAGCAATGCTGGGGCATGCAGATGTGAAGTACACTAGCTTTCTGGAAAAAGGCGACATTTCTGCCAGTAGTGCAACATCTGGTCACCCTAGGAGAGAATCAGCCTGCCGCCTCCCTCTTGTTCTGCGTTGTTGGCTGAGGAACCGGACAAGGTCATTTGAAGTCATTTCAGAGTTGAATTTGAAATGCAGGACCATCAGTGCCAGAGAAAGCAGAGAAAGTGTACAGTTTTGATGGAGGAAGGGAGCTGGATGTGGTGGTGTGTTCTTCCTCATCTTAGGAGAGAGGTCACTCAGAGCTGGAGTAATGTTGCTGTTGTCTTACACCACTGATTACATGTATGTGGTAGGTTATTCTGAAATAGAAGTGAAGGTGTTTTATTTAGCTACAGTGTGGACTAAACCAGTCAGACTTTGAGTACTGTTAATGAAAGGTACAAAAGTGTGTTTGGAGAAACAGAGGTATTTTATAACAGTGAAACTAGATGCACTGCCATTCAAGTTAGCCAAGCTTGTTTAGATCTCATGTTGAAGGATGCACTGTTGTTAAGCAAATGAGTGGAGAAGGGCTGATCTTGTGGGTTGTATAGTGTTCCTGGACACAACTTACATTGCTCTGCATTCATAAATGTGTACAAAATAAAATACCTAGCTTACAGTGATGATGTTTCTAATAGAAACATTTCCTGGCTCCAGAGTTTTGAAGTAAGAGCAGGAAAGTGTCTTGAATGAGGAGTGCAGGAAGAAATAGTGGTGCTGAAAATGGAAGTTCGAAGCCAAGACTAACGTAGGACTTGCTCTGGTAGGAACAGCTTTCATAGAGTTTTTTGCAGTGGGTTTCTTGGTTTTTACTATACTGGCTATCCTGCACACATTTAATTTTGTGCTTCAGGTTTACATCATCTTGTAAATTGCATGTTGGATCTTTCTTACTTTAGTTCTGGTGTCATTACAACTTAAATCCCACTGCTGAAGTGACTTCTTCCTGTGGACATTTGTCTTGTGGTATATTTTTCCATTTTCAAATCACACTGTGGCAAAGTTTAAATTTTCTTCTCCTGAAGTGTGGGTAGACACTTGATGGGATGAAAAAGTGCGAGGAGAGGGCCATTTGATGTGGTAAAGATTGTTTATATGGAGTGGGAAGATA
Organism: Hypotaenidia okinawae; assembly: GCA_027925045.1. NCBI lineage: Eukaryota > Metazoa > Chordata > Aves > Gruiformes > Rallidae > Hypotaenidia > Hypotaenidia okinawae. Next base: position 88,891,449 of record BSDF01000003.1, read on the forward strand.
GAGTGAAGAGGGAAGGAAAAGCTCAGTTCTATTTTTCTGCCTTCTTCAGTTTTCATTTGTCATTTTCCCTTGGGAGTAGATCTGGAGTTTATTTGATACTGCTATTCATAAATTCCTGAATCTTGCAAGATGAAACTGGTTCTTCATCAAGATCACAGCTGCTCTACAAGGCCTTCATGAGAGCTGTGCTCTGTTGCTGTTGGCGAGACAGTGAGCTGCAGTAAATGGTGTTAGTGCTTTACTACAGAGATTCAGCAATGCAGGGGTTTCTGGTTGGACATTCACTGTAGCAGTGAGGAGGAGGAGGAGGTAAAACTAACATGTAGTCTAAATGCATTCATGGCATTTCACTGAGGAACTTGTTTGTTTACCCTGGACAAGGAAGCAAATCTGTTTTCATGCTCAGCATTTTTGCTCTTTTACAGTGAAATTCTTGTTTTATTTTGCAAGCCTTCTGACGTCTCTCTCTCAGCTTGGACTTCTTGCATGTGATGCTATATTTTATGCTCTGTTTAAGTTGTTTCTTGCCTTTTTAGTCCAGCAGTACTCCCATGCATTCCCTGTGTGCTTGTGTCAAGATTTCTTTCTGTCACAGTATTTTTTCTATCTATGATTGTAAAGAACCAGGGGAAATCTGTGTAGATAAGATTTTTTTTTCCCATTATTTAAGTCACAGTTAAGCCAAGTAGATTAATATGCAAATGACCTGCTAGTTATAATCTGAAGGTATTGTTTTGATGATGTCATGGCTTGTGTAGTGTGGAGGGTTTCCCAATAGAGAGGTGTTTGCAAAGGCACAGGAAAGGAAAGACGAAATCATTGGAATGACAAAATCATTGGTTCTGTGTGACCTTACTGAGCATGTGAAGGTGCTGACTTTTCAGTCTTTCAGGATCTGGTTCAGATCTAGAAAAGGCTGGAGATAGGGGAGGATGACATCACTGAACCAAGCATGGTTCTACTTTGTGTAGTGCAGAAAAAGGTTTGTCTAATGAAAGATCTGTCTACAGGACATGTAATACAGTAAGAGGCAAATAATTGCAGCACAGCAGTTATGGAGGGTTAGAAAGTTTCTCATGTAATAAAGCTTTTGTTGAGTACATTCGTTTTCATTGACCGAATCATTTAGAGATGATCTGAAACTTTTAAAGTTAACTTATTCAGCTTTGGAACTGGTTGCTGGGAGCATTATTTTATCACCTTTTGACATCTGATTTCTATCTTTTGAGAAAGCAGCTCTTGATTTCCAAGTTCCTAAAGACCGAACCATGTACATTGACATGTCCAATTGAAATTTGTATATACATCAACATGTTTATAACTCCCTGCTTTTCCTACTGCTAATTAGAAACAAGGCATACATGTGTGTGTACATACACAAAGTGTATATACATACACATATATATGCACAAAGCCATGTAAAATTTGGTAAATATTCGTGTGTGCAGTGTGTGTGTGCATGTATGCAATTATGTTTATTTACATACATCTTTATATGATGTACAGGTATATGTGTTTAAATGAATCTGTTTTTCAAAATACACTTATGAGTTCTCTGTCTTGTATTTTGAAGACATTTCATCTACACATAGAAAATATGTATGTGCAAACATACAGGCGGCAATGTTTTTGTGTTGTGATCAGCAATGAATGTCTAACAAAGCTGAGAAGCTGCTGTTGACTGCATTGCTAGGCTGTAGCTCATTCTTTCTCCCATTCAAGTGGGAACACTGACTTCAAAGCGGCTTGGCAGAGGTTGTAATCTGGTTAGTTGTGTTAAAACCATGCCATATATGAAGGAAACATTAAATGAGTAGTTTTGGCCTCTTCCAGCCTCAGCAGGGTTAGCAAGGCTGGGCTGCTGCATCGGCTTCCATGGCCTGTATGTTATTTTATAATGGGCTAGCATGTTATTTCACATGCTAATTATAATGAGTCTTTTTCAGTGGTGGAATTTCATACTGTGTTTCACACAAGGATCGTGGATGGCAGCTACTTCCAAGCTGTATGAGTTTTAAGTCTTGCTCTATCTTTAAATTGCTTGATACTCTGATTATATTTTACTACGATGTTAAGATATAGTATCCTCTTGCAGTCACATTGTGTTATCTTTAAAAACTGTAGACTTTTGTATATTAGGTTTGTATTACCTGTTAAGTGATACAAGCAAGTTAAGTGATACATAGCCTGAGAACGATACCTTGCTCTATATTTTTTGTTTCAGAAAATATACTGTTTTACTATTACTATATACAACACAAGGGGTGGCAACGAATTAAGTATATTATGTCTGATTTTTCTTTTTTTCCCTTTGTGGTGCATGAGATAGGATATATAATTGCTAACACTGTGTAAACATTATTGTCATAGAGTTATTTTTTTACTAGTCTGGAAATCTGTAGGAGAATAATATATTTCTGTACATCCACAGTGGAATCACTGTATCAAGGTAATACTATAATACTGTCACATATAATGATCAGGATACTGTACCTTGACAAGTCAGTGAGGTGTTTGGCGTGGATTTTGATGGGACGAGGGGTAGTCCAATCAGCAGTGTCACTGCACCTGCAGCATATGTGCAGCTTCACTTATGCAAGTAGCCTGAAGGCATCGAGATTGCTTGCTTGAGTAAAACTCTGCTTACATGTAAGCCTTTGTGAGAGGAGTTTTAAGTTTTGTCCCTGTAATGGGACAAACTCCCACCACAGTCAGGGGCATTTAATTCCTAGAAGTCTGATCTGATTCCATATTGCAGCTCTATTATTTTTCCAGTGGTGAATTCCTCTCTGGAAGTGGAATTTTCATGAAGTGGAGTAACACTTGCCCTGTTTGGTTATTGCAGTAAGGTTTTTATCATCTAAACATTTTGCTGTACTTTAGATCAACTTACTGCTCTCAGTCATATGACTATGGTTTGGTCTTCACCCCACAGCCAGTTTCACATGGGTGAAATCCGACCCTTGTGAAGGTCCATGGATGTTTTGGAGGTTCTATTTGAGTATCAAAAGCTCACAGGCCATCTGGAAGACATTTTTAAGACATTGGAGCCAAACTGGCTTTCTTTTCACTCAGGCAAGGTTCCTTTTTTGGATTTCAGTGGGAGAAATGTTCAGTGCTCAAGTTTGATAGGTCAGCCCCTGGCTGAGAGTGAATGAATTTAAAATGCAGCAATGAAGACCAGGATTGTGTTGGTAATAACTTCATGATGATAACGGGGGTGAGGCATTGGAGTAGTTTCTGTGGGAAGCTGTCAGTCTTGCCCACAGTGGAGGTCTTTAAGTATGATCTGAGCAAACATGTTGTGAATGGCATGGGGTGGCTGATCATGTCTCAGCTGTGGGATGGATGAGGGGACTTTATGAGATCCCCTGCAGTGCTATTGTTCTGACACGCTGTGGACACCTGGATGAATGCATACGTCACATGTATCGATGTACTTATTCTTGTTACCTGTGAAGATCCGCACCTGAATGCTCATAAAGTGGATTAAGATCCTCTGAAGTATTAAAGACTTTTCCTCACAGTCAGTTTTTTCAGTTTATCTGGAATCCGGTCAGTTGGATATCAACAAGTTGGGCTGCTGCTGTCCTTCAGCAGTTAAAGCCTAAAGCCTCTGCTGCAACATGCCAATTTACTTGCAAGGTTGGTGGCGCTATTTTTTCCATGTACTGAATTATTTTTTAAAAGCATGCTCAGGTCAGTTGTCTCTGCCTTTGCATTAAATTTGTCCTGAGCCATTGCTACTGAGACAATATTTTATAATGATATTCTTATCACCTAAATGTTTTTTACTATTAACACATGTTGCATGAGTTTGATACTAAGTAACTACCTTGCTGTCTCTAGCATCGTGATACTCATAAACAGAATGATGAATAAACTGTGCATGAAGGTTAATGGTCTAATCTCACTGCCTGTGTATGGACATCAGGAAAAATAACATTTACTTCAGTACTAGTGTATCTGTTGTATCAGCATTACAAAGCCATATTATCCTATGGTTGGAAATGACAGTAAATTAAAGCGAGAAACTTGCCTACAAAATTGGTCGCCATAGTTTTGGAGCTCAATATCGCCTACTGCAACTGGGCAATGTCTTTTCATAAGTATATATTTTAGCATTTATTTCTTTATCTGCTTTTCAAATTATGTTCAAAACCATAAGAAAATCATACAGATGATGGAGATCTTCCACGAAACTGAGAAGATCTGTTAAAAACGCCAGCAAAACAGTCTTACGGTAGTTAAGGAAAGTATGGCTGAATCTCATCTTACTTTGTAGAACTTTTAAAATAATAATATATAATACACCTACCATGCACTGACAGTGAGTCAGTAAAATACTGCATGAATAAGCATGACAATTTTGCAAAGAGAATATCATTATAAAATATTTATGAAACGTCTTTGTGTAATGAACCTTGTACATGGAGGCTTTCATCCATTGTGGGAAGCTAAAAAAATAATAATCAACATTTCATTTACATATGCATGATGCTGCAATATAGCCTATGTAAACTATTTCTTTCTGTACTGTTCAGTTACTTCTGTCATCAGCTCCTACAAGTTTTATTTGCAGTCATTTGTTCAGATCACTGGTGCCCTCTTTGCTGTTTTCTATAAATTCTGTAAAATAAATGTCCATAAATATACTTTGATGTTGTCTTTTCATAATTAACCATTGTGTTGTTTGGAACCATACTGGCATTTTATGTTAAAATGCCACTACTAGTATGGGTACACCTGCTGCAAAGGGAACATGAAAATGATAGTTTACACCTTTGAAATTGAACAGCAATCTGGTGTAAACAGGTAGAATCTTATTTTTGTACACTTTTGCATCAGCTCAAATATTTCAGCAAATTGCAAACTTTACTAACCGCATTTATTATCCCCTTAGTTCCTGAGTCCTTGCAGCCACATGCAAAGTATGCCACTTTAGTGGCTTCTAGGAACAAAGGGGTGGATCTGTATTTTGAAATAAAACGATACATCAGTATATCATCATTACTGATATACATTTTACATGTATATTCATATCTAGACCTTAGGTAAATTGTTTTACTGAACATTAAATGCCCAATCTTTTTTTTTCTCTCTGCCAAGTTTCTAGATTCAGTGAAATTGATAAGAAATATAAATATGCAGAGATTATATTAAGAAGCTGATCAATTCTCTGATGTATAATTAAGAAGAGTATTGTGTTCTCAGTGTCCCAAATGATCTCATGATATTGTAAGCAGGTTGTGAATTGGCATGCTTGTACGGATTGCACCCAGCATGTAAAAAAATTTCCTTTAATTGTTATGTGAAATGTTTGCATATGTGGTGATTATCTGTGACCTCATTGTACATGTATCCAAATGTGTTTTCTATTGTGCTTGATTTTGCTGGCCATTCTTGAATGTCTTGGCAACTCAAGAAACATATGTTCTGTGCTGTCCTCTGTAATGCGTATACTCTTTGATGTTTTGTCATATTTTGTCAGCTTTTATTTTACTCTTTTTCCAACAACATATCTTTATATTTGTTGGAAACAAATTTATGCAAAGACAATTTTAGTAAGCTTTGCTCAATGTTATTTTATTTATTCATTTGCCAAAGCTTGGTCAAACTTTTAAACATCCACCTGGTATAAATCTCTTGCAGTTAATCCACCGTCAGACTTGAATTTTACAATTATAGATGAAAATAATGTTCAAATGTCATGGAAAAGGCCACCAGATGCAATAATGGGTTACAGGATAACTGTGGTTCCAACAAATGGTGAGTTCTATAAAATTTTGTTACGCCATTAAATTTTGGAAAACTTGGGTCTATTGTCACTTATATCTAACTTAGGTATGAGAGTAGGTATTTTCTTGAAGTTTGTGATTAAGACTGAGTAGCAGCAAAGGGCATATGGGAAGGAGCAGTGATTGTTCTAAGTTATAGTTTTCTTACCATAGCTTTTACCCTTTGGGGACTGCAAGTATAAAGTTTTCAATACTGTTTCTTTGCAAGGAACAAAAAGAAGGTAGGGTCGTCACTCTGCTCCTCTTCTATGCTTTTACCTTAAAGTTAGAAAATTATATTGTGCTTCATTCAAGTAGTCCCAGGGGGAATATTGCATGTGTCAGGTAATGATGCAGTGATGGCATACAACTTCCTGATAGTGGCTGTGTAGGATACCCATTATTCTACTTTGAGAAATAATCAGTGTTACAGTGATACTGAATCAGAACTGGACCATGATTTGATATATGATAGTACATTTTGTATGTGCACTGTAAGTTTCAACTTTCCTGGAATTTATTAAACACTTCAGTAATTTTGTTCACTATTGAAAACAGGTTACCTTGAAGCTTCATGTTTCAAAATTCAGATTTCAGGAAAAAAGGAAGTGTACTGTTCTAAAATTATAACTGGATTTTAGATTATTCTCTGTTGCTTTTTTATTTTTAATAATCAGCTTGTCATCGATATTACTGGATTTAAAGGCTGCATTAACTGTTTTATATATTTATTGCAGATGGGCCTACTAAAGAATTTACTCTTTCACCTAGCACTACCCAAACTGTCTTATCAGATCTTATACCTGATATAGAGTATGTTGTATCAATAGCATCATATGATGAAAGAGAGGAGAGTCTACCTGTTTTTGGCCAACTGACAAGTAAGTACCTGTAATATAATTAGAAAATGAAGAAAGATAAATGACTGGTCATACACCGAACTTGGCTTTGTTCCAGTTCCTCCACAAAATTGCCACATGCCTAAACTCTGATCAGAGGTAGCTGACTGAACAGCCTGTTTTCATGAAGTGTAATTCCCAGTAGAAATGGAGATAATTTGTGTGGGATAAGAGGAGACTAACATGGATATATCATGACAACCCCTGTCCCAATCTCTCAGCTCTTTTGAATTTAACCTGCTTCCTATAAATCACATCTGCTGAAGTCAATGGGAAGACTCTCACTGACCTCAGTAACAAATTAATCTGACCAGTTTCTTATGTGGGAAAAAAAAAAAGAAGGTAACTACCTTCATCAAACAATAAAATGTGATTCAAATGCCTGTATGCATAATAAATGGTGTCATTTCTTATAAACTGCGTTATTTCTTATAATTTATCTATAATAAATAAAACACAAATTTAATGTAAAAAAATGTTAAGTGCAGCAAACTGTCTTCTGTAAAATATTTTGTCACATGTCTCAGGCTTCCCAAACAACTATAGGAAAATTACTTATGATGAGTTCTCCTATGTGGTAGAGAGGGGTAATGCTGGTATTTATTCCAGGTATGTTGAAGTTAACTTTCAGGAAATTACTGTACAAGATTTAAAAATACAGAAGATCCTTAATTATTTGCATTTTCTGTATTTCATGTTGCCCCGAATGCTTGTTGTAAAATCTAGAAGTACAGCTGATGTTTTCATAACTTGCATTTATGTTTTCCTGTTCTGAGGCTTGTCAGATCTGTGCCTCTAATTCTGTACAAGTCTTCCTTTGATGTTTACAGATTTAACCTGATTTTCTCCATTAATTCTTTCTGTGTTGTGTTTTGTGCAGTTCAGACAGGTGGTCCAGGAATACCAGATGAAAAGAAGGTCGAGGCTCAATTACAAAGTAAGGCCTTTTGTCTTTCAATTTATCTGACATTTTAGAGATAAGTGAGGTCTAGCTCTAGGGCCCCAAGAAGTTAAACTGTGTGCCTGTGCTACCTAGCAATGGAGTTAGCTTGAAAACGTGTCCAGAGTTAAAAAACCTGGGAAGGGACTGGGATGGAAGAAATTTATAGGTGCATTGAAAGCGTAAGATGCAAACTTGCTACCGAAACTAGGAATTTCATGCAACTAACCTGAGCAAGTCCATAGGTATCAGTCCTATTAGCAATAGACATTGCACTGTGGATAAAAGACACAAGAATCTGTGCAGTTATTCTGGGGAGATAAAGATGCAAAGCAGAAGTGATAACAAAATGAAGTGTTCCTATAACATCAAACTGTTGCAAAAAGTTTTGTATGTGAGTTTTAACAGATGACATGGAATAGCATGAGAGGTGTCTCAAACCTGAGTGTCTGGGTGACACTTCCCTTTTGGTAATGGCAGCTAGAAGGCTTATACAGGTGTTCACTTACATGACTAATGCTTCCCCAAGTAAGATATTCCAGATGGTAATACGAGTTTATTTAATATCTGTTTGTTTTCACTTTTGCCTACTGTCAGATGTTTCTCACTGATACGTAAGAATGCAATTGCTCGTTTGCTAACAGGTTTTTCTTTTGTGTGTGTGTGTTCCAGGATGCTCCATAAGTGCAATGACAGATTTAGTTTTCCTAGTAGATGGTTCATGGAGTGTAGGGAGAAATAACTTCAGATATATTTTGGACTTCATGGTTGCCCTTGTATCAGCTTTTGACATTGGGGAAGAGAAGACAAGAGTTGGAGTTGTTCAGTACAGTTCAGATACAAGAACAGAGTTCAATTTAAATCAGTATTTCAGAAGAAGTGATCTTATTGATGCAATTAAAAGGATACCGTACAAAGGTGGCAACACAATGACAGGTACAGAATATGTGTTTATTTAGCATTTCTTCTTATAATTCAAATTTGCTTTAAATTCTAGTTCACTCAAGACTAATAAAACACAACTTGTGGTGTCTTTAGGTGAGGCTATTGATTACCTTGTTCAAAATACCTTCACTGAGTCTGCTGGAGCAAGAAAAGGCTTTCCCAAAGTAGCAATTGTTATTACGGATGGAAAAGCTCAAGATGAAGTTGAAATTCCTGCAAGAGAGCTTCGCAACATAGGAGTTGAAGTTTTTTCCTTGGGTATGTTGAGTTTTTTCACTGATTGAAAGATATAGCATTCCTAAAGATGTGACATGTTTTACAGATTCTGTTTTTCAATAATTTCACTGTGTCACTCTTTACATGTCTTTGCCTTGAAATGGGTTGTTTGCACCCTCCAGGGTAGAACATACCGGCTGTGTTAATTTGATAGTAGTTCTCTTGCTCCTTACGTGTAGATTAAGGCGACTGACTGCCACCGTTTTAATATTGGAAGATACCAAATTTCTTTTTCTCAGGTTGAAAATGGAGTTTGTCACCTTATTACATTAATCATTAATTTGTAGTTTGATTGTTGAGAATGATAGAACACAGAACTGAATTAAACTCAGCTTTATCCCAGGATGTTCTGATACTTTATGGCTACATTCACTGGTGTCTGTATTTTATGGCCACTTAACACAGTTCTGTCTATTGCAACTTCTAGGAATCAAAGCAGCTGATGCAAAGGAACTCAAGCTAATTGCATCTCAGCCTTCACTGAAGCATGTGTTCAATGTGGCTAATTTTGATGGGATTGTGGATATACAGAATGAAATTATCTTGCAAGTGTGCTCTGGTGTTGATGAACAACTAGGTGAACTGGTTAGTGGAGAAGAAGGTGAGATAATGTATATAAAGGTATTTATTGACTTCAGTTTATTCTAATGCATATTTAAGGGGCTATCCCTACCTCCTTTGCTTTATTTCTGGAGCTTGATCTGTTGCCTCATTTAGGAAGTGTAGAAAACAAGCTTTCTTACTTTTAAATGCAAGAGAGCGCTTAAAAGCAAATGCTTTGTGCATTTAAATGCAGGAGAGCAGAACGTGTGACACAGTATATTTGGAATAGCTCCATTATTCTGCAGTTTCAAAGGCAACACAGTGATGTGCAGTTGCCGGAGTTTCATAGAGTCGATTTGGACACAGGCATAAATTCTATGGAAAAATGTACTAAGGGGAAAAAAACCCTTAGTTAAGGGGCAGAAAGTATTATAGGTAAGAACCAAGGAATGGAAACTGAAGAATGCTGAGAAATTACAGATCTCAATCTCTATCATTGCAGCTTTCTGTCTCTGTAAGATTCTGAATAACTAGTTCTTCTTTGACCAAAATGACAGCAGAGATGACTCCACTGTCATAGGGTGCTGCTCAGGTCTGCATTTATTTATACTCTGTACTGTGTTTCTGTGGGTGAGGTTTTCACTTTGACTGGAAATAGTATTAGGCATGGCAACTTATATCATGGAGCTTCTACTATTTGTGGTTAGAGGACCACAAACATGAATAAAATTATACCAGAAATAAAAATGTGGAAGAAAATTTGTTTATAATTGTAATTAATGTTTTGGGTTTGCTTTTGATTTCTTTCAGTGGTGGAGCCTCCTACAAATCTGGTGGCCACTCAGATCTCCTCAAAATCTATTAGAATCACCTGGGATCCATCCACAAGCCAAATAACTGGGTATCGGCTGCAGTTTGTTCCAATGATAGCCGGTGGAAAACAGCAAGTACTGAGTGTGGGTCCTCAAACTACTGCTCTGAATGTTAAAGATCTTTCTCCAGACACAGAGTATCAAATTAATGTTTATGCAATGAAAGGACTGACCCCCAGTGAGCCAATAACCATAATGGAAAAAACACAACAAGTAAAAGTTCAAGTGGGTGAGTTAGGAGTTACCATGTTATTGTCACATGTTTATTTTCACATTTCTCTTTGCTATGTAAACCTCTGACACTTACTTCAATATTGTACCTTTATTATTTATAAAAAACAGCTTTACTTAGAATGGTTTATTTTATTTATAAGCAACTGAGTATGATACATGAACTGCAGATGGGATTGTAATGCCGTGGCTATTGAATATCTGTTTATAGTGGTGATTCTTTTTCTTTACAGAATGCTCACGTGGTGTGGATGTAAAAGCTGATGTTGTGTTTTTAGTGGATGGTTCCTACAGCATTGGTATCGCCAATTTTGTTAAAGTAAGAGCCTTTTTGGAAGTGTTAGTTAAAAGCTTTGAGATATCGCCTCGAAAAGTACAGATAAGTCTTGTCCAGTACAGCAGAGATCCCCATATGGAGTTTTCTTTGAACAGATACAACAGAGTGGAAGACATAATTCAGGCTATTAACACCTTTCCCTACAGAGGTGGATCTACCAACACAGGCAAAGCGATGACATATGTGAGAGAGAAAGTATTTGTTACCAGCAAAGGATCAAGACCAAATGTGCCAAGAGTCATGATTCTTATTACTGATGGAAAATCGTCAGATGCTTTTAAAGAACCCGCAGTAAAGCTGAGGGATGCAGATGTAGAAATATTTGCAGTTGGTGTGAAGGATGCAGTGCGCACAGAGTTAGAAGCAATTGCGTCACCCCCCGCTGAAACCCATGTTTACACTGTGGAAGACTTCGATGCCTTTCAAAGAATATCATTTGAACTTACACAGTCTGTCTGCCTGCGGATTGAACAGGAGCTGGAGGCTATCAAGAAAAATGTAAGTAACTGCTGTTACTTAGAGGAGTCTAGAGAATGCAGTGGAAAAAAAAGATGTGAATGAATGGTTTGTGCTTGCAGTTACCAGAAGAATTGACATTGATGAAATCGTGTATCTATAAATGATAACTTTAATAACTGGGGATTTGTTTCTCATACTCAAACATGTTAAAAGCGATGAGGGAAACTAATGGTGACATGGAGATGAAAAAGTACACCTCCTGGGTGGCTAGAAAGCTATTGAAACTTGTGTCTATCTGAAATGATCATAGTGGGTGTGCTCTGCTTTTATACTCACTGTCTTGAGTGAAATAATTACTTCCTAGGGCCGTTCTTTAGCTGTCCAAAATCAGGTAGCTAGTCTAACCTGATCTTCTAGAATTTCAAAGACAATGGAGAAATGCTGACACCTCCAGAGGGTGATTTGATTAATTTTTAGGTTAAAATAAATGGCTCTCTGAAATGGGCTTAGATAAAATGGGCTTAGCAGATGCTAAGTGACAATAATCTCAATCTAACTGTAAAGACTAAAATGGAGTAGCACATGAAGGTCTTCGTGTGCATCCAAATTTGGTGACCTTGGATAATGTTTAATATTTTAAAAAGTTTCTGAATGACCGACTTTTGGTCAGCTTAAGATACTCGCTATTAGTTGCACCTTTGGTGTCCCTACCTATGTTTAGTAAACACTAACATTGAATAGTCCCCACTATTGAAAATCCCACTCTCTTTAAAAATAAGCCTTTTGTTTCAGGATAGCTTTGAGGAACAAACCAGCAAAGCAGCCTTTGTTTTAGAGGGCTCAAGCAGTCTTAACATCCTCACTGTTAGGCTGAGTAGGCCAACCAAAACAAGCCCAGGATGTCAGGTTTGTGTTCGTGCCTCATGTCAAATTCCTTGTTTCCCCTTTGACTCAATTCCTGAAAAAAATACTGGGATTTATTTTGTCCCATTTCTAATCTAAATCTGAAAAAAACCCAAGCATTCTTAGTTCCCATTGAGAGCGTAATGTTACTGGTGTTCATGAGACTTATGAAAGAGGGCACCCAACTTGATCATCAGATTCCAACTTAAATTTTCATAAGTACATTGTTTTAGATGGGGTATTCTCATCTGATCTAGAAATCACTGAGTCAGTGCTTCTAGTCATTGTCATGTGATTTGAGACAACCTAGATACGATCTTCATGAAATTTGATAGCTATAAGCAAGTACAGGAATGAAATGCTCTTGTGTGTCCAGGAAAATACCTGCTCAGTTAGAATAAATCAAATTGTTGAGAGACATTTTTCATTTATTTTGGAGACTGTGTTAAGAACTATTCTAGCAAATATGCTTCATCTGTGCATTTTTATTTCCATACAGCGTACATACCTGCCAAAAATATGGTCTTTTCTGATGTAACATCTGACAGTTTCAAAGTGAGCTGGTCTCCAGCTGGATCTGAGGTTTTGTCCTATCTCATTAAATATAAAGTAGCAGTCGGTGGAGATGAATTCATTGTTTCAGTACCAGCTTCAAGTACCAGCACAGTTCTTACCAACTTGCTACCTGAAACTACTTATGCAGTCAGTGTGATTTCTGAATATGAAGATGGTGATGGCCCTCCCTTGGATGGAGAGGAAACCACCTTAGAAGGTAGGTTGCCCATAAATCTTGACACAGAAGAGTCATATATTCAAGTAAGAATTTGCTTTTAGATAATGGGTTTATGTAGAACAGCCAGCTAATGTTGAGAAGCTGTACTGGTATGCAAGATGAGAATAAACATTTTTGTGTCTCAATGCATTTAGTAAAGATAAAATTCCAATCATAGGCCAACATTAAATTATTAGGATTGAATTTGATTTTCCCTGAAAGTTGGATGGATACTGTGTTTGTCTTTGGTAGCCTATTTTCTGCATGGTGTGTTGTTAATTAATTCCTTGGCATGTATTATCTTAATATACACTTAAATTTGATTTGATGACTACTGTAGGTCCCTTCCAACTTTTCTATTCTATTTAATAATTATGAATCTGATGCCGGAGTACTTTTTGACTTTGATACATTTAAAATCAAGCATGTACCTATGTATTTTGCTGTGTCTGAATCTAAGGTTTATAGAAATTCTGTTTTATATACCATAGGCTTAAAGAGGTTTGAGCTTTCAGTCAGCTGTTTCTCATCAGAATTTCATGGGTCTGATCCAATAATTTACTGATTCAAAACTTCCACTGATGTCAGTGTGAGTTTATGTGATCAGTGGCTGTAAATTTAAGCATGGTAGCTGTATTTTTTACTGATAGAGTTGCCATGATGCATTTCCATTGATTTAGAAGAGAGGGATGACAGTAGACTTGATTTTGCATTCCAGTAGTTGAATACTCAGTTCAGTCTAAATCATGCTTTGAAAAATATTGACCCACTCTTTTCCATTATTCCGTGCTGTCATAGGTGACCTTTGGTGCCATAAATGGATCCAAGGGAGCAAAAGAAACAGCATGGAAATTTGTTAACTCCTCTTTCCTTTTAGGATTGCTAGACATGCACATTTATAAAACAGCTTAGTTTGGAAGATACAGGTTTCACTGTTGGTCTGTGTATTTCCATGACTGCACCGGTGACACTGTTTTGGCCACACATAACTTTCCCCGAGGAAAACAGACAAACTCTTGGCTGGTAGAATATGTAGCTTGTGAACCTAAGGGACAGGAGAAGGAATTGCTTTAATAAAAATAATCAGCGTTCCCACGTGGAAACTGATACTGCCTTAAATAATTGTTAGCATCTTGATCTGATGAAATCTGTCTGAGAAGACAGACTTATTCTGCAATCATGTAAACGTCAGCAGCTCTCCATGCAGATCTAGCTAAGAATTTGGGCCAGAGAGCTTTCTTGGCAAATAACTTTGATTTCAGCCTTGAGTATTGTGCTTCTGATTAGTAGAAAACAAGTTTGTTTCTTTAAAACTGGGATTATGAATTGCTCCACTCTTCAGAGGTGTCTAATTAAACACATTGAAGAACAATGCTTTTGGCATACCATGTCCAGTTGAATTATACTTTAGATAGTAAATAACTAAAGCTGAATTTATTTTTTTTTCCTAAATGACAATGTTCCATACTGCTAGGCAACTTGCAATACAGTAGATCTTAACGCATGTTGGAAGAGTTAATTCCTTCTTTGGTGTGCCTTCTGAGATCATATGAAATGGCCTGAGCTGCTGCATCTTTTGCCAAGGAGCAGGCTAGGTTAAATGTTTCACCAGTTTTACCTTAATTTCTGAGATAAAAAAACCTATTTCTTGTTTTTGAGAACTTAACTCAGAGGCAAATTGTGAAAATTTTACTTAAATATTTTTTAATTTTTTTTTTTTTTTTTTCTTTTTCCTGTTGCATTTACCTTGGTCGATTCTTTAAAATAGATGAGCTGCTGGTGTGTAATCAGATGTATCTGACTATCTGTAAGTGGAAGTGGTGAAGAAGTACATGGCCACAGCAAAGAAACCTGTACAATTTGCTGTGTTAAGAAATTTCCATCCCAATATGCCTAAATGTCCCTTACACAGTTCAGTTTTACTGTTACCACTAAACACAGTCAGACTGTCTCTGCCCAGAGAGGTTGTGGAGTCTGCTTCTCTAGAGATGTTGAAGAACTGCCTGAATGTGATCCTTTGCAACCTGCTGTAGGTGATCTTACTTTAGCAGGGGTGTTGGACTAGATGATCTCCAGAAGTCCTTTCCACTGTACTGAAGTATCAGAAATGGTTGTATAAACTGGGATTAATGTAACAAAGTTGTCCCCAGAAGTATATTATTGATTGTAACCCTGAATTTTTAGAAGTGACTAATGGTTTGTGTACTTTTAAACAGTGGGAGGGCAATATAAGCTGGTGTTTTTGCAAATTGGATAAGCTAAGAGAATGGCTTCAGTTCAGATGCTTCTTGACTAAAAGCAAATACTTACAAATTATATGTGTATATTTTTTGTAGTCAAAGGTGCTCCTCGAAACTTAAGGATAACAGATGAAACTACTGATAGCTTTGTTGTTGGCTGGACTCCAGCTCCAGGAAATGTTCTACGGTACAGGCTTGTATATAGACCACTTACTGGAGGAGAAAGGAGACAAGTGACTGTCTCAGCAAATGACAGATCAACTATTCTGCAGAACTTGATCCAAGATACAAGATATGAAGTATCTGTTATCCCTGAGTATCAGTCTGGGCCTGGGAATTCACTGAATGGATATGCAAAAACTGATGAAGGTACATGATCAATGCGGTGAATGTAGTAAGCTCAAGAACAACTCCCTGCATGCTGACATATAATAAAAAAAGAATAACTCATATTGGCCATATGTATCATCCCAGGTGAACAGGGAATTATAAAATTACTCAAGTATACTTGAGAGGCGATTCAAGATAATATAATTTATCAAAATTGTAGTGTTTCATTTTAAATTACAGTCTGTTGCACCTGCAACACTTAGTTTGGCCCAAGGTAACTTGGGTGAAGAATCTACCTGTATGTTTAATTAATTGTCTTCATGATTCTCCATATTGTCAGTGATATAAATTATATTTCTTCTCAACAAAATCAGACCCTGTTTTCACTTTGTTCTGAATGGCTAGCAAGGAATGAATGAAATATTTAATTTACTTAAGTTATCATGGTAGCCTTAACTTGTATGAAAAAGTGAGATCCTTGGGTATCATGACATATTAAATGAGATCCAAAGAGTAGAGATACAGTACTAATGTCTTGATCACTGGTGAGACTTTGCTGAGATTCTAAATATGTTAATTTAACATTCTGTTGGTGATCTGCAGACAGATCACCATAAACATTGACATTTTGAAATTGAGTTACTGTATTCAGGTGCTACTATGTATCAGTGTTCCAGGCTTGAGCCTGTTTTAATTGAAAAGTAGGAGCAAAAAGACTTTATTGGGCATTTTGCCTAAGGAGGGTGGGGATGAAATTGTACAATCCTGATTACAGTAAAGTTATATTGTAGCAACGCTAGTGCAGGCTATTCAGGAATTGCTTTTTCATCCAGCCCTAAAAGTAACTTAAAAGATAAACCTAAAAGATGAACCAATAAATAAAGCTTGCTTCAACTTGTTTTCAACATCTTTTGACATGTGCAGTCCGAGGACATCCAAGAAACTTGAGAGTTTCTGATGCCACAACGTCAACAATGAAGATGTCTTGGAGTGCTGCTCCTGGCAAAGTGCAGCAGTACTTTATAACTTACACTCCTGTCACAGGAGGTGAAACTAAGGAAGTGACTGTGAAAGGTGACACTACCTCTAAAGTGCTGAAAGGCTTAGACCAAGCCACTAGGTATGCATTGACTGTGTCTGCCTTGTATGCCTCTGGAGCAGGAGAGGCCCTTTCTGGAGAGGGAGAAACTCTGGAAGGTAAGAATTTCTTGTTCCTGTACAGTCATTCATTAATTTGATTGATGTTTGCAGTGTCTTTAAGTGTACTGTCTTCCTGAGTGTCGTGGTTTCAGCCCGGCTGTGGGCTGAGATCCACGCAGCTGCCTGCTTCTTAAAGTAAAAGAGCAGGGGAAGAGGGAAAAAGGGGGAAACAAGGGAAGGGAAAAGGAAGGGGCAAATAACTCCAAAACCAAGAAACTAAGAGGCCCGTGGGTTGGGATAAGGATAGTTTACTAAGAGAACAGAAAGATAAAATATAACAATGCTAACAGGACTTTAGAGCAAAAGAATATGAAACTATTGATACCCAATGCAGTTTCTCACCGAACCACACAACTCAGGCCGTACCACCCAGAGCTGTCCCAGAACCCGACCGTCCCCCCAAGAAGCACGCGTCCCACCACCGCCCCTCTTCTTCCTCCCCTCAGCCCCCCGTTATCCTGGGCAGGACGTAATTGGCATGGAATACTCTCTTTGGCCCATCTGGGTCACCTGTCCTGGCTTCGCCCCTCCTTTCTCAAGAATAGAGAAATACGAAGAAGCTGAGAAAGTCCTTGACTGTCTGACTGCAACTAAGAACATCAGGGTGTTATCAGCACTGCTTTCATTTTAACTCCCAAACACAGCATTCCATCAGCTGCTACAAATGAAGTTAACTCTATCCTGACTGAAACCAGGACACTGAGTTTTATGTAGAAGTAAATATGTGAAAGAAAAAATAGGCATAAAGATGTTCTCCAAATTTATAGGGATTTTCCAAACCTACTGTCCATCAGAGAAAACTGTGGGGTCAAATCATTTGTTATAGGGGGGACTCTGGGTCTCTTAAAAGGTATTGCCAGCAGCACCAACCAGAACTGGCTGTACTTCCACACCAGCCTCAGTGAAATGTTCTGTCTTGTAATTCTCAGCCTCTAAGAACTTTTAGTGGCAGATTGTTCTTAACATAACAGGATGAATTAATGTGGTTAAAAGATCTCCATTTGAAAATTTGCAGGTTTCTACTGTACTGAGATTGAAAGATGTTCAGGCACCATTTTTGCACTAGAGAAGCAATATCTAGTCTAGGCATAGGAATAATGATTCATATCCTGTTTTTAACTAATAGGAGTAAGAATGTGGAGCTGAGCATTAACAGAATGCTGGCAAAAGCATAACTTGGAGCCAACAACTTTCTTATAAGGAGGGGAGGCCTCTCTTGCTCTGCCTTTGAGTGGAGAATTTCCCAGACTTCTTTGTGAGCATTCTCAGTGTCATCTGCGAATTGTCAGAGGATAGGGAAAGCTGCCTCCTAGGCCATGAAAGGAAGTGTGACTGTGCTCTGAGCTGGCCAGGTATGTGTTGCTAAAGTCTGGCACTGCAGCTGTGTAGGCGCAGCCCTTGAAAACATCTTACAGATGAATTATGTGAAATTAAAGTTTGTCCATTGATGTTAATGGAGTTATAGTAGGGATATAATTGGCTCTCAGTTTCTCTATCAGTTTAACTTTTTGTTTATGACATAAGTTAGGAAACAAACCAGAAAAAAAAAAAAAAGGAAACCCATTTAAAAAAAAAAATCAGTTTCAGTGATTTGCCAATGTGCTGAGTTCATCCCGCTAAAATTTAGGCACTTCTTTGAACACTGCAGTTTGCAGGATGAACTCTCTAGGATTCTTCTGTGATTGATGAAGAAAGGCAGATACTTCAAGAAGACAGGTAGTCCGTCTGAGGTCTTACTTTTCCTTCAAAGGAACGTTTCTTTGTCCATTGACTATAGAAGGAGGAACCAATCCACCGCCTGCTCTGCTACTTAAGTCTCAGACAATGATCCAGTCCCCCTACTTAGACTGAGACAGGGTGCAGCCTCCAGAGAATCAGGCACCTTGCAATTCATGTTGAAAGTTCCCTATATCACTTGCTTTCACTACCAGTGCAGGATCCAAAATACTCATTATGTAGGAGAGAAGAACCTGTTGTTGGCCCAGGACACTCCTGAGATCCAGGTAAAGGACAACAGGTAGCTGTATTCTGCCTATATCCTATGGAAAAGCCAAAGGTGATCAGGGCTTAAGGAACTTCCCGGTTGGTGGTGGTGCCACTTCCTTTTCTGTGGTATTCTATTGGGTCTAATACTGTTTTGGGAGCAAGAGGGAGCATGGAGATATAGGCTGTAGTGTGGGAGAGTTTGAATTCACATCTCCACTTCCCAGCAGATTCACAAGGCTCTAGTATATGCTGGGCAAGAGGCTTCCTTCCATTGAAGAGGATGACCCTAATTAATGTTTATAAATATCTAACAGAGGTTATGTGGATTGTAGTCAGTTCATTGCATATCGTCTCTGCCACTCTTCCCCTGCTCCAGCGTGGGGTCCTTCTCATAGAGAGAGTCCTCCATGAACTTTTCAACCATGGATCCTTCCCACTGGCTGCAGTTCTTCACAAACTGCTCCAGTGTGGGTCTCTTCCATGGGATGCAGACCTTCAGGACCAGACTGCTCCAGTGTGGGTCCCCCACAGGCTCACAAGTTCCCCCAGCAGACCTGCTCCAGTGTGGGCATCTCTCTCTACAGGTCCTGCAAGGAGTCTGCTCCAGCATGGGCTTCCCTTGGGGTTACAGCCTCCTTCGGACATCTACCTGCTCCAACTTGGGGTCCTCCATGGGCTGCAGGTGGATATCTGCTCTACCCTTAACCCCTGGGCTGCAAGTGGGACAGTCTCACCATTGTCTTCTCCATGGGCTATAGGGGAATATCGGCTTTTGTGCCTGGAGCACCTCCTCTCCCTCCTTCCTCACTGACCTTGATGTCTGCAGAGTTGTTCTTCCCACATCTTCTCTCTCCTCTCTTTGGCTGCAATTGCTGTTGCGCAGTAACTTGTTCCCCCTAAATATGTCATCACAGGGGCACTACCACTCTTGCTGGTGAGCTCAGCCTTTGCCAGTGGTGGCTCCGTCTTGGAGCCGTCTGGTATTGGCTCTGTGTTGGACCAGGGGAAGCTTCTAGCAGCTTCTCACAGAAGTCATTGCTGTATCCCCCCACTGCTATCAAAACCTTGTCATGCAAAGTCAATGCATCAAAGGTAAAGAATAGAATGCAATGTCTTTTTGCATAGTATCAGAGGCCTAAATCATACTGTTTCCTCAAGGAGCATCCACCCTGTATTTCAGTCATCAGCATATCTGCAGTTTTATGGGATAATAAAAATACTTGAATTAGTCTAAAACTCTTTGGACATGGTCCATAGATATTTTAAAGACTCTGACTAGTGGTATGAAATGTTCTCAAAATATCTATTGAAGTACATGTAAGTGGATATTTCATTGTATGGTACTGTTGTACCTCCTTGAAGGATAAAAAGACAAAACCTTTGAGGAAAAACAGTTAAGAATAAAGGGGTTACAATGTTGGAATGGAAAGGTAACATTCAAACTTCAAAGCTTACTGTAGAGGTTTACTTGAAAAAAAGAGAAGTCCGGCTGCCTGTGAGGCTAAAATAAATATGATTTGGCTCATCTGAAAAGTTACAAAGGTCAGTGAAGTGAATACTTGACTAATTAATAGCTGAAATAACTTGTCTGAGTGAGGCTTGGAATGGGACAGATCTCAACTCCTGGAGAAATAAACTTATCAACAGTAATGACAAAAAAGCTGTGAAAGGAAGCATAAAAAAGTGTTTAGTATTTCAGTTAGTTTTTCCATGAGCAATAGTGTCTGAGAAACATAATAGTGTGGTGCGTGTTGTTCATTGCCAGCAGCACTGAAGGACTGAGCACTTAAGTATCAGGAATCCCAGTGGGGCTTACTTGATGTCTTCACCATATGAATTCTCACCAAACCGATTCAGTCAGTGATGCCATTGGTGCTGGCCACTTCAGTTCATCGTCATATCAAGAGCTAGGCTTGAGATTGCCTTTCAAACTGCGACAGTGTTAGCTTATGGTATTGATACGTAGTGTAAGAGAAATCTGTTTTCATGTAATGAGCATTTTAGCACTAATAGGAAAAGTTAGCACAGAGGAGCTGGATACAGTAGCTTCTCCACCTATTGTATAGTCAAGTGTCAGGAAATGAAAAATCCAAGCTCTGAGATGTTTATGGAATTTTACTGAGTCACTAAGTGGTCCCCTGTGACTAAGGGTGTAGACAAACATTCTTACTGCCTTCAGTAATGATTTATTTTACTCTGCATGTAGTAAAAATCACATGGGCAGTTACTGTATCTTGGTTGCAAGGGTAGCCTTCAGCAGAGAGAGAAAAACTGGTAATTTTTTAGACCACTCTAACATTATTTGCAAAAGCATGTCTGTACAGATATTCATTGAAGGTCCTTCAGTTGTGTATGCTATCTCTAAAGTGTTTTGGAGCAGTTACAAATTGCTCTTGGAGGTTCCTCCTCTTCCTTTGCTTTGCTCTGCACAGCAGTTTTTCAGTGTTCTGAAGTGACTTGTTTGGTTCAGGATTCTCAGGAAAATCAATCCATGCAAACCTAGCAGTCATTCTGTCTACTTGATACCATTTATCAGCTGGGTAATCCTTGCTTCTCCTTTTGCTTTTCTTTCTGCTAAGTATATGCTTGCCTGCATTGTTCCTCCACATAAAACAGAGGGCAAATACTCCCCCAGTAACTGTAGATAATCTCTTCTATAAACTTTTTGCATACCTATCTGGTCCAGCCCAAAGATAAACACATGCCAGAGGATCAGAATTTTATCCACTGTTCACAGAAAATAAGGAATAAAGAGTTTAGCAAATGAGTAATTGAAAATTGCTGAGGGTGCTGTTCCAGACCATACAGTTAATTGTTATTCAGGGAGAATATATTTACTTTTTTTTCCCCTATGTTTGTGGGAAAAGGGAAGCAATGTTTTTGCCCCTCTATTGAAGGAGCATGCTTTCCTTCTTCAGCAATCCAGCTTTTAGGAAATTTATAGTTCTCTGATCTTTTATACAGCTTCTTTCAGTCACTGGCTGATTTTGTCAGCAGTTACAAAGTACCATCCAGAGGTGAGAGTTCTGAAGCTTTATATTTCATACTGCAGTAAACATAACTGCACATGCAAAATATGTGCTGTGAAAACCTCACCACTTCTATCCTCTCACATTCAAAAGTGTGTGGTGATCCATCACTAGGCAGCTTTGGTTGGAGCCCTTCTGTAAAGGTGCTGTGGAAAAGTTTTCCTCAGACACATTTTGGTGGCTGTGATTCCTCTCAGCTCACACGAAGTTGTTGAAACTGCTAAAGTAAATTAAATCAGTGCAGGCTGCCATTTGCCATGTGTTGGAACAAGGCTTGTCACAGCTCAGGGAACTAAACAAATTATAGTGGAAGGTTGTATTTGATGATACACAATACAGATTGAAGAACAAGCCAAGAAACACCCACAGGTGTGCCTTAGGGAAAAGTCTCCCTCTTATCCCTAAACAAACAATTTAGCTTTCCATATTTTTGGGGAGATCATAGGTGAGGTGTAGAGAGGTGGGGGTCTGTCTCTTCTCTCAGGTAACAAGCAATAGGACAAGAATAAACAGTTTCAAATTGCATGGGGGGGGGGGGGCGGGGTGAACGGTGGGAAGATTTAGGTTAGATATCAGGAAGAATTTCTTTGCTGAAAGGGTAGTCAAGGAACAGGCTGCCCAGGGTAGTGGTGGAGTCACCATCCCTGGAGGTACTTAAAAGGCGTGTAGATGTTGTGCTTGAGGACGTGGTCTAGAGGAGGACTAGGGAGGGTTAGTCTGTGATTGGACTAAATGATCTTAAAGGTCTTTTCCAATGTAAATGATTCTATGATTCTATATGATCTTACCCAAGTCTTTGTACACCAGAAATAAAATACAGTGATAAACATGGTGAGGGTGGTGAGTGGCAGCTAGCAGTTTGTGAGACCTACTGTTTTTCTAATCTGTTTTTTTAATAAGAGAGGTAGTTGTACGTCTGGCAAGAATTTGGTTTTCTGCTGAGACACGTGCTGTCAGATGAAACTAACATACTGTACATTAACTGTTAAGTAGATTAACTTTCATAATTTGCAGTTGTTTTAAAGAGAAACAAATTAATTGCTAGATTAAGAAATCTACACAGAAATGTTTAATCCTAACGAACATCTGAAATGTTTGAAAGCTGGAGTGTCCTTTTGCTGGCAGATATATATTTTTCAGAACAGCTTTAAGAATATTTCAGTTACTGACTCTAAGCAGGGGAGTAATTACACTTTTAAATATGAATTTCATTCAGTGGTCAGATTCCCATCTCACTTGCACTGAGAAATTTCAAAGTATGTGCACTTATATCAGTGAAGTTCTTAAGCTAAAAACACTGTTGATGTAAACGAATATAGTTCTTTTGAAATAAATGAAACTCCTAGTCTACATTAGCAGAGATGTCAACCAATTTATTTCATACCTTTATATGTTTTAGAATAAATACCAAGAGGTGTAATATATTAAGGATGTAAATTTGAGAGATAATTATGTTATAGTCTTTTGCCTTGTAGAAAGAGAATCTTTATGTTTCAGTGATAAAGGGCCCAATTCTTCAATCCTGTTTGATGGGTGGGTAATTGTACTGTTAGAATTAACCTGTACTAAAGCAAGATATTAAAGAAAGTAGTCATGACTGAATGACTTTCCAGTATGAAGTTATTTTCTTTTGCATGCATTTCTTAGACCTTAGGTTTGGGGATTTTGGAAGCATGTATTTTTTTTGGCCGGAAAATGGTTAATAGTTTCCTGGTAAATAAATAATTTATTTTCTTTGGTCAGAAAAGGGCTAATAGTCCTTTGGTAAACAAATTATTTCTTTTTGCTGTTTCTATGGTAGCATAATAATGCTTTAGAAATGAATGACCTCCTACAGGCATAATAGTACAAATTCAAGTGACATTTTCTTACAATGAGGTTTTTAGCATATCACGGGGACTTTACGCAATGTTCAGACTGTGTAGTGCTGCTTCCGTCCTGACAGAAACAAGGACTCAGTGTCCTCAGGAGATTTAATGCTGTTTCATGCATTTTTAAAATCCTACATTCCAAGATTTTTGAGTCTGACATTTGAAATTGACTTTTGATAATCTGTGGGAAATTATCTTAGTTTCATATGGGAAATCAAAAAAAAATTAACACAGGGGAAGGTTGAATAATAAAAAGTTATTTCTAGGGAATGAGAGTAGATAGCGTTAACTGATTGACTGTTGGAAAAGACAGATGAAATATTAAAGGTAGTAGGTATGACTTCTAGCTGGCATTATCCTAGAACAGGGACTCAGAAGTGCTCTAGCCAAAGTCCCTCTGTTTTGTGTCAGAACTCTCCTGGTTTGCATCTTCTTACCTTTCTGCGTTACCCCTAGTGAAAGAGCAAGAAACCTACTCTAACAGAGTCAAGCGAGCCTTCCCTTTGTGTAGCAAGTCCTTGACTCTCCCCTGCACCATGTCCACATCCTGTCTCTACATGCCTGAGGGCTGGTGCTACAGGAGTAAACAGCTACTTTGCAGCTCAGAGGGAAGGATATTGGCCACCCAATGTGTCTGTCACCTCCAATGCTGAAGAGAACTTGACCATTAACATTAAAACTGTAAAGTGATTCTGCTTCCATCTCATCTGATGCATGCACTCGGATCTTTGGGTGCAGTGACCTGGTCTGCTGACTTAACAGGATAGTTCTGATGTATTGTGTTATAAACAAAGCAGGACTCAGACCAGACATTTTTTGTCTATGTCTCTGTAAGAGAAGGCTCATTTATTTAGTTGATTCTGACCTTTTAGGAGGCTGGCTTAGATCAATCCTATGTTTAAGTTAAATGAAACATGGATCTGCATGAAATTTACCACTGTATGTTGATTTTGAAAGCTTGTTTTAAGACCATATACAAAAAACTCAAACTTTGGGCCCAAACTGCAAGTACAACTCCCAGTGAAATCAAGTGGAGCTGTGTAAATGTTTCTGAGGGGAAAGGCCATTTGAATAAGGCCATTTGATTCTTATGAATGTCAAGATTTTAATTTTAGCTGATTCACAGTCTTGTATTCAGTAACAACAGTGATTGCTGGAGAGCTGTGGGAAGTGAGCCAAGTGGACACAGGGAAACTGCTTTAACATTATATTGGGTCTCTGGCATTCTATAGTGGAAAAAACTTAATGTGGAAACTGGACATTGCCGAAGCCCAGAACTGTGTGTAAAGGCACCTGACTGCAAGTTACCAAGTTAATTTCTGAGAGTGTGTCTACACTGAGCAATAGTAGAGCTATACAAGGGGCTGTAGGCAGACCACAGCTCTGCTGAAGAGAATCTGATAGCCTGAAACTGGTGACTGGCTTGCTCACCCAGACAGGGATTTGTTCTGTCCATGCGAGCACTGTTTAAACAAGCAGTGAAGAAGAATGTGTTCAAGCAGCATTTCTGAACACATGGACCAAAGAACAGAATGACTTCTTCGGTGTTGCAGTTGTAGGTTTATTTTTATTATGTGTGTGTGAAATATAATCAAGGCAGCTAGGTGTTTTGGTTTAATCCAAAGGAAATATATCTCATAGATTTAATTGTATGTTTGCTAGTTACTACGTTATGCCAGTATTATCATGGAGCATAAATGTGTTTTGTGACTGAGTGTAGTGGCCTCAGTAATACTTGATGGAATCCTAATAATTTAAGAGTTACAGTTCTACTACATCTTAAACAGAGCTGCTCCCCCTAATACAAAAACACTTGTGGGGGATGCAGTGAGGCAGAAAAAAGTTGCCAGTGAACTTCCACCTCACACATAAGGTGCAAATCAAGTTAGTGTGTTATGTTAAAGAAATGTTCAGTGTAACATATAAAAAGTCTAATTTCCCTTACTAGGTAAGTTGTCTTGTCAGCAGTTTCCAAGTATTTGAAGTAAAAATTTTCCATTTAGTTCTAGTGGTTTGGTAGGAATCCCAGTCCTTTTCCCCTCTCTTACCTTGCCTTATAACAAAGACATTTAGTTCCAAAGGGTATTTCTTTCAGAACCAACATATTACAGTAACTGGTGTTCATTACAGTCAATTCCAAACAAATTATTTTCCTCTGTTATTTAACGACCTCAATAATGACTTAATCAATAATGGTTTTAAACATGTAGTTATTTTTGCAGTGTGGCCAACATATATGTACCATTAGCTGTAGCGTCCAAGAGTAGACTTGCAAAAAATTGTGCTGTGGTAGCAGATACTTTAATACTGAAATCATGTTGTGGCAGAGCCGTGTTTTAAAGTAGCCAAAATAAAGTGACTTGTATATTTATATTACATTAAAATATGGAAAGAAAGGTTTTTATTGTGAGACATCTGTGCATTCTATCAAGTTAAGTTTTCCATATTTTTTCCATTTGGATTACCTTAATATTTTTTATTGTATGAAAAAGCCAAGATTTGGGAGTAGAAGCTTAAGACCAGACAGAAAAATTGGTGTAATTTACTTTTGAAGGCAAATCTTTTTTTCAGGCTTCCAGAAAAGTTGATCTTTGGAGTTTAGAGTCTATCCTGGCTTTCACTTAATGCAGTCACTGAATTCAGAGACTGCATGAAGCATGAGCTGAATCAAGCCTTTTAACTATAGCTATTTCTCTATATGCAACTGCTATTGTTGTGAAATAATTAAAAAGCGAACTGTGTCTTAACTTTTTTTTGAAAAAGAAGATGCCATAAATTGTGATGATTAAAAATGTGACGCTAAAAATTATCTTGAAGAGTAGAATTTTAGGAACTGATGCAGAATTAGGATGGGAAAAGGATTGCCACCAGGAGGGCATGAGATCTCCCAAGACTGAGCTAAAATCAGAAAACCCCCACAACACAAAGGAATTCTATTGCATGCTCTGTTAGCTATATTTGGGAGTTGGCTTCATGACTGGAGTGGTACCCTCTGGTTCTGTAATCTCTGTAGCTGATGAATCCTTATTATACTGTAAGAATTATTTTTTGATAGATAGGTTGATACTAATTTGTATTTACTATTAAGCTGAGTGGGAATCATTGTCTCAGTTTTAATGAAGTTGTACTGTCAGTGAGACATTTCCAAATGAAGCTTTTCTACAGGTAGTTCTGTTTGCTCCTGTGGGATTATGTTTGGGAATGTTGTGGATATGTGGTGGAAATGAAAGACAAATGAAGATGAGAAGTGGAAGCACTATATGTGTTTATGACTCTGAGCAACCTGTTGCTCAGTCTTGGACTGAAACTGGCTTAGGCTTCTGAAAACAGTGAGGTCTGTTCTTGCAATGAGCCTGAGCAGTGGAGATTGGGTAGGTACTGAATTTCTCTGTGTTCAGAGAATTTTGACTCTGGTCCTGTGGTTGCTGTGGTATAATATAGGGATATATTTTTATCAGTGCAGGTAAAAATTGTGATGCCATGAGGCCACCTCAAGTGTTTTGAGTCCTCCTGCTAAGCAGTTTCTCAGGGATGTCCTGTAGACCACAGAGAATACACCCCAAAGAACCCATCACTTCTGTGTCTATGTGGATCTGGTTTTCTAGATCCCTTTTGCAGATTTTTCTACAGAGGGGCCATTGCATTAAACCCACCAGCCAGCACTCCTTTCCTGCCATCAAAAGCCAGCCACCGCAATAGGAAAATTGAACATATAAGCGTATGTGAAACGTTAAACAGAGGCACTCTTTGCACTGTACCACTTTAGACCAAAGAGCTCCATTTTTAAGCAGTGGAATTACTCTGGTGTGTTAGGCGAGACTCATGCATCCAGCTGACAACTGGATTTCACAGACTAGCAAGCTGTTTCCTTCGTTCCAAGCTGGCTGGAACAAACTACAGGAAAGAAAAGTACAAGTCTTATGAGCAGAAGGATGGAGAATGCTTTCTTCTGTAACTGTGGTGTGAAGTAAATGTACTGCAAATTAATTGTAAGTGTAAAATGAAACAGCTGATAGGTCTGGTTAGCAGTAGTCTGGGAGATAAGAGTAGCACTATTAGATAAGAGGGTAAGATTGTCAGAGAGACTGTTTCACTCAAGTAAAAGTCTCCTTCATTTATCCCCCATAAAAAAAATAAATTACACACATAAGGATGAAGATGAATGAATGAAATACAATTATTTACTTGACAGTTAAAACCTTCCTAAATGAGGTGCAGAACATTTAAAACACTGGCTTAATTCCGAGTCTTTGATTAATGCCATTTTTATTTTGCATATTGTAAAACATAGCTACTAAATATCTTGCATGGCAAGGGATAGGATTATTTGGAGTCTAAAGAGCCTTAAGCATTTTGTTAAAAAAAAACCCATAAATTTTTTTCTTGGAAGTACAAATATATGTTATTAATGCTAATAACTGTGGGAAAAGTTTGATTTTGCTGTTATGATCATTTTATTTTTCCATTTCTACTTCACTGACTTTTTCTATCTCTATGTTAAAGATGATTTGCTCTTTTTTTCCTTGCAGAACGTGGTTCACCACGTAATTTGGTTACCACTGACATAACTGACACTACGGTTGGGCTATCATGGACACCAGCTCCAGGAGCAGTTAATGACTATAGGATAGTATGGAAATCACTTTATGATGATACGATGGGAGAGAAGAGAGTCCCTGGAAAGACAGTGGATGCTGTGCTAGAAGGCTTGGAGCCAGAGACTAAATACAGGATTTCAGTGTACGCAACCTACAGCAGTGGAGAAGGAGACCCAGTAGAAGGGGAGGCTTTTACTGATGGTGAGTGTGGTACAACACTATCACCTTTTGTACTATTCTGTTCTTGATGAAATTATTATTTTTTTAAAGAAAAGGGGCCTTATTTTTCTTCACTCTTATCTTCTGCAAAGTCCCTCCAAATCAAAATGCCATGTCAGGATCAGTTGATTCTGCCTTTTTGTTTGACCATTAAAAAAAAAAAAAAAGGGAAAAACCTCTTCAGCGTCATATAGGTTTGGAATCAGCAAGTCTTACTTCCTATTTAAGATATGATTTTGTTTGCATATTATTCTGAAGCCAGACTTTCATATGTTTGGTGTGACTGCTGGAAATCAGGTGGAAGAAATATTATGGATAAAGTAAGGAGGAAAGGTGTGGTAAATTCCCACAGAATCAATTAATTTCCTTTCCAAGCTATTGCGCTTTCCAGTCTTCACAATCTTCAAACACATGCTCACTGGGTGGTTTTTTCTGTTTGTTATTTATATTTCCCAAGACTCTTCTGTTTTCTTATTTGCTAAACATTATGTACTATTAGTCAAAGCAGTCTCAGGCCTCTTCTGCAGTGTAGGGAAAGTAAGAACACTGTGAGGCCAAAGATAGCTGGTTACTGTAGAGCAAGAACTGCTAAGTAGAGGAGGCAGAATGAATGAAGGGGTGCCCCACATCAGCCTTGATGTTCCTGGTTTTTGCCTAAAGGGGCCATGTGAAGACCAAGCCTGAGTGTTCATGCTCTGGGCAAGCATGATGTGTGCTTACACATTCTTGTACTCTATTCTAAGCATCTGTTTTGACTACTGAAGGAGACAGACTGTTGCACTACGTTAACCTTTGTCCTTGACTCAGTATAGTTGCTCCTAAGGACTCACAAGAGTAGTTACTGCTGCCATTTTTAAGAGCTGATTCCCCAGAGCCAGACTGCTATCCCACATCTTCTTTCTTTCTTCAAGAACAGCAGCATTAACCGTCCAGCCGTTTCCACGTTCAGTAGGCAGCTTAGCCATATAATTTTTGTTGCCTGAAGGAACCTGCTGTCAGGCCTATCAACAGATCTGGACCTGAGACTAACTAAAATTGCATCTTTGTTTCAGACATAATTAGAAATTCTCAGTTCCTAGGACTAGGAGAGGATAATGCCTACTTTACCTTGCGATGAAATACCAACTGATTCTGGCGTGCCAAGAAGGTTCTGTTTCGCCAAAACCTAGATGGCTTATTCCATCTGACAGCCAGCATAACGTACCTGTCAGTTCACTTCAGATCATTTGTAACATTTGTACAGTCTGGAAAATATCTCTTAGAAGCTGAGTGCTGCAGTCTGTAGAGAAAATGCTTTATTAGTCCCCGTGCTTATTTCAGCACGTATGCTACCCTGCAGATTTTCCAAGCATTTGGAAAGTCACTCACGACTATTTGTGGGATAGTTTTTGTGGAGTCCAACACCCAGCAGTTTAGATATTTACTAGTACATTATCAGAGCTGTAAACTTGAAACTTAGAAAATCTTAACTCTGTTGGATATTGTGTTCATTAAAAAAAAGCTTTATAATTTATTACTTTCATTTGAGTGTACTGAATCTATTACTTAGCAGATGATTGCAAAGTGTGACTAAATAAAACTCCCAGGTGTGCTGTGTCATCATGTAATTTATACTTGTCTTTTTTTTTTTATCTGTGGTGGAAAGCACACTTAGGTTTGTTTAGTCCATTATAATTAAAAAATAATTTAACAATGGTCTGTGAAATTCCCTGTATCTTCCCCACAATCAAATGCTGTAGTTTTAGAGGGCAGACGTTTGGGGCTTTTTTTTAAATACATCAGAATTAATTTTGTAGGCATGCACTTGAACATATCTTTGTGTGACAAAGTAAACATTTATCCATATTTTTACACTGAAAAGTGTCACCAAATGCCAGGACTGTGACAGTAGACAACGAAACAGAAAATACCATGAGAGTTACGTGGCAACCTTCACCTGGGAAAGTCTTGTCTTACCGTGTGTACTACCGACCACGCAGTGGAGGAAGGCAGATGTTTGGAAGAGTAAATGCTCCTGCTACAAGCATAGTGTTAAAGCGACTTAAGCCACGAACTACATATGACCTCAGTGTTGTTCCAATATATGATTTTGGGCAAGGAAAATCAAGAAAAGCAGAAGGAACAACAGGTATGTATTGCAAGCTTGTACAGGATTTGATAATTAAAGTTTTGTGCCTAAAATTAGTAATCATGACACACAGAAAAGTATGGTGGAGTCTGCCAAGATAATGAATTAACCATCAAATTGAAGAAAATGTTAGATGTTAAAAAGAGAATTTGATTTGTTTGAAAATTCTTGATGGCATAGCCTGACCACAGCTTTTTGCTGTTGATATTGAGGGTGTAAATGGGGTGCAAAATCCAGTTGAAAATTTTGAACTTGCTTTGAAACACTGCCATGAGATCTCAAAACAAAGTACTTTGTGAAGATGACAGTTTATCAGCAGACTAATTAATCAAAGACTGTTACTTGTTTCACAGTTTGCATTTTAGTCCTGGGTATTGATTAAATAATTCCCCAACATCCTGTTACTTAGATTTGTTTTCTTTGGTCACCATAATTTCTGTGGAAAACTCTTAAGAGTTTTCAGTGGAAGCATAACCTCAGAGACCATGGTCTGCTGAACAAAATGTCTTCTCTCTCAGAAGCTGGAACTCTAAAACATTTATTAAGTACTGGTGAGGGGGTTTTATGGCAAAAGCAGAACTAATTTTCTACTCTGCCTTTAGAATGTATCTGGTGCTGGTCTTTTATTTTGTAAGCAAATGATTTCTTGATATCCAGATGTAATCAAACAGATTTAAATAATTGTGATGGTAATCATTATTTGGAAGCAAGAAGAGCCCAACTGATCTTATTAGTTGATGTCATGATAATTCAGGGAAGACTGTCATGGGAGACACGCTGTACTTTGCCTTGTAAAGTGGGAGTCTGTCTCCTGTTTCTTAGCAGAATTCATAATCTGAGGACCTATATGACCTTTCAGCTACAATTCCACAGACATGGGATAAGGCAAACTCTCCCCCCAACCTGTTCACTCCAAAGCTATGGTTGTGACTTTCTGTTTACTCTAATTCCCATTTCTGATGTTACACTGCTGCAGTATTTTTCTACAACTTAACTTTAGATTTACAGAAAGCAAAAATGATGCAGAAGCTAGCAGCAGGCTTGTTAACCACTCTGTCTGTGACTACTGACCTGCAATCAGTAGCTGTTAGTCTTCAGAGGAAGTTCCTCTTGACTTAAAAACCTCAAGCTGTTTGGCTGACACTCCTCTGAAGAATCATTTTTTGACATGTTGCCACACCTGTGGTTGGTGAAGTTGCTTGAGCTGCCAGGCCCTAAGTCTTTAAAGGGAGAGGACTGTTGGCAGGACCTTTTCTATGAAAGGGTCATTGTTTCCACCTTGTCCATGCTATGACCTCTAGAACCCAGAGCTCTGAGGAGGAAGCAGCTTGGGTGACTGAGTACTGGCTGTATGTGACTTATGCTGCAGTAAATACTGATTTTTCTAGTGTCGGTTTGAGAGGCAGCTGCTTCTGTTTCTTGCTTTTGGTCTATATGGCTTACCTACTTGTTGCCATTTAAAGAGAGAGGGCTAGTGTAAGCTGGGAATCTAGGTGTTCTCTGTAACTAACAGAGAGAAAAACTAACCGTGGTTAGTCCACCTATTGTCAACATTTATTGTAAGATCAGATGGACATTTAAAATGGGCAAGATGAATTGCTCTCTATCCCTCAGTCCACTTGACTGTAGAGGGAGCCTTGATAACAAACTTAGCTCACATACCTATTGGTTAGACAGCTAAAACTAAATTAAGTGAATATCACCTTTTACCTCTTGACACTTGTCTTTATGTCAAAGAAGGGCACAGAGTTTAGGACTGCCACTAGTACTGGATGTGCATATACATTTTTTCATAAAAGCATACTTGTTGGTTTTTTTTTCTCTAACTATACCAGATTTAAACCCTTTTCCCCCATAGCCTCTCCCTTTAAGCCCCCTCGAAATCTGAGAACTTCTGATTCAACGATGTCAAGTTTCCGAGTAACCTGGGAGCCAGCCCCAGGGCGGGTGAAGGGGTACAAAGTAACATTCCACCCTACTGAAGATGACAGGAGTCTTGGAGAATTAATAGTGGGACCATACGACAGCACAGTGGTACTGGAGGAGCTTAGGTATGGGTAACAATTCTTGATTTCTGTTGTGGGAGTTTTTTTTAGTAACTTTACCTTAGGATTTTCTTTAATTGTGATCTGGGATAGAAATGCATGGTAAAATCTACTGTAAGGAAGTTTTTTTGTCAACAAGTTATGAGGATCTTCTTATGCAGTCTCTGAAAAGCATCTGGCAGGACTCCTTCTGAAATTAAGTGTTCACATCACTTGTATTCTCACAGGAACTGAAGGAGGCAAAGATATGGACAGAGGCTGCGTTCTGTGTTTTGCATATGAGAAAGTTAATGGGGCACTGGAGAAAGCTGGGATTTCTAAAGTTTCCTCCTCCTTCTTTACCTCATATTTGTTAAAAATCTTAGTTTAGTTCTTGATTCACTTTCTCAGAGTTCTGGATTTATAAAATAGTCTTCAGACCATGTTGAAGTAGGATCATTAAAAGTCTTTAGTTACTCAAATGAAGAAGGCTATAAATTTAAGCCTGGAATCTAGAATCAGCATTTAAATTGTAGAAAATTCACTGTCTTGTTGAAGAGCTAGTCTTTGGACTTCACGTTTTCACACCTTCTTTTCCATAGTGGTTTTTTTTTTTGGGGGGGGGGGGGGGGCTTTTTTTTGTGTGTTTGTTTTGTTTTGTTTTGTTTTGTGGGTTTTTTTCTTTGAAAATTTAATAAGTGAAGTGTCAGCATTTAGCTAGCCAAGTGACTTTACGTGCAGTACATTTGTTTAACTATTCCAGGGCAGGAACTACTTATAAGGTAAATGTTTTTGGAATGTTTGATGGAGGAGAGAGCAGCCCCCTGGTTGGACAAGAGATGACTACCCTTTCAGATACTACTTTGGAGCCATTTTTATCTAGAGGTAAACATGATTTAATTGAATTGAAGAAGAGGCAATCTTGTCTGTTGGATAAAAAAGAGATAAAAACTTTACCAGCATTTCCTTATAGCTTTTTAATGCACACACATGTTTATTTACAGGATTCAGTATATTCCCTAACCTGATGACATAACTCCTGGTCTGAAATGACCACTATGCCCAGTTCATGACTCTAGTTCACTACACTCTTTAGATGATCTTACAAAGATGACAACTCAGGCAACCCATGGTTTGCTGATTTCTCAAAGCCATCTGCATTGTATTTTCAAACCATCCACATCTGTGTTAAATTACATAAGGTCAAATTCTTGAATAGAGATCATGGCTCATCTACAGGGGTGTTCAAAGCAGTAGGACAAAGAATTTTAAACACATCTTTAGGCCTTTATAAGTCTGTATATGGTGACTTTTCCTTTCAAGTCTAAGATGATATAATGAAAAAAAATCTAATAGCTGTGATTGTCCTGGTATTATAGTATATTATTTAAGCCTCTACTCAACATAACCACTACTTGGGTGTTTTTTGTTTGTTTGTTTGTTGTTTTTTGGGGTTTTTTTTCCCCCCAAAGAAGGAAGAGATGTAATTCAGAAATGCAAATGCTGAGTGCTCTCCAATTTCTATGAATGTTATGATAGAAGATCCCTTGGTGTGGTTAATGGCCAAATAGTTGTGCCCACCATACTCTCAATATCCAGGGCTCAGTCCTCCTTTATGGAAAGCATAAAGAAACAGGTCTTTGCTTCTTAATATACAAGTATACACATAGAAGTAAAAACTTGTCTCCTCGGCCGTTTTGCAGTTTGCACAAGCATCAGAGAGAATTTGGCAAGGAGAAAGAACCTAAGTGCAAAGACCTTTCAGAGTTAAAGAAAATTTTGATAGTTGACTCTATAAAAAGTACTCACCTTGAGTAACTTTACTGGCAGCATTTTCAGAAAGTTGTTAGTTAATTGCTGTCCCATTCTGTCTAATGCAAGAAGGTAAAACTGAGAAAAACTATGTAACAGGCCATCAGTGACATTAGTGTAAAGCTGTAATAAGGCTGGCAGAAAAATAATTGCACTAAAAGTGGTTTGTTATTTTTTTTATTACACCATCTGTCATTTCTGTCTTCAGGGTTATATTATTTAAGCTAATTAGTTTTATTAATGCATGGATTTGAGTCATGGTTAATGTGAAAAATGAATTTTATATCTGGGCCTGTAAATGTAACAGTACATTATTTATTAATAGGGGAAAAAAATCACCCTAGGTCTGGTGCCTTTGCTAGAATTTTCCATGTGGGGAACTGTGGCAGTTGGAAGAAAAATAAAAGTCAAAATAGTTTAACTTTTATATTGTACATGAAGATAACTTTAACTTTCAGATTAAAGTTATGCATGCAATTTTTTAAACTAACATGGTTTTACTTAAAGCCTGCTCCCAACTGATTTTATTGTCCTGACTAAAGACTAGATCTATATTTTCTATGCAGAAGAGGATCATGCTTTTAACTCCCAGGTACATGGAATAGTTATATACATGAATCTGCAGTGTTGGATCAATTATATGGAACATATGTGAAATCACAATATCTTTCAACTGTGATGAGTGTGGCTGA
The DNA here is from genome assembly GCA_027925045.1 of Hypotaenidia okinawae. NCBI lineage: Eukaryota > Metazoa > Chordata > Aves > Gruiformes > Rallidae > Hypotaenidia > Hypotaenidia okinawae. The sequence continues at coordinate 88,926,532 of BSDF01000003.1, forward strand.
TTTTTCTCAATGGGATTTCTTCCATATAAAGACCAGAAGCTCTGATGGCAGGAAGCCAGAAAATTTGCAGCTGGTAACACAATCTACAGGAAAAGAGAGAGAGCAAAGATTTTCTTATTTTTTTTTTTTTACAAATGGCTGTGGATAAAATAATTGTGTCTTTCTGTTTTGTATAAATATTTTGTGATTTTTCCCTTGTGATGAAAAAAATATGATGCATATTTTATTCTGTAATTTGTAAACCGAAGATGTGTGAAATAACTTCCTACCTTTTCAGAGCATTGCAGCTTTATATAAATGTTTGTTCTTGTCCCTTCTCTATCTTTTGGCCTGTGTTTATGTTTGTGTATCTTCTCTAAATTGTGTTCTTTCTTTCAACCACTTGTATCATTCATGTCTTTTTTCCCCTGAAAATTCAGAAATGCCCTTTATTTGAAAGTGGTTGTATTATGTGCTATTAATTCCACTATTACATAGTTGAAAATTAAGCAGTAGTCTTAGTTATCCATGACAGACTAAAACGCTGTAAATTTGGATAGTCTGGTAACTACCATGTCAGTGGTTAGTTTGGTACTCTTTTACAAAAGCTCTGAAATCAAGTTATCAACTGTCTTTGTTAAAGACCAAAACAGATAATGACATGACAATAAAGAAACTGGCCTTGACATTTGCAAAGGCTTATTTATAAAAGGAAACATACATGAAGAAATTTATACAGCTTTTGCCATGGAACCAGTGACTAGTGTGAGTAACGTTCACAAATAAGTCATACTTGTCAGAGTGCCAGTGAATAAAACTAGAGCTATTTTGGAAGCTAACTCATGACATATGTCATATAAAAGGATGGGGAAAGAAAGCTATCCTGCTAAGGCTATATTTTTCTGTTTGAAATCTATCATGCTAAGGTTATATTTTTTCTGGTTGACATGGCAGGTTTAGAGTGTAGAACCAGAGCAGAAGCTGATATTGTGCTGCTGGTGGATGGCTCCTGGAGCATCGGGCGGCCAAATTTTAAAACTATCAGGAACTTCATTGCCCGTATTGTTGAAGTTTTTGATATTGGTCCTGACAAAGTACAGATTGGTAAGTCCTCATATGTTGGAGGGAGAGTGAGGCATAGCTGCTACACAGTCACACAATAACTGAGTAAGGATGACTTTTTTTCCAGGTCTTGCACAGTATAGTGGAGATCCAAGGACAGAATGGAATCTCAATGCTTATCGAACCAAGCAGGCTTTGTTAGATGCTGTAGCCAACTTACCATACAAGGGAGGCAATACTCTAACAGGTATGTCACACTGCTAGGATTTTCCCTCAGGTCAAATAAAAATAATTCTGGTAGCTGACACTGGTATTGTTCAGTGAGCTCAAATTTGTCCATAAAGAAAGGGCCTTATAGTTCAGTTCAGTATATTTGGAAGAGAACAGGCATAGCATAGACGTATAAACTCAGTGGAAGTCTAGAGAAACGTGATGAAGGATAGCTTGGATGATGAAGAGCTTCCGTTGCTGTTGAGCATATGAGAAGAAAAAGCAGTTCCATGTCATGGTTTGAATGAAGGCAAGGTGAGGACCCAGAAGGGAGACTAGAGGAAATTGAAGAGTGATGCATTAGAAGGTAAGAGATTAGAGACTTTTAGAGGCTGAAATAGTATCAGTTGCTAAATCTAGATAATGGGCTGCAACTAGATTCCTAGTGCTTCTGGAAGGAAGTAAATTGTGGAATGGCATTGCCAGAGTGAAATCACTAGGATGAAATACTCTCCTTTACCATCATTACTATAAAGAAATAGTTTATAGCAATGGTGACCTTATTTGTATCATTCTAGGAATGGCTTTGGATTTCATCTTAAAAAACAACTTCAAACAAGATGCAGGTTTAAGGCCCAGGGCTCGCAAAATTGGTGTTCTCATCACTGATGGAAAATCACAAGATGATGTAGTCACCCCTTCAAGAAGACTCAGAGATGAAGGAGTGGAGCTTTATGCAATTGGTAAGTATTATATGAAGAGGTGGCCTGTGCCAACCCTCTGCTGCCCATCTCTAAATGCACAGGGAAGTGGCCACATACATAAATACTTAAAAGGGCATTAAAATAATGTGTTTAGACATTTATGGTCATGGTGTTCTGTTTCATAGCCATCATTTCTAACAACTTTTGTTTTCATGTCTTCTCTGTAAGGTATTAAAAATGCAGATGAAAATGAATTGAAGCAGATTGCAACTGATCCAGATGACATCCATGCTTACAATGTTGCAGATTTCTCCTTCCTGGCTAACATTGTTGATGATGTAACCACAAATCTTTGTAACAGTGTGAAAGGTCCAGGTACACCACATTTTCATTCTAATTCATACTTTTTTCCATTTACGTGCTTGCGCTGCTAATTCCATTCTGTTATTTATTTGGAACACTGAATAGCCCTGGGCTGTTTTTTCAGCTGCTGGTGTGAGGAAGTTGTGCAGACCACCTGGACTACCCTGCAGGGGTTCTTAATTTCCTTTCAACAATGACTGTGTTATACCTAACACAGCATGACATGGCTGGACATGCCTTCTTTTCTCCCTGAGTCAGGAAGTATGTTGCTCAGTGTGTCACCTTTTTGCTTATTGTGGTAGGTTCTTTGATGATACTCATCCAATAAGGAAAATGTCAGCAACCCTGTTCTTTTCAAGTATTAATAGCTGACACCCTAAAAGCAAATCTACTGTTTGGGATTTGCATGGCAAGATTTTGGAAGCAGGGAAGGCTATGAGAGTGTCTTCTGTAAGAACCAGGTGGATGCCTGAAGGAGGCTGTGACCCTGATGGAAGCCCATACTTGAGCAGTTTCCTTGCAGAACCTGTGGAGAGAGGACCCCTGGACCTGCTGGAGCAGGTTTGCTGGCAGGACTTGTGACCCTGTGGTGAACCCACACTGGAGCAGTCTGTTCCCAAAGGACTGCACCCTATGGAAGGGACCAAACTAAAGTTTCTGGGGGAGGGGAACCTCGATCTGTCCCACACCTACCAGTTCAACACCATTGCCAGGAATAGATGCCTGGAATTGGGATAAGGATCACAGGTCAGTAGAAGAGAATCTGATTCCAGTGACTCCAGCAAGTCAGTCAGCTTCATCTGCTTCATCAGCAAGTCATCAGCTTCATCTTCAACTTTAAATTTCACTATGCAAATGCACGCAGCATTGGGAATAAGCACACACCTTCAGGGCTATAATCTTATTGGCATCATGGAGGTGTAGTGGGATGACTCCTATGACAAGTGCTAGAATGGAAGGATACAGGATCTTTAGGAAGGACAGACAGAGGAGATGAGGAAGGGGTGTCACTGTCTATGTCAATGACCACATGTGGTGTATGGAGCTCCACTTGGGGGTGGATGAGGAGCCAACTGAGAGTTTATGGGTCAGGATTAAAGGGAGGGCAGGTAAAGGGGCATTATAGTGGGGGCCTGCTACAAGCCACTCAACAGAGAGGAGCAACTTCATGTTTACAAGCCCTGATCCTTGTAGAGGATTTCAAGCACCCTAATGTCTGTTTGAGGGACAACAGAGCAGAGCACAAGAAATCTAGGAGGTTCCTGGTAGGTGCTGATGATAACTTCCTTCTCCAAGGGATAGAGAAGCCAATGAGGAGAGGTGCCATGCTGGACCTTGTTCTCACCAACAAGGAGGGGTTGGTGGAGAATGTGAAGCTCAAGGGCAGCCTTGGCTGCAGTGACCGTGAAAAGGGTGGAGTTCAAGATCCTAAGGGTAGTGAGGAGGGTGTACAGCAAGTTAACTGCTCTGAATTTTAGGAGACTAGACTTTGCCCTCTTCTGGGACCTGCTTTGTAGAGTACCATGGGATAAAGCAATAAAGTCCTGCGGGGAAAAGTGTTCCATGACAGCTGGCTAGTATTCAAGAATCACCTCCACCAAGCTCTGGAGAGATGAATCCCAACAGAGAAAAAGTGAGGCAAAAATGCCAGGAGGCCTGCATGGGTGAACAAGGAGCCTTCAGGACAAATTCAAAGAAAAAAGAAGCCTACAGAGCATGGAAGCAGGGACAGGTAGCATAGGAGAAATACTGAGAAATTGTCTGAGCACCCAGGGATCTGGTTAACAGAGCTGAATCTGTGGTAGAATTAAATATGGTCAGGAATATCAAGGGCAAAAATAAAAGCTTCTATGTTAGTGATAAAAGGAAGACTTGGGGAAATGTCCCTCTCTGGAAGAAAACAGGAGATCTGGTTACCCAGGTTATGGAGGAAGCTGAGGTACTTAAATTTTTTGCCTCAATCTTCTACCAGCAAGTGTTGGTTGGCATTAAATGAACTTTAAGGTCCCTTACAACCAAAACCATGTTCTGATTCTCCGACTCATGCTGGAGCCATTTGTGAAGAACTGTCATCTGTAGGAAGGACTGACATTGGAGGAGTTAATTGAGAACTTTTTCTCATGGGAGGGACTCTGTGCTGGAACAGAAGAATGTGAGGAGTCCTTCTGGGGAGGAAGGAGCGACAATCTGTGATGAATTGACCACAGCTCCCCCGTGCTGCTCAAAGGGAAGGAGTTAGATAATTCAGGAGTAAAGTTAAAGCCAGGAGGAAGGGAGAGGTGGGAGGAATGTATTTTTAAATTTGGTTTTATTTCTCATTTCTTGAATCTGATTTGATTGGTAAAAAGTTAAATTATTTTTTCCCCAAGTCATTTCTGTTTTGTCTGTGACAGTAATTGGTGGGTGGTCTGTCTGTCCTTATCTTGACCCATGAGCCTTTTGTTATATTTTCTCTCCACTGTCCAGGTGAGGAGGAAAAGAATAGAGCTGCTTTGGTTGGGTACCTGGCTGGCCTCCAGCCAGGGTCAACCCACAACAGCCAAGCATGGAAAACAATTAATGTTGGTTGATGTTTCTCCAGTGAAAGACTAGTGTTGAAGATGGACTAGGAATGTTAGGGAGCTTGTTTGGTCTCGAGGGTGTGAGGGTGTGATCTCTTCACACAGCTGTTTTAAGATTTCCTGAGGAAACAGAAACACTAACAAGCACCTTAAGATGTTTTTTTTCCCTAGGCAACATTTCGTCTCATGTTTTTATTCTTAATCGAACAAGATAAATTGGTGATTTTTAAATTTGCTTTCACATTTAGGTGATTTACCACCTCCCTCTAACTTAGTTATTTCGGAAGTGACACCTCGTTCTTTCAGACTGAGATGGAGTCCACCTCCTGAGAGCGTTGACAGATACAGAGTTGAATATTACCCTACTTCTGGAGGTAGCCCGCAACAGGTTAGTAATGTGTGTTCATCTCTGACATAGTCCATAATAATCTGGGACTTCCAGATCACAGTAATGTCATTCTGAAATTTGTGCTGTGTATGGTGCAGTAATGAATGAAAAAAGGCTCCCAAGGTCAAGAGTATCATGCCTCAATAAATGATACACAAAATTACAAAATGTAGGAGCGTAATGATGACTTTAGTTGGTTTAAGATCTTGAATCCAAAATCTATTTCTTATTTGACTGGCACTTCTAATAACTCCTTTTTTTCATATTCCATTGTCATATATTGGTTTAAGTGTTTGAAATTTTTTGAGCATACTCATGGTAGGCTCAGCGCACTTTTAGTATGTTTCCTTGTGAGGTAGTGCTTAGACTAACCTTGTATGATGGTCCTTTGAATCTTTGCCTAAGCATATGCTCCAGATGGTGTAATGCAGAGGGTCAAACTCATCTTGTTGTCATCATCTATTTTCTAGACAGAGAGCCAGTGACTGCCCCCACCCTTGCCTCTAGGCAATCTGAATTGCTCATCACTCTCTTGAACCAGACATAATAGCATTTGGGAGAAGGAAATCAGGCACCTTGGTGTACACGACTCTGAATTACCCATTTCTGAATGATGTTCTTAAGCTGTAACTCAGATCTGACTCATGAAGAAATTAATCTTAGTAAATCATGACCTTGGGATTAAGGTCAGAGCAGCCATGCCAGAGCACACTGATTTAACAGCTTGACTGCTTGGTGGCGTTTCTGTTCCATAAGGTGTTGCTAATGCCATGTCCTGTAACCATCTAGATTATCCTGTGTGTTTAAAACTTCTTTCTAGAGTAGTAACATATAATTCTTGTACTTTCTTTATGTGGCTGAGTAGTATAAACGTATAAACTACGTGAAAGCAGGATGTACAGTGAGTGCTGCAGTATATATCCAGCTCTATTGAAAAGAAGTGTCTGTCTGAGGTTTCTCTACAGCAAAAATAATGGTATACTGTCAGACAAGATGCACAGAGGGTGAAAACCATACTTATTTTTAGTTCCATAATGTTTTTCTGGACAGTTTCACAAGCATTGGTTTGCTGATTGCTTTTTAAATTTTTTTCTTAGAGATCAGTTTGCCGATGCATTTGTTGTATAATGCTTGCCATTACTTCTTTTTTTATATAGTTTTATGTAAGTAGGATGGAAACCACAACAGTTCTGAAAGATCTGAAACCTGAAACGGAATATGTTGTTAACGTGTTCTCTGTGGTAGAAGATGAAAGCAGCGAACCTCTGATCGGCAGGGAAACAACTTGTAAGTTAGAAGTGAAACTTGAATAACATGTTAACTCCCAGCTTGGCCAATGGGGAACTGTCCAGTAGAACTTTTAGCGCTATGGGCTTTCTTCATACAGGAAACAAAATTTTTTTATTTGAATAACCACATTGCATTTGTGTTACACTGGTTGTTCAGATCTTGGCTGAAATAACAAAGTGAAATGGCATTGTAGTCAAAAATGTTTGTTCCAGCTTCTTTCCAAGCTCATGAAGTATGGCTGTACAAAACTAGAGCAACATACATGAATTAGAAGGCAGAGCTTATAAATTCCTGAAGTCTGATCATATACAAATGTGCATGCCTTAATTTTTATGCCAGATAATTAATTCTTCCTACTAGCAGCCAGAATACTTTAGAAATTAATTCTAATTATGTAAGATTAACAAAAAAACCTGTTCCAACACAATTACATCACTTCTATGAGGCATAAATTAGCCATTATGTCTCTACTATTAGCTGCCTACTTCCTTTATTTTAGGTGTATTTATGCTGAATGCAACATGTGTTGACATTACGGTCTCTAAGTGTGCTTGGTGTTCATTTCACTTGTTTGATTATGTCTGTTAGGCTTGACATAAACAAAGTATGTACGTGAATTTATGAAGTCTGTGGTAATTTTCTTTATTTATTTAATAATATGATAAATACAGAAAGAAAGAAGAAAGTGCAAAAAATCCTTTTAGAAGTACAGATCCCAAACCAGTCATCTTCTATTTCATATTAGAAGCACTCCTGGGTTAATGTCCTGAAATGTTCACATGTTCCTGTGAAGACTTGTAAGATAGTTTTAGCTGTGTGTAACAAATCTGTAACACATTAAAATGTGATAACCTTGTTCTTAAATGAACCACTTAAACACCACTACTTGCAGCATTTCCTTTCTGCTACTCATAATGTACCCTAATACCCAAGTGCAATATTCTCAGTGGTGCTATCTGTGATGTAAAATGTGAAAGGTGAAGAAGGTGAAGGAAGTAAATTAATATATATCTCCAATTGCCAGTGCCAATTTCTTCAGTTCGAAACCTGAATGTTTATGACATTGGATCAACTTCCATGCGAGTGAGATGGGAACCTCTCAGTGGAGCCACTGGTTATTTGTTAACATATGAACCTGTGAACGCCACAGTCCCAACCACAGAGAAAGAGGTAAGAGAATTTACCTTCACTTCCTGTAGTCTGCCAAAACTAAATGAAGAAAAACTGTTAGAATTTTCTTGATATAATACTCAAAAGAGATCGGCATGTATGTCGTGAAGTTCAGGGAACTTACTGGGATATGGTAAACAATGACATCAGTCAGGAAGCTGTAAATATACTGTGAATTTCACAAATAAAATTCCCGTGAAGTTAAATCATTGCTTGCTTTTCTGCCATTGCTTTCTTCATTTTTAAACATGGTGTGGTGTTGTTTTTCATGTGCAGATGCGTGTTGGACCATCAGTGAACGAGGTTCAGCTGGTAGATCTCATCCCCAATACTGAGTACACTTTGACAGCTTACGTAATGTTTGGTGATATCACCAGTGACCCACTCACCACCCAGGAAGTGACATGTATGGACATCTTGATTTTTGTTTTGTTGTTGTGGTTTCAGCAACATTTACCTTGAATTTTATTTCATAAGACAGTTTTTCTATATTTGGTTTTGTTTAGAAAACCATCTTTTCCATGTTTTATCCATTTTCTAATACTCATACATTTCCAAAAGATCTTAAAGGCAATTTAAATGAAATGGGGCCATCTATTAAAAAAGGAACAAAAGAGGGTTTTTTCCTTGAATGAGGAAGGGAGTTGGCTCCACAATTTCAAGGTTATAGTGGTTTTAAAAGGTCTCACTTTTGCTTGCATTAACTTAGAAAGCTTGTTCCTGAATTCTGACATTCCCTTAAGTATAGAAAATGCCAAGGAAACATGCCATACCAAGGAAAATCAATGATCTAAACATGGCTTCCTTTTTTAAAGCTTTGGTTAAATGTCATTTCCTACTGGCATGTTTCTTGGCTAGAGACCTGCAATATGGTTACTCATGTTCTTTAAAAATTTGAAATCCTTAACTCGACATGAAAAGTGTACATAATTTACAAGGGTGAAACTACTGTAGTTCATAGCTATTTTGCTCACTGCTATAACAATAAGCTCTTAAGCATGAAAAGAATTTGATCCCTTTTGTGAGAGACCTATACCTCTGCTGTGAATAGCACTTACTACTGTCATTGCTTTTACAGTACCTTTGCCTGGACCCAGAGGTTTAACAATTCAGGATGTTACTCACAGCAGGATGAATGTCATTTGGGATCCTGCCCCAGGGAAAGTTCGAAAATACATCCTAAGATACAAAGTAGCTGATGAACCAGATGTAAAGAAGGTAAATGACAGGAACATTTTTTGAAAATACTAGAAGACAGATTTTTTTTTTGAGAAGCCAGGTTACTAAAATAACAGTAGAAGTGGTATTATAATCTATTGAAAATAAAGTAACCTCAGTTTCTAACTGCATCCAGGAAAGAGTACTGATTTCTTGGAAATGTAATAAACATAAGTTAGGTTTCTTTGTATACTCTCCTCTTCCTCCTCCTCCAGAGAGGAAGTCCTCAAGCTGACTGGAGAATTTTGCCTGCTTTAATAAATAGCCATTTCTAATCTCTGCCTAAGTGTTATCCCTTTAGGCACAGTTTACAATTAAGAGGACAGGATCATGGAATACAAATATATTAACCCCTTTTTGCACACTGTCAGAACATGTGTAAGTGTTCTTAGAGATGCTTTGAGTTATGTACCAGCTTTCCATAATTGGAATGCTAGGCATGATTCAGTTATTGACAACTAGATGTGGTTTTGTAAGGAAATAAGTATTTTCTGGAGATGCAGTCTGTGCCCTCATTTCCAAAAGAACGAAACAGGGAAAGATCCATAAATAGTTCTAGGATCTGAGACAATATACTTTGCAAGGGAGTTAGTAGATAGCACTCAGTATTCGGATGTAATTTTAGGGACAAGTGGCAAAATTTAGAGTGGAATACTTTCCTGTTTTTCAGTAAGGAATTTCTGCCATTTAATCATATGCAGAGTCAGAAATAGAGCAATTTACAATTCTTAAGTCACTATTTTTATTCCTAGGTTGAAATTGATAGACTAAAAACCAGCACTACTCTCTCTGACCTTTCCTCACAAACACTGTATAATGTAAAAGTTGTTGCTGTGTATGATGAAGGAGAATCCCTACCCATATCTGCAGAAGCTGTCACTCGTAAGTTTTCCTAATAATCCCTCTTTTAATTATTCTTATATGGTATTTAAGTTGTATGTACTTCAATATGTTACTGAGTTTAGGTGGAAATATACTTTAATCTGAGAGATATATGTATTTTTAGCATTATAATAATCCTTGGGAATCTTGGATGAGTTCAGTGTACTACTGTAGTTAACAATGAGCCTGCGGTCTGCAGAGAAGCAACAGACCTGTGACAGAAGAAAAATTACTTGTGCTTTTAGAGGCTGAAGGTGGAGTGTAGGGATAGAGTTAGTAAGAAAATATGTGGGCAAAGGAAAGGTATAGCAAGTCTATGCAGGAATCTAGGAGAGTGAGGAGGAAGCTGGGGCATATGCTAGAGGATTAGACGCATGATCTTGCTTCTGATCCAAGAGAGTTTTTGTACCATGGAGTGCTAAACCAGCCTGTACTTTTAGAGAATAATAAAGGGAGCATTTGAGTAATCTCAACAAATAGAGGCAAGGAAGTGGTGTTGAACAAATGGCACGAGCTGGTTTCCATAAAAGTGAGGTGACAGACTGAAAGGAGAAAGCTGCTATCAGAGAAGCCTTCATCCTGATCTATGCTTATGATTTAAGAAGACAGCAAACCAGAAGAGACAGCATAGAAATGACCAATGTTAACTGTATCACTGTCCCCCACACTGATATGGAAAAAGCCTGGTGTATTTTAAAGTGTTTGTGAGATTTGTTTGCTTACTTTTCTTCTAACCTTCTATAGCTGTGGTTTTGTGTGAATGTGTGTGTAAGGAAAAAGAGGAGGGCTCTGCCAAATAAATTATTTTTAATTTAATTCTCTGGTTTTACCTATTTACTAATTTCTTCCCACGGGCTACAATATTTTCCCTCCTTAGCCTACAGTTAACCACTGTGATTTCTTTCTACATAAGTGCTGTGATTCAGTCATGACTGACTTGGCTGATATAAAGAATTTCAATATCTGGGAGAAACTTATGCAGAACTTCTGTGTGTGGAGCTCATAATCACTCCTCTTAATTCCAAAGTGTAAGAGCTGGGACTTCTACATAATCTTCTAAATTCTTTGTCTGAGTAATTCCTTGGTCTATCTGTATTTATTTTAGTTAAATTTTGTGGAATACTTTTCCTTTCTCATAATAGAGCCTGTGCCAGCACCAGTGAATCTCAGAATCACAGATGTAACCACGAATAGTTTCAGAGGAACTTGGGATCATGGAGCTCCAGATGTGTCTCTATATAGAATAACCTGGGGACCCTATGGACGATCAGAAAAACAGGAGGTAAGAATGGGTACTCACCATAAGATTTTGTTCACAGTGTTTCAGAGGGGTTTTTAAAAAAAATCAGAAATTTGTGATTAATAAATGGCCTATAACTTGCAAGCCCTCCTATTGTGCTCAATGGAAATTCAGTAAAAAGGTGTAGAACACGCAGTTACATCCACTTGTAGTGACATTACTGTGTAAAAAGTTACTCAGCAACAGCTAATGCATTTGTTTTGACTTCATTTATTTATTTCACACTTCTTAAAATTTCTCCACAAGACTATCTTAAATGGGGATGAAAACAGCTTGACCTTTGAAAATTTGAATCCGGATACATTATATGACATCTCAGTTACTGCCATCTATCCTGATGAATCGGAAAGTGATGACCTCATTGGCAGTGAACGAACATGTAAGTAAACGAAGGGTGTTTGCATGTTGTTATTTATAGTTATTAAATGAGAAGGCATACGTGTTCATGAATTCTGAAAACTCTTTCTACTTTTTTGTAGTACCCTTGGTGCCTATCACCACACAAGGTAAGAGTCTAATTTCCAGGTATGGTATTATTAAAGACAACTACTAGCTATTTTTATTCTAAACTGTGAGGAATGTTGACATTAAGAAACCGAGATCATTTAGTAAATATTACTGTGCATTTGGAACAATGCTAAACACTAGATTACCACATGTTTATTATTTCACAAACATTACAGTTCATGTTATCCTGTACCTGATACGTTCTGCTCTTGGTCAGGCATTCATACAGCCCTAAAAATATGAATGAAGAGTTTGTCCCTGCTTTTTTGCTTGAATTACAAATTTATTCTCTTCTTTATTACATTTCTCAGCCCCAAAGAGTGGCCCACGAAACCTTCAGGTGTACAATGCAACTTCACACAGTTTGACTGTAAAGTGGGATCCTGCCAGTGGTCGAGTGCAGAGATACAGGATCCTTTACCAGCCTATCAGTGGGGATGGCCCTGAACAGTCGGTAACGAATTTTGAATTGCTAGTTATTCAACCTGAAATGATAGTTGTGCAAATTAATATGTTAGAATATTGTCTTATATATTAATCACCTTTTAGGTGAAGCAGTATTTATATTTTTATATATATATATATATATATTCCCACCTTTGTCTTTACCCCCTTTCAGATCCAAGACAGAATGCTCTTTATGGAGCAAAAATAACTTTGGTTACAGCCTGATTTCTTGGTAATTTGCATAATCTGTAGATGTAACTAGAGAAAAGTTAAAATGTGTTGAGAAACAAGTAAAATAGCACATGAGACTACAAGTCACAGTTACATAGTCATCACAAGAATCAGTAGCACGAACTACCATGTATATTTCAATAACCTAGAGTTTTCCATGCTTTCATATTGTGGTTCACGTGCTATCAGAGTTATTTTTCTGTGGAACAGTTCAGTCTGTCTTTTACCATGCTAGGGACAGAATAACCGCCCAGAAGTGGCAGTTGCAAAAATGAATTTGTGTGAAACGTATGCTAGGGAAGTTCTTAAGATATTTTGGTGTCTTTTAATATGAGTGAGCAGCTGTAATGATAGAGAGAGCCAGCACCGCATGATGAGCCAGCCTTCCCTGCATCATCAGCAAGAGCTGTGTTGACTACTGGCAGCCTACGCAACACAGCCTGGGAATGGTAATTCAGTCGGCCTGTTTATCAGCAATGTGTGCTACTTAAAAATGCCCCGTTCTGCAGTGGGAGGTGGCTGCAGTTACTGCCAAATGACTCAGAGAAACAATTCCAGATGAAAAACACTCTCATTTAGCTTGTTTCTCTAATTTAACTGGAGATCACACGTGTTCAGAAGTGTGTCTAGGAATGTTTACTTTAGAGTCAGTGGAATACTTAGTTGCCCATTTTGATCTCTTCTAAACAACATGCATTTGCATTGAGATAATTGAGCTGTTGAACAAATTGAGTTTTTGAATGCAAGTTTAGTGAGAAATCACTAGAAGGATAAGGAACAGCAGTAAGGGTAATTAATATATGTAATTAATTGCTGGTACTCCAGTAAAAAATTATGAGCATTCTGTTAAAATTTATGCAAAGAATAGACTTAACAGACTTAATTATTCACAATGGGATAGAGCTTGGCAGTCGCAGTTGGAGAAGACACCTCTTTTGTCTGTCTGCAGTTGTATGATAGTAATTCTTGTCTGCTCTTTTTGTTACTGTGATATTTGATGAAACTGCAGTTGCTGGGTAGACAGTAGCAGTCTCCCCACTTGAAATATTTAAAACAAATTCTAGAAGTCTTTTCTTCCTTTTTGTGACATATAATTGTCTCAGCACAAGGGAAGAGCTCAGGTGATTTGAAGTCAGCTCTGCAAAAACTGCACAGCAAACTCCAGAGATCATTTAGGGTCAGGTTTTGAAAGGCAGATACAAAAATATGGGGACAGCCATGATGGGATGCTAAAAGCATTTATGCTTTGAACTGAGCTTAGCATGCTTGAGTGAAAATAAAAACTTTCCCTGTAAATTAAAATCATAGAATGATTTGATTGGAAGGGACTTTAAAGACCATCTAGTTCCAACCGCCCTGCCACCTTCCACTAGACCAGGCTGCCCAAAGCCCCATCCAACCTGGCCTTGAACACTACCAGGAAGGGGACATCCACAACTTCTCTGGGAAGCCTGTGCCAGAGCCTCACCACCCTCAGAGTAAAGAATTTCTTCCTAATATATAGTCTAAATCTACTCTAGGCTATTACCCCTGGTTCTATAGTTACATATTTCTGCAAACAGTCCCTCTCCAGCTTTCCTGTAGCCCCCTTCAGGTACTGGAAAGCTGCTCTAAGGTCTCCTCAGAGCCTTCTCTTCCCCAGACTGAACAAGCCCAGCTCTCTCAGCCTGTCTTCACAGGAGAGGTGGTCCAGCTCTCTGATCATCTTTGTAGTCCTCCTCTGGACTCACTCCAACAGCTCCATGTCTTTCTTGTAGTAGGGAACCTAGAGCTGGATGCAGTACCCCAGGTGGGGGTCTCACAAAGAGTGCAGTAGAGAGGCAGAGTCACCTCCCTTGCCCTGTTGATTACAACTTTGGTGCAGCCCAAGATACAGTTGGCTTTCTGGGCTGCAAGTACCATTGCAGGCTCATACTGAGCTTTTCATCCACCAGACCCCCCACGCCTTTCTCCTTAGGGCCACTTTCAATCCATTCCCCACTGAGCCTTTATTTATGTTTGGGATTGCTGTGACCCAGGTGCAGGACCTTGTAAGTGGCCTGGTTGAGCTTCATAACGTTTGTACAGGCCCACCTCCCAAGCCTGTCAGGGGCCCTCTGGATGGCAGCTCCAACAGTGCACAGAAACAAATAATTAGATCTTCAGCATTTGTGAATCATGAGTATTGGTTTCAGTGCACTGTAAATCTTTTCCTCAGTGGAGATTATGATCACAGGTGTATATGTAAAGGAAAAATTAAAATTAAAGATGAATAATAATTTTAGAATCTTAATAAAGATATATTAGAAGGTGAAGTATCAAGCTATAAATTTTTTGAAATCAAGGAGAGACAATGTTGATAGTGTATGAAATCTACATGAGAGATCGAGTGTAGTAATTTATTTGATGCTTGCATTCTACCTGAGAGTGGGGCATAAAGAGCCTGATTAAAAGTCTGACAAAATGATTGAAAGGCACTCACTGATTTCAGTATGTTGAGGAAATGGTGAGAAAGGTCTGTGCTGGCACAGAACTGGCAGTTGGTCTGTAATTGTAGCTATATGCAAGCTTGACGGCCTTAAAGAATACTGGCTTTGTGTCACTGTCTAAACCTGCAAAGATATGTAATAAATATTATTATTGTTCTATGTCTATTGTCAGCATCAATCATCAGAGCATTGCAGCATATGATGTATCATGGCATTTTCCACCCTGCATCAAACACTTACATTCTTCATTATAACAGTAAGAATAAAAGGGGCAGCATAAAATGGATTTTAATCTTTTCTTTCATTTTACTGCAGACTACGGTTGGAGGGAGGCAGAACAGTGTGGTGATACAGAAGCTGCAGCCTGACACACCATATGCTATTACTGTGTCATCACTGTATGCAGATGGTGAAGGGGGACGAATGACAGGTCGAGGCAGAACCAGTGAGTAACTTCTTGAGATCTCTGTTAGGTGTGGAACAATATTGATGTATCGCTTTTCAAAGTAGCTGAAAAAAAATGTATTGTGATGAAATTCATCCCATCTGTATTTGTCATTTGTCACCTGGTGGGTTTGAGGTATCTAAAGTAAGATGGCCTGTCGGTCTACTGGCTGTGCAAAATCCTGGACCACTGCCTTGGACCAAACGCCCAGCTTTAAAGACTGAGAGAAACTCTAGTGCTACTATAGAACTTCTTCCTCATTTTAATCCGGTTACTTGTCAAATGCCACAATCTAGTAAACACCTGAAAACATGTGACTCTCACGTGTGTGCTGTCAAGTATAAATTTACTGTTCTCTGTCAGCATCTTCAGTTCAGAGGCTTACCTTTACCGTGTGCACTTTGAGACCCTACCATGTAATACTGACGGCATTGTTTTGATCCTGCTGTAGAAAGCACTGAGTGATTATCCACCAGAGGCACTTCAGGCATAAAACCCAATTTGCTATGTTAAATGAATTAATTATTTAACTAGAAATATATTCATAAGTTTTAAAAAGTAATTTACTTCTGAGCCTGCAATGGAAAGTCAGACATAGCAATGTTAACTCATCATATAATTCTAAAATAATGTCCACAAAAAAAAAAATTTAACTATATTTAACATTCCTTATGCTGTTGGATGGGGCTGACATGTTCTGAGTAATGAAGACAAATGACTTTTAATATGAACTATTAAACCTGTTGGTTTTTAAATTTCCTATTAATACAGAGGCATGATCTTACAGTGTAGGTGAGAAAAAGTGGTCCCACATCTCTGACAGATCATCAATCTATTCCAGAACCTCTCACTACTGTGAAGAACTTGCTAGTTTATGACCCAACCACCAGTACTCTGAACATTCGATGGGATCATGCAGAAGGAAGTCCTCGCCAGTATAAAGTGTTTTATCGACCGACAGCTGGAGGTGCAGAAGAAATGGTAAATACTCTGGGTGGATCACACTGTCTCAAAGAAATTCCAGGTCATGGGGCTTGTGAGAGAAATACTGTTGAGTGAAGTGGGTCTTGCTTGTCTTTGTTTTTCTGCTCATAGCTAACCCAGAGAAAATGTAGAGCACCTTCATGAAAGTCAGTTACTGCCATATGTATTGCAGATGTTTGATTTTACATAGTAGACCTTCAGTAATTAGTTCTTAGCACAGGGATTTAATACGCCACTCAACTTTTTGTTTGTTTATTATTTGGGCAGTGCGTATGAATGGAAAGCTGACTTCAGGGAGTTCAAAGGGCTATAAAGTCAGCAAACCTCATTTCTACTCATTTGTACTGCTCAGAAGTCATGTGGCTGGCAGTCAGCCAGGATGATATTTGTGAAAGCAGAAAAATCCATATAGGTGTTGTATTCTAATGTCCTAATATTACTTAATTGCTAAAGAGCTAAAACGATCTTGAAAATGGGAACCCTTGTTGCAGACTGGGAAAATATTATTCTTTCACTTGTGTTTCTTTTTCCACGTCTGGGTAATGATTTGCCTGTACAATTGAAAACAATTGCCACTGTTTCAATAGCATCTGGAGATATGCTGATGATAAGTATTCTTAAATGCTGTGGGTTTTTAATTTCTAACGTGAGCGGCTCATTAATTCTTGTCATTAGCAAGTTGTAATGTTATATAATGCTTATTTTTTTATTTATAAAGTATCCTTTTGCCTCTGAACTGCTAAACAGTAGTCATTAAAGAGATGACTGTTGATTCTGCTGTTCTAGTTCAACGGGATCTGAACCCAAAAGTGAAGATAGCTGTATGGGAGAGCATAGGACTTAACCATTTTTGTTAAGTCTAAAACTTCCTTCTTGAAAGACAATTCCAGAAGATATCATGAATACTTAAGTTCAAGCTTCACTTTTTGTAAACTTTTTATTACATCCAGTCTAGAAATGAGATGGGGTGGAGGAGTAAGGGAGGTACAAAAAGGCTGAATATTTTTGCATATTTATGTAAATATCATTCCCCTACCTTTGTTTGTTTGCCTTGTTTTGCTTTAAATTTGTAGACCACAGTACCAGGAAACACAAACTATGTCATCCTGAGGTCTCTTGAGCCCAACACACCTTACACTGTAACTGTGGTTCCAGTTTTCCCAGAAGGGGATGGTGGACGTGTCTCCGACACTGGAAGAACTCGTAAGTAAAAAGTCCTTTTCAAGAAAACATTAGGATTTTCTTGTAAGAGTGGCTCAGATTATTAGAAATATTTTTTACATCAAATGTGGAAGTTTGTTGTCTCCGAAGCTGAAACATATGTGTAAGAAAATCTGTTTACCTGCTTGGTTATTGTTGCAGCTCTGTAACTTTATCTAATTTGTTTGTGTATTCCAGTGGATGCTTTCAGTCCACTTACCTCGGGCAATCTCAGCTCTTGTGTTGTGCAACAAACTTACAGTTTATTTCCACACAGTAGCAAAATTTCAATTGCATTACCAGTACCAATTGATGTTAGGCCATGCTAACGTCCGTATTATGTATTTATATTTTTCTGGGGAGTTTGATATCATAATGTCAGCATGATCTAAAATGTGTCATTTCTGGTTACTTTTCATACCTTTCTGATCAACAAGAGGGTAACAAAGTGTTATGATCTTACCTTCAATTTGCTGCATAAATATATGTATTTTGCTGCCTGGTAGGGATGTTTGTAACTACTCATAACTGAGACTCTTAGATTTGTAGATTTTGAGGTAAGAAGAGTAATGTGTTTATCTTGGGCTGATGTGCTTTTCGGCTTCCTTTGTGCACTGTTATAAATTGAAGTAGAACTAGAACTTACGTAAGCAACTTTGTAAAACTTAATTTAAATTATCCTTGATCTAGTGGAGAGGGGAACACCAAGAAACATTCAAGTTTACAATCCCACACCAAACAGCATGAATGTCCGATGGGAACCTGCTCCGGGTCCAGTACAGCAGTATAGAATTAATTACTCTCCGCTGTCAGGCACAAGGCCATCAGAATCTGTAAGTAATTTAGTTTTTATACTATTCCTTATAAGTGTGTGGATGATATTGCTTCCTGTAATGAGTGCAGAACAATAATAATAAACTCAGGCCAGCTGTCTGCCCAGCAGTGTCCCTGCTGAAAACACTGTCTACAGGAATTCAGTCCATTGTAAATTGCTTAATCTAGTGAAATAACAGAAAAAATAAGAAGAGTCTCTCATTTAAAAGAGGAGAGGATTGAGTATCCTTTATCATGTTGCAGGTAAACATGAGGGTTTTTTAAAAAAAGAGAAGGAAACAACAAATATTTATTAGGAGATGTTTAAATATGAAACCAGATTCCAGGGTTTTGTGATTTTCCCACTAAACCATCTGTATACCGCAAATCATTAGTGTTTAAATAGGTCTTTGAGTTGTGAAGTCTGTATATGGGTAAAAATTTGCCCTCCAGATGTTAGGTAAGAGTTCTTGGGTTTGTGTAGACATAGGTGCAGTCTTAGAGCTAATCCTGTGATTGTACTCACACAAAGCGTATGCCCATATCTTACATGCACAGATGAATGTTTTTGTGTCAGGAAGTGTAAGAATTTTTAGTGAATTTTTTGCATCTGCAAAATTAAACTGCATATCATGGCACACGAGTGGAAACTAGTCTAGTAGTACCTGTTTGGAAATGTGTTATATTTTAGCAAACCGTAACAGAATTCCCTTTTTGGGGTTCTGTTCCTGAATGTTTCGTCTTTTTTTTTTTCTGAACTATTTTAATGTAAAATATGAAAATTATCAATTGTGATTGCAGAATGAAAGCTTCTTACGCATTTATCATTTTCATTACACCTGCTCCTGAATTTTTATCAACATTATTTGGTTATTTTAAATTTGTATTATTTTTCTTGGGAAATGTGGAGCATGGTCAAATTCCCAGTTTTTCTGTATTTCATTCAAAGTGTTCATTCTATTAAGGCATCGTATAAACCGAAGTGTTTTTTTATATAGGTGACTTATGTTTCTTTTTTAGATTGTGGTACCAGGCAACACTCGTGATGTGATGCTGGAGCGCTTGACTCCTGACACTGCTTACTCAATAAACGTTATAGCTCTCTATGCAGATGGAGAAGGAAATCCGAGCCAAGCACAGGGAAGGACATGTAAGAGGCTTTGTGAAATATGTGTCAAAATTGTTGTGTGGAGAATTTATAAAACTGGCTGCAGTCACGAATTGCCATTCAGTGCAACCCTGAGGTGGCTGAATGCACACAATTATGGCTGAAGCAATTATGGGCCTCCATGGAAAGGAGCTTTTGCTGTGTTCTCTGGCAGTTGTGGTACATGCATAATAATCAAAGTATTTTGACCTGTGAAATAAGCCTAATTTGGATGTTTAAGGGTTTAAAAGCTATTCTTTAAAATGTGATTAGAGATAAATAGCAATTTGTCTTCTGGGAAAAAAACCAAGCTACATTAAGCTGGGTAGAATTTGCTGTCAACAGAAAAAAAATTGTACTTCATGTTCTGTGTCTTACATAATAATTATATATGTCACCCTCCTTAGATATTTGGGTTTTGCTGGAGGTGCTTAAACACCAAAATCTCCTTGTTACAACTTAGCTTGTGGGATATGGGATGGCTTACACTTGGCTTCTGTAAAATTCATTCTAGAAATAACATGTAAAGAAACTTTCTATGACATTTATAGGTCGTCTGTCTTTTGCTGCTTCTATGCTTTCTTTATTAAATCTTCATACTCATCTAAAACTTACAGATGTGAGGGGGCTAGAGTTATACTGGTGAGCAAGAGTCTGAGAAGCAGAATGTATCTAGATGCTCACTTTGCACATCCCTCTGATAGTCTCTCCCTTACATGGAGAACTTACATGGAACTCCAGTTCCTCCAGTTAAAGCTGTATTTGTATTTAAGACCTTTAGGCACTGCTGTATTATCATTGACTAAATATACCTGTACATGTTTGTTTAAGGCTTTGGGGAGGGCCCTTACGTTTAGCTTCAGGGCAGCATTTGAATCAGTAAGAGTGACACTGGACTAGAAAAATCACGCTGCACACAACCCTCTTCATTTTCTTTCTTTAGTGCCTCGCAGTGGTCCAAGGAATGTGAGAGTGTTTGATGAGACCACAAACAGCCTTTCTGTACAATGGGACCATGCTGATGGGCCAGTCCAGCAGTACAGAATAATTTATTCACCTATTGCGGGAGACCCTATAGATGAATATGTAAGTTCTGTGGTTATTCTTAGTAAGCACCAAGAAATTCTCAGTTAATTCTTTAGGCTACAGAAAAAACAAAGACATCTGTTTTACATGTAGTTGACTTCACATGCTGTAGGGGTTCTTTGGTCATTGTCAATGCTGAGAAGCCGTGGTTTGTATGAAACAGGTTTTTGTGTTTTGTTTTCTTTCTTTTTTTTTTGTCTTTTTTTTCCCCCAGAAAGTTAAAGAACATACAAATTAAAATGAAACAACTTGGGTGTAAAATAATGTTAAATGTGTCACACATTAATCAGAAGATTCTGAGCAGAATCTGCTTCCTGATATTTAGTTCAAACATTGTACTGCAGCAAATAGCCACCTCTTACTTCATAGTCTATTCATTATGAAGTCAATGTGCTATACAGAATACGTATAAGCCTACATTTTATAAATTGTTGGGAGCTGTCAGAGTTTAATTAGAAAGCAATAGTAGCTTTGATTCAGCATCTAATCTGCTTTTGTAAGGTTCACTATGAATTATAAGTGTTTGTGTTTAATTTCCTGCAGCTTAATGATAGCACAATTTAATCTGATGTTTATAAAATTCTGTGAGTGTTTATAGGAAAGCCAAATTCAGATCCTGTAGAGATCAATGGCAGAATTCCTGCTGACTGCCACCAGCCAAAATGTAACATGTATAGAGAGTTATTTGAACACTATTACTGCTTATATATTATTGCACAAGGCAGGCTGAAAATTCACTGCTTGAAAATTCCCTACTGGACCTGTTAATCAGGACACACACATTTTTCAACGCACTTACCTTCTTTGCAGAAAATATTGGCCTTCACATAAAAATAGAAAGTTTAAACAACTGAAAATTTTTATCAAGTAACAATGGAAAATGTTTACTGGGACATGCTTTTGAGATAGATACCTCAAGTTACTT
The DNA here is from genome assembly GCA_027925045.1 of Hypotaenidia okinawae. NCBI lineage: Eukaryota > Metazoa > Chordata > Aves > Gruiformes > Rallidae > Hypotaenidia > Hypotaenidia okinawae. The sequence goes on from BSDF01000003.1 coordinate 88,947,912, forward strand.
TCTGTGATTTCAGTTCTTCATGGTCACTTTATGGAGGAGTGTCACTTTTGGGGGTATACCTACCTTTTCATTAGAAGGGAGCAATAGTATATGGCTGTACTAGGAAGTTCGGGAGATTGAGGGATGTACAGATAGGCACATTTTTACATATCAAAATATTTAGAGCTTCCTTTTCAGACTAACTTGTTTCTGCTAAGAAAATGATATCCTAAAATGAAGATAATGAAAAGACTGGAATGCAACAAGATCCACAAGAACAGTGTGAATGACTTTAACTTCTATCCCCATTTTAGGAGCTTTTTCCTCTCTCTTTCTGTCTCCAAACACATGGACACTTTTTTCTTTCTGTGAGGCAACAGCACTGAAATCTCGGCAAGGATCTGCAGCATCTCATTCTGATGTGAGAGTAGAGACTGAAGAGTGAATTAGATTTATCTTTTCACGCTGAACACAGTGTTTTATATTTTAAAATAATTGTTTATGGACTCTAATCTCTAAGATATTGTGAAAAACTCTTATCTAAAGAGCATCAAGTGTTAAAATGAATTTTTGGTTCTAGTTACTGTCATTGTTGATCAGTTATAGGACTGTGAGTTTTGTTTACCTCTGTTTTGTATTCTAGACAACAGTTCCTGGGATAAGAAATAATGTGATACTACAACCACTGCAATCAGATACACCATATAAAATTACTGTTGTGGCTGTGTATGAAGATGGAGATGGTGGACAACTGACTGGAAATGGCAGAACTGGTAATTAGTTTTAATACTATATATTGGGTTTTTTTAAAAGTTAAGACACACATTCCTTGAGCACTCCAACATTATTAAGGAATCATCATGTTAATTATGTCTTTGATGTTATTACCTGATAAAGTTATAATGTAAGTTTCTAGAAAAATAGAAGTGTCACTAGTGTCATAAGAGTGTTTTTCTTTCTTTTTAGTTGGTCTGCTTCCTCCTCAAAATATGTATATAACTGATGAATGGTATACACGATTCAGGGTTTCCTGGGATCCTTCTCCATCCCCTGTTCTTGGCTATAAAATTGTATACAAACCTGTGGGTAAGGAAACCTGTTTATTCTGAGTATACTATTTTCAGAACAGTGAGTGACTAATGGGTGCTGAGAACAGAAATACTATGTACCATGTAATGTTTGCGCTAAAGGATGTATTTATTTCCTTTGTTTACTGATTTTGATGGAAGATTAAGTCTTAGCAGTATTTTATAAGAAGCACAAACTGTCAAATAGAGTGTTTCATACATTCGATTACAGAGATTGAATTGTAGTGTTAAAAACTCATACAGTGACTACAAAAAGTCCTAGACCAGACTTGTTTTTTTCTCTCTTTCATACCTCTTTTTCTTCTGAGGATATGAGCTGGTGTATGTGAGAAGGTATCAGATATGTATTTCGGTACTAATGTCCATCAGAACCTTTGTTGTATGTGACAATGAAACAATTTACAGACCTTTCTCTAAGTTAAACAGAAACATTACACAATAGCTTGTAATGCTATAGGTATGTTCTGTTAGCAACAGTCTAATATAATAAAATTTGGGTTTTGTTTTTGAAAAATGAGGTTAACACAATGACCTGTAGAAGATGTTTGATAGTTTTTTAGCTCACCTATTCATGAATCTTTCTCTCTTTCTGTGCTTTCTTACTGCTTCTTTTAAATTCAAGGTTCAAATGAGCCCATGGAGGTTTTTGTGGGAGAAGTGACTTCCTACACCTTGCACAATCTGTCTCCCAGTACTACTTATGATGTGAATGTTTATGCCCAGTATGATTCTGGAATGAGCATACCTTTAACAGATCAAGGCACTACATGTAAGTCAAAATAATTTTGTTGTAGTCATGCTAGATACAAATGCTGATCTCAGATAATGTTGATTAAGAGAGGATTTTTAAGTCTGGTTGTTAGAAAATCTGAATATCTTCTCATGGAGGGTTTTTACCATCTCTCCATGATACAGATCTTAAAAACACTAAGTTTGGGAACAGTAATGGAGATACAGCTTTAAGCAATGATTTGAAGATATAAAATTTCCTAGTCTGCTTCCTAAAATTTTAGCCAGATACGGTTGAAGTCAATCTTCAACTGTCTTCAGGGTACTACAGAATCTAACCATTCTAAGCAGGTTTAGGCTTTTTGCTGCTCTGCCTTTATCTCACTGAAATATCCAGTGATTTTAACTTCACCTTTTTAGAAGGAGATGATTTTTTTGATGGCCTCAGGTAAGAAACTTCTAATAATATCTTCATTAAAGATGAATTAAGCATCCTGAGATTTGTTGACTTAGTACTTTCTTTTCATACTGCCATATATGAGTCAGATTCTGATTTGTGAAAGTTTCTTATTTTATAAAGAACTTAATATGAAAACTCACAAAACGGGCTGTTACCCTATATGAGAGGGTATCAGACTTTGGGTCTTTGTAAATAGCTAGACTGGCATCTCTAGACTGCAACAGAAAATAAAGGGATTTGACTAGAACTGCTCTTCCCTGATGTGAGTTCTGGAAACCAAATTCTGGACCAGCACTGCTAATAAAATTTTCATTTTGATGTGCTTCATTTAACATCCATTCCACAGTCTTTTTCAGAGAGCAATATATCTCTTTCTCCATTCACAGTATACTTGAATGTCACTGACCTAACAAGTTACAAAGTGGGTTGGGATACTTTCTGTATCCGATGGTCAGCTCATCGGTCAGCAACTTCCTACAGATTGAAGCTAAACCCTGCTGATGGTAAGTGCATTTTACTTTTTGCATTTTCTGGAAACATAATTGTTATTTCAGAGACAGCATCACATACTTGGGGTGGTGGCAAGCCTCCACCAGAAGTCACAAAGCATCTGCTTGACCCTAAAGTGCCAAACATGACCTGTTTTTCTATGGCAATGAAAAATTGCAGAGAGCGTGTGCTGTTTATTGTCCAATTAACTTTCAATGGTGGGAATCTCCTAGTTACCTGAATTCCACTTGTGCACTGGAATATAGTTACTCTCCAGTATGTTTCAGGGTGCCTAATCACCAAACAATGTTGGTGTACTGTCCCATCCACTCCAACCTCCTCACATGAAGTCTCTAATTTCAAAACTTAATAATGCTTCTAATAATACGCAACTTTCTGTTTGGCCTTGTTTTGACAGGTTCCAGAGGACAGGAAATCACAGTACGTGGATCAGAAACAAGCCACTGTTTCACTGGCCTGTCACCAGACACAGAATACAATGCTACTGTCTTTGTTCAGACTCCTAACCTTGAAGGACCACCAGTCTCTATGAGGGAGCATACAGGTAGGTAACAGATACTGTGAACCTTGACCTTTGGCTATAGAACTTGTCTTGTTTCAGCTGTAGAATTTATCTTGTTCCTAAATAACTGATTAAATAATATTCTTTCCTCTTTTCTCAGTGTAATATCAACTGTATTTTATAAGAGAGAGAAAAAATCATACGGTCTTTTTCAAACTAAGGGTTTCCTAGCACTTGGATGAAAAATTTGGATGCTTTTTTCAGATGTGCAATGTTACTCCTGTAAAAGCATTCCCATTATAATAAGATCACGTACCTTTGTTTTAACAGCATCTGTAATCTCATTTTTCTTGTAACATGACATTTTTCCTTGCCAATTATACTTTGTTTAGGTTATTGAGAAAAGATCTGAGTCTCTGTGTGGTACATAGTACATTATTTAAGGTGTGTACTTGAATGAAATAATTTATATGCAGTAAAAAAAAAAAAAAATTCTTTTATTTCAGTTCTCAAACCTACCGAGGCGCCAACACCACCACCTACACCTCCTCCACCTCCCACAATCCCTCCAGCTCGGGATGGTATGTTTTTTAGTAGATGTACTCAATAGTTTTACATAGTTGTTGCTCTGCTTCAGTGTTTAATTCTATTTTTCATTTAAATACATTTAAAACTTGCATAGCCTTGTAAGAAAATAAAATTTGAGGCTAGTTTCCTAATGACATCCATTTACTTTTGAGCTTTACTGGAGTCAAAAGTTTTTGGCTTAGGACTCCAAGGTGCATCTATCTGGGGAAAAAAATCATAATATTCCATAGCTCTACAGGGAGCCTGAGAGCCCACCTCTCAGCAGACAATTTATATTTTATGGTATCTGCTCAGACAATAAATGTCATTTAAAACACTTGCATTTGCTTCTTGAGCTTTTCCTCAGTTCTTACACTTTTCTTTGAAAATATTTAATAAATGGTTTTGTGTTGAACCTAAGCCATCTGCCAGGTTAACTACATGGTAAAAAAAAAGTTTACTGAATATTCATCATTCTTGAATTTTCAAATTTTGAAGCACTGCTCTTTATTGTACATTTCTGTGAATCATATGGTTTGAAAGTTCCTTTTCTTGGTCTTTCAGTATGCAGAGGTGCCAAAGCAGACATAGTATTCTTGACTGATGCTTCCTGGAGTATTGGTGATGATAACTTCAACAAAGTAGTGAAATTTGTTTTTAACACAGTAGGAGCCTTTGACTTGATTAATCCTGCTGGAATCCAGGTAGGTGCATTTTGGAGGGAAACTGAAACTGAATTACTAAAGTTACATCTGATGTTTCCTTTTTCAGAATGCTTAAATTTGTTTTTATATAAGATTGTTGAACAATGCATCTGTATGTGTGTGCATGCATGAGTGTATTTTGAATATATCATCTGTTGCATAAATCCAAAGATGTTAATATTCCAAAAGACAAAAGTTGTAGTGTGTGGGAATCCTTCAGGCAGAGAAATTTTTATATTTTATATTCTTTGTATAGGACATCAACAACTGGCACACTGCCTAGCTGTTATACACTGGGGGTTTTCTGTGCTGTATCAGAAATCTGTTTTGGGGTCAGTCTGGTAGTTGAATGAGGGTCACGTCTTAATTTCTCAGTGCAAAAAAGGAGTCTTGTGAATGTCCACCTGTCTTGCCATTAGCCTTGTCTGGTTGAGCTGCCTAGAATCCCACAACTGCAGTAAGTAGGCAGAATACCTTGAGGGTATACACATGGGCCTGCTCTACTGTGGACATAGTGAAAACATGAAAAGGTGAAAGATTAGTCCTCTAAATGAATGAAAGCACCTATAAAGAGTAAATAGTAATCGCTAAGGAGAAATAGACTTCCAGGATTTCCAGACTGATCATAGTTATGTCAAAGACGTTTACTGTCAGGCTTCTTACTGTAAGCTTTGCGCAATTGCTAGACTTCTTCTGCTTATGGGAAGCTGGAGAGGGACTGTTTACAAGGGCATGTAGTGATAGGATGATCAGTAATGGCTTTAAACTGAAAGAGGATAGATTTAAGTTTAGATATTAGGAAGAAATTTTTTACTGTGAGGGTGGTGAGACACTGGAAGAGGTGACCGAGAAGTTGTGGATGCCCCTTCCCTGGCAGTGTTCAGGGCCAGGTTGGATGGGGCTTTGGGCAACCTGGTCTAGTGGAGGGTGTCCCTGTCTATGGCAGGGGGTTGGAACTATATGATCTTTGAGGTCCCTTCCAACCCAAACCATTTGGTGATTCTGTGGGAAGCTGGATGAACCTCCCATAACCATTTCTCTTTCCTTAGATGAAGGAATGGTCCTAAGACATGATAGAGTTCCTGAGAAGGTATTTCTGGAGCATCAGAATTACCTGCCTGTGCAATGTAATTTCCTTGGTTAGAAGGCTTAAAGGAGGTTTTTGGGTTTTTTTGGGTGGAAGCGTGATTTTTGACTATAAAAACTATTTCCATTGCTTGTGAAATGCCTTTCATCATCGAGGCTTATTTTTAGGTCTTCAGTTCCTTTTCTTTAACTATCTAGACTGTCTCAGACATTCTTCATGCCTCTTATCTCTAATCTTTACTGCATAGCTTTCTTTTCCATATGTTTGTTTGGTTTGAGGTGTTTTCTTCCTGTGAATTACTAGGGGTCCCTGGCATAGATCGAGAGAATGCCTGATATAGGTGACAGACATGTAACTGCTAATGCTTTATAAAATATTTAAGTCATTTACCTCTTGGGATAGTTGCAACAAACTCAGGTTTTGAAGTGGATATTAATAATTTAATATTAAAAGAGATGCATCAAATTAGTATACTATAACATTGCAATTTTACAAAATATATAAAAGGAACAAATTTTTTATATATTAACAAATATTTAATTTTAAAGATGATTCCAGAATAAACATTCAATTATTGTATTGTAGAATTTACGGCAAAAGAATACACAATTTGTGTATATCCAACTTTCCTGACATTCTGTTGCAACATTCTTTTTATATTTCATAAAATCTGGAAGAGTTTTTTTAGATACTGTGCATGTGCTCAGAAGCAGAGAATAGGCACTATATATACATCATCAGAGTAACAGCAGTAAATTGATGATACATAATTAAAGTCACACCACTTCATAATAATATATCATAATAAAAATTTAAATAGAGAGAGTTGGTCTGAATGTGAAGATATGAAACTGAACACTGTGATATATGCAATTTCAGGTTTCATTTGTGCAGTACAGTGATGAGGCAAAATCTGAATTCAAACTGAATACATTTGATGACAAGGCCCAGGCCCTGGGAGCACTTCAAAATATTCAGTACAGAGGAGGAAACACAAGGACAGGTAATTCTGAGCAGGAATTGTCTTTCTTTAAAAGAAAATGTTTTCAGAAACTGACTCATTATCTTAGTATTGCATGGCAAAATAATTAGGTTTTTATGTTCATCTGCTTTAGTTGTGTGGCTGCTGCCCTTTAAAGTAAGGAGTTTTTTTCTCTTGTAGATAATATTATTGACTCCTTGTTCATGGTGCATTTTGCAGGCAAAGCCCTAACCTTTATCAAAGAAAAGGTTTTGACTTGGGAAAGCGGCATGAGGCGAGGTGTTCCCAAGGTACTTGTTGTTGTCACAGATGGTCGGTCTCAGGATGAAGTGAGGAAAGCAGCAACAGTCATACAGCACTCGGGTAAGCCATTCACTTACGTAGCTGTTTTGTTTCCTTAAGCAATGCAATTAGAATTGGTGCTTCAATTATCTAGGAATCCTTTAGTCATCAGTTACGGACTCAGAAACTTATTCTGTGTCTTTGGAAAGAACTCAAAACTAATTATTTAGACTCTGGGCCAAACATTTTTTTTTTCTAGACTTCTCTCAGGAAAGATGTAGCTTCCTGAGGCTTTCAAGTAACTCCTCATAATATATGTGACTCTGAGTTACTTCTTTCTCTTCCTTGCTATATGGACCCCGGGGATCATTACAAAGTTTGCTCCATTTTGGTGGTTTTCATGTATTTGGCTTGGATTTCTGTGCTTTATATTTACTCAGTATAAACCAGTGGATTTCCAGTTAAAGAAACTTCTCTTGCTGGATCTGAAATGACTCCATTGCTTTTTGAGCTCAGAAGTGTTGCCTTCCATGTTCAGATTTGCAAAGGTGGCTTGTGTGAGACTAGTCATCTATTTCTGTCCCTGCACCCTGCAGTTTTGTATTTCAGTGCATGATCCACCTCGGTTCCTGTTCTATGAGTAAGGAGATGTTATACTTACAGAAACGGCTGGCATGTAAATCACGAGTGGTCATCTTTACCTTTATGAACTGAAGGAATCAGCTCTCTAGATTGCTTCTAAAGATGTCTGGCTAACCTATTAATAAAAATCTCTACAGTGTCCCTTTTGGATAATCTGCTTTAGTGCTTAACTACCCTAATAGTTGGCAAGCTTTTCCTCACATCCTACCTAAGTGTTTCTTCAGGCTAATGAAGCTGTTTTCTTTACATTTACCTGGTTACCCAGGAAAGGAATTGATCATTGTTCCCTATAACAATCCTTGTATCCAAAGCCTGTTGTAATTTCTTCTTTCTGTCTCCTCTTTCCTAAACTAAACAAACCTATTTCCTTCAACCCCCTGTTGATCATGTTTTCCAAACCTCTTATTATAATTACTCTCTACTTGTTTCAGTTTCTTTGCATCTTAAATGTGATACTCAAAGCTGGACAGAGTATTTCAGCCAAAGCTTTACAATTGGTTACAGAGCAATAATTATCTCCCATCTCTTTTGGAAAAATTCAAAATAACGATAGCTTTGTTATTTGCAATACATGTGAATTATGCCTTCAGCCTCCAGCCAGCATTTAGAATCATAGAATCATAGAATGGTTAGGGTTGGAGGGGACCTTAAAGATCATCAAGTTCCAACCTCCTTGCCATGGGCAGGGACACAGGCATTTCCAATGAAGTCCAGATAAAAGATTGGGTAGAGCCTGTGTAATTTCTTGTCATTTTTTGTGGGAGAATTTTTCTATATAGTGCTGATTTGTGCAATGATATTTTTTTCTCTTCCATGTTTTCTCCTGTGGTAAAGAGAGGTTAAATTATCACATGGAAGGTTAGGTGGGAGAACGGAAGGAAACAATGAGCCAGAGACAGAATTCTGTAAAGGCTGAGAAGAAAGCAGGAAACAAAAACTGGACACAGAAGTCAAGGACATGCTAATTTAAGCATTTGTAGATGGAAATCACCCTAATACAGGAGCAGAAACTTTTGAAGAAAAGATGCAAAAATCAGTTTAATCGCTCTGGAGCTTTGATAGGGTAAAAGGATGTCCAGAATGTATGCTTGTAATGAAGGCCAGATAAAAGATTGGGTAGAGCCTGTGAAAACAGTAATAGAGATGATTTGTGAGATATTGACCTGAAAATGGTAATTTATGTTTACTACATATCAAGTGACAAATGTGGGGGTTTTTTTTACAGGCTTCAGTGTGTTTGTGGTTGGTGTGGCCGATGTAGATTACAATGAGCTGGCCAAGATTGCCAGCAAGCCCAGTGAGCGTCATGTATTTATTGTTGATGACTTTGATGCCTTTGAAAAGATTCAAGATAATCTCGTCACCTTTGTGTGTGAGACAGCTACCTCAAGTAAGTAGAAGGCATCATTTTTCCTTTTTCTAAACTAATATATTTGCTTATGTACCACTACTGTTGCCATCCTATTTAAGGTAAGTCAAGAGAAACATTCATATATAAAAGTTAGGTTTCATAATAACTGGACATGGTTTAAGGGAAAAGGTTGCTTTTCTAAATAATTTGAAGTAGATATTTTATTTCACGTAAACTTGTCTCACATTTCAGAAGTACCATTAGAACAAAGAAAGACGTAGCAGTCAGGGAGAACTAGTGCTCCATAAGATGATGTAGAATGGTGGAGGAATGTGAACTGGAGGACACAACTGGTCTAGGGATGCTGAAGAGGTGGAACTATAGTGTGTGAGGCTGTTTAAAATGATCTAAATAAAGTTCAGTTGTTTACTCAAGTAAATTCCTTCTGTGGCAAAAATGAGAAATTCTCAGGCCTGTCGTGCAACTGTGTACTCCAGAACTGCCTCATCCCCTGGTTCCTGTGGAGCCATATAAATCTACAGTTTTTCCTTGTGAATCTGACAGCTATTATGCAGCCTGACTCATGCCTTAAATATTAATGGAAAGACTGTGTCATTTTGCTCCTTTCTTCTTATGAATTAGAATATTTTGGGGCTTCATTTGTTATTGCATACAATTTGTCACACTAGAAATATCCTGATAAAAGTAACGAGTAAAGATTTTAACAGTACATCTACCACAGAGCAGAACACAATATGACAAATGTAACAGAAGTTGGCTATTAATAAAAGCACATACTTTTTTTTGGTAATAAAACACTCTGAAGTATACACATGTTTGTATTCTGCTAGGTTTAATAGTTTTGAATGATATGTCATTTCATCTCTTTTAGCTTGTCCTCTAATTTACTTGGAGGGATACACTTCACCTGGTAAGTAACTGTCTAATATTTTTGCATAGGTTCATTTGTGTCTTTTACAGGACTACAATGTTTTTATTTTATATTTTCTCTCTTGATTTAAAGGTTTCAAGATGCTGGAATCATATAATCTAACAGAGAAGCATTTTGCTTCTGTTCAAGGCGTGTCACTGGAAACAGGCTCTTTCCCAAGCTATGTAGCATACAGACTACACAAAAATGCCTTTATCAGCCAGCCAATACGGTAAGTAAACCTGAAAGACTCATGTTTAGGTCAAACTGGTGAGGAAGGATCAATAGAGTTTATAGATCATAGCATTACAGAAGATGCATTTATTTGACGTTTTTACTGAACACCAAGAAATATACTCCAAAGAACCTCTACCATTGTTGTCATTAAATACTAATCTATTTCTTGTGTTGTGATCTGTTCACTATTAAACCAGTTGATCTATTTTGGAACCATTTGTGTTGCAGGAGAGTGCTTAGGCAGTTGAATGGCAGCCTCGATGTTGCCAGAAGGAAATGGTTTCAATATGGAGGGATAAGCACCACTTTTTGCAGGGGTGTCATTCGTACTGCAGTAGGCAGCACATTGATGCCATTGACTCAGGACAGATTCTCCTCTGCTTGAGTTGCTGTATTCACCAAATGGAGTGGTATGTTCAAGGGTCTGTGGTCCTAGAGCTTGGTTATGAAGGGCTATTATATGGTCATTCTTTCCAACATTTGTTTTTTTTTTTAAAAAAAAAAAAAGAGAAAAAAGACTTAGCAGTTAGTTTTACTGAGAATGATACCATCTCTTTTCATTCTGCATTTGTTCTTCTGCCATCTATTTAAGTGAGTTTCAACAAACTACAAAGATAGCCCATTAAATTTAAGGAAATTTAGTCTTTTTTCATACAAGGCTTTGAAATCTTCTGCAATCCTGCCAGGTAAGATTAGATCACAGACACAGGAGCTAAGGTGTACAAAGAAATAATTTCTTCTTGCCAGCCTTCTCAGTTCACAACTTTAAAAGTGGAGGATATAAGAACTTGAGTTCACTGATATGCTTATAGGGGTGATAGATGTCAGACAGCCTTGATTTTTACTACTTAAGAAAGTACAGATAATCCCAGTCACTGGGATCTTGTTTTGCAATTCTTATATTAGGATTAAACTTGCATTTAGCAGGATAAAATACTAAGATGACAATGAAAAGACAGACTTCCTATTTCTTTCTTTTTTTTTTTACTGTTGTGATACATCATCTGTTGTCTGCTGTAAGAGGTGGTGTCAAATTGCCTGAGTATTCTGGGCACTTACTTTTCATGAGAAGCCAGAAAATAAAATTCACTTTACAGTGAGTCAGCAAAGCAATAAAACCATCCTGATCCTGGTGGCATAGTTGTTTCCACATCGGAGATAACTCAGTGTCCAAGTTCTAAATAGTGTTGCTTTTTCTACTTTGATATTTTCTTCCTTGCTCTGTGCTGTGTGGTGGTGTTGACTTAGTGATTATGCTGTTATTGCAGAGTGTTTATGTACATGAGCTTTTCCTAGAATACAGCGCAGCTTCTTTCTGACTTTTAAGATTTCTGTATTTATGTGCATGAGGCCAAATCCACTTCTCAGTTCCATTATAACATTTAAGGAGAAGCTACTTCTGTTCTTAAAGAGCCCTTCCTGCATTCCGTCCCCTTCAGAAAATACTGGAGGCCATCTAATGTATGCCTTTACTTCTATCTTTCTGGGTTTTTTAAATGTATAATAATCTGAACATCACAAATCTAAACCTCAGCCACGTATGAATGGAGTGGAGCCAAAATGTGTCACTAATTGCAGGGAGTACCTTAAATCCTTCATTGTATCTGTGCCTGAAGGCATCAATAATTAAGTGCTGCTTACTGTTCCTGTAAAACAGGTCACATGGAAATAAATAAAGCTATGGCTGTCTTTACTTACCATGAAGAAATTTTAAATGTGTAGGTTATGCAGAATCTTGCCACAGGAATGTATCTCCAAGAGCTGTTGGTCATCTTCTGGCTTCTTCCATAACCATTGCGCATGGACAAATTGAAGACAGGCTATGAGTTCATCTTATCAAATGACACAATCTTCTTTTCTACTTGAGAGAGTAGTTAAAATGCTCAGTTCCCTTAAACACTGTGGTTTTCCTGTTACTCTCATGTCTTCTATGAAAAAGAGAAATGATGATGATCTTATTTTCTTCATGCGTTTCCATGTGGAAAAAAATGTCCTCGTACTGTTTTAACAGGGAGATTCACCCAGAGGGATTGCCACAGGCATACACCATCATTCTGTTGTTCCGTCTTCTGCCTGAATCCCCTAACGAGCCATTTGCAATTTGGCAGATTACAGACAGAGATTACAAACCGCAAGTTGGAGTTGTGCTTGATCGTAAGGATGATTTTGCTTGTTGTGCTGACAATTTATATATTACATTGCTTTGCATGCATTCTTTACAAATATTTCAAAACCCAAAGCATTCTTACACCGTAAAAGGAATATATATTTTTTTAACTAAGAATAATTAATCTACATTTCAACTTCGGTATTACCTCTAAAACTGGAGGAACATACATGTACATACTTATGGGTCAGTAAGACCATCTATAATTTGTGTGCTTGCCTGTTTGAGTGGTATGCTAGATTTTATCCATAAGTGTATTTTAGAATGGTGGTTTCAATAGTATATATATATAAAGAAATGTATTATTTTCATTTATTGCAGCTGCCAGCAAAGTGCTGTCATTCTTTAACAAGGATACAAGGGGAGAGGTTCAAACTGTAACTTTTGATAACGATGAAGTAAAGAAAATCTTTTATGGAAGCTTCCACAAGGTAAAGGATTGAAACTTTCAATGTTGCTTTCTGAAGTACTGTCGTTCGAAACAGAAGTCAAGCAAGCAGAAGTCACTGTCAGTTGTATCCAGTCTGTATAGTACTGTAAGTTGACCTAGGGACTTATAGAGCATATAAAAGAAGATCTCTGAAGTTTATAGTTGTTTGGTTTTTTTAATTGAGTTGAAGGCCTACTTTGAACCAATGTAAGGTATCTGTCAAGATCTTGAGAATTTGTGACGGTTATGTAAGTGGAGGGATATATCTAAACAAGACATCATAGCCTGATTCCTGGCAAATGAAAGAGGAAAATTGAAATGAAGTTGCGATCATGAAAGACTGTGGGGGAGTGTAGTGATTTGCAATCATTCTGAAAAGATGTAGGTACAGAAAGTAAGTAGCTATTGACTCGTAGAAAAAGGCAGGAAACCTATTGTGGGAGGTGAATAGCATATTGACTAAGGTTTTTATGTTTAACAAAGGTGTGTGTATATATATATGTATATATTCTATGTGTGTATATATATGTGTGCATGTGTATTGGTATATTTTTGGCTTAAATCCGCTGTGCCTGATATACTCCAAAGTGATATTAACTCAGGAAGCAACAGTAATGACAGAGAGCCCATAGAAGATCATATAACCTATTTGCAATTTAGAATGAAACTCATGCTTTTGAGTTGTCCACGTGACTAGTGAAATCCTTACGTGTGACAACATCTGCCTTCAATTGTGATAACTTTGTGCTTGCTTTTCTAATTTTATGCACTGAATTATGAAAACTTGATGCTGCCAGGCTTCCTTACCTCAAGTCACTGGGAGGTGTTTGACTCAGCTTACATATATGTCTAAAACACAATTTTAAAGTATTTTCCTGCTGTGTTAAGCATATATGTTTAGGGGAAAAAAGTGTTGCAACTTTTTTGGTCCACTGAAATGCATATTCTCATTTTTCCATTTATCTCCCTTCTGTTTAGTTTAATTTTATTCTGATGACTAAATATGGCCAGAGTATAACATTTGTTTTCTTTATGATACCCTTTCCTGCATGACTAGTCACTTCCAGCATTCCTTTGAGGATGCAGATAAGAAGTTGCTTCTGTCAACTTGCTGATACTGGAGGCCACACTGTCAACCCAGCTCTGCTAGGCTGAAAGCAGGGATCATGTATTATGACTTCATCTGCTTACACCATGGATGACTACTGTAGTCACACAGTACTATAAAATCTGTTTGTTCCTCAGAATTTGACAGAGGATAATTTCCCAAACTGCTTCTGTGGCATGTCCAATTATTCTTGTTTATTATTTATTTAATGGGTAATTATTTTTGCACATATGAAGAAATGTCATTGGCTCTGTGACTAATGCTTATAAGTAGTGTTGGATCACACCTTTTTTTCTACTTTTTTTTTTTTTTAATAGTTTGGTAAGATACACCGATTTTTATGGAAATGCATCTACTGGAGTGAGAAAAGCTGCCATCAGAGATAGGATAGGATAGATACTGTTTTGGTGTAAAAGATAAGTTGGCTTATCACCAAGAGATACTGTTAAAACACAGAACAGCATGTAGCACTGTCACATAGCACTGTGAGAGCTTAGACTTCCCTTCAAGTAAGTGGTATGAAGCTCTCTACACACTGTACTGCCAGTGCTCTATCTGAAGAGTTTGCTGATAATTTCATTGACATTCAGAGTCATATTTTTCTTTGTCATTCCTCTAAATGTGATAGAGACGAGCAGAATTATCTGACAGCACTTACAGTGAAGTTCTGCTTATCAGAGCAAATGGGGAAAGACATGTAACCCCAGCAACACTAGCAGTTGTGTACAACTGTTTATTACACCTGATGGTGAAAAACAATGACTGAGAAATAAAAATCACAAACTTTGTATTATTTTACTACTTAAATGCATTCACACATATGAACAGAAAGCAATCCTAAAATGAGAAGATGTACATAGGATGTACAGGAGTAACAGTCACTGTTATCTTAAAGCTCTGGAACTATGTATTGTTGCTTTGGAGACTATTTCTTAAGCAAAAACATAACAGTTTAGTGCGGTGTGTCATTCCCCTTCTTTTTTCCCCAGAAAGGAATCATACATTCAATTTTTGATAGTATTTAAAGAAACTGGAGTAGCCTTGATTTAAAGAGCCGTGTTTGGGATTTTTCACCATGTAACTAAGCTGGCTCCTCTGGATTCTCTCCAGGATGATTGCTATATGAGTCAGGTTGTTAATGATAGCATCATGGGATTCCCTAGCTCATGTGCTGGGGAAAGCCTTATGTATCAGCCATGTTGATTAGCTCTTAATAAAGAATAGCAGTAGTTTCAGCTGGATGAAGGAAGGAAAGTAAGATTAACACATTTCAAAAGCTACTTTTGCAATTTCTCCTACCATCCAGTTTCGAAGAAATGACAGATCTTTAGAATGCAAGAAGATGTTGTCCAAAATGTCAAACATTTTTGTGGTTTTCATTCGATGACTTACTGGCTCATTCAGTGAAGCACAGTGAACTACACCTAACTGTGCCGGGAAATTTACTTTGGCGCGCTTGAGCACTTTGTGTAGCACAGCCATGGTGAAAGCTGTTGAAGCTGGCAAGTCCCATAGGAAAAATCCTGACTGCCTGAGACAGTCATTAAATTTATAACTCAATGTTTTGGAGAGACAGACGACTTCTACTTTCTTATTCCTACCATGCTAGGCTTCCTTTTTAGATTGAAGTTTTGCAACAGGAAATTTGCTAATGAGTGTGTGTCTTTCTACTGGTGTACATATGGGATTATAGTTTGCTTAGCTTATTGATGTGGTTCCTGTAGCAGTAGATCAGAACACCATCAAACTGTATCTTAAAAGGGATCTGGAGAGAAAGATTAAAGTATGTTTTCTTTCTTAAAACCTCAGTGCCTTCTGGCACTGGAAATGGTCACGAGTGAGGCTTTATGTTGATGTGTTAGAAACTGAAGAGAATGTTTCTGTTAACATTTTGTTGAAAGCAAAATGTAGCAGGATTGAATAGAAAGACGTTTATTTACTGTAAACACTGGATGCATACTTTTACTAGATTTATGCTTGGGCCATGTGGTTCAGAGCTGGAATGCAGAGCTGGTATTAAATCAGCAGTGAGATGAGTCAATGACTTGGGGGACCCCTGCTTGGTTTTGACCGCTGAGATCACTTCTTTGGATAGATAGACAATATTCATCAGTCATTGTTGTTTGAACATTTTCAAATTGATGATCCCATTCAGCATTTAGATTCACATATCCTAAGTTTTATGTGCAAATGAAAATGCAGCAATATGCATTTACTATGCAGATGTAATTTGCTTTATTTGATTTGTGAGAAAGTCGGACTTTCACATTAGGTACCTTTCAGATTTAGTAAATTACATCTGCTATGAATTTTAACTGCTTATTATTTAAATTATTGTTCATTAGTTAACCTGTAAAATTTAGTTATGTAATCAAATGACTGAGTATATGATGTGTAATTGATAATGAATTTAAAGTTTTGTTCTGGTGCTTATTTTATTTTGCGGAAAGATTGGTATGTAATAGCAAGATGCACTTTGGACACACCCTATTAGCTTTCCACTAGTTCTTTTTTTATTTGGTCAATGAACAATGTTGGGAATGTTAATTAAAAAAACACTTGTATACACAGCACTGAGAATTAAAGTGTAATGGCAACTGAAGTTCAGATGAAAAAAAAAATGGGGGAAGTTTCAAAAGTTAATTCCAATTATATAAAGTGTAAGCACATTAAAGCTTAAAGATAAGCTACACTGATGCCTTGGAGACAAGTCCACATGGGAAAATATCCAATATGGAAAAAAAAGAACAAATTCTCAGGAGATAGTTCAGGCACTTGTTGACTCAGGACATTTAAGGGAATCTGTTTCAACTTTACGCCCTTTTTTTGAAGCAGTCATCAAATAGCAATATATTTCTGAAGGGTTATGTACTGTGCTAACAGAAGCTTTAAAACATAAATATATACTTCAAGGATTCTTTACTGATGATCTTACTGTGTTGATATTTTAACAATTACATAGATGTTATAATGTGTATAAATTATATGCTGTATATAAAATATATGCAATATTTAAGGTATATAAAGCCACTGAAACCTTTCTGCTGCCCTAAGATTTTCTTTCATCAACTGTCTATTAGGTTTACGAAAATGTCAGAGCCTTGTTTCTTTCTTGGAGACTCCCAAATGTAGGAAATTAGTTGTATAACATTTGCCATGTGCGCTATAAATTTTAGGAATGGTAACCTCTGCTTCAATTTTGTTTGTTCTTTTGTTTAAAGTTTAGCATGTTTTACCCAACCATTTCATTTTCTTGTCCTGGTTAATATCTCTCCCTCTCTTAAAGTCATTCTTTTCTCCTTCTTAAGTTTCCCTTATTTCCAACAATTAATCTCTTCCTTTTCTTCCCTGTTCCCCATTATTTTGGCATATGTATTTGTAGCCACATTTCTCTTATGGAAATTTCTCTCTTGCATCTTCCATTATTTTGTCTTTTTCTGGGCAGGCTTCTCTGCTCACTTCCTGTATCTCAATGCATCTGTGGAAACTGAACCCTGGATCTTTGGATCTGAAACAATCTACTCTCTGAGCTACAGACAGACTCTATTAGCCAGTGGGCAGTCACAGACTCATAAACATCTTGTGTGGTCCCAGCCATCAGAAGAAGACAAGAAGAGTTTATATTCACTTCTCTTTTTTTTCTTTTTTTTTTTTAATTTTTTTTTAATTTTTACTTTGATGCCATCTTAAAGCAATTTTTAGGCAAGCTTTTTAAAACTGGTCATTGTAGTTCAACTCTTACATGAAATAGCATTTCTTAGCTGTGCTTGTGTCTTCATCTTACTGATCATCAACACATTTTAAAGAGGTTACTAATGTCATAGACTTTCTTTGAGTTTGAATTTTCCCACAGGTTGCAAGTAAAGCAGAATTGTTGGGAAGAAAATGTAAAACAGTATAACCTAATCAATGAAATACTGTTATATTATTAAAGTAAATATGCCTGTGTGCCTTTTCTAAATATCATGTTAAATTTTTTTCAGGTCCATATTGTTGTAACTTCATCAAATGTTAAGATTTACATTGACTGCAGTGAAATAATGGAAAAGCCAATTAAGAATGCTGGGAACATCACAACTGATGGCTATGAAATACTTGGGAAACTTCTGAAAGGCGACCGGAGATCAGCAACAGTAAGGAGTACATATGAATCCATTCAGTAATGCAAGCAATTGTAACTTTCTGAGGAAAGACATTAGCTATTAAGGATTGCTAAGAAACTGGTATTGCACCCAAAGATTTTAAGTGTCTGTGCTGCAGACCCAGATGAAGAGGAAGCATCAGTGCTTGAAGCTCTTGTAGCCTTATATATGCTTGGTTTAAATTTTTTCTTATTTTAAAGTAATTTTTCTGTCACTGACAAGAAAAGACATTAAAGTCTGAATGTTAGCTACCTTAGAAATGCATTGTTTGAGGAGTATTTTTTTAATGATAATGCCACTAGAATTCATAAATAATATCTCTACTATCTTTCAAGAGTCATAATTTCTTTTACAGTTAGAAATCCAGAATTTTGATATCGTATGCAGTCCAGTTTGGACTAGCAGGGACAGATGCTGTGATCTTCCTTCTATGGTAAGTAGAAACAATCAGAAAATTGTTATTAGTAGGAAGTTTAAAAATGTCAGTATTAACTGGGTATTATACTTCACACTGACATCGCTGGCAGAGCAGCTGGTGAACAACACTGCATTTCAAAATTTTGTGTATGAGGTAGATTGTAATGTGCTGTAATTGAGTCCCTTTGGAATGGTGCAAAAAGGTCAATTCCATCTTATATTTTAGTGATATTTAAGATCCTAGGTATTATAAATGGAACAGCTATATTATTTTTTTATTTAAACTGTTCTTAGATTGCAATTAAAAAAGTAATGGGTTTTTTTCAGTGCAAGCTGCTTGTCTATTGGATATAAATATTAGGACAACAGAAACCGCATATGAATTTGGTTTTGCCTGTGCCTCTGTAGTTTGTGTCTTGCATAGCTCATATGAAAAATATGGTAAAAATATGAAAGGTCCTGTAGAAACTGTTTAGCAGTGAGTTTTACTTATACCTCAAAACAGGATAATGGAGAATCTCGCTGTTATTGTTGTAGAATTATATGTTGCCACAAAGTACTTTTCTTTAAAAGGACAGTAATAGTTGTAATTGAATTTTCAGAGAGATGAAGCAAAATGCCCAGCTCTTCCAAATGCTTGTACATGTACTCAGGACAGCGTGGGACCTCCAGGACCCCCTGGACCAGCTGTAAGGAACTATTTGCAATAGACAGATTTTCTAATTTTCATATTTCTGGAAGTGGTTTTGTGTTAATCTGTGGTTTTGTGAAACAAAGGTCAGACAGAGTGGTAGTTCCTGTCAGTGTATCCATAACATCATAGAAATCTGTTCCTCTTTCATCTCTGTTTAAGGCAGAGTTGGGCGGCTCCTACCACCTCTATTTCCTTTTAACATTTTTCCAGTAAGATCGCCGTGGATAGCTCCTCATTGTTTCATAGGTTGAAAGAACCTGGCCCAATTACTTCATGTACAAGATTTTTTTAATGGATTATGCAAATATTTTTCCTAAATACTGAGTCAGGATTTCACTCCAAGGAAATCAGGGAAATAAATGTGTCACTCTGTTTCTGTGGAGAGATAGTAATCTGTGGAATGGATGTGCTCCTACCAGTTGCTTTGAATATAAAGGACTTGTACTCAGCCCAGTAGTCCTTCCACTTTGAAGCTATCAGAAATGCTCAATGAGGAACCTGAAGCCCAGTTAAGTTGTCTAGCAGTCTACCAGGGAGATATGCAGAGATTTTGATGAATATAAATTGACAAATGTGTATCTGCAGAGACAAAAATGACAATATTTTGTGGGCTGAATTTGCAAGGCTGAAGCTGATGTGATTTAACTGGGCACCTGATGCATCTTTTATTCTAGTACTCTTTTTAGCAGTGTGATCTATACACTTCAAAACTTTGGGCTTTCACATAAGAGTTTGATAAAGACGCTTCATAATGCACACCAGTATGATATACCTTTGCTTTCCCTGTATGAAATACATTTCTTTCTAAATATTCTATTTAGGGTGGCCCAGGTGCAAAAGGTCCCAGAGGTGAAAGGGGTTTGACTGGATCATCTGTAAGTATCTTTCTGAAGTGCATCTATAATGTTGGTGTATCCTTACCTGCATGAAAATTTGTGTGCTTAGTTCTATACTAAACTAAGAAAGGAGAATTTAAAAAAATAATTGGAAATATGCCTATATGCTATTTGTGTGCAGCCTACCTATATATACAGATCTTATATATGTAGCCTCAGAGGCATTATTTGTCCATCAGGAAACCAGAATACATGCACCAGGGCGTTAATATACACTCTGCAGCATTTTTGTCCTTTCTGCCAGAAGGCATGTATTGGCCTGAGCCCACCAACATGAATCACAAAATAGCATATGGAAGGATATCCTTCTTGGATAACAGTTTCCACAGCTGAAGTATGAAATGTGTGTCCAGACTTACCCTAAGTGTCTAACTCAAAGGATTTTGCTGTTACATGTCTAAGAAGAGGTTGTAATTCACAATCTTGTTTTCATTTTCTGCTTCGAGGGACCACCTGGTCCTCGTGGTGAGACAGGTCCTCCTGGTCCTCAAGGTCCCCCAGGTCCACAAGGCCCCAATGGGTTGTCAATCCCAGGAGAACCGGTGAGTGGCCTAAGTTTGAAGAGTCAGAGCAGTTCATGGGTCTTGGGAAGAGGGTGGCAGGTTTGCCCTAATGTTCCTTTTTCATTGTAACACAGCAGCATTACAGAACAGGTCTCTTTCTGAAGCAAGACTCTTCCAATGCAATAGCATTATGTGTCCTGAATGCTACTTGTGTTCATGGGTTGTCTGTGAAGGGACAGAGTCTAAGCATTGCAATGTACAACGTGCTACTCCATTATTTTTTTTTTTTCTTTTAACAGCTTTTCTGTAGACTTGTTAGGCCTTCAAGTTCTAGGACTCAAAACAGTCAAACTGTGGTGCAGGAAAATTAAGCGTGCAATATTACTCGGAAGCCTTTCTTGCAGATTTACATGTTCAACTTCTATTTTCTGAGCTTAAATCAGTAGCTGAAAGTTCAGAGAGGCAATGGGTACCCAGATATAGGCATACAAAATAGCCCTTTGTTCTTAGGGGACTTTCTTGGCATCAGCATGCATATTTTATTGAAGGGCTACTTTTGATTTCATGTACATGCTTTCAAAGCCAGAGTAACTATATTAACACTGATGGAGTTTCACCAGATTCTGTTATTTAGAGCAGATAGCATAGGTAACCCTTGTCTACATCCTGAATTATTAAGGCTGCTTTTGCCATATTTTATTAAGTAATCACCCCAAAAGCAGGAAAATAATTGATCTTTCCTGTTCAGGAATAGTTTGGTTTTTAATGCAAATAGGAGCTTTTTGTATGAAGACTTTGATTCAAATATTAAGTTTATGAAAATAAATAATAGAATTGGTGTCTGATTGCACACTGTCTCATTTTACATTTGGAACCAGGTTACCTTCTTAGTCTGTAATGTAATTTGGGAAATGGAAAACACAATGTGCTTTACGGCTAGGTATGTCTTCTTTTTTTTAAGGGCAAAATTGAAAGATTTTGGTAACCAGTGTAGATCTTTTCAGATTTTTGTTATATGCCAGGAGGAAAAACTTCATCAAGATAGCATAGAGGTGCCAAACAACAAGAAAGAACAAACACATTCCTTTTACATGTGGAATAAATATTTTTATTTGTCACATTCAGTTTAAAAATGTTTGAAGAATAGAAATGCCAACAAACCCAGCAACTCTTGAAACTTCTCATTAGCTTACAATGTTAGGGTGCTACTTTTCAGTCATGTAATTTCATTTGTGATATCAATTAAAATTTACATTGGCAGGCTATGTATATAAATTATTTGATTATTTGTTCATCATCCACGGTTATTAATGCTGGATTATCATACAAGCCGCTGTGCAAAATAAGTAATGTATTGTTAAATTTAGCTCATGTGGCTTTAGATTGCTCATTTATCCTACAGTGCCGTAGTATTTGTGGAATACAAGCAAGTTGTGAATGGCAACGTATTGGTTCTTCATATCCTCCTTGTGTCCTGGAAGTCTCCAAAAGTCTGCTTGCCTATGTTTTTATATAATGTTGACCAGTCAGTCATCCTGCATTTGCAAGTGTTTGTGAGATGATCAATATTATTTCAGTTAAGAGTTATATGAGTCTTGATTTATTCCATAATAAATAATAACCTTATGGATTCTTTTCTTTAGGTATCTTGCAGGAAATATTTTGTGTCTGTTTACAAAAATTAATTATTTTGCTGATCTGTTCTGTAATTCAGAATGTCTAACTCATTTACAAAAATTATAGGGTCGTCAAGGAATGAAAGGTGATGCTGGCCAGCCTGGACTACCAGGGCGATCGGTAAGTTGATGCTTAGGTGAGATAATACAATTTTTTACTATTCCTGATGCAAGTTGGCTGCTGGACAATTTTCTTTGACATCACTAGGAATTGTCTTTGACATCACTAGCTCCTCTAATAGCTTCCTAAGCAATAGTTGTGGAAACTTAATTAGCTCACACTTAGGAATTTGGAATGTTGGAAGTAGTAAGCCATTCATAACAAAAGTAAAAGAACAGCTGCACTGAGTCAAGACAAATGTCCACCTAGACAGTTGTGAATGCACAGGGACAAATGATTGGATTAAGAAAAGTACACTGAGAGCTCCCCAGGAAGGTCCCTCAACTTCTGACCACCTGCAGTTAAATGTCTTCCTAAAATAAAGGTTGCAGAAGCTTTGCTGAACCCCTCTTCAGCAAGGTTGTCTATTGCTTTCCACTTTTTGAAGTGAAATGGTCTTGGACATTAACAGTATGCTTTCTGAAAGAAGAAAGCAATATTAAATTTCACTTACTTGCAGTTTTCTATATTGTAAATTAGGATTAGGTTTTGAGGAGAAAAAATAACGTAGAGGGTTTTTTGTATGATCACCCGGATTTAGACAATCTAAGGTCATATATCTGCAAATGTGGTGTCATAACTAACATTCCTTAGTTACTATCTTGTCCTTGTATTTACTGGGGATATATTTAGACTATATAGTAGATACTTAAGTGGTGGTCTGAATATAATTTCATGTATCAGACAAGGTAAGTCATGGACCAAGGGGCTTGTATTTTTACCCATTTTGTTAGTCCCTATAATTAAGAGTAATATACATTTAGGGAGCTGTAATGTCCTGTAGAAAGCAATGCTACATTTTAGCATATAGTGAGATTAGGCAGAAAACAGGAAAGAACATAACAGCATGATACAAGGCTGTTCAATATTCAGTTCCTACAGCGGTGGTACTGATCCTATAGAACACTAAATTAAGTTATTCCTGAGTATCCTCTAATGTAGGCTGCCTGATTAATTTTAGGATTTACTCTCTACCCAGAAACTACAAGGAATGGAGAATTTAGAAAGTACACAATAAAGCAGCAGAATGTTAAAAAATAGGGCAAACTGGGGAAAAGAAAGATAATGGAAGAGTCTAGTTTTTCTTCCTTTAGATAAACTCTAGTTGATGACTGCATCTAGACTTTAGCTGACATCTGTAAGTCATGCTTGTAAAGGCAATAAATCAGGTATATATGTTTATGGGAATCTTACTGAAAACGTTTTTTTGAAGTTGAATTATGGTCTGGTAAGGAAATGTAAGTAAAAACTAGAATGAGAGTGGAGACTCTTGCATCATGTATATGATGCCATGTTAAGTGGTTTCTCAAAAAGTTTCATTTTATTTTTGTAAATTCCAGAAAGCAGCTTTCAAGTCAGTTAAATATTTAAATATGTACCTATAACTGGGATGATTGGTATAGAAGTCATATTTGTTCTGTCATGGACACAGTTTATTATTCCTTTTCTTTCTAGGGAACCCCAGGTTTACCTGGTCCACCTGGCCCAATGGGACCTCCAGGAGAAAGGGTAAGGTTTCCTGACTATTTTTGAAAAGACCAAGTAATGGTTTTTCCCCTCCTTTTTCATATCTTTCTATTTTCAAATGCTTTTTCAAGAGGAGTCATTTTATCAGTATCTGACCTGGAGAAGTAAAAGTGGAAGAACTAGGAAAATGTAGGGGTGAAAGCCTCCCTGGATAGCCATAGGTTAGCCAGATAGTTTCTGTAAAGGTTGCACTGATCACTCGACTCACTAGGTTCTCAGATGCCCATGCCCATGGACCAGTATGTCCACTGAGCTTGGTTCTGCTGAGGTACTCAGCCCTGCTGTCTTCCAAACACTGTTGCTGCTGCAGGGGATCCCTTTGAAACTCTGCTTGTCTCAATGTCTGGGAGGTATTGTATCAGTAAAGCATCTGTGACATTCTTACTCCAAAGGCCAAGTTTCTGCCTTATCTTTGACTGTCAGAAGCTAAGAACTTTTTTTGGATGGGGGATTTTGAAATGTCTTCATAATGAAGGGCATATGTGCAGGTATTTCATTGTGGAGTTACTGCAATCTCTTTCTTCTAATTTGAGATCAACTAAGCCAATCTGTTATATCCTCACAGTGGCATATAACCTTTGAGATGACTGAAGCAGACTTATCTTTACAGTCAAAATTAATAGTCAATACATGCATTTCGAGTTATCCTGTAGTGGGAGTTGATAGCAGTATATGAAAACAGACCACCATACGATAGTCAATTGCCAAAGAATATGCCATGGTATTGTTAGGTCATTAGTGGGCTATGGTCATCGATGTTAATTTGTGAATCCTGTACCAGATTATTGAAATGGGAATTCTCAGCATCTCTTCTTACAGGGGAAGTGTCTGAAAGAGAATGTGTTCTTCATTTACGTAGAAACATCAGATTTTCCAACTAATCTGTGATGGAGACGAGCAAAAAAGGGAAATAGTGCTCGTCTGGGATAGAACAATTTCTTTTCTTAAAAATGTTGAGACTCATTCCATCTTCAGTTAATCAACAGCAGCTGAACATCTTTTAAATTGGCTGAAGCTCATTCCTCCATAGCCTTCTCCAGCAATAGCTATTTTTATAACTTACATTGTGGATAGATTTTAAAATACATGGCAGTAGTAATGACAAGTATTGCAATTACATAATCTTAAAAGCCATTTTAACTGGGCTACAGTCTTGGGTTAATCTCAAATCATGCTTCTGTTTTTGAATAGGGTTTCACAGGAAAAGATGGTCCCACAGGTCCCAGAGGCCCACCAGGACCAGCGGTAAATATAATTTTGCCTTTGATATTTTCTGAAATAAGAGACCTGAGCCAAGGGAGAACCACATTGACATTTTCAGTTTCTGTCAAATATGAAATGGATCCTTTGTTTAATATCCTAACTTAATTGAGAAAACTCTGAGATCTGACAAACTCTCAGTAAAAGGTGAGTAAACAGCTATGTAAAGCATGTCTCCACAAACATCTGTAAGAGTGGTTTTAAAACTGATTTCTGCTAGTGTAAATAAGGGAAGAACCTGTTTACCTGGTTCTTTAAACATGATCTTTAAATGCATATCTAGGTCTACTGAAACCAATCAGCTTACCAATTACTTGTAGTCTGGTGAAAACAAACACTGTTAATGCAAGGTTTTCTCTACAAGAGTATTTGGGGATGAGTTTTTGCTTCAAAAGCTACTTCATTGTGTTTTGTGGGACCATGTTAGAAAAGGCGCTGATAGTTTAGAGAAACACGTACCATGCTGGATCAGACAATCTGAGATAGGCAACTTGCTACAGCTCCATGTTACCAGGTCCAACCAGTAGCAAGATGGAAGATGTACCCAGAGCACACATTTATACCACACATATTTATATAGTTACTCTACAGGATTTTTCAGGATGCCCTTGCTCCCCCACAGTTGTCATTCCGGTGCTCCTTTGTGAGTGTGTAGATGACATTTTATCACATAAAAAAAGCACTGGTCTTCTATTTGTTGATATTTACCTAGTATGACTAAAATGACTTTTATGGACTTCTTGTGGACTTTATATGGATCACAGGCCTGCTATATGAAGTTAGAAGGCCAAACTGTCTTGTCTTCCTTTTAGAATCTGTTATTAAGAACAGTGCTAAAAGCATCTTTAGATCCAGAAATGGCTATTAAATTGTGGTGCTTTGTAAAAGGACATATTTCCATGGAGAAACAAAGTGTTTTTTCTGGAGAAGTTTTCAAGCCTGATATGTACCTAAGAGAAAGAAAAAACTGATTGCAGCCATTTTCAGTATTGCTTTACACTCAATAACACGTTTCTTATTATCACTTTAACTGTTATGGATTTCCACAATTCACTTTACATGTCTTTTGCTGTAGGGTGCCCCAGGAGTTCCAGGAGTTGCTGGCCCAAGTGGAAAACCAGGGAAACCAGGAGATCGTGGGACACCAGTAAGATAATGATACACTTATAGTATCAAATTTAAAATTACAGTCTGTTTGATGAATCTGAGACTTCTCCTTGCTTTAAATACTTGTCTTGTGCTTATGACAGTGGTTAATACGGTGGAGCTGACCTAAGACCGCAAGCTTGTTTTTCAAACAATTTTATTTTTACAGCATGTTATTTTGCTGAGTTTAATAGTTGGGGCTGGAAATTGTGGTCTCTGGTTTCCACTAAAAAGATCGTAGAGTATTATGAGCCAAGACATATATTCCTACACTGCATAAGCATGAAGAACTGGGTCAGCAAAATGACAGGAAGGTCTTTATATTTGTGTATGTGTCTGTGTAGTAAAAAACTTGTATGCTGCTGAAGATGGACAACGTTTGATAATATTACATAATTCTGTTTTCCAAATGTTTTCTTTTTTTTACAATGTGACTTTGAAATTATTTGGAGGTGGTTTCTATTCAGACTTTTAAAGTGCATCCTGAATAGGAAGAAAGAGCAGGAGGTGCTACCACCCACCAACTGTTTCAGGAGCTATTTGAATTGATTCATTTATAGGAAGCCTGAGAAATTATGCTTGAGTCAGGAGTGGAGACAGCAGTTGAAACAGGAACTCATTTATTACGTGTACCTTAATGTCTGGCAATCAGTCAGAATTTTCCATCTTGCTTCAATGTCATTGCATATATGACAACTGGATGATTTGGAAGAATATATACTAGTCTGGGCAGCTTGATGCTTATGAAGTGGAAGTCTCCAGGAGCACTTGGAAGCTGGGTCATTTTCTCATGCACACACACAATGAATTCATTCTGCATTTGTCAGCCTATAAATGGCAGAACATGCTGTGGTTTATTCAGAAGCGAGTGTCAAACTACCAGGTTCATCAGAGTTTTCCTTCACCTGGGACACTGGATAGCTGACCCAGTTCAGCAGCAAAAATCTCCTTCAGGTAAATAATGTGCATAGAAGGAAATTTGGCTACAAGCCCAGTTTCAGTGCTTTTGCAAAGCGAAGCAGTCAACTCCTGTCCAAGCACCACATGTTAAGTTCTCCTACACTCTAATCTCAAGAGGTCCTTTCAGTTAGAAATACTTTTTTCTTCCCCAGTTATTGCACTTTCTTGTAATGGTATCATATTTACCATTTCTTACGTTTCTAGAACAGATCCCAGCAGGAATTCTGGCTTGCACCTTGCACAGATGTTTTATCAGACTCCTGGTGGACAGAATTTCAACACTTTCCTTTGTGTCCAGTATTAGCATTGCCAAAGGTGCAGCCTGATGGCCAAGTGCAACTTGAGGTGTCCAGAATCATCATTCAGGCCTGCCAGAATTTGTAACTTCCTGTCCTAGGGAAAGATAATGAGGCTCCCTGCAATTTTTTCTTCTACCTGTACATTCTGTATTGTTGGTCTGTGCAGTGCAAGTCAGGTGATAGACCCCCTACAAGGTAAGGAACATTACCTCCCAGACAAAAAACACAGTTAGGTGAAAATTATGAGGAACCTTATTCCCCATGAATATAGTCAACTGAAGTACTTTCCTGACTTATTAAATACCACTAACTTTCTAACTTGAGGCAGACGACACCATGACTGTGGTGGTCAATGTTTCTCTGCCTCACTGTGTACTTATACCAGAACAAGTTGGTACTTGAAGCTGTAACTGAAATTTCATAGAAATAGGATGTTTGAGTTTATAATCTGCTTATAAGTACTTCCAAGGGAAACTCCTGTATTTTTTTCAGTGTAGTAAAAAAATTACCAAGAAAGGAACAATGAGAACACAAATGAGTCAGTAAATCTATTGAGAATAGATGGCTATGGTACAGGAAACTAATGTATCTGTCCTCTGCGTGTTTGGTCAAACAAGGAGTGAGAAATGGGTAGCAGTCTTAACATATATCATAGAGTAATAACCAGCAAGGCCAAGGAAGTATAATTAAGTTAAAAGAGTACATTGGCTCAAGAAGGAATGGCTATAAGTTTTCTGTGAATAAATGTAGTAGGAAATAAACCTTGGACTATCAGAGAAGAAAAGTTCCAGTACTATTGTTTTATAGGTGTCAGAATCAAAATGGTAGTGGGTGGGTATGCAGATTTTAGTCATCTTCAGGTGGAGCTGTATTTTTTATAAAACAGACTGTGAAACAAGGTCTGAGTTTGCTGATCTTGAAGGTCCCCAGGAAACAGTGTAAGGCATTTCTGTTTTATATAAAAAGGTGCTTTTAGACTTACGCCTCCCAGGCCAAACAGCCTGTGAAAACCTTTAGAAGGTAATTCTAAGCACATAAAGATGATGATTGTTGGGATTCAGATGCAGGATTTGAGTATTTTTCCTTCTCTGCTCCCATGTTTTCACTGATCTGGCATCCATCTATGCAGATGAGGTCTCAAAAAGATGCCGCTTTGGAAGCAGTGAAGTGGTGGTTCTTGTGGGGACCAAACATTCTTCTGTGGAAAAGAATTGAGCATATTATCTTTTAAAGTAAAAATAGCAAAGTTTCCTTTGTTTTGTCCTCCTTCAGCTGTAGAACTTTGCATTAGACTCAGCCTTCACCCACAGCTCAGAAAATCCCACATGATGCATAAACTAGCTCTTCCTCACACTGACCCCAAGTGACTCCTCATCGCAGGACACCAGCAAAACAGAATGTCAGCAGCAGATGCTGCCTCTCAAAATGCTGGCAAGCGGTTAACTAAATTGCACATTTTTCTCTATTAAAAGAAAGTAAACTGAAATTTAAGAAGACTATAACCAAGTGGGAGAAAGATGCAAATAGTAGCTCAGTAATTGCAGATGTTGATTTTTTTTTTTTTAAAAAATCACATTTCTAAAATCTATGCCTGGGGTTCTTGCTCTAGCAACTGAATTCATTGGAACAACACATTTTAAGTGATTACTGGAATATTGCTGGGACAATAGACCAGAAATCTGATTCCTAATGCTTGTATTTACCTATTGAATAAAAAAGGAGACATGCTACGTGATTTGCTTCTGGTCAAAAAAATGTAAGGTTGTACAATGAAAGCCTTAGAAAGAATAAGAATGAGCAGGTTATAAATATGTGCTCAGCAGATAATTTCAAATGAATACACTTTTAGAAAATAGCAAAAAATTGCCAAGTTTCAAAAAGAAAGAAAGCACCAAATAATTCTTAATATTTTTCCACCAGATTTTCATGTTATAGATTAGTGCAAGTGAAAAATCTGCAATTCTGTTCAATGGATATTTCTGATACGTGGGATAGTTTGTGTCTGAGATATTAATGTCTGTTGATTTGAGAGTCAAATTACATCTCTGATAAAGCTTCAGTATATCAGCATTTACCACAATGTTAATGATGAAAGAATGGCACATAGAAATGTCATATTTTCCTGATGGTTTTGCTTGTTGCAGTTTGTTCATGTTGTAATGGCATCTACAAGTCTGTGTTTTGTTTTGGCACGTGGCTGTGCTAAGCTAAACTAAAAGACAGACCTTTTGCCTCTGGGCTTCACAGAGTAAAAAAAGATGCAGATGAAAAAGTGAAGGACAGAAGGGAAAGAATATTCATCAGCTTGATGGGTATATTGTGCACATATTAGTAACTGTCTCATCGGGGGCATAATTTATTCCAGTGGCACGTTTGTAGTGTCACCATTCTAAATCGTTCATTTCAGTCTGTACATTAATTTTTCACGAATGATCTGTTATGCATGATGCAGATGTACTGTATGCCAATTACTTAACTCACTGATGGATGAGCCTGCCTCATAGAAGGGCTACGAAGATGATTAAGGGCCTGGAGCATCTCCCCTATGAGGAAAGGCTGAGAAAATTGGGACTGTTCAGCCTTGAGAAGAGAAGACTAAGGGGGGACCTAATTAACATTTATAATTATCTTAAGCAGGGGATGCAGGGGGAATCAGCCAGCCCCTTTTCAGTGGTCTGTGGAGAAAGGACAAGGGGCAATGGCTGCAAGTTGGAGCACAGGAAGTTCCGCACCAACATGCGGAGAAACTTTTTCCCAGTGAGGGTGACAGAGCCCTGGGACAGGCTGCCCAGGGAGGTGGTGGAGTCTCCTCTGGAGATATTCAAGACCCGTCTGGACGCCTATCTGAATGAAATGTCCTAGGGAGCCTGCTTTGGCAGGGGGTTGGACCCGATGATCTCTCGAGGTCCCTTCCAACCTCTATGATTCTATGATTCTATGATTTTCTGTGGCATGTCACGGGGTAGTTGTATGCAATACTGCTGCAGAGGAGCTTATGTAGCGTACTAATTTCACCCCCTAGCATATACCATGGGAGTTTGTTTACCCAAAACTTTGATGGAAGTCTATGAAACAGTGCCACCGTGTTCGAATTGTATGTGCTGTCACCTCAGCGGAATGATCTGTTGTCTCGTGTTGTTGAAATTAATTGTGGGTACTGTAGGAATGTTATGAAAAACAGCTGCAGCCCACACTTAGCCTTTGCCTTGTTAATGGTGATAAACAGGATCCTTAAAGAAATACTGTGATGTAGAAAGCAGTCATACTTGAGATGTATGAGTAACTATGTGGAGAGCCATGCAGAGCAGGAGATGACCAAACTAAATCACTATAAAGAATAATTTAGGCTACATGTGAAAATCTGCTTGAACTCATGGTAGCCCCTTTCAGCTTTACTAGTAAAGCACCTTGTGCTTCTTGGACATGTTCTGGCAGCTTGAAAAATAAATTGAATTTACAATAGATTTTTAGGAAGACTCAGCAGTGGTCTAAGTCTGAGTCCACCGAAGTTACGTGTAAAACACTTTGTCTGCTTCAGGAGCTATAGCTTAGGGCTAAGTTTGGTTTTATATGGCCCTGGAATTTGGGACACATGGCATTTGTTGCAGTGAGTATTCAAGAGTATTGGAAGGGCTATTCATGATGGCTTCCAAAGCACGTCTTAGGAAGCAGGTTTTTGTTTTCTGTTTTCTTTTGTACTTTCATGTCAAAATTAGAATAGTAGTTTTAAAGACAGCAGGTTTTTGTAGTTTTTCAAAGGGGAAACAAGTGGCTAAACCAAATTACTGTGAATCTAATTTTCTACTTATTTTAAATGGGCATCTACAATTTTTGCTGTCAAAGTCATATCAGGGAGATCAAAGCCAGTTATAAACATCCTTCTGACATCATTGCTATCTATTTTGAAAATCTTTAAATATCTATCATACCTAGCATTGTAATTACAATTTCCTTGGAAAGTTTGGCTTGTTCTCTCTTGATGCTTGTCTTTCCTAGGACTGGAACACAAACATTAGGCTAAGATCTCAAAATGTTGTGAGAGGAGCACACACAAAAATTTGTTTGCAAAGTAGATTGTGTGTGTATGTCTCCAGTTCATCATTTAAATTGTCTTTAGAGTTTATCTGATGTTTTTCCAGCCTTAGGCATATATATATATATGTCCGTATCTACACACGCATGCATATACATATACACAAATAAAATTAGACTTGATCCTCCTGGTTGTTGTCTTACGTAGAATTCTTAAAAAACAAAAAAACTCACAATAGACACTAGAGTAGTCAAAGGCAATGGAAATTTCTGTTAGACAAAAGTTAGATCTTGGCAAGTGTCAATAATTACAAAGCAGCTCAGGCCGAGACTTCTGTGAGACTATTCTAAGACTGGAAATATTGAGAATTAGCAGGGAAGCTGTTGTTTTAAAAAGAATAAGCACTTAATGTAATCTCTATCTTATGTGTCATCTCTGCATAGCACTTTCTTGCTTAACACAGAGGTAGGTCTGTTTCTTGAAGGTTCAAGGACACAACTCCCTTTCTAGATGTGTTATTGCCTTCTTTAATTATGAGCTGGTTTATTAAAAAGTCATATATAATTCACACAAAACTATGTACCATTTACAGAAATGTGATACTAGAAATTCAGATTTCAAATTGCCAGTGTACTCCCAATGTTAGAACACCTCAGTTTCATTTGCCCTAGTTTGAATTTTTCTTTCAGATCATTTTCTTCTGTATCTGTCAATGTGTTTGATTATGCACAAAAGATCAGTGCTCGCCTGGTCTATTCTGGCACCCTCTTTAGCACCTTTGAAATGTAATGTTCAAGGAGGACCATTGTCTGTTTTCTTGAAGGAGTCAAAATGTTTTGTAAAATTGCCTGTCTCAAACAATGCTGTTTATTCCACATATGGGGTGGAATAAAATAATCCTTCAGCTGGTTTATTTTTATTGTATTTATTTTAGGGTACACCTGGAATGAAAGGAGAAAAAGGTGACAGAGTAAGTCTACTTTAAAGTCAGTTTTCCTCAGAATTTTTAATCAAACGCTCTGTCTTTAAAAACACAGACTTGTTAATAAAACACTTGTTTTGGTTTTTAATATTTAGGGTGACATTGCTTCTCAGAACATGATGCGAGCAGTTGCAAGACAAGTTTGTGAACAACTGATAAATGGTAAAGTTTGCTTTGTTTTTCATACCAGTAATTTACTGCTTTGATTTTTTTTGTTAAATTTAAAACACTGATTTCTCTTTTAATGTGAGGAATATTGGCCATGGAGCATAGCAAGAGCTTGAGTGATCTGATAGCTGTCCAATGACAACAATTTGGTGGAAAAAAAGATGTAACACTAAATTTTTGCCAGATCCAAATGGCTCTTTTGATCATGAACTAATCTGTGATCTTTGGAAATACGCACGCAAGTATAACACTCTGTACAAGGAAGGTGACTTCCCTTTTGTCACCCTGGTCCAAAATTACTTTATCTTTGTTGTAGAATCAGCACACATTATCTCATTAAACATCTTATCTTCAGGAGGAGTGAATCTGTGAGTAAAAGGGTGCTTACTGCAGGTACTTTGCTAGCCAGAAAAGACAGATGAGTATTGAGTATTTAGTTTGCACAGAATCCACTGTGCCATGCAAGTAAAAATCGTATTTATTTAGACAAGGACTCCAAATTGAATTTCAGTCCTCCTCTGCTGCCACACAATGCAGCTCTGCAGCCTGTGAAAGCGTTCTCTACAGAGACTTTCTCTCTCCCTCAGGCAGTGCTTATGCTATCAGTAGACCTACCAAGGACAGACACAAATATGCTCATATTTTATTCTTAATATTGTTTGTATAACAAGGGTA
Organism: Hypotaenidia okinawae; assembly: GCA_027925045.1. Classification (NCBI taxonomy): domain Eukaryota; kingdom Metazoa; phylum Chordata; class Aves; order Gruiformes; family Rallidae; genus Hypotaenidia; species Hypotaenidia okinawae. The sequence continues at coordinate 88,981,206 of BSDF01000003.1, forward strand.
AATGCTGATTGAGGTAAACAGATAGACCTTTTGGTTTATTAAGAATGCTTGCATACCAGGGAGGAGGACACTGTGTCCTTTAAAATGTCTGTGTTGGTTGCTAGATAAAATAAGTCTATTAGTGAGCCATCACAGAGGGTGGAAAGTATATTCATGCACAGGCTTATGGACGTGATATCTGAGATCTTTTAGCATCTGTCTTTTGACCATCCCTACCTTATTTTTTCCACATTCAGCTCACCTCCTCAGGGTTATGCTAGGGTTGGCACATTACAGTAATCAGGTAGGGCTAGGTGTGGCACCCCATCTTTCTGCATAGTTTTGCAGAGCTGTTGCTTTTGTTCAGATGCCTTTCATTGGAAATTAAATTTGTCTATATGCTGAAGGTGTATCGGTACACAAGCCTATGCATCCTACAGGCTTAAGAAAGTCACTTAGACTGTTTTCTGCTAGTTCTACACATGAATAATTTAGACAATGTTTGTTGTAGCTTCAGAGCTCTGAAAGTACATAGAAATTCCACAGTCCACCATTAGATGTGCAACAAGCTCTTTCAGTTCTCCAGAGTAGGAATAATCTCTAATTAGAACTCTGAGAGCAAGAGTCATGTAAATAAATGCTTATTTTGTGACTTTAGTTGCTTCAAAATTAATTGTTGTTAATGTTTTTGGCTCCCAGTATCCTTACCTTTCTTCCCTCCCTATTTATCTTCTATTTATCTCAAGTGTTCCTAATTCATCTGTACTAGTTTACCTACTTCACTAATGCATTGGATTGGAACAAGGATAGGATTTAGTGAAGAGAGAGAATTTGTTATTCCTTCCAACTCTGGAAGAAGACTTTCACTCACTTCTCAGGCTTTATTGAACCATTTTTCTTTCCCTTTGAAGGTCAAATGAGCCGGTTCAATCAAATGCTGAATCAAATCCCGAATGATTATTATTCAAACCGTAATCAGCCAGGGCCACCAGGACCACCTGGTCCCCCAGGAGCTGCTGGATCAAGAGGAGAACCTGGACCTGGAGGAAGACCAGGTTTTCCAGGACCTCCTGGGGTCCAAGGACCACCCGGTGAAAGAGGTGAGCAAATTCCAAGGCAGCTGTATATATATCTATATCTATATGTCTATATATCTATCATATATATATACATACATACATACATATATATCTATATCTATCATATATATAGATAGATATATCTATCTATCTCTCTCACTGTGGACATAGTGCAGAGGCTGCCAGAGGAGAAGTCTAGTCCCTTAACCGCACCAGCCCACACCTAGCAGAAGCCTGTTAGGTCAGTTGGATTGCCTGAGGGACACTGATGTTCTGGAGGACAAGTATAATTACATCAGTACTTTGCTCTGTCTCTCCCTTTCTCATGTTTCATGAAACACAAGTTGGTATAACATTTTGGCTGCTCTCTCAGGCTTCCACAGGATATCCTAAGAAAGTGAATGCTCTCAGAACTCTTCTGGCACTAACCAGCAACATCTTGAAAGGCTGTTTAGAGTAACACAACTCTTTGCAGAACAGAACTCTGATTAAGAGAGAAAATGAGTCATTACCAAAAAAAAAAAAAAAAAGTAGGACTTGAAAGAATTTGTTCTACATCCTTGGCTCTTGAGAGAAGCAACTCTGAACTGAGTTTGACATATAGGTAAACCTATTTTGTGGCTCCCTTGGATCACTGCAATCACATGGAGTGTCTGTACTGTACTATGTTGTGGCCTTTGCTTATTCAAGCTCCTCTACTGTTGCAAAGACTTAGTGCTGTGTTTTCTCATATCTATTTTAATATAATCTTAAGAAAAACCTAGAAAAAAATCAAGAAAGAACAAATTTCTGAATTTTGCTCTTTCTTACACTTATTTCATCCTAAGAAATAAGAAAGATAGCAGAAGTGTGCAAGCTTTAGAATACCTTCCTGTTTGTAGCTTAAAATAATAATGTTCTGTGATGTTTTAAGTATCTCACAGACTTTTCTATGTTTGAGAAAGTTTATTCAGGATAAATTACCTCTGCATCCTACTTTATTTTTAGCTTACTATATTTATATCTAAATTATTTTTCCAAATGCACATTTGGACATCTGTACAAAATAAGGTTTGACCAGCCTTGTTACATTAAATAATGGGAACTAAATATTAATATCAATGAGAGAGCATGGAAAAATATTTGTTGATGTGGCTTCCTTCCTTCAGTTTTTATTGCTTTTTTAATTATTATTTAGGAATGCCTGGAGAGAAAGGCGAAAGAGGGACTGGGTCTCAAGGACCACGAGGTTTGCCGGGACCACCTGGTAAATATTTCTTGTTTTATGAGATTACAGACAACTAGGAGAAAAACACAATATTTCTTTGTAGGGAACCAGACTACATATGGTGAATGAACACGCTTTCATCTGTCCACTTCATGTTTTTGATATGTATCAGAGTTTACTGGTGCCCCCTCCAAAAAAGGGAAATTTAGAAAGATTTGTGGATGTGGCTAATGGGTATTTGTATCTTGTAGTTTACTCCTCCAGCACACTTGCTTGCGTGAAAAGGTATTTGATGAAAATACATTGTCCAGATATTTGACAGCTATTTTCAAAAGTGTGAGCAGATTATACTTTTGTAGTATCTAGTTCCAATTTTACTTGTGATTACAGAACTGCAAGTTGTCCTTGAACTACAAAATACTCCCACATGCAGAGTTACCAGATGATAGATTCAGATGATTTGACCATTTATTTTGTTCTTTGTATCATGCCATTTTGTTCACTGATGCCTTGGCAGAAAACAACTGCATCATTTGTTTCTGCTTGTAGATTACTGGGCTAAATACAGCTTTTCATTACAGGACCCATAAGATGCTTGAAGCAAATTATAGCCCCAGTTACTTGAAGCTTTACTTTTCTGCTAACCATAATAAGAGCGGTTCCAAAAAAAACATTACCTCATCTATCCTGGGGCTACAGGGTAGCAGAATTAATGTACTCCTATATTTTAATTGAAATCCAGTGTGCTTGTCTAATCTAGTAGTTTCCCTTGAGATCTTTGTATCTCACATGGAGGGGAAATAAACCAGAGAATTCATTGATGTTTCTTACTTGGCTCAAACCTTACTAAATCAGTTTCTGTGAGTAAATCCTAAAGTACGCCACACACAGGGAAGCAACTAATGATGAGTCACATTTCTAGTTTTCTTTTGTTTTTCTTTCTGTTGACCCCCATGTAGCAACAAAGTGCAAGTGTTTTCTCACCAAAGACATAGCCTAGACTGTGTAGTCTAGACAGCAGTAATGTTAGCTGTTTTATCAAGCTAGCTCTTAAAGAAAACATCCCCCCAACCTTTCAATTCTAAAATTAGGTCCACAAGGAGAATCTAGAACTGGTCCACCAGGCTCCACAGGATCACGAGGACCACCAGGACCACCAGGCCGTCCTGGAAATGCGGGTATTCGAGGTCCTCCAGGGCCACCAGGATATTGTGATTCCTCCCAGTGTGCTAGCATCCCTTACAATGGCCAAGGATTCCCAGGTAGGTTATGAACATCTTAACTCACCTGAAATATTCTTCGCAGATGTGGCTGTTCATATTGAGATACTTTACGTGAGGCAGTCCTGCTAGCCTAATCATATAGCAAATCAGGAGGAAATGGTTGCGATGAGCAGGCCTGCCTCATGGTAATGTGCAGCTATACGAGCAGTCTTTTGGACACTGATGCAGATCTACTTGATATTATGTGTGGTTTGCTTTAAATAGGAATTTGTAACTAAATATTTTAGTCTTTTAAATTTTTTTTTTCTTAAAGATAGACAGGTAGTAGTTGATAATGTTGCTCATAGGATTCAAGTGACCATTTTCTTCTTCTTCTTCTTTTTTCCCCTCCATCCCCACCCCTTCCAATTGTCTTCAGAACAAGGTTGAATTCTCCATGTTTCTCTTGAAAAATAAAAAGAATGCTGTGGTTGGCAATTTCCGTGTGTCTCTTTTTGAGCAGTTTCAGGATTATTTATGCAAAATTGATACCTGAAATAAAAATTTTCCATAAAAGAAATCCATTTGGTGATACAGTGCAGACAACCGAAAAAACGCCACTGTCCTACAATTTCTACTGAGTTAAACACCATGGAGTCTCCAATTAGCCTTATGTCTCATGCCAGCATTCCACTCTGTGCCGTAGCTTAAAACAGTAGGCTGCTTCTGGAATCAAAATAAAGGGACACAGCGGCCACCAATTTCTGACTGGAAAGGTTCTAATATATTTTAACATGGGGATCCTGCAGGACCACAGTATTGTTAACAAATTAATATGTATGCAATGCAACATCTTGAGATTAGTGTATGTGATACTGCTATTGGATACGGTTTGCGGTTAGTGTATTGTGCATGTACCCATGGAAAGAAAAATTAAGAAAAGATATATATATATATATACGTACACACTTGCAGTCTCATTGCTGCTGGTTAAAAAGCCAGGTGGTTGTGCATATCTCACACAAAATTCTTATTTAAATGAAAAAGAAAGAAATTCCTACCTGTGATTCAGCAGTGTTCTCCTTTCTACTAAGCAGCTACGTATACATATATAAATATATGCTGATGACTTAACTGTTATGTATTTAGTTGGATGAAAGTATGTTTTTGCACATCAGATGGACTTTTAAAAGACTAACATCATCTTTGACCTGTTTCAGGTTTCGGCTAACACATTTTCTAAGTCGCCAGTGCTGCTTACAGTTTGAATACATGAAAATCCTGTTTCTGAGATGTTTGCGCACGTGCTTATTAGAGAATGAGTCCGTATGGATATTTCACCGCGGATATGGTTTTTGAACCATGTTGGCCTCATAGAATGGGGAGATTCTTTTTACTAACACAACTTGTGAATGAGATAAAGGACAGTGATGTCGATTCCTTAAGCCTGTTGCATTTCAATTTAAAAAAATAGGCAGTCTTTCTTTTTTTTTTTTTTTTTTTAAAAAAAAGACCCAAACCAACAAAAGCCTCAGTGGTGAAGGAGGCTTATAAAACTACTAACCAGCAAAGGTAACGCCCTTAGAAGAGACAGATTTAACCTGGTAAATGGGAAATGACTTCTGTAAATAGTAAACTAATTATGGCTTGTAAATGATTTGTATGGGACCGTATCCACTAAAATCTGTTAACAACTCTACGTGATGCTTTTGCATAAACCCCCTGCTGCTGCTTGCTATAATGCCCGAATAACATCTTTGACAACTTATGAAACCTACCTGTCCGTCGCTTGTTACCAACGTGTCGGAATCGGGGCATGTTCCTTTTTTATATTTGTAATCTTGTTGGATTCTGTAACTGCAGTTATAAATACCAACGTTTTACGATTATTTTTCTTCTGTTTTGCTGTAGTTTTTGGTGTTCCTGAAGCACCAGCTGTAACTCGGTTTGTTACGAGGAACAGCACGAGAAAATGACATGTACTGTATATTGCCGCTGGTGATAGTTATGTCTACCATTACTTTCCCCTTCTCAGACAAAATTTAGTATATGCCAAACCCCCTGTTCATTTTACTTCCTCCATGTCTTCTCTTAATCATGCAGTCTAAAATAAAGTCCAGGGCTTGGATTTACTGAAGTAGCTGTAAAATAATGTTTTTATTTGATTTGATTGTGTTTGTGGGGTTGGGTGTTTTTTTTTCCTTTTACCATAATTGGTCCCTTGCATAATTTAAGATTTTCTGCAATGTTGTGTGCGTTATAAATACAGAGCCTTTCAAAATTAATTTTAATCCTTTTCTTATTTTACTGCCAAAGAATATTCATGAACAAAACTGAAAAGTACCCCCCCGCGAACTATTAATTTATGTATTTATTATATGGAAATAAGATTGGACTAACATTATGTAGGTGAACTAACTTTCATTGTATTTGTGGATTCAAAGACATGCGATAACTATTATGTTCAATCGGACAACTATTTTCAACCAGAATCATACGTGTCTGAAAGTGGACCCTATCAACCTGAAGGTGAACCCTTTATAGTACCTATGGAGTCAGAAAGGAGAGAGGACGAGTATGAGGACTATGGAGTTGAAATGCATTCACCAGAATACCCTGAGCACATGCGCTGGAGGAGATCGCTGTCAAGAAAAGCAAACACAAACCCATAAAAGATCCGTGCCCTGTTTTGGTTTCTTTGGTTGGTGGATTTTGTGGGTGGTTTTTTGGGTTTGTTTGTTGTTTTGGGTTTTTTTTTTTGCTATACTTGCATTTGCAGGTACACACAGGGAGAGTGCATAACTCCTTTCGCAATACAGCTTTACGGTCTTTTCATATCAGACGCACCCCTGTTTTGTATCTCGCTCATGTGGGGATAGCAATGAGTGTACCTAGAGACTTCATATTGCTCTGGAAATGCTTGTAAAATATTTTCGCTTATAGTGGCTGCATACAGGTTAATACGTGCATCCAGTTATCCCAGTGCTACCTTTTCATTAAAATAATGTGAAAACCAATAAATAAAAAAAAAACGAACCGAAGTGAAAAACCAAGACAAAAATAGCCACAGAACTGCTGCAGATTTCTTAAGGACTGTCTGCTTTAGCTCTACATCCTCCTCCTTTTTCAAATGCATGTTGGCAGTTCAGTCAGATCACAGGTCTGCCTTACCTAGTTAAAAAAGAAACAAGAAATTCCCTCTCCTTCCAACATCATTGTCATTTTCTTCTATTCTTAGTTACACTTTGCAGAGCATATACAGCTCGTATACATCTCCTTTAAACACCACAAACATTAAGTAGCTGAAACCATTGTATCAACTGGATACAGTTTAATAATGCCTGAAATCTCCTTCTTTGTAGACACAGTAACATTTATGTCAAATTGCAGTCAATCCTGCAGAGATGGAATTGCATGTTTATGTTGTATATTTAGTATGGATTTTTTTTTTCCAGAATACAGTGTTTCTTAGTTATCAAAAGCAGTTGGAAATTGTTTGCAAGACTATGGATATAGAATTGCTGCTTTTATATTTTAACTGCAAATTGTGAATTTCACTGCCTTATATTATTTATTTCTGAAATGAAAGAGGCATTTTTCAATAAAACTACTGAAAATTTATGTGTCACTTCTTTGTTTTTTTTTTTTTTTTTTTTTGAAATTTCATGGTGAGAGGGATGTGTGTGTATTGTGTTAGTGTTATTTAACTTGATCATTTGGAACTTTTGGGTACCAAAAATCAACTAGAATGGGAACAGTTTTAAAAGAAGGTATTTGGGCTGCAGTGACCAGAGGCAGGTGGATGAAAGTAGGAGAGGCTTTCTCTGTCTGAGATATGAGTAAGACTTTTACTGACTTCAGTCTGCAAGGCTGAAGCCGAAGGAAACACAAGACACGATCTGAGCTTCAGCTGCTGACTTTTCCTGATGGACGGCTGTTGCGCAGATACAGACTCTTTCCCCCTGAGGAACTACTTGGACTATGGTGTGTACCTAAAGCCACACAAACTTTTAATTCTTCATGTGCTGTGAGTGATGTAGCCATGGTTGCAGGGGTGAGTTCAGTGTTAGCAGGAAGCTTGCTTGCAGAGGAGGAAGTGGGTGCCTGCTGTTTGCTGAGCTGTACCTTGATGGGACAGTACAGGAGCTGGCCGCTACCTGCCCAGGGGGCGAACTGCATCTGTGCAAGCTTTGGTCACAGTGATGGCTGTGATGTAGCTTTACCTAGAAAGGATGATAAGGATGATTTTGAAAACAAGAAGAAAACGGCAGCGGATCATAAGAATCACTTGAAAACTGAGGAGAGGAGAGCTGACTGGTGGTGATCCTTCCTATCCGTGGTTTCTTAAACAAGGTTGGTGTTAGAAGTAGAAATGGCTTTTTCTGTAGAACCTGGAGCAAAGCCTTTTGACTTCATTGGGATAACTTGAATGTCATTTCTTACATCATGAAAGACATCTGCCTCAGAAGTGAAGCTAGACATGCAGGCTGGCTTCCCGAGCACTGAATTTCACTCCAAACTGGAAGATCTATGACAAATTTTAGTGTTCACAAATGGAAATCATACCACTCCATAGACTGCCTGTCTGGTTATCAGCGAAATGAAATCCAAAGAAATGGCATTTCAAAGAGTGATCCTGATCACAGCCATATGCCTTTTGGACTGTAAGATGAGAATTCTAGGCTGAACTGATGGACACTTAAAGGAGAATCAAAGGCATAATTTCTTTATGTTTTCTTTTAATTGCAGAGAGCTAAGTATTGAAAACATGTTCTGCAGCTTGATATGCAATATAATAATGCACATGTCTGTCAGGAAAAAAAAACCCTGCTATAAATTTGGAGAAGTGTTAAAAACATTTCTCTGAACTCATAATTAAAAATAACATCTTGCACTGATCCCGCACCTGTCTTTTTCTGGCATTAAATGTGTCCCTAGGACAAGCTTAACCAGATGCCCATAACTTCATAAAAAGATTCCCTTCTGTCCTCCAAACAAAGTTTTACAGACAGGATACCTTATTTGATGTGTACATTTAAAATTGCTTTTCTCTTTCTTCACAAAATATACCAAATGCCTGCCATCTGTTCCATGTATTCTGTGTGTTCTTTTTCTAATACCAATCGTAGTAGAGCTGCTGCTGTTTGATTATCTGGTGGCCTCAAATATTTAAACATTCAATGAAACCTCAGGTTTTTGGTAGTCAGTACGTATTAATGACAAAATTTTGCTCATAGATCTGCAGGATGTGTACTTCCTATGGGCACAGAATTAGTCGAGTATGAAGCAAGACATCTCTGAACTTGAGATAAGTGCTAATAAGCATTGGCACTGTAGAAGAAAACCCCAAAACTTCCCATCCCAAAACCTGGTTAACATTTCTTTCACTTGTACCACAATTTTTGCCAGGGGCATCCTTTTTCAGGGAGTGCAATTTGAAGTGAAAAAGGTTCATCATTTCACCGGCACATCCAAAAACTGGAGAAAATACTTGAAATATTTGTATGGCATATAAATGAGTGTTTACCCCCGGAGACCAACAAGGAAGAGCAACTCATTTCCAGGAATTCTCAGGGGAACGACTCTCGGGGGGCAGGGGGTGCTGATGACACTTCTGGGAAAGCTGTTGCAAAGCTGAGCCAAGCAAATCCTGGGGAAATACAGATACAAAGCAAATACCAGCAAGTCTGATTTCCTGAATATCTCATGCACAACTGAACGGTTTACATAGTCTGGCAGTTGTGAAGAAGGAAATTTTTTAAAAGCTCAGTTTTAATTGTGTACACATTTTTGTCTCGTTTTGGCAAAAACTGTGGATATAAACAAGCAGGTGGGAAAGGGCTGCTACTTGTCTGAAAGTAGGATAGAGCACTGTGCAGAGGAACTTAATGAAGGTGGTCTTTGTGTGTCCTGCAAACACGTGCTCAGAGAGCAACTTTGCGTTCCTGACGGGATGGATAGGAAAGCTGCACAAATACCCAGGCAGTGCTACTGTGCAATAATACAATAACAGGGGAAAAATGATGTGAAAGATGGTACGTAAAGAACCTTAATTGAAAGAGAGTCTCTGTGATAAATTACTTGATCCCAAACAGGATTATAACCAAATCGAACAATTTATTAAACGAATAAAAGCAAGCAAACGGCACTGCGGTGCACAGGCCGCAGTGCGCAGGGAGGCTTCCTTCGCTCCACCAAAACGCACACTGTACAGTTCCAGTCTCTGGCTTATGTATTTTTACAGGGATAGCACCGCCCGCCAGCTTAAACTGACACCCCCCACCACCAAGACATCCTTTAGGTGAGCTCTAGCTTTTGTCTTGCTAACAAAGTCAGGCTGGTTCTGCAGACTTGAGGGCCTTCTTTATTCTTCTTTTCTTCTTTCTCTTTATCACCTCCTTCTCAGGGACGAGTTGTTTCGCCGGCGGTATCACAATGCCCTTAATGTGCCAACATTGCGGTCTTTTATACAGTTTGTTGCTACTACAATACACCTCATTCAGTACATGCAAATATCTTAAACTGTCCCTCCCAGGCCCATGGGGCCGTACAAGGGGATGTCATCATGCACCCCCAACATTATTCCACATTAACACGAATCAGATGAACATACATCACAGTCTCTGTTTTTATTTCTGTTGTGGTTTTGCAATAGCCTTTTAAGTCCCCCTCACTGCACAGAGCTGCTTATAAAATAAGAAGATAAAGGACCAGCGACCTTATAGCAGCCTTTCAATACCTGAAAGGTGCCTATAAGCAAGCTGGGGAAGAACTGTTCACGAGGGCATGCATCAATAGGATGAGGGACACCGGTTTCAAACTAGAAAAGGGGAGATTTAGGTCGGGTATTGGAAATAAAAATCAGTATGAGGGTGGTAGGTCACTGGAACAGGTTGCTCAGAGTGGGTGACCCATCCCTTGAGATATTCAAGGTATGTCCCTGCTTACTGCCAGTGGGTTGGAATAGATTACTTCTTGGGTTGGTGCCTTCCAACCTTACACATTCTATGATTTTATGATTCTATGATTTTGCCAGACATGAAAAGTTTAAACCAACAGCATAAGCAGTTGATATTTGTTCCCATGAAAGACCCTTATATATACAATATATATATATTGTGCCCACATATATATATATACACTATATATATATTGTGCCCACATTTTTGTCTCATTTTGGCATATATAAGAGGTATATTAGTGAAAACTTGATCAATATATATGTATCTTAAAGGCAATAATTCATATTAGCAAGTTCCCAAAATAAATTCCACTGTGGAAAACACATTAAAGGAGTCACAGAGTCCTTGAGGTTGTCCACTGCCCTTATGAAGTGAAGTAATGATCCTTTTCTAGCAGGGGAGTTGAACTAGGTGATCTCCAGAGGTTCCTTCCAACCCCTACCTTTCTGTGATTCTGTGATTCTGTGAATGTGTTGATACTTTTTGACTGAAACTCAAGAGCAAAGTTACAAATGGGAAAACATTTTGGGAAGACGTTGTGCTGCAAAAACACTGCTTATTTTCATGTTAGGTTTTTAATAATGGATACCTTTTATATCATTTTATTTAAATGCCCCATTGGACATACTCATAGGAAGGTAGTTGAATTTCTGGTCTTTAAAGGCAAAAAGATCAGAACAGCTTGTAGCCAGCAAGAAAACACAGCTTCAAATACATGTTTTACTTTCTTCAGTTTCTCTGAAGACAACCTCAAACTTTTGCCTTGTCCTGGAAGTTAACAGATTCACAACCATCACTTTTATCCTCTGTAAAAAGAAATGAGAGGGAAAGGCTCTTGAAGGCTTCTCCACATCTGAATATTTCTTCAGCTAGAAAGAATAGCCTCCAGCAGTGATTTTAGTGTTGATATTGGCCTCTGAAAATAAAGGCTCAGCTGAATTTTCATTGAGTTACTTTGCTGTGTCCTTTGTTTAATAGGTTTCCATCCCATTGTTTTTGTTCTTTTGTGTCATGTGTGAGATGGTTGAGCTAATTGTGAAAAAATTGACCTCAGAGAGTGAATATGAAACACAAAGTGAAATCCTGCCTCCTGTAAGATCAGCTTTGTTTTGCCACCGAATTTAGCAGGGCTGAATTTATATTCTCATTCAACAAATCTGTTCTGCAAACTTGGAGATGTAGAAAGCCCTTAACAATGACATGCTTGATTTTTGACGAGGAAATGCTGCAAGACCATTTGGAGCTGCTCTCAGTTTTCATTTCTCTGTCAGCTTTGTGCTGAATTTCTTCATCCTTGAAGAATTCCTTGTTTCTGAGCTGTTCTTACAGAACAGTTTAGTGCCCAAACTGACTTCCACTGTCATCCATTCACATACAGACAGTCCAGGATGTCTTGAATATTTAGTTCATGACCGGTCTACCTTTTCTTTGTGCAACTCATACATTCCTCCATGGCATATTGCAAGCTACTCAGTGTATTTTGAAGGGTTGCTTAAGATCTGTGAAAATGATGTTTCTGGGGGCTCATTTTGAGACACCCATTGTAACTTTGTCTCAGAATGCAATATGCCTCTAATAACTTGACCTCTTTAATAAGCCTTGAGATCTTCCAAGTCATTATCAACATTATTTCTATAACATTAAATAATGAACAAAACAATAAAAATGGGACAGAGAAGAAGTAAGAAACCTTCTATCTCTCATTTCTGTAGCACATTACCCCTGAAAAGTTCTTAAGTTAAAAGTACTGAAGAAGACAAATTTTCTTCCTTCAGCTACATGCAAATATAAAAGCTTCAGATGCTCAGGAAATACCAGAAATGTAAAAACAAAAGCTATATCTTATGTCCATTAGAGAGGCCAGCTATCCTGAGGCTTCTGCCATAAAATTCACTAGAATTACTGGTCTCTGAGCAAACTAAAGGCATCTGTAAGTTGCCAGAGCTTCAGTATTGATAATGGAAAAAGTGTTCTTTTCTGGGATGAGCAGAAACATACAAAACAGATAAATACCTTGAATAATTATCTTTTTACAACTGCAGAACTGAAGCAAATGTGAGATGTTTATCAGTTATAATGGCCTGTTGTTTATGTCTCATAGCAACCACCAGTGGAAATATTGCAACACATTATTTAATGTTTGCAGCTTTGGGCTCTGTTCATGACAACGAGCAGAAAAAATAATTAAAAGTGCTGTACACTGTACAGTAGCAGTTGTCTTTTTATTAATTATGCCAATGTGTCTTGCCCTGCACATTCATCCTTCCCTTCTTCCATGCCCTCTTTCTTTCCTGAATCTTATGTGCTATTCAGTCCTCCTATTCTATTCAGTCCTCCTGCCTGTGCAGGTCCAGGCTCTGTGGGGACAAGAGCATGCTGGATCAAATCCAGCTGAGGATCACCTACATGGTCCAGGGCCTGGAGCACCTGGTGATTGCAAGAGCTGGGCTTGTTTAGCCTGGCAAAGAAAAGTCTGACAAGGAAGGATCCCTTTTCTGTGTTCAACTTCTTTGACTTCCTGCTGTTCCAAAACTCTTTTATATTTTCATGGCAGTTTATGAATGAAAGATTCCTGTGCCATGCACTCCATGTCACCTGAGTTTTGCTATTGCCCATCTTGCATCCACAACTTTAAAGTAGGGTTTTAGGAACAGAGTTTTAGGGTTCCTTATTGTTGACACTTGTACAAGTATTGGCCTTTTCAGGTCTCTGTGTATTGTTTTGAACTGTTAGTCTTCCTGGTTTTAATACTACTACTACAATCAATTAACAAGCAGGAAGTATTTTGGGTAGATTTTATTATTTTATTTTATTCTTACCTGTAGCTACAGCTGTCAATTACCAAGTGAGATGGTTCAAGATGTGTTTTTAACCCAAATCTGTTATGTCGATGCAATTACAAGAAACAAAACAAGTACTTTTTTGTGCACTGGCAAACAGTGAAAAAATGCTCTCTTAACTACAATGGGGTTTAATTGTAATTTACATTAGGGGTAAATAACTCATATAAAATCATAACCAAGGTTTGAAATAGAAAGAAAAAAAATCTTTAAAATTATATAAATGTCATGTGTATACGCACCCACTTACAAGAATATTTTTAATTCAAAGTCCAAGTTTTTTTTTCTATAATTATGGAATTTTGGCTGATTTAAATGCATTTAGGTTTTTCCCTGAAAAGCCAAAAGGAGTCGTGGCCCAGTATCCATACTTAGATGTTTATCCTTAAGTTTTCAGTTATAGAAACTCTGTTGATGTGAGAAATGTCGGCATAACATCAAACAAAGGGTGATCTGCAGACTTGTTTTATTTGGCAGTTCCTTAGAATACCATGAATACTCTCTGTTGTTACTTGGCAATGGCCTTGTGTATTGTATATCTGACAGAAAATTCCTGTAGACTGTAAAAACCCAGCGAGCACATCCTCCAAGGTAGTATCCTGAAGTTATATTTCTCAGCCTCCCTAGCTGCTCTCTTTTCAGTAGCAACGGAAGTCAAAACAACACCAAACATTTCACATCTCTGTCCCATTTCTCAAAGACATGTCTGAAAGATGTGTTTTTTCCCTCTATAGCACTTGCTTCCTCAAATACAAGAAACTTCCTAGCAAATTAGGCGAAGCTTTCAGAAATTTGAAGAGAAAAAGCTTTAAATGTAAATCAGGAAGAAATGGGAACAACCTGTGATCCTGATTCTGAGTTATTAGAGGTGATGTACTGGTATTGGATAGGATAGAGTTTTCATCGTATCTGGTATGGGGCTGTGGTTTGGATTTGTGCTGAAAGCAGTGTTGGTAACACAGGGATGCTTTTGTTACTGCCAAGCAGGGCTTACACAGAGCCAAGGGGTTTGCTGCTCCTCACCTCAGCCCACCAGTGAAGAGGCTGGGGGTGCACAAGAACTCGGGAGGGGACACAGCCGAGGCAGCTGACCCCAACTGACCAAAGGGACATTCCATACCGCATGACATCATGATCACCATATAATTAAAGGCCAGGCTAACCAGAGGCCCGCTGCTTGAGGACTGGCTGGACATTGGTCAATTGGTAGTGAACAATTTTTTTCATTTTCATTTTTTTAATTTTAATTTTCATTCTTGGGTTTTATTTATCTATCTTCATTTTTTTCATTCATTAAAATTTATTGTCATCATCATTGGTATTTTATTTTATGTCAATCATTAAACTATTTTTTACCTCCACCCACAAGTTTTCTCACTTTTACCCTTCCAGTTCTTTTCCCCCATCCCACTGAGGAGGACAGTGAGCACGTGGCTGCATGGTGCTTAGTTGCCAGCTGGAGATGAACCACAGCAGGTGATTAACAAGACAAGAAGGGGAAAGCAGCACTAATGAGATTCCAAAGAGTTTCCTCAATGCAATAGATCAATTAGCATGGGCCCAGACATTGAGCTATCAACAGTGCACTGAGTGCAGTGAGCCATTGACAAAAAGGAATTTCAAGAAAAAGAGACTTCAAAAAAGCCATATAAATCTTACCTTAACATTGTCTTTAATTACTTTAAACACAACTTATTTCTCCCGCTGAAGTGGGGAGAAAGTTCCTAACTTCCTCTCGCTCTGGTAGAGGAAATCACCAAGAAGAGAAAGAATTTGCAAGCTGTAACCCCTAACCCTCGTCCAACAAATTGCTGATTTCTCCTGGAGTGCAGGTTCCTGGGCTGGCCTATATCTGTGAGCATGAATGGTTCTGAATAAGGAATTGACTTAAGGATCACATGTGAAGGAAGAAATGGGAAAGTGCACAGGGAAACATCCAATTGCTAGTGTAGCTTGGTGGCTGCGTTTGGTCCTGGAATAGGCTGGAGGTACACTGTGAGAGACAATGGCTGTTGAGCCTGGAAGATGCTTGCATTGTGATCTTGCTGCAGGGATGGAAGAGAGTTAGAGTTTTCACTAAAAATAGATGACTGAGAGGCCTCTGCTGAAAAAAGAGAAGTGGAATAAATTAAGAATCAAGTTATTAGTGAAATAATAGTTGGATGACAGATGCTAGAACAGATGTAAAATGTAACAAAACTCAGCTTTTCTCACAAATCCTTACACTCATATTTAAGGCAGTGCTATTCACTGTGATTCATTGAAATCTACTGGGGAAAAAATGATAAAGAATATAGCTGATGATCTACAGGAATATAAAGCCAGAAAGCTAGAGGCTTTAAAATAAATGTGCTCATTGTCCCTTTCTGGCAGAAGATACGCAGATACAATATTCTGAAAATGCAGTCACTTGAAGCAGGGGGTGATCGGTATTTTTTTTTTTTTCAAAAGAGAGTATATTCAGACTGCCACGTGTACAGACAGTAATGACTGCTGTACCCTGTTCTATGCACAGGTATATAGAAACAGTATCTAGAAATCTGGAAAGAGTGAAAACAACAGCCAGTTATTTACAAATGTATATTTTAGGAAATTCTCTTTGGAATTTACCTGTAGATGGAAAGACATTAAAAGGTGACAGACAATAACCTTTCAGCTAAGCACTAGCCTTGCCAGAGGCAATATTACTGATTTCCTGAAAGAAAGGTTTTATTCAAGAAACTTTATGAGAGGATTCAATCACTTGTGTGACTCTGAAGCAGTTCATCTGCAATATGTCTCAACTTCAGTCTAACTGCATTGCTCAGACTCTCAACTTAAAATTTTAAATCCTGCCTTAAATGAAAAAATTCTGAATCATTCTGTCTCTTATTTGAACCTGAATGGGTAATATGCATGTAGCTCCGGAGCCACCCATATAAGAAGGACATGGACCTGTTCTAGTGAGTCCATTGGAAGGCCACAAAGATGCTCAGAGGGCTGGGGCACCTCTCCTGTGAAGACAGGCTGAGAGAATTCTGCTTGCTCAACCTGAAGGAGACTCCAGAGAGACTTTATAGTGGTTTTCCAGTACCTGAAGGGGCCTGCAGGGAAGATAGAGAGGGACTGTTTGCAAGGGCTTGTAGTGATAGGACAAGAGGTAATGGCTTTAAACTAAGATAAGGTAGATTTAGATTAGATAGAAGGAAGAAATTCTTCACTGTGAGGGTGGTGATGCCCTGGCACAGGTGGCCCAGAGAAGCTGTGGCCGCCCCCTCCCTGGCAGTGTTCAAGGCCAGGTTGGATGAGGATTTGGCCAGTCTGGTCTAGTGGATGGTGTCCCTGCCCATGTCAGGGGGTCAGAACTAGGTGGTTTTTAAGGTTACTTCCAACTCAGGTGACTGTATGATGACTGTATATGACTAGGTATCACAATAACAGATTTTTCTATTTTCTGCATATTGTACATTTTTAATAGATTCATCTTCCATATTAGAGTTAATGAAAAGTTCATGATGTCTCTATGAAAATATATCATCTATTCCTTCTTAGAAGCACTTCTAAGATAGGCTCATAAAATGTGGTAGTGTTCAGTATTACGTAGAGATGATAGAGAAAAAGTATCTGGATGGGCATATGCAAGGATAATTTTGCTTTAGAACAAGGTATAGATTTTACCCAGAAGTGCTCAGAAAAGACATAGCTCCCTTATTTTTATTACTTGCTAACAGTCTGTGTTAGACCTACTGCATGTATTGCAATGCTTCACAAATATATTTAAGTTAGAACTTAGCACACTGGTTTTATGATGGTTTATGACACCAAAACCTTCAGAAAAATGTTTTTCAGTATGAAAGAATGCTCCTGGTGTATTTAGGTATTATATATGATCAGTTAAGAAAGTCCCGTCAACCATGCTTTCAGAATCTAAGCAGATCAAAACAGCTGGTATTTCCCACTTATTTTTCCCTCACTTTGCATTCTGTTTAAGCAGAATGAACAGAATGATGTACACCATCATAAAATGTGTTTTGTGATTCATAAGATGTATATTCGCTGTCATGTCTTAGTGTGATACATACTTCATGTATTTAATCTATTTTGCTTTTGCAGTTTTAAGAATAGTGCCAGCTACAACATCTGGGAAGTTCTTACTGTAATACCAATCATCTACAACATTTTGATCCCATTTAAAGTTAACTCAGATTTATCTGCCACATCAGATTTTATTCTTGCTATTCTTTCCCCAGGATCATCACCTACACAAAGTGCTGATATATATATATATATATATATTTCTAAAGCTGCATTATTCAATTCTGGTTTGGAAGTCAAAATTTACAACCAACATTTCTCACTTTTTTAGTATGTAGTCTTTTGGCACATCACATTGGACTATGGTTATCCTGTAACATTAGTAGCATTGTGCATTGTACTCTGTGAAAAGCCACATCTCAGTGTGGTGGAAATTCCACTGGAGGAAGAACTAGTTCCTTCCAAACCAGTTGGGTTTTGCCTCTAATAAAGTCTTTGGAAATGGATAGCTATGGAATTTCATGAGTTATGCCCAGATTTTCAATAACTTTCAGTTGTGTGTTGTTTTTTTTTTTTCCTCAGAAAGTTCAACTTCTGTTTAGGCACTGACTCTAGTTGCACTCTGGGTTCAGATGTGAACCAGCTTTCTAAAGGAGGCTGGTTAGCTACACTGTCATGGTGCTGACCTAGCTAGCAAGATCTGCTGAGACAATTCACTTTTTGCTGAGGTTCAATACCAAACTAGCATTTGGAATTTAGATCCTGAATTGGTTGTGGCTTGTAACAACCCATCTTCAAATGCAGGTAAGGTTTATGTGCGCCTGTCTTGAAACGACTACACAGGCTTAATCTAAATGAAATGGTCATGTCTCCAAGAAGATCTAGTATACAAGAATTCATTATCTGGCCTTGGTAAACAAGAACATAGAAGATACTGTCAGAGAAAAATCAGAAAAGAAAAGACAACACAGCAGATGTCCTTGGCACCCAAAGAACATAAATTAAAGGCTGGAATCCTTTTCGCATGGGTAACTCCAGGAAGGTGCTGGGATATGCCACCAGGAGTAGGGAGGAGGAGAAGAAGGAGAAGGAGGAGAAGAAGAAGAAGAAGAAGAAGAAGAAGAAGAAGAAGAAGAAGAAGAAGAAGAAGAAGAAGAAGAAGAAGAAGAAGAAGAAGGAAAACTAGAGCTGCACCCAGGTACTGCTCAGCTCTCAACTAAGTATGCTACTAATACTGTAGAAAAGTAAAATGTAAGAATAATTTTCTTTTAGGCTATTTTTAGGGTAGAAACTAGAAACTGATCCAAGGAGAAAGAAAGTAGAAGAAAGAATTTTCTCTCCCACATTATAAATATCTATCCATCCATCTCTCTTAATAGGTAGGCCGCAAAAATAACACATCTGCTAAAAACATCTGCCACTGAACAGAAGCACATGAGCTGGGTTATATACGTGCCTAATTGTTTTAACAAATGAAGAATAAAAATGAGATTAGTTTTTTAATTCCTATAAGTCTCTCTGTCATCATATATATGTAAATGAAATGTAGGTAGGTGCACAAGAAGAAATTTAAAAAAACCCAACAAAACCAACAAGCACCCAACCCAAACAACAACTTATATCTGCTTTCTCTTGTACTTTAAAATAATTTACATTTTTATAGGTTTCTTCCTATACAATCACAACTTCATGGGTATTAAAAAATAAGGCAAATCTTAGTGGTGCTCTCAGTTTATTGCACATTTGTTGTTTTTCAATCACTCGTCACTTCCATATTTTGCTGGAGTAGACCATTAGGCATGACATTGTAGTGGCTGTCTGCTATAGGCTGCCTAACTGGGAAGAACAATGGATAAGGTCTCCTACAGACAGCTAGAAGTAGCCTCATGTTTGCAGGCCCTGGTCTTCATGGGGGCTTTGATCACTGAGATAAGTTCTAGACAGAGAAGCCAGCAGGGTGTAAGCAATTCAGGAAGTTGCTGGATGGTATTGTTAACTTACTGAGTCCAATGATGGACAAGCCAACAAGGAGACATGCTCTGCTGGATCTCATGCTTACAAACAAGGAAGAACTTACTGGGGAAGTGAAGGTAAAAGGCAGATTTGGCTGCAGTGACCATGAGATGGTGGAGTTCAGGATCCTGAAAGGCGGGAGTATGGTGAAAATCCATCCTCCATCTCCTAGACTTCAGGAGAGCAGACTTCAAGAGATCTGCTTGAAAGAATTCCATGGGATAATGTGCTAAGGGTAAGAGGAGCCCGGGAAAGCTGGTTGCTACTCAAAGATCACCTCACTCAAACTAAGGAACAATCCATCCCAATGAGCAGAATGTCAAGTGAAGGTGCTGAGAGGATTGCATGCATGTACAAGAAGTTCTTGGCAAAACTTATACATAAAAATGCAATATAAGGAATGCAGAAGCAGCAGTAGGTAATGTGGGAGGAATATAGAAACACTGTCAGAGCATGCAAGGATGTAGTGAGGAAAGTCAAAGCCCACATGGACTTGAATTTGGGCAGGGATGTCAAAGCAAGAAAGAAGGACTTCTACAAGCAGCAAAAGAGTAGGTAAAATGTGGTCCTGCTGCTGAATGGTGCAGGGGTTCTGGTGACACAGGTCATGGAAAAGAATGAAATCGTGAAACATTTATTTTCTTTAGTCTTTACTAGTAAGATTGGCCTTCAGGAATCCTAGATACAGAGAGCAGAGGGAAAGTCTGCAGCAAGACAGACACACCCTTGGTAGAAAATAGTCAAGTCAGGGAATACTTAAACAAATATATATCCGTGAACCTTGATGCGATCATGAGTGCTGTTGGGGCTTGCTGATATGAGATCACTCTTGATAATCTTGGAATGATTATGGTTATTAGGAGAAGTGCCTGAGGACTGAAGGAAAGTAAAGTCACTCCTATCTTCAAGTAGAGCCTTATCTCTATTCCAGGGAAGGGATCTTCCAACTGATTTTGGAATCTATTTAAGGTAAAAGAATGACATGAAGCTGCTTAGGAGTAGTTGGTGTGGAATCACAAAATACACATCATGCTTGAACAGCCTGACAACCTTCCAAGACGAAATGGCTAGCTTGGTAGATTAAGGAAAGGCAAGGGATGTTGTTTAGCTGGACTTTAGGAAGGCTTTTAACACTAGGTCCCATAGGCTTCCCATAAAAAAGCTGATGAGGTGTGGGCTGGATGAGGAGACAGTGAGGTGGACTGAAAACTGGCTGAACAGCTGAATCCAAAGAATTGTGATCAGTGATACAAAGTCTAGTTGGAATTCGGTAATCAGTGATGTACCCCAGGCGTCAATACTGAGTCAATCCTGTTCAACAGTTTCATTCATGATCTTGATGATGGGACATGTGTACTCTGCAAGTTTGCTCTGAACAAAAAACCAGGACAAGTGTCTGATACACCAGAAGGCTGTCCTGCCATCCAGATGGACCTCAATAGGCTGAAAAATGGGCTGTATGAAATCATGAAGTTCAGCAAGGAGAAGTGTAAAGTCCTGTACATGGGGAAGAACAACTTCATGCACCAGAACATGCTGGGAACCTTGCAACTAGAAAGAAACTTTTCAGTGGAAAAGGACCTGGGGGTCCTGGTGGACATCAGATTGAACGTGACCCAGCAATGTTGTTGCAGCAAAAAAGGCTTATGGTATCTTGGGCTGCATTAGAGGAGTGTTGCCAGCAGGTTGAAGGAGATACTCCTTCCCCTTTACTCAGTAATGGTGAGGCTACACCTGGAGTACTATGTCCACTTCTGGGCGCCCAAGTAAAAGCCAGACATGCACAGGTTGGAAAAGGTACAGCCGGGGGACGCTAAAATAATCAAGGTACCAGCACAAATTTCTTGTGAGGAGAGGTTGAGGAACAGTACAAAATGTAGAAGAGAAGGCTCAAGGTGGATCTCACCAATGTGTAGAAATACCTGATAGGGGAGTAAAGAAGACAGAGAAAGGCTCTTTTTCATTATTGATGTCCAGTGAAAGGACCAGAGGCCACGGGCACAAACTGAAATACAGGAGGCTCCATGTGAGCATCTTTTGATGTTCCTAACATTCTGTGATTCTGTGATCAGGAAAAAAATGTTTCACTATGAAGGTGACTGAGCAGCAGTTGTCCAGATAGGCTGTGGTGTCTCTATTCTTGGAGATACATTCAAAAACTCTCTGGACATAGTCCTGGGCAATTGAATATAGGTGGTCCTGATTGAGAGGGAAATTAGGCAAGATGAACTCCAGAGGTCATCCTTAGGTCTTCCTTAATTCCTGCAATGCAAAGCGAATTATATCAGCATGCAAAACACTTGGGTAAGTGTATTAAAATGAATGCAATTTTAATTTTTGGCACAATTTCTCATGCTGTAAAAATAGTGGTTGAGATATACGAAGATGTTATTAGCAGTGTTTTATGATCTCCACATATTTTGAGATCTTGCCAGTCTAGCCCTCCCCCGCAGCTCCCACTGCAAACTTATCTCAAAGAAATGTTGAGTATCCATCATTAGCGTAGCAAGTTTCCAAGTGTTGTGACATGAGTTGTATAAATTTATGCAGTCACTGTCAAAACATTTAAAACAGAGGTTTATTTTCAAAAGTGAACCCTTAAAGAGGACAGCATTTTTATGTAAACAAATGACAAAGCACTAAATATTGGCTGCAGTGTTGGAAGAGGATGAGAGCCTGACGTATGCAGAGGTGACTTCTGAACATCTCTGCTGGGTCCTCCATGACCTAGTGGTGCCCCAGGGCCAGCATAGTTCTCCACCCCAGGTCATCTGGTAGCTTTGATCCCACACACAGCAGAACTATATGTTTTGCCTTAGAGACCAACTTCTCAACTTTTGGGTTGAGAATTGGCTGTCGGACTGAGGTCAGAGGGTCATAATCAGTGGAGCAGAATCTGAATGGAGGCCTGTGACTAGCGGTGTTCCCCAGGGCTTGGTGTTGGGTCCAGTCCTGTTTAATATCTTCATTGACGACCTTGATGAGGGAATAGCATCCACCCTCAGCAAGTACGCCGATGACACAAAGCTGGGAGGAGTGGCTGACACGCAGGAACACTGTGCTGCCATCCAGCGAGACCCGGACAGGCTGGAGAGCTGGGCAGGGAGAAACCTAATGAAGTTCAATAAAAGCAAGTGTAAAGTCTTGCACCTGGGAAGGAACAACCGTTTCTATCAGTACAGGCTGGGGGATGACCTGCTGGAGAAGAGCTCTGTGTAGAAGGACCTGGGGGTCCTGGTGGATGACAGGTTGGCCATGAGCCAGCAGTGTGCCTCGGTGGCTAAGAGAGCCAATGGGATCCTGGAGTGCATCAGGAGGAGTGTGGCCAGCAGGTCAAAGGAGGTGATCCTCCCCCTCTACTCTGCCCTGGTCAGGCCCCACCTGGAGTATTGTGTCCAGTTCTGGGATCCCTGGTATAAAAAGGACAGGGATCTCCTTGAGAGAGTCCAAAGAAGGGCTATGAAGGTGATTAAGGGCCTGGAACATCTGCCCTATGAGGAAAGTCTGGGACTGCTCAGTCTTGAGAAGAGAAGACTAAGGGGGGACCTAATTAATGTTTATAAATATCTTAAGCATGGGATGCAGGGGGAATCGGCCAGCCCCTTTTCAGTGATCTGTGGAGACAGGACAAGGGGCAATGGCTGCAAATTATAGCACAGGAAGTTCCGCACCAACATGCGGAAGAATTTTTACACAGTGAGGGTGACAGAGCCCTGGGACAGGCTGCCCAGGGAGCTGGTGGAGTCTCCTTCTCTGGAGATATTCAAGACCCATCTGGATGCCTATCTGTGCAATATGAGCTAGGGAGCCTGCTTTGGCAGGGGGTTGGACCCAATGATCTCATGAGGTCCCTTCCAACCCCTACGATTCTATGATTCGACTGTGGTTTGGGGCAGACCTCACTTTGGACCAGAACAGTCACTTGGTTCATGTGCAGAATTGAAAATTAAGGCAATTAAACATGTGAAAAATGTTTTAGGGAAAGAGCAGTCCTAGGACTCATCAAGGGTATGGAATGGGGAGATGATAAAATAGGTGATTTCTGACTGTACTCATCTAACTCCTGCTCTTAAACTTTTTCCAGCACTTTGCTAAAGAATCAGCATGGGAAGCAAGATTTTTACAAGACTGTGTTTTTAGACTAAAAAAAGCAAGTCAATAACAAATTCACACCTTTCTGTCCTGTTTTATATTCTTCCTAAATTATAAGGGACTAAAAGGAATGATCAACAACCTTCTTTCTCACTGAAATGCTCTGCTTTTAGATTATTCATTAGCTGCCACCCAGTAAGAGTTTTGGGGCATGGACTTCAGCTCTAACTGGAACACAAATGACTGACCCAAGGGGAAACCTACTCATCTCAAAAGAGGTGCTTCTTAGAGTACCCTTTCTATGGTAATGATCCAGGGAAGATCACTGACAGCTATCTTTCAGTAGTTCGTCACTCTGTGGCAGATCATTGCTCAGATGCAACATACTATTTTGACCTTATCTTGGAATTGTTCTTTCTGGAGAAGTAAATTCAGGACTTTCAGTGAGAGCTTGGTTTATCACAACCATAACCACAAAGCTTTGGTGAGGGATGAATTGTACTACATCCAATTTACTGTCAAAAAAAGCATCTGATCCTTCAGAAGATAAACCATCAGTTCACATCACTGCCAGGAGCACTACCCATACCCCATAACTCTTTCTAGCTACACTGCTCTTCAGGAAAAAGACTGAAATACGTTGTGTCAGCTGGTGGGAAACACTGCCTTCAGATACTCAGATGAATAGAGGAAAGTCTTGATTCCGTGTTTTCTTTTTCCCCCTGGGGGTTTGCAACATGACAAGTCTAAAATTAATGCTCATAATGGTCTTAAAGCAGAATGAAACCCTAGTACTGAAGGCTTTTATGGGTTATGATGTCATGCCTAGAGACATTTGTTTATGTGGTTGAAAGTGGACTTACTGGGTTTTCCCATTGCTTTTTGTTTGCCGACGCCAGTACAGTCTGTTCTTGCAGAGTGTTGGGTTCCCAAGAAATATCTTTTAAAAGAAAAACAAACATTGTCCTTTATATTTGTAGACATTTTCTCTTTCAATCTTTTATTTATCATCTTAACCTTTCTGATGTCCTGATGTGATATCATAATCCTCCTTGGCACTAATCCAGTATTTGTATGGATCGGTCAATGGTCTGGATTGCTCAATGTTGTGACTGAAACTGGAAACCCAGGTTGATTCTTATATTTTCCTACCCTATTCTTATTTTTGCATCCCCAAAGAGCTCAGAAACTGTATTTCAAATGTGTTCAGATTTATAATGAACAGAGAGGGTAATGGGAATAAATCTGGGCTATACAGAATCACAGAATCACAGAATGGCATGGGTTGGAAGGGACCCCAAGGATCATAGAGCTCCAACCCCCTTTAACAGGCAGGGACACCAACCTCAGGCTGGATCTACACAAGGTTGCCCAGGGCCCCATCCAACCTGGCCTTGAACACCTCCAGGGACGGGGCATCCACCACCTCTCTGGGCAGCCTGTTCCAGCACCTCACTACTTTCTCTGTGAAAAACTTCCCCCTAATATCTAATCTGAACCTTCCTTCCTTTAGCTTTAGTCCATTCCCCCTTGTCCTGCCATTTTCTACCCTTTTAAAAAGTTGATTCCCCTCCTGTTTGTATGCGCCTTTCAGGTACTGGAAGGCTGCAATGAGGTCCCCCCACAGCCTTCTCTTCTCTAGGCTGAACAAGCCCAGCTCCCTCAGTCTCTCCTTGTAGGGGAGGTGTTCCAGCCCTCTAATCATCTCTGTGGCCCTCCTCTGAACCCTCTACAACAGTTCTACATCTTGTATTGGGGGCCCCAGATCTGG
This sequence comes from Hypotaenidia okinawae, assembly GCA_027925045.1. NCBI lineage: Eukaryota > Metazoa > Chordata > Aves > Gruiformes > Rallidae > Hypotaenidia > Hypotaenidia okinawae. Next base: position 89,006,365 of record BSDF01000003.1, read on the forward strand.
ACACAGTACTCCAGATGGGGCCTCACGAGGTCAGAGTAGAGAGGGACAATCACCTCCCTGTCCCTGCTGGCCACCCCTCTCCTGATGGAGACCAGGATACCATTGGCCTTCTGAGCTGCAAGAGCACACTGCTGGCTCATGTTAAGTTTCTCATCTACCAGAATCCCCAAGTCCTTCTCAGCAGGGCTACTCTCAAGGAGCTCTTCTCCCAGTCTGTATCTATGCCTGGGATTCCTCCAGCCCAAGTGCAACACCTTACACTTGGCAGTGTTGAACCTCATTAGGTTCACCCAGGCCCACCTTTCCAGCCTGTCAAAATCCCTCTGGATGGCTTCCTTTCCTTCTATGGTGTCAATCACACCACTCAGCTTGGTGTCATCTGCAAACCTGCTGAGGGTGCACTCGCTTCCATCATCCATGTCATTGATAAAGATGTTAAAGAGCACGGGTCCCAAGACAGACCCCTGGGGGACCCCGCTTGTCACCGGCCTCCACCTGGACATACACAACTGCTTGTAAAGCACTATAAGGTTAGATAGGGCTTTGCATAATCAAACCAGTGTCAGGCTGGTGGAGGCAGGACATCATGAACTTAAAGAACTTGCATACACATGCACCTGTGCACACACATACATTTGTTTCACAGTAGGATCTGCCTAGTTTTTGTCTTAGCTAGGCTGACTAGACCAGACACTTATCCTTGTCCTGAGTAACTGCTCAGCCTCCTCATCCCAATCCTACAGCAAGTCATGTCTTCCTCAGTGGGGACCAACAGTGGGGCAAGCTGGTAGAAGTGACTGCACATCCACTGGCTGGCTACCAGGGCTACCTAGTGTCCACAAGTCTAGGTATGCAGGGAAGGGGGCTCATCTCCTCTGGTCCTGGTGCCCTGAGGTGCTATTTGGAGGTTGTGTCAGGGCAAGCTGTTCTATTACTATTGAAAACCTAATTTTTCCTTGTGCTTCTGAGGTGGCTCTGGTTGTACATTCTGAGCCACATGCCATCTCAGTGAGACTGCTCTTGTTATGTGGGGTATAAACATAGCAGGGCCACAGCTGCCATTCACAGCAGTGGTACAATACTAATGGAGGCTCCAGGATTGCTGCTCTCCAAAAAGTACTAGCCCAGGTCTGCCAGGCACAGAAGTTCCTCTGCTCTCCTCTTTCCTTTCCTAACAGCTCCAGGGAACTCACAGGTTGTGCAAAGAGCCAAAAGTTTGCAGTCTGCCAAGCTGTCTCATTCTTACAGGAGCTCAGTTCAATTGTTGCATTTAATGAAACATCTAATAAGAATTTTTGTCAGTGAAAACAACCAATGACTACCTTTACAGATTGGAATAAATAATTTATTTTTTACATGCATACCAAAGAATTGCATCTGTGGCTTGTAAAGTGCCACATCATTCTCATGCTAATATTCCTGGCAATTCTGATTGCTGGTTTCATAAATGGATCAGTATTTCTGCAAACATATCTTCATAATGGGGATCTTGTTTTAAAGCTTGTTTGTTTGTTTGTTTGTTGTTTTGCTGTGCATTATAGCTCCTGCATTATATTTACTGAACATTTGCTACTCACTGTCTTGTCATTTCGGGTGTGGTGACTCACAGTTGCTGTCTAGGCTTCTTTGGAAGTTTGCTATGAAGAAGGAAACTTTGTACTAAAGCACTCAGGTCTTTATTTTGGACCATTAATTGGAAAAGATTTGCAGAGGCAATATATATATGCTGCTACTACGTGGAGAAAACACAGCAAAAAACAGCATGTATGCTCTAGACCCATGAAGTATTCCTGGTCCAGAGAGAATGGAAGTCAACCAAAAGTCTTTCCATTGACTGTACTGCATTTTGGATTAAGTCTTGTGTATGTAAGTGACGTCCAAAGGTCTGAGCTGTTCACAAATGGTCCATGTCTGTTGTAGTTACCAGGAAATGCAGTGAATGGGCCAGAGTTCAAAGCTTCAGCTTTTTCAATTCCAAGTCACACAGACAAAAAGATGCCATTATCCAACCTGCTGCGGTCCTCCAGAGTGCTGAGTTTTGCTGTGATCCAACCCCTCAGCTATTAAAAAAGTAACAAAAACTTTTCTGGCTAGAAGTATGTTGGGCAAGAACTGGTAAATCTCAGCAAAGGGGAAAAGTCAGTCTGAAAATGGTCATAAATACAGTTGGGCTGGAAATCAGGAATACACTGCTCGAACCAGACTTGATATAAGTAATCCCACAAATGCAATGAGTTTTGAGTAGAATTGGTAAGTGTTGGGAGGGGAATCTCATTGGACAATTCTGATACTGACAAAGTCAGTAGCCAGAGAGTGTCTTTGGAAAGGATTACATTGTACAGTGTCTGCCATGGTGGGGATGAGGCTCAGTGAATAAATATACTACAGTAAATACAATGAAGGCCAGAAAGTATGCAGGTACTGAGGCAGCTGCAAAACCACATATGATAGATTTTTTGTATGATGCCTTAGGTACTGAAACAATCTATTAAAGTCCAACATATTGTCATACTGAAGAATTAGCACAGGTCTCAAGTTAGGTGTCATATTGATTTTATGTACAATATTTAAGAGACAATGAGTGCTTTGAATTTGCCTTTCCCATCTTCCCATTAAAAAAATTACAAAAAAAGAATTCTGCTCCCTGGAGCAAACTAGACTATTGGTAAAATGTTTGCAAAGAATCTTTGCAATGTACAGATGGAAAAGACATGTAGAAATTATTGCATAAGAAATAACCAGAAGAATTAAGAATTTGTTGATCTTTTCATGAGATAAAGTGGCCTGGAGGACAGCTGTTTGCTACACTTGAAACTATTTCTCCATGAGTAATCTTAAGGAGGATCCACTTACATCTCCAGGTGAGCGTATCAATGGCACATTTAAGTAGGATGTAAACTGCATTCAGCATCTGTAACCTCTTACTCATGCTAGTTAAAAAAATCCTTAAAATAACTTCTGGCAGTGCTTCAGATCATAGAATCATAGAATGTGTTAGGTTGGAAGGGACCTTTAAAGGTCATCTAGTCCAACCCCCTGCTGTAGTTATTGGGGGACACATTTAACTAGATCAGATAATGCCAAGGGGTCTATTGTGTATAATGAACAGGAGTGAAAAGATTGGAAACTTGTTGTTCCTTGCTGATAAGTGCCCCCAAAATGATTAACAATTCCTTTCTTCCATCTTGTAATCCGGTTTACCAATCTCAGCTTCAGGAACACAGAAACAATTTCCAGCTTTATGGCATCTTTCTAAATATGACAGAAGAGATTTGAGCTTGGGTGGTTACCAGTGTGATCATCGCTGCTGAGAGGTGTTCTGTATCGACGGTTGGTCACACCACAGAGGGCAACACCTGTTTGACAATTATTAATTGTTCAGGGAATTAAAGGAGAACTCTCCAACAGTATAGCCAGCTATCATCGCGGTTTGATTAAACTTGAAATGTAAAATTAATTTAATTATGAGGTGTTGCATTTGTACTGGGTGTTTTTTATGTCCAGCGAGCACCCAGATTCTGAGAAAATCCAACAAAATAGGATCAAAAGGAAACACTTTGGCTGTCATGAGAAGAGTGACGCTGAAGGAGAATATGCTTTACAGTCACAGAAAATCTGTTCATCTCTTCTTCCATCAGTGGTGAAAACAACAGACAACCAATGCTGTTACTGTTTAAAATAAAAGATGACTCACACAGGCAGTGTGAGTGAGTAAAATATTGCAAGACTGTCTTTCATATTTGACTAGTGTAACGATTCTGTTGCAGACCTTTTATGGATGATTTGGAATATACGTGAGCATAGAATGAATGTGGGGGTGAGAATCAGCTTTTTCCCACGTATAAACCCTGACCACATGAATCTCAAATGAGCCTTAAAGTCACAGTTCAAAGCAAACGCAGTGGCACTGGGGCTGAGCTCTAGGAGTTCCTTTCAGTGTGCAGAAGGGTCAGGAAACAGGAGCTTGTGCCCTTTTTAGAGTCAGTTTAGGACACCCTAAGTCCTGGGAGAATAGAAGCAGAGCAACTGCTGTCTTACCCTAACCATAAAGGCTGATGCCCATGATCAGGTTGTGCCTGTGGCTCAAGCCCAGTGGGCACAAGTGCACAACCCAGGTACATGAAACTTGTACAGATTGGTGCCTGGAAAAATGGGAGTACTTTGAGTCTTCCATGAAAGCCATAGTTTTCAGTGGTGTGGAGTCAAATTCAATCTTGTGTTCTCAGCCGTGGACCTTGAGTCCAGTTAAGGGAGTCCCCTGGGGTGAGGATTTTCTTCCCATGTGTCATACAAAGATTTGCAAGAACTTCACTGGACACTGACTAACTGGAGCAGTATTTGTAACCTTAGAGCTTTTCCTGGGAGTCAAGATGGGCCAAAGCAGCTATGCAGAGCTCAGCTAGGTGGCATTTCTCATTCTGCTGCCCAGCATGGTCTTCCCTGAGGTGCATGCTACAGTCCTTCAGCTCTGGTGGTTGTGTTGCTTCTCCCCATCCCCATCAGTTATAAAATCAACTGGAAAAGGTAGAGTTTATTATGTCTTCAAGATGTGTTTGTCCCTTTCTGAATAATTACTGAGAACTTGTGGAAGCCCCTATTCTCAGCATGCAGCAGAGCAGCTCAGTGAGTGGATGGGCTTTTCTTTCAGGTGTAATATTTCTTGAGCACTATCCTGATTTCTTGTGCTACTGCTTCCTTTGTCAATGCCTCGTGCAAATACCAAACCAGTAGAGACAGAGTAGCCTTGTGACAGGATGCAGAATTGTGTTTGTGACCTTGGATGATGCAGATAGGCCTGGCACACATTGACATTCCTGGGAGGAAACATCAGGCTTGCCTGCATCTCCCTTGTCCCTTTCCTGGTCCTGTGCTCTGTGTGGGTTGCCACCGGATCTACAGAAAATGTCTGCTTCCTAATAAGGCTGTACTCTTTTTACCTTTTTTGCACATCTCTTGGTACCTCTCCAGACTTGATTCTATTCCCCACGAACGGTTTTCCCGGGGCTGTTTCTCCTCTCTACCCCCCTACCACTCCCATTTCCCTTTTCTGTGTGGATCCAGTGTGACCCTTTCCACAGCTTTGAGGACAGAAGGACATTTCTAATTTATCTGATCCCTGCACTCCCGTTGTCTAGCTGTTGTGAAAGAAGTGTTTGGTGTGTCCATGGCTGAGTGTGAGGAGAGAGAAGGAGAGAGCAGGGCATCTGTGCAGCTGATGCACGAGACAGTGGATGTGGGACAGAGAAAAGGCATACACTGATATATTCCTGGTGATAGTTATCTCCCTGTCTTCATATTCTCTATAGGTACCAGCATCTCCTCCCGCCGTATGACTTGCTCTTCCACTTCTCTGTGGGCAGAAGCAGCAGACAAATAGGTGTCCATTTGGGGAAAACCCAATATTTTTTCCTTATTATGTGCAACATTATCCTACTTTTTATACATGCCCCTGAATTACTAACTGTGGGAAAACCAGAACAGAAGGAAGGCACGGAGGCCTGGAACACTAGCTTCAGTGACCTCCAAACCATGGGGAGATTTTTCTTTTACCATACCCATGCACATAGTTGTCTATCTTTTTGCAATTGAAATTGCCTAAAACCAAAATGACACTTTGAAATTAAGGATATCTGGCTCCTAAATCTACATCTAAGTTGGACTCTAAGTTCCTTGGCTTAATAGTCAGATGTTGAATTTCTGTCTTAGACATATCATGTCAATGACCTTTTGGTTACATAAATATAATTCAAAATGTATATTTTTTAAATGAAATTGAATTTATTTTTTGAAGCACTCTGGGGATCCACCAACAAGAAAGAGGCAACTAGTCAGTAGAAGCAAAGCTTTATATGCATGACAACATTTTCAGTAATTCCTTCCTGCTGTACAACATATCAGTGATTGAATCAAACTACAGCATCACTGCTGGGGTCTTCCCAACTATATTCCTTAATTTCTGAAACTGCATAGTTTAAGATACATTTAAAACTGAAATAACTATTTGTTCTAGTTTTGGCTGAGGTAGAGTTAATTTTCTTTCTAGTAGCAACTGGTACAGCACTGTGTTTTGGATTTATTATGACATTGATAACACACTGATGATTTTAGTTGTTGCTAGGTAGTTTAGTGTCTAGACTAAGTCAAGGACAGTAAAGTTTCCCACACACCCACCAGGTGCACAAGAAGCTGGGAGAGCAGAGCAGGGACAGCTGATCCAGACCAGCCAAAGGGATATTCTCTACCATATTCTATGATTCTATGATATACTGTCATGCTCCATATATACGTAGGGAAGCTAGCTGGGGCAGGCAGATTCACTGGTCAGAAACAAACTGGGCCAAATTTTTCTTTTCCTCTGTGGGCGGTGAGCAATTGCATTTGTACATCACTTAGTTTTGTATATATATGTATTATAATTAATAATAATGACAGTAACAATAAACCCTTTCCTTTGTTAACCTATTAAACTGTCTTTATCTCAACCCATGAGGTTTTTTTCCATTCTTCTCCTCATCCCCTTGGGGAGGGGTGGGTGGGTGGCTGCATTGTGCTTAGTTGCCAGCTGGAGTTAAGCCATGACAATATTGTATATTGTCTTCGTGGCATTTTTTATGTTGGAATGAGCTGGGACCCTTTCAGGGATGATCCAGCCAATCCCTTTTTCCGAGTAAGGCACCACTAGAAAACACTTGATGGCATCTGGAATGGATTGCCTGAAGGAAATGTAGGCAATCTTTGGATGTCTGGATTTTGTCAATACCACTGTAGATATTTAATGATGATATGATGCAAGCAAAGTCCTGCTTTCCTGTTCAGTCTTGTGATCTCAAGGTCTGCAAGCACGTTTCTTAATGCTACTGTAAAACCAGACTGTTTAATCTGTTGCGTAGGCAATTTAAGGATTTCCACTGACCGTTTCTCCTGCCAGCAACTGGAAGTGTAGTCAGGACCCCACATACATAAAGAGTCTAAAGCTGGGTGCACCAAACTCAGCAATTCTAAGGTTAGCATGTCTGTGTTTTGGCACAAGTTTTTTTTTATATCATAGCAATATAGAATGGCTTGGGTTGGAAGGAACCTCAAGGATCATCTAGTTCCAACCCTCTGCCATGAGCAGGGACACCCTCTGCTAGACCAGGTTGCCCAAAGCCTCATCCAACCTGTCCTTAAACACTTCTAGGGATGAGGCTTCCACCACATCCCTGGGCAACCTGTTCCAGTGCCTTGCCACCCTCATAGTAAAAAATTTCTTCCTAATGTCTAATCCAAACCTACTGAAGCCATTCCCTCTTGTCCTATCACTACATGCCCTAGGTAACTCTAGGCTTGGGGCAAGGTGGCTGAAAAGCTGTACAGAGAAAAAGGATCTGGGGGTATTGGTTGACACTCACCTGAACATGAGCCAGCAGTGTGCCCAGGTGGCCAAGAAGGCCAATGGCATCCTTTCTTGCTAGCATAGTCAGCAGGACCAGAGAGGTGATCATCCCCCTTCACTTAGCTCTGGTGAGGCCAGAGCTAAGTACCTCAAGTACTGTGTTCAGTTTTGGGACCCTCACTACAAGAAAGACATTGAGGTCCTGGAGCATGTCCAGAGAAGGGCAACGAAGTGGTAAAGGGTCTGGAACACAAGTCTTATGAGGAACAGCTGAGAGAACTGGGACTGTTTAGCCTGGAGAAGAGGAGGCTCAGGGTAGACCTTATTGCTTTCTACAGCTGCCTGAAATGAGGCTGTGATGAGCTGCGTAGCAGCCTCTTCTTGCAGATAAGTAGCAGTAGGACAAGAGGGAATGGCTGCAAGTTGTGCCAGGGGAGGCTCAGGTTAGAAATTAGGAGAAATTTCTTCTCAGAAGGAGTGGTTAGGCATTGGAAGTGGTTGCCCACATAGGTTGTGGAGTCACTGTCACTTGGGATGTTCAAGGAAAGGTTGAATGAGGTACTTAAAGACATGGTTTAGTGAGCAATATAGGTGGTAGGGGGACAGTACAAATAGATGATCTTGGAGGTCTTTTCCAGCCTTAATGATTCTGTGATCTCCTTCTCACACTTTACGGAAGTGAACCCTTTAAGTATTGGTGGGCCTTAATTAGGTCTCCCCGGAGCCTCTCTTCTCCAGGCTGAACAAGCTGAACTCTCTCAGCCTGTCTTCATAGGAGAGGAGCTTCAACCCCTTGATCATCTTTGTGACCCTCCTCTGGACTCACTCCCACAGCTCTATGTCTTTCCTGTACTGGGGACCCCAGAGCTAGATGAAGTCTGGACGCAGTACTCCTCTACAGGAGGGGCCTCACGAGAACAGAGTAGAGAGGAGAATCATGTCCCTTGACCTGCTGTCCATGCCAGAACATTAATGCATGCAGAGCAGGTGCTTACTATTTGGTAATTTCCTGCACCTCCTTTTTTTATACTTAAAATTGAAGGAATAAATAGGGCTTCTACTCTAGGGAAATCTGGATCATAGCAAGCACAATCTTATGGCTACTTTTAGCTTTTAAGAGTCAAGACAAAGCATAGTGAAGAGTTCTGGTTTTTTTTCCTCCCCATTTTTAATATATGCCTCAAATCACAGCCACTAAGTAAGGTCCCTGAGGCTTAGTTTTATGTATTCAAATTTTTGCTTCAGTTCATACATTAGTGCTTTTTAATCAGTTCATTCTGCTGACAGTTGCAGACTATGACTTTTGTGAGCCTACTTTGAAGTTTGTTGCATTAGTTTGTATGACCTCATCAGAGATTCCTCCTTAGCTTGCAACAAGGCTGCCTCTCTGCAGATAGGGCTCAGCCATCAGCCTGGGCTTCACTCGCTTCTCTGTTTTATCCACTATATTTTTGTCAGTTCATTCTATTGTAGAAGTCCTCCAGCTCTCCACTTTGGGTAAACATTTTTGAGGAACTGTTGCCCCAGATGCAACTAGGCAGGGCACAGGCATCCTTGGGACCTGGAAGGCCCAGCAGTCACTCCTCAATTCCTGATACGTCTCATCTCTAGACTGCTCACAGGCAATGGTTTGTCAGTTCTTGGTGGGGAGAGTGTAACTGGGAAGTCATGTAAGTTGGAAGAAAGGATCCATTGACTAACCTTTTTCTTAACAGAAACTTAAGCCATATAGAGCCATTATTCAGGATAAGTAAGAGAGTTAGATTTCCTCTTTTGTGATTTCAGCTTGGCTTCCTATTAGTGTACTACAGTATTTTAGCACCTGACCTAAAAGTGACATGTCACCTATCCTGGTTCCTAATTCGAATGCTTCTGCAAATGTTACTTTCTTTGTTCTCTCCAATTGCACTAAGAACCAATCTTTTTTTATGCAATCATGTATTTGCATATATATGTATACACATATATAAAATGTGTATGGCCTTTTATTCTAAGACTAACAACCAATAATTAACAAAACCTTTGAGCTGCTGAGCTAAGGAATTCTTGTAAAAATGCAGTTTTTCAAACACAAAATTATAACAGGATGTGGTTTTCAAAAGTCTGTGAAGGATGTGGGTTGACTGTCCTGAGCTATGGCTTTCCTTTGGCATGGTACTTTATATTCTACTTCTCAAAAGTAATATTGACTCCCTGAGTTTCTGAGCTGAATTTCACCCCAAAAGAATCACAAAACTACATACATTTCCAGGTTATCACTACGTGGTACTGCTGTTTTTCATAATTATGCAGGTTGAAACCTAGAAGCAGCTCACGGTATTATAAATCAAATCACCTGCTAAAGGATGCTGTCCAGTAACTGCCATATGTTCATGTCCCATAATTTCTTGAATTACTTTTCCATAAGCAGATCCATTCCATTTGCTTAAAAAGCACAGCAGCTTAAAAAAGAAAACAAAAGATCCAGAAGTTGGTAATTAAAGCTAAGTAAACCCACATGGCACTATTGACAGTAAGGTAATTAACTACTAAAACACTGTAACTAAGAAGGTGTAAGCCATCACAGTTTAAACCTTTAAGTAAATATTGTGTGCCTTTGAAAAGATATCACTAGGTTCTGAGAAGCACTCAATGAAGATCCATGAACAAAATAGATAGATAGTCATTAGAGTGGAAGGGGGTGAATGGGTGTCTCTGTCCTGACTCAAGTTTTCCATGTTTCTTGGCAAACTGTAAGATAAATCAGAGGTAGGAGTAATTTTTTTTTTTTTTTTTGTGTCTAATGGCACGTTATCTGAACTTGCAATCATCCATGTGGTCTAAGGATTGGGCACAGAGAGGAATGTGTGACATAAAGTTACTAAATGTCTAATGTATCCCACATGATGTACTCTGATGTGGAAGGATAATATGGACACGAGAGCGCCATGTGAGTGGGAAAAGATTTCAAGCCTCTGAGTCTTCTGCAAGGATGGTGGGTTAATCCCTTTCCTTCATGTGAATCCAGCAGGCTGCCCAATGGGTTTAGGGTCCCAGGGGTCCCTCTGGAGTTTGCACAGTTTTTTTACAAAGGCCTGAAGCCCTGGGATTTTGTCCAAAGGCCTGTGTTACACACGGGGAGGTGCTTTCACCAAATGGTCATCTCTATAAGCAAAGAAGGGAGACAGTTCCCTCCAGTAACTTGTTGACTTTTAGGTTAGTGCTTTCAGCCCCTCCTCTGAAGGAGGGAAGCACTGAAGGATTCTGGAGTTGCTGGATCAAAGTTAGCTTCTGGAAATACTTCTTTGGGCACATAATTTCACTTCTAAGGAAACAGTCTGAGGTGGCAGAGTTTCCCCTTTTCATTAACTCTGCTAGCCTCTCTAGCAGTGCATTGCTAACAGTTTTAAGTGCCTGCATTTTTAAGAGCAATTGTTCAGTCTGTGTCTGTATTGTTCCAACAATGTCTGTATTGTTAGGGGCAATATTGTTCAGAGCAAGCAAATAACACATTGACCCCAGAGGAAGTCTGAAAAACACTCTTGCGGATGAAACTGCATTTTTACATGTGTTCAGTGTTTCTGACTCTTTCCAAGTTCGGTTTACCATGAAGAGTCATGGTGGTGGCGTAAGGAAGAGGAGGAGCCAAAATAAATGCTTCTTGTTACAGAAGTTTCTCTGTCAACATCCTCATTTGGACATTTGCTGGATACATGCAGGCTTTGACCCTTGTCTGCAGGGAGCGGCTTGGCAGCCTTGCTCTCTGGCTACCGTACAGTCCCACCCAGTCATTAGTACGGCATCTGCTACTCACCCACTCGTCTGCCAGCACACCTACATGCAGAAGGAAGGCCCAAAAAAGATAGATTCCCTTGGGTTTCCCTAGGAATGTAGTTGCAGAAGACTAAAATGGGAAGCCGTGGCTTAAATAGATGTGGTGAGAAGGCAGTGTTTTGGTTGTAGTTCAGGACCCAAGAGATTTAGCAATAATTTAGATCCTTTGCTTCTCCCTGAGCAACTTTAAGCAAGTCACGTAGTATCTCCAGGCTTTGGCTCTCCATCTGTGTGTTGAGTCAACACTTCTTTCTTAATCTTTGTCAAGACCTGGTGTCTGAAATATGGGGCTTGATGTAAGACAGAAGTGAACTCATGTAATTATAGAGTGGTCTGCAAGCTATTTAACTGTGTGATTTAGAGGAAAATGTTATTTGAATGTGTTTTAATCAGCTACAAACTGCTACATTCAGCATCTTATATAAGCACAATGACATTCAGATGAAAAATGTGCCAATTTAAAATATACTAAAAATAACAATATATAAGCCAGTCACGGAACATGACATTTTGGGGATCAAAATAGCAATGAACAGAATAACCATTGCATTTTTAAAACTACCATGTAGCACCTCCAAAAAATGACTAAATGCTATTGCTGATAGAAAACCAACAAGGTTTGTACACCAACATTCTCTTCCAGAAGTTGCTTCAACATGTAAAACTCTTAACAACCTCACTCGGTTGAATTGATTGCTTGTCCTGGTTTCATCAGGGGTAGAGTTAATTTTCTTTAAGAATGAGATGAGAATCACATTGGTGATGTTTTTACTTGTTGCCAAGCAGTCAAGTTTTCAGCTTCTTGTGTTGGCCTGTCAATGAGAAGGTGAATGATAACCAAGAAGCTGAGAGGGGGCACAGCCAGGACAGCTGACCCAAGCTGGCCAAAGAGATATCCCATACCATATAATGGCATGTTCTGCTTATAACTGGGGAGGGTGGCTGAGGGCCTGGTGTGGCAGCTGAGGGTCTTGAGGAGAATCAACTTTGGGGTGATGGCCGAACACTTGCCTGCCAATGGGAAGGAGTGAATAAGTTCTTTGCTCTGCTTTTTATGTGCATGTGGGCTGAGAGGATGGGCAGTCTGGGGAGGTGGTTGTCTTGTGCAACAGGTGGGCATGTAGCATTGTACCACTGTGTAGCGTCGTGTAGCATTGACTTTGCATGGAAAGAAATTATGCTGTTCATCACTTGTGTATATATGATTAATATGTATTATTAGTAGTATCTTTAATCGGATACAAAAGTGTGTCCAATTAAACTGTTTTTATCTCAACCCACAAGTTTTCTCATTTTCACTCTTCCAATTCTCTCCCCCATCCCACCAGGGGGAACTGAGTAAGTGGCTGCATAGTGTAGTCAGGAGCTAAATCACAGCACTGGTGCAAAGAAATATCATCAGCCATTGGCTGGCTTCAATAGATCAGTAAATTTAATTACAAAATTAATCTTAGCCTGTTCTATTGCTGTAGTCAATATACAGATTATGGCAGGATCATCAGTCAAGGCAGGAAGAGCCATGGTGACTCAGATCAAGGGTCTGCCTAGCCCAGTATCTTTTTACAACAGAGTCCAGGGGAAGCCCAGAGGGCAACTGCGAGAGATATTTCCCCCAAGTACTCTCCTGGCCTCCAACTACTTCAGCTCAGGGAATTTCTTTTCTCGAGTAAGTCTGCCAACAAAGCAAGGAATATATAACGTGGATCCAGCAGTTCAGGGACTGTTGGAGGTGGGAGCCTCGATAAAGTACATCTGTTTGACAGTCTTCTCTCTTCTGTTCCAGATTGTCTAGTTGGTTTCCAAATGTACAAACCTTGTATTGCATTGTAAAGCTTGTGCTTTTTGCTCCCAACTCATACTGGCATGAACAATGACATTAGTTTGAACAAATGTACATACACTGCAGATAACTGTAAGGCTGCCAGTTATGAAAACCCGACCAACAGCAACGACTCAAGGATAAACCATGAGAATATCATACAGAACAGTAAAGAAAAAATATATCCTACTCTGAGAACAATTTTTAGTCCAAAAGTATCTGTTCGTGGATGTGCTGGCCTTGAATTAATTTAATCCCCCTTTAAGCCAGATGATACTGCCTGCCTCCACAAATTCCTGTGTCAACAAGCTCCAGAAGTTCACTATCCTTCATGTAAAAAGTGTACTTAATTTTAGCTGTTTAATACTAACCTCCTACTAATTTAGTGAGTGCCTGCAGATACAGTTGTGTGGATATGGTGAAAAAGGCTTTTGCATTCTTTTTAACCATTACTATTATGGCTTCATAAACCTCATGAATATTACATTTAACCTTCTCTCAAAATTTAAGTGTCCCAGGGTTTTTAGTGTCTTATTTTATGACAGCTACTTCATCTTCTTGATCATTTTAAGAGCCTTTCTCTGCTCTTTGCCTCCCTTGCACCCTTTAGTCATGAAGGTCAAGGTGTGTGTCAAAGGCAGGTGCAACTCAATAGTAGCAAACTGATTTCAACCATGTTTTTCTCCATACCCTTTCTGGTGACACAGAGCACTCCAGTGGCTCTTCAGGCTGCTGTTGCAAACTGAGCCAATGATTCACATAATTTCTATTTAGAAGTATCACCTCCTGTTTTTCTGCTCTGAAAATCGCTTGTCCCCTTTTGCTCATCACTCAGCATTTCACTACCTGAAAGGCCTTAGTATCATTTCCTGACTTGGAGATTTCACTAGGTGCTCTTCTCTCATCAGATCACTCTTAAAGATGTCAACTAAAACCAGTCCCAGGAGGAACTGTCACAGGACTCCCCTAGTGAAACTACTTTTGCTCCTTGAACCAATTTTAACTCTTCAGAAGGACCCTCACTCCAGAGCTACAATGATGCACTTTTTGTAATTGTCAGGCCCTGAGAGCACCAATCAGCTTTAATTGTACTAACCAGCTTCACCTGTGGTCACATCATACCTGTGGGTTCAGAGACTTCCTTTCAGTCCTGGAACTGAGCCTGAGCCATGCTTTAGGTAATCTTATTCTTGGCCTTTTGTCCTGCTGCCCTGACTTATTGGATGAGATTTTCTTGTATTGCTGGTATAGCCTTATCTCTAGCTCTGTTTCATGATTGGACCTGTGCTGGAGGTCATCTCCTGTTCTTCCTAGCAGGATTTCTTGGATTGACCCTGGGTGTGACTTAGCTCCTGACTTCACCCCTGTACACCTGTTAGACCCACTGTTGTGGCCTTGCTCAGGTGCTGTGGTAGACCAGTGCACAAGGGTGAGGGTGCTGCTTGTGCTGAGGTCACACTTCAGCTCCTGGCTTGTCCCTTCATTAAGGTAGCTCTGTTCTTGTTTTCTGTCAGGAATATCTTTAGTTTGGAGCCTTGTTAAGGCTTTTTAAGGCTCTGAATATGTTATGTCTATAAGCAGCAAGTCAGTGAGGCAAGATTTTCTCTTTGCAAAAGTCCTGCAAAACTTTTTTTTTTGGTGATGGGCTTGATTTATCTGCATGTTTTGTGGTCTTGTTCTTTGTTATAGACTCTACCATCTTACTGGGGCTGGAAATTTGTCCCATTAGTTTATGGTGCCTGGGTTTTCCTGCAGAGCATCTTCTGTGGATGGAATTTATATCATCAGTCCTTTGGTATCATGGCTATTCACAGAACAGATTGTATGCCTTGGCCAACAGCTCTGTAATTTCACCTTAGAGTTATTTCAGAATGCTTGGGTGAGTACCAAAGAGCCTTGTATATTTTTTGGTATCTTTTTTAACATCCTTTGACTTACATTCCTTTTCAAATGCATATTTTAATTTCCTCTCTGAATTACGGCTCTGAGGTTAACTGAGTATCATGGTGTTTTTGAACAGCCACCAAGTTGATTTTTGTATTGTAGTTGGATTTTTTGGGGGAGAGAGGGTTAGGGGTTGGTAGTGGGATGGGCTTGTTTTGTGTTTTCTCTCTTTTTCCATCCTAATTATGTGATTTCAGAGTCCTCTTTCATTAATTTCCTTGTGATACTTTGATTTACCTCAATTTCTGCTCTTACAGCTTTAAAACCAGTTGTTTTGTGGCTCCTATGGATGAAGAGCTTTCCCAGTAATATATTTTGACCTAGAACCTGTGAAAAGTCAAAGCAAAATCAGGAACAGTATCATTTCTTGTGGCTCCTGCAACGGTTTGGTTGAGGAAGCAGTCTAGAACTGGGTATCTGAAATCTCATTTTCATTAAGTCTTCAAAATTCACAGCTTCTCTAGTGTCACTGGACTTACCCTGATCATTACCACAATTCCAAAATGGGCTCAGTAAAACAGTTTTAGTATTATGTGTTTTCTCTTAGAATATGAGATTTCTACCTATAAAGATTTCAAGGTGTTTCTTCTTTCTTGTGATACTTGAACTGTGGTATTTCATGTACACCACTACTCCCTCACTTATGCATCCTGCCCCTCTGAAGCTGATAACCTATAAACATTACACTGGTCATTGTCCTTCAAGGAGACCTCTGATGTGCTGCTGGTGGTCAGGGCTACCACTAAGTGCCTTCACAGCGTTTCCCCTGTGATATAGGGGGAAACACTGATTAGATACCTAATTTCACAGAATCACAGAATTATCAAGGTTGGAAAAGACCTAAAAGATCATCCAGTCCAACCATTCACCTATTACTACTAGCTCCCACTAAACCATATCCCTCAATACAACATCCAGTCTTTCCTTGAACACCCCCAGGGTCGGTGACTCCACCACCTCCCTGGGCAGTGCATTCCAGTGCCTGACTACCCTTTCCAAGAAGTAGTGCTTCCTAATGTCCAGCCTGAATCTCCCCTGGCACAGCTTGATACCATTCCCTCTAGTTCTGTCACTGCCTACACGGGAGAAGAGGCCAACCCCCAGCTCACTACAACCTCCCTTCAGGAAGTTATAGAGAGCTATAAGGTCTCCCCTGAGCCTCCTCTTCTCCAGGCTGAACAATCCCAGCTCCCTCAGCCGCTCCTCGTAAGGCCTGTGTTCCAGACCCCTCACCAGCTTAGTAGCCCTCCTCTGAACGCGTTCCAGGGCCTCAATGTCTTTCCTGTAGTGAGGGGCCCAAAACTGAACACAGTACTCGAGATGCGGCCTCACAAGTGCTGAGTACAGGGGGACAATTACCTCCCTGCTCCTACTAGTAACACTATTTTTGATGCAAAAATTTGTAGGTATCTGACATCAGAAGAAAAGTACTTCCAAGATTTGCTTTTGTTTTGTTGCTCAGTATTGCAGTCTAGGTTTTTTCCATCCTGCCTGCGCTATTTATTTTTCTCCTGACTTTTTCAGCACTGCCCAGATGTGCTTAAATGAGCCTCTCTTCACTGCTCTGAGCCCAGAGAACAACTTCACCTTAATGTAAACATGCTGTTGGCAATGTTTCAGTTACCTTTGGCTGTCTAATATGATTTTAGATATTTAAGTTTATGAATCTGAGACATCCTCAGTGGGCCAGAGGAGATGATACAAAGCTGGAGGGAAACAAAAACCTTTCAGACACGCTGCTGGCAGCTGGGTAGAGTACTCTAGAGTGTCTCGGTGGGGATCAGATGCTTATGTGGGGAAAACCAAATGAAGTTCCTGACTAGCAGTCTGTTCAGTGCTAATCAGGGAACTGAAATGCATCTGATCTTCCTTTCCACAGCCTGCTGTGTGTACATCTGTACCTGAACACAAGGGTATAAGACAAACAAAAGTATTTTTTTTATGGAGATAGGCTTAGCAGGAGACTTTTTTGGGGTATGCTTGGCTGAGTGTAAAACAAGACTGGTGGTGTGATTGGCAGAGACTAGAAAAGCTGAATACTGACTTCAAGGAATCAAAAAAAAAAAAAAAGGTAATCAAAACAGAATGGCAACTGAAGCATTTTTTACATGTTTAGGTTTTTGAAATATTTTTTATCATTTCCCCAATGCTCACTTACACTGCCAAAAATTACTACTATCCGCTACAGTACTACTTCCCACAGATAAGCAAGAAGTCTACAAAGACAGAACTACATTAATGCTTTGATTAGGGTAAATCCTACTCAGAAATTTTGGTTTATGGACATGTAAGTTGCTGTCTTTTTCTAGGAACTGAATTCTAAAAAAACAGTGTCCTTAGACACTTATTTGTCATTCGCTTAGATCACAAGAAGTGAAATAACATTTGTGGGTTTTTTCTTTCAAATTGTCATGTTTTGTTGCATTGAGCTTTTCCCTCCTTTTCACAACCCCCTAAACAGCCATTAATATTTCAGGCAAATAATTGAAATTAACACACCTTTAGGCTTATATTTAGATTTGCATTATGTTCTGAGTAGCCACTTATCTCAAAGAAGGATTTTTCTTTATTCAGGCCCATTGTGGTAGCTCATGCTCTTACGTGGGTAGAATTGAAATTTAGGTAATGGAAGAAAGACTGTATGGCATACATGAGAGCACTGTTCAGAGGTGAGTATATGAGAGGTAGTTAATGTACTGTATTAGGCAGAAACTAACTTCTAAGAGACTTAGTGAGGTTGGACTTGTTGTACCGAGTACTTGCTCCGATGACAGTTCAGTGTAAAACAGTATACATGGAGTCTCTGTCATGTAAGATGCTTACCTGATCTAGATTCCTCTGATCTGAAATCTTTCTATTTAGTGGCCATAGATTTTGCAGGGTTAGGGTGACAGAACGTAGTTAAAGCCTGGAATAAAAGCTTCCGTTGTTGTAACCATTTGGACACTTACAAGCCCAGAGGCATTTTTGGAAAACATGTTTAAAAATGCCTCTTTCTTCCCTCTGGCTATCGATCACAGAATCACAGAACATTAGGAGTCGGAAGGGACCTCAAAAGATCATCTAGTCCAACCCCCTGCCAGAGCAGGATCACCTAGAGTAAATCACACAGGAACGTGTCCAGGTGGGTTTTGGATGTCTCCAGAGAATGAGACTCCACAACCCCCCTGGGCAGTCTGTTCCAGTGCTCTGTCACCCTCACAGTGAAAAAGCTTGCCCTTACATTCACATGGAACTTCCTCTGCTCCAGATTGCACCCATTGCCCCTTGTCCTATTGCTGGCCATCACTGGGAAGAGCCTGGCTCTGTCTTCCTGACTCTTGCCCTTTACATATTTATAAACATTAATGAAGTCATACCTCAGTCTTCTCTTCTCTAATCTAAAGAGAAGCCTCTCCTCATAAGGAAGGTGTTCCACTCCCTTCATCATCTTGGTGGCCCTGTGCTGGACTCTTTCAAGAAGTTCTGTGTCCTTCTTGAACTGAGGGGCCCGGAACTGAATACGGTATTCCAGGGCAGAGTAGAGGGGAATAAGGACCTCTTTTGACCTATTAAACACACCCCTTCTAATATACCCCAGGATGCCATTGGCCTTCTTAACCACAAGGGCACATTGCTGCCTCATGGTCATCCTGCTGTCCAACAGGACCCCCTCAGGTACCTTTCCCCTACTCTGCTCTCCAACAGACCACTCCCCAACCTATACTGGTACCTGGGGTTGTTCTTCCCCAGATGCGGGACCCTACACTTGCTCTTGTTAAATCTCATTAAACTTCTCCCTGCCCAACTCTCCAGCCTGTCTAAGTCTTGCTGAATGGCAGCACAGCCCTCTGGTGTGTCAGTCACCACTCCCAGGACCTACCGACCTTGTAAAAGTATTCAAAAAATCCTACCTAAATAAGATTCTAGAGGTAAAAAATAAATCATTGCTGTATCCATAAGCTCAGAATCATGGTACTACAGCTATTTCTTACTGGTTTGATGTGAGCAGCATAACTGGAAAAAAATCTCACATACAAACTGGTTAGTGATAAAGCCATCAAAAGCCAAACAATAAGCAACAACATATTTGAAGAGTGATGTCTTTTTCACTTGTCAAGGAGTGCAAATGTAGCAGTTGGCAGATTATTCTATTTACAAAGAAACAGAGCAGCAGTGGAAGATTAATTCTTGAGGTCATCATCCTTTAATCCAGAGCAGAAGCTGAAAAATATTATCCTTTTAAAAGTCAGCTGTTACTAGGGTTTATTATCTGTTACAAGGGATAGCATTCAGTGAGTCAGGAAGCTGAATTCTTACATCCTGTGATGTGTTGTAAGGGATGTAGAAACTGAATCCATTGTGGAAATGCTTTAAAATGGTCATTCTGTGCTGGGTGACCTTAGGATGTTCACAGGTAGGACAGAGCAGATGAACAGAAATCATCCCAAAGAAAGGGCCTGATTTCTGTCTGCACTGCATACATTTTCAAGTGTCTCTTCAATTTTTTCCTGTTGGCTGTCCCTTTCTATGTTTTCTCATTGTTCTCATCTGGACTGTCCCTAATTGATCCACACGTTTCTCATACCGCAGCACCTTAAACTGCACAAAATGCTCCAGCTAAACTCTTGTCATTCTAAGCATAAGAAAAGGATTTTAAAAAAATATTCATTGTAGATAGGACTCCTGTTTCTCCATCTGAATGGGATCACTTTATTTTTTTCAACAACAGAGCATAGCTGATCCTTTCAGTTTAGGAACCTTGATGCTGGTGTGACAGTTCTCATGGGACAGGCCTACTCCTGGTGGGGGAATTTCCTTGTCTTGTCTTTCCTTTCTTTACCCTATTCTTACCCCTTATTCTGTAAGTTTTCATTTGTATTAAATTACTAGAGTCTACTTTGTTATACACTAATTTTGAATTAAAGTACACGTCCTGGTTTCAGCTAGGATAGAGTTAATTTTCTTTCTAGCAGCTGGAGTAGTGCTGTGTTCAGCATTTAGGATGAGACCAATGTTGGTAACACACTGATGCTTTTAGTTGCTGCCCAGCTGGCAAGGACTTTTCAGCTTTTCATGCTGCCCTGAGAATACCAGGGGCACCCGGGAAGCTGGGAGGGGACACAGCCAGGACAGCTGACCCAAACTAACCAAAGGGGTATTCCATACCATGACATCATGCTCAGCATAAAGGGGGACTGGTGAGGTTAAGGACATGCAGTTTGGGGATGGTCCAGCTTCAGGACAGCTCTGAGCTGTATGGTCCGAGTTGTACAGTTTGGTGAGTAACTGTATTGTACATCACCAGTTTTGTATATTTTGCTATAAAGTCTTGTTATTATTATTTCTCCTTCCTTTTGCTTTTCCAGTAAACTGTCCTTATCCCAACCCATGAGGTTTGCTTTTGTCTTCTGCCTCCACAGCCCCCTCTCCCCACTGCCTGTGTGTGGGGGAAGTGAACAAGCAGCTGCTTGGTGATCAGCTGCCAAATGGGGCTAAACCACTAAAGTACTTTATGTTACCCAGTGTTCAATATGGATGGAAAATTTGCAATTGATTGCACGCAATGCTTGTCCTGTATCAAGCATATTCAATTCAGTGAGGGAAGCATCTTGGTGAGAGCAACCGTCAGGGAGCCTGTGCAGGTACTAATGAGAAGTGTAAAGTACTTCTGGAAAGACACAGCCAAAACTCTTTGTCACAGTCACTTCAGCTGCATTGGACAGCACCCTCCAAAGAGGGAAAGCCTGTGGGACCCCACTGCTCTTTTCTGCTGACCCCAATGATGAGTTTTCCTTTTTCTTTTTCTCTCTCCTTTTATCCCCTGCCCACAACTTTACCATTAAAACCAGTGCATCTTAAATGTTTCCAGGGATGGTGACTCAATCACTTCCCTGCTTGATAAGCCTTCCAATGCTTGATAAGCCTTTTACTCAAAGCTTTTTTCCTAATATCCAATCTAAACCTCCACTGGTACAACTTGAGGCCATTTCCTCTTGTCCTATCATTTCTCATTTGGGAGAAGAGACCAACACCCACCTGGCTACACACTCCTTTGAGGTAGTTGTAGAGGGTGAGAAGGTCTCCTCTCAGCCTCCTTCTCTCTAGATTAAACAATCCCATTTTTCTCAACTGTTCCTCATAAAACCTGTGCTCTAGATACTTCACTGGTTTTGTGGCTTTTCTCTGGACACAGTCCAGCACCTCAAGGTTTTTCTGATCAGTATGTCAGAGAGATCTTTTAAAGATTAAATCTCTCCAAGATGAAACATGAGCTTCTGTGCAAATTGTTAATGGCCCCTGAGACATCAAAGATGAATGAGACTATCACAGTGTAAATTGAAGAGTGTTTAACTTCCATTGACACATTAGTCATACAATTTATAATAACAGGAATGATCACTATTCCTAGGAACTGAAAGGATTCAGAATAGACTGGATAATCAATCAAGTCCAGATACAGTTTTGTTTTGATGATAAGCTGTGCTCCAGTGCAGTCTTTGGTGTGAACTGAAAAGCAGGTCTTGAGAAGCTCTTAGTGCCTAATGCTATGGCCCTCTGTCCTGTGTACAGAGCCAGGGCACAGAAAAAGGAAGGACATCTTCAATATCCCTGAGATGTCTTTCTCTGAGGGTTTGTTTGACCATATGTAACCTGTTAGCCAACTCTTTTAAGCTGTCAGGAGCAGATAGTCAGCAAAGGAATACCAGTATGAGGGAATGCACAGGCATTCAGTGTGACTACAGTTAGACTTCTCCGCTGCATTGCTCTTGTTGCACAACTGCTAATATTATTTACTCTAAGTTGTCCTGTTCATTCTCAGCTGTGAGTGACTTGTGATGATTAAGCAAGCAATAATGTATTATCACGTCTGCCTGATGCTTTACAGGGAATTTAAACCATTTTCCTGTAATCAGAGCTGATCATAGGGAAAAAATTGCAGAGGCAAAAGGAAGCACAGTTGTGGGATGTGAAACACTGGCGGCAAAGTTTCTTGCACAAGAAATGAAGGAACTGCGTCCTCAAATCAGACCAAATGAAGTGTCAAAGAAGAAATTAATTGGACAGGGAGAACAGCATGATACAGAAAGCAGATAGGCATATTTTCCAGTGGAAGAGAGAGAAAGAGTGTGTGAAACTGTTTCTTACTACCCCCTTATTAATCCTTATGACTAATTATGGCAATTAGCAATAAATACACCGTGCCAAATCTGATAAGTAGTTATTTCACTGCAGAGCAAAAGTGCTGTTGTTGTACATATTTTCTTTCAATTCTTGGTCAGGATTAGCTAATCAGAGGAAAACAACCCTTTTGATTATACCTGTAAAGAGGAACTCTACTCTCTGTGGTAGCCTTGAAGTAGTTACGTACCTGACTTGTCTTATTAAGTTACTACTTTGTTTTAATTTACTCTTGGGTTACTTTTTGGGATAACAGAGAACAATGAGAATAGAGCAGTATTATCTTGATGAATGAATAATCAGTTGAATCATCACAAATGAAGAAATTAATCCAACTGTGAAAGGATTCTGTCTTTTTCTTTTTGAGAATGAATTCTGTGATCCCTAGAAGAGAGGTGGAAGAAAGCTCTTTCTTTAGCCTACTTTATGCTGTTGGTGCTTGCACTAGAAAATATTCTTAAGTAGTAAAACATTCAGGAAAATTCCTGTGTGGAAGAAATGACTGTGAAGATGGCTAATTTTTGGTGATGAAGTATCCTGTAGGAACAGTGTGATATATGTTAACCTTGTGCAGAAGTCTTAAATACTCCACAGAGATACAAATAGCATTGGGCACCTATTTCTTTGCAACACAAGGCTGGGAAACATGCTGGGTAAGACATTCTTTGGATGTGGCAACCAGAGGCAGCAGGTACTAAAGCTTATGTGACTGAACCAAGAAGTGGAATTCAGTTTGTGACATCTACCTTTAGACAAGACTTCTTGAGATGTCCTAGGCAATCTTTCTTGTCCTCTAGATGTTGCTTAGGGAGGTTACCAGTACTCCATAGGGCTTGTGACACACCTACCCCAATGGATGCCAAGTGTACCCCTGGGCACTCAAAAGGCACTTTATGCCAACCTGTGAGCAATTGTATCAAACTCTAGATGGGTTTAGACTTGTTGCTGGAGCTCCCTCTACAGCCAGGGGACAGAAAAATGCTTCACATTGACCAGGAAAGGAATCTAAAACACAGCAAGATGCGCTTTATGTTTTTCTTCCCTCCTCCAGCTCCAACATCTAATGAAAAGAAGCAGAATAATCTTTTAAATATAGAATCTTAATGTTATACACATTCTATCATTAAAATTATGGAACAAATTAAAATTAGATTAAATTTATGTAAGGAATAATATTTACATTTACATTGTATGGATCAGCTGAATGGAAATAGGACAGAAAAAAATTTATTTGCATTTAATAACCATAAGAACAAAACTAAGTATAGAAGTGAGTTCCAGATACCGAGAACCATGGAACAGAATATAGAAAGAAATCACTGACCGGCAATAACTGCACTATACAGTTGAATTTGGAGAGGAATTCCGAGGATAAGATGGAAGAGATGTTGGCCAGGTCTGTATGCATATTTATTTGCAGAATTTTGAATCAGTCCTGAAATTTAAAATAAAATAAGCTGCTGAATCCCCAAACATGAACGGTATGAGAAATTTAGAGTAAGTTGAAACAGATAATTATAAGGAAATCAATAACTGGTTATCAGAAATAACAAAGATCCTCAGTTCCTGTCTGTGACAGTGAGATATCTGCCTTTGCTACAGATTGGAAGCTCCAGTGCACGTGAGATTTGAATTAATGTATGGTATGATGGGCAATACTGCAGGCTATCTGGAATTTGAAATGTTTACCTGAATGACCTGGCCTTTCACAAGGACCATGCAACAGCTCACATTCACTTGATGTGCTTAGAAATTCTTGTAGATGTCTTCTGCTGAAAGACTGGCTGAGCAGTAGGAAGGAGACCCCTGCTTGTCTTGTCCTGGATGCTGCTGTCTTGATCAGATGAAACTCCTGAGAGGAGATTTCTTTTGGACTATCTAGTCATGCACATCTGGAGAGGAAGATGGGACAGTCAGTGTGAGAATGTGAAGGAGCCAGCAGGAGGGAGCCTGCAGAGTATGGACACTAGAAGATTTCTGAGAGGCTTAGGGAACATATACATGTCTTGGAAGTGATGGGAAGAAGGCCTTCCAAGTGGACCCCACCCAGGCCGCCCATGCTGTTGCAACCCAGGGCACAAGGAGAAAGCTGTTGGCCTAAGAAAAGATTGGTGAAAAGAGCCTGCATGCCAAAGGGCAGTTTTGTTTTCTAAGTTTTTATTTTAATCTGTCTCATCTGTTGGAATTGAGTCATTCTGATGTCAAAAATTACTGGGTTTTGGTCTGTGTTTTCAGAATTCTTGGCTGTAGAGATCCAAACCTTTGCTATTTTTGGCACTCTCCCTGTAAGTGCAGACAGATGCACCTCAAAGTAGTGGCTGGCTCATGAGCCTTTTAGAGTAAGTAAGGCCTGGATATGTCCCACCGAGCTTTATGCATAAAGCTGAAGTAATTAAGGGAGGGAATAACCTTTCCTAACTACATTTGACTGAAAAAGGGTATGCTTAGTGGAAACTTTTCCCTAGGAATGCCTCAGCAAGCACATGAGAGGTCGGCTGGAGGGACAGAATGGGACAGGCCTGTTGCTCCTGCTGACTACCCCAGCACTTAGTATGCCACTAGTTAAATTCCCAGCATCTGTCTCCAAGAGGTCAGAAATCAAAATTACTTCCTTAAAGTGCAGAAGTTTATAGCAGGCTGAAAAAGGTGTTAGTGATAACATTTTTCTTATTATGAATTGTATTACATTGGTGCAACAAGATGTTCAGGGCCAGGTTGGATGGGGTTTTGGGCAACCTGTTCTAGTGGAAGGTGTCCCTGCCCAGGGCAGGGGGTTGGAACTAGGTGATCTTTAAGGTCCCTTCCAACCAAACCATTCTACAATTTAATGAAGTTAAGCCCCTGTTAGGTTTATTTGATCCAGGACACTAGCTCTATGTTTCTGTAACATGGATGTCCCAGTTTCAGAAGGGCTGTTTTTTTCCTAGCAGCTGGTATAATGCTGTGGTTTGGATTTAGGATAAGAATCATGTTGATAATACACTGATATTTTTAGTTGTTGACAAACAGTCAAGGAATTTTCAGCTTCTCAAACTGGCCTGTCAATCACAAGATAGGGGATGCCCAAGAAGCTGAGAGGGGAGACAGCCAAGACAGCTGACTCAAACTGGCTAAAGAGATATTCCATACTATACGGTGTCATGCTCCGTATATCACTGTGAGGTGAACTGGGAGGCAGGGCAGCTCAGGGTCTTGCAAAGCATATACTTTATGTGACGAGAAATGGGGCTGCAACACTTGTTTTGTATACTCTACTACCATTATTATTATAATCATCTTCATTTTCTGTACTATCAAGCTGTCTTTTTCTCAGTCCATGAGTTTATTGTTGGTTTTTTTCATTTTTTCCACAGCAATGGATCTGGTATCTCTAACAAAGGACTATTACTGTGAATGCTGGCAAACAGTGCAATGTTCCCTCTTACAGCAGACAGAAACCTGTTTACAATGGAGGGGAAACATTTCAGATATGAACTGATGATTGTAATGTTCTCCTCTTCCCTCATTTGAAAGTTATTGCTAAGGAACAGGAGTAAAGAGTTGAATGTGTGGAGCTCTGCATGTGAGGGCAGCACTCCTGGGCTCCTCACAGGAGTTTGGGAGGTTGAGTTTCCTATACAAATACTGCCTGAAGGAAAGAAAGATGTAATGGTATCAGAGAACTCCATAAAATCAGTCTTTTGGAAAAATACTTGCTGTTGCTCTTTGTTAAAGATCGACTATGGTAATACTTAGAGGAGAATTTGCTAGCTAATGTTAAGAGCTCCTTTGTGACAACTGTGCATTAAAAGACTGGAGCTTGTCTTGTTTTTTGGAAGAGAGGTCACAGTTTTAAGAAAGAAGGGGGAGTCTTAGGCTGGAAGTGGCTCCTTCCAGACAAGGTGGCATACAAGGCTAGCAGGCCATTTAGTTTTTGCTCAATATTTGTGGGGCACTCTAGGCCACGATTGTCTGAGCCATTCATGCACTACTCCCTATAACTGTTAAAGACCACAACCAGTGCTGAGAATGGGGCAGACATTTTTTCTGTGGTTGCCTCAAGTCAAATGGAAGAGAAGATTAGACAAAATTTTCATCAGTTCTTAGTCATATATATATATTTCATATCTCTGCCTACTTATTTCTATATACAACATTTACAACTGTGTCTCTATATAGACAGCTATATATATATCAGACACAGACAGATGTATATTTAATGTGTACATTAGATTGCTATTAAGAGGTTTCTTCCATTAATCACTATTGTTCATTTGTCTTTAGAAGTGAGGAATAAAAATGAAAAGAAGTTCTGCCAAACACTAACTAAAATAACATCAGTTTAGTCATAAAAAACATTTCTTTAGAGAAAAAATACAGATTCTGCAGCTTGTGACTTCAGCAAAGAAAGAAAGGTTGGTGTCTGGTGGGTAAGAAGAGCAGGGTTTTGCATGAAATCAAAACCATCTGTGAGCCTAAGAAAGCACTGCATAGAATCCCAGCAGGCACCCGTGAACATGATTAACAATAGCACTTTAAAGGAGCACATTTTCAAAGTGATGTGTGGGGTTTTAGCCTCCTGACATCCACCAAATGTGATGAAAGTCATGTGGCTAAAAGTCGTGCAATGCTGTGAAAATTCAGAAGATTAGGATCATTTCATCAGATGACATGAGAACCATATGATTAAAGTGTCTGTAATTCCAAGACAATGGAAATTTATAAGTCTCTTTGCATTGAGAGAACTTTAAATAGCTGGAGGAGTGCAGAGGGCATGGTGTGAGCTCACACAACGCTGCAGTGCAAGTGTAGATGTGCAGACGTGTGAATGGAAGTGAAGCAGGCCGACCTGAAGACTTCTTTACCTTGTCCCACAGAGGATTTTAATGCAACTACGTTAAGATTCCATATGTTGTAGTACAGTCCTTTAATATGCAGTGTTTATCTGCAAGTTGTAATAGTGTCTTTTATTACAAGCAGGAGTTTTGTGTGTATCACAATTATAGGGGCCTATTATAAATTCTCCATCAAATACCTGCATATAAAATTAGCATCCTTAAATACTACAAATATTACTAAACAAAATAGTTACCAATATATAAATAAGAATAAATAAGACAGTAAATATGTTAGGTAACTCACCTCAGCTGTAGCTGTCTGAACTGACACATTCAGTCTAACGCAGCTGTTTCGGCTTCTAAGACAAAGCACAGATGTCTAGGCACTTAGATGCATGTCTTTAGTCATTCATCCCTTTTTACCTCTCCATAATTCACCCTCTGAAGGCAGCTCCCTCCATTCTATTATCATCTTTTAATTTTTTTTTCTCTAGGACTTCTTTTTGAGTCTGCTCAAGGATTT
Source organism: Hypotaenidia okinawae (assembly GCA_027925045.1). Classification (NCBI taxonomy): domain Eukaryota; kingdom Metazoa; phylum Chordata; class Aves; order Gruiformes; family Rallidae; genus Hypotaenidia; species Hypotaenidia okinawae. The sequence continues at coordinate 89,033,817 of BSDF01000003.1, forward strand.
TCTCATTTTTTAAAAAATATATAAACTTTTCTCCATTCTTTGTTGTTTTTTCCTCCCTTCATCAGTCTTGCTTTGTTGCCAGAAGGAAGAGGAATTAGTGACAAATGGGTGAATCCCAGAAGTTTGGTTCCTTATCTGATGTCTCTTAAATTATGAACTTTTACATTTCCAAAATTGGCCTACAAAGTTCATGAGAACAGAAGACTCATGAGAAAAGACTGCCTTGCATGATTTTGAGTGTTTTTCCCTTTTCATTTGGCAAGGCGAACAATTTGAATAGAGGACTTTGGCATTCTTACTCATAGATCTTGCCAGAAACCGGAAGCACAAAGGCATACAAAACTGAAGCAAAATGAAAATAAATTAGTCAAGGTTTTGAAGCTAAAAATAATTTTGTTTGCAGAGTTCAAGTTTTAAGAAAAGGTTGAAGGTCAGGAGCTGGAAAATATCTAATTTGATATGGCTTAAATGTAGTCATTAATACAGGTTTTTGAAGTTGTTTTTGAAGTTTTAGTATTTGGACCTTGAGTCAATGAGTGTGAAAGAAGGAAGAGTTGTATTTGTTCTGTCAAATTCCTGTCTGACCAGGTATCAGAAAGCTCTGTTTTATGCACTGGGTAAAGTTCTTATGGCATGGAAGAGATGGTCTCTGCCATAAAGAGGATGCACTGGGAGCAGGAAGCATTATTATCCAGAAAATATAAGTAAGGAACATGACTTGCTCAAAGTCGCAGCATGCTGGTGGCAGATGCAGCAGCAGGTCTCTCTTTAGAATCAGCTCACAAAAGGACCAGTTTGGGCCTTTAAGAATAAAGATTGCTGACACTATTTGTTCTGACAGTAACCTCAACTCTAGAAGCCGGAGGCTGACTGTAAACCACACATGGTCAGGAGTATCAAAGCATACTGAAAGTTACATCTCTATGATGAGGTTGATGGTGGTGGTAAATGGCAATGCTTCTAATGGAAGTTGCCTTCAGCCACCTCTTAAAATGCAGATTGCCTTATATTTTATGAGAAACTAAAAGGTGTGTTTTTTATATGATGGAAACTATAATTTAGTTTTCTGCAAATGTTTTTGTGCATAAAACAGTGACTTTATATAAATCTAAAACATTTTGTGTAGGATTGAATGGCACCTGATGTTTGTTACTCAGAAGAATGGCTGGTGAAAACAGTCATTCTTTTGTTCAATGTATAATACTGTTTTTCAAACATGGAATGAAATGAAAGAAACAGACATCACAATACATCCCTGCTCTTACTATACTCTTTTTGAGCACTAAGGAAGAATTAAGGAGTGCAATATGGTCACGGTTGAGCATTTATCTTTCACTTGACTTCAATTTCTTTGTTTGACTTAAGATGTTAGTGTGGATTTCCAGGTGAACTCAGAAAAGAATTAAAAAAAATAATCACAAAATACATGTATTCCAAACTCCGTCTACTAATAAATTTATCGGTAAATGGATAATGTGCAAGAGCAGAAATAAATATGAATGGTGGAGTGCAGGACAATCTTACAGAAATTAAGTCATAAAAACTTAATGTGTCTGGAACAAAATGAAGTCCAAATGTTTTACATTACATTTAGGAAACCAGTGCATTTTAATATGACTTGCAATTTTTACTATAGAGCTTGTTTTTTCAGCAGTTGTAATGGATAATATAATCACAGGAGGAAAAGATAAATATTTGAAACCAAATTGAAAGCAACATTAGATTAGGTGCTGGAAATAAAACTGGTTACTGTCTGAAAGATACTCAATACATGGATGCTCACGCAAATGCTTAGTATTATTACGTATAATATTTATTGCAAATGAAAAGAATCTGGCAGTTGCAAGAGTCAGAGCAGATAAAACAAAGAAAATAAAGCAACTCTTACTCCAGTATAAGCTAGTAGAATTTAAATGAACAAGAACTTAAGATCATGGCATGGCACTTCAGCTGTTGCTTGTATGAATCTTAAAACCGTAGCACAAAGAGTGCAAGTCCTGAAGCCATGTTACAAGTTCAAGGGTGAAGAGTATCAATCTACCGTTAAGATTCCAAGCTCAGGAAGGCCTAAGTGTGCCTTTGCAGCTTAGGTCTATATGCTACTACATGCAAATATTAAACATTTTCCTACACTTTAAAAAAATCCCATTTGCTCCTAAGAATAACTTTGTATAAGCTATTTGCTGACTACAACTTTTGTGTGCCTTCATTGAAACTTGTGTATTTTGTGCGAATCAGTTCTTCCAGTTCTGTTTCTGATACAGACTCTCCTTTAGGGACTGACTTGCCCAAGGACATTTTTAGCATTCTTCATAGTTCGTACTGACTAATGTATCACTAGAGTGAGTACTGCTAATGCACTGGGATATTGCAAGCAGTGAGATACGGTGACGAGTGACTCAGAAAAAAGTGCCAAGCAATTTATAGTTATGTCTCACCAGAACAAGAGAGTCAATCCAATGGACAGTGCTGCCAAGTGAGCAGTATCCAGCATGATTCACTGCCCGTGATGTATCCGTGCTTCTAGTGACCCCTCTGTCTGAACCAGGAAATCAGTTGTGTGATCTGTCTCCAGTAGGGGCTGTTCACATAGGATGGAGGATATGATGGGAAGGGACTTCATGAAGCAAACATGCCATTGTGAATGATATGAGGGGAAGATAAGTACTGAGTCATCGTTTATATTAAGGATCTGCTTGAAAGATTGATGATGACAGGCTTGAGAGCTGGACCCATGAGGACTGCATGAAGTTCAAGAAGGCCAAGTACAAGGTCCTGCACATGGGTCAGTGCAATCCCAAGCACAACTAAAGGCTGGGTGGAGAATGGATTGAGAGCAGCCATGAGGAGAAGGACTTGGGGGTGTTAGTTGTTGAAAAGCTCAACGTGACCAGGCAGTGCACACTTGCAGCCCAGAAAGCCAACTGTATCCTGGGCTGCACCAAAAGAGGCGTGACTATCAGATCAATGGAAGTGATTTCACCCCTCTGCTCTCATGAGACCCTGCCTGGAGTACTGTGTCCAGCTCTGGGGTCCCTGACATATATGAAGGGCAGAGACTTGTTGAAGCAAGTCTAGAGGAGGGCCATGAAGACAATCAGAGTGTGGGAGCACCTCTCCTATGAAGACAGGATGAGTGAGTTATTGGGGTTGTTCAGCCTGGAGAAGTGAAGGCTTGGGAGAGACTTTATAGCAGCCTTCCAGTACCTGAAGGGGACTAGAGGAAAGCTAGGGAGGATTTGTTTACAAGGGCATGTAGTGATAGGACAAGGGTTAATGGCTTTAAACTGAAGTAGGGTAGATTTAGATTAGATATTAGGAAGAAATTCTTTACTGTGAAGGTGATGAGGCACTGGCATAGTTTGCCCAGGGATGCTGTGGCTGTCCCCTCTCTGTGTGTGTTCAAGGTCAGGTTGGATGGGGCTTTGGGCAGTCTGGTCTAGTGGAGGGTGTCCCTGCCCATGGCTGGGGGTTGGAACTAGATCATCTTTGAGGTCCCTTCCAGTCCAAACCATTCTATGATTCTTCACAAGTTCTATAGGGCAAAACTGGAGACATACAGATTAGGAGCTTCTGCATCAATTTAAGAGGTGGAAATAACACTGGGAACTTCTTGGGAGTCTGCTACAGACCTCCTGACTCATAGGAAACAGAAGAAGAGGCCTTCTCCAAATTACTGAAAATATCCCACCTGCAGACAATTATATGGGTGGCTTCACCTGTCCACAGACAACTGTTCTGAAAACAGTGTGGCTTCATGCAAACATTCCAAGGTTATACTGTGTGAGTGACACTTTTCCAATGCAAATATTAGAGAGGCTGGCCACGGATTTTCTTATTCAGGACTTATTGCTCACTGACTGAGAACAATGAAAAATGCAGTGACTGATGGCGTCTTAGGCTGCAGGGAGAGCAAAGCAGTGAAATGCAGGATCTGGGGAAAGGCTGGAGGTAAAACTGCAGAGCTAAAACTCTAGATTTTCAAAGAACTCACTTGGCTAGCTTACAAATTGCTAAGCAAAATCCTCTGGGAAGCAGCCATGGAGGGACAGGGTGCCTGACAGAGCTGGATGAGTCCTTCAAAATGAACTCACTGAGGACTCAGGACCAAGCCCTCCTTTTGTGTGAGAAAGCTACAAGTTTCAGCACAAGGCCAGCTTGACTGAAAGGGAGCTTCTTGATGAGCTAAAATACAAACAGTGAACATGTTTGGTGTAGAAACAAAACCAGACAAGAAGAAAAGAATATAAAAGGATCCCTAAGGTACTGAGGACAAAATCAGGAAAGTCAAAACTCAGATAAATCTAACTAGCTTAATCAAATTGAGAAATAAGGACACGTTGTAAAAGGAAGGTGTGGGGCAGCCAGTGGGTAAGAGATAACACAATGTGGATTATATGGGAAAAGCTGAAGTTCTCAGGGTCTTTTTTACCTTGTTCATCACAGGCAAAACTTTCTCTCTGAAGTATCAGAATAGTTTGGGAAGAAGACAGCATTGGGTGAATGAGTTAGAAACTAGTTCATCCAGCCATATTCATATCCCTGGGACTGACCTAAAGGTGCTGAAAAAGTTGGCTGGTGTTGTTGCCTTGTTGGCTGCTGTGATTGCAAGACTCCTGTGTATTGCCTATAAAAAATTGTGCTAAATGGAAAAAAACAACATTGCAGTCATATTCAAGACTGGCAAAAAAGAGGATCTGGAATGCTGTCAGCTGTTGGCTCATCCCAGTCACCATGAAGGCCAATATGCATGATCTCTTGGAACTCATTTTTAAACTCAAATAGGACAAGGATATAATCAGAACCAGTCATTCTGATTACCTTCTGTAGTGAAATGACTGATTATGGGAATGAGGGGAGAGAAGTAGATGTGCCATTAGTAAAGTTTCTTACCCTGGAGCTCTCATCTGGAAGCTGAGAATGTGTGGACTGGATGATGAGACCATTGGGTGAGTTGAAAACTGGCAGGACTGTCATGCCCAAAGTGTAGTACTCAATGACTCCATGCCCAGCTGGTGGCCAGTAGCAATCAAACCAGTCCATGACTGATAATATATCTTCAGTATTTTTGTCAGTAACCTGTAGAGTAAACCAGAAAGCACAGTACAGGAAATTTGCAGGTGTCACTAAGTGCTGTGTATTTCAGCAAAATCCATTTGCACCAGGGAAACTGGGAACAGGCTAGGTGAGTAACCGATGGAGACTCCACAACCTCAACCTGGCATAGTGCTTATCTACCCTAATGTTGGGAATTTTTCCTTATATTGGATTGCGTTTTGTGTTCCAGCTTGTATTTGTTGCTTACTGTCCTCCCTGCTCCTCTGAGAAAGCATCTCCCTCCTCTCTACACCCTCTCAGTACATTTTTGCAGGTAGCGATAGTATCCCCCACAGCCTTCTTTCTCCATACTGATCAAACTCAGCTCCCTCAGTCTTCTCTTGAACATGCTGTGCTTCAGCCTCCTGACTCCCTTGGTGGCTCTCATGCTGAAGTAAGCCCAGAAGACAGTATCTTTCTTATACTGGAGTGAGCCCAAAAGTGGATACAGAACATTTGTCTCACAAGAGCTATAAAGAGGGAAGAGTCCCTTCTCTTGATTGTTTTCTAAACTCCTTTTAAATACAGTCCAAAAGCTGGTTGACTGTCTTTCCTGCATGTGCACGCTAGTGACTTTTTCAGGTCCTCTTCCTCAAGGACACATGTTTTTTTTCTGCAAAGCTTCTTGAGTATGAACCAAAAGTTCATTCCCATTATGAATGAGGAAATGTGCATAACAGGCTACTGTATACATTAGAAAGGTGTGGCCAGCAGATTGGAGGAATTTATTATAACCCTCTGCATGGCTCTGGTGAGACCACATCTGGAACGCAACCTGTTATAAGTCCCTTTTTGAAGTTGATTGTGAAAAATGGGAAAGGCCCAATGGAGGCCTTCAGCGGTCAGGGATTTTGAACAGATGGACTTTGCAGAAGGGTTGGGAAGCTGGGCTTGTTTGGCATGGCAAGGGGGAAGCTAAGGGATAGCCTGACAGCAGTCTACACATACTTGAACAGCAGTTGTAAATGTTACGGAGCTTAAGTCTTTGCGGTAGTGTCAGATGATATAACAGGAGAGCATAGCATAAAGTGCAGTTTGAGAGGTTGTACATTTGGAAAAACTCTTAGGTCACCCAGAGAGCTTATGGGGTCTCTGTTCTTGGACAGTTTCAAGACTTGGCTAGACAAATCTGTGGCACACATGATCTAGTAATGGCAATTGTTTGTCTCTGAGTGGGATTTTGAGACCTACAGAAGTTAATTTCAGAAACATTTCTGTGATTCTGCGATCCAGTGCTGTTAGGCAGGAAACCCTCAGACCAATAAACTGTGCTGCTCACCAGAAATCATTGCTCCTTTTCAACACTCAAGGAGGCACAGCTGGAATGAACAACCCTTTCCAATGATAACCGCCAAGAAGAATGGAATCCATTCTTTTTCTTTTTCTTTTTTTTTTTAGTTTATTTGGATTTGGCTGTAGTGATTCACAAATTGATTTTGACCTTCCTGTTCAATTTCTAGAGTTCTCTTTAGCTAGATATGAAACCACTTACCTTAGAGCAAATAAAAATGATTCAGGATTAATAAACATTCTGCTCAAACAAGGCTGAAGCACTTGTTATTACTACTTCTTCACTGCTTTGTCATTGCATTTCACAGAGGTTTGTGGTCTAAAATAAAAGATGGTATATTTTATTGGAAATGCTGGTGAATATCAAGAAGTTGATAGTAGCAGCTATTTGTGCAATGGTGACTACTGTGAGGACTGATATTCCTAGTGATTTGACTTCTCTTCTGGTAGATGTTGAACTAGTGGCTTTAAACCCAATTTACTCTCTCAATTAAATCTCATTCCCAATTTAGTAAAATGCAACAACTGGCTGTGAACCAATCTAAAAGTTTCAAGTTATGTAACAAAATTAATCAATGTATTCCTCATACTTCTTGATGCTAGCACAGATAAAAACATCATTGTAGATACAAGCCTATATTTTAGTTCCTGTTAGTATTGTTTTGTTGTTAATATGCTTATGGTAATCTGTATTCAGTAGATTCATGCTTGTTCACCTCAAATCTTACTTGATTAAGGACATACTCCTTTAGTGTCACATTCATATATAAATACATTATCATGCTACTGGGAGCTCATTTGCAAGAAATGTACATACAGGAAGAAAAGCACTCTTTTTTTAACCCTGGTTCTGTACAAGGAGCAAAGATTTCATGCTTCATATTCCTTATTTTGAATGAGCAGGAGGCATGACATGGGCTGCTTTGTTTATATGTGTTGGCCAGTAATGCAGATTGGATGGCAGAGAGGACCTGATGTGGTCTGTAGCATTAAATGGGTTGCTCTTTTCAGTGAAAATTGGGCACTGAAGTTATGGATTGTGTTATTGTTGTAGATACAAAAACAAGGCATGGCTGCCTGCTCAGAACTCTGAAATAATAGCAGATTTTTAATTGTTCTCATTATACAGGTTTTATTAAATGCATATATTTCAATGAAGATTTTGTCAGGAAACTGACAGCTGTTTCAAGCTGATCAAATAGTTGGAAATTTTTTGAAGTGTTATGGTCTGTGTTGTTTACTGGAGTCAGACAAAGGGATTGAGATTTTCCAAAATCTTTAGTCCTTTTGTTCCAAGTAGCAGGTTAATTTTAAAGTGCTTAAATAGCATTCAGTTCTAAACCAAAAGTAATGTCACATTGCAATAAAAGCAAACAAGAGTTTCTTTGCAAAGAAAAAGCTTAACTAAAAAGTTAGAAGACTCTGCCATTTGGAATGCAGATATAAAGTTAATCACTGATATGTTTAGATTGGAGTAACTTAGGGAATGAGAAATTTCAAAATGTTCTGCATTAGCCAGTGTTGTTGAAGAGGTGACCTGGCAAAGCATAAAACCTTGTGTCTATTAGCAGTTTTCTGATAGCCAGAAAACCATTACTTTGTGATTCTTCTTGAGCCTAGAAATTGCTCCCACACTATAAATTATAATGATTTCTTTCTTTTTTTATACTTGAATCTCTAGGTCTTTACTTCAATATTTTCCCAATAGTAATACCAAATGTTTGGGTATGGGTGATATTATACAAATCACAGTTTTATGGATACATATGCACTGCATATTCTGCTTGTGAAGAGTCCTAAATCAATGAGAATGTTTTTGCATGTGAAATTAGGTATGCATGTTAAGTGGGAGATCAAGGTTTGAGCAGTGTGTTCACTTTCTTTCATCTGTGTCATATTAGAGCCCTGCCTTGGGAAAGCCATGAGATGTTTTTCAAGGAAATCTAGTTAAAAAAATAGGTCTGTTTCAAGAATTAAGATTATATAAAAGTGTACAGGCTTTTATAAACCTCTTGGAATACAGTGTCCCTTACCTATAGGTTAAGAAAAGAAGATGCTGCTTGGAGGGAGATGGAACTAGAAACTGGGCCATCATGGTCCTTTTATAGCATAACTATCTGGACAGATGTAATTGGTTGCCTGTAACAACCAAGGTATGAAGAAGCCAGCCCAGGGATATCTGATGACCTGGCTTCTGCAGAACTTGTAATAAAGACAAATGGTACAGTGTCTAGAGTCTGACTTCTGCCTCAATTAAGGAACAGTGACAGATAGACTGAGGCTCTGGTTGCAATTTTTTGCCCAAGATCTTCACGGCCTCCTTATTAGTGATGCACAGAGGGTAAAACTCTCCTTCCCTTTATAGAACAAACAGTAGTAGTGCAGTTGTAAAAGTTTTATTTTGTTTTATTTTTCAAGTTAAGAAAGTACAAATGAGTAGTTTCATTTTGGGTGGACAGTGTTGTTACAAGAGATTTTTAGAAGTGTTTTGAATAATGCTTTGAAGCAGGTAAGAAAAAGAAGCAATAGTGTTTCTATAACAACTTTATCCTTCTTTTTCCTACACACCTGGATATAGCATGTTCCTGCTTTATTTGAAATCCCTCTTTTTATTAGCTTTCTTTCAACTCTTACCGCTTTAGACTTTCCTTTTTTTAGGAGAAATTTCTTCCCAGAAAGACTTGTCAGACATTGGAATGGATTGCCCAGGGAGGTGGTGGAGTCACTGTCCCTCAGAGTGTTCAAGGAAAGGTTGGATGAGGTACTTAAAGACATGGTTTAGTGAGCAATATAGGTGGTAGGGGGACAGTTGGACTAGATTATCTTGGAGGTCTTTTCCAACCTTAATGATTCTGTGATTCATCTTCTAGTGCTGTCTACACAGCTTGACTAAAGCCCTTTGGAAATACTTTGCACGAGTGTTTTACTGTCAGATACCCCACAAGAGACAAAATCAGTTCTGATTCCATCATGGGAATAGCCCATATAGAATCGTAGAACAGTTTCAGTTAGAAGGGACCTTTAAATGTCATCTAGTTCAACCCTCCCTGCAATGAGCAGGGAGATTTTCAAGTAGATCAGGTAGCTCAGAGCGCGATCCAGCCTGACTGACCTTGAAGGTTCCCAGGGATGGGACATTTACCACCTTTCTGGGAACCTGCTCCAGTGTTTCACCATCTCATTGCAAAATATTTATTCCTTATGTCTAATGTAAATCTACCCTCTTTTAGTTTAAATTCATTGTCCCATGTCCTATTTCTAGTGGCTCTACTAAAAAGTGTCTCTGATCAGCCTTAATGTTAGCTATTATGACTTCACTATGGCTTAAGTAAGCTTTCTGGTGCTTTTGCTCTCTGAATTTTCTAATTTGGGTCTTGTTATTGTGCATACGGTTGAGATTTTCAGTGGTAATGCCAGCACCAGTCTCCGTCATGGTCCATATACAACCTTGTGTAGATCCAGGCCTGGAGGTTGGTGTCTGGGGTTGGAACTTTATGATCCTTGGGGTCCCTTCCAACCCAGACCATTCTATGAAGAAAGACTTATACATTCCTGCTTTCTCCTTTATCCTTCCGACACATATTCTCTCCTCTCTAAAATCACTTGGCTGAATGTTCTGCTACTTTTCTCTCTCCTGACACTACAACCCATTTTGAAAGAAATTTGGAAAACTCTGCTATATGTGGTACAGAAAGAAAAGGAAACTGCAGAATGTTACTAAGGATGAAAGTATCATGGTGGAAACAGAGCAATTTTTAGTCTTGTTCTGTTGTTTTATAGGATATATTGAGACTATAAATGGAATATTCCAATGAAGATTACAGATGCAGTGTCTGATTTAGATAAAAAATTGAGGATCTTGACAAAACTAACCCCAAGTTCTACTAAATTTCCTATTCAAGAAATTGCTTGGCAGTCCAAAAAGGAAGTTGGGAAACACGTATTGCTAAACATACTGTTGAAGCAGAGTGTTTCATATTAGTTCCTTTTGCCTGTGGCTAAGACAGACTGAAGACACCTCCAGCTTGTCACAGAACCTAATCCCAGCTTGGTGGGCAGTTGGACAGAGAGACCACTTGTGAGTCCCTGGTGCTGTAAACACAAGCCAAAAAATTGTGGCTGAACACTTGGCGAATGTCTGGCAATGGAAACTCAATGAGTGGAAAGACTTCACTTGGCCCTCTTCTTGTTTCTGAGCTAGCAGACCAGAGCAGAAGAAAGTTGTTGCTTTTTAGTCATTAATTTGAACAATGAGGGAACAATAAGAAATTGTGAATTTTATAGAAAAGGTAGTTTTAACTGTAGGTTGCTGTAATCTTAATCCCAGAGACATATACATCTTCACAGAATAATGCTAAACCCCAAGGCATTATGTTTGAGGAATAAGTGGCAATTATTTAAGTGGATTTCATACAGCAATAACAATGAATTCTTATCTGAAGTTGTCAGCTCACTGAGGGGTAGGACTGTCATTGAGGGTCCTTGATATACAGGCTAACAAGTATCTCAAGAAATTTAACAGAGAAATGCAAAGTCCTGCACTTGGGAGGGAATGACCCCAGGCTGGGAACTGACTGCTAGGTAGGAAATTTGTAGAGGACCTAATGGTCCTGGTAGACAAGAAGTTGAGTAAGAGTCCACACAGTGTCTTTGCAATGATAAAGGCTCATCACATTCTGGACTGCAGTAGGAAGAGATAGCTAATTGGTCCAGAAAAGTGATTAGTCCACTCAGTCCTTGTGAGTCCATATCTGAAATACAGTGTCCAGTTCTCAGCTCTCCAGTAACAAGACAGATATTTGTCAAGTGACTGCATCCAGTGGAGGGCCATCCAGATTTTTAGGGAACTGGAGCAGACAAGGAATGAAGAGAGGCTGAGGCGTTTGGTTTCTTTAACTCGGAGAAGTGCAGGCTAAAGAGGGATCTACTTGTTGTCTCTAACTGCCCCGTGTGTGGGTTAAGAGAGATCCACCTTTCCACTAGAAGTGCACAGTGAAAGGAGAAGATGATCACAATTTGCAACAAGAAAAATTCTGACATGAGAGTGGATAAGTGGTAGAACAGCTGCCCCAGAGATGTGAAAACTACATCCCTGGAAGAATTTCAGGGTCTATACTAGACCTGAGAAACCTGATCTAGCTTTGAAATTGTCCTTGTTTTGTGCAGGGAAGCTGAACTAGCTGACAATCAGGATTTCTTTCCATTTTGAATTATTCTATGATTATAAATACTGTAAATCCTGATTTACCAAATTCTCAATCACAAGAAATATATCAACTCCGTTTCCTCATGCTTAACACTTACAACTGATATAGGATGCATCAAGCTATTGATGTTGAGGCATAATTTGTAGCCAGACAGTTTCCTCCTACTTTCCCTCTTTGAAACAGTTATTTCTTGTAGACCTTGACAAGACATGTGTCAGGGAATTTGCTTGGCTCAAGGATGGGATTTTTGATTTAAGAAAGTCACGGTCCACAGTTACTAACAAAAAGTCAAGTGGCTGAGGCATCAGTCTGGCAAATGAACACTCAGTTTTTCTCGTACCTGGTTCTCAAACTTGGAACTACTTGGAAAATGAGCAGTTTACTCAGTCAAATGCTATTTTTAGGTTGGCTTCTCTCAAGTGCCTTGTGTTTATACAGAAAAGATGCTAAAGCAGTCTTTTTAAAAAAAGCAGACCTCTTAAAAAAAGCTATCAATCCTGAAAGAGTGGAGTTACCTGAATGCCTTCTCCTTAAAGGAACCTGTTCTGGTGCTTAACAAGTGTTGGATTCCACTGTAAGCAGAACTTCAAACTTCACCCATCTTCTTTAGATTTCAAAATAGAAGACTTCTTGCCTGATTTTGATTCCTTGTCTAACTTTCCTCTTCCAAATTATCATATTTTCACTTATGAGAGAAATAAAATCTGCTTTTAACTGTGACTTTTGTAGAGACCATAAGTGAAATTTTTACTGATGGTAGCTGGGAGGAACCAAGTCTCTCCAAGAGTGAAAGTTCCCACTGTCATCAATTCTACTTGCATGAACAATGAAAGATAAAGTTCACCTAAAATCTGAGCCAGTTGCTTAATCATCCTTGGATATTTATAATAATTGAGGGGAAATTCCTCACACTCTTCCCCTGCTGCATTGTGGGGTTACACCCATGGGAGACAGTCCTCCATGAACTTCTTCAACATGGGCTTCAGTTCTTCACCAACTGCCCCAGCGAGGGTCCCTTCCATGGGGTGCTGACCTTCAGGCCCAGACTGCTCCAGCCTGGTCTCCCACAGAGTCACAAGTCCCCCCAGTAAACCTGCTCTGGTGTGGGCCTCTCTCTCCATGGGTTGCAGGTCCTGCCAGGAGCTTGCTCCAACTCAAGCTTCCCACAGGGTCACAGCGTCCTTCATGTGTCTCCACCCACTCCAGTGTGGGGTCCTCCATGGGCTGCAGATGGGATCTCTGCTCCCCATCATCATCCATGGGTTGCAAGAGGACAACTTTCTTCACCATGGTCTTCTCTACAGTCTGCAGGGGAATCCCTCTGGTGTTTGGAACACCTCCTCCTCCCCCCACCTTCACTGACCTTAGTGTCTGCAGAATTTCTTATATCTCACTCTCTTTCCTGGTGGCAAAAAGTGGCTGCTTGTGATTTTTTTCCTCTTAAATATGATGCACAGAGGTACTGTGACAGTTGTTGATTGGCTTGGCCTTGGTCAGCAGAGGGTCCATCCTTGAACCAGCTGGTGTTTACTCTGTCAGATGTAGGGGAAGCTTCTAGCTGCTTCTTGCAGATGCCACCACTACAGCCCTCCCACCTTCATCAGAACCCAGCCACGCAAACCCACAACACTAGTTTAGTGTATAGGATATTCACATTTTTCCATTACTTCCTCAGGGTTTGGTGACTACTCAGACAATCAAGAAAAGGTTGTATTTTTTGCTACCAGTACGCACTGTGGGTGTATAGTCCTCATTGCCCCTGTATCTGAGCACATCACAGCTACTAACATGATTTGCTGCCAATTTACCAGCATGAGGTGAGGAAATATTATCCTTATTCTTTCGCTGGTAAAGAGAGACACAACCTGGCATGATGCTGGACAAGGGGAGAAAACCTCAGCTCTTTACAGGAATGTCCTAGCCTACTTTCCTTGTTCCTCCTACTATCCAAAAAATAGCAGTTGAAAAGACTCAGATTAAAGCTCTGTCTAGCTCTTCTTCCCACTTCCAGCAGTAGCCACTGCTGGATGATGAAAGAAAGCACTTAAGAGCAAGTGCCTTGTCAGTACTGTCTCTTTTCTGCTCCCCAGGACTCAGAGACTGTGAGGCTGCCAGAGCAGGAGACTGATGTGATGCTGTCCATCATGTTTAACAGCTGCCAATGCGACCGCGAATTTTTCTTATTCACTTGTCAATTTTTGAAACCCACTTATAACTGTGGTCTTCAATATATCCTTTAGAAGTGAGTTTCACAATTCAGCTGTACCATGTGTGGAAATCTGTTTCAGTTCCTAACCCCTCAGGAGAGCATTCTGCAGCAATATGAACGAAAGTGAAAGCATCAGCATCTCAAAGTGGTTCACTCTAACTAAAAAACATTCTGGAGAAAAACAGGCAGATTGGCTTCAGGTATAAGGCATGTACAAAACCACATATACTCCTGTATAGCTATTTTCATTCACGGGGCTGATAACAAGTCTGTGAGTGAAATGTGTGGATGGGAGTTGTAAGGAGTTATTAGTTCCTTTTATTGGCATTTGCTCCAGGCCAAGACTCAGGGACATTTTACGGGCTGTCAGGAGGTGTGGCAGGGCAGATTTATTCAATCTAGAAAGCTGGTCAGACATTTTAGGCTAACAAAATATTTGTAAGACTAATGAAAAAAGTCTATTATATTACATTCATTATGGTCAAGCACAACTTCTTTACTGCAGAGACATGAACAATTTGCTCTAAAACTATGCATTTAATCAGTTTTAAAAGTCAGCCAACCCAACAAATGAACCCCTGCTGCTGTGTATTTTGGTCCACTCTAAAAAATTGTGGGAAGATTGCAATAAACATCCTTATTAATGAAAACTTAGCACAGCATGGTGAATCTGTTTAATTTCAAAATTTATCAGAGACCAATCCCTAGCACCAATTCTATCATTTCCCAACAGTCTACTCAAAATTGTAAGTAGTGCCTGGCCACCACTCTTCCTGCTGAACTCCTAAGTTACTTTTTAAATATGAAAACTTCCACTGGCTTCCAGGTCACTAAGAGTCTGAGTCACAACCCAAACTGTACCCTGCTAACAGTAGTGGCACAGGGCTTGAGAAGTCTGAAACAGCTTGGAGAGGTCTGTATGGTCTGGTAAACCCTGGAAATCAGTCCTCAAGACCAGCTTTGGCAGCCCTGTCATCATGAGCCTGTGAATACAGCCTGAGGCCAACATGCACCCAACAGGTCAGATGGGATGACAGCACTGGCAAGTGTCCTCTGTTCAGTGTGAAATGTGGCCAGAGGATGGGTAAGACGACTAGCCATAGCTACTGCCAGTCCAGTAGCTGCTTGGCAGTCTGGCACAAAGATAATCTCAGAATCTGATCAACTAGGCTTTGCCGTGAGCTGAGCTCTCTGAAGGATGCCTGTGGGATGCACAACTTCTACAGTCCCATCAGACTGTTCTAATGCAAGCACACACAGACACAATCTGAATCTCAGTTAGATGGGAGCCTGGTTTCACAGTTTACTGCTGCAGAAATGCATAATAAGTAGAGGGGACAACATCTATGAATCAGGTTTGCAGGACAGCAAGAGAAGTCTGGCTTTACTTCAGTAACTGAGCTAGATGAACATAAATTTCTCTGACTATCACTCCTCTTTGTACGATATTCTTGGGGTCCAGATAAGCATCTTCTGTGCTATATAATAGCATTCCTCTTCAGTTCATTGAATTTCTTATGAATCATAGTCCTTCACTATGAGCAACTATGTCTGACCTGACAGGTCCCACAGCTATACAGCTTTTCTCTAGTATAAAAATGTGCTTAGCTCCTCCATTATGTTTTTTTGCCTTCTGACTTCAACTTTTATTTCAGTATTCTGCAGATGGGGATTTTTTATTCCAAAGTACCAGCTACATTCAGGTCTATGGAAGAAAGTTTATCCTAATGATCTCAGCAGCTGTCTCCAGACACTGCTCCTGTATCAGCCACCGGTGAAAACAACTCTGTGCCATTGCATCTGATCAGGGATGGGGGAAAGGTAAATGAGGACTCCTCAGACTCCCCAGAAGTGCGTTCCATACAGGCATGAGGAGATCCATAAGAAAATGTCCTCTTACCATACTGAACTCAAAGACTACCTCATCAAGAGGCTGGTTTCCCCAAATCATAAGATCTATTCCTTGACAACATACTGAGGTCCTGTAATGTTACCTGGATCAAACAGCTGTAGAGCCCAACGTTTTGCATGCTTGCAGAGCAGTATGTATCTGCTGGGTTGGCTGCATGCCATGCTGGCACAAAATCAGAGCATTAATGCCCTTTGCAAAACTGCTGTCAAGGTCTTGGCAGAGTTTTGCTGCTGAAGACAGAAGATAAGGTGGTGAGTTATCATTGAAAAATGTATACATACACTCTAAGTGACAGATTTACTACTCCTGAAACGAAAGAGAAAACCCTGAGCTGAGCCTCATTGCAGTGTAGCCACTTCTATGACTGACACACAAGGGTGAACAAGGGTGAGGTGGCTATGAGAAGGCACCTAGGAGGAGGTCCGGGGTGCCAGTGCCTTCCAGGGAGGGCTGAATAATGCCCCTCTTGGTACCTCTGAGACCAACTGTTGATAAAACCAGCACAACTACTCCAGCCATACTGCTCAAGACAGTACAACATTTCATTACATTCTCTGGGCAGGAAAGCACACCTTTTTTTGGCGAAGTTTCACATAATTATCCGCACACACACCCAGTACAATAATGACAGGTGTTTCTGGTTTACGTGCCATTTGTGCTTAAGCACTCCTGGCATGGATATGCCTGCAAGGAGAAGCTGGCTGGGTGCCATCACCTTCAGGCGCTGTAAACTCCAGCCTCTTGGCTGAAAATAAAAGCACATGGTGACACTTCTTTGCAAAATTAACTTAATTAGATATCTTCTACTTCTCAGAGAACCCCAAATTGTGCCTAGCAGGATTTTATAAAAGTAATCCGAATTAACTTTGGTTTAAAATCCCTGTTCAGCATAGGAAATATTTCCAAGGAAGACTGAACCAGCTAAATTTTCTTTGGGTTTCAAAAGTTTTGCATGTTCTTCTTTCTATGCTCATATTTCTATTTAGTTTTATTTTTACCTCTAGTGTCATATTAGAAAGGTTTGTAGTTTTTTTTTTTTTTAATTAAACAGACACATTTTAGGTGCTCCACAGTATTTGAGGCACAACTGCATGGGGCTGGCACATATGACACAGGACCTACAGAAAGGTGCCTGCTGATGTAGTATTGGGGTATGTCACATGGGCAGGACTCTCTAAGGCATCTATGATGCTGTTAGGCAGCTACTGAAATCCCGTCTTTGGCATCAGAGTTAGGAGACATGAAAGATGAGAGGTTGACCAGCAAGCATGTGTGGGTTGGACAGCTGTAGTAGCTTACTTTTTTAGGAGAACAGGGGAGAAAAGGGGAAAGAAAAAGAACAAGACAAGTATAAACATATAAACAAATGCAGTTTTGCCAGCTCCCTGTGGCAAAGATGGATATTCCTGTGCTAGCGTTTCCAGCTTACTCTTCTTGTGTTCTGTACTTGCATTGCAGATGAAAGATTAAGACTGCACAGGCCAGTAAGGACGGTCCATTACTGACACCCCACAGACTACCACCCTGAATCACTGGCAAAAACATTCAGTACAGCCATATGAAATAGCAGTGACAAAGGCAAGCAAAGAAAGAGAGGGCTTTTTCCCACCCAGAATAGGAACTGCTAGAAAAACCCTCTCTGGCCCCAGAATGCAACACCCTATTCAGGAAAGCAAAGAAGATAGTCATGACACTAGGAAAACCAACTTAAAGCTAGTTTACACCTTGTGCCAGTGTCCTGGTTTCAGTCAGGATAGAGTTAACTTCATTCGTAGCAGCTGATGGAATGCTGTGTTTGGGAGTTAAAATGAAAGCAGTGCTGATAACACTCTGATGTTCTTAGTTGCAGTCAGACAGTCAAGGACTTTCTCAGCTTCTTCGTATTTCTCTATTCATGAGAAAGGAGGGGCGAAGCCAGGACAGGTGACCCAGATGGGCCAAAGAGAGTATTCTATGCCAATTACGTCCTGCCCAGGATAACGGGGGGCTGTTGGGAGGAAGAAGAGGGGCGGTGTCGGGACGCGTGCTTCTTGGGGGGACGGTCGGGTTCCGGGACAGCTCTGGGTGGTACGGCCTGAGTTGTGTGGTTCGGTGAGAAACTGCATTGGGTATCAAGAGTTTCATATTCTTTTGCTCTAAAGTCCTGTTAGCATTGTTATATTTTATTTTTCTGTTCTCTTAGTAAACTATCCTTATCCCAACCCACGGGCCTCTTAGTTTCTTGGTTTTGGAGTTATTTGTCCCTTTTCCCTTCCCTTGTTTCCCCCTCTTTTCCCTTTTCCCCTGCTCTTTTACTTTAAGAAGCAGGCAGCTGCGTGGATCTCAGCCCACAGCCGGGGTGAAACCACGACAACCAGGCTATTGGTAAAGACTCTTCGGAGGCTGAGTGGGTTTATAAATACTGTGGAAACAATGAAATCTGTCAGTTCTCTCAGCATCTTCCAACCCCAATCGAAAGGTTCTTTTCCTACGTAGCCTCAGTTAGATGTGACACATAACAAAGAAGCACAGGGAGGAAGGACCTTGCTCTCAGTTGAGACACAAAAATACACAAATGTGTGATGGAGCAGAGTGAAAAATCCAAAGGAAGGAGTCATTGCATTGGATGCTCTTAGTAAATTTATTGTATTGAGTGGTGTTTTGTCATTGCTCAATTAATTTGTAAGCAGGCAGGTAGGGTTTTTTTTTTTTGTTTGTTTCTAAGTTAAAGATAGTTACATGTTCTCCAGGCCATACAAGCTATTGCAGCGTATCTGCAGTATCAAACATCTAAGGGGTAATAAAAAAAAAAAATTTCTCTTCCAGCTTTCAGCTGCTCATTCATTAAGCAACTTCTTCCTACATCAAACCTTTCAAAACCTGGAGGTTACAGGCAATTATTGCCATCTGGGATGTACCCTCTTGGGTGCAAATAATCACAGACTGATCACTAGAGCTTTCCCTTTTTCTGTGGTGTGCAATGCAGGCCAGTGATATCTCAACTGCAACCCAGGCAGCAGTGGGATTGGCTTGTTGGAATTACCAGCAAGGCATCATTAGAAATGAGATACCTTGCTTCCATGCTGGAGCGTGCTGTTGGCACCTTAAATTCTCTCTGCTTCCCAATGCCACTCATTTTGCTTCTCTGTTTGCCTGCTGCAGTTGTAGGTTATCACAGCTTCCAGAAGCTGTCATGGTGTGAGGCCCTTTCAGAATGTAAGAAGGGTCTGTGACACCTGAAATACATTGTCCTCACAGATTGTTCTTGTTACCTTTTGAGGTTTTGCTCCTCTTCAGACTCCCTTTTGGTAAAGGCTTTCCTGGAGACATGTATTTATGATTTTTCCCTTAATCCATACTTTCCTTTCCTCAAGCCTCTGGATAAAAGAATCTAAATATCCCTTCTTTTCGTCTGAAACCTGAAGTCAAACTAGAGGAAAAATCTGTACGTACCATCTCTCTCTTCAGCTCTCATTGTCTCCTGTCAATACTTCAGCAAGATATGTCAGGCACAAACTTTAGGTTTTTTATCCTCAGAAGCTTTCTCTGAGTTTCTTCATATGACTGGATTTCTATTACCTTTTTTTTTTAATTTTTGCCTGATTCCTAAGAGAGGTAACAGGCTATTAGTAATCTGTAAGTGGGCTTGGAGAACACAGGCCTCATCTGTGTGCACTGTTGATCCCGGGAAGAGTGTCAGAAAGATCACGGTCATTTGCATCAGCCCCATTGTTTCAAGCAGTAGGGCTTCTGGTGCCTCCAAAAGCATAGTGTGTTCGCCAGCACTGCTTCCAATAATATCAACATGAACTAGTTTTACCTCCTTGTGATCCCTCATCTATCTTTTTCCACTGTTGCCCCTGTCCTTAAAGAACAATGTGAAAACTGCCTTCCCATTTTAAAGGTGTTTATGAGTGCAATGAATTTCTGATTCATGTAAGATGCTACAGCAACTGCTACAGCAAAGAAACCTAGATATTTGCTGTGTGAGCAGTTCTGGTTTAACACCAACTGGCAGTTTGGCACCACACAGCCACTCCCTCACTCTCCCACAATGGGATGGGGGACAGAAGTGGAAGGATAAATGTAAGAAAAATCATGGGTTGAGATAAAGATAAAAAGACCCAAACAAAAAACTCCCACCACCTAAAACCCCTCAAGAATAACAAGTGATGCAAAAAACCCCAAAACACAATTACTCACCACCAACCAACTGATGCCCGGCCAATATCCCAGCAACAGCAGCCTTAGGGAACTTTCTCTCCACCTTTTATTGCTAGGCACTATCTCATATAGTATGAAATATCTTACTGTTCAGTTGGGGTCAGCTGTCACAACTGCATTCTCTCCCAACTTCTTGCCCACCCTAGACTACTTGCTGTCAGAGCAGGGCCAGGAGCAGAAAAGGCCTTGGCCCTGTGTAAGCACTGCTCAGCAGTAAGGAAAACATCCTTGTGTTATGAGCACTGCTTTCATCACAAATCCCAACCAGCCTCATACAAGCTACTGTGACAAAAATTATGTCTGTCTCAGCCAACTATATTGGAACTATAATCTGCCTCAAAGGCAAGAGAATAATCAAACCAACTGTGATAATCATCACAATAAGTAATTTCTGGCAGAATATGGGTTGTGAATGGATCACCTGTATTTCATTATTGTAACCTTGAGCTGCAGAGGAATAAAGTGACCAGATTTTTTTAGTTGCTGTCTAGTTTGTTAGTTTATCTTCAGTTGGTAGACCTTTGGTCAGCATTATATAAATTACACATTCTCTCTGTATATGTATATTTATATTTAATATATTTTTATCCTAACCCATGACTCAAGACTGACCAAAAAGTCACAGCTGTGTAACTACCGTGGTCATTGTTTAAGTGCCTGAAAATGCAAAATGGGTCCATCACAAGAAAGTTTAGTGCCTAATTTGTCCACTTTACCCCAGTAACTAGCTGAATGCACGTTCAGTTCTGCACTTCAGGTTTCCACCACAAATCAAAAGTCTCTTTCAGTAAATGGAAACCTTTTGGTGAATGAATCAGAGACCACATCGGGGCTGAAATTGCAAATAAGTAAATTTCATTACATATTTAATTGGATCCATGTGTTCAGTATCAACAGCTTCTAAGAAGGGTTTGTTACTGATGAAGAAGAACAGCCAGCAGGAAATAGTGGCATGCTGAATTAAACTTGAACACCCTAATCAAGACAAGGCATGGGTGTGAATTCTGCTCTTTTGATGTATCACTCCCCAATGTTTTTAGTTAACAACTATTTGTTTTCTCTGTTTCTTTGAGGTGACAGGTTGGGTTTCTGTGCTATCGATTAAAAGGAGAAGTAAAGAGTCTCTAAAGTACTCTCAAGCAATGGAATAACTCAACAAGCAAATTAGCAATGCCACTGAGGGTGGAGGAGAAAGAAATCCTATTCGATGATGCTGGTTATACAGTGTCTTTTATTATGTCCAAAAAAGAGAAATATTGAGAATGCCAAGAATAATATTTTGTAGGAAAACATGTTTCTATCATGGGAAAAAATAATGTGACATCCATGATGCTCAACTCAGACTGTGCTTTACCAAGGGATCCATGATTGCCTGGGGACATTAAAAATGCATCCTTTTCTCATGATTGGCATATATGAATGGTTGCAGGAAGGCGGCAAACACATGGCTCCAGCCAAACACCACTAAATTTTTCTTCTGTAACAATTAATTTTGAAGATACAGTTGCTAATGATGTGA
The DNA here is from genome assembly GCA_027925045.1 of Hypotaenidia okinawae. Lineage (NCBI taxonomy): Eukaryota > Metazoa > Chordata > Aves > Gruiformes > Rallidae > Hypotaenidia > Hypotaenidia okinawae. The sequence goes on from BSDF01000003.1 coordinate 89,055,254, forward strand.
AGTTTTCCCTGGCTTATCAAAAGACAGTGCAAGTCATTTATATATATATTTTTTTTTCTGTTGTGGAAACTCTTAAATTATTAATCAAAACAATAGACTGATCAAAGCCTCCTGGCATTTAAAATGAGATATTTTGGAAACTCTTTCATGCTCATTTTTAGAACCTGATGAATTTCCCAGTAGCATAAGAAACTACCTACTTTTTATGTGAATCTGCGATGTCTAATAACATGTGCTGCCTATTTCAGGGTATCATATGAGATTTCTAGGCATAATTTTTTATCATTGCCACTAAAGCAAAATTTTAAAGGCTAGATGATAACCACTAGATTATATTCTACCTAGTAGCCAATGGTATATTCCAGCCTGTAGGGTACTCCCATCCAGTTTCCACCTATTTTTTTGAGAGGATGGGAACAGCTACTTGAAGAACAGACCTCCTTGAAGAGCTCAATAGCCCTTTTGTGCCCGTGGCTGCATGTCTGTCTTTGCAGAGACTGGAAGCTTGATTCACTCCATGTATACATATATGCATGAAGGCCAAGCAGAACTAAAGGGCTGTCCCATTTCTTTAGGATATTTGCAACATTTATTTTCAGACAGAATCAGAAAATACAGAGCATCTAAGCAATCTTTTCAATCAAACTGTAGTTTTATTTTTCTTTCCGACCTATTCAACGTCCGAGGTCATGGCAAGAACTGGCTGAGGGAATCTATAGTATACACAAATTTAGTATTGCTCAGAGGACTTCCCAGCGATCTTGTGGTCTCGCTCTGCCCCATCAATGGCTCTGGTTGATTTGCTTATTCTCAAAAAAAAAAAAAAAAAAAAAGACTTCCCAAAGAAGGAAGGAAAACCACCAAAGCCCAGAGCTGGAAGAAGTGCCTGATTGCATGAGCTCAGCAAAGCACTAGGGTTAAAATTTGATAATTCTATGCCAATACTAAATATTCTACTCAGTTAATTTAAATATATACCTGCAGGTAATATATTTAAATTATTAGGACAGTGTTTCCTCAGGTTTAATTTTAAAAGGGAACATGACACAGAATGCATCATTATAGGGAACCACACTTGAATATAGCAGACTGTACAATGAGTCAAGTTGTGCAGATTTTGACCAATAAAACCAAAATGTTCCTCAGATAGTAGTAGTATTTCAGATTCAGAAACAAATATTAAAGAATTGTTTACTGAATCCTCTAGTCCTCTATTCAATATTCCACAGGTAATACAGCCTTTTAAAGCCAAATAACTTAAAGGGCCTACACTTTGTGGGAAAAGAAACTAGGTGTGTAAATGATTACTTACATGTTATGTATGTGTGTGTGTCTACCTGTTATAGGTAGTTTTTCTATGAGATTAATTGTCACTGTTGTCCATGACTGTGGATCTAAAATTAGGACGTCCACTAAGGTGGTACCTTTCAGATGTAAACTCTGCGATTACTGTGAGGAAATGCACTGGTTTAGAAAGAGGAGATGGTGATAAATAATGAGCAATTGTTCAAGAACCCTCTTTGCAGCACAAAATGATGCCAAGACTGTTCCAGTAATATTGCACCAGAATTCAAATAATTCCAGTAATGAAGGCTATGCTTTCAAAAGCAGCAGATGGTTCTGGTGTTAGAAGGAAAAAAGTGTGTCCTTTCTCAACTGGCAGAGACCAAACAGCAGCTTGGTTTTAAGGCTGAAATTATCCAATGTTTGTGAAACTTTGAGCACGATGACTACAGAGGAGCTTTAATTCTGGCCTGAGGTGATAGGGAGATCTTTCAAGTGGTGACATGCTTATCTGAAACTTCAGAAAACATTATTCAGGAAATCAAACGGGCAATCCCAGCAGATGAATCTTTTGAAAACTTTTTAATAGTTATTCTTCTTGTTGGAGTAGAAAGCTATGGGTGGATCTAAAGCCCAAAAGCAATAATTGGGAACTACTGTTTATGAATGACTTCAAAGGACTTTGGATCAAACTCATTGTGACAGCAGGCTTTCCCCTGGTATTTTAATAGTTCCATACCCAGCTTTATCCAAAGCAGGCAATGAACTGAAAGGCAAAAGTAAAGCAAATGTTTTTCTGATCTTGAAGGGAATCCGAAGGCGAGTGTAATTCCCAAAGAGAATCAGTTCTGACATGAACAGGCATGTGTAAGAAAAAAGAGGTTGTAAAGTGAACCGATTTGTGATCAGTGAAAGTGAAGGACAACAAGAGTGAAGTGCCTACACTGCAGGTCAAAATCCCAAGGCAATAGCCACTCTGCATCTGTTCCTTTCTGTGTCTGGAAGTAATCCTGAAAAGTGAACACATATGGGGTTGTACATTGTGCAAGTCCAAAGGTGTCTGTGGAATGGTTTAGAGTGATTCTCTAAAAAAAAAGACACCATCCAAAAAAAACCCCAAACCAAACAACAACCCTCAAAACAACAGTATTTATTTTAATCATTTTTATAACCCCACCTGTCAGAGGTGGAAAATTATTTACATGTAATACATGCCGTGTTCAGAGCATCTGTGTAGCAGCAACCTCATTTATAAATGTATTCCATGACAGTGACAGTGAAGCTGCCAGTTATTTATTTATTTATGAAGGTCACAAGAAAGACATTTGTTGTTGAAAAGTGTTGGAGTGAAATAAAGAACATATAGATAATTATGATGGCATTTTCCCATCAGAAACATTACATATCTTTTCCACAATTCACAGAACTTTTTAAAAAACCACATAATAGACTTCCTTTGCTTTCTAGCTGTTCAGCACAAATGTGGTTGTCTATTCATTCCTAGTTAGCCACCTCCTTGAAAATCTCTTGTGGAAAGCTAAAAGAGGATGTAATCGATACCTCCCTATTCTGAATCCTCAGCCTGTACTGCGAAATACCCTTACTAATATACAGTTGAAATATTTAAGACGTGTTTTGAAGCTGATTCTCTTTTGGAGTTACAGTAGGAAGAGAAAATCCTTTGAGACTTAATTACTGTAAGGACTATTTAGCTTTTCCGTTTTCAAGTAGATGCTTACCAACCACAGTCATGGCTGCTTGTCAGGAAAGAGCTATTGCCATATATCATTATGAAATTAAGGACCATTTTCAAGGCACCATTACCATAGCACAAAGGAATGAGCATATACTGAAAATGTAATGAGATGGTGTTTGCTTCAGACTGCCTGCAGCATCTCTTTCTTCTTCTTTGTCACATTTCTGATACTAGCCATCTGTTTACACCACATTATTCCCTGCTGGTTTTGATGCAAGGGAAAGGGAGATGGGAGCTTGCACATAGCACCCACCACAGATTCTGAAATACTGGAAATGGAAAAGGGTAATCATCTGATTATCCACATCAAACGGTTGTGTTGGGTTATGAACAGGAAGTTTATTACCAACACACATGTTGTCACAAAGGAACAGGCTGTGGGTCATTCATCGTGGAGGGGTAAGGTGGCATATGGAAGCATTGCAAGCCATCTGACTAAGCAGGAGAGTCAAGCTGACCGATTGAAAGCTACCCTTCTTTTTTTTAGATGCTGAAGACAAAGTACGCACTGATGACCTAACGTAGTGGGTGCATCTGTCAGAAACCACAGTATGGAGGTGATATGTGGGTAATCCTACTAGTGAACTCTAATGTTATGGACCCTTCAACTGATTCATGGGATGGGCCTAGTAACACTAGGCCAAAAACTACATACGTACATGGAAATGGCCATGGTTAACCTTCTTCTGCTTCCTTTCATATATTTTGAACACCTCTTTTTTTTTAAAAGGAAGCAAAGAATGGAAGGTGGAGTACAGAGCCAAAGTTTGATCTGAGAAGAGCTTTCCCCGCATCTGGTATCTGAATTTTGAGTCTTACACAGTTAAAGACACTTTAATCAATGTTCTCCAAGTCACCTGAAGGTAATACACATAACAGAAATCCCTTGGTTGTCTATGCCTGAGGGCTGGAGAAACCTGGGCTACAAAACTGCCAAAGGCAAATCACTTAATCGTTTTGTTTCTCAGCTAGCGAAACAAGGATTATAGTAGTTTCTCTGTGGAAAAAGATGGCTAAAAGACTATTTTTGCTTCTGTAGATTTTGTAAATTTATTCAACTTCAATTCCTCTGCAGTCTCCTCAGCTTCAGCTGGAATCACAATCTTTCCCTCTTTGCCCCCCGGGCCTCCTCCTCAGTCCTGCTGTGTTCCTCCCCAGCCCCTGTGCCTGTTCTCCTCCCCTGGGGCCAGGATTCCTCCTATTAGCAGTGGGTGTATTTTTTGTTTCTTCCCCTCCATCCCGTCCCCCTTTCTTCCTATATACTCTGTATTTCATTTTGCATCCTGCTTTCCTTTAACTATCTTTGGGGACCCTCAAGCTTGTCGCTCCTGGAAAATAGATTGCACTGAGAATAAAGTGCAGTCTGGGATAGGACAGCAAAGGAAAGATACATCTGATGAGGTAAATGCTGGCCCAGAGTCCTAAAGAAACCACAGAGCAGCTTTAACGTTTCCAGGCAGCTGGCTCAGCAGTGATGTATTCTCCTACTGGGTAAGCAGCAATTGTTGTCAATGGTCTCAGAGCAGAGCGCTGTGCTCCGCAGGAATGAAGGGAGTAGCAGGCTAGAGGCGCTATGAAAAACATGTGCTTGCTTTGCTTGTGGTTGGGACAGGACACACCATGCATGGCTCTAAAGATCTCCTCTGCAGCACCTTTTCCTGGTCCACCTGAAGAGAAACCGCAGCCAGCAGCTCAGAAGACACTGCTCAACCCTGTTGTCTCTCCAGAGGCAAAGAACACAATTGCTTCTGTCGAGCCTGTATCACCACCGGCATCTTTGCAGTGGTAAATGTTTGATGGTAATTGTGATATACATAACTCTTTAAACAAGCCACATTGCCATGACAACCACCAGCTGAAGTCATATTTACATGCTGACAGATGCAACCTGCAGCTACTTGCAGTTTAAAGCCATGGACAAATAACAGTGTAGACAGACCGGGTCTGATTTTTCTCACTTGATCTGTTGAGCTCAGCAATGTTATGTCCCTGTAGAGAAAGAGTGGCTAGACCTCTAGTGTCTTGGCAGGTTTAATTGAGGACAGTCTGTATTTGAATGACAACAGGTCAGCCCATGGTTTGGGCTCTGAGCCAGTCCTGGGGCAAATGAGGATGCAAAATGCTCCTTCCATCCCCCACCCCCTCCACCTCCTTCTCCACACCCCACCCCACCCCCCACACCCCTCCCTGCACACTGTGTCCTTTCCACATGCTTTGTTCTGACCCCGTGTCCAGGCATGCAATGGCAAATGGGCAAAGACAACTTCCCAGTGTCCTACCTCTCCCAATTCAAAGACCATCATGACAGGATTCAGCCACGATGTTAATGGGGAACAGACACTTCCTGTCATACATTACAAAACATGCACTGTACCAGGCAATGACAACAGGAGGCTGCAACTCATTTGTCTTCTTACTGCCAGCAAGTAAAGTCACTGGACCTTTTGAGCAGGGGAGCAGGGAGGGAAATAATTTGCTGCTGGAGTCACACAAGAAGGAGCAGGGAAAGCTTGGAGAGGTCTGTACTGCTGCAAGCCAAAGCTGGAAGAGAACGGTGATGGATATCATGTGTTAGGTTGCAGCGCACACAGAAGCATGCCTGATATCTTATACTACTTAAACCCGCTGCTTAAATATTGTAGTGTTCAAAAACATTTCTATTTGGTCCATCCTATGGAGATTTTGTTCCTTTGTAGAATATTTTGTACCGTTTGTCATATTTCTTACAGTCTAGCTCTTTTGGTGCAGCATGGGAAGTGGCAAAGCACCTTCATCATAATCCTGCCAGTAAGTTTCACATGCAGCAGCTGTTTAAAGCAGCATCAGTACAGAATGAAAAGTAACACTCTAGCAGGGAAGAGGTTAAATGCATTTGAATGTATTTGTTTCATGGTTTTTTTCCTTGTTTGAGCTTTTCCTACAAGCTTCTACACTCTCATTAATTGCAACTGGCCATAAAACCCCATAGGTGGTCCAAAAGCTTTAAAGGTAGGATTTTCTGGGATAGAGTTTAATTGCTTACAAAATCTCCATGCACACATCTACCTCAGGGAGGATTTTTGTAGGCTCACCATCAAGAACCCATTTGATTTGCATTTGTCAGCTTTTCTGGTCATATCACATGCTCATGTTAATTATTTCATTAGCAGACAAACAAGAACTTACAAGAGAAGTGAATACATATTATCTATGCTGTTTAAATATGAGTCATTAATAGTGGAAAAAGACACAGAACAAAACATGAACACACAGGCATGCAATTAGTTATCTTATGGAAAACCACCACTGATGTTTCACAGCTTCTATTTTCATAATGTTTGTTTAACTTTTCATTCTTTGAGGACAAACTATTCTCACACAGCTGTCAGCATCTGTGAAAAGTTTTCTTTAAAGGCCTAGTGAATATCACAGCAATGTTTTTTATATTTTGGTTACCTTCTTTTTTTCTTTTTCTTCTTTTTTTTTTTTTTCCAAAATACCTTTTTTCAAGCAAACAAACTTAGGAAGCAAGCTTATAAACCAGACAATACAATGCTGCAAGAAGAGGTAAGTGCATGTTCTAAAGGAATGTTGAGGCAAACTATTTTGACCCTGTTTTCTGACCCAGAGTTCTCAAAAATTATTTTTTGGAGATGCCAAGAATTATCTGGCAGTTTCAAAGGCTGATAAACAAACTACCTTCAAAATAATTTGCTGCTGGTGTAGAGGAAAGCCAGAGATGAGATGTGGCCATCATTTTTGGAGTGAGTAGGTTCATAATTGAGAAGAAACAGTTACGTGGATGTACCGAAAGATATGAGGATCAAGTTTTGGCTTGTGCATCACTGCAGTAAATGCTACCTTTTGGGATAGGTAAAACCTAGTATATTTTATTGTTTAGTGAACTCTGGGCTTCATTACAAGTTTGTGCAAATTAAAGCTATTTTAACCCACATTTGGAGATCAAATTGTCCCAAAGATTGCTTCTTAAGGTCATACAGTTAGTACAGATCATCTGAGCTTATAAAGCCTCCTCATGCCCAGGTCTGAGGTTGACTTGATGTAACTGTGACATTTTGGTTTGTTGTTTATTTATTTTTTTTTAATATCTTGTTGCCCAGCAAAGAGAAATGTCAATTTTAATAATCTGTAAATCTGTGACATAGTACTGTACTGAACCAGTCATAACTCTAAAATCTGTGTAAATTTCAGATGGCACTGTTGGATTTTGTGCAAGCTTCCAGGCATGGTTGGGGGCAGTAAGCTATAAAGGAAACAGAGACAAGGAAAAAAAAACATTTTACTCTTCGTTTTTTAACCCCTTTCAGGGGTTTTACCAAGTCTCCCTGTGATTTGGGCCCAATCCCTGTCTCATACAGTTGTTTCTCACTTCTTGCTCTCCCATATGCAGCTTTTATCCAGGGTTTATCTGTTGAGATACCTCCAGATAAGCCCTTGATAAGCAGAGGGTAAGTCCTTCTTGAGGGATACCTGGCTTATCTCGTGGCATCCACATGAGAGAAGTCATGAGAGCCCTCACACAGTCACTTGCTGTGCCTGCTCTGTCCGGGGGCAGTAGCCTTCTGATAAGGGCCCATAACTAGCAACTTAGGGCTTTGTGAGTATATTTGTCCTCCCTGACGGGGCTTTACTGACCTGTACTGCCTAGTCATGGAGGCTTTCTCTGAGCGACTGCTTCAAAAGCTCAGGGCCCAGGAATTGTTAATATTTGTTCAACTTGCACATTTTGCGTATGGTTTATAGATCAGCTTGAGTCTGAATCTTGAATAGCACAATTGGAAATGCCTAATGCACTTTATTAGAGTAAATAATGATGTGAGATGACAAAGAAGAGATGTTTCAAATAGCACTTTTACTTAGGGAGACACAAAAAAAAAGTGTTCCAAAGACTGGAAAAACCAAGCTCAAAGCTGTGCTCAGGATGCTGCTGAAGCTGCATCACAAGAGACACTTTTAAAAGCCAGAGACAGCAGGTTATGAGGAGATAGAGTATAGAAGCAGAGAGACAGAGAAAGAAGGGGATTTTAACTCCTATTTCAGTTAGAAAAATGAGCTTGGCAGAAGTGATGCTCTCCAGACTGAAAATGGCAGTCCCTTCAGTTTTTCCAACAGCCCCAACAATTTTTTACTGTGAGCATAAACCAGCAAATACTACTCACAGTAAGGGTAGAAACCTTGATCAGAAAAGGGGGAAAGATTTACCAATTGCCAGCACAGTAATTTTCAGTGTTTGGAAACCTGACAGAGGCCACTATTTGGCTATCAGGGATCCTGGTTGAAATCCTCCTCCCCAGCTGACTTCACTGAGACCCAGACTGAGCCTGTAGAGCAGAACTGGTGTGACCAAGACGGAAAATTAGGGTGAAAATTCCTGTAATTTACAGCATTTCTGGGAGGCTCGGTTGAAGTTTGTACCCTTCCATTCACATACGCACTGCATACCAGCCAGACAGGATACTCAGACTTACTGACTTTCTAAATATTTCTTGAAACCTCTGGAATGTTTTGAGGAAGATCCAAGAACTGGAAAAATATAACCGTGGAGCTTCTTGAGAAAAATAAAATAAAATACTGTTAGTTATTTGAAAGAGCACTAATTTAGAGTGACTGGGGGAACCCAAAAGTTGCTGAACGGGTGGAACAGCAGGGTGAGGTTCCAGGCAGAGGGATTTCTGCTGGAAATCAAAGCCGTGCAGCTGAGACTGAAGTTGCTGGGTTTGTGCTAAACTTTGTCTCAGGTTTGTAAGGGCTCGTAACAGCCATACACAGTGCTGTCTACTGGGCCTGGGACAACTTTTAGCCATTTCTTTGGGCTCTCAGAGTAGTTCTGAGGAAGGCTGCCTGAACCCGGCATTGATGACTCTGCAGATGAAGGTTCTGGTGCATTGATTTTTTCACTGACACTGTGAAGCGTAGCTGTAGCAATAAATATAGGGCAACAACACACAAGAAGATCAGAAGTTATTCAGAACTTCATGAAACTGAAAAACAGCGTACACACTGTGCTGAGAAGGGAGAAATACTCCTGGAAACTGTAGGAAATGGCCTTAATAGGGCATGTGAGGTTTTCTCCATCCAAAACAAAGAGCATATTTCTCACCTCTCAACAGCACCCAGTGGGTAGAAGGACAGATTTTTTTTCCTCTCCTTTGCTTCTCTGTCTTGTATCCTTTATACTGAACTGGGACATCTGGTGCTGTCATGCCTCTCTGCTGTCTCTTGCTCCTGTAACCAAAGTTAGACTGATCATCATGATGGGTTCAGGAAAGAATTTTCCCCCAGCTCTGATTAGGAAGGATCTTTGCATTTTTATTGAAAATACAAAATCTCTGTTGTGGGGAGATGCCAAGAATATTGTCTACAGCTCTTTTTGTAGTAAAGGTCTGGAAATTATTATAAGATGTTGGGAAATGCTCTGAGGGTTTGCAGTGTGGGAAAGAGCAGAGTTCTTTGATCCATCAGTATGTTACCTGCTTGTGGACAGGGGATGGATGTGATGATTCATGTAATCTTTTCTAGTCCTTTGTTCCTCCCTGGGAGTTTGTTCCGATCTTTTTCTTCCAAGGAAAGAAGAGTACAAGATTTCATCCCCTGGGTCAACTGCATGCTGCTGCTTCCTCACTTTGTTTAGCAATATGAATAACTGCTGTCCATGAGATAATTCAGCCATGTGAATTGGCCGGGGGATGCAAAGCCTGGCCTTGTTAGCTGTGTGGAGTATGCTTAGAGATGGCTTTCAAACCATCAGGAAAAGCTTGTTTGCACCAAATAGTGGTCTACCTCATAAGACTGGCAGGGTGTAAGCATTCATGTTCCTTGAAATAAAAGTTGACTAATGTATCAGGAAGTGGTTTCCTTGACATATGTGCAAAGGATCCTGCACGCAGATGGAGCAAAAAGGACACATCAAAGGTACCCAGGAGAGTACCACAAAACAAGTGAAAATATCAAATCAGTGGTAGAAAGGACTTTTTTTTTAGCGTTAATATAGTCTTGATTTTACCTTCCAGAGTTATAGCCTGGATCTGCAGTCTCTTTCTTAATTATTGAAGGATCTAGATGAAAATTCTGATTGTGTAAACTTGTGCTTAGATATCGCTCTTTATTTTCTACCTTAGAACACGTATATTTTGTTCTTAATACAGCTGCAGATAGAAGAACTTTTTTTTCCAAAGAAAGGATAAGAATTTATCAGCAAGATTGGATTTCCATTCTTCTGGTTTTAGGTTCCAATTTTGCTAATGACATTGTGAATGCTACTAATTTGAGTTATGTTTTTGAAGAACATTGAATCAAGGACGTAATAAATGCTGGAGAAAGAGACGAATGAATTGTGTTTAAAGGAGAAATGGTTAAGGAGATATTACAAGCTTATATCAAGGATTTCAGCTAAGTCTGAATTCCACAGTTTCAGCTGTGGAAAGAACAAATCCAAGAGTCACAGAGGGATGTTAATAGCACATAGGACTGAATATACACGACTCTGCTAGCCAGTAAGTGAGCCAATAATTAAATAATACAGTACAGTAAATCTGTAAACACATATTAACCATTTAGCACTTTGGGTCCTGATCCAGCAAAACAGTTCGCCTAATTTCAGGCACGTGACTGGTCCCTCTGAAGTAAGTGGAAATAAGTTAATTGGGATCAGAGCCTCAAAATGGGAATTCTTCATTTTTTTTTACTTGTGTACCTCCTACACAGTGACAGCTTGTGGCTCTCAGTCAGGCTGTGTGCATACTCAGTGGTGGGGTGTTTTCAGCCATTCATTCGATCAGGATCTTCCCCTCCCCACCCTTAGCACACCTATTTTCTTCACTTCTCTGTCTCATGCTCAGCTTTCCTAAACCAGAACTGTCCTCACCTCCTCTCACCTCTATCCTAGAGTATCACAGGAGTATCTCCAGATAGGCAAATACTACCTGGATAGCCAATTGCTCTGCGGCTGTCATATCCACCTCCACAACGGGAATTATGGATATTTCTCAGTTATTAAATTCTGCTGTGAGCAAGTTCCCATGGACAGACAGGCTCAGTACAGACAGAACTAGACCTGCTCCCCTGGCTGCCACCAGAAAGCTGTAGTGATTCCATCTAAAGCAGTATTCATAAACGTAATTGATTTGGGGATCATCATGTGCAGAACTTGTCTGAAATGGTTCCAACACCACTAGCAGTACAGCACAGTCTGGGAACCTCTGCCTGGAAAGACACGTACATTTACTGGAGAAAACTACGATCCTTGAATATCACATACCTTCCCTCATGAGCCATCAGACGTATCTTTCATTTCAGCAGGCACAGAATCAATACTTCTTCCAGTAACACATATCTGACTAATAGGTTAGAAATGTCTAGTGTGAGTCACTCCCTACTATCTCTGCTTCTGTTGCTTGGTGATCCAAAAACCTGTGAAATACCCACCAGAAAGGGCAATTAATAAAAAAAAAAGCCGGGGGGGGGGGGGGGGAATGTAAATACACACTTTGTTGTTAGGAAATCTTCATGTCCTTTTTCTACAACACAGCCCAAATGTGTTTCACTGTTTTCAGTCTCAAGCACATTCTTTTGCTGTATAGCCATACATTGAGTTATTATTTTATTTCTTGTTTTTGCTTGACTTCTTTCCATGTAATTTTCTTCTCTTTGCCTTTAGCTATGCACAGCTTTTTCTGAAAGAACATTTTGTACCCAATCTCTAAGCAGGTTAGTTTCATGTGCACAGCAACTGATGGGGCTGGGACTGGCAGCACCAGGTCATGGGATTTGTGGATCCCCACGCATTACTTTTTAAACACAGGGAGGGGATACTTTTAGACAGAAAAGCAGTAAATCACATCCAACTTCTTTGAATATGAGTCATGTTGCCAACTTGTGCTTGCTGTGCTGGAAATGTATGTAGAAGAGAATCTTTTATTTTGTTTCTAGCAGCAAATAGTTACTTTGAATAATTTGATTTGGTTTGGTTTGGTTTTTTGTTTTGTTTGTTTGTTTGTTTGTTTTTCCCTTGTCTCCATGCTACATCCTGGCATATTTCTTGTTCAGACAGGTGACCACTTCCTTTTTCCTTCTTCTCAACAAAGCATGATCATACAAAGAAGGATCAGCCAATGTCTGATTTCTGTCACCTGCAGCACATAAAATGGTAATAACCTTGTGCATCCCCAAAATCACCTCCTTAGAAAGTGCAGGGCATGCCAAAGTGCCCCAGGACCCAGTTTGGGCTCGGGTGCTGTTCCCAGGAACACAGTCCAAAGCCACAGCTGTGACTGTGTTGATCTGCAATGGGGACGATTCGTCATTCTTCTCTTGATTTAGTAAAGGTGATCAAATGGCCTGAAATTGATCCTGAAATACCCCAAAGAGTCTGAGACACAGTACTTCATATTGAAATATATGCAACATTTCTGTATACTATATGCTTTGTTTGAATCTACCATAAGCTTTGCAGGTAAAGAGTGGTAAAAGTGTTTATTAGTCTAATATGCTGAAAATCAGCCAAGAGTTTTAAAACAAAAAAAAAAGGGCGTGGGAGGAGAAAGGAAAAAGATGAAAAAGAAAAAATAAAAGACACAACCCTCCCCAATGAAACTGAGAAAGAGAAAGAAAAAGGTGTAGAAAAAGAAGAAAATGAAGAAAAAGAGAAAGATAAGGAGATCAACCACTTCATCCAGCAATGTCAGGATCTGAGGACTTCAGAATTCATTAGAATGTAAATGCATGTCCATGTGTATAGAACAGTGTTCTGAAAGTCTTTTCTCTCTCTTTAAAAAGTATCAAAATAAATAATACTATGATAAAAAGGCAGGAAGAACAGGGCAATCGGTATTCAAAATGATTTCTTCTTAAAACACACTTGGTTGCTCTGGAAGCTTTCACTTTCTGGACCTGAATTTCCCATTCTGGTGGCTGCCTCTTGTAAAATACTGGTGTAAATTTGGAGGACACAGAACCATAATCATTTGGTTTGGAAGTGACCTTTAAAGGTCATCTACTTCAATCACCCTGCAATGCGCAGCGACATCTTCAATCGCCATCTCTGTGATTTTTAGTAAAGTATATCTGGATGCGGAGCATCTGTTAAGTAACAGCTGAGTTTGGCAATACTTGGCAAAGTGTTTCAGAGCTTTCAGAGCACTATGAGATTTTGTTTGAACTAGAAGAAGCAGGAGCAGCATAACTGCACAGCCCTTAGTCTTGCTTTGCCATTCCTCCAAAGTCATGTAGGTCTGCCTAAACCAGCCATCTCTACTTATTCCCAGGCTCGTCGATGGGATATTTCTGTGCATATGTTGAGTGATCAGCATTTAAAATGGGGGAAATATTCCTTGGAAAAGATTTACAATAGTGTAAAGATATATTTTCTTCCACAGAAAAAGTCCTTGGTTATTTTCAAGGGGAAAAATAAACAACGAAATAAACCAAATAAATAAGACCCCCAAAACACAAACCAAAACAAAACACAGCAAACCTTTCAGAAAAATCTTTTCCCTTTCTTTTTCTCTTCTACATCTGTGTCCTTTCTTCATCAAGAGAATGTCCTTACCATGCCGAAAATCTGTTTGCTTTAATCTTTTCTATTTTCAGAACTGAGATTTGTTGACTTTGCTCATTTTCCAATTTTTCTGTCTTCCCCCAGATGATCTCTTGAATTATGTTCTTCTTACATTATTTGTTAGAGCTTACACTCAGCGTGTACCACGGTCAGCACCTTTGCTTAAATTAACATTTTCATGCTCTTTTATCACTTGTAGCATGACCAAATTGGCTTGAATGACTGCTGTGACCTGACTGCTTTATCACTAGACAGAGATGGTAACTTCTTTGACACTAGAACATAGGCTAAATAGAGTCTTGAGATACCTCATTTTTGTTTAAGAAACCTGCCCAGGCTCTTGACCTGACAGCCCCAGAATATGAAATCAATGGAAGAATTTGATCTAGGTACTGTCTGCCAAGCATCACTTCCCTCCTCCACCTGGAGACTGGTAGCATCAGCACAGCTAAAGCATGAGGGATAAGACTGCGTTTGTTAGAGGCAAAATGTGAAGGAAAACCAGAAACATCTTTATTTTGTGCCTCTTCTTTCTTTAGTATAAGGTCATATGTGGAAGTGTTTGGCATTTTGACTCGTGTTAAAAATAATTAGGCTGTTATGAAATATATATTTTCTCATTCAATAAAAAAAAACTAAACAAAAACCCAAATATTTGGTCCTGTGTGAAAGGGTAGGACTGACTTTTAATGAACCATATAGGCTTGTTTGTTAGTTTTTATGCTTAAACTTGTAACTTTTGACCTTTTCCTGTCATGCCAACCATGCCAAATAGTTTATAGAACTATATTTCTAGAATATAGGAGCCTTAAAATTTATGTCCCTGGATATACTTTCCAAAGCAGGATGCTTGAATGGGTACAAAGTGTGCTCATATTAGTTCCTCATCATTAAAAAATTTACTCAAATTGGATTTGAAATGTGGAGGGTGTTTTATTTCCAGAAAATAACAGTATTTTTACAAGAAATTTGGGGTAATTTATGGCCTTGTCCTGTAATAACAACTGACTGTTAAATATAGTGGAGAAATGTATAGCTAAAAGCAGAGAATATAAAGAACTACTAGATTTCCTAATCTTTATATTTTCCAGGATATTTTTTTCTCTGTAGGCACTGGATAAACACAATCCTTCTCTGACTAGTCCCTAGACTTACTTTTATAAGGTATATTTTTGAGAAGAAGTTTTTCTGGAAACATTAGGAGGGCATCACAGAATAGACAAATAGAGTATTTAGTCTACAGAGCTCCCAAAACTGTGGCCTTATTTCCACTGCTATGTCTTTTATTTACTTGGTGTCCTGTTCCCCTTGTGATGTTACTGAGATAAGAAATCCAAAAATACTGATAATGTAGTACATCATTTATCACTGAAAAAAACCCCAAGCTGTATATTCATCAATGAATTGTTGTGACTTGCTTGCTAGGTAAGTGGAAATATTTAATAGAGTCAGGTGTCTAGATCCTGCTCTCTTTCTGAATTGCCCATTGTTTGCTGATGGCTCACAAGCAGAGCAATGGCATGAATGGGACTTAGGAAAGCACCTATGCTTGAAGAGAATCGATGTGAAGATGAGAAAGCAGTGCCAGATCATGATCCCATGAAAGAGAAGTTGTGGCAGATATCCAAAAACTACTGAAAGAATGGACCTGAGGAAATAAGATTGGTAAATATTTGTCAGGTGAACAATGCCTTAGTTGAATTATGAATACCATGGAAAAAAATTATAATCTCTAGGAAGATTAAAAAAAATATTAAAGCTAATCTGTTTCTTCTTGTTTGTGTACTTATTTCCTGCATTTAGAAAGTCAAAGGTATTAAGGTCAGTTAATGAAATATATATATGAATAAGGAACAAATATGTACACTACAAGTTAGAGACATCCTGCATGGTGGATACTTGTCAACATGTTGTTCCCTGCTTTCAAGACAAGACAGTGAGAGAAAATGTTAAGGCAATTCCTTTTCATTCTGTGCCTCTTTCTTCAGTCCTTCCTCTACTTCTATTTTTTCCATTGCCTTTCCTTACCTTACCAAGATTTTATTTAGATTTTAAGGTCTAAATAAATTTGACTAAGGAAATGCTGCTTCAAACTAATGCAGTGTTTGCAACCTTTTGAAAGATTGCTACAACTCATGCAAGAAATAAATGAAAATTGTGACTACAAAGATTCAAAACCCAGAGAACTATCATTATCTCATCTTATATATGACAATTGTTAAGGATCCTCAGGTACTTTGTTTGCAACTGCCATATTCATAAATGAATTATCTGACTTGATATACAAGCCACTCATTTAACCATTGATTATTATTTATAAAACTATACAATAAATAATAATGTCACAAGCTAATTTTAATAATGTTTATATAATGAACTATAAAATTTTTGTATAATGAGAAGATTTGACTTAGGCAAGTAGAGCCTTTTTTGAACCAAGCTTGCTAAGTGCTTTTGATTTGATAGTGAGCCCTTGATAACTACTGTCTTGATTTAGTTTTTTAATTGCTTTTTCACCTAATATATAGTGACTTTGTTTTGACTAACAATGTGCAAACTTGTTCTGGCTGTGGGAGACAATTTACAGACTGATAATTATGTGCAACCCAAATACTTACTTAAACAACTGCATTTTGGTTAAGCTTGTGGTCTAATGACATGACCATAAGTGGGCTTGTGTCTCTATTTCCTAACAGCCATGCTAGACTGTATTTCCGTTGTTTGTTTATGAGGATGTTGTGAGGCACTACCACAGTTATAACCAGACATATCACATCGCATCATATCTACTGCTTCCTGTCTACCCTATAAGCATAGTTATCCTGTCAAAGAAATTTGATTGAGTTGACAAACTCTGTTGGCTGGCACCCTAGCAGGTATCAGTTGAACCTGCCAAGATTTGTCTTGTCGGCCTCTCCCATCAGAGCTATGAAAGCTAGTTGGGCACAGAAAAGCAGGTGGTGTGCTTACTCTAAGGAATTATTTGTAATGACATTTCTAATCATAAATGTATGCTGTTTCTTACTGCCTCGGGAGTTTCCATATTGACATTCTTGCACAAGGTGAGATCCATGATTGGGGAGGCATTAATGATTTAATTAAAAAAACTTGTGAAAAGAGGTTGAAGTTATACAGAGCTGAAGAAAGGATCAAGTGATGTCTTTCTTCAAGAAGAGAAATATGGGAAAAAATATTAAGAACTATAGATCAGTTATCATTACTTTTATTTCTGGATATGAACAATTAGGAAATAAGATGACGAATATGTGGCATCAGGTCATAATGAGCAATTCAAAGGCCCTGACCATGGTTTCTGCACATGTCCAGTGCTACACATACCAGGGAAGGTCAATGTTTCAGAGTGACTGAGTAGTCATAGACAGGATGTGCACCCTGTGACCAGTGACTGTGTCTGCCCATGAGGAAGGATTGCTGGTGTGAAAAGCTACACTGTGCTGATCCACCGCTCTGTAAATCTGTGGCATGTGCAGGGCAACACTGTAAACCCCTTGCTATCAGGATCTTGCCTTGCCTTTGCATGAAGGTGGACATGAAATGGTCAGGAAAAAAAGCTGAGGCTATTATATGCAGAAAGTGGTTGGGGAAACACCAAGGTGGGAACCCTCCAGATTTCATTTTATAGGTGTAATGAGGGACGCAGAATTCACAGCAAGTGAGATGCAAACTCAGCTGGGTTCCATTTTGTACTTCTAAGTGTGAAATATCTAGTATTGGACCCCTTACACCAATTGTGACCGTTTTGAACTGGAAACACATGGTGTCACAGTTACTGAAGCCTTGAAACAGCACCAGAACCCAAATGGATTTATCAAGCATAAAGTATTTTAAATCCATTTAGAATCTGGATGGGAGTTAAGTGGTAAGTGGATGGGAGATAAGTGGTAAGTTAATGGGAGGTAAGTGGTAAGTGGGATATAACCTGGCTCTATTAACAGTTTTCACATTATTTCGTCGTATTTTCTTAAACAATGAAGGAAGCATAGTCAATAGGAATTAATGAAAAAGCGGTGCAAGATGGGATGAAGGAAACAGACACAGAATAGCTGTCATTCATTCAGTGTCAAAATGGAAGGACGTACAGATTGAGTTTTTCCTATGCTGTATTCACATTTCATTGAATAAGAGCTAAGTTTATTAAAATCAGAATTTATGAGAAAATGAGAAAGGCTTAAGAACCCTGTAGGATATGATGAAAACTCAAAATTAACATATGGCATTGGAGGTACTTTCTGAAAAATGATGCTGTTCTCTAGGGATAATAGCAAAGAGTTTAATTAGGTTCATCTCATGTAAACTTTATCTAACAGTTTGGAATCCAGTCTAATCTAGTCAGAAAATCAACATTGCAAAAGTCCTTGAGAAGTTGAAAAATTAGCAGAGTTTTCTTTTTTCTCTAGAAGAAGTGGAAAATACTGAATTTATAGAGTAACTACATCAGAGTTTGAAGATGCATTGACTATGAAACTGCAGTATCATGTAGACCTGGAAAAAGCAAATACTAAGCAGGAAGGTATAAGCAGTAATATTCCATATATGAAATGTGAAATAATCCTGCTGTATAGGTACCACAAAAGTCTCTACTGGAACATCATGTTCACTTCTGGCCCCTGCACTTCAACAGAGTTGGATCAGCTCAAGAAATCCCAGAGGAAAACAGTGAAAATGATAAAATGTAAGAAAAACCATGGCTAATGAAAAAGGATTATCAGACAAAGACTAGATTATCAGTAATAAAAGGTAGGAAATAAACTGTTCCTCATGCAGGATGGTTTAGGAGAAGAGCCAGTGTAAACTCTAAAGAAAAAGCTTTAAGTTGATATTACGGAGAGAAGAGAAACCAACAGTGATACACTGTTGAATAGAGCATAGGGAGGTTTTGGTAGCTTCAAGGTTAAACAGAGAAAATTTAAGAATTAAACTCTATTGTTGGTCCTCCTTCAGGGAAGAGGAATTAACTGGATGATTTGTTGAGGTTCCTGTAGGTCCTATTTTCTATGGCTTCTCCTTCTCAGAGCTCCCATGCTCTTCCTCAGGTGGTATTAACAGCATTGTCTATGTAACCAATGCGCCCAGGAAAGTGTAAAGCTGCCCAACCCAAACACAGCATCTCAGCTGACGGATGCTGTGTATTTTCACATGTCTACGCTCTCACATATGTGATCTTAGTAAAGCAAATATTTTTGTTATTGTACGATGGCAAATGAATCATACTTGACTTTAGTAATGACCTTGCAGGTCCTACTATCAATTTTGAGATGTTCACAGAGTGACAGAATGGTCAAGAAGGAAGAGACTTCTGGAAGTTATCTTGTCCAACTCAACTGCTCAAGCAGAACCTTTTGGAGTCAGTTGCCCAGGACCATGTCCAGACAGCATGCCCTCTGAGGGTATGTCATCTGGCATCAAGCCAGGTATCACATACAGTTACCAAGATGTGCCTTGCAGACCCAGCATCTGTGCCATTTACACTGAAAATGGATGGGGATAATTTGGGATAAATGGTATTACATTTTCCTGATACAATAGGCAGAATTATGTAAAGAATTCCAAACTAGAAAACATTATTGATAAGGCTTCCAATAGCAGGTCACCTACTGCACTCTGATATAAATGTCAAGCCCATTAGTATTGACCTGTCTTTGCCTTTTCACCCGCAAATTAAAAAAAAATAAATCATAGAATCATAGAATTGTAGGGGTTGGAAGGGACCTCGAGAGATCATCGGGTCCAACCCCCTGCCAAAGCAGGCTCCCTAGGACATTTCACTGAGATAGGCATCCAGACGGGTCTTGAATATCTCCAGAGAAGGAGACTCCACCACCTCCCTGGGCAGCCTGTCCCAGGGCTCTGTCACCCTCACTGGGAAAAAGTTTCTCTGCATGTTGGTGCGGAACTTCCTATGCTCCAACTTGCAGCCATTGCCCCTTGTCCTGTCTCCACAAACCACTGAAAAGGGGCTGGCTGATTCCCCCTGCATCCCTTGCTTAAGATAATTGTAAACATTAATTAGGTCCCCCCTTAGTCTTCTCTTCTCAAGGCTGAACAGTCCCAATCTTCTCAGCCTTTCCTCATAGGGGAGATGCTCCTGGCCCTTTATCATCTTCGTAGCCCTTCTTTGGACTCTCTCCAGGAGATCCCTGTCCTTTTTATACCAGGGAGCCCAGAACTGGACACAATACTCCAGGTGGGGCCTGACCAGGGCAGAGTAGAGCGGGAGGATCACCTCCCTTGACCTGCTGGCTACACTCCTCCGGATGCACCCCAGGATCCCATTGGCTCTCTTAGCCACCGAGGCACACTGCTGGCTCATGGCCAACCTGTCATCCACCAGGACCCCCAGGTCCTTCTCCGCAGAGCTCTTCTCCAGCAGGTCATCCCCCAGCCTGTACTGATAGAAACGGTTGTTCCTTCCCAGGTGCAAGACTCTACACTTGCTTTTGTTGAACGTCATCTGGTTTCTCCCTGCCCAGCTCTCCAGCCTGTCCAGGTCTCGCTGGATGGCAGCGCAGTGTTCCTGCGTGTCAGCCACTCCTCCCAGCTTTGTGTCATCGGCGTACTTGCTGAGGGTCGATGCTATTCCCTCATCAAGGTCGTCAATGAAGATGTTAAACAGGACTGGTTTCATGCATATTACTGAACAGTGTATTCTACTTCCCTGCAGGAACCATTCTATTCAGAGCAGTAGTTATCCCCACTTTCACATACCTTAAAAATTAGAGATTGAAATATTCCTCTATGAGGAGTTTCTTGAGTCTTTCTCTTGGCCTACTAACTTGGCCACTTCCTAGGTTGACAGTTCCCTGTCTTGACATTTTGGATCTCTTTTGTTGCACTCCACTATAGAGTTCATTTTTTGGTGCCTCCAGACTTGTTTGTCTTCAAATTCACAGTCTCAGAAATGCCCAGACGAGTGTCATGCCAAAATGCATTTAAAAAAGCCGGGGAGATGTGTTGATACCATCTAGATACGGAAGGGTTCTTACAGTCTTTGGCAATGTCTGTGCCAGAGTAAGACATCTTGGGATGTCTCAGATCAATAAATCTTTTTCTTCTGACACAAGATTGCTGGCATTAGTATGTACCTCATTCAACCTGACTGGCTTCACATACCTGGACACACATGGTGCCCAATATGCTACAGGGTTCTATGCATCTTATCTGGAGTGAAGGAGATGGATTAATTTGATCCTGACAGCAGTCTTGGAGCACCCATAGCACAGTCAATGACAGAAGACAGTCACTGATATTTCTGTGCTTCCAGCAGATAAAGATGACCTATTATCAGACAAGACTGTTCTGTGACTTTGGCAAGTTTTGTTTTTTTTTTTCAAATTGATTTATTTATAAGTAAAATTATTTTTTAGGTTTTTGGTTGTTTTGGATTTTTTTTTACTTTCCTGGATGTGTACATTATGCTTGTGGAACCACACTGATCTGAAAAGATATTTAGTTGCTATAAAAGTTATAGCCACCAGAAAAATGAATCCCTGCAGTGAAAAATATTGTCAACGGTCCATCCTTATAAATGAAGATAACTAAGGAGTAGGATAACTGCAAGCACAAATCTAAAGCATCTATTGAGGAAAGAATATGTGAGAGCACCATTTCCATCAAGTATTTTACCAACAGTGAATTTTGAACACCTAAGAGCTATTTTTCCAAATGCAAATGGAATATAAATGTAGTAATTAACAAAAAGAAATGAATTAACATGTCTTAAAAAAAAGGCAGCAGAAATTTCCTATACATTACAGTTCATTTATTGTTGAGTCCACAAAACTGATAATGTGGCAGCAGTTAATGCACGTAAAGTTAGTACTACTGTCTTTTACATACTTTCTCTGTCAGCTCCATAGTTTTTAGCATCTGCCTAGACACATCCTATATTTAATAACCTACTTTTTTCCATCATCCTTTCAAGGATATGAGAAATCAAGGTTGTGAATGCAAGTGTTTCTGGAATAAAATCTTGACCATTGGGAATTCCGTTTTTTTGAGTATGTGCCAGCTTCGCATACTGTCAGCATTTCTGGATTCTTCTCTGTCCATTTTTATGAATTATTTATTCCTTATGGAAGTGTTTTATAATACTAGAATGCAGTGATTCAGCAAACACCAAAACTGTGCTGGGAACAGCAAGAGAGGTACGGAATTTGCTCCTTGAATGCAGTATAGAGAGTCTTTGTTCACTGAGAATTACTGCAAACAGTATAACACATTCTCACAAAATAAGTCTGAAAAGAAATATGTATATGTAAATATTTGAATATGTAAATTTCTACCAGACTAGAAGTATCATTTGACCAGGCAGAGGACAGGACAGCAATATCCCTGGGATGTCACTGTCAGACCACACCTCACCTGTGCTGTGCCCAGGGCCTACTTGTGCCACCTTAGGTAAACCATACTGAAATTCCCTTTGCTGCAACTACCCATTGGTTAAGTAATAATGCTGGCACATTTGGAGCTTGTCAGATAAACTTTGGAGGGACACTGAGATACAGTGCTAAATAGGCTCTGTAAAATGGATGAGTACCTCCAAAAGAACCTGTTTTCTAGGTTATGTGCTCTAAGCTCTAAATACCAAGGCTTTGACAAAGAGTCACTACGTATGGGGCAAATGCAATACTTTCTGGTCATTGATTTTTTTTTCCTAGCAGAAAGTCATACTGCAGAAAATCCAACGACATCTAGGTAGTAGCAAACATCTTAGGGATTGTGATGGGAAGACTATTTTTGGCATATAAGCTTCCCTCTCCCCCCATAAATAAAGATTTTCTTTTTTTTTAAATTAAAGCAAAATTTTAGCAAAAATGGATTATGTATTGGATATGGGATAGCTCAGGGACAGAAGGAAGAAGGATTATGTTTTCCCACTTCAAAATGTAGAATAATACACTTTAAGAATTGTTGGCACTGAAGAGGCATTAGAGTTTTGGCCAGCAGAGACAAACAAGTACTTTGCTAAATCTGGATGTCTGGGTTCAGAGCCATGTATTTAGGTTCTAGTACATTCAAATTTCACACATATATGGATTTTTTAAGGGTTATTTAAAAAATTCTGTAGCTGTTTCTTCAATTAAGTTCTGATTTTTGAGTCCGTGCTAGTGGAAATAATATACATTAGTCAGAGATTTTTTTCTTGGGTGCCTACTCTCTTCCTTGATGGAAATAGAACTGATCAAGATAAAAAAACATTGCTACAGAGTAATAAAAGTAGGCTGTAGGAATTTTCTAATGTGCTCATGTCACTCATGCCATACCTAAAATTCTAAATGAATGGTAAAAAGAACCCTCTGTGACAGAAGAAATTAAAGGTCACATTCAGCATTAAAATGGAAGCGAAATTCTCTATTATAAATGCTCATAAAGATATTTTACTTCTCTTTGTTATTTAAATACTTCATTTCATACTCATGTGTCCTGAATGAGAATGAAATGAATATTGGACAGTGCTCTTCTGCCTCACACTTCATGAAAGTGATTTTGAGGAAACTGTTCTTCAAATGCCTATAGCAGAAGTTCGTCTCTGATGCATTTCTGTCCTTTAAGACATCTTTAACAAGTCTGAATTTACTACTGTAGGACATATTCCCCCAAGTGAGAGAAAGCCAACAACTTCTGTTTTTCATATAAATGCTTTGAGTTTATGACATTTAAAAAACCATATTTTTACCGCAGTCTGCTTCCTAGTGTCCTGAAGTGAGAAAATGGTCATATTTTATAAACTGATGGTACATTGCTCTACCTCAGATGCTCGCTCTATCTATCTATCTAACTATCTATCTATCTATCTATCTATCTATCTATCTATCTATCTATCTATCTATGTTGCCTGAATAGGAATTATAGGCATTTAGAGTGCCTGAATTAAGAGATAAATTCCGTTCTCAGGAATGTTCCAAGTCTACATGTAGTTACTCTAAATTTCTTACTCACCAGTACTACTGTAAGGGAGATGGTGCTGTCATTTACAATACAGAAGGGTAAAAGGGAAGTTTGTGCCCCTCTGCAGTGGAGCTGGTTGCTAGGTAGGACACTTCTGGTGGACTAAAATGGCATTAGATGCAGGTGTGGTATGGCTGAATCCCACTTGAGTAGTCTGTCATTGAGGAGGAGGGCTCCAGCAAGAGCTATTCAACTCTTCAATTTTATACATTTCTTTGCCTTTGACTCAAGAGAAATTAAACAATAGACAATAAGGAAAAGAATAAATTGAATTGGATTCCTAATTTCAAGATGTGGAGACTGATATCCCATCTTTGTCTTAGAAGTAATCAGTCAGTTGCATTTGAAGGTGTCTGAAGAAAAGCAGTGGTACCACAGGAAAGTTGCTTTCAATTTTTTGGCTGGTACCATCATTTAGAATTTTACCAGATCGGCAGAGACAAAAAAAAATCATACAAAAATTATGTGGAGTTACTAATGACCTCTAGCTAATGAATTAATGGAATAAAGTGACTTCAACAGCAGGCGCAGTTTAACAACAAAACTCTGACGTAGGGCCAAATCTTGTGGAATTTTATGGTATAAAAAGAATTTGTATCAACTGAGTCTTGATCACATGTACATAAGTTTGAATGGAGAAAGACTGATTTTGAATATAGAGAGGGTTGATAATAACTCTGCTACTTTGGTTGAAAGAGTAATCAGAAATCTTCAAACCTAACCCTGATGGGTTTCCTCCTGAAAACAAGCAAGAACAAGTTGGAATAAAAAGTTGCCTGAATGCTTGCTGAGGCAGGGAATTTAATTATCTCGCCTTCAAAGGATAATTTTACACAACATACCAAGGTAAATGATCTGCAGAAGCCTATAATTATTAAAAAAAAAAATTAATTTGTTGGATGAAAAGCACAAAATAGCTTAACAAAATGAACTACCTACCATCTCAGATGAGATGCAAGCAGTCATATCTTTGTGGTTTGCACTTGCCTTTGATCAAGAATTTCTAATTGACTGTGAAATAGTAAATATGATCATAACATCAATGGGCATTTTACTACCAACCTAAGTACCAGCTGAAAAGATTGTTTTCTACCCCAGACCTTCCTATCTCCTCTTGCTGTATTGTAACAAGGTAATCTTACTTGTACATGCCCACAACCTGATATCCTCAATTTCATAATTATGGCTATAATAATTAAGAAATAGAAATTATGTGATGGGCCACAACTCTTTAAACAGAACTAACACTGGAGTTGAATTTTATAAGCAACATACACCTTTTCCAAAATTAGCTTAATTTGAAAAACAATTATTTTAAAGAAATAACTTGTATAAGGACATTGCATTATACTTCTGAAATAAGCTATTATTTTGTTTAACTATAGAAAGCACATATAACTGAACCAAGTAATGAATTTTGTTAATGGTGGTGATGACTGATGCAGGTGATTATCACAGAAGGTTCGGTTCTTGTCACATTTCCTATCATCCTTTGTTTCAAATCCTCCCCTGCAACATTTACTAATTTCAATTAAATCATTTTGCATTTTAGACAAGAAATTTTATAGATAAAATTAAAGAGCCATCAACATTTAAAGAGCTATCCAATGCAATCTCTTAAGAATTATAGAGTGATGGAGTAGATCCTGAGAACTGAAGAAGGCAAATACAGGATTTTAGAAATAGGAGAAGAAGAATCTGGTTGGTTTTCTAAAATTCATTGTTCAGAAAGGTGTTGGTGCAGCTGATTTATGGACACTGAGATGATCTTACAATACAACAAGACTGCAAGAAACAGCTAGCATAGCTCTATTGTTAGCAAGTCACACCCAAGTAAATGATCCATTGACTAGTTCATTTGTACAACATCTAAGGAAGAGGATGGGGACAATAGGATTGTCTTTAATAAACTTTTCAACAGCCTCATACGAGAATGATGTCTCACACACAAATTAGTGAAATATGGTCTTCGTGACATTACTGTAAACTGGATGCCCAGTGTAGGCAAAAACATTTATCATTGGTGAATTGTGAAACTTCAATTGGCTTTCTTCAACACTCTCTTACGGGAAAGGCATCAACTGTATTTACAGTGATGGATGCAAAGTCTGGGGAAGTACTAACTTTAGTTTGGAGAAAAGGAGGATAACGGGAGACCTTATTGATCTCCACAACTAACTCAAAGGAGGGTGTAGCCAGGTGGGTGTTGGTCTCTTCTCACAAGTAACAAGCAATGCAACAGGAGGAAATGGTCTCAGGTTGTTCCAGGGGAGTTTTAAATTGAATATTATGAAAAATTTCTTCACCAAAAGGGTTATCAAGCATTGAATCACCATCCCTGGAGGTATTTAAAAGACATGTAGATGTGGTGCTCAGGGACACGGTTTAGTGGTTGGACTTGGCAGTGCTGGGTTAATGGTTGGACATGATGATCTTAAAGGTTTTCCCAACCAAAGCACTTCTACGATTCTACCTCCATAAGTCTGTGGATAACAATTGCCTAGGAGGGGTTGAAGATTTTTTTAAGGGCAGGATAAATTGATAGGTACAGAGGACAAATTCCAGATACTGGGCTAGATGTCTAGATTAAATTAGTCATCTTCATAATAAGTGACATTTTATATCCTGAAAAATAGCATTTATCCAAATTCCGGGTCTTGTAAGCACTGAAAACCTGATCTTCAACATCTGAATTTTATGGGAGCTTCATGGATTTCATGGGAGCCAGAGGACAGCTTTAACTGTTCATATTCTACAAGAACAGAAAGAAGGACTCATCTTCATTTAGTCTTGAAGTGAAAACATTAAGTGGAAAAGTTTTTGTTCACTTCCTTCCTCTCTTAATAACAGAGATTCTCTGATCTTAATCCTCTCCTTTGTCTAAGTTGAATTTTGTCATCTTTCACTTTAGGCTGATGAAGCTACATAGTTCAAAGCTCTGTTCCATGCCTTCTCTCTTGGAGCTGAAGCAGAGGAGATGAGAGGAATATTGTGACTCCACTTCTTTCTTCAGCTTTGTAACAATGACAGAAGGACATATGCATGAGTCACATGATTGTCAGAAAGTTGCTTTGAGATTAGACAATCACATTGGGTTGAGAAACCAGGGGAGAAAATACAAAGTAAACCCCCAGAAGATCTACATTACAGTGTCATTTACTTGGCAGAAGAAACAGGACAATATTTGGGGTTTGGTTTATTGTTTTTATTAAGAAAAATTTATGTTAGAATTATTTGTTTCTTTCATGAGATAATTTACTGAATCCCACATACAAAACTCTATTTTTCCAGAACACAGTAAGAATAAGAAATCTAGTGTAATTATTTTGCTTTTCTTTCTCAGCCTAACCTATCCAGTGCTCTACCCAAGAAAATCTTTTTTCCCTCTTTGTTGCATTTTCTTTAAAGTTTGTACTCTCATTGATTGTTTTGAAGCCTCCTCAGTTTCTTCCTGATTAGCTCCTTTGGACAAATAGCTTCACTAATTAATCCCTGGCCTCTGTGTTTTCCTTTAGTTTGGTTTGGGCCATGCCTTTCATTATACCCCTTTTAATTTTTTTTTGCACAAGAAAGCACATTTAAGCGTTCCTTCTTTTAGTGTTACTGAAAGGATGTGATTGTGGTCTCCAGCAGGCTTTTTTATTTGAAACAGTGAAATTCAGCCTTGTTAGGATGAAAAATTATTTTCTGGCCTACTCTTAATTATCATTTCCAGGCATTCTCAACAGACAATTGTTGGTATGGATCCAGGAAATTTTTTATATGTTTCTTTCTGCTTAGGTGTGGCAACCACATAACCACAGGCACAAATGGATTCTCCTACGGTCAGAGGCTCACTATGTGCGGGTGGAAAACAGTGTGGGAGAGACGGATGAAAAATCTGGTTAAAAGAAGAGCCTTGCTGACAATATCAATAAACATAATTAATTAACCAGGTTTTGTCATAACACATGTACAGTAATGAATGATGACATAGTTCATTGGAGAGATGAGCCTGTGAGGTTCCTTTATTCACTGTGACACATGCATTTGCATTTGAAGTATGGTAAAATCTAGCGATGTAACACCTATTATATTCAAAGGTATTGTACCTGTTTGCCACATAAACTAAAAATGGCATTGATGCCAAGTGAATCAAAATTAATTTTTATTTCTGCAATAGTTATGGTGCATTCTCAAGTGTGGTTTCATTTCATTTCATTTCATCTCCAGACTAGGCTTGCTTTGAGGGAAAGCTTGTGAAAATGGCACAATGTGGTTTTGGAAGGTGGCATTGTTAAGATATGAAGTCTGGTGATTGTAGTGGTAGACAGAAATTCCTGAAATGAGAAGCATCACTAGGTGTGGTAATTTTTCTTCTGTTACCCATCGTGATTGAGGGCCCTGATTCCTACATATAAAGAAGTTCACCCTTTAATTTTTGTTGTGTTTTAGCATGTCAGGTTAGCTAGCCTCCCACCTCCCCCCAGGTCCCAAAAAGCGTGGACCTGAAATTCACCTTTTGTATGAACTTTGACATCTTAGCAAAACTGTACTTCAGAGCATGACGTCACTTACAGGATTTAGGTGACCAGATCTCAGTATCCAGTTAAGAACTTTTAGATACTGGTCTGACAATTAGAGCACTTGTCTGGGAAGTGGGAGAACTGAATTTCAGGCCAAAAAATGCACCAATTGATTGGTTGATGATTGGACTTGATGATCTTTGAGGCCTTTTCCAATTTCAATGATTCTATAATTCTATGATTCAATCACCCAACATTTTGCAGAGCAAGCAATCCTCACTCTGAATGATGCAAGGGTATGGGACAGACAGGAATGCACAAGGAGAACAGACTGGCTTTGTAACATAGTGGTTAGAGAACTCACTTTGCTTTTGGAAAAGCTCGGCTCCTGGGCCATGTGCCCAGAACTGTTTGTGCATTTTTCTTCAGATCATCACTGGATAAAAAACAGAAACACTGAAGAGAACAATGACTGGAACCGCACCTCTCTGCCTTTCCAGCAAAGTTCCTGTTCGTTGCAGTACTAAGTCAAGCACCCATTGCTACTGTGGTTTTGACTGTCCATGATTCCGGCATTAACAAGAGGTATGGAAAGTGAATGTTTTTCCAGGACAATCTGTTGTTTTGTAGCTCAGGCCAAATAGATCACATATGTAAAAAGTCTTAAATGAAGTTCAGCTCTCAAGGCTACCTGAAAGGTGGAAACTCGTGTTTTTTTCAGCTGATATCAGGGAAATATGCTATAAACACACCTCACATTGGAGGACACACAAAAGACACAGTTGCAGTAATGATTTTCTGTATTGCACCTTCATGTTGGAGACAGAATGTAAATCATTCCAAAAGATGATAATACATGGTAACTCAACTAGATAATGCTAAAAATTATAGGTTTGCAGAGTATCTCAAGTACATAAGTGTGGTAGATGGACTAAAAGCTGATTAAAAGATCACACAAAAGATGGATTTTCAATTAATCAATACCTTGAATTTAGGCAACAAGATTATTCTTGGAGCAGTAAAACACTATCTAGATCTTCTCCCAGCTTCCTTGGATAGACAGCCTTTCCTAAATTTCTTTAGTTTCTAATAACCCTGACTGATACTCAAAATCTTTGCTGGTTTTTGGAGTGATTTCATGTTGCTGACATGAATCTTTGTTTTAGACTTCAGAGGTGTTCCAGTGGATGGGCAACTTCTTTTTTAGTCATTTGTCTGACAAATTTCAGCCTGAGGACAAAACTAATGTTGGTCTGTTCTATGATAGAAATATTAGAGGCAATGAAATCTCTACCATTTTTTCACCCTTACTTTACTTTCTTTATTGGCCCAAGATGAGCCTTTTAGCTCATTTGGGAAGCTTTCAGCTAGGTAAGGATTTTTTAATTCATATTTTCATGACCTTTGAGATTATAGTTGTTTCTATTAGTGTAGTCCTTTGTTTTTATAGAAACACCATATCAGGAAAAAAAGGATCAAAAAACATATGAAAGTTGTAAGCATATGAAAAAATGCTAAAAAGTATATTTTATTTAATAACACTTTAATTAAGTTGACTGAACTGCTGGGAGAGCTAAGTAAAAGAATGTTCCCAGTTTTTGACATTGCACAATGCCGCAATAGCTTGCATTTGGATTATTGTCTGTACCTAAAAACGTATGGCCTCCAGATCCCAATGAAGATAATCTCAGTAGCACAGCAGGCTTCAGAAAATGGCTCCAGTGGCTTCAGCACAGTTCCTGATTTTCTCTGGTTCTTTTCTGTTCTGATTATTTATTATATTTTAGCTTCTTTTTCTTAAAATGTTGTGGCATTTTAACCATTTATTACTCTGAGTTACGTTTAAAATTGTTGTTGCTGAAAGTCATTAAAGCAGAATTTTATTTCCCTTATTTTTAGGAGATTTCCATGTGTGTAAGATAGGACTCTTTATACTCAGCTTCATTGTTTACTCTTTGGAATAGCTATTCCCCTTTATCATTGATACAATGAATATTTCATATAGTCACAAGGGATTGAAAAATATTTCAGAACAGGAAGGTATAATTAGAAAAACCTCAGAGGGAACTAGCTTTAAAGTATTTTTTAAAGTTGTTTAAAAAATCAATTAGATTTCAAGGGGGTCTGTGTCTATTTCTGATTCTCAGAATGATATCTTGGGAAATAAGCTTCTTGATCAATTTAATTACACTATCTACATCTGTTCATATTTATCTAGAGTTTATGAGATGGATCAAGATTGTTGCCAACTATTGTGATTTTATTATATGTCTTATGAGATTTGGTTGAGAGATTTTCCTGAAGCTCACATGCGCTCTCAGATTTATTGTTTCAAACCTAATGAAATCTTCCTCAAGTATAATGGCTCCTGTTACTTTCTGCAGGACTAAAATGAAAATACCTTTAACTGTCTTACAATCATTCCCTACAGTTTTTGTCTTTAAAGTAACAATTTGCCTATGAGAAATATTCTCAAGTTCTTGTCAAAAATGAGAAATACCCGTATCTGGGCCTAATAGGTTCTTCAGCAAAATGTTAGGAAATAAATAAATAAATAAATCTATATTTATGAAGGATAAACTGTACTTTGAGTTCTAGAACATATTTTGAAAGAAAAGATGAATACCACAGGAAAATAGGTTTTAAAGCCACAGGGATTTATGTGAAACTAATCCAAAAGATTCTTTGACAAGATAGCAAACAGACACACTTCCACCCCCTGCTACTTACCTAATCCGTGTGGACTTCATTAACACACATAAAACAAAGAAGAATATTGGCACTGAACCAGTTAGACAAGAAGTGTCTTCAGGAGAACTTTCAATGCGATGTGTTGCCTGGGGAAAAATTGAGCATGACAGAAATCACAGTAGATTTCCTCAGCAGTTAGGTCAGGGACAGTTTTGTATTATTTTTCTCATTAGTGATGTGGAAAAACCTAAGCACAATTTTTATGGGTTCCACTACAAATATTAAAGAAAACCAAACTTTGATAGTGAACTCAGGTAACCTTGAATTCATGTAAAAGTAGTGGGTGAAAATACATTAGTATAATGTGCACGCTGATTTTCTGTGGGTTTGATTTTTTTTTAATTGGTTTTATTTGGTTGTTGATTTGCATACATATATATATTTATTATTTTTTAAAACTAGTATCTACCAAGTGAATTTGAGCTGGAATAAGTAAAATTTTTTTGAATGCTAAATCAATCTTGTAAGCTACTCAAATTCAGCCTTGATGAATTCTTTATATATCAATCTTTTACTGAAATTAACATGACTTAGAAAAAGGGATTGAGCTTGGCTCAGTGGTCTTGGTCAACAAAGAACCCAGCCTTGAGTTGGCTGGTGTTTACTCTGTCAGAACTACAGAAAGCTTCTAGTTGCTTCTTGCAGAAGCCACCCCTGCAGCACCCCCCAGCCTCCA
Source organism: Hypotaenidia okinawae (assembly GCA_027925045.1). Lineage (NCBI taxonomy): Eukaryota > Metazoa > Chordata > Aves > Gruiformes > Rallidae > Hypotaenidia > Hypotaenidia okinawae. The sequence continues at coordinate 89,086,750 of BSDF01000003.1, forward strand.
CCAGAACTCGGACACACAAAAATACAACAGTCTCTAAAGGCAAATTTTAAGGAATGTGTTTCAAGGTAACTTAAAAAAAAAAAAAGTAAAGGCACTTGGAAAGCAACAAGGCAACATGAAACTCCACATAAGCATCAATTGAAATCAGTATTGGAAACAAAGAGCAGAGGCACAACATGCATTTCACATAAATGTCTATAGGGAGGCCGTATTTTATCTATCCAGAACCCTTCCATATAATCACAAAAGCCTAATTATCTTCCTGTTGATTTCCTACTATTTCAAAACAGATATTTTCTGCTAGCAGCTAAACATAATTTGTTTTGGGGCAGAAAATGTTGGTTTCTGCAATGTTTTAGAAGGGAGCCAGCATAGTTACATAAAGAAACCAACCTGGAGTTTCCCTTTGAAGCTATTGAGGAGTCACAGGATATAAGAGGAGAGACTGCCAATATTTCTGTTAAATAGCCCTTCTGCTGTATACTAAGGTATAGGAGCTTAGTATGTGTCTTGAACACTGTATAACTTTGCAAAGTGGTACTCTTTGGTCTGCGTCCTTTGTGACTTCTATTTACCAACTTGTTCATGCAAAGTTCATGCCATAAAAACTCAAGAATTACCAGAGAGTATTTTCATCAAGTACTCTTCTATTTCCATTTTGTATCTCTGCTTCTTGCATACACTCTGTATTCATTTCTGCAGAGTGACGCAGTGTCTGCAGTGTAGATGTGAAGTCTTTCCTAGCTCCAACTTCTTCAGAGGCTATGTTACAGACTACTCTGTTGAACTGGGTATTTTCCTAGAAATTACTTCAATAAAAGACTTAGAAATGTCCTTTCCTGTAGGGGCTTAAAACTGATAACTCCTGGTTCCTGTATTTCAGGCACTGGAGAATTTTTCAGTCTGAAATGTAGGGTCTAGCAGTCCTGGATGTTGCCTATTACTCTCTTGAGTTTAAACTCCAACTCTGTACTCCACTTCATTGCAGGTGCAGAAGCTAGTCTGAATAGAACTCAGAATATCCCAAATGTTTTACATTAAGCAGTCACTCTTTTCTGGTATCAGCATGCATATCTGTAATGGCTGTCTTGGACTTTGTGGTAGGAATCAGCTAATTTTCATGAAATGTCACAGAGGTATCATTTCAGAAGTTGCTATGCCTTTTTTTTTTTTTTTTTTAATTTTGAAGCAAGCTGTTTCAGTTTCAGAATTCTCAATCTAATTTTACAAAGTTGAATCAAGAAAATAATTTCCTTTTTGAATACTAGCTATCACGTGTGGGATTATCCTACCTGTATGTGCAGCCTCCAGCAAATCCACTTTAGGTCTTTTGTGGAAATGGCTTGGCAACCATCTCACTTTTACCCTTTCTTCTGAAACAATTCTCACTTGTCTGACATTTCCTCTCTGCTGCTCATGCTGCTCGAGCCCAATAAGATGTGTGTGTAGCCAGCTCCAGGTTTCTTCACACTTCTGTGTGGTTCATCTCATTACAGATTCCTTGTCATGTTACGTTGTGAAGAGTGGAAGGAGTCATTAGTTGTTTTAAAACTTCCTTTCTTTTCTGAACCTTTCAGCACCAAATCAGCTGTAAAAAGCTCCGTTTACACTTTTATGTGCTGCTGAGTGTCATATGTCTGGTCCATCTCCTTATCATGATCTGGTCCACAGCCAGGTTCTGAATAGCAAGTTTTCTATTCTATTTGCTTAGCAGATCATCCTGAAGCCCTTATATCATTTGGATAAAAACCTTGGATGTTTGGTCTTCCAGGCCATATGTTGGTAGTTGAAAATATTAACATCTGATTTCATCATGAAGCAGGCACCAGCTGTAGTTTGAGCTGCTGATTATTCTTTGTGATTATGCTCTGATGGTTTGATCTGTACTTTTTTTCAGCAAAATTTTTTTTTTTTTTGGAACTGCATAAATCCACACATGAATGCCAGCACCTCACAATAGTGATACTTTCTCTGCTACTATCAGCTGGACAGGTTATAGAAAATGAGAAATAACGAGTTTCTAGTAGTACCAGCAGAAAGGGTTCCTATTATTTATATCAAATTCTGACTCACTGAGAAGTGGTGAAGAACCAAAATGACTGGGAAGGTTTGATGATGTTGTAAAATAGGTAAATGGAAAATAATGTTATGAAATCTAAACTAACTGAAGGAATGAAAACATATATTGATCTAGAAGCCAGAGAACACACAAGACCTACAGTATCAAACTGGGCATTATTTAAACAAAATACAGAAGTCTGTGTATTTATACATACACATATATTAACTCAAAAATACTAAAAAACCCCCATAAAGAATGGAAATCTTTGCAATAGAAAAAGAAGAATGTATGTCTGGTGAGATCGTCAGTGCCAAATATTTTTACCTGAGCTTTTTGAGGGCTGTTCTTAGAAAATTAGAATTCACTCTTTCTTAAAGATCCTATTGGAATTATTTTTGTCCTTGGATTATTTAATTTTAAACTATTTAAAAAAATTATATACAGGGTTGTAATGTCTAAATATATTATATCTTGATCTACAGAAGAAGAGCAGATCAAATGCAAAGCAGCTTAGTCTACTTTGATTACTTTTGAAAGGTAGTTCAGTCTGTTGGGCAACAATTTGAAGAAACCTGAGAACTTATAGAGGAGTAAAGGTAGTATAGCTGGAGAAAAAATAATATATAAAAGTGCACAATTGTTTACATGAAGGTTTAGACATGTCAAGGCATACCTCAGCAGAAAAGGAAGCAGTGAAAATATTTCCTTGAAATATAAGCAGATGGCTTTGAGTGTCAATTCTAGATGTCCAAATCAACCCCACAGGCATTCAGATCTCAAGACGTACAGCTCATGTGGTATGCAAATCATGATAATGGGTATAAGAAATTTTGAAAGCTTTAATTTAGAAGCCTCAGTGCTGAGATACAGTGCAAGTTCTTAGCAAGTATAAAATAAATTCTGCCTAGGAGAGTTTTTATGGTTTACTGTTAATAGCATAGTCAATACAGCAAATATTTACCCTATTTATCCCAGTGATTTAGTGTAGACAGAAGGTAAAAGAAGCTGTCAATCCACTTAAATAAAGCAGGAAGTTTTGTTCTATGTCCAGGACTATACAAGTTTCTGGCACTAGTCAACATTTTCAGTAATGACATAGAATGCTGGAAGAAAGAACATCTTTCTGCAGCCCACAAAGCCAACCTTATATTGGGCTGCATTAAAAACTTGACCAAGGGAGGTGATTCTGCCCCTCTGCTCTTGTGAGACCCCGCCTGGAGTATCTCATCCAGCTCTGGAGCTCCCCATATAAGAAGGACTTGCTGTTAGAGCAAGTCCAGCGGAGGGCCATGGAGGTGCTCAGAGGGCTGGAGCACCTCTCCTGTGAAGACAGGCTGAGAGAGTTTGACTTGTTCAGCCTGGAGAAGAGAAGGCTCAAGGGAGAGCTTATAGCAACCTTCTAGTACCTGAAGGGGACCTACAGGAAAGCTGGGGAAGAACTATCTACAAGAGCATGTAGTGATAGCACAGGGGATAATGGCCTTAGGCTGAAGGAGGGTAGATTCAGATTAGATATTAGAAAATGAAATTAAAAAATCTTTACTATGAGGGTGGTGAGGCACTGGAACAGGTTTTCCAGAGTAGCTGTGGCTGTCCCTCTCTGGCACTGTTCTAGGCCAGGCTGGATGGGGCTTTGGGCAATCTGGTCTAGTGGAGGGTGTCTGTGCCCATGGCAGGGGGTTGGAACTAGATGCTCAGCTTAGCATTGTCACTACCTTATCTGGAGAACTGTCTCCACTTAGGGGAATGGTATAGGTCACTTTGAAAGAGAAGAGCAGTAAGCATTGTCAGAGGCTAGAAAATATAATGGATGAGGAAAGAAGTAAATATTGTAGCTAGAGATTGATGTGAAACATGATAGCAGACTTCAATTATTAAAAAAGCTACTGCACAATGGAAGAGAATATTCAGCAATGGATAGTGTAAGAAATAATTTGCTTAATCTTTGTCACAAGTGACTTAGACTAGACATCAGGAAAAACTTTCTAACGATAGTGAAATACCAAGATAGATTCCCTAATAAGGTTGTGTAACACTTATCTAGATTGTTAGAGGCTTTGAAGGATTGGATAAACAGGTATCTGCCAAGAATGTTTTAACTAAGCACTTAGAAGTGAAGTGTACATGTAGATGAAGTTGATCACAATAAAATAAAGTTGCATTGGTTGTACTTGAAGTCACCTCAGTTCTAGAAACAGGTGTCAGGTACTCAGTCAGTGTAACCTGTCATGCTGTAAGAAACTGTTATCGTGATTAACAGAAACTTGGAGTATGACTGACTATCCTTGTTTCAAGCAGCCATATGTGCCAAATGTCAGACAATGTATATCTTGCCTATTGCCCTGCTGCAGCTAGCAAACTCTTTTATGACCTTGGGGATACTGTTGAGGATAGACAGATGTTTTGGAACCATTCCTGGTCATCTCATTTCTGCAGGATGATGTAATCCTGCCTGGAATACTTCTCTTTCTGACACAGAATTGCAACCAATACCTGGGTGGGAAGGTGAAATGATGTTGCTTGGACAACCCTACGTTTTCTTGGTATGTTGATCAAGAATGGCTAGATTGCCTGGTTCTATAGGGTACAAGTTACCTGATTGGTCACACAAGGTCCAAGCCTCATCATGCCCTCCACATAAATCACACACAGAAAGTCTGTTCAGATTCTGTAGAACAGGAGCTCAGGGTTGCTGCTGAAAATGGTAGACTATTAAATGTAGTTCTATAGTCACCTAAATTGAAGCAATTCATTGCAGAGGGAGAAAACTGGAATATTATCAAGCGGCTGTGAGAACCTCTGGGCAGATTGAATAGATGCAGGAAGCCTACCACCAATATCCTGTAGTTTCACCACAGTAAACATCAGCTAATAAACTCCAGTTAGTGCTGGGACTTCACATCAGGGTGAGTGCAGCCTTAGGTTCCATCTCATGTGCGTTGCAGAGAAAGGATCTAAAAAGTTGTCAGTAGCAGCAAACTAGTTTTTCAGGGAGAACTCTACATGGGCTACTTATAGATTGTAGCACAACATGTAGCACAAACTATTGAGTTCTTAAATTTAAAATAGGGAAAAGCAATGAAAACCAAAATCTTTTCCATTTTATCCTACCAAGTAGCCCGAAACAAGAGCTGCAAATATTTACTTTGGGTGAGAAGCCATCCTATTAAAAAGAGGTGAGGGGTATAAGAAGAATGAATACCTGAAGAATGAGAAAAAGATATATAGATAGCAGATTGAGCAAAAGATAATAAGGTGGCTTTTAAACATAATTTTTAGAAAGGGGAAAAACCTCAGTGATTTATATTGACATGTAGGTGAATAGGAAGAAACGCTCCATCAGTTGCTTATTTATGGTTTTAGAATTTAAAATGAAGAAATCAAAATAAGATGCTTCTGATGAGAATGATTCCAAAGATGGCACTGAAGGTCTAATTACTAAGGTTAAATGTTCTCAATTAGGTAGGGTCCCATAGAGTAAGCATATAAAAACACTGACAGTGTTAATTAACACAGAATTCAGTGACACCTGGACAGGTTAGAGTGTTGGGTGAACAGCAAATTAATTAAGTTAAACAAAGGCAAGTGTTCTGCACTGAGGGAGGAATAATCCCAGGCACCAGTACAGGCTGGGAGTCTTGGTGGACAACAAACTCTCTCTGAACCAGCAATGTGCCCTTGTGGCCAAGAATGCTGATGGTACCTGGGGTGCATTAAGAAGAGTGTGGCCAGCAGGTCGAGGGAGCTTGCCCTCTGCTCTGCCCTGGTGAGACATCTGAAGTGTCGGTTCTGGGCTCCCCAGTTCAAGAAAGACAGGGAACTGCTGGAGAGAGTCCAGTGGAGGGTTACAAAGATGATTAGGGGCCTGGAACATCTCCCCTATGAGGAAAGGCTGAGAGAGCTGTGTCTGTTTAGCCTGGAGAAGCCTGAGAAGGTGGATGTCAAGAGGATGGGGCCAGACTCTTCAGTGGTGCCCAGCAACAGGACAAGGGGCAATGGGCACAAACCAGAACATGGGAAGTTCCATCTCAAGATGAGGAAAAACTTCTTTACTTTGAGGGTGGCATAAGACTGGCACAGGCTGCCTAGAGAGGTTGTGGAGTCCTTCTCTGGGAATATTCAAAACTCTCCTGGATGTGACCCTGTGTAACCTGCTTTAGCAGGGCAGTTGGACTGGATGATCTCCAGAGGTCTCTTCCATCCCCTACTGTTCTGTGATTCCATGATTCTATAATTGCTACTCATAAAAGTTGGGGTTTTTTTGTTTTTTTTTTCTCTAGAGGAATTTTAAAAATAAACATTTTAAGGTATGAAATATCTAAGCTCAGCTAAAAATCCTAGATTAAACTTCAGAATTTTATACAAATTCACTCCAGAACTGCTTATTAACTTGGAAAAACTGAATTGTTCTTTCTGCTTTCCTCTTTTGCACTGTTTTTAGTTTCAAATATTTTGTTTGTCCTGCTGTTTAGTTAGCACATCTTGTTCTTTGTAGCCTCCTGTTTACTGCAGTTCCCCTCCATGTCACAAACCCCTTCAATCATATGGCTGATGAGATTTCTGGTTTCTTCTTGGCATTTCCATGATCAGCCCTTGCTACTTAAATACAGAATTTTACAGAGTTAATATTGCCAATGATTTTGAGACTGATCCAAAGCCTCTAATTTTTAATGGGCTCTTGTTTTTGTCTCAAATAAGGATATGCTCTCGCAGAATAAAAAACCCAACCCACACTACCAGAGTGTAAACAATATTTTATCACTGCTTTTTCTGGCAAAGCTTTTCTTACACAGTAATGCTCACTTTGACCATCTGTGCTCATCAAGTGAAACCGAAGAGCTTCTTTTTCTGATTTAGATTCCAGACTTTCCAATTTTTTATTTTGTGCAATCAGAATCATTGCCTATTTTTTTTAATCAAGCTTTAAAAATTGCTTTCTGATTTTAAGACTTACTAATGCTTTCATATAAATTTTCACAAAAATGAATATAAAGAGGGACTCCAAGTTTTCCTAAATTTAATCTGTATGTTACAGACCAGGTAATTTCACCTAAATGAACCCCTGTCTTTGGCAAAGCTTTGGTAGACTTTAACGAAGAACAGAAGAGATTGGTATTCCATCAATAGTGGAAAAATCATTGAAACGAATGTAAATGGTATCAATGAGTCAGATATGAGATTCCAGATGATCTGACTGGTAAATCAGGCTAGAGAAAGAGGGGAAAGCTTGCTAAGGTAAAAAAGCAGATGCTTCTGAAACCAGAGAACCAGTGATTGGAATAAATTTTGTGCAGTATACTTCTGTCAGGCACCTGGGGTGGAGGGAGGGCAGTTCTGCATGTACAGCCTAACACTGACCCCTCTTTCTCAAGATGTTGCAGTCTTCAGCTCTAGGGTTAGCAGTCTGTGATCAATGACTGATGATATAGAGAAAGAGAAAAAATATTTAATCAAAATTCTCCTCTTTTATAAATAATTTATGCAATTACTATTAAACTTCTGAACCTAAGAGTTTATTAGTAAGTTTGCTATAATATATATGTCTTCAAATATTCATATGAATGCTACATTCTAGTTCTAGAAAGGGTTGTCTTATCCAGCCATCTGAACTCCACCTTCACCTGATGCAGGCAGAAAACGAAATGTGTTTTCTTAAAAGATTACCTTAATTTTTCCTCAAAAATTCCAAACAAATGTCTAAGCGCTATGACCCTTGCACAACTCTTTCAGTGTTTAATCCCACATCTGCTGTTGGGCTGCCTTGAGCACACATGACAAAAGAGCTTTTACAGTTTTAGATCATTTTTATGGCACTCTGAAATGTCTGACAAATCCAGGAGAAAAAGGCCTGATAACAGTGACTGGTATAGGGGGGTAACACCATATGCGATCGGACACCCAGAACTGATAGGGAGTTTGCCCCAACTGGTTATATTAAAAAGCAAGACAAAAATAAGCCAATTAAAGAGTATCCATAGAATCACAGAGAGTATGGAAACAAAGGGGACATCAGCTCAAGAAACAGTGTGACAGAACATGAAAGCCTGTAATGGGGTGTTGGCAGAGGCCTTGGAGTGGGAGGAGCATCAGGTAGGCACAGCCAGGCGTGGGATCCCTAGCCCTGCCTGGGCTGCACTTTGCAGTGTCCTGTACAGAAACAGCCTGCAACCAAGCCAGGGATCCACAGCACAGTGGTGGAATGGGGGGAACACCTCTTTGGGGTACACATGGGACCCGTGCCACCAGTGGTGCCTTAGTGGGGTTCTGGCTGTGACAGGTATGCATGCACAGCTGGAGCACCCACATCTCTACATGAATGTCTGTCAGTTTACGCTGTATAACTGATACTCATCTATCATTCACTGATGACTGGTTTATTACATCATTTATAAATCAATAAACTGCTCCCATCCTTTTTTTTAAAGTAGGTGAACCAAGCATTTTCCCATGTGACGGTCCCATACATCTGACTTTGCATCGTCTTCTACTCTGAAATCAGTGCACGCTGCTCCATCACTCACATGGTATCTTCCCAGAGGTAACACTTTGTGTTTAGTTGTACTGTACACATCTGGTTGCATTCTAGCAAAATTCAGAAAATTATATAGAACCCTTTGTGTCATTTACATCTCATTACGTACTGTCATGCCAATATTTTTTTTACTTTTTATTTTTACCAGAAAGATCTGATAAGATAAAAATACTTGCTAGTGCTGATCAAGAAACTTTTCTTATTATAATTCATTTCTCTTATATATTATCTTCAAAAAACTAAGCTCTGTCATCAAGACAGCTTTCAAGTAATTTAATTTTTGTCCTGCTATTAATGTATAATGAAATATTAAAATGTCATATAGTAATAAGTCAAGTACTGACTGTAAAATATGGGAATGTACTATCTTACAAATGCAAAATGTCAGTGCCATTGCTTTTGGAAAACACATTTGTACTGCTGTCAATAAAGACCACAAAATTATTTCTAATAAGAATCTGGGCTGTGAACAAGTTTGACTTCTTTAAATTCTATGTTTTCTCTTTGTTTACATGGATTTATGAATCTCTTTAGATTTCCTGATTTTAGTCTTGCTATAAATTAGGTTAACTGATTCGTAATTTGCAGGATTATTCATTTTATCCTGTTTAAATACTGGAGCCACATCTGTAGTTATCCAATCACTTGGAATTTCTTCAGTTTCCCAGGACTTGTTAAATATTGCATGAGTTGTTCTGAAAGCTCTCAGCTGGCTTTCCTAGGGCTCTTGGGTGTCAGTTATCTGGGCCTGTTGATTTGCAAATGTTTAATTTCAACAGATGTTCCTTTACATCTTTCCTTGCTACACATGGTAAACTTGATATTGCAGCAGCAACAGCATCTGGGAGACATACAACTGCATGCTTCTTTCCACACACAATGCATAAATGTCTATTGGCCATTTCTGTGTTGTAATTCTTTTTTGCCAGACCCATCTAGATGGACACGGACCTGTAATCCACTCCTCTCAATATTAGCTTTCCTTCTGTTTTAGAAGGCCTTCAACATTTCCTTTTTGTTATGCTGGCCTACTACCCAGAAAAACCTTTGGAATTGTGTTTTATGGGATACCCAGTAGGATATTCATGAACAATTCCTGGCTTTTATTAAAACACTCCACATTAAACACATGTGCTTTGTCAGTTATCATCAGTTGCTTCACATTTGGTAAAAGTGACCACTCCAGGGTTCATGTAACTGATAATGGGCTAGTGCTGTTCTCTGTTCTTGTAACTGAAATCTAACTATATTAGGATCACTGCCATCTTTTTTTTTTTTTTTTTTTTTTTTAGGTAAGTAATTGCTGCATCTTTGCCAGTAGGAATAATGTACAAATACCAAGTTACCTCATGCTGTCTGCTCTTAGCTACTCATGTCCAGCAAAGACACCTTGAGTTGAAGTCACTCTTGGCAGCACTCATTTTCTTCCTATTGCTTCTCAGCTGTGGTTTAAGGAGCAGTCTGCACTGTTTATGAAAGATCAAGATTGTAACAGAAAGGTACCTTCTTTAGTTTCATCAACCAGAACTTCTGTCCATTACCTTTCATAGTGCAGTGTTTGGAGTCCTCTGTGGCTGGAGTGTTTTTGATGTGAGCTGCTATTTCCTTTCCTTCATCCCTCTTCTAGTCACTCTATTTTTCTAAAAGCAAATTACAGGATTAGCTGCAATATTCATGCAGTATGATTCATCTTGCCACTTTGCAACACCATTTACTCTGTAGTCTGTCTCACACATGAGCATCTCCATACCATTTATCATGGTGATGGCCTAGTCTCCCAGTACTGTTAAGCAGATATTAAAGATGCATGTCTTCCTTCTGTGCTTAGATTATTATGAGGTCACAAGTTTCATAGCAGGCTTGTACGAGCTCACTTTTCTCATCTGATTAAGTACAGATAGTCTAAACCGACAAAACTACTCCTAGGTATAAAAATTGCATAAGTCTATTAGCTCATTCTAGAATATTGTCTGATATAACAGAATGACCTTGGTAGCTTGCCAGGTCCAGTGGACATGTAGGCATAAAAACCTGATGTTTATCATCCCTGAATTAGTATGTTATTCAGGGTATGAAATGTACTTGTCACTGCATGAAACATATGAAGAAAGTTACAGAAAAAAATTTGTTTCTTACAGCCAGAAGTTCACCCTAAGTATGCACATGTAAAGGTCATGAACTAAATCTACATCCGGCCATCTAACAAAAGACTATGTAGCTAGCAAAAATAGAAGTGCTTTGTTTTGTTTTGATTTGATTTAAACTCCCAACTGGTTTGATTTGTGGAGTAAAAAGCTTTTAAAAATTAGTTTCTCAGAAATACATTATTTGGTATAATAATGTCTTGAGATTTGCATAATGGCCTTAGTATTCCATCTCCACTACTTCAGAATGGACAGTTTCACATAATCACAGCTGTGAACAAAAGCATATTGATGGTCTGGCTCTGCAGCACAAAGTGTAAGTTGGCTACAAAGAGGAAATATGCGAAGAACTGTAAAAGGAAGACCAGAATTATTGCTGCATGGGGTGTCATTTATGCAATTTTATTTTGAGGCAGATATTGCAGTTGTGTGCAATAGCATATACACTTTGGTGCAATACATATAAATAGTAAAAGAGGTTAGGAAAAAGAGTTTATTTCAACTTCATTTCTATGACATTTAGAACCTCTTTGGGAATAATTTTTCTCCTTAGTTACAGGTAGTGTTCTGCAATTTAATAAGCAGCAGAGAATCATTGATTATTTTTAAAAATAAAACATTTTTTATGATTTCCCTATCAGGTAACTAAGCAAGTCTTTTTTTTTTCCTTGGATTTCCATATCAAACTACAAAATGTTATTCTCAAAAGAACTAGAAATAATTTCTTAAAAGTGAATAACGAACTACTATTTAGAGCATGAAAATATTATGCTGCTTTAATGTCTGTGATATTAATTTGAATAGGACAGAATGTATCATTCAAAGTAAGTAATTGCCTGTCAATGAGACATTAGAAAACCCCAATGTGAGGTATTTACTGTGTTTTGATAGGCTAATCAACAAAATTCCTATTGTCTAAAGACCCAGTGGGAAAGAGGGAAGATATATAGTGTCAAGGGCAGAAGGAATCTTACAAATGACCTTCAAAAAGGTGATGCATTATTTATACACCCTGGCAACGTTTGCTCTTCTGCTGAGGACTGGAAAGGTGACACAACTGCAGGAATGAATGACAGACACTTTATTTACTATGGGCCTCCCAGTTCTCCATGCCTGGCAGCAGATCTGTGGGTAGACACACAATCTGTTGTACAGGAGAATAGTGCTAGTACAGCTTGAATTAGATGAGGTCCTTGCAAGGCTAATCTCCATGGCCACTGAACAATGGCAAGGCAAACATCGCACCAAAAGTCATCTGCAGGGGAGGAGAAATTAGGAACTACCTACCAGTCAGCTTCAACTCAACACATGAAACAGCTTGCAGGGAATGTCCTCTAGGAAGCTGTGTATAGGCATTGAAATCCTAACAGCAGAGGTGGTTTAATCTTGAGAAAAATTCTGATGCATAATAAATTAAAACATGTACTTCTTTCTTTCTTCTTCGGTCCAGTGCTTTGTTTTTCTTATCTTTTCATTGGTTGACTTGTGGCAAACAGATAGCTATGTTATGTTGGAAGGTGTGTATTTGTCTATAGAGTAAACCTTCTAGAAGCATTGAATGATTGAGCTTTTGTCTCACCTCTCAATATTCCTAAGAACAGACCCTCACCTTGTTAAATTGGCTCAGTTGCATTATTCTACATTGACCATAGTCACCTGAATTTTTCTATTAACCCATGGTGAAACACTAAAGTTGAAAGCAATGAAAAGAACATATTTACTTGTATACTGTATTTATTGTTAGAAAAATTACTCGGCTGGCCTCAGGAAAGTATAGGTGTTTCATGGCTGGAGAAATGCCAATTGTACATTAGATGCTTTTTCTCTTGGAAAAATATAATGCACAATATTTAATTCCAAATTAATTTACAAAATTGGCAGTTAGGTCCCTTTAAAAATATTTCTGCTCTTCAAACATTTGCATTTTGTAAAAATTAGAGCAAGATTTATTGTTGGAATAGCTTCAGATTTCTCATTTAGGGGTCATTCTTGCTTTTATTTATTTATTTGGCTTTGTTTATTTATCTATTTATTTGCAGTTGCAGAAGACTTCTATACTGTTGATTATGTCATTGGTTTCTGACAAAGTTATAAACTATCAAAAGTAGTATTTCACGCTAAAAATTATGGTCATTCTTGGAAGGAGTCATGAATTTTGGATTAAAAGCTTTAGAAAAAATTCTAATTATGCTTGTATTAACAGATAAATTCAGAATTTGTCTTAACTGCATTTATGCTAGGTTACATTCTTCTGTGGGTTGCCTCTTGTACTCTTTTGACCACACTTTAAATTTGTCTTTGTGTGGTCTATCATTGTCTTTGCTGAGAAGCCATTTCTTGTTTCCTGAGACACTACAGTAGTGGAGATCAGCCTAGATATTTGAACTGACAAATCCTTGGCTTAATTCTTGGTCCACCAGAGAACTTGAAATTGTGATTAACTTCAAGTATGCTTGATTTTCATGGGACTGATCATATGCTTCAAAGCATGCACTTCTGCACCTGAGTATGTCTCCAGAGGGCTTTCCCTGGCTCCTGGAGCAGAGCTTTGCTTTTACCCTGTTAGGTGCTCAGAGGTGTCCACGTGCCAGGAGTTCTAAGGCATCTGGAGAGGTCCTTCGAGAAGAAAGAAAAGGGTAACACAGATCTGTACTCAGTTAGGAACACTTCAACAGTAATTCGCACGACACTTTTGTAAAGTCAGATGATGATTTTGGTGTGTTATTTTTGGTGGAGTGCACAGAACCATCACAACTTCAGTAAATGTGTGAGAACAGTATGCTTGACTTACTACTTACTGCTTTACGGCTACTTCACAGCCCCTTTGCAGCAATTATCCCCTAAACAACTTCTGCTGCCACTAAGTCCTGGACAAAATTAGACCTGAAGCTAGAAGTCAGACTGCGATTTATAAGCATGCAGAAATTTTAATGCAAAATTCAGCTGAACCTTGTATCCCTTGTGGATTATCACCCGTCTGAGAAAAGATTATTAACATTACATCAGAATAGAACAGTGTGGGTATACATGTCTGAAACTGCAAACTACAACTGTGAGGTTATTTTTAGCCTTGAAAGGCACTGTTGTACCTATTCTGACATTCAGTATCTGTTGAACCACATCAGACTCCCTGGAATGAAATCCCTGATATACACTTTTCACCTGAAGACCTCTTTTCCTTGCCTTGCCTTTGCCATGTCTTTTCTTCCCTTTTCTTGCTAATTCCCCTTCTAGTGAAGACACATCTGGAGTTAACAGAGGAGCTGATTCAGCAGTTTGTGTAGCATCACTGGGCTCAGTCTTCTGCATGTTCTGCCCCTTTCCCTGCCTTTTGTTGCTTGCCTTTTCAGCAGTTAAAGCCTGTTAGAGAAGGAACAGCATTTGTATGAAACAAAGTACTATGGAGACTATTGTTCAGGGAGCTCCTGAGGCTTACTGTAATATCTACAATAGCAAATAGTTTAATGTGGCAACAGTTCAGTAAGGAAAAGAAAAAAAGAAATGGCATTTAGGTCACATTCCTTCTTTCTGAGAAAATACTGAGGGGCAGAAGAAGGAAAAGAAATAGACTTATGTCTGGAAAAAGCTCACATACGTAGCTGAGTCCCTTAGCATTAAAAAAGAACTGTGTCACAGACATAGCTGAGGTTAAGAATAGACAAGTTACATCATCTTTTGCACAATGCAGTAGTGGGAAAAGGGGGGAAATGAGGCCTTAGGAGAGGAATAAATAAATTACAGCCAGATTTTATAGAAAAATGGCTAGACTGGAACTCCTTAGAAAAATATGGGTTTTGGTCTGTGTTAGAATCAGGTGAGGAAAGAATGGAAAGATCTACTCTTAACAAAAAGAAAATAATACAGGCTTACAGGGAAGAAATGATCACAGGAGCTGAGAAAATTCAGTTCATTTTTAATTTTTTTTTTGTTTAAGAGATCCTGTCATTACTCCTGGCATGTTAGCTGTGGTGGCAAGCTTTGCAATGGTCTTTCAATCTCTAGCATCTCCCTAAATTCAATAGAAAAAATGTATACAAAACTGAACAGTTTCTTTCCCACATTTAACTTTATCCAAGACTGCAATCAAACTAATTGAGAGCAGGTTCTCTTGAGGGCAAATTCTACCTTCAGGACCATACCTCTAGTGTCTAGTCTGTCTAGTCTATGTCAGTGTGGAAAAATAAGGGAGTTTCTTTAGTCCTGTGAATAAGTAGAACCTCTATAGGACAGAAGCTGTGCTCAGCAGTCCATCCTCCTTGGAGAAAAGTGGCACCTAGATGGAAGGACAGTTGCCAGCTGGGATGTGCAGAGGAACACCTAATAAACATAGCCCACAAGCCAGCTGAATGCTAGGCTGCTTTGCACAGACCAAACATATTGTTCAAAAACCTCTTTATTTCATTATTGGCTTTTAACTATGACTAATCCAGAAGGGAATGCTGAACCCATTGAACCATAGTGCAAGGAGTGTTAGCTGGATTGCCTATCAGCCTCTAAATATTCAGGTAGTGTTTTGTAGGAAGACCTGTTCTGTGCTTCCATTTCTAATCTGGAGCAGATGAATGGAGGGAAGGAGAAAAAAGAAATAAAAATAGTGTGTTTGGTGTTTCTTAGTTCAGCTGGACAAAAACAATACCCCAGCTCTGAAAGTATAGACTGAAAGTCTGAAAGCAATTTAAACTGTTTGGAGAAAAGTTTGGAAAAAATAAACAAAGTGCATATGGTTACATGGGAAATATGCTGGATACTAAATGATTAAGTCAAAATCAGGTGTCAGGAGAAGATTATAAAAGCTATAGCCCAGGGATAAATGCGAACTGGGGATGATAACAACACGTCCATTAGTTTAATTCTGGAGCACTGCATCATATGTGGGAAAGGATGGTGTTTACTTCTTGGAAGCTCTGTTTGTCTCTGGACAGTAGAAAGATGGAAACATATTCTGGAACACCCTGGAATTTAAAACCTCTGACTGCTCTGTGCTTTCAGCAATTATATATATGAAAATTTATTTAAATTCTTTAGCATGCTGATGTAGTTTTGCTTCAAACAAGAAAGCAGATTCAGGAAAGGTGTGTATCATGTGAAGGACCATAGCTCTTAACTCCACTCTTACTTAGGGCTTGTGTCTAGGAGTATTTGTGTCCCAGTAACAAAGGAGCAGTAACAAAAGAGATTTGCATTCACAGACCCATGTAAATCCACAGGTAAGCCAGTGAACACGTAAGATGTGATCATATTGTAAAAGGGTCCATGCTGTTTCTGGCCAGTGCTTTAGGGAAGCAGTTCAAAGATTATAACAAGCATCACAAAGAAATAGAAGCCTAATGAGACCTGAGGAGTGATGCTGAGAACCTGCAAACCTTTTATGTGAGTCACAACAACTCTTTTCAGGGCAACGTTGGTCCTGTGCTGACCCCCAGAAGACCAGCTAACTGATTGCTTCCATTGCCTCCATCTTCACAGTGACTTCATGACCCTGCTGGCTTCATCTGACAAACTTACTGCTGCAAAGCTCCTAGGAGACTTGGGGCAAGCTCACACTAATGGAGATTATGTTGAAGATACTGCTTACGTACATGACATGAATATATTAAGGATGATTGAGTACAATTAACTTCTACATTTTTAAAATTTTCACATCTAAATTCACAACTATGTTGTTTTTAAATGATTTCCTGCTGTATATCAAAGTGAGAAAAATTATCATTGTGTGGCTTTGTGCAAAGCTAAAATAGAAGGCTGCCTTCTAATCATTGCACAATCAAAGAGACACAATGTTACAGGAACAGAAAATTGAAATTTATGCACTCAGATCCATTTTAAAAGAAGAAAATAAATAATGTTTAGGTTTTCACTTATTTTTTGTCAACTGAGAGGAAACTGTATTATAAATATGCTCTGTGTTACATATTCAGATGATCATTTCCCGATTCCAGATATATTATCTGTTCTTAGTTCTACAAAGTAAATCGGTTTTAAAAACTTTCAGACTTATAGGGGAGTAAGCTGTCAGAAATGTCCCAATATAGATAAAACCTGCTCTGGTTGCTATTTTAATGTGAACAGACGCTAGCTCAGCCTACTTAGAAAATAAGAATAAATTTAAAACAGACATCAAGAAGTCACATACTTCACAGAAGCCCTGCCTGGAATGGCCTTACGAAGCAGGGTCACTGTGGCTGAACACTGAGGCTGTTTAAGAATAAGAATCAATTCCAAACAGAATTGGCATACTATGGCTGTCTTCATTGTTTCCACTATTACCATGGGTTTATAAGGTTTAGAACTCTTCTACAGTTTAAAATGCCATGCCCCATCCAAATTCAGTATGGTGGTATTATTACAGTAAATCCCCCTCAAAAGGAATTATTTGAGCTTTCATTTTGAGCTTAGTAAATGCAATGAAGGAGTTAGCATCATGTGCTATCCCCTAGTTGCTAGGCAGTCCCAAAGAAAGCTGTCACACCAGCAGAGCAGCTCAGAGATTCTCTGCACTGGCAGCAAAACCTCAATTGTACCATCATGTTTTGGCCAAGACAGTCCTGTTTGATAGAGGGAGGGGGAGAAGAGTAAGTGATAGAAGTGAAGTGGTAGAGTGAGAAGGGAGACAAATGCTGCTGCTGCTATTCCAAGACTGCCATATATACTCAAGTCTGCCTGTCTGCAGTTGCAGTTGCTGGAGTCAGAGACCTCTCCGGGCTTCTAGTACAGGCAAAAGCCTCTGACAAATCAATTTTGCTGCTGCTCTGTGTCATTGTATCTTTCCATATATGCCAGTATAAATGTCATAAGTCCTACAGGTATATCCCACAAGGATAAAGTCAATGGGTAAAACCCCTCTGCTCACTGCTTCATACCCTGGTGGGAGAACCTCTGCCAGCTACTACTGGGACCAATGCCAATGATTCATCTACACTGCAGCAAAAAGCATCTTAATTCTCTCATCAGGATCCCCTTCCACACAAACTTTCACTTTAAACAGAGCGCTGAAATGGGCCTTACCTTGGCAGCAGGGCACAGAACCTCACTAGAGTAAGGGAGAGAGAAGAAAGGGGGAACAGTAATATGGGAGCTTGTGTTGCCTGAGCTGAGACATTCTAGTAGTTTCAGGAACTAAAAACTCCACTGTTTTTTCCCAATTTATCTGGGAATATTGTCCCAGAATTCTAAATAGTAGGGTTTTTCTTCACGCTGCGCACAAGCTGTCTGAAATCTACTTCTTTAACAAGGTTCTTGATTTATCCTGTTTTATTATGCTTATCTTGATTATCTGAATGAGGTATTTTAACACTGGAACTCTAGGGGCAACTGATGCAGTACCAATAGTATGCAATCTAGTGTGTTCATGTCAAATGCAGGTGTTTATCTACATGCAGTTTTATGCTGAATTTTTAAATTGGATTGCCTTCTGGAGAGATGGAGGGAGGAGTGGGAGTGGGGATGATGGGGAACTATGTTAAGAACCAGTACTGACTTGATTTTCACACTGGCATTTTGCCTTTTAGTCTGGAAGTCTTCTGGTTATTAGACACCTACTACTAAAGAATCTCCTTGCTGGCATTAAGCCTTGACATATTGGAAGTATATTGGAATTTATGACTTCATAGATTTGTACACTAACTGCTCATGATTTGCATGTACATAAACCACACTAACAGCTTGTAAAATAAGTATGAGAAAGAACTATCAAGTACCGTTCAAGTCATGATGAGCTCATGAGATAATGTCTTACTTATTTTATATCATGTGAAATACTCTCAGTTTAAATGCATTTTTTTACACAAAACTAAACATATTGCTATGAAACTCACACTCTGTCACTTGGATACATTTTTTTCTTTAACACCTAGCATATAATTTTGTAAAATCCTTTGGTCTTAATGTGACAAATGAAGGAATGTATTTCAAGACAGACCACCAAAATGGAGTCTTGAAATTGAGAGTTCTGGTTACGCAGGGTTTTCATTCTGAGTTCCAAATGAAGTGATAGGTCAGTCCAAAAATAGACAATGTTTCTGTTATTTTACATGTTATAAATGTAAATAGATAGAAGTGCTGGAGTAATTCCCTTCCCTTCCCTTCCATTCCCTTCCCTGGATAACTTCACTAAAGCAAGAGGGCTTAAGTTGCTTAAAATAATTTCCTTTAATAGTTGTAACTTTACCTATTCCTTAAGAGAGCACTACAAGATGCTGATTTTCTGAACCAATCTGTTACATACTGGAAACATCTGCCCAAATTACAAAAAAATACCCAAGAAACTTAGGTACCATGGAGCTCTGCTATGAACACATTTTGAATTTTTCTCTTTTCTATCTTTGGTATTGCTTTGCTTCATTTTCTGGACTTTTTGCTTGTTTTTTTGGATGCATATGACAAACAATGATGACTAAGACTATGACTGAACATTTAATACTCTATTTTCTTTTTGCTTGAGTGAAACAAATTAAACAAATGATCACAAAGTTTAAATTTCCTTGGTATCAAGAAGACCATCTGGAGCTATTTGTTTTGAGAATGTACCTTTTTGAAACATACACCCTCAAAACATTTCCAGCTAGTCTCAAAAGGCCCAGTTCTTTTCTCATTTAACTTGGATAAGCCAGGAATTACTCCACTCGGTGGAGAATGTTAGGTTGCTCAAGTAAATGAAAATTTCAAGTAAATGAGAACAGAAGCTTTCATCAGCTGCATTTATCTTTTTCTGTTTCAGCTTTTGCATTTACTTCTGTGCCAGACAAAATGGCAGCTTCCCAAGTCTCTGAGTAGTAAGAGCATTAGAAGTTAATCTTTTTGGTCGCAATAGCTATACGTGAATTGTAGCACTGAAACGTGACTTTCAGCTCCTCTCTCTGCTGCATGCCCCACTTGTTGCCCGACTGCACTAAGGAGAAATTTGGGGTGAGAAGTGGAAGCACAGTACCATGGTTCAGTGACTGGGCACTGGGAGATTGAACAGAATTGTATATACTCTGTGAATTTACAGGCATGTGTCTTGGTGAAGGTCACCAGAAGATACCAATTTAAGCAGTTTTTAAGCAGCATGAGAATGAACAGAGCACTTAGGTCTGTGCTAAGAGCCTGATTTTGAGGTGAACAGTGACATTCCAGTATAAAACTGCGTCAGTTTTTCTTTGCCAATATCTTCTCCTGCTGTCTCCTCAGCAACTACTGCAGCCTCCTCACTCTCAATTGTCACAGAGACTGTTCTTTCCCACTATTATGATGAGACCAGATTATTTACTATCAGAGGTAACAGGCAGGAAAACTGAGACACAGATTCTTTGCTAAAGTTAGAAAAGACACATGCCATAGTTAGAAATGGAATTGACAGCTTTTGATTTTTAGACTCTCTACCTAATTGTGTATGCATTTTTGCATCATCATAAGCAAAAATATTTATAGAAGCTGTTCTGTTACTCCTTTTTAATTGCTGTCTTCTCAGAAATTAGTGGATTACAATTTCAAATGCAAAATGAAAGGATTAACGTACTAAATGGCTATTCAGTGCCTATTTCATTTGCAATTTACACATTCAACATATGAAGACTGGGCCTGGTGGCTGAAGCTAAAAGAACTTTGCCTAATTAAAGACACTGTTCTGCTAATTTTCATAGTATCTTGATGAAGTATCACATGATAATACACTGTATAATTAGTAAACCAGACCTAAGGAATAGATCAGAATGGTCTGGAAAACAAAATGTGTTGCTCATTTGTCTCCAAGAACTTCCATGAATTTGGACTCTACACTAAAATGTGAAGCACATCATCTGCCAGCTATGGGATGCTGGGAAAATCCCTAGAATTTTCTGTGCTTTAAGTAAAATTCCTGCAGAAAACTATGCTTACCAACTGCATTTCATTGAAGCTAGGTGATGCACCTGAACTTTACTGTTTTCAGCAAACGCAAAATCCCTAAGTGATGATTTAATAGTAAAATGTGAAGACTCACACTTCTGTGATTTTGTGGATAACATTTGAGTTGGGGCATCTTGTAACAGAAAAATGACATGTATCACTACTTCTGACAACACCCATGTAGCTTGCTCCTTTGAGGGAAGTCTCTTGTGTTCTCATACTCCTACTCTTGAATGTGATATTAGTGGAAGTACTGGGCTATTTCTTTCTTATTATTACAATTTCCAGTCATCCAGTCTCCTCAGTTCTTCCCCATTTCAACAGCATCTCATCTGACATTAATATCCAACATCTATCATCTTCCATGAGTATTTCCTGAATAATTCTGCCTCTTGTCTCTCAGTCTTCATCCTCTAAGAATTTTCAAATCTCCTTGTTGAAAACTCCCATTTCAAGTGATGTCCTTTCTTAATATTTCCTCCTATTGCATTTTTTTTTTAATTCTGAAACATTGATTTAAATCTCCCATTCCAAAGGATTTTTCAGCTTCATATCTCCATTAGTATATTTACAGCATAATGAGAAGATGTCCAAGTCTTACTCTGAAAAACAGATAAATACTGCAGGCTAGCTACCTGTCCTGGTTTCAGTCAGGGTAGAGTTAACTTCATTTGTAGCAGCTGATGGAATGCTGTGTTTGGGAGTTGAAATGAAAGCAGTGCTGATAACACCCTGATGCTCTTAGTTGCAGTCAGACAGTCAAGGACTTTCTCAGCTTCTTCGTATTTCTCTATTCATGAGAAAGGAGGGGCGAAGCCAGGACAGGTGACCCAGATGGGCCAAAGAGAGTATTCCATGCCAATTACGTCCTGCCCAGGATAACGGGGGCTGTTGGGAGGAAGAAGAGGGGCGGTGTCGGGACGCGTGCTTCTTGGGGGGACGGTCGGGTTCCGGGACAGCTCTGGGTGGTACAGCCTGAGTTGTGTGGTTCGGTGAGAAACTGCATTGGGTATCAATAGTTTCATATTCTTTTGCTCTAAAGTCCTGTTAGCATTGTTATATTTTATCTTTCTGTTATCTTAGTAAACTATCCTTATCCCAACCCACGGGCCTCTTAGTTTCTTGGTTTTGGAGTTATTTGACCCTTCCTTTTCCCTTCCCTTGTTTCCCCCCTTTTTTCCCTCTTCCCCTGCTCTTTTACTTTAAGAAGCAGGCAGCTGCGTGGATCTCGGCCCACAGCCGTGGTAAAACCACTACACTACCATAACACAAACCTTAAAATAATAAGTTGTTAAAGCTGCTTGAGAAATTATAAACTAGACCACAGCATGCTTGCCATTACATTGGACTGTAAGTCACACATCACTGATAAACTGTCTCAGATTACTCCTAAAATAAAAAGTTTGATATATTATTTGAAATGAATTTGTCTTACTTCAGTAAAACGAAAAATTATTTTATACTTTCTTTTCCCAGTGAGGATAAGAAAGAACGTATATATCAATTTACACTTCAGATAAGACTGAGTCGGTACTTCTGAAATAGGATATATTTCATGGTCAGGGCCACTGAAATTTGTAGCTTCATTTTATATTCTCCTTGAACAGGAAAGAATTTTTTTTTGGTAAAATAATCTGACATAGTAGATCTGTGGACTTTTTACGGTATCAGATTTAAAGCAGTCCCCTTCTCTGGACCGACAATGACCTATTGATGCTTTAAGATGGAACAAGAGGATTTTCAGCAATCTTCTTGTATACTGTACCTTTTTCCACTGGAGAGTGTCTTTGGTGTTGGCTGGTCTCTCAATGAACTGGCAGTTCTTCATTTGGGTACTGGTATCTAGCTGTCACTAGGGCGTCTTTGTGATAGTAATGGCTGCACCTGGAAAAAAACCCAACAAAAACTGCGTTTCACCACATTTTTGTTCATTGTGGGAAATATGTTGCTTCTTAACTTCAGTCTTAAGCAAGACCAACAGGAAAGACCCATAAAGAAAACAGACGTTTTAGGAAGTAGACAAATTATCCTCTATCAGTCTATAGGTCTTGCTGAAAAGTGTAGTTGAAAGTGGTACAATGTTTCACTGTCTGTTCCTGATAATATGTCTCCACAATTGCTCTGCTCTTCTGATTTGACTGTTTTCAGGAAAGTGTTTTGAATCCCGTAGGAGTTCTGTGGTTTTTTTAAGACACGTCACAATCAATAGAGAGCATCTCTTGAGACCACATGCCATATTCTCTGGTGCTTCATCCAACACTGAAATTTTCTTATTTTGTAACTTGTGAACTAGAAATATTTGCTGTAAGCAAATCTTTTTGAGACCACACTTCTCCAACTTAAATTTTATGGATCTGATAAAACATTCAAGAAGGAAAGGCAAAATTGCTGTTTGAGGTTCCTTCTATGCATGGTGGTATGCTGTTCCTTCTATTCCTATTACATATCTCATGCTAAGGAGCAATGATTCCAAATATACCAGAAGAGAGGAAGAAACACACGTGGGAAGGAACTTCAGAGTTTTTATCAGCCTCTGAAAGAGACTGGAGATATTTATTATTTATATAAGATTAAAGGTAAAAAGTTAAATTGAAACTCAAACTTTATTGTATTAAAATTATGTGATTTTTTTTTGGGGGGGGGGATACTTACTGATATTGTACATATAAGAAAAAAATGTGTTTTTTCTTATGAAAGCTATTGAATTTAAAATCTCAGAAAATTAAGACTTTTTCTTTTCAGTACATATTTCAGACTGATACTCCAAATGTGAAAACTAAACATTTATATTGTTAATCATGCAAAGTATCACAAGTACGTTAGTGCAGTGGGTTTAGATGGGTTAAAGTTAATTTCTTCATAGTAGCTGGTATGGGGCTGTGTTTTGTATTTCTGCTGGAAACAGTGTTGGTTGGAAGAGGACACAGCTGGGACAGCTGCCCCCAACTGACAGAGGGAAATCTCATACCATGTGACGTCGTGCTCAGTATATAAAGCTGAGGGAAGAAGAAGGAAGCAGGGGGGATATTCAGGGTGATGGCATTTGTCTTCCCAAGTAACATGTGATGGAGCCCTTCTTTCCTGGAGGTAGGAAAGTGCTATGGGAAGTGGTAAATTAATTCCTTTTCTTGCTTTTCTTGCATGCACAGCTTTTGCTTTAACTGTGAAACTGCCTTTATCTTGACCCATGAGTTTTCTTGCTTTTATGATTCTTTCTTCATCCCACTGTAGGGACTGAGCATGTGGCTGTGTGGGGCTTAGTTTCTGGGTGGGGTTAAACCACGACCATTAGGAAAAGGAAAACCTTCTCCAGAAAGTGTACTTTATCCAGAGACTGTAGGAGAAGGTTACCTCTGATATGCAGCTTGTCTGGTTTTGTCTGAGGAACAGACTATAACATTTAATACTCAGCTCTCAAATGCATCTTGGGAAATCTGACTCAGTTCCTTCATTACATTTACTGCACCAAAAAATCTTACTAAGCTCCCAAAGGGCCACATTTCCTTTGGCAGCACTTGTTGAGTTCATTGGAACCAGGTGTCACAAAACCCTGACAAAAAGAACAATTTGAAAATAACAGGGTTGATACATGAAGCCGGTGGCACAATATGTCCTGCTAGATCTTTGCCCTGATTCAAAGATTCACAAATCAGAAACTCTCTGTTTTGGAGATAGTAGGTCTGACTGCTCACAGTCATTAATGTGACAGCATGTGTAATAAGAACAAGATAGGCCATGTAATGAAAAAACAAGAGTGTTATAAAATCATATTTCTTTGAATCTTGCTGTATTTGCCCATCTTGTTTTTAATGGTTTTGGACTCTTTCATCTGAGCTGGTGTTAGGTTTTGTCTCAGCCAAGAGATTGTGGTTCTGTAACCTCAGGCACTTAAAAATTTCATATGAATCAAAATCCAATAAACTAAGATAATCTTTGTAAAAAAATGGAAAAGGAGAAGGGCAAGCATTTGACTATGCTAGAAAAAGGACAGAACTTGCTCAAAACAAGCAGCAAAATGACATGAAACCTGATTTCAGAACACAAAGAACGCAGAGAGAAGCATTGTGGAAATTCAGGAACACAAGATCTTTGCAGGCAGTCAATTAACGTAAGTCATAAAGAAACTTTCCATGGAATCAATGCTTTGTATACTTGAAGGGCCATGTTTGACACAAAGACACCGAAAAGTTCATGTGGACAAGGGTGTGGGAACATTACAGGTAAAAGAGTAGAAATAGCTCTTTTTCTGATCACTCTCACCAGAATCTTGCTTTCAGCATCTTTTGTGCGATGTAAGCAGATTTCTGGGTAGAGCAGCTGATAGAGGTCAAAACACTGGTAACAAAAATTATACCACAAATCTTGTGAAGACATTATCTCCACTTCAACATTTTGTTAGATTAGTCAATTCTGTAGAGGTATAAAGGGACTCCATAGATATACCATGTCAGAAATTTAATGTGATTTTGAGGAGACACAATTGTGCTTACACAAGCAAGAACTGTGGTAAAGTGCTATGTGTGACAAAGATAACAATATTATCTTTTCCCTCCTAGCTGCTTATACTCTTGTCATTTGTTATTGGTACATTGATGAATGCCTGAAGAAACTAAGGTCAATTCCCTCAAGAGTGGACTGTAAAAAGGATGAAGTCTGTTACTTCAAGTGCTTCTTCTCACCTAAGGGCATTTTATTCCTTGAATTGGGAATATTACAACTAAGACTTTGACTGTAATCACACCGCCAAAGTATGAAATTCTGAACACAGTAGAGCCCAAAGGAATCAGCTGATCCCATCCATGTGATACTGAAAGACAGAAACAGAAAGTTGAGCCAGACACTTTCAAAACTATTCTGATGACGCAAGTCAGGAATTACCTCTTAGAATAAACTTTATCTTGTTATATCAGCAGGTGGATCTTTAACAAGTGCTATCTTTAATGAAAAACAAACATCTGAATGTAAGAATCACCAGTGTTTCCATGAGATTCTCTCTCTGTGGAAGAATGAAAGCTAAGGAAGACAGTCTCCTGCATTCCTGAAGGATTACATGTGATCTTCCTAATTCAAGAAAGCTGAAAGACTAGCCGCTGAATGTCTGAAAAGGGTAGAATGGATTTTTGTCAGAGGCAGCACTTCTTATTCTTTATATGGTCATTTATATTTATTTTATACAGATATTTTATCCCATCATATGTTCTTCATTAATGGAAGTCTTGACTCAGGTTTTACAACCACAGCCTTTACAAAATTGTAAGATCTGGTTCTCAGTGGCCACAGGGGAACTCTTAAGCCGGAGGTAAAGAAGCTCTGGAAAAAGGAAATAAGGTGAATCTATCATCATGATAGCCACAGTAGGTCTACCATAGCCCGAGTTTTTGGTTCCTACACTGCTTGCCATCCTAGCAACTGGCAAAATATTATTACTTGCAAAGTGAGTATGTTTGTGCTGGAAGGTAATTGGGATCCAGTGATGCAAAGCCAAAAATGTCATTTTACAGAGCAAAAATTCAGAGCAAAGACAGTTTAATGTAAATGTATGCATGGGACTGCATTTTACAGAAGTAGAGGCATCCCCTAAACCCCAGGAACTCTGGACTATGTTCTTTTTTTAAGATCAACTGAAATAAGTGATGTCTGTTTTGTTCTTCTTGTCATACATTCACTATATTCTTGTGCCTGCTACTGTAAGAGTAAGGATTGAGAAAGTAGAGGGAAAGCAGTGGTTTTAGCCCATAGCTTCATCAGCCTATGGAAAGGATTAGGTGGCACAACTTCCTGCAATAACATGGGGTATAGCTTAGTAAGAAAAGGATTCTCTTCGATATTGTATTCTTTGAATACCATAAGGCAAAAACTAGGACTAATATAATAACCAATTCCTTCATTTCAGTACACATAAATAATTAGTTTCTCCAGATGTCCAGTTTCCACTGATTCCTTCTTCAGATTTTGCATGCAGAAGACATTCTATGAGTAAATCCCATATAGAGTTGGGCGAATGGCTAATTAGACATGGAGGTAAAATTACACAATTCAGGTTTTATCTGAAGAAGTTGGGCAAAGAATAAGATTTAAACTTTGGAAAAAATAGATCTCATCACCTCATTAAATTTGTTACCGAGTAATTCTAAATTCTGTTATATGTCAAAATTAGGACAACATTAGAGCATAAAAGAGACTTTAAGTCAATTTTTTGAAAAGAAAAATGATGTCACAAAAAAATTATGCAACTTTGGACTTTGCTGCCATTTTTCTGTAAATGTATTCCTTATGCAGATTACACAGTTCACATCTGCAAGATGTTGTGTGTCAGTTTCATGTGTAACTATACCTATCGATAAAAAGTCTGACCCATCATTTCTCATATGTTGATGAAGTAGGCTAGGATTAGGTTAGAGTGTAGAGTCTTCCATGTGACATTCCCAATGCTTCAACAATGTTCATTCCATGCATCTTGTATGCAACTTGGATGTGATGTTGACTCAACTCCATGGTACACTCTGGACCTGAGAGCCACCAAAAAACCACCAAGTGATTCTTCTATTTCTTCAGTTAGGAATCTGGAACTGGATATAGTTTCTTAGACTCATTAGGCAACTCCCATGACTAACTAGGTTATCACAAGTAGCTCCATCCAAGTATAGAAAATTAACTGATCGCTTTTTTCTTCAGAGACCAAATGGATGGCTGTAAAAAACACTCTAATATGACAATTGAGACAATTTGTTATTGACTGTGTCCCTGGGTAAAATGAAACTAAAAAAACATTAGAAAAGAAAATCCCAGTTTTTTTCTTTTACTTCTGTTTGCTCTATGGTCCTTACCTAATTAGAGTGATTGTTTTCCTTATTTCAGTGTTCTTGTGACAGATATAAGAAAAGCTTTCCTTTATGTTTTTTCATCCATCATTTATATAAACAAACAAAAATATTAACTAGGTGGTAATATTGTGCATTTTTAAATTTATCTCTAAAAACAACTTCAAATGATTGTGTCACGGTTAGTTTTGGGAACTGCAAGAGCTAGTCATTAGAGTCGAAGTTCAGATGGAGAAATGGACATCAGCTGACATCTTGCTAAACTGCCCAGCACTTGGAAAAAGGATTTTAATTTAGAAACATTGAACACATCTCTGTTTATCTGTTGTGATGAGTTGTTTTTACACATACAACTACAAAACATATTGGATTATTTTTGCACAAAGATAATTTAGTTAGAAGAGTGAACAAATACAAAGCTCTCCCAAGGAGGGGAAAATACAACTATGCTTATACTGTGTTATACATTTTCACTTACAGTAGTGATCCACGTTAGATTGCTTTCAAAAAATGTTATAGAAATAACATAATTGTATCTCTGTGACTTAAACCATATGAAATAGATGGCTTTCTGAGTCCAAGTGAGCTTGCTAATGCCTCTGCCTTAAACACTTTCGAGATGTTAGTGTCATTTTTCACTTTGAGATGTTCTCAGGTTCCTGACTAGTTCACAAATGTTTAGAATAAAAGGGAGTGACCAAAATAATCTATCTCATTGTGTAAATACATAGAAATCCAAGGAGCACAAAAGATTAAATAACAGCTTCCCTGTCTTTTACAGACTGTCAAATTATTATCAGTCTGAATGTGATCACTTGCTCACCCTTTGCTGTAGTACAGTCTTTAACATATGGGACATGAGAGTAGGGTGCCTTTTAAGCTTGCAGCATTGAAATAGCCTGTCCAAGGCATACACTTGAATTTAACTTCAACTACTCAGAGCTGAATGTCTCCTTAGCTTCTAAATACCTAAATAAGTTATGGTGCTAACTTCACATCCCCTCCACTTCCCCTTCTGCTGTTGTATGAATGATATTTGGAAGGATTTTTTGATGAAGGAGGATGATCTGGAACTCCGTGTTTCCTAACTTTATGGTAGTAATGTACAGTGCTGTAGTAATAGAGCCATAAAATACAAATATAGCTGTTCATAATTTTATTATGAGTACAAAGGGCATGGTTAGAAACCAGAAGATGGAGTAGCAGCTCTAAATAGTGTTTTGTTTTTATGTGAAAATATAGCCAAAATCTTTCTTGCCTTATATTTTAATTTTTGGTTGGCTGATTTTTCTCTTGGATGAGATAGGGATGGGAAGACTTTCATTTAGGAGTATGTTGCTTCTTGTTGTTGCCAGATGTTAATAGTAGTAATAGTAATAATAATAATAATAATAATAATAATAATAATATAAAGGTACAGACTTCAAGCTAAATATATTTTTTACTAAAAAGGAGTGTTGCAAACCTTATCATCTTCCATGTTGCTGTGCAGCATTGTGTTTCCTTTTACAGCGCTATCTGCATGTCTTTTAAACCTGAGTCATCTTTGTTCAGTTTTGCTTGAAAAGGTTCACGAACCTGAGAAGAGTTTCGAATTTCCAACATATCTTTAAGCTGAGTATTCACAGAGATTCTGTTTTGTGCCATACCATGTGTTTTATACATAATACTAGCCAAATGGCCAATACATAAATCATAAAATCTTTGATTAACATCAGCTGCAGTGATCTTAGAGTCAGATCCTTGTCTGCTTGACATAAATGGCAAAACTTTCATTTTTGTATTTGGGTGTTGAATAACAAGGTATTGGGAATCAAGAGTTCAAATTGGGATTGTAAAGAAATAGCTCAGCAAGCTTTTGCACTTTTGGAGGCTTTCAAGATGGCGATCAGGGTTGAGGTTCCTCTCATTAAACACAAGCTGTCTAAAATGT
Source organism: Hypotaenidia okinawae (assembly GCA_027925045.1). NCBI lineage: Eukaryota > Metazoa > Chordata > Aves > Gruiformes > Rallidae > Hypotaenidia > Hypotaenidia okinawae. The sequence continues at coordinate 89,116,106 of BSDF01000003.1, forward strand.
AAGGCATGCACTCTTAGCTGGGCACGTAAACTTACGTCAATGGAGAAGACAAGGATGTCCACAGGATAGCTCAGCCTACAGTGTTTTGACATCTGTCTCAAGCAAGACAGGGTACATTGCCATCTGAAGGTGGCTATGCCTATCCACTGAACAGGAGCACCGACCAACCAGTGTAATGAGATGATTGCCTTATAGGCACTATTAGAATAACATCCCTTTCATTCCTCTGATAGAAATGAGGATTTAGACAGGGTGTTGGACCCATCTCTTGCTCCTCATAGTACTACTCTTCTGTACTACAAACTCCTTGACTGAATACAGTCCTCTACATATGCTCATAAAAATTTATAAACATGTAAATGGTTGTTCATACATGGAAAAGTACTTGCCACTTTTATGATGGATTTGGGGAAGAAATATCTTTGCCCCATTCTTTGCCTTTGTAGTTGGCCACCAGGGATTGGTTGTTTAGAACTAGTTGGTTTCAAGTGTGATTGTCTGTCTTTATAAGGGTGGAACTTTTCCTTACTGATTTCCACATGGTCCTGCTAACTTCTGGGGAATTTATCCTCTCAGCACCACAAGAGAAGATGGAAATTCAGAAAAGGACCTAATACCCAACATTTCCCAAGTTTTAAAGAAATACTGGTATAAGCCAGGGACTAAACCTGCTTCTATTAATTTTCATGTCATGCCCTTTGTATTAGTAGTTTTTTATTTGTTGGCCCACCAACTGAAAAGAAAAAGCAGGTAATTTCTCCATCTCTTGCTTACTTTCTTGCTTTCATCTCACTCTCTTACTCCTATTTAAGTCCAAAGCGTAGTACATTTTTTATTTAGGACCCAGCACCACTGTGGATCGCTAAAGCCAAAAATACTTTTATTCATGAATTTGGTGGGAGAAAGATCACTCTCTAAAACCACTGCTGTTAGCAGTAAGCAGGAAGATTTTATGATGTGTGCGTTGGCATTGGGACTATTACTGAAGCAGGTTTTCAGATTCTCCACCTGAAATATGATATGAGGAATCCAGCTTTCATGCAGTCATGCACCATTAGCTATGTTTAACAAATGCTTTAAACTCTCGGACTGGAGCAATAATTTTGATTATGACTATAGTGATATAAACCAGGCCTGAAATTGAACAGCAGGATTCCCCGGAGAGAAGAGTGAGCGTTTGAAATGGAAACCCATGTTCAGTGAGGTGTTCCAGTACAAGTGTGGAGGACCTTTTGTGAATGAGATTCAACATGTGTCACTTTTCACACATGCTTAGATGAGGTTAAGTGTATCAGGGAGGCATCTGGAAGAAGAAGAATCGAGGCGTTTGATTTTAGGATAGCCTGTGTGAAGAGCTGGCAACATTACTCCCTAAGTGGGAGTGGTTGATAATTCTCTGTTGAAATGCCATGTACCCTACATGCTGCTGGCTCTTGTTCAGTGGTGCAGATGACTTATTTTCTGAATTATACTAAAAGTATTCTGCTTCCATTAAGTCATGTGAAGTTCTCCTTTATAGGAGTAAAAAGTGCCTTTGACTTATCGCTGTATTTAAACCAGACAGACAAATGCAGCCAATTAAACCAAACACACACAACTGCCTTGACAAATATCTATAAAATTATGGTTTTAATTTGTGCTAATAGACATGAATGTGAGCTGCTGATACCATTGAGTAGATAAGGTAAAGTGAAGGGTGATACGTCAATGTAGTCTGACAAACATTGTCTATTAATTCTGTAATTAATTCAGTATTAATTAATTCCAGTTAATTCTGGCATGTAGTTCTCATTGGTTGAATCTTATGAATAGTGTGGTGGGATTTTAGAGTGATTACAAGGAAACATGAATTAATTGAATTAAACCACAAAGTTTCTTCAGTTTGTAACCTGAACTAATCTTGACTACTTAGATGGAAAAACTGAGTAAAAGTGAAGGTGATTTCAGTTTTCCTTCAAAATAAATCTAACACAGGCTTTCAGAACTTGAAAAAAAAAAATATGGGAAGAAGTATCATTCCATTTTCTGTTTCAAGGCAATTTTGTCTGGCCTGACTGAAAAACAGTTTCTGGAAAGGTCACATGACTTTCTAGGTTTCACTGATTTCAAACCCCAAATATTTGGAAGCAACTTGAAAAAGGTTCTTAAGGGGAAATTTAATGGCAGTTTGTGCTTCCACTCTTCCTGGGCTAGCCAAACCATGTTATCACTGAATTAAAAGCACTCAGGTTTCAAGTTTAAGTTTCTGCAGTGTTCAGTCCTATTTTTTTCAATTCAGTATCCTAATTTGTTGTTATCATTGAGTAATTGCAGCATTTAATGAGGCTGACTATTGCTTGAATTTCCATTTATAACTGGAGTCACAGTTGCTTAAGCATCACCAGATCACACACATAGTAATTTAGAGGACAGGGGTCACAGGTTTTTGACAGAAGTCTTTTGTTTGCATAATTACCCCTAAATCTCGTTTGTATAATAATTTCTTCTCATCTGAATAATTATTCAAGAGGGAGAGCTTGCCAGATGGAAACTAGAGAATGGAACAACAGATATTGTTTGACCAGAGCCAAATGGAAGTGAGTAGTATCACCTCCATTAGTAGTAGTAGTAGTACCTGAGAGAATTTTCACTGAAATGAGCTGGCTAATGTGATTCGTAATACTGACAGAGAACTCATTCCTTCTACTAAATCTACTAGAGTTCCTTGTGTATTTTCCACAGTGCAAATCTTGCAGTAATCTAAACAGGTAAAAAAGCACATCCGTCCTGCATAGTTTGCTAGTATCTGCAAATGTCAGGTTCATGGTGGTTATGATCTACATGAAAATAATCATATCCCTGTTTATTATCCCTTTTTCCTGGAGAGTTTTGGGAGAGTAAACACACAATTTTAGTAATCAAAAAAGAAAATTGCTCAAATCAAGGAGAATTATATTACAGCTGGAGCAAAATAAACATAATCTTTAATTTTCACCAGCTCACTAAAGTTCGTGGTACAGAATTGGATTCAGATGGTAGAATCTATGTGAAGCATATAGAAAAGTCACTCAAGAGAACTTGGAAAAGTGATAACAGGGTGCTTTATTAGTAAGAAATGATCAGGTGGACATGTGTATATATAGTCTAACATTTGACTTCAGTTAACACTGAACTGACAGCAGTTATGTGGTACTAGAGCCTGAGTTCCAATCTCGTTAACTGAAAACAAACCAATTTTTTCATCACAGAGTTATCATAATTTTCAGGGTAAGTTTTCATTTAAATGGCAGCATGTGCAAATAAAATTCAAATAGACAACAATAAAAATCTTTGTCTTAACCCATTGTAATTTACAGATACTTAATTTTCATATTTTCAGTAGAATATTCTTGAAAGATCATGAAATCAGATACTCATGATCTGTTAATCACACAAAACCTCTAACCATATAAAACTTCAGTATCCTAAATACCTTTCTAGAACCTGAAAGTTGGCACAGTTTATGCAGTTATGCTTTTCCTGTAAATTAAACAATATGTAGGGAACATGTATGTTGAGAAGGAATAGTTGGAAGTGGTGGATATAATTGATCTCCAGACTATCTCCAGGCTATGCAAACGTCACAGCTGCAATGAAATTTTTGAAAAAAATACTAGAAAGATAATAAATTTAAAATAGGATATTTGTTTTAATGTGATTAGTCATGTCGTGCAAGAAAAGAACAGTATTATACTTGTATTCATTATGAAAATTAAATTCAAAATATTTCCTTTTCCTGACCTCATTACAGAAGCAAATCAAAAGGCATGACATTCTCACTAGGACTGGAAAATGTGTAAGATCCAAGAATAAATATTTAGACTATAATTATCTAATAATTGTGTCTAATCTGTCAGCTACATACTATTTGTATAGTGTCATGAATGGTAAGGTAAATAATGATCTATGCCTTTAAAATAGGTGAGGAAGTTAAAACTAAGATAGTTTCTTGCTTAGCTGAACTTCTGAGATTAGCACATGCTTTAAAAGGGTTTTAATCAGATCCTGTTTAGTTTCTTCCCCTGTGGGTTCCCATTCCTACAATCAGCCTAGTACAAAACCGGCAATGTCACTTGTCTTGTATTCAGACTGATACCAGAAGGAATAAACCTGTGGAATTAAATACTGGAAACACTGCAGAGAATGAGGCTTCTGAAGAAAGTCAATCAAATTCTTCCTTGCAGGTCCTGAAGCAGATGCAAATTTGAGTCCCAGAGAAAAAATATTTGAGGAAGCCCACAGAAAATGAATTCTAGACAGGTTACTTGAGACTTGCTGTCAGGATGTACAAAAAAATAACTCCACAGAAACTCTTAGATGAAACTTCTGAGGGTTACCTCTATACTGGCCATAAGAAAACACTGCCTCCCTCACCAATGCCTTCTCCCTGGACTGCAGGGGAATCTCTGCTTCAGCACCTGGAGCACCTCCTCCCCCTCTTTCTTCACTGACTTTGGTGTCTGCAGAATTGTTCCTCTCATGTATTCTCACTCCTCTTTCTGGCTACTCTTGGTGTTGCACTGTTTTGGTTTTTTTTCTCCATCTTAACTCTGTTATCCCAGAGGTGCTGCCACCTCTACTGATGGGCTTGGTCTTGGACAGAGGTAGGTCCGTCTTGGAGCCAGCTTGTATTGACTCTGTCAGACATAGGGGAAGCTTCTAGCAGCTTCTCACAGAAGTCACCCCTGCAGCCCCCCTGCTACCAAAGCTTTGTCACGCAAACACAAAATAAAAGAACGTTTATTATTGCACAGAAACCACAAATATAAACATAACAGCTGTCTAGACATCAAAATCCCTCGTGAGTAGCATAAGAAAAGGCAAGTCACAACAAGGGAAAATAGATATCCATATTGGATATTTTTTAAGATACTGAGAATAAGATTTACCTTACTGCAGTTTAAACTTCTTTCAATTTGTTCCTGTATCTGAGTGGCTTTAGAACTAACAGAAAAATACAGTAATACAGTGAGTTCTATGACATAATTAACTGAATCTATTTTAGAAATCTGTTTTACAGTCAGATGAATCACTTAGATGTACGTATTTTTCTCTATAAGGGCAGTTTGAATGTAGTCATATAAACTGCAGACATGGTAACCTGACTGCCAGAAATCTTGCCAGACTGCCTACCTGACCATTTCAAAAAATCCTGTGCCCTCAACTCTGGCGTAGAAAACTCCACACAGAAAGTATGTTCAGAAGGGTGCAGAGTCGTGGGGGAATACTGAGGAGTTGTAACAGCCCTTGGGTTACTCTTTTGTGCACCACAGAGAACCAAACATTGATATTATATGGTTATGCCGAGGCATGCAGGTAGAACACTGCAGCTTCCCGACAGTACTATCCTTACTTCAACTGTCCGCACCAAAAGTATTACACATATTGGGGTTTCACAACATTTGCAGGCACAGTCAGGCTTACAGATTTCACTTTTCCTCATCAACCTCTTCTCTCAGTTGCTTTCTTAGACTACCAGTGATGACTCTGTGTCCCATTTTTCCTGGTAATGCATCCTCACATTTTTATCTAGCCTTAAGGTATAAAAAGTATGTAGATGCAGTGGTCAAAATGCATTCAACATAACATTTTTCTTATAGCACCTTTTACTTTCTTGATGGGGGAACAGAAAACATTTCCAGATGGACAGGCTAAAAATATAAAATGAAAGAGGAAGGAAACAACCAGAGTCCATGTACAGATTAATGCAGAATATCGTAAAGAAAGCATTTCCAAACATCTCATATGTCGTTTGCAGGGTGAAAATTTTGGCCCATCCTGTTAGATCAATGTAAACCCTCTATGTTCCATTTTAAAATTAAAACAATTTCTTGAAATGAAAACTGGGAATCTGGGTTATAAGCAGATGTAGAAATAATGTATTGAAGATAACACTAAATACATAAATATATGCATGTACAAGTGCACATGTAAGATGAAATAATGTATTGGACAAAATGTATCGGACCACTTTTTCACCTTGCAAGAGACAGTACAAATTTATTTTCTACACTGCATCTCAGCTTTCTGGAAGTTTTTATTTAAAATTATTTATCCAAGATGTTACAGTTGGGGTTTTTTTTTCCATCTATGACTCTAATTTTCTTCAATTTTCATTGTTGCATCTTCTTAATTGTATAATTTTAAAAATTTGGCAGAAAACTTTGTTCCAGTATCCTGCACAGCCAGTCAGGTCCATCTTGTTCTCTTAGGGCTGTTTACGTTTCCTGTCACTGCGCTCAGCTCTGTGTTTTCACTACCAGTGAGAGAAAGCTTTGCTCTCCTGCAGTTTCTACCTAGTTGCACAACTGTACACTGAAACCTCCTTTGTTTGGTTTTGGTGTTCTTGTTTTTAATGTTTGCAAAGTATACCCACAGTCAATAATATGATACCACAGCTAATGGATCTGGTCTACCAAAGCCCTATTCACTTTCATAGGTGACAAGAAACACACATTATGCCTGAAAACTGACTTATTTTGTGCAAGAACCAAGGTTCAATTTTTTTTTGTTTAAAACCATTTTAGAGAAAGTGACCAGTTGTTTTATGGTAGCTAAACTATTTTAGTGTCCTGTTTTGTGTTAGCTTAACTAATTTAAAGTCCATGTAGAAGACAAAAGATGTCTTGCTATTGATACGGTATATCAGATATTGAATCTGAAAAGAAGAATGATACCTGCATCCTGCCTCCCATAATCATTTTCACCCCTCAAAAAAAACATGGAGAGGAAACACTTTCTCATTCCTAAATCTACTCCTTTATTAGAAACAATATTTGAACAGATTAATGCAGTAAAACCACACACTAATATTTTCCACTATGAAGAGCTGTATAACTTAATCTATTTGACCAGAAACTAATCTCATTTCACAGAGTATATTGCATATTCCACAGTCCTTCCTGACCTTTTTATATTGTATTATAGGATAATTTTATCTGGTCTTGTTTCAGTCTCTTTGGTTCTCATACATGAATTTGCTCAGAGACAGGTCTGCAGGAGCTTGCCAAACTTTGCCTTTACATAGGTAACTCAAATAAATTTGCTTTTTTCTTTTGTATTTCAAGTCTAGAGAGGAGTACGCTGCCCTGATGTTTCTTTAAAACTTTCCTCTATATTTCTATAGTGGCCTATAATATAAATTCATTCAGCTCACAGTATATCTCCCAGATGCTTTCAGTTAGTAGTTGGTTTATAGACCTGAAAAGGAAACATATATATATTGCAAACACCTTTGATTTCATTATCCTTATCACTCTGATGATTATTGATTCCCATTAACCTCTCAGCTACAGAGATTTTCAGCAACAAACAATTCCACAGATAAAATTAGTAAAAAAGAGAAGCACAATTATGATTTGTAATTTGATGGGGGTTTGGTATAACCAAATGATCCATTTGCTTACATTATGGAGCAAAATTAAAAGAGAAGATATGAGTATTTTGTCATTGAATGTTGGTCACACAGCTTCTTACATCTTTCTTGCCATCAGTTTACTTGTATGTACTTGCTACAGTTATTTTTTATTCATTCAAGGATGCTTAGAAAAGAAATTGTACATCAGGAATAGAGCTCAGACAATTCTGAATTTATTCCAAACACATGTATTTTTTCCATGTTCCCTGAGCCCCGTGAGTCCAAGCACTTTACTTTTCTTTCCTCAGTTAAAGCCATTACAGTCAAGAAGTTGGGGTGAGAGGCAACTGCTTTATGTTATTAGCCAATTCAGGTCATAAATACAGAAAATACAGTTCTATGAGCATAGCATGAATTCAAGTAATATAACCAATATCAACAGCTTGTGAACAGCCCCAGACTGGGGCATCATGAACTTCCCTGGGGCTGGGCTGAGGCTGGGCAGGATGTGGGCTTGTGGGTGGGCTCAGCTCAGGGGGCCCAAGTCTGGGCAGCGCAGGGTTGTGGGGAGCTGTAGCCTGACCTTGCTGCAATATTGTTTGGGCAGGGGCTGAATAGCACCAGGGGGCTGACATGGGCTCCTGGGCTGTAAGCAAGGTAGGTGTTGCCCTGGGGAGCCAGTCAGGGCTGGCAGTGTCCTTGGGACCATGACATATGCAATACACATGCTAAACCCTTCTCAGCACTGCTGGATGGGACAACGGGTCAAAAGCCATAAATTACATCTTGGGAATCAGGGATTAAGAAAAACATTTTAACTTGGAGTGTAGTGCCTCACTAGAACAGACTAGAGAGGTGGTAAAGGCCCCATTCTTAGAGGCTCACAGTACTTAGCTAGTCAAAGTTACTGCTGCCCCATCTCACACATGTGATAGTCCTGGAGGTTAGACAAGATGATGTCCAGAAGTCCATTCTGAGCAACAGTTCTATGATTCTGCAATTCACTACTTTTTGGACAACAGAACCTGAAGAATAAAAAAATCAACCAATAAGAAATTATCCCTGAAGAAGATGACCAAATGTGCATTTGAGAGTATGCAAAGAAGATGTTTAGATAAATAAGTCTAAATATTATTCTGAAACACTACGGTTGGATATGTATTGTATATCTCGGCAGTAAAGTAACTGTGTACAGTGAAACAATAAATATATCTTGTTTAGATTGTCTTGGTCTTTTTGAAAAACACTATTTCAAGAATTAAGATGTTTTATGCCATATATCTTTTTGAAGTATGTTATAGAGCACATATAAGATCCTATAATAGAAGGAAGTGTGGTAATAAACAAGTGAGTCAAAGAAAACATAGAGGCTAACTTCTCTGGCACATTACTAAAAAGCCATCTAGTTGCATACACTTCATTCTGTTCTATAACAATGTAAGTGATGCTGGTCTCATCTGATACAAAATTGTTCCATTTATCTTGCAATGCTTTATGAAATTTCTATAAGGAAATGTGCCCCGCTTCAAAAACAATTTCTAGTGAAGGAAAAGGGGTGCAATGCTTCAATTTGATTTTTCCTGGTAATTTCATGTTTTGATTTATTTCTTTGAGGATTTATGAAATGCTTTGCATTTGTTACAGGCAATATCTTAGGAAACATTGCCCTACAGACAAGTAGTGGAGACAATGTATTGCGAAATTAGCATTTTAGCTAATACTTCTACAATATTCAGAGGAACCTGCAATCTGACTAATTGAAATGGCAGTTCCATGAGTCTCAAAATATTTGCCTCCAAAATAGTCAGGACAAGCACAGGAAGATGGTTCTAATAATTCCACACTTACTAAAGGAAATGTAGAAATTAAATAAAACCCTGCTTGACTTAAGCAGATGCCTTTGTTTTCTCCCAAATGTTTACTGCTGTGTTTTTCATGCTTGGTGCTGAAGATTAAACAGAAAAACTAAAAGACAAACAAACTAAAGCCAGCCTGTTATGCTCCCAGTTATCCTCCTGTTTTCATTTATGCAAACTGAAATAGCCGTAACTTTTGAGCTTATTTCCTGCTACTTTTTGTGATCAGATGATGTACTTTGTGGCTCTAAAAAATTGTATATGGTGCTGTGTGACTATTATGAGATTAATTATAGTTGTTACTTTATTATTTTTCAGAAAAGGTCAAGATCTGTAGGCAATGGAATGAATTTATGGCTTGCAGTATGGTGACCATGAAGATGTGCATCCTCAACATGGACAGAAAGGGAGCTTTGAATGACATGATGGTACAGTCACTGGTAACAGGAGAACAAATACATTCCAGTAACAAAAAGTGCAATGAACTGGATTCAACATAAAATTCAGATTTTGTCTCCTGTCTGATATATCCCATAATCACGTTTACTATGTACAGAATCTCAGCAGACAGAAAGCAAACCTAAAATCTAAGGTTCCCACTAAAGCAACTTGAGTGCATACCACCTTTAACAAGTGGTTGGATTTGCAGGAGTAGGATCAGTAATAGAGGGTGTAAGTATAGAATAAACACATTCATTGCAAAATGAATCTTCCAAATGTACTCTAGGGACCAAACGTCATAGAATTTTCATTTTACGCTTCTGTTTGAAATCCAGAGAGAATCCTGGGAAGAAAAGAAAATAATGCGTTCCTAAGGAGTGCTTGCTATGTGGGATGGCTTTGGCTCCTTTAATTACAAACCTGGATGAATTCTTTATGAGCAAAGGGGATTTCTTTCAGATGGATTATCCTGGGCTGCTAAGGTAATATATAAATATTATCCAACTAGTCTTTTAGTGGCTAGGATTGAGTATTTACAGTGTTTTTAAAAATTAGTTCTTGATACTATATCCATATTCCACTGACTAAAATTGCCTGTCATTTTAATCTTTTCTTGCACAGACATCATTAGCACTTCAGAAGACTAGTGGATATGATTAACATATTGTAAAATGTTTCTTTATACATGTAATCTCACCAACTAAGTCAAGCTAGGATGATGTTGTCAAGCTAGGTGAAGCTAGGATGGTATTATTCTTTAGATGGCTGAATTCCAACAGGACAAATCAGTAAACTTCCATGGAGAGGGATTTAACCATGAGCATTTGGCAGGTGATTACCAGCTATCTCACAAGTTTCACACAGAAAGGATGTGGAGTGTGGAGAAACCATTTCTAAAGAAGGAACCTCTTACTATTTAAACCCATGAAGAGAGTAAAGCTAAAATTCTTTTTCGTGGTTGTTCAGTTATTGTAACAAAATCCACAGATGAAACAAGTTCATCTGAATATCTGCATTAAGCAAACTCTAATGTTTGAGGTGATGCAAAAGATGTCTTGTCACATTGACATGTTCCTAATGATGATAGCCACATCAGGTCTTGATCTTTTGGTGGTCCTTACAAGTGATGAGTAAAATCCTAAAGCACTGCAATGGGAGCAGAGAGCCGGGTAGCTTGTGTCAAGTTTCAGTTTAGAAAATGCAACGGAATGACTTGACAACAGCAGAATATTTAATTCAAAGTGATATAATAGTGGCAGAAAGCATAACTTCACAGTCTAGAGAAGTATTGTTTCCATCTGTTAATTTTGTGTTACCTGTGCATTTATTCCCATTTCTATTATGGCTAAAAACACAGCGTTTTCCAGAAAGGACAAGTAATGTAACAGGGTGATAGATGGTCTGAGAAGCATTTCTTGCAAGGGAAGATGCCTGTTTTATATTTATTAATACCTGATTTAATATCTAGCATGGATTTAGGCATTTCAGTGTGAAAAATGAATGATATTTGAAAGCACATGAGAAGTTACTTATTGGTATTAACACATGGGTTTCAACTTGCCACATAAATCCAACATAATTTAATGATTACCACACAAATCTCAAGCATTAAAAATTATGCTATGCTTCTTAGGCCTTGAAAATTTTAATCCATTTGCCATAGAGAGTATTTAGCTCTGTCTAATGTCAGTCACAACTTCTGACACTATCTGTGGACATGCAGAACTTCTTTCAATTACAGGAAAAAACAAGGCACATCTCTTTCTCCTTTTAATATATCTGTTTATAAAGCTGCCATTGCAGGGTGCCTGGAAATGCAAGCTCAGTACACTTAAAATGTGAGAACACACTGAAGAATTTGACAAAGTTGTTATACAGCATGAGAGCATGTATAATTGTGATATATTAATCCTGCTAACAGAAAAGCGTGGAATTAATTTTAATGTGACTTTTGGTAATACATTTTATAAGGCTGCCCAGAGAAAATTTATAATATTTCTCTTATGTAAAATTTATTAATAGTTAACCACATTGGAAAAAAATAATGACTAATGTTTAAAAATTTATTGTTTCAGAAAACCTGTGTGTAGCTTTTCAATTGCACTATCAGGATTATACAGTAAACATTTTATAGCTATTACAGCCAGAAGTGAAGAATGAATATATGCAACCAAATCTGGTCCATAATGTAAATTTTATAATTTCACGATTTGTTCTTTCTAACAATTAGAACTTATATTTCAAGAAAACATGTAATCTTAATTTAGAAATTTCAAGCGATGGGCAAATCTCTCATTCCTTTCATACCTTTTCCATTTGTGAATTACATCCAGCTAAACAAAAAACTTTGAAAATAGCTAAGACTGTAACACCCAACAAAAATTTGTCTTTGATAGCAAAGTTGAATGTTGACTTTATCAATTAAATCTTATTTGTAAGATATGATCCTATTTTTAAGACTCTTCAAATAACATGCTTATGGCATTTGTGATATTTCAGAATGCAATGGGACCTGCCAAATCTGACATCCTGGCAGGCTGTCACAGCTCCATGTCTCCAGGTCCACCTTGTAGTGCAGCTGGACCTAAGCATGTATTTCCAATAGGAACAGATGGAAAATGTGTCCTAATCCTGTCCCACTCATGGCAATTTCCACTTAGTAGGAAATACACATATACCTCTACTTATATATAGAACCATAGAATGATTCTGGCTGGAAACGACCTTTAAGATTGTTGAATCCAACTGTTAACCTAGGGGAGCCAGTTGTAGTGACTGATAACCCTTTTGGTGAATAATTTTTTTCTAATAACCAATTTAAACCTCCCCTGATGCAACTTGAGGCCATTTCCTCTTGTCCTATTACTTGTTACATGGGAGATGACACCCACACCCACCTCTCTACAACTTCCTTTCAGGTAGTTGTAGAGTCATAAACTCTACTGTCCCTTTCCCCACCCTTCATTCTTCCCCGAAACATCCCATAATAAGCCTAATGCAATCGCAAGAATCTCCTCTGCACAGATAATGAGTCCCATATGTGGGTATACACTACAGCAGGTAGTGAAGTGACTCAGAGAGCCTCTTGACTTGACTCCATGCTAATGGATATCACCCTAGACAAGATCTCCCAGGACGTCTTGGGAAGGACTGGGTTAGAGCCCATGTCTCTGATGGGGTTATTGGTCATCCCCTGCCCACTGATGTAGCTCTGTGCCATTATATCTGACAACCTTTCATCATGTTATCTATATAGACAAAAGAAGTTTGTAAAGTACGAGAACTAAAATTTCACTAACTGTACTGAAAACGTACTTCAAAAGAAGTTTCTCTATAATGTAAATTAGTTTAATGTTGAAGCAGTATTTTGCTATGTCAAGATTTATGAGTATATATATATAGAAAGAGAGCATGAAGTCTCTGAAGTCTAATTTAACTAAAATTGGCATCTCATGTCTTGTGTTGTTTTAGAAAAAGAACTTTTTAAAGACATGAGACAGCAAAGGATGAATGTGAACATAAAGATCAAAGCTAGAGTCTGCTTGATATTAGATTCTATAATTAATTTGACATCACAGCGTAAGCCAACATCTGTAAAAAAATATTAAATCTACTCTACCTTGAAAAAAATTGAGACCCGCTTGATTTTTCACTCCGTAATTTGTTAATGGCTTGAGATGATTTATTAAAAATACAGTTTAATGAAAAGGGGACACAGACTCTGAAAGCACATCAAGGGGAAAGGACATACTTACACTTCAGCAAGAAATAAACTGAAGTGTCTATAATTCTGTTGAACTAATGAGTTTTATCAAGCATGCACTGCTTAAATTCACTAGACTCTAATCTGGGATCTGGAATTTGGCCAAAGTCTATTTTATCCATAAAGAGGTGGTAACTTTTCTCCATAAAAAGCCTCTGTGTACTTTCATAAATTCAAACACTTTTTGTGTAACTATTCATTGCCATGAGAAGAACATGACTTCTCTAGAGAACTGTAGGCTGGTTTGACCTGTATTACATTTTAAATTAGTAGTCTGTCTGCTCATCTTAAATCTACAGAAAAGGAAGAGTGCAAAAGACAGCTTTGGTCACTTCCCTTTTTAACTTTTCCATATTTTTGTGCAGCAACTGTGTTAAACTTCCCATGAATATCTAATGGACTCTTTTTGAAAAAAAAAAAAATCTGGAATTTTTGTGTTATTAGAAATTATTGCCTGAAAATTAAATTTGTTTAGTTGTGAATGGCAGGCCAGGATAATGATCTAAAGGGTCCCATCCAACCAAGACAATTCTATGATCCTATGATCAATAAAGGAACATGGGATCAGAAAAAACACTGACAGGATATTCAACCATAGAGATTAAATCAAAATCCTTATAAAAGATTCAGCTAAATGATATAATAGCTTAAAATAATTTATTTCAAGAAAATGAGACAGAGCCACACAGCTGGGCTTGTAATGTCATTTGTTTATAATTTATGTCATTTCTGAACAGGAGAAAACCAAATATGTTAATCAAATAATGAAAATGTAACCATGTTGTATGTGATGTAAGCAGAACAAAAGGAACTGGAAAATGGTGGACTATCATGACAGGAAATAAGAAACATGAATACTTTGCCACAAATGTCATATGGAGGCCAGTAATAGAAAACAGCTCTCTCATGCTGTGTGAGAAAGAACAGAAATGATTGAATGTCTAATTATAATCATTGTTTATAGAAGGTATGAGTAGGAGAAAACTCAAATTAGTCTTCACTGACAGTATGGAAAAGATTTATCTCAGAGATGTAAAAGGACTAATTTGTATGCCTTCACAGACTATTTTTCAGCTGAGGCATTTTCAAGAAGTCTTTGTGTGAGAAAGAACCTGATTTTCTAAAAGAAGTGTTTCTAAGAAAAGTGTTACCAAATTTCTCAATTAGGACAAAAAAAGGTTTGAAGATATCAAGATGTTGATCAAACTTTTGATAAATGATACATTCCGGTTTCCTCATTTGAGGTGGCATTGTCTTCTGAAATCAGGGTAATTATAGTAACAGATTAAATAAACTAAATAGTATGTAAAACTATCGATTGACCAACTTCGTTTCACATTTTCTCACTTCTCTGTCTTACACCCTTGCACACCATTTTTTACACTTTTGTAAGTAAGTTATAAGAGAGGTTCCACCAGTGTCAGTGATCAGCTCATCCTTGGCCATCTTTGAACCCAACTTGTGTCTATCTTTGATCTGGATGACATGGGCTTTTGTCTGACATGGAGGCATCTCCTGGTCTCTTCTCACAGAGGCCACACCTGCAAACCTCTGCTACCAAAACTTCTCATATAAACTTAATACAGCTTTTCAGCCTAGATTCCCATAAGCTCACGAATATCAATGTTCAGACACAGAGGTACTTAACTTCCATCTAATCTGTGACTCACAGATAATTCAGAACATTCCTAAAACCTGCTAAAACCTGATGTATTAAACCAGGCTCTGATGATTACTAAATCAATAGAAAAGCAGAGAGTTCTGTGCAAAACTAACCTAGTGTAATGACTGGGTGTCATGTGGAAGAATATTCAACTACTTATATTTCATTGCACAAAATTGCACTTTTTACTACTGATAATAAAAACTGAATGTCATTGGACAGAGATTCATCACAAGTTCCACAAAGGTATTACGCCTATGTGAAACTGGAACTGAATGCCATGGCAAATTAAGCTAATCATATCAAAAAGTTACAGTTATATCCACAAACAAATTTTCAGCTTTTTGCCCACCCCTTCAACATTACTTTAACATGTAGGTAGAAAACTAAAAGAAAGAGCTAGAGACCATACTATCTTATTGTGTCAAGATTTTAAAAACTTTGCTCCCTTTCCTCCTCAGGCGGTATACAACAGAGCTCTTCAGGCCTTAACATGAATTTTATATAATTTCTTTACAGTGTTTGAAGGAATCTCACTGGTATTATGGGTGAACTAAGAAGACGTGGTTCATTTTATTCTATGCTTTCATCTACCTCTACATTATGCTAGTTGCATTCTTTTGTTTGTTTTCATGTATTAATAGCATCAGAAGTCCATGTTTTTCTTCTTTGTGTGCATGGAAAAGGCTATGGGGAAGTTCTAATTCTTTTTGTGTTGAGGGAATTACATGTACCTTCACTCTGAGTACAATTCTGCAGGCTGTGCTGGAGTGAGTCATTGTCTTCTCAAAGATACAATTTATTTTCTTTAATGTTTTGACAGTGTTGAGGAAGAGGTAGGGAAGAGAATGTTTAAAAATGAAAACCAGTAGCTAACCTTAAAAAAAGCCCAACAAAACCATCTTAAATGCTTTAGCTTTCTCAGATAAAGTTCTTGCAATTGGCTTGCTTAAGAGGAAGAGTGGTAGAAGCACCAAAACATGAAAAGAAAGCAAAGTCCACTGTTTGGGTGGAGGCTGAATGAACAGGCTTTGTAAGTGGTGTGCAGAATTTGTAAATTAAAGTTGCAAAACTACACTGAAATACTGTGCATGAGATAGGAGCTTCATTTTTGTGAGAAAAGTCTAAAAAGCTGAGACTTTCCTCGCTACTTGACTTGCAACAACATGCAAATTGCTTTGACTATCTTATTGCAGTTTAGTGTTGTCTATCCAAATGATCAGCTTTTCCGCTCCCTTACACTTGCTCTGCACACATCTTTCCAAGGAAGTGTGCGACAGATGCAAGGATTGTTGGATTCAATTTTTCTTCTCACTGCGTCAAATTTAATGAAAACTGATTCTTCAATCCTTTTTTCGTCTTTCGTGAGAACAGAAATCATTTATAGCATGCCTGGAAAGTTAGTACATCTGTGTTTCAGAAACAAGTAACGAAACAGAGACTGTCTCATTAAGAACACCCAGTCAGCACCTCTGCTGTTAACAATGAAGATGTTTTAGCTCCTGTATGTGTAATAAATATAGAAAACAGTTATCTTTAAGCATTCAGACATAACCTATGCCATGTGTTTTTGGATGAAAACACCTACTTCTCCTTAACACTTCCTCCCCTTCAGACCAGTAATTAAAATTCTATAGTGGGCTGTTGGTAGGTACAGCTTCACCTGCGTTAATCCCCAGGTATGAACATTTAAGTACATTTTCTTTCAGAGCTGATATAAACCCAAACCTAACAGAGCTTGTTATCTGCCTAAAGATTAATGATCTTTCATCTCTGGGGAAAATGATGTAGAGATACATCCCAGTGAAAGGATATCCAACCTGTCTTTCTCTACTTACAAACACATTTGGCAGGAGAAAAGAGAGGAGAGAACTTAGTGCTGAATGTCTTCTAGCTATGTATTGAACTCCAGAACATTCACGAATAAAGATGGGAGTTGCTTTAAAATAGTTCTTTTAACCTTGTTTAGCATATGCAGGTTTATTTCTAAATCCATGTGTTTGAAAATAAGAATGGTAAAATAGTACTGTTAACAGGAAACCTGTAACTGTTGTAAATATGGCAATGTTGGCTCTAAACCTATATCCAAATCAGAAAATGGCAAGCTCTGGTGAAGAACACCAGTATTACCTTAGCACACTACAATACAACCACCGTTTTCAATACTTTTAGCGAGAGAGATATAGCTGAGGAAGATGGCTGTGCAAATAGATATCTAGACATAAGTAAAAGATTAAATATTGCTTTGTTATTCTATTATTCTATTACATTCATCTTCTGTGGGAAGCTAGCAATCATTCTCCACATGAAAAAGTACAAATTCTAAGAACTTCTACTCAGAATATTTCATAAAGAAAACAACACTAACTAATTACCTATGTTAATTGCTTCAGAGACTTGCTGAAACTTTAGTTATTGGGAATGTACGATTATGGTCCCTTGTGTCTTCAATGGAAAAAGAATAATTCTGTTGACATTGTTATTTTACTTTTTTCCATTCATTACATTGGAGGAGGAGGGCATGATATAAGTAACAGCTTAGACATTTAGTGCTGTACAATATTTAAGCATTTGTATTTGAAAGTCATTTTATTAACAGAAATTTTACCATTTTTTTGACACAATGTTGAAAATAAACCTCAAATTTTCCACTCCTGAGAATGAACTGTTAATGAATTTGGGTGGCTATGGCTTCTCCAATTGACAAAAGCAGTTTGTCAATGTTGTCACTCAGCTGCTTCCCGAACTGTAAGTCTGCACACTGCCACCAGCTGTCTTTAAATGAGGAAAATTTTGTTACTGAGCTCCAGGGGTAGGGCATTGGAGAATACCCCCTCAGCTCCACCACAGCACACATTATTCCCCTCCTCTGCCAAATCTTTCCTTGTCCTCTGTCAACCTCCACCGATCTCAAAACTGTCTGTGGCTTTTGGGTTTTATGATCCTACCAACAGAACGCGATGCATACATCCTGGATAAGCATTAGCAAAAATCATTCTGTGGAAGTTGTAATGTCTTCCACATCTCTTCAGTTACAGACAGCATTTGTGTGAAGCAGTTTAGAGACTACCTGCAGAAGTACAGCTGCAAATCTCACGGGACAGCAGCTGTGGATTGACATGGCAGTGAAAGGAATCAAATTTTGATTCACATGCATCAAGTTGGTATCTCAGTGTCTTGTAAAATCTGTGCCAGGTGGAAGCAGGTAGGATGAGATAGTGGAAATTTTTTTGCATGCTAATGAGACATATTTTATCTGGGCACTGGAAATTTTTTCTACTTATGATTGTGGCATAAGTGAATCTTCCTGTTTGACAGATTCATGTTTGGGTGCCAGCCAGGCATATTTTATGTGATGTATAGGCAAAATACAAGCTTAGGTGTTTGAATTCATTTCCATGCCAGTGATGCAGTAAGTTATTCTGAAAATAAGTAGTAAAAATATCCATAAAACTACCAACACAGAACTTCACATTTCAAGATACCTCCACTGAGAAAATGCCATTGTTAATTGTATCGAGTTAGATTATTTTCTGATTAGGTATAAACACATCTAAAAGACTGCAGATGATACTGGTTCATCAAAATGGGAACATTTAGTCATCACAGGGAAGAAACAACTTTTCTTAGAGCATCTGGCGTAGCTAGAACAAACTGGACAGAAATTAGTGCTGGCATTTTAGAATGCTCGGTTGTTTTTTTTTAAAGAAAGTATCAACATTTTTGTGGATTCTCTTTTATCCAAGGGAAAACAGAAGGAGAGTTGGTTTGGTGTATAACATTCAGCTTCTTGGCTACAGGGAAACAAGAACTAATGTAGACACTATAATGTCTTAAAGCATTATTGATCATGCCTTAGAACTTCAAACAGTAGACCTAAAAAGAAATTATCAAGGCTTTGGTGTTCTCTGCTCTGTAAAATCTTTCTCCAAAGGTGGACATAAGTGACTGAAAAATGCAAAAATAAAATTAATGAGAAAACATAGCTACCATTACAAATCCTGAAAATTTACTAGAGAAGATTTGCTCCTCTCAGGTTTTCTTCTCTGAAGTCCTTTCCATTGTCCATTACTATAAATTACTATATACTGTATAAAAATGACTGCAAGTAATTGAAAATCCAGAAATTTCTAATCAATGATTTCAATTAGAAGATAATAAATACTCCTGTATGTGGTTGAACTTCCTACATCTCTGTAGCAGTGGAAAACTCAATTGAATACTTGGAGCTATTTATAAATCTTATCCCAGGCATCTATAAGTGTGTAAAATTACATTAATGGATTTTTGTTCCTTTCCACAGTCTTATTTACATTACCATCTTCAGTAAGTATTTTCCTACTGAGAAGCACAAGCAGAAAATGAAGAGGAAAGAAAATATGACAGGAAAGAAGCCAAATAATAGCTGACAGCAGAAAGAATATAATTACGGATTAGGAGAACAACAAAAGTGAAACCTCTGGACTTGAATACCCTCACTACTACTGATTCTATCACTGATTGGGAGCACCATCTATAGTTTCTAATTTACTTCTGCCAAGAGAAGGTGATGATGACCTTCCAAATATTAGTGGATACTAGCATTTGAGTATTATTTTGAGTTCCTCACTTCTGTACTAACCCATTACTTACTCAACAGAGGCTTAGGTCCCACTAGTTAGGGGTGGGGCACATATAGGCTAAAATAACAACGGAATTGAATCTTCTTTAAACTTGAATTGGACCTCCGATGGTTTTGGTTAACTTTCTTGAGGTGATTTTTCATTTTTGTATGTTCTAAACATCCTGATTCCAGTGAGCCATAAAAACAGATGTGCTGAAATACAAACACTACTGGAAGGTTGCTTTTGTGGTATTTCCAGCCTGAAAGGAAGCCAGTTAGAAATCCCTTGTGAATGCCTATTTCCAGCCTATTTTTGCAAGCAGATATGTCTACTGTTCATTTTTTTTAAGATGCTAACCCAAGATGAACAGGAAATAGCAGAACTCGGATATACTCTGTCTGTTATTTGGTCACACTCCTACAAGGTGCTGAGCAGAACTGCATGGAGAAAGGTAATTTTGTTTCCTGAACAGTTTTCATATTTTGAAGCTTGGTTGCAGTTTGATGTTTTTTT
This sequence comes from Hypotaenidia okinawae, assembly GCA_027925045.1. Lineage (NCBI taxonomy): Eukaryota > Metazoa > Chordata > Aves > Gruiformes > Rallidae > Hypotaenidia > Hypotaenidia okinawae. Next base: position 89,136,321 of record BSDF01000003.1, read on the forward strand.
TAATGAAAGCAAATGGTACTGACAGTCTCAATGAAAATGGAAGGCTCCTTGCCCTGTGCTGTGGGAGTGCATGGATGGACCCTGGAAGTGGAGCCTGCTGGCAGAAAAATCAAGAGAAATTTTATCTGAATTTGATCTGTGTTCAGTCAGAATTTTATTGAAATCAAATAAACTTTGTGAACAGCTGTGTCCTGAATGAACTTGTAAATTCTTCAGGAAACATATTATTTTAGAATTCTTGTCATCCTTTTGAGGTTCATCGACTTCTAAGAAAATACAATTTCCATACTCACTGGGTTTTCAAGTATCAGTTGACTCAGGTCACCTTAAAAGAAACATCTAGATCTTGTTCAGATATATAAAACCAGAAGTTTTGTGGTATTTAAGTTGTTCTTCTAATGTTGTGAGATATGACACAGGACCTATAGCACAACTGGATGCACCCTGAGCTAGAACCTGTGTGAGATATTCAGGGGAATTCTCAAATACCCTGCACTTAAGCAACTAAATTGAGACCTTGAGGAATGGTTCAGTTTAAGAATAAAATGCCTAAATCTAAGGGTCTAGCCTTAGGTATTCCACTGATACCGTAAGTGCCTAAGCTCCCATTAAAGAAAATGAAAACAAAAGTCCCTCAAATGACACTCTGACTTTTACTTAAGCTGAATTTGTATAACTTTACCATTCAAAGACTGTTGCGATGCTGCTGTTTTTTCTGACAATTAATCCTTCATTGTAAAATGTGCCATTTCAATGCCTTTATGAATGTGACTGGGTCAGTAAATTGAGCTGAGTATATTTTTCTCTCCAGGTTATTCATTGTAAAACATTGTTTCCAATCCTACAGTCATTTTTCTGCCTTTTCAAAGAATAATTTGACCAATCAATCACTTTCCTTAAATATTATACTTTGGTTGAGATAGAATTATTTTTCTTTATAGTAGCAGGTATGGGGCTGTGTTTTGGATTTGTGTTGGAAACAGTGTTGATAACACAGGGATGTTTTTATTCCTGTTGAGCAGGGCTTAGACAGAGCCAAGGCCTTTGCTGCTCCTCACCCCACCCCACCACTGAGGAGGCTGGGGATGCGCAACAAGTTGAGAGTGGACACAGCCAGGACAGCTGACCCCAACTGGCCGATGGGATATCCCATACCATATGATGTCATGCTCAACATATAAAGCTGGGACAATAATACTGAGGGGGTGGAGGGTGTTCAGAGTGATGATGTTTGTCTTCCCAAGCAACTGTCATGCATAACGGAACCCTGCTTTCCTGGGGATGACTGAACACCTGCCTACCCATGGGAAGTGGTGAATGAGTTCCTTGTTTTACTTTGCCTTCATGTGCAGCTTTTGCTTTATTTATTAAACTGTCTTTGTCTCAACCCAGAGGTTTTCACACTTTGCATGTTTGTCTGTGCCTGTTTACCAGCAATCCTGCACATCCCAAGTCACCAACCCAATGTGACTACATTGGTCTTCAGCACTTACCAATCTTGCCATCTTTCATTCCTACCACTGACAAAACCCAATAAATGTTGTAAGATGAAGATTCTTCATTACTGAGAAATGTCTTATCATGTACTAATGTTGTCTGTTATGTGTATGTTCCCTTTTTATCAGATTTGTTGAAAATGACAGATTCCCAGATAGCCAGATGTTCAGCATATGTGTTTTGGAGCACAAGCATGTACCCATACATGTGCGCACATATACATGGACTCTCTTGCTCTCTGTGCTCTGTGTACACACTACTCTGTCTTTGCCATAGAGTCAGATATGTGTCCTTGTCCTAAGCACTTGCTAAATGGTAGTGAGTACTGGTGATGTCATCCCTAGAAAGAAGTAACAATTAGTTGACGATAAAAAGAAATTATATACCAGTCCTAGTTCTTCACTTACTCTTTCCTTTCTGCTGTACTGTTTCCTTCTTGCTGAAGCAAAAAGGCTCAATTTTATAAGTTAACTTGTTTCGGTTCTGTAGGATATGGTTAACATTTGCTGACATGGACACATGAAGTGTGAAGAAAAGGAGATCCTCTGGTTCGTAGAGCAGCCATATTGTTTAAGGAATTGAGTGATCAAGTGTAGATGGTAGTGCAGCATGGGTAGTATCAATACCAAGTAGATTTTGCTTCTGCAGCAGTAGGGAAAATATTTAAGCTAAATAATGCAATGAAATGTAAGTGCCTGAAGGAACATTGCAGTAAGTGGCTAATATAATTACAAAGGTTTATAGCCAGACTCAGTTTAAAATTGTATCAGTCAAATGATATGCAATTTTGTCTTGTCATTTGGTCAATTTTCATAAAAATGCAGGTAATTTACCAAATGCAGTGCCTGAAGATGTCTGGGCCTCCTATGGGGTGAAGCATTGCAACCACCTCTTAAAATGCTCCAGCACTTTACAGGAGTAGTTCAGAGGGCAAGATGTGAAGAAAAATGTTATATCCTGTTAAAACTGAGCCAAGAAAATAAAATTCACTTATTTGAATTAAAACCTATCTCCTTCAGGTGTTAACGATCTAACACAATGGCACATTACACACTGAGAGAACTTGTGTCATGTTACATTCAAATGGAGAAGAGTAATTTACTGACTTGTTATTGCATCATCCTGTATGCATGCTACTTCTTTAAGGTTCCTGATTCTGTTCCTAACCAGACACAACTCTGCTGAACTTATGAGAGCTGACAGACTCATAGCTTGAGTGGCATATCTGTAAATTACTGCTGTAAATTGCAGGAAATTAAAGTGTTTCATTTCCAACAGCCTGGGTAACACCTTCATTTCACTGTAATAACTATTTCATACAGTCTCTGGTAAGCCACAAGGACATTTCTGTAGCATATTTTGCTCTTAAACCTGAAAGAAGTACTGCTTTATTATCATGATGACATGCTCTACCTGCCACTAGCAGAGGGATTGGTATTTTGAATGGGCTGGATCACTAACAGACTTGGATATTATGAACCTAAGTGGTTCTATGTATTTGTAACAAGACTTTGAATCACTGTCTGAATTCTCAAGATATTGACGAATGTTATTATTTCCATCTCCTCTGGTAGTTTCAAACATAGATTAAATTGTGAAGAAAGTACCAGTGATCATGCACTTAAAATAGGGGATATCTCTGGTCATCAAAAGAAAATGACAGGCAGTGAATGCAGTAGGAAGAATAATAATTCTTCAGCTGTTTTATCAGCAATGAACATTTGCAATAGGAAAACATTTTGCATTGACTATCCCTGGAAAACATAAATTTGGAGTTAGGCTGTTTTCCTCCTTGAAAACTGTATCTGGAGCAGAAGTATGGATGTGGCGAAAGCTTGCTGATGATGCTGCAACCATTGAAAGTAAAGCAACTGGGAAGTCTGAGAAAACCGTAAGTAAAAAACTCTCAAACAATTCAAAGTATGAAGGGAAGATGACAGACCTAGATGGGGTACATGGAATTTGCTCTTTGAAAATGTCGGAGTCATCACTTTTTCTGCGTCATTTTCTCACTGTCTCTTCTGTGACATCTGTCTGAGATCTTACTAGGAACTTACTGCTCTCATGAAGCACTACATAACCTCTTAGCTTCAAAGAAAGAGACAGAGACAGAAAGATAGGGGGCATGTATGTGAAGTCTCAGTTACTCTGAATAATACTTTTCTGAATCTTTCTTGACAGGAGCGCTACAGGAAAAACAACCTGAGAGTTTGTGATATATATTGACAAAAATAAAATCATTTGCACTGAAAGTGTTCATGCTTAAACAAAGCACAATTTCATCGTATCTATTCATATAATGAAGCATAGCTCTCTTTTTGTTTGTTTGTTTTCGTAACTTTCATGCAACCTGATAAAAGAGTTATAAAACTTCCGTGTTTACCAAAGAGGAAAAAACACACGTGCTGCGGTTTGGCATATATTTCATTCATCCATTCCAGCTGGAAAAGGTTATCAACCTTATTTCAGCTGTTTTGATATGTTGTCCTGACTGGTGATTCATGTTAAGTTGAAAACATGTGCTTATGTGGCACTCAAATAGAACACTCCTAAAAGACAAATTTATGAGAGATTGGAGGGGGTGACTAGTGATCAGCTAATCTGTCCTTGAATATTGACACGTGGTATGACAGTGGTTGAAAAGATCTAACCGTACACTGCACTTAATGGACTTCCCCTTATCGAGAGGTCTGCTGTGCATGAAAATCTGCTTTATGAGGGAAAAATATACAAGAGCAAGGTACTGTGAGTAATTTCCCTCGAATGTTTTTCCATAGAGAAAATGCGACACATGAAATGTCAAACTATTGGAAGAGTAAATAAACAAGCACATTTAGAGCAATGAAAAACAGCCTTGATGGCCCAAAGCATACATGAATGTTAAGAGCTGTACAACTATGCTATAAACAGAAAAAAATGCTTTTAATAAAAACTTGGAGAGTTTTATACTTCTCTGCATGGTGAGCAATAGGAAAATGAGTATGTCCAATTCAGAAGCTGACTTAAGCCAAAAAGATTCTTATAAAATTAAAGCTTGCAAAGCTGGAAATGAACCTATTGTAAAAGGAAATGGAAACAAATTCTTTTAAGTTCAAAAGGTAGCTCTAAAGTGAGAAAATTGGATTGTGAAGGAACACAAAGCAAATTTTAGTACATTTCTCTCTTAATTGCACTGTGTATATGCCCCCTAATCAATGAATGTGAGCCCTTTGGGTTCATTAGAGAGAAATATAGTAAACAAATATAGTCCTTTGCATTTAATGGATGATTTTTTACTTCTAGACTGTGAAATCAACTTCTACTTGTTGATGAATAGTATTTTGTATTTGGTTTAGGATTATTGTTATAAGCAAAACAATAGTGTCATGGTTTAAAGTACAAGTATACATGGAAGAAATTACATCACTGTGTTTTGCACTTAATTTCTCTCGGTTTCCATATTCCACTTTTTTCCATATTAAGTTAGCTCAGTTTACAAGCCAGGGGATGAACATTCTGTAATATTGTGATCGCAAAGTGTACTTACAGCCCAAAAAGCTAGTGTGTCCCCTCTCTCTTTTATCCCTCCCTTGATAAATATGTTGCTGTTCATTGGGGCATGGATAGCAAATTTTTTGGTGGAGGAGCAATCTATGAGTATAGGTTGCTTTTTGTATAAACAGGGCCATCAGTGGTACTGAAAACTTCGCCGATTAGAGAAAAGTGAATGTAGAAAATGAATGGGCATACAGGCTATCATAGCTAGGAAGTAGTACTTTATTATGGGTTAGCCTAGAAAGACGTTGCCAAGTGCTTATCAAGTTCAATAAATGTTGCCTGGAAAATCAACATGGTTAAGTGTTAGAAATTAGAGACAGCTGAATAACAGAATGAGAACTAGTATTTGGCAGCAGACATCCATATCTACTTAACAATATTATTGGAAAAAGAAACAGGAACAGTTAATTAACAAATAGCTTTTTGGAAAGAAACTTAAGAGATACGGCCTCCTCAGTACAAGCACTAATAAGCTTTGTTTCAAACACTGTATCCTCAAGTTACTATTTGTATGAATATTTCTTTTTTGGCTGAGTTTTAGCATGTGTGAAAGATGCCAGACTGGGAGCTTTGGAAACCAACATATTTATCCAAAGAAAGCCTACAGCCTCAGCAACGGCAGTAAGAAGTGGTGTTCACCTCCTCACACTGAGAAGCCTGTTCTGCAGAGCTACTAAGAAAAGTCAGAAAATAGGTCAGCTTCCATGTACATTAGCCTTTGCCCTCTCTGCAGAGGCTGCCAATGCGAATGCCAGTTGATGACAGCTGTGCTGGACATTTGTTGACTGGGAACTAAACTGAGACTGCAGATTCCTTTCACACAGTCTACCAAACACCCATCAACTGGCAATTTCTTTCTGACCTTAGACAGCATTACAAGTATTTTCCTATGAGGATAACTTCTCAAAAGCTGTAGGTTGATCAGCATAAAGAAAAAAATAGGGTTGATTTCACCCTCCACCCCTGCCCTTGGCAGAACAAGTCTCTTTTATAAAGCTTAACATAAAATGCATACTGAAAATTTATGGGAGTGTGACAAAGAAATCCCTTTTGTGTGTCAAGAAAGATATTTTATTAATATTAAATGTTGTTAAAAATCAGGCTTGTTTAGAAAGAGAACATTTTTCCAGAATTTATCGGGTTTTGTTGGGTTGAAAATTTTTCTTTGAAAATATAAAAAATAGGTAATATTGGAATGCACCAGAACACCTACCTTAAAATATCTTTTTCTGAAATTCAGGATCCGTCAAAATGCGTACTCAACAGAGTACTATTGAGGCTAAGTATAAAGGACAGAATTTTAAAAATATTTACTTTAGGTTTAAAGATATTTGTGATTAAATAGATGATAGAAAAATCCTGCTGGCTTGAGGCAGTCTTTGGCATGGTCAGTGTCCATTCATGCCCTCAATAATCTGTATCTGTGATGTTATGAGTAGTACTTTACATGTTAATTCCCACTCTTACACAAGTGCAAGTGTAGTTATTGTTGGTGCTTTCAGACCTTTTGATTTGAGCTTACATTTGCCTCTTCACATCATGTTTTACTAAACGTGGCCTAGCACTTTGAGGTTTCCGAAGTCTAAGAAGCAGAAGGCTATGAATACACAGATGTACATGTTACAAAGAAACTTCTTGGGAAGAGAAAGTAAATGAAAAATAAAGCTGCTGTTCCAGGAGTACACTTCTGACTACTTGGCAGCTTTTCTATTCAATTCCATCTTTCAGACTGCAGGTTATATGCAGTCACTTGTTGGGGACCCAAACCCTTATGCCCTATATCAGGGGAATGATGAACATTCTTCCCTGAGGAGAAAGTACAGGCATAGCCAAAGGAAAGGATGTCCTCACAAACTTCCAACATGAAGTTTCCTGGTTCATTCACCCTCTGAGCCAATGCAGAGCAGATCCCAGAGTGTTCCCTGAGACTCTGAAGCTTCATGAGGTCTCCACAGTCCCTGGGGTAGCCAGAATCCCATAAAATCACTTGCTATTCCTGTAGTCAACTCCATCTAACTAGAGAAGAGAATAAGTATCAGGAAGCTGCCTTATTTTTAAAGATACATTTATTAATAATTAATGTCTTCATTTTCCAAATCAGTTTCCCCTATGTGCTGGGCAATCCAGGCATAGAAAAACAGTTACATGGCATGACACACTTTCTAGGTTAAAGGACTATTACCATTAATGCAGGATACTAGCATACAAGTAGGGGAAAAGTATTAAGTCTGTAATTCTTATTACACCACTTGATCCCACTCATTAACATCAGTGTATTTCATGTTTTGAAATGTCCTGAGAATTCACAATGTTGCACAGTGTGCTATGGACTGTAAATGTGCAGGTCTAGTATGGGAAAGCCATTTCTGATTCCTGATTATTTAGCAGAAATCTTTCCTTTTTAGCAAATTTTAGGGTATTTTGCTTTCCTGGGAATATGGAGAGAAACTGATATGCCTTAACATTGGAGGAGGAAATTTCCAGGAAACCTGATTCCGAGAATGTGAGGTATATCTATTGTATCTGCTCACTGGACCACTAGGTAAATTTGTGCCAAAACTTTTCTGCCTCAAAAAAATTGATTAAAAAAAATTGAAAAAATTTGAGAAGGTCCTTTGCTAACATCTTGACTATGTTATTTCTTTTCCTGTACTCATGCTACATTTGTCTGAATGCTTTTCCCTGTACCAAAAAAATATAGCGGCTATTGCACTAGTTATTTTTTGACTTGTCTCCAGTTTAATCAATAGGAAGAGAGAAAAATAAATAGAAAAATAAGCACATACTATTTTATGATGGGAGCAAAGTAATAACTCGTTGACAGATACCATAAAGTCTTTTTGATGATTTCAGTTCATGCTGTGATTTTAGACAGTACCAGACCTCCATATGACAATAAAAAAAAGTAGGAAAAAAAAGAACAACATGGAGGAAGGACATTTGTCTGTATATTGCTCTAAAATGTTCTGGATTTGGATTGAGTGTATATTAAATTGTCATAAATATGAAAGTCTGAGAATTGATTTTAAATGGATCAATAAACCTTTCTGGTTCTGCAAGGACAGAAGTTATTTATCACCAAGATATCGGATGCTATACTTACTGAAATTAGTACATAGTTTTATTATTTTTAAAATGAAATTACTAGTTTCTTCTGGCTCTCTCAAGGAATGTGTTTGTCATCTTTTAAAATTTATTTATTTAGTGACAATTTCAAATTTTAGTAGTATATAAAGCCCACAAGGGAAACAAATAATAAAAGTACACAATAGCTTTCACAAGCCACACTGAATTTTATGGTTTGGCTGGCAATTTTACTTGTAATGATATTGAAGACTGGAAGACAATTAACAACCAATAGGTTTTTTTCATGTTTGAGTAATATAATTAAAAAATAAAAACCAGCTCAATTCAGAAAGCATTTTCTTAAATATTGGTATTGTCTAAAGGCAAGGAAAATTTTGATACAGCCATAAAACACTTGGCTAAGTTAAGAGAGTTGGTGAATTTGGAGACAGTCTGCACTAATGTGACTACATGTTCTCCTGACCATCCTTTCTGCTTGCAAGGCACTGTCAGTTTAAACTTGGACTCTTCAATACATTGCTTTGTCAAGTACCTTTTGACTCTTGTCTGTTGACCAAATGCATCAGAGACTCCAAATGAGTCTAGAGGAATTTTAACTTGCTGTTGTCCATTCCATCCAATGAGCTACAAGCAAACTGTAACTACTGTGAGAGGATCTTTAACAAGCTATTTATTTTTTTAGACCACATATTATTACCTAGACTTTTCCAAAATGTTCTTGGGAGTCCTTATCAGTAACTAGTTAACTCTGCACACTACTTCTTATCCTATAGCTCTCATGCCTTCTTATACAAAAAATGCCATCAATTCTTCGGGAACTACAAATTATTGTTGACTTGGTTTACATATTATGGAAGCTGAAGGTACATCCAAGGTCAAAGCACTGTAGCACAGAGCTGAGGCAGTGAGTTTATTTATTATTTCAGCGGAAAAGATGCCTGCTTTATCTCTACCACGTCTTGTGACATATTGAGCTTCCTGAAATTTTTCTAAATCTTTGCTATGGAAATGTGTTTAGTTGAAAAGTCTGGATAGAACTGTTTCTAATGAAAGTTCTACTAAAGCTGCAAATAAATCTTTGGCATATACACGTTTCATCTATTACTCTATGCTATATATTTATAGAAAATTGAAACTTAAACTGAGATTCTAAAGCAATATATCCTGCTGAATAAACTAGTCTGATATTTCATGTTTCCTATTTTTTTTTCCCCTCTCCTCTTATTTAGGGTCTTGGCATTGCTTGTCAGGTAAGACTGCAGCAAGAAGAGGAGAGTTTGAAGAACTTTTTTATTTTTAGTTCACTGCACCACAATCAGTTCTCTTGGTCAAAGTTTTCCTTAGTATATATGACTCAACATCAAGCCAAAAATTCTTTCTAAGTTTTTGGCAGATGAATGATGTCAGACATTTGTTTTTTGAAATGATTTTCAATGGATTCAAGCCACTGGTGGATATGGGAAACTTATTTGGAAAGAGGAACTATTTCTCCATAGACTATATCCAACTTTTTGAAATTTCTAATAGTTAATTGAGCATAGCTCATCAGCTGGAATTTGTGATTAAGCAGATCAGTGTTTTCTAGTCTGTGCAAAGGAGCCTTTGTCAGTTACAGTGTATATTTGGCTGAGAGATTCTTTTTCAAATACATTTGGTGAAAGGGATTCCTCAGGTCCCCTGAACTACCACTGCTAATCCCTAACTGACTTCCACACTAGAAGCTGGCACAAGTCTGAATAAAAGCAGTTCTATGCAAGACACTGTGCAGTGGTATCTTAAACCACCAACCTGTGACTTCCCCTACAGCCAATGAGAGTTGACTACCTGTATTTCTAAGTACATGTAACTATAGAAAAACCCTCAAAAATTATTTTAATACCTTCACCATTTAAAAAAAAAAAGTGGTGTAGAGTAGCAAGTAAGTAGATACTGGCTTCTAATTGCTAAAGTTAAGTATGTGTCCAAATCTCTACAAACTGTAGGCTTGCAGAAGTAAAAGTGAGGAGGCTGCAGGATAAAACTGGAACTTTTTTGTAAATATATGAATTGCTTATAAAGATAGAGATGATAAGCCCTTCCTAATTATGTTAATTTCCAGAAAACCAACAATAGTCACATGTTTTTTAATAATGGGCTCTATTGAAATATGCAGGAAAGCTGCACGCTATATAAATAAGGCACAATCCAGCAAATACTTAAGGGTCTATAACCTGATGTCATTGAGGGTTAACTTTGAAGTGGCAGGCTGGTGATTTTTGATAGAATTCAGAAAGTTGAGATAAAGAAAAATAAAATAAAAAAAACCCCACCCAGATTTTTAGCTGATGTAAGCTAAGCTTTGAGAGGAAGAAGCTAGGAGCAGCAGAAACTGCAGAGTCTGTAAGTACCTTGCTGCCCAGTGAAGGACAGCTGTGTTGAATGGAGTCTGTCTTAATCTGCAAGAGAAGAAAAGGTTTAGCTTATACTGACATATGTACTATATTTTGATTGTGGAAATCCTTTGAATAAATCAAGAAGGTGTTAGTCTCGGAGAAGCTGTTCCCTAGCCAGAAGTGGAAGGAGTGTTGGGTCTGCTGTACTATCTTTTGAGGTGGAAGACAGAGTGTAAGCCAGGGATTACACTGAAGAGATGTGTCTTCTGAGAAATTTCTTCCATGAGGAAAAAGAAATAGTCAAAGGCACCACCTGTTTTTAACTTCCAAAAAGCCTATTTCATAAGAAATGACAACAATACTATTATGAAGAAGAGGCACAGCTGATGGTACTTTATAGTTTAAAAAACAGAATGTCAGAATTAAGAGAATAAACTCAATATTTTCCTGCCTTTGTAGAAACATTATGCCTTTGTAGAAACATTTCTATATCTCATTGCATTTCATTTCCAATGCAAACTTAGATCTGATTGAAAACAGGCTGAGGAAAAGCATTTGGGGCAGTAGTAAAGTAAGCAAGAGCATGTTGGGTGGGAATTAGGTGTTTAATGCGTTCCTTCTTTACTTAATTATATATTATTTTTCTGTGCTTTTTCATGTAGGATGGTGAACAGGCTAGAATTAAAGTGTTTACAAGTCACAGCTGTCCACCCTAATTTTTGTGCATTTTTCTAACTTCTGTGTATACGTTTGCGTCAGTTCTTCTGTCATTCTGACATGTGCAACGTCTTCACGTTAATTTCACATGAATTTTCAGTCTATTTATTCCACAGAAAGGTAGTTTACCTTTCTACTCAAGGAACTTTTTGACTCAGCATGTTTTGGCTCACAGTCCTACTTCCCTTAGAGAAGAACATTTCTATTAACTTTATCAGCAGACGTCACTGTGAAGGACTTGCACTTTCCCATAAGATTACTCTATTACCAAAAAGTATTAGATGTATTTATTACCCATATAATTAATAGTTTGATCAACTCCTCATGTAATGCTGTGATGCCTCCGTGAAGTTTGGTGCAGCTGACAGTTTTGACCAGATCACATCTGCTTCCCTTATTCAGTGACTGTTCCTAGATCTCGGCTTTTTCATTTTTCACAATTTGTTGTCCTTTTATTTGCCCTTCTCCTTAGACGACTTAAAAAGCAACCAACAAAAAATAAAAAGGAGGAGTTTCTCAACCAATTAATTTATTAGCATACTATTCTCTCCTTTGTTAAATTCTATTGCATCTGAGGGCTGTGTCACAAGCAGCAGGGCATTGCAGCCCCCCTTGCTACAAGCCTGTGTTTCTAGCAGAAGCTGGCATGTACAGGATGGATGCTGTACGCCCACACCACATCCTGACATGCAGCCAGGGCATTGCCAAAGTGCTCACCCACGCCTGGCGGCCAGGGAGCATTCTCATTTGCTGAGTTTTGACTTCCCCAGGGTAATTATACTCTGGAAAGAAAAAGAACAATGGCCTTTTAATATGGGAAGAGGAGAGAAAGGTCATATTCAAGGCAAGTTTGCTATCATTTTGATCATAGACATCATTTCCATGGATGTTAATTTGTGTTTTCTCATCACAGCTTGTTTCTATCTTCATAAATTTTAATCCATCTCCTTCATCCTTTTACAGTACCAGTTGTCCAGCAATTTGTTTCCATTTACTATTCTGCTTTCTACTACATAATGTATCCTGAGCTACTGCCTATGTTCTCATAAGTTTGTTGGCAAACAGACATACACAATGTCTTTAACTTAAATGATGCCATGTGAACCCAGTAGGACCCAGAAGCACGGACTCATTCACCTAGTGTGAAAATGAATAAGGTGGAAGAAAAGCCTCCCCAAGGAAAAACTGAATGAAGGGAAAGGATTTTTTTGCTGCTGTCAGCTGACTGTTTGTTTTCTTTTTTTGTTTTCTTTTTTAAGCACACTTTCAAAGCCATGGAATTCTTTCTGAGGTGCACATTAGCTGCACTCAACGGATAGCAGTGCATTTATTTTGGCACAGAGCTGGTGGGCAGAGGGAGTCATAAGGCAGTTAGAAGGATTTAAATAGTTTTAATGCCATTGAAGGGAGTGCATAGTCTGAACAAGAACACAAGAGAAAGAAAACACTGAAGAAATTAGCAGTTTATTTCCCTCTGATCTGCAGGTGAAAGGGGTGAACCAAGGCCTGCAGAAAAACAATTTTTTGTCCCATATATACATTTTTTGCAGGGCTAGTTCTCCTTCTTTACGAGGTTGCTAAGAACAGTCAAAACTTCTGGCTTGTATAGTTGGAGGCATGCATGTTGTGAAGAAAGGAGGATGGCAAGTGGAAGATCTACAAACTGATGTCTCTTGCATATATTCACATAATCACAGAATCGTAGGGGTTGGAAGGGACCTCAAGAGATCATCGGGTCCAACCCCCTGCCAAAGCAGGTTCCCTAGGACAGATCGCACAGATAGGCATCCAGATGGGTCTTGAGTATCTCCAGAGAAGGAGACTCCTCAACCCCCCTGGGCAGCTCTGGCAGCCTCACTGTGAAAAAGTTCTGTATATTGGTGCAGAACTTCCTAAATTCCAACTTGAAGCCATTACCCCTTGTTGTGTCTCCACAGACAGCTGAAAAGAGGCTGGCTATTTCTTAATCTTGGGCAACATGCCTTACAGATCTTGAAACAAGTAACATGGAAATGTGCATTTCTAAATAGCAGAAACATTTTGAGGAGATGTCTGTGTATTTGTAATGTATCAAAACCTTGCTAAGGGTGAGAATGAGAAACGTGAGACATGAGTAACAAATGAGCCAGACAACATATAAGTCTTTGTTGTGTCTGTATGAAAGGAACATTTTATTTTATGGTTAATAGGCTTGATTGAAAGTTCACTGAAATCAATCTTTCCATCGATTTAACTGGAATTTTTGCCCAACCCAGTTTAAACTTGAGCTGCAATCATAGCTAGCAGATTGGTGACACTATGAAGATAGCTTCACCCAACAGCTGGTCTTCTGGTCTGTCTCGGTCTCTTTCTAAAGGCATTTGGTGAGAGCTGCAGGGGCAAATGGAGAATTAACAGACTGCCAGTGACACATCATTAAAAAGGTTGAAAAAATTGAAGACATTTGTATGTCCTGAGCATGTGGGTGTCAGGCTGTTCCCGTGCGTGAGCGTGAGGTAGTGGGAAGGAACACAGCTATAGAGTAATTGAATGTTTGATATAAATCTCACTGAATCAAAAGAATGTACCCAGCCTAATGTCCAAGGGAAGGCCAAGAAGAGGCCAAGACTTTTATCTGGATGCAGACTGATAGCCAGATAGCCAGGAGTGCAATGTTACACTGCCATTGAACATTCAGGAGGTTCTGATTGATGAAGCCTTTTCCTCTCTTAAATCTGTGAGGTGAAAATACTCCCATATCACATGCATCAGCTGGAAAGAGACAATGTTTCTCCTGAAACACTGACTCAACAGAACATCATCTGTGAGCACCAGTAATGAACAAAGAGCTGTTTATAGTATGAAAACCAGAGCTCAGGTATTTGTCTCCATCAAATGTATACCGAACTGTATGAACTCAGTGATAGGAAATGCAAAATCTTGTGAGTCAAGGTGCAATATTGAAATCAGCCTGAGAGGAGAAGGAGAACTGTGACTTGGGTAGGTTGGGCTAGTAGTATCGCTTTTGGGAAATGCTATAAATATAGCTTGGGTTTTTTTGGCAGTTTTCCTAGCTTTTACTGAAGCCTTTTACAGGATCTGACATATATGACAGACTTTGAGCTAAACAAGATTCAAACCAGAGCAGCTGCCCTTAAATCCAGGCACAAGTAACGATTCATTTTGCTTGGTAGGAGGTTCACTCCACACACCATTTCCCATCTTCCCATCCAGAATTCTCATATTCCTTTGCAGAAGAACTAAGAAAGGACCAAGCATGTAAATCATGAGCATTTCTGTGTTTGTATATGGGCTGAGCAAGTTTTACTGCCCCCCATTATGCTTACTCCTTTACTGCTTGGCAAGGCAGGAGATTGCTGCTAAGACACTGCATTAAAGTGATGTGGATTGTTGTTGCATTTCTATATCCATAAAGAAACCTGGTTCACCACAATCAAAACTTTCTGGTGCAATGATGTTAACTTCAATCAGTTACGCTTTCTCAGAGAAGAATTTCTTGTCAGTGAAAGATGTCCAGCACTGAAAAGCACTTTGCGATCTGGAATGGCTAGGGCTCCTGCTCTAAATCAAATTGCTTAAATCCTTCCGTTGGAAGAGTACAGTTCTCATAGGCCACGTAGAAAAATGTGGATGAGAGGACAGCCATGGCAGCTTTTTACATGTATGTCATCTTCTGCTCTAAGACTTGAGATGCTTCCAAGGCAAGGGAAGTATGTCTAGGAAACATCCATATTTTTTGGTGTTATGAACCTAATTTTCAGTAAATATGCTTCTCTGTGTGATTTTATCTTCGCAGTCTTAACAAACGTATTTTCTGCTTACCAAGTGGCATCAGTAAAGTGAGAAATAAGAAAATTTTTGTTTCATGAAAAAAACTTCAAAGAGCTCTAGTGCAAAACTTTGCAAGTTGTCTGTAATATGTATTTTAAAAAGAAAATGTTCAAACATGCCTGACGGTTGAGGGTGCCAGATTTCCATTAAAATTAATGGAAACTTGGCTTGTGGATGCTCTAGGTGGCTTCTGAGAATCCCACACCTCCTTTCCTCTATGTTTGTGGAGTAGGCAGAATTTTCTAATGTGGAACACCGTTTGAAAAATCACATACATTACTGAAAACAGAAGTTTGTGTTTCTAAGTAGCGACTACAGCTAAAAATAGCTGATTCAAAGGGGATACAAGTCACTGGAGGGTAGTGATCTGTCTGGCCTCTTTTGAAAAAGAATACATTACTTAAACACAAGATAAAGATGGAACAATCTGTTCGAGCTTTAAAACAGACTCTAACATTGTCAAAAACTAGATTTCTGAAGAAAGCAAGTGGGAAGGAAAAAGAAAAATGAAAAAAAGAAGTGCTGTGAAGGTGAGGATGCATACTGGAAATTAATGCCTTGCAAGGAGTGTAAAGCCTAGCTTAGCATTTAGTAGTGACTGGCCTTCACAATACAAACAGGTGTTACAGCCCTTTGTTTAAATGCTGAGGAAAGTCTAAGGGATCTGTGCAATCTTCTGCACAAGGAGAAAAAAAAGACATCTCACATTTGAAAAACAAAATTAAAATGGGCAGCAGTCCCTCCAGCCAAAAAAGTGCTTGGGTCCTTGAGAAGTCCAGAGTTGTCTGAACAGGAATTAAGGCATTAAAGTGTCCAGTCCTGACACCTGCTATGGGATTCACTGGCATTTCTAGTAAGGAAACTTACATTGCCCCCAAGATCATCTCAGTGCAGTCTTTTTGCAAACTGGGATAATATCTGTCCAATTTGCACAAGGTCTGCTGGCAATGAAATACTAACTCCCAGGGATTGTTTGCAAATAAGCAGCCTTTGATGCCTTATGAACTACTGAGTTGGAGTTTCTTTGTCTGGAATGACATTTCAAGAACAGCAAGTGGCTTTCTTTATTGGATCTGAAACATCATTTTTGGGAATACCATATGCTGTGAAGTATTTGTAGCAGATGATTATCAAATGACTGCATCCAAGAGAAAGAGGGCTGACCTGAGCACAGACTCTCTATAAAACATTGTGTAAAATAGCTATTTTTAATATTTTATGAAATTTCCCTAAAAAAAAGGAAAATGTACTGAGATTATTTTTAATATTTTTTTCCCTGATGACACCTCTTGGCTGTGATGGGTTTGACCAACAGATTTCTTATAGATTTCCCCTTTTTTCTTTCTCTTTTGAAGCTGATTTCTTTTTGTCATTTGTCTGGCCCTGGCCATGACCTTTGTCTCTGTTATGTGTTGCAAGAACTCCATAAAGCCACATTGACTGTGACAGCACTATCATGTTGCAAGACTCTGTACCTCCTTTCAATTTTATATTCTGTGCTGCTAACTGATCATCATCTGCCATGGATTCATGAAAATGCATCTTTGAAGCTAATTTATCTCATGAAACACCTCTTTGTGATGATCACTTCATCAAAGTTATAAATTCACCTGAGCACATCAGGTTTCTGAGCTATGGTAGTAAAGAAACTCTTCATGGACTACATTTTCTCTGGAACAAGAGCGTCAGGTTAAAATAAATATGCATTGCAGCCTTATGTTCCAACCCCTGAGCAGCAACTGGTACTAAGTATATCAGAAGAAAGCATGGAAAACCTGAAATAGACAAGTATGAAGCAATCCACTACACAGAATAATTTTCTTTAACTTATTTCAAGGAGTGACACATGCTAGAAGCACTTGAATTTCTAGCCCAATTATTTTCTGCATTCTGCCTGCTGCAGAGTAAGAGATGTGACAGATACTGAAATAGCTGTCAAGTCTGAATTCATATTAAGCTTAGCCTTCATGAGACTTGGTCAGACACCACTCTTCTTTGTCTGTACCCAGCGACCTTCATCATCAGTTTCTAACTCTCTCAGCTAGATTCTATCAGACATGTTGGCAAGCAAAGATACAGACAAACTCAAGGTGAGAAAGTGCCACTGAATTACAAAATGGAAATGAAATTTCATCACTTGATGTGGGCTTCCTGTTGTTTGTTGGTGTAAGTAGGGACCAGGTGCAATCAACATGGGATGAGAATCAAATCAGAGACAGAAAATTCACAAAATCTGCAGCGTAAATCAGCACACAGACCTCTACAGAAGTAAACTGTTGTCCCAATGCTTCAGGAAAAGCACATCTTCCTTACTCACAAGAAACAGGTTAAATGACTGAGTTCAAGTCAACAGGAGTTTATCATAAAGGGAGAGAAAGCCTCACAGCCTAATTGAACACTTTAGTTAACTGTAGCAGAATTGATTCTTTATGCTTTAGGTAGCAAAATCAATACATTCTGCCCCTTCCACAGCTGTGATAACCCAAATCAAGTCCTTCTCTCGATAATGAACTGATAGCCCAACTTTCCTCCTGTCTACACACTGCCCATCTTTGTCAAAAGAATGGGCTAGTAAATTCTAAAAAGCTGTTAGGCTTTTGGATCTTCACATTCTCTTCCAGTTAAATAGTCAATGTCCTATGTTGGGCAGAGGTGCTGCCTGAGTCCATACAATACATGGGTGAGGATGGCAGAGTGGACCTTTCACTCCCTTTGGACACAGTGTGAGAAAGCCTCACTCATCAAGCTCATAACCAGACATCTCCATGCTGAGTGTGATGCTAGCCCCTGCACTGTGCCCAGCAGTGGGTTGCTCTTGCAGCACAGCCTATGTGTTTTGGTTCTTTAGAAAATAGTTGGTGACAATCAGATAAGCTGTCAGGTGAGAACTGGCACTGCGCTGTACGCATTCTGCAATATAACCAGGCTGTTCAGGTGCCCAGATGGGTTTTAACAGTCCAGTTGCTGAACAAAGACGCTCCCTCATGGGTGCGTATATCTGCCAATAGAGAAATAGACAATGTATCAATCCTGACACAGGAAACACCATAAAGACACTGGAAAGGGTCAAATGCTTCTCTGTAAAAATCAAAGGAAAGGAATGGAGGATATTCAACTTTAGTATCTAATCAGCATTATCTGCCCAGTTGTGCTTTTGCTAAAGAGATTTCTTGTGTGGAGAAGGAACCTCATAAAATAGAACCACAAGCTTGAGTTGCATAACTGTTGAAAAAAGTGGGTGAAATTCAGCGAGAAAAAGGCAAACGAATGAAGACTTATTTTTATTCTGTAACCATTTTAAAATTTATCAGGTCTGATTGCTAATGAGCAAATCAGCAGTGTATTACTTGGGAAATTAAAAGAAAGGAAAACAAGGATACATAATCCTCTCACTAGCTAAGGACACCAACATAAAAGGTCTCCTAATGATTATCGAACAATGAGCAGTTGACTAATTCAGTCAACAGTAATTTATTCTTTGCAGGTTTATTTCTTGAATTTTATAAATTTATCTCTTTGTAAAATCTTAACTACATAAAAAATGTTTCCTAGATCTTCATGCTACTGGGGAAATTAAGTTCCTTTCTAAACCATGTTGGATAAACTAGTGTCATTATTCTATAAAAAACAACCTGTGCCACATAGCAATTACTGATGTATACTGAAAAAACAGTAAAGTAGGCTTTTAGTTCCATAAATCCATGGGGACTACGGAAAACCTATATATCTGTAATACAGTAGACCAATGTGACTGAATGCTTCAGAGATGATGAATCCTGCAAAGGACAATCAGCCCTAATTTCTTTAAAAAGGGAATAACAGACAAAGCTGAAGTCTTGGGTTTTTCTGAGATATTATTGCATAATGCATATTTGTTTCCTACATCCATGCTTATATTAATAATAGTGTTGAATACTCATATTTTGGGACAGTATTTTGTTTCCTTCTTTTTAGAGTGGTTTTTTTTTTTTAATGGAATGGTTGAATCATTTGGGTTGGAAGGGACCTTTAAAGATCATCAAGAGGAACCTTTAAAGATTGTTAATGTTATCATCTCAGAACTAATAGGGGTGGGTAAACAAAGCTTATTCACAATGGCTAATTTTGAACACAGAGACCAGTCTAAATTGAACTCCATTCTTGAGTCATTCTCTAAAGGAGAATCTGTCTGTTTGTCTGTCTCTTCCTCCCTCTCTTTGCCTAAAGAATCTGCAGAAGACATTAGCTATCCTGAATATTCTCTCTAACTCATGTTTTTTCCTGAAGAACTGAATAAACCGAATTTCCCTTAAACAAAGGGGAAAAAGGACCTTAATAAAAAAACTTTCAAATAAACTGGAAAAGACAGGTGACCTTTGAAGGTAACTTGCAATCTAGAATACAGCTCCGATGTGTCATTCCTTTAAGTAGGACACAGAATTAGAGTGTATGTCCATGCTGTTCTCTGCAAATACAGCTATTACCTTTGCTGTCTTTCAAATTCTCTCATTTCCAATTTATTTTAACTTTATTAAGATTGAAAAAAACCTATAGATATAATATTTCTGCAAGCTTCCCTATGAGTTTTGTCACAGAATTGTAACTGTGTCTTTTTGTGAAGGTTTTCTCCCTTTTTATCCAAAGTTCTAACAAAACTATGTGCAAAATGTAAATATGGACAGTTGAGGAAGCAGTCTCCAAAATGTGTGTCCACAACATTTCCAAATATGTTCTGGAATTGAGGCAATACTGTACTGGTCAACAAGGGATAAATGTGATTAGAAAGTTTATTACAGAGTAACTCTTAACTGTTTGAAAAAGAACCCTAAAATTTTTCTAAGGACTTACTGGAAAACACACAGAGCCAACAGCATATTGAAAAAATGTCTGCACTATAAAACATCAAAGTCTGGGACATAAACCCTGAGCATGTTGTACAATACTGTTTACATGGTGAGCAAGTAAGCCCTACCTAAAGTGTACAGAGTTTAAATGTTATGTCTTAAGCTGTATTTGTGTAAAATGTAACTTGAGTGTGGATTTTAATGCAACTATTCCATACATCTATGGAAAAGACATGGATATTGAATTACAAAATATAAACAAAGAATGATAATAAATGTCAAACTTTCGATTCTGAGAGATTTCTTCTGTGCTTTCATAAGCAAAACATTACAAGATACCTTCTCTATTAACTAAATAGTAATGACTATTCTGGTAAATGTCGTCTAAATAATTTAAATATTTAATATTCTATTCCACATACCTGAAACTGGAGCAGCGTACTAATAAATAATAATAATGATTCAAGCTTACAGCTCACCCAAATCTAATAAAAGGCTCAGAATAAATTGGTATGAAAATATTCAAGCTGTGATTCAGTAAGACCCTTTAAATAAACACATGGGAAAACTATTAGAAACAGGGAGAACTCAGTTTGATAATACATGACATTCCACTTATGGAAAAAAATGCTTTGCTTTATTGCCTAACACAGGAAGCTTTCTGCTACTAGTTAATACCAAAGCACATTCAAAAAAACAAAATGTCAAAACATTACTGGTTTTCCCTATTTGAACTATTTAAATACACAGATCCAAGAGTCCTCATGAGTGACAGAAGTGACTTAGAGGAGAAATATGCCATTTTCTGTTACCATACTTGGAATCAGAGAGGAAGAAATGATTCCAAGAATCAAACTCAGCTACAAAGTACTAACAGAATAGAATAGAACATGGTAAATTCTACTTGAATATATTTCAAAACACCTCTACACATATCCATCATCTAAGGATTGTGATTTATGGAGGAAAGAAAGCTGAGTAACATAATTACATTAAAAACTAACATCCAGAAATGTCTTTTTGAATTTGAATACAGGTATTCTATCTCCCAGACTCTTCCTTTTACCTGCTTTTAGCACTCCCTGCCTTGGACACAATGTGTTTCCTACTTATATCCATGCAAAAGAACAGACATCTCTTTAAAGTCCTCCTTAACTGAGATTTAATAGGGTTTTGCAAATTTCTAGAATGAAACTTAAACAATGCTATTTGAGTTTTACTATATGAGATGAGCACAGTAATGCAAATGGCTCACAGCCCTAAAAGTTACCTGAAAGTTATATATGTGTTTATATTAACTATGCAAGCCAAGAATAGAGGCAGTTGCACAGGTATTAAAAAAGGGTAGATCAGGTACTTAGGGATCTGGTTTAGTACAAGGTGGGAATGGTTGGACTTGATGATCTTAAAGGTCTTTTCCAACCTTGTGATTCTGTGATTCTCTGATTCTTTGAACATCAGACACACTGTTATCTGTGTACCAGTTATTTCTAAAGGTGGGTGATGATGGTGACATTGGGAAAAAGGTGGCAGGTTCTGTGATGAGAAGCTGACAGGGATGAATCTCCTCTATCCAATCCTCAAGGCAGTGAACTTCTGAAGCCTCACTGTTTTCTCAACTAAGACTACTTAGTGTGGCTGCAAGAGAGGAAACAGCAGCAACAGGAAGGAGAACAGGCTGGATGTGTGATACGGAAATTTGATGTGATTTTTAGCAGTTCATTCAAATGACCAGGACTAAACATTTTGTAGTGCTACCCTGGAGAGAATAGTAAAGTAAGATTAAAAGCAAGGAGCATAAATCTTTAAGGAGTGAAGCAAACTATCGTGCAACTGTGTAGAAGTTAAGATGGGATCATAAACATTCTGGAAATGTTACCATAAAATGACAAACTTTTCATGTCACTGAACTATCACGGATTGAAAAATATATTATTTATCTGGAAAATAATGTGTTTAAAATTTTATAACAGTGCCATCAATATTTCTGTTTTTTAAAGAATATTAGCAAAGAATTGTTTTACTGTGCAACATGTGGAGAGAGGGAAGATTAGTTAGAAAACTACTGAGGAAAGAAGAGATACTACTTCTGATACCAAATTTCAACACAGTCAGAAAAATTACATAAATGTGATTCTTTATTAGTTTTTTGATATAAAGTTCATGAAATTTTGCAATAAAATTGAGCATTCAGTAGCCAGCAGCTGTGGAGCCAATAGAGAGCAGCAGTAGCTGGAGCAGACTGATGTGTGCATGTTTCTGTATCTTGACATCAGGAGGTTTACTGGCTGCGAACCATTATGACTAACGATTTATAAACAGAAATAATATGGGCTTAATTCTTTGAGTCTGGGACCCAGAAACAATTTTGTTTTGTTCAGCAAATAAAGAACGAAGTACTGCTAAAAGGTATTTTTAGAGAGCATCTTTCTTTAATTAAAGTGATTGGAATAACCACTGTATTTTCAGGCAACATATGCACACTTCTACAGGAATGAGAACAATTTTCTTGTGAGGTACTTGTTCTTTTCTTCAAAATGCTATCAGGTAAAGAGCTGGAGGAAATTTATACTCTCTCTACCTTTTTAGTAGATGAGATGATTAAGAGAGACCCCAGTGACCCCACCAGTATGCCAAAATGAAAGCAGTTTAATCCAAAGGGATTAAAGGTTGTACACAATTAAATAAGACACTGAAAAATCTATGTGTGGTTCTGCAAAGGAACTAGATTTCATTACAGCAGCATGTGAAAGATGAAAATTGCTTTTCACTTACAAGTTGCATACATACTGCTTACAGTCTCTGCACCAAGATAAAGATGACCAGACAAATTGACCCCAAACAAGGGAGGTAAGTACACTATTCTCCTTCCCTTTGCTGCCCTTCCCCTTTTAGTTCCCCACTGTAATGGGTCTGGCTGAGACAGAGCTAATTTTCCCTATAGCAGCCCTCTAAGTGCTGTGGTCTGCATTGGCAGCAAGGTGTTGATAACACAGCAGTGTTTTGGTTTCTTCTTAGCAGCTACTACTCAGCACATCACCAGGGCTGTAGGGCTTGCCTACTGGGTGTAGGCAAGTTCTTGGGAGGAGACACAGCCAGGACAGCTGACCCACACTGACCAAAGGGATATTCCATATACCATATTATCTACTCAGCAATAAAAGCTAAGAGAAAGGAGAAGGAAGGAGGGCATTCACAATTTATGTTTGATTTCCAGAGCAACCACTATGCATACTGAAGCCCTGCTTCCTGAGAAGTGGTTGGACATCGCCTGCCAATGGGAAGTAGAGAATAAATACTACAGTTTTCCTTTGCTTCCACTTGCAGTCTTTTACTATAGTTTTATAAAACTGCCTTTATCTTGACCAATGAGGCTTTTTCCCATCTTACTTTTCCCCCTTCCATGTCCTGCTGAGGAGAGTGATGGAGTAGCTTGGTGAGCATCTGCCACCCATCCGGGGTCAACCCACCACTACCACCTGGATTTGCTACCTCTTCCTAGAGAGCAGCAGGTGAAACCTGGAGCTATTTGACCAGGATTTTTTACCCCTTTTAGTCCCATGGCAGTATCAGTCATGAAGTATTTTTCCATTAAAACCCATTTCAGCCAATGTATGGAAATGTCATCCTTATTTAGGTAGCTGTTTTATTGAAGTTAAACCAAATCTTCTTCTGTATAACATAAACATAAAACTTAATCCCAGTGTTCCAACTGCCATTGTTTTTCAATAGACTTTGTATACATTTTGAATCAAGAATGCTAGTGCAGCCAAAGTGGCATTATAAGAAGTCCTTCATTTTGCTGCTACTATCTGTGGAGGACACAAACAAACAGTGAGAGCAATTTAGTGAGGTTCACTGCTTTGGCATCTAAGCAGACTGATTCCCTTACTAGGTTTCTCCAGGTGTGAAGAGGTTTTCCTTTAATGTAACACAACCTTACCTTAAGGGTAAGGTAGTTTTGTGTCATCAAAGGAAGATATGGATCTGTTGCAGAGGTGGATCTGATATCTTGCGGAAATTTCACAACTTCCTGCCTCAATGTTATGAGGTGCAGAAAGAGTCAGCAGTAAAGAATCTGAATCTCACTTGGAGTGAGTGTGGTGATTGGTTGTGGACCAGGACAACGATTTCTGAAGAGTGGAATTACAATTCTTCATTGAGTAGTGCCAGGAAATTGATTTGTGGTCATTAGACCAGGAAAGAAAGCAGTGCTCTTGACCTATCCTTCCTACCATTTCACATAAGACAATAAAATTTATTTTTGCTTCATTTGTTCTCTGCTGCTTCAAGTTCTCCACTGGAATTCAAACCTGCTTTCATGTGGCTTCAAGTGGCCCATATTTCTTAAGAAGCATGGTGTTCTGTGGCAGAAGTTCTGCTGGAAAAGACATTTTTCTGCCAGTATACCAAACATACTGGAGCTATTCAAGTACTCAGTACCCTTTTCAAGGCTTTTCTGTTTCATGAGCCATTTTCCTGGCATCTCAGAATGGCTAAATTCTGGTTTTATAAGGGGAAAGTACTAGATTATTTTTTTTTCCATCCTCTAATCATGAAGGGGTTTTTGCACATGTAGTTTTGTTCCCCAGAGGGAATATGGTCTAAGCGGTTGTTCCTATACAATGATGATGCAAAGAAGCATTACTTAATTTTGTCTGATGTACATTAGATTTTGCTGTCTGCTGTAGAAGCACTGATTTTGGGTTGCAGTTTCAGGTAATTGCTGAATAAAATAATTGAATCTTTAAAAACAAAGATTTTTCCCGGGAAGTCATGGTTCAGTGTCCTGCTTTTGTACTAGTCTGCCAATACAGGTCTCTGCATTTACCTGGGTTTTTCTTGGCACAAGCTGATGTTAGCTTGTTTCAGTTGTGGCAGCAGCTGTCTAACAACCAGGTAACCAGTGTCTAAGCTGTTGCAGTTTAGTTTCAGTTTGCACTGAAGAGAAGCACTATTCTGTATGGAATGCACTGCATGCAGCAGGAATAAAATGGTGTGCAGAAGAGCAAAGGCTCAAGATGATGCCAGATCTCCCAGACTATAAACACAAGTCAGACTTGTCAGCCAATAGCCACTGCAGGAGTGAGTCAGAAAAAGAGATAGAGCAATTAGACTTGACAAGGAGAACAGAACTGTAAAATCAGAAACCAATAGAAAGAAATAATATGCGGGCAGACTGTCCCAAAAAAGTTTAAAAAATAAACAGAAGTGAACCTCAAGAAAAAGGTGGAAAACAGCATCACTACCCATGTAACACATCTCCCGAGAAGAAAAAAAAACCCTCATAAAAAGCATCATACTCATTGACATCCCTCCTTTGGTATGTTGACAACTTATTGTAAGTACCTCTTTTGTAATTTTTTATAAATTATTTTATTTTTTAGGAAGACAGAAAGTGTCAAGGATAAGACCCAGAGGGATAATGGAATATAAAGTCATGAGAAGGGGGAAGGTGCTGAGATAGTTTTGTGCAACAATTTAAACTGCATTTGTAAAAGGCTTTTTGTATAAACAAAGAATTTTGATTATTTGACAGTTACAGAATGAGTTGAACTAGCAATAAATTCATAGCTTCTTCTGTAGGGTATGTTGCATTTTTCCCATAATAACAATTTGAGAGTAAGTATATTATCATTGAGCAGAGCAGCAGATAATCAACCTAATATGCCTGCTTACACATATGAGAATGAGAGAAAAGAATGACAAAGATAATTTAATAAATTCAGTCTGAACTAATTTTTTCTGGTGAAGAGAGGAAAACAATTTTATTTTAACATGGAGATAGATCAAGACAGCTGCTTTGAGTCAGTGTTTATAATATTGCAATTATAGAGAAAACATAAAGGAATCCAGGGTTTAAACAAGGAAAATTGTAAAAATCTCGATCATGATTATTTTTGAAACTGGAAAATAAATTAAGTGCTTCTAACTAAGTGCAAACAGAGAAAGAAATTCAATGGTGGACACAAGCATGACAAATGAAAGTTAGGACATAATAACTATTACAGAGGCCTGGTTCCTCCCAGAGGAAGGACCTGAATTATAGAGTTACAGGATGTTCCAAAAGAAAATGTTCAGTGGAGAAAAGCAGAAGAGGAAAGGGAGTGTGTCTTTGAACTATAGGAAATTTAAAAGCAATCTTGAATGAAAAATTTGGCAAAATTAGTATGGAGTAAACGTCTAAGCACCAAAAATATTAAGTGGTAATGTAAAAACTTCTTATTGCCAAATAAGCACAAAGCAGAGGACAGAAAAATATCTCAGCTGCATTGAGTTGCTTCCAGTGGAGCTACAGTGATTTGCATCATCTAAAGATAAGTGAAAGACCAGTCTAGATAAAAAGAGAAGATGAAAGATGACAGCTGTATTCCTAAGCAGGAAACCATGGAGGAACTTGAATGAGGACTATCATAAATGATTTCTGTTAGAGCTGGTTTTTATTAATTTTATCTGATCTCGGATTCAGTTAAGCTTTGGAGCTTTTAAAGCTAGATTCAAATTCAAATTGCTTTGATTTGTTTTTCCCATTTGAAAACTTGTAAGAAGAGGAGTGGGAAAGAAATAGAGGGGAAAAAATACAGTAAAAAGGGCGATGACAGCTGGAGAAGAAAGAACAGGGCATTAAGAACTTTGCATAATACCTTAGAAAACCTATTCTTCATTATTTTGAACCAGGGTGACATTCCAGCCCTGATCTCTCTGTGACTTTGATCCCCTTTGTGGTCATTTTAAAGCAGATGGGGTATAATGCTCCATAAAGCATCATAGTGTGAAAAAGAACACTACAAAATTTGTAAACCACCTCCTTTACATTGCAACAAAAATATACATCCAGTGTTACACTCTTCTTTTAATGGCATTTGCCGTTTGAAGCCAAGATGTAACACTGTGTTTGTTAACAGCTTTATTAGAGGATATGCTATTAAATTCATATGTGACACATTTAGTTTAAATGAACATCATTGAGGTGGAAAAAGTTGAAATAAAGCAAAGAAAGTGTTCAAAAATAATAGATTACTTTGGGGGGGGGGATGTGTAGGTACAGAATATCATGCAGGCTCAGAGCTCAAATTCCAATTTACATTTGGAAATATAATTAATTTCAGATGCTGGTTAAAGTTGCACCTTTGTCCTACTCTTCGGCTCAATCCCTGCTGACAAAATAGGTTTCACTGACCTCTGGTGTCTGTACACATTTTTTCTCTGCTATGTAACCCATTTTGGTTCCAAATAAAGATCGCCTTGCTATGTTTCAGCTGCTTTTTTCTTTCCTTTTCTCAACTGGGATAGTCAAATGCAATAGAAATGCTATATTCATATACTAAATCCTCTGAATTCTGCAGACTGTACGCGCAGACTGTACTCAATAACCTTGAATTCATATTTGGTGCTTATAGTTTTAGTGGTCCTATGTATAATTAAATCATCTGACATGACACAATATGGTGAAGAAGGGGATTTTTAGCAATTGCTTTTATACCCTCATGTTTTATTAGGAAAAACAGCTCTTTCCATGACAAAATAGTTTTACCAACTACAGGTTCACATTTTGTCATCATTATTGCTTTCATCACTTTAATGCTTTTAAATGCTACTTAGTCTAGGAAGTTCTTTCTAGAATTCATTGAGATATTCTGTAAATTAGATATAAAGGAAGGCGTAAATGGATCAGAATCTGAAAAAGAGTGAATAGGTACAGAAAGAGCTATGGGATCAAGCTGAAATGTTGCTTGCTTAATTTCTTTAAATTACAGATCACCATTAATCACCATTTTCACCTTAGTGAAAAGTCCAATTTCCATGATCAGTCTAGGTAGGCATCAGGGTGCAATCAGCAATCTTGATGATGTGTCAAGATGCTTTATGATTCCATTAACAAAAAAGAGGCACACAAAGATGAAGTCTGTGTCCTTGGCTACAAGTACGATACAACTCTCAACTCATACCTTTAGTAGATTAGAAAATATGTTTTTCAGGCCTGTGCCTAATTAGTATCACAGATAACTTGCAAGATCATTTCAGTGCTCTGTAAGGAACATTTTAACTACATTTCTAAATGTAAAGCTGAAATAAACTTGACTGATGTAGTCTAGGACTTCTGTAGTATAGCCCCTGTCCACCATCTATGACAGCGGATCTTGCTGGGACCTCTTAATGACACTTTTAGAATTTTTATTTCACAATTGGAAATCATTCTTTCTTTTACAATCAAGCTGCTCTTTGTTACAGTTCAATATATGTGGGGGAGAAACTGTTGTTTCTGTGAAAATCATGTATCTCTATTGTCAGTGGAGAAAGACCTGTGCCCGAAGAGGACAGATCAGAGCAACTAGGTTAGGTTATAACTAACATTGTATCAGTCATCTTTGCAGAGATAGATTTCTCTATGTTGACCATAGAGGGAGCCCTGTCTATTAAACTAGGCATCTGATAGATACCTAAAGAAAGACACTGTAAACAATCCCTTGAAGCAACTGTTCTTTTATTAATGAATCATGTATAGTTATGAGAGGTAGGTCTTTTCTTCCTGCTTTCCTTTTTTGAAATATATATATATATACCTGGCAATTAAAATCTGTAGTTATTTCCAGGCCACAAAATACCTTCCAAACTTATTTCCAGTACCTTCTCCAAAATTTTCTCTGGCAAGCAATAGAAATTTCCAACCTTTTAATATGTAAAAGCTTAGTAAATTGGCCACATAGAAAGAGAAATTCTCAAAAGGCCTTGTAGTGAGTGGAAAGACCTTCACTAATATCTTCTCTTCACAGGCCTTGAAACATAAAGGAATTACACACACTGTTTACAGGAATTTCATTTCACTCCAATTTACTAAGACTCCCAGTAGCCAGTCCAACTTTGACATGTGCTTAGACTGAAAAATCAGAGTTTTATACTTTGTTCTCTCTTTTTTCCACCCTTCCTGTTTGCATATTGAACAACTCCCATTTAACCAGCACCTAACATGTGAGCACATGAACAAAGTACGCAGACTGAAAGAAGCGAGACAGGAACATCCCACTGAAAAACCACACGCATGTAGAATGCCCAGTAACTCATCCCTGCCATGGTGGAAAACATCTGCGGAAATGTCAGAGGCTTGTAACCCTATTAGGTGGAGACAAACAAACCATCTGAAACATTATCTTGGCTCTCCCCTAGGCTCAGGCAGCATCATCTGTAGTTGCAGTTTTCCCTTTTATATGGTTCCACTTCTACAAGCTTGTGCATGTGATGGAGTCAACATCATGAGCATGTGTTGAAAACCTCTTCAGGGCACTCCCAGCTTCTTTCCCAACCTGTACACGTGTTTTCAGTTGTTCAGCACTTAGCAGTTGATAGTTTGCCACACACCAGAGCAAGAGAGGGGAAAATAAGAAACCTCTTCTCCCCCAAAATGGAGATTTTGTTTCTGCTGTTTCTTTTTTAGGGTCTCGGTTTATTTTCAGTCAAATAAGCAGAACTCATTTGTTTCAGATTGGTTTTTTGTACAAAAGAAGATCGCATTTTTCTTCTGGAAAAAGCAAATATGTTCCTTTCCTCTTACCCATTATTCGGTGAAAGGAATGCTCTGACCAACTGCAGATGAGACCCCTTTATTGATTTCTTTCATTCCAGAGAACATGAGACATCAGATTCTGCAAGGAAAACTGTAACTGAGATCTTGTGTGCAGTTCAGTCTAGCAAGGGCAGAGCACAGACAAGGCTGTTGCCGCTTCCTCCATGTCCGTTCCCAATGAATTTCCCATAAACTCAGTGCATGCAGACACTAACTTTTGTTGGAGTCGCCTTATGACCGTAAGTTTTTGCAGTTCATGTTGCTGGTCCTTGTTATAATCCAGAAACAAAATTCTCCTACTGTAACTGGTTTATTTTTATTTTGTCATACTATGTATGAGAATCTTGAGCAAGTATTTAACAGCAAATGAAATGCAAAGCATGTTAGGTTAGCTTCTAGGTTGTCTTGGAAAGATATGTAGCATTATTATTTTGTGAACAAATAATAAAACCAGAAGAAGGAATCCAGATTTGATCAAGATAAGATGTGAAGAACCTTTAAGATTTTGAAGGCCACTCCATTTCTACAAGTTAGCAGTTATTGCCACTTTTTGTGATAGCTTATAGTGGGACATACTCATCTCACCAAAGTCCAGCATTTTACTAGGGAATATTACTGGAGAAAAACTGCAACAGGGATCTATATCCTAAGTTGCATGTCTTAGGATATCGTATTGCTAAACAATTCTTCATTTTGTAGTAGACAAAAATGAAGCATGTGAGAACGTGAGGATGATAGGAATAAGTCACTCAATATTGTTATTTTAAAAATATATGATATACAGTGCTGCACATTATTCTGAAAGAGGTTACTAATTTGGAAGTAAATAAATACAGGTTTTTGAGACATTTTTTCATATTTCTGTAATAAAGTAAAACAAAATTGAAACCCAGTCACATATTATTCTAGTTTATTAAGAGATGTTCATTCTGGTTTTGAATTTCGAGGATGGTGTAAGGATAGCTTTATAAAACATACCTTTAATACTTCTATTCTAGGCAGAAGAAAAATCTGTATTTTCAAAAGAAATCCCACATTGATCTTCCTGGACATATAAAAATGGGAAAAAAATGTCAAAATAAATGCAACACTTAAACATTAAAAGGGTTAAGCAGAAACAAGCATTGTTCCTACATAGTAAATTGAAAAGATTGTATTCCTTTCTCAGGCTAAAACATGTTACAGACACCTAATATAGTAATCTATGGGTTTAATATATAATTAAGGTTTCATAGTTTAAAAGGGCACTATTAAATATTTTTGTTACAGGCAACATACTTTATTGTGCATGCATCTGTGTTTCCATTAGAAACTGCTTTTGAAAAAAGAGTAGGGGGAAATTGTGATTTGCTCGTGGGATTTTTGGTGAACTCTCAGAGTTTCCTGAGATTCAGCAAGAGATTATACACACTGTATTCACATTCTTGTGGAAGACGACAACTTGAGATTCTAACTTTTTGAAATAGCACCTGATATCTTTGGAATTGGTCCTTATATAAGCTTTCCATCCCTAGTATTTCTCTCAAATTTTTCCAGATGCAATAAAATGAAGAGCAACTCTACAACTGAGAGCTTAAGGGCTTGTACAACTGAGAGCTTAAGAGCTTGTGCAGAAGTGTAAGATATTCCTTGAAGATCGGAGCCTTTCTCCTACATGATCTTGATCATGTTGGTGTTCAGACAGCTTACAATCCTCTACCCACACTTTTCTGAGAAAACTTCTTGAACTAAATGTTTTGGAGATGATCAGATTTACCAGAGACATGAACTGCAGCTCAATGTTTTGGAGATGATCAGATTTACCAGAGACATGAACTGCAGCTCTTCATCATAACGATGCTATAAAAATCCTTCACTAGCAAGTTAAATGGTGCTGCCATTCGAAATTGGAGCTGGCCTTTATGACTTTCAAGCTTATTGAATTGAATGGATTGTAGTGCACTCATAAGTTTTAGAAATTTGTCTATTGGAATAAATTCTTGGAACAAGAGACCAGATCTGGTGTATTAGCTGTCCTCCTTGTTTCACTGTAAGCTTTGAATCCAAATGGCCTACTCAAGGATAAAGGTGAGCAAGAGGAAAAGAGTAGTACAAAGCTGAGAACATGAGGTCTCATCAGACCTCCAGAAGGTAGATTGCTAACCAGAAAGTGTGCTGGTTTCCTTTGGCAGATGGAGGAATTGATGGAGTTCCTTACTCTCTCAGGATGGCTGCCAAAGACGAAATCTGTCCTCCACAGTAAGGGTAGCATTCAGACTGCTGTAAATGGTTAGTCTAAAGAAACGAGGGAGAGGGACTGAATTTAAATTGGAGTTCCTAGAAGACCATCTGAAAACAGTCTTCTCTTTTACCTGAGAGTGTTTCATTTGGACATTTTCTATGACAGAACAATTTGTCAATCTCAGAGAAAATGAAAATGAGGTAGTGAACTATCAAAACATTTCTTTATTAAAATTTTGCAAAGAAAGGTGCCTCTTCACTTGTTTAGCTGAACACTAAAATGTATCTGAAATAGTAGAATTTTTAGTTGTTGCTAGGCAGTTGTAGTGTCTACACCTAGTCAAAGACTCTTGAGCTTCTTACACCCTGACACGTGCACAAGAAGCTGAGAGAGCAGAGCCAGGGCACCTGACCTAGACTGGACAAAGGGATACTCTCTACCATGTATTGTCATGCTCTGGGGAAGCTAGTCAGGAGGTGAAATTACTGCTCAGAATTAGAGTTGGCTTTGGGTTGGTTTTTTCCTTTTGCATGTAATGAACAGTTGCATTTGTGCATCACCTGTATCATTTTTATTATTACTGTTATCACTATCATTCTCTTATTTTGTTATTCTATTATGTCTTCATCTGAACCTGCGATTTTTTTTCCCATTCTCTTCCTCATCCTCTCCCACCCCATTCCACAACACTGCTCTGCAGCAAATTTGTCAGTGTGCGTCCCAGTCTGAACATGATAGAACTACATCACATAGCAGTGTTCTAGGATATTTTGTGGTATAGCTTGCAAGACACATGAAATGAAATTCTGCTTTGCTATCATTAATAAGGCCTCAGCAGTATCTAGTATTTAGTACGTATTTCAGTGTACATCAGTGTAGACCAACTAGAGATGGCATAGACAAACTAGAGACAGAGTAGAGAAAAGCAGGGGGAAAAATATCTAGAAATCCTGACATACAAAAGGGGAAAAATTAAGAATAGGAGGAAGTGCTTAATAAAAATTTTTGAATACAGGAAACTTGTGAAAGACAAGTCTGTCTTTCTTTGAAAAGACAAATAGAACAGTGTGTCCAGGTCTAGAGCAGAAGTGATTAACTGCAGCAGGAAAATTAATTTTAAATACCAGGATAAATTCTTACCATAAGGAGTAGAAGTACACTTTGGAGAGTTTGAGAAACAGTCATTTAAACTAACTACTGTCAGGACTGACAAGTGTATAAATACATCTGGTGGTAACTGAGGCATGGATTGGAAGACCCCTTACAACCCATTTTCAAGATTCTATAAGGCTATTAATTTATTTTAATTCTGGCTGGTGTTGGTCTCCTGCCTACAATCTTCCCATGTCCGTTATTCTGTGCAATATGAGCTAGGGCTGTGCAATATGAGCTAGGGAGCCTGATTTGGCAGGGGGTTGGACCCGAGGATCTCTTGAGGTCCCTTCCAACCCCTACAATTCTGTGATTCTGTTTCCAAAGGAAGTAAACACTGACAGTTTGAAAGAGCATGTATAGTCACCCACGTATTCTCATCTCACTGAATGCTTAGCAGACTTCAGGTTTGAATGTTTTGACCATGTGCACAACATGAAAAAACAAATTAAATAGAAAACTGACAGGAAAAAAAGATCAGTTAGTTACAATATGACAAAGGGCTGCATAAAATACATTACCAGCTAGGAATTTTGAAAAATTGTAAAGAATAATGAAATTAATATAAGAAATGAGATTTAACACCCCCCCACCCCCCCCCGAGAAATATTTGATTGAAATATCTTTAACTTTGATACATTTTACTTGTCATATTCTTTGGATAAAGTGAAAAAGCAGAAATCTTTTTAAGGTCAAGGTCTGTCTTAAGTTTGTTACATTGTGTTAAGACTGATCTTTTGGCTCTTTATGATGACAAATGCTATGTCTTAGCTGGTGATGAGCAAGAAGATTGCTGGGCATACCAAAAGTACGCATCACAGTGATATTTGCTAAATTGGTACTTCTGAGCTTCCAACGACATGAATTGCCTCGTAGAGGAAAAGGAATGCTGGCAGTACTGTATTTCGTTTGAGCCAGCATATATGGTTTCTTTCAAATATACTTAAAAATGCATATGTTCTTTGTGGAAAATAGTTAGGCATCCAACACTGCTGTTTGTATTCAGTGATAGAAAAGTCAAACAGCTAAGGAAAAGCTGACCTTCAATCTGTTTGAGGTACTGCTGCTTTATTTTTCAGTCTTTATAGCACCATTTTGTAGAAAGAGACCTTTTTATCTTTGTTGTTGTTTCTTAGTCAAAGACTATTTTTTAAATTAGTCTCCCTGAGTGTGCTCAAGGTGGCTGCAAATGTTCTGGAGAGGAAAAGCTTAAGGATAGCTTTCATTTGAGAGTTACTGTGGTGACTACTTCCATCCTTCAGAAAAGCAGGATAATCAGGCATAAGGAGTATCAAGTAAAAACAAATTAGTTAAAAAAAAAAGTTTCTTAATGGAACAAAAATGTTTTCAGAAAGAAGAACTGGATCAGGAAAGAGGTTCATCTTGGTTATCATGAAGGTGAGCTTCATGTTTTCTATAACATGGATGTCATATTTCAGTTCTCATTTGAACACCAACAAGGAAAAACTTCAAATTTACTTCAGCTGTTTGGAAGTACGTTCCAGGTATTCTGGCTCTGTCCAGACATGCAGTTTCATACTTGGTGTATTCTCCTGAAATGAAACGAGTTAAAGCAACTTTCAGATACTGAGAGGACCATCAAATGCAAAGCATATGTAGCTTGCAGTGCCAGTGTTGCTTAAAGGTCATGCAGCCTATCATAAATGGAGTTAAGCATGGTATTCATAGAAGTCTTGCTATAATCAGAATTATATCTCTATGAAACACATTGAGAATCTTTTTACCAAAGAATATGACAGGAAAAGAAATGTGTATATTATCACAAAACAATCCCATGTTACAGAACTCATACTGTTAATCTCTCTCAAACAGATGCACTGTTGCAAATATAATAATTCTGTCAGAACCACGTGCATGCCTTGGATTCTTAAACCTGGAAATCCTTCCTTTAGGAAAATGTATTCTTTGTGCCAGAGCAGAAGACAAGCTGAAAAACAATGCCATCATTTTCTGAAGCAAATTATCTTCACAAATGCCAGGAATGGAACATTTGATAGCCTCAAGAATTTCTGGGGATAGAAATGCAAACCACAATGAACATCTGCACCTTCAGAAATAAATTCTTCATTGTACCTGCTTATTGCAGTTATCTTCTTTAATATGTGAAAGTGTATTATAGTCATAAAAACACCTCAGCAACATTCTTGCTTTAACAACTATTCATAAATCTCAGGGCATATTTAAATCCAATTTCTACATCATAAATAATATGACACATACATTATTGAAAAGTAATCCTTTTATGCAGCAATGCTGTATTTGACTGCTTACATGTGTTGAGAGCACAGACTTCCTAGGACAGACCAAGAAGACACTTGCAGACCAGGTAATTTTACAAAGGCATGAAGGAGGAGCGTAGGACTGATTTTATCCCACGCTCCTGTTCCTAGAGTGGTAAAGGATGGCTCTGACAATTGCCAGTGAATGGCATGTGATAGGGATAAAAGCCCCATTTCCTCTCCCTAAAATGGATTGCACTCTGGGTAGGTTTGAAGAATACAATATGCTGCATAATTTCAAAGTAACATCTGGCAATGTCACCAACTTCTATCTCTCTCTGCACGGAGAGTGAAGAGCTTATGGGCTATACTGAGTAAGTCCACAAGAACAAACCATCTGGTTTCTTAAACTTTCTATGCAGTTCAAGTTGTGATTAACCATATAAGGAAAAAGAAAGCTTCGAGTATTGGTATGTAAATGTTTATATCCACGTTTCAATGCTTGTCTTAAGATTTCATCATTCAGACCAAGAATTAGGGAACAAATAACTTCCAAGAGATTGCAACATATCTAAGAAGAACCTGGAACTACTACAGCTGAATTTGTCTTAAAAATCTCGCTAAACCTAAAACTATTCACAGGAGGAAAAAATGAAATGGGTGATTGCATTTCTTTCACAGGAAAAAATGTATCGTGAATATACAGACAGAATATTTGGTATTCACCCATCATTTCTATTACATGATTTCAATGTTTCCAAAGGTAGTCGTAGGCACATTTGATTCTTCAGATGTACAGCTCAAAAAAGACAAGATATTATTTAGCAAACATAAAGAATTTGTCAACTGATACAAAAGGTTAAGTATGTTCTTATAATCAGGAAGTCATGGTACATTTTGCAATAATGTGAAAGGTTTCTATAAGATCATAAAGTAGTTTTGGACTGAACATATTTTATCAGTACTTAATCTGTTCTGCTACGTATATTGCCATTTCTACATTTATCAAGAGTTGAAATTTTGCATTTCCTCAGGTTCATGCTGAATAAGAGACTATTGGAAATTAAACTAAAAGCAGGATTCCAACCAATGTCAGTGGGAACAGGACTTATCACTGCATGGGTTCATGGTGTGAGTGATACTAGCATAACTGTCAGATAATCACTTTTCCTTTATGCTTCTTTTTTAAATTTACTAAATTATTGGGATGAAAGAATCAAAGGATAATTTTCAGGAAGGAAAGGACCTCGGGAGGTTGCTAGTGTAGTCTCCTTAACATACCTTCTTAGTTTTTATTGAACTGAGCCTTGAAAACTTCTGACCATGTAGACTGTGCAATCTCTCTGGGCAAACAGGGATAAGAGGAGGAAAGGTGGCAGAGATTTTTTGGTTCTGTTTCTTACTGCACAAATCTATTTTTATTGGCTTTAAATCAAATAATTTTTCCCCAAGTCCGTTTTGCCAGTGGTAGTAACAGCTGATAAGTATCTTCCCGTCTTTATCTTGACCACACAAGATTTTTCATCCTATCTAGTTCCCATGTTCTGCTGAGGAGAGGGATTGAGAGAGTGGATAGGTGGGTGTCTGGTTGCAGGCCAAGGCTGATCCACCACACCAGTGCTGACCCCTCTGATACTTCACCTGTTACCAATATTCATATTGAGTATGCTTCATTCAGCACCACTCTCAGAGCCTGATCATCCTGCCAGGTTTTTATTCATCCTAATAAG
Source organism: Hypotaenidia okinawae (assembly GCA_027925045.1). Lineage (NCBI taxonomy): Eukaryota > Metazoa > Chordata > Aves > Gruiformes > Rallidae > Hypotaenidia > Hypotaenidia okinawae. Next base: position 89,173,090 of record BSDF01000003.1, read on the forward strand.
TGTTTAATATCCTAATTATTTCAATAGTATTCGTAAACTTTTTTAGTAATACTGATTTGTATTTTATGTCCCTTATTTTTACATGATAGTAGACTTTATATATTTTACATAATATCCAGCAGTTCACAGAAATCAACTACTGTCTGAAACCATTTAGACATTCATAAATGTATGAAAAATCGTCTGGATTATAAAGAAGGATTGAGACAGAGACCTATCAAGTCAGGAAAAACACTCAACTCTTATCTGGAAGATACGAATCTCTTTTAAAGATGAAATGCGGGTAACTATATGCTTTAGGCTTTGCAATAGCCCATCAGTGCTTAACATGGGCACATCCAGCTGTTAGTTTCTGAAATATTCTCACAGACCAGCTCTAATTGCAGTATTTAAGTCTGCAGTTTTGTGACAAAGACAACATTAAGATTTTTCCAAAGTTCACATTTAAGAGTTTTGATTTTTGATCTTAAATCCTTCCTGCAAATAAATGGTGAGTTTAGAAAATTGTCTTAATTGTCAGAGATTAAGAGCCTGGATGTTTCATGACATCCATGTTTCACAATACATGTGTGTGTTAACTCTGTGAGATTACAGGTAGGAAGACAGCAAAGAAGGTTTATTGATACATGCACTTGTATCTTACTTATATCTTGTGAAGAACTGAAAAATTCCAACCCAGCACTGTAAGTAGCTACCTCTTAGAACCCCATGGCCCAAATAAGGTGGCAAGCTCTTTCTTTTCCATACTTACTATTTGTTACACTCCGATGCTGCACACAGTGACGAATCTTGACCACAGAAATTTTCTCTTGCATTGCTATACAACTGCCAATCCTTCCAAGTTAAGGAAATGACAGTCTCCTTCACATTCCCATCTCCTTTAATTCCTCTCAATCAACAGTGGGCTTTCATTATGAAGCAAAGACAAATTTATTTCATTTCCCTCATGCTTCACTTGGTTTGAATTAATTTTTCTATTCCTTTTTGTATTCCAGCAACTCTTATTTCTTGCCTGGGAAAAAAATTTATACAAAAATTTTTTAAAAATGAAAAAAATTTAATACAAAAATATAGTTAGCATGGAATGATTATGTACAACAAATAAACACGATAAAAATTCTGGAACATTTCTATGTTGGTAACATTTTGGTTGTGGTTGCATTGAGGTAGTAATTGTGAGAACTTGATTTTGTAAGAAATGGAAAACAGCCTTAAAATGAAGTGCACTGATCACTATAGAAAGCTGTATTTGCATCTCAGCTGCAAGGTGCTCAGCCCGGAGCAGAATACTCTAGTTTTTGAAGGTGTTCAGAGATAGTCTTTCAGACAGATGCTTTACAGTCATAAACCTTATGCAAAGTCAAGGATCCCAAAAGAGCTGAAATCAGCCTCTTATTCCTGAGAAAATATGATATAGGAAAAAAAAAACCCCACCAAAAAAACAGTGGGGGCTTGAACATGGCACTCCAGTTAGGATATAACAGTCTGTCAGCTTTGCTCCCGTGTGACAGCCAAAAGTTAAATGCCTGAAGGATTTAGGGAACAACAGCCTTAGTTTTGTTCCTCACTTCCCTATCTGTGCAACTGAGAGGCTAATTGTACTTCTGTAAATCTCAGAAGGGTGTGAGAAACTGAAGGCTGCAGCATCAAAAGGAAATAGGTATGTCAGCATTGCTGTGCTTCATGAATGGATGTCTGGAAAAAGTTTCTAATCTATAAATTGATATCCAGGCTCAGGGAATGTTATCATATGCTTTATTTGGGCTGTGGCTCCCGGGCTTCTGCATATGCCCTGTCTGCATGCCTGCATCATGCGGTGCTGAGATCTGTGCACCTATGGTTTCCCAGCTGAGCAGACTGGAAGAGCGATGCAGTGCAGCATCTTGGAGTATTGTATCCAGTTCTGGGCTCCCCGGTGTAAAAAAATGACAGGGATTTCTTGGAAAGAGTCCAGCACAGGGCCACAAAGATGATTAAGGGCCTGGAGCATCTCTCCTACAAGGAAAGGCTGAATGAACTGGGGCTGTTCAGCCTTGAGAAAGGAAGACGGAGAGGGGATCTGAAGTGTGGGAGACAGAGGAAAATAGTCAGCCTCCTTTTAGTTGTCTGTGGAGCAATGGCAATGGCTGCAAGTTGGAGCATAGGAAGCTCTGCATCAATATATAGAAGAACTTTTTCATGGTGAGGGCGACAGAGCACTGGAACAGGCTGCCCAGGGAGGTGGTGTGGAGTCTCCTTCTCTGGAGGTATTCAAGACCTGTCTTGATGCTTATCTGTGCGATCTGTCCTAAGGAACCTGCTTTGGCAGGGGGTTGGACTCAATGATCTCTGGAGGTCCCTTCCAACCCCTACAGTTCTGTGATTGTGTGAATCTTCTGGATTTGAATAGCCAAGAGATTGAAACTGCAACACGGGTGCCAACTTGGACACATCCCAGTAGGATTCATGTGTGCACGTGTGTAAATATGTAAGTATCCCGTCACATTCTGTCCTCCCTAAGAGCTTAGCAATGCTGCTAACTTTCCGGGTAAGAGGTATTTGTTTTGCCATGTGTTTTATATACAGGCTTGGGAGGATGGAGTGAAATTTAAAGCAAGAGAAGTGTACATAGAAACTGTAGAGAAGAGCAATATTGTCATTACTGCATTTCACTAATTATTCACTTTCATTATTACTGATGGTGGCAGTGAGGAGGAACACATTCCCCATTCTGGAGAAAACACTGCTGGCTTTGTTTGGTTTTTTTTTTTTACCTTCTCTCTTGGGTTTTTTGTTTGGGGTGGGTTTTTTTTGTTTGTCTGTAGGATTTTTTAATTTATGTTTTGGTTGGTTGGTTGGTTGGGGTTTTTTTGAAGTTGTATCTCTGTTCTCTGGGTGTTTATATCCAATGAATAAAAGTGCAGAGGAATTAGCTGACCTGCATAACAGAGACCAAGTCCCCTTCACCCAACTTGCCATCCAAACCAAAGTGCTTCCCACTGGCTCGCTTTGCCTCAGCATCAACAGGCAGGAGCTTTTGTTATCACCTGAGGTTGACTGGGAGCATCTGACCCACTCTGGTGGAAATTAACTGTACCAGAAAATCATATCAAGTTAATAGGTGTCTAGCTCTCATTAGAAGTACAGATGCTAAAGTTAAAAGTACAAAGCTGCAAAACATAGGCGATAAATATATTTTACAACTGATGTAAAAAATGTCTAAGGAACTATGAAGAATGTTAAAAGCTCCAGGGAGCAGTTCCAAAAATACAAATTGCCTGTTCTTCTCAGCAAGGGTCCTTGATCATAGTTCAGATGCTGCTATTGTGAACTTAATCATTCTTCAACAAACAAGAGAGAAGGCCAAAAGCTACACCATTAACTGTGAGTGAAGCCTTGTTTGTTGGCCCAGTTAATACAGAGTCATTTGTTCTACTTTCTCATCTTGTTAAGAGGTAGATAACACCTAGAAGTTTTCATACTCACCTCAGGGACTCCAGATGAACTCACACAAGCATGTAATGTACACAAAAACTGTTTTGTAAAAAACACCTTGTTTTGATGCTTGGGTAGATGAAGAAACCAAAGTGTGACCCCTTTTTGGTTTTTCATTACATCTTTATGTCAAGCACCTGAAGTACAGTGATCTTTCTGATGAAAGTTTGCAATTAATATTTGTATACATATATAGGTCATATTCCCTTAAAATGAGGAAGATATGTATTCAGAAATCTTAACAAATCTTTTTTCTTTTTTTAACGCTGTGTGTTAAAACACCAGAGATTTTTACTAAGTCCATACGGCAAATTTATTATATAAAATTATATAGAATTAACTAAATCATAACAGATTCTTAACTGATGAAACTTCATTGAGAATTTTTAAAATGTTACACAGATTTGATATTCATAAATAATAATAATATAATAACATGAAATATTACTTCTAGCTCTAAAAATATTTCTTGAATGGTTATATCAAGTTTTTCTTAAATTTATTTTGGTGATTTCTCATAAACATTCGTTCTTTGGACATTATGTATTTATTGTTTTATGTTTCTTGTTGCTGAAGTTGAGGTATTCCTCAAGAGCAAGGATTCCCTAAAACAAACAATTTTTAATGACAAGCATTATATGTATCTGCTAATTTGAGTTTTAAATTCTGTAAAACAAAAGAAAAAATTTAGGATGAAAACAAAGTAACTAGGAAAACCATGTAAGAGTAAAAACTTTATACAAATACTCATTTCTTTAGAATAAATAAAAATTCCTTTCACAAAAACCAGGCAGATACCTGAAAAGGTGAATATAAGAAAGCTGGGGAAGAACTGTTCATGAGGGCATGTAGCAATAGGACGAGGGGTAATGGGTTTTAACTAGAAAAAGGTAGATTTAGGTTGGATATTAGGAAAAAGTTCTTCAATATGATGGTGGTAGATCACTGGAACAGGTTGCCCAGAGATGTAGTGGAGGCTCCATCCGTGGAGATATTCAAGGTCAGGCTTGATGGGGCTCTGAGCGACCTGATCTAGTGAAGATGTCCCTGCTTACTGCAGGGGATTGGACTAGATGACCTTTAAACATCCCTTCCAATTGAACACAATCTATGATTCTATGTAACAATGACATTGTCAACTCAAATGTAACCCACTAGTTAAAACCTGCGTATATGCAAGTCATGTAAGCATGAAGGCAATGTTATGATCTTTTTCCATCTGTAGCTTCCAGCATACACAGTCTGAAAAAACATTTCAGACCTGAAGTTTATTGTCTAATTTCAGGTTTCAGATGGACACCTTGGGAGGATACCTCTCTGAGGAAAAGAGAAATCACTCATTGGCAGTGTCTGTTTACTAGTTCTTTACTGGATTTTGTTTACCAAAATAATTTTTAATAGAAAAAATATGGATTTGAGAATATTTATGTTACAGTGCTGGGAAAACTACATAACATTCATTTTTTTCAGGTACTTTAAAACTGCCAGCCTTGACTAGACATTCAAATTTTGAAAAATTTTTGCCTTCTTCAAGAGAATTGTTGACGTATTGGCTGTAGTGTTTATCTGCTGTCTGTGAGATCTGTCAGCTCGCTCTCAGAGAAGCAATCTAGACTAGGTCAAATAAAGTTGCATTTGCAGCAGTGATTTTGAGCACAGACTGTCCCTTGGACTGTTGTTACTGAAACACTTGTCTGATTTCCAATTGTCATAGCAGCGACAGTCTGGAAAGCTCTCCAGAGAGTTTTTGAACCCAAGACCACATTTTGCATTCTTGGCCGAACTATATGCCACCATAAAAACCAGAGAGAGCCATCCAAAGGCATAAAGAGTTTAGAACTACTCCCAATTTCCTTGGCGTTAAGGTCCTGGCTGTGAACACTGTTAGAGGAGTGCAAAGCTGGCTAAAATACACCTTTTCCCCATGCTTTGTCTCAAATTCCAACTAAATATCTAGTTAGGAAGCACTTTTTGTGATTGAAATTTAATTTTCTTTGCAGCTAATCATGGATGTGAACACACACCATCCCTGTATTTTCTTAACAATTGTCAGTTCAGGAAATTCCAGAGGTGCAAGGCAAGGTCTGCAAAATGAAGATGCCTTTTGGCTTACCTTTCTGCTCCCTACTAATTTATATTACTTCATGAACAAGTGCAATTGCCAATAAAAAGCTTCACAATCTGTCTTTTGATTTATATGAAGTTCTGACAGAATTTCTCTTGGAAAGTTGCCTGTCATTTGACGTCAGAGCTCTTAATATATTTGCTTTTCATCTAGCAGTTGGGTTAAGCAAGCTGCCATCCTCTGATGCCTCTGCTTCCCCCCATCACATTTCTTGAATGTTTGATTCCAGTGATACAAACTTGAGGGTTCCTTTCTTAAAGGAATGGCATTCACTGCAGGACATAGGAAAATTAATTAGACAGTACAAATACAGTCTTTCCAAATCACTCTTTTAATGGAATGGTGAACATATCTTGAGATCTTTTAAGAAACCATCTTTTAAACACTGATATGTTTTTGTTGACTCTTTATAGCTTCCAGAATCTGTTCAATACAAGCTTTTGTCAGGGACTATAATGCTGCACTCTTTTCAAAAAGGGCATTCATGGTTTCATGGTAACTATGGGAGGCATTTAACCAAAGACCTAGAAAATGAGGTGGAGATTCTTATTGCTTTTCATTGATTCTATGGGGAGCTAGATGCCTACATCTTGCCCTTAGAACTGTAATCACACTCAGAGCCATGTCAGTCCCTCCCTTGATTCTCAGGTTACATGTGTCTGAAGTGGTCCAACTTTCCTGGGCTAGAAGCATTCAACAGAAAGAATGCCATTCTCTGTACACAGATACTGTAAATATAGTGATAAGATTTTATTCATAATATATGTAAAAGTCAAAAATCAAAGTAGCTCACATGGCAAATGCAGAGAGATGAAACATGCTTGAATGTATCTTGACGTCTTTTCTAAAGGCACAGAGGGATTCTCAGGTGAAATCAGCTACACCTAGAAAACTAAGTGAAGCTTGCCTGATTCAATGTTACCACCATGTTTGTAACATTTCCTGAATGTGGACAGATTTTTATTAAAAAATCCTATAAGCATTTAGAACCACACTGCATTTCATCACTGTGATACATTGCTTGTAGGCAGTTGTGCCGCTATCTTCTTCAAAAGCCTGTTTTTCTTGCCTGAACTTCATGTCCCTTAAGGTAATATGGAGGTTGTGTGGCCCCTGATACATTATAAAAGGCATGATCTTGTTAACATAAAAAAGTGTGAGAGCTGTCAAATCTGAATTACAGCTCCTTTGTGGCCAAATCAACACAAGAGAGAATTAAAGGAATGAAGGGAGTTCAGGGTCTACCACTAGTGTCAAACACGGCCAGATCAACCTTGACATGTTCATTCTGAAGAATGTCTGCTGAAGGAAATGCTGCTTATTCTCTGATCCATGTATTTGCCGCCCACTGAGTCTGAAGTTAAAAATGTCCAAACTAACCAGGACCTTAGAAAGTGTAGCCCTTTCTGCACTCTGTAGCAATACTGTCAGCACCACGCGAAAAAGGAAATTTACCTCCCCTGTACCACATGAGGCTAATTATTGTTATTTGACCACCTACATATGTATGTGTATATTTCTGGTTTAAATACATAAAAAATGTGATCTTTACTCCAAAAAAAGGGCAAATGCTTAAGACCATCATACTTGTGACAGCAAAACAGTAATTTTGCTCAGAGCTGGTATGAGCTCAGTTGAAAAATAATTTCTTTTAGAGACTAGGACTTCAGAAGAGATAAATATATGTGAAAAGAGTGCAGAGAAGATCTAGAAAAAAGAAAAAAGTAATGGTTTTGGTTACATATGTTGAAATTTCATGAATATGTATGTGCATTAGGGTGTGGAGTGGCCATTGGAAATAAACTCCCTGGGATGACAGTGACACAAGTAAGCTTTCTAAGACCTTCCAGAAAAACTGTCAAATACTTTTTCCTGGTTTCCCCAAAGGTTTGCTATGACCACAGTTGATGCATTGGAAAAAACCCTTGTGTAATTTGTTCATGGGCAAAACAGTCCCCCTCCCCCAGGAGACCATAATTCTTCGGCTATACTCATTAACAATATAGAATCGAGGAGCTGTTGTCAGGTATCTATTACCTTTAAAAAGTGAAATTATCCTTAAAAGGAAAAAAATCTTTGAAAAGGCAAATATGTGTTAACTATGCATGACTTCTCACCTCAGTGCTTCCTTTTATTTAAGGTTAATAATTATCACTTTTTTCACAAACACTCTTTTTGAAAGATCTCAGTATTTTAGTTTGAATAACCTAAACGAACAGCAATTAGCACAACTGGGAGCACGGTTCTCTGTTTGCATTTCTCACTGGAAAATTGCAGAGAGGAAACCCTGCAGAGTTAACAAGTTATTGGGAAGCTGCAGTTGAGAAAATGCGGGTCTTTGATATTTTGGCAGTATTTCCTATGCATATAGGAAAAAACAGCACAGGCTGCAGTAGAAGCGTCAGCTATAATTTGTGGTGTTGTTAACATGAAGAGTTATGCACGTAGACTTTCAGGCAGTTACCAAGGCCCTTTGCAGGTTAAAAATTCCTGTATGCTTTTTTTCTGCAGTAATATGTTCATAAATTATTTAGGTCTTTTGCCACTATTTCATTGACAGGGTAATTCATGAGTTCGAATCTCAGCCTACTATTTCTGGAAGTATCTAGTTTGTGCTTCTGAAAGTGGTTTCAAGGATTTGTTTGTTTCCTTTGTGTTAATCTGTCAATACAACTAAGTGACATTCATCCGTGCATGAAGAGGTCACAGCTGCTGGAGGAATCAAAGCACCAGCCACCACCATGCCATTAACATTTTTGTAAGGCTATGCAGTAGGTGGAGAGAGCAGTCAGCTAAACCCACATCAAATATTTAGGAGGCATAAAGGAATACAATGTAAGACAAATGTTTGTGCCACTGGTAGATATGTAAAGTGACACTTGAATTTGGTATAAGTATAAAAGCTTCAGATTTTGCGGTTTATTTTGAATACCATTTAATGACCAATGCTGTCTCTTCAAATTCTCTAAATAGGCTATTGAGCACACTGAAAGATACATTAGAGTAATTTAAGAATGTAGAATTCTTGTGAACTCTATGAAAAGTTTTGAAAGGAATATAGAAAATCAGGAGGTCCTTTGTTACTGCCTGTTTCTCCTGCACTCAAAAACCCCACAAACTCGTAATTTTGAGTTTCTGTCTGGGTCTCTGTAGAGCAGCGCATTGGCACGTGGTCAACCTGATTTCTCAATATCCATACTTTCAAAGTCCAAATCTGGCACAGAAAAACGTGTTCTAGGGTTCATTTGATTGTACTGCCCAAAGCCATTATCAAATGACAGCTTCAGTGCTAAAAATGAGATCATCGACTTGTAGTCGAGCTGAGAAAAGACAGCTCTGAAGATGTCACAGTCTTCCTTTAAACTGGGGAAATGCAGGTTCATCTTTGACCTTAAACTCCTGTTCTGATAAGCTTTTCTGAAGGGCAACCCCTTCTCTGGTGTGTTTTCTGTGAGCTCAGAGGGTGTGTGAGGAACAGCAACCACAAGGAGGGGAGGCAGGTCTGGAAATCCCATTAGCCCAGCCAGCAAGTTGGCTCCAAGTGAGCTGGGAGCCAACGTACATGTCGACCAAGAATAGGAGATTAACCACAGAGCTTCTACTCTGCTGTGGTTTTATGTGGAAAATATCACTGTTGATCTTCTGAAGGAAGAAAAAAAAAAAAAAGAGAAAGTAGTCCAAATGCTACTAAACGCTCAGCAATAAGAGTCGATTAAATGATGAAATTTAAAACATTATCTAGTTATCTCCTTTTTCAAGTTTCTGTAATTGCCATGAACAAATTATACACACAGAAGAAAGCTTTACATCTGAAGTGGAGGAACAGCATCATACTGGCCAGACTTTCTGTGTAACAATGACTTCTGGGGTTCTGTGACAGGCTTTTGCTGTGCAGACAGGGCATGTGAGCATGCCCCATTACTCATAGGGTGTTTTATTTCTGAAAGGAGAAGTACACTAATGGATGATTATCCTTTTCTGGTCCTTCAGGCTTATAGACTGTATGGTAAAAAAGAATGCAGTGCTTGCACTAATGTCAGCCAGGAGATTAAAAGAAAGACATCATCCCTGTTCAGGCCAGGGGCCCACTGCAATGCATTTCTCCAGGAATAAAGTCAGCAAGAGGTGTAAAGAAATAGAAAACCAGATTGCCTCTGGCTATGAGGAATCACCTGCTTCTGCTCTCAGATGAAAGACAAAAGAGAAAGATGTGTTTAAAGTAGCTCCTTGCTAATTGGGCAGGTCACTGCCATGCTGAGGCTAGGAGTCTGATGCTGCTGCAGATTACTCAGCCCATTTGGGTAAAGAAACCAATATGAATCTGAATAGGTTCAACACTGAGGTAATGGTGGACTAATGTCAGGCAGCAGGCACTCCTGAATCCACAGTGCCAAGGGTGGGATTGAATGACATAAGTAAGACCTCAACCATCAGCTGTTTGACATAAGTAAAGGTTTCTGCAAGGGATGCAATATCCCTCTGCACCTTTGCAAGAGCTGAAATGCCTGACAGGGACAACCGGTGGCCCATTGAAGGACCCACTTTTCTTCTGGCAGTAGGGGAGCACATAAGCTTGGCAGACCCCAGCATCCACTGACACTGGATTAGCAATGATTGGTATATTGCATTCCCAATGGAATGCCTGATACACAAGTTTTTTGAACCTTGTGACACTTCCTACCTCCAAGATCTCCTGCAGCAGCAGGTCTAGTCCCAGCATCAGACATGTCCTCAAGGATGAGTTGAGGCTGGGCACCAGAACCGCATCCAGCACTGAAGGTACACAATGGTTTTATGTAGTTGGAGATGAGGTTTTCTGTTGCTGTGGGACTATTTTCATGGCTTTTTTCCCTCTTCCATGGTCCTCTTGATATGAGCAGTTCTTTATTGACTGCTTTTGACTACTTTTGCACTTTAAGCTGACGTTTATAGATAATTGTCAATGATATTTCCAAATTCTGTTTCCTGCATTGCAACTTCCAGTCACAAGCTCAGTGTCACACAAGTATAGTTTAGATTATTTTATCTAGGTCCATTTTGAAGAAAAAACAACTGATTCTTTCAACCTGATCATAGATGAAGCCATTTTGTGTACATTGGCTCCTTTCAGCCTAAATGAGAAGGTAATGAATGTACTCTCTTCTTCCTCATTCTGTCTTACCCCTTCCAGGTATGTACAAGCAAGTGTAATTCATTCACATGCCTGACTAGTGTAAAGAGATATGGTAAAGAAATCTGAGACAATGTTAAATTGTGTACAATAGTGTGGCAAGTAAGGAGATGCAAAATCTCCCACAGAGGAAATTTAAAATAAACAGGAATTAGCTTTATTTGTGTTCCCCTGTGCTAAGGACAAAAATACAGTCATCTGGATGTTAATGGTATTGTAATCAAAAGTAAAAACACAGTAAAAGGAGAGGATGAGGAAAATCAATTTGGGAACTGAAGAACCACCAAGTGAATTAAAGGAATTGTCCTGTCCCATGACTGAAAATCTGACATGATCATGAAGAAGAAGCTATTCCTTGCTTGTGCAACACAAGTCACTTTGTTACTCTGCTTTATTTTTCACGACAATTATCAGTATGCTACACATGGCTGGAAAGTTCAGAGGTCTCATTATTACTGCTTGCCCACCTAAAATCGATGGTAAAACACACTGTCCTTCAAGAAATGTCCTGTATATGGTTTCAGCTGAGATAATTTTCTTCACAGTATATAGTATGGGGCTGTGTTTTGCAGTTGTGTTGGAAATGGTGTTGATAACACAGAGATGTTTTTGTTATACAGAGGAGTGTTTTGTTACTGTTAAGCAGTATTTATAGAGTCAAGGCCTTTTCTGTGAAGGAAAAGTTATAGATAGATAAAGCCTATTTAAACAATTAATGTATGCTGAACTCTTCTTTCTAGTATATTGGTGGTGCCACTAGACCTCCAAAGGAGTGAGAAGATTCTGGCTTCTAGGGAAGTCTTTAAACAGTTAAATGTACCTGAAGGCAGACCCTAAGTACAAATTCTACTGGAGTAAGTCACATACAGCCTCTGCTCTTCTCAGACACCTTTCAGGAAAAAGAATTGAACAAAGAACCTGGCAGTTCTTCTGGGTCTTCAGCAGGGACCTTTTAGGCACTGCTGTCCCTATAGGTTTCATGCTCAGCGTGCCAGACCTTGTGCCATTTTCTTTTTCCCATCTTCATCTCCACCATCTTCCAGCTAACAAAGTCCTATGGAGGTGATTCACAGTCATGTCTCACAATGTAAACTACAAAATCACATGCAAATTAATTAAAACATTGAAACTGGGTGTTTGAATCTGATCTGCCTGTCAGCCATTCCTTTATCTTATAGGGGATTTTTATTTCACTTTTTTAGAAAATTAGCTTTTCAGAAGAGAAACTTTTATCTCTATTTGTCTACTATCTGTCTGAGTCTTTTTCTTGGCCTGGCCTTAATTATTTACATATTGACCATGCAAAATAAATGAAAAGGAAGAGGAGAAATGCTGTGGGCAAAATGAGGTAGAGCCCCACTCATTGAAAAAAAAATATGCCATTACTCCAACTGAATATAGAAATGTCATCTATTTTCTCAGAGGTGTGCAAACATATGTCTGTAATTCAAAGATGTATGACTAACACATGTGTATGTTTCCCTTTGGAGCTGGTTGAGACTTAAAATGCTGATGCTTGGACTTGATTTATGCGTTGCACATCTTCATCTCTTCATTATGGTAATCCTCTTTGTCAGACTGCGATGATTTAAATGTTAATCATATTTAGTATCATCTGCACTATATATTATATTGCCTCAGAATTTCCAAAACCTACTCTTTGTATAAAGAAAAGTAACAAACATTTTAAAGAATGGGTGCAGACACTGATGTATGTAGTCAAATGTATTCACTTCCCACAAACATACTCCCATGAGCAGAGAACACCAAAAACATGTGTTTTCTCCAGGGAATGTAGGACAACTGTAATATTCATTTGCTTTTATGAGTTTCCTCAGGTTGTCAGTCTTTCCATGAGTTGATGCAGTAGGAATGTACTATGGAGTCATCGGTTTCTTTAAAAAATAGGAGAATGCATTTTTCTGACACCTGTCCCATCTTTGGGATGCTCACTGCCCATTGCTTTGGAAAACTATGAAGACAGCTCTGCCTCAGATGAGCCTTCCTAAGCTACACAGACACCACTGCATGCCCCGTGACTAGACTTAAAAGCTTAGTCAAGACTGACTGAATCTTCAGCACAGACACCCACCTGGCTGGGAAGCTGAATTCATTTCTGCCAAAAATACTTGATACTTTGAAAAGGATTTTTTAGGGGGAGATGAAAAGCCAGAATTTGTTTGCACTAGGGGAACATGTTCATGTTTCTGAAACGCACACTGCTCTCCAGGCTTCTTTGCTGTATGACAGCCTGCTGAGGAGCACTGGAGCTGGTGAATAGACCTGGATTCTGGCAGCCTGCATCTGCTTGGGAGTGTCACAGGACCAGGAAACTGCAAGGAACCTAAGGATAAGATTCTGTCACACATTCTGCCAAGAAGATAGGGAGTCAGGTGGTCATGGATCCCCATTTCCCGGTGGAAAAACTGTCTGTCACAAAAGTTCCTTGTGCATCTTCCCAGAACAAAAACTCTGCAGTTGTCATGGTGAGGCAAGGATGCGATACAGGAGTTTTTTCTGCTCGGAGTCTACATTCAGTAATAGAGAAATAGAAAACATAGTTACAGTTCTATGTTACCAGGTTACAATCTGAGGATTACATGCAGAAATCTTTCTATTACCCTTTGTAAAAAGACAATACAATTGATATGTTAATATTTTACAAATTAAGTGATAGATTCTGTTCAGTATAATTTATGGAGCATCTATTTTGATTACTTAGATAGTTGGTGGCTAATTACAAATTCCAGAATTTTTAATGAATTTTGCAAAGGCTTTAAAATTAAAACAATCTTCCTTTTCAAATGTAAAGTCATTACCCTGCTTTCAAAGCACTGCTTTCTTCCTTAGGGAGCATTCAGAGTACCTTTGAGGACAGAGAAATGCCTGACTCCAATCATTATTTCCTCTGTATATATTCCTTCTTAACAGAGAAGTGTCATTAGAAGGCATTATAAAGATCTAAATATAACTACAGAAACAATTATATAGGACCCAGAGGGGACTTCTGAAGCTAGATCCAGCTAGTTGGATCAAGTTTCTTGGTCACCTCGAATTGCATTGCAATTGCCTTTGAAGACTGAGGTTCTACAACCTCTCTGGGTGATCCGTTTCAGTTCTGGAATATCTAGTGTGGCAATTTATCTCCCAATAGCTAACTGGAATTTGCAACTTGTGACAATTTTCTCGTTATTGTGCTATGCACCTTCAAGAAGAGTATGGCTTCATCTTCTCTCTAAACTCCTATTGGACAGATGGATTGAGCATTAAGATTCCTTTCTTAACCTTGTTTTTTACAAAGAAGCACAAACCCAGCTCTTTCAATCCCTTTGTATGTATCATGTGCATCCTTATCTTCACAGTAACCTTCCAGTCACTGTCTTTCTTGTATTGGGGACACTTCTAGATGTAGCTCATATGGAATGAATAAAGGGAAATAATAACTTTCCTTGTCTACTAGCTACACTCTTGCTAACATAACTCAGTATGATATCAGCCTTCTTTGTTGCAAAGGCTGGTTAATGCTTCACTGCTAGGAACCCAGATCATTTGCAAAACTACTTTCTTCCCAGTCAGACCCCATCCTGCATCGTTGCATGAGGTTATTTTGACTCAGAGGTAGGACTTTGTATTTGTTTCTTTTAAGCTACATGAGGTTCTTCTCTACCCATTTCTCCAGCCTGTCCAGGTCTGTCTGAATAGCAGCCCTGACTTCTGTCATGCTGGCTTCTCCCCACGATATAGTATTGCCCACAGACTTGCAGAGGATGTATCCCATCCCCGCAATCACTGAACAGTATTAGCCTCTGAAAAATACAGTTTGAAACTGACTTCTGGTTAGACTTTATATTGAAAAACCTCTGTGCCTGTAAAGTACTCAGACATCAGACTGTAGGAAGTATAGTGTTTGAGGTTATCTGTCCTCTACTGCTATTTAACAGAAACCGACTAATTATGTCCCCAGTTCCTCACTTATTTCTGTTCCTGAAAGTATTCCTCACTCATATGAAGTAACACTCTGGTTCTAACAACTCTGTTGACACATGCTTTTGCACACTCCTTCTACCTGACCTTCAGCTTTCCTATTTTATTAGCTGAAATAGTACCAAAACCCAGGCACCACTGAAAGTGCAATTATCTGCTACGACAAGATAGCAGGGGACACATCTGCACACAGTAGGAGAGAAGAGGAGCAAAATCTCCTGTCCGCTTGCAAAGTCACAACGTCTCTTAGAGGTTTGCATTTGCTCAGCTGATTTAAGCATGAATGACAAACAGCAACAGAACTAATTATATTATACTGTATTTTCAAATGCTAAATACATACATGGATTTCATTAGGGTTTCATTAGTTGAGTGGAAAGCCCATCTGTGAACTCCAGTGAACACAATGCAGTAACATGGAGTCCAAACAGAACATCTGGCAAACTCTGGAGAGAAAGTTCAAACAGAAACTAGATGGTGATTGACCTTGGAAAAGGAAAATCTTTATGTGAAGAAAAAGCACTCTTCCAATTCATGACTCAATAAAAAAACAACCTGTTCATTAACATGCACTCAGCATAATAGAAATTGTACAGAACAAAGGGAACTTCTTTACATTCATTTGGAGTAAGCTCTGAGTATTTCATTTTAGTAATGTACTCCATTATGCAAAAATATGTTGCTTCATTTCACTGAGAAGTCCTGCATCAATTTATATGGGAACTCAATTAATATCCACTTTTAAAGCACTGCTGACACTAATTTTACTGTGTTAGACAAGCTCATACCAAAATGCCGTAGTTTTTTTAAAAAGCACTTATGGCAATTCCAAAATGTAAATTGGACCAAGAAACTGTTCTCAACGATGACAGGAACTGCTGTGCACTGAAGTGACAAATATAGCCCTTAAATAAGCTTTGGTTATTCACTTCCTCTGTTCCATGAAGTGACCCAAAATCAAGTAGCTTCCCCAGGCCACTCTCCACTACTAAAAACCCAGTATAAGGTAACTGTTACCTAGGAGCCTGCTGACAGCCTGAATCGGGAATTGATTATATTTATTGAGAAAGTACTGGTCTTCATCAATTCAAGCAGTTTAACAAAATTTTCAGTAATTCAGCCTTTATTGAAGTTGAAGATAACATTTGGATTATGGATTTTTTTAATCTTTCTTTTCCTGTATGAGGGTAGACTTTGTTTGCTGGGAAGGCGTTTCTTGATGAAAAACAAAGGGCTTTAAAAATCTCAGGTTCATACAAGCAGTGCAAAACCAAAATACATATTTAACTTCTTTTCCACTTCTTACTCTGTGCCTTAAAGTTTTCAGGCTCAGCTAATATGAGACAACTCCAAAATGTAAGATTTCTCTCACTGGTATAGATAGATTATAAAGTCGTTTTCAGAACAATGTAACCACAACAATCCTAGCTGTGATGACATCCATAAATCTTCATACCAGGGGGACAACGAGGTGTTAAATCAAGTATATTTATATTGCAATTTGTTCATGAAATCTCAAGTTGGCAACTGAAGAGAACGATTCATATGTACTTATTTTTTCTTAAAATTACAAGAGCAGATATTATAAAACCTGAATGTGTGATTTTGCCTCTATTTTTAGGTATACTGAAGGCCTAGAAAATGTCAAGAAAATGTATTTTTCTGGAGAAAAATGTACTGTGGACATGAACAAGTTGAATGAGATTTCCAGAGCACTAGACCAGCTTGTCTGCTGGTGTAAATTAGTGCAATTTTAGCATACTCAAAGAATGTATACTAGCATCATCTGATAGCTCTGTGAAATAAAAGAAATAAATTGTAAGAACATTTTTAACTCTTTCTTTTTAGGTTAAAACTTTTGCATGCATTATGTGTATGAAAGCTTTCCTGAGATTTTCGTTTTTGTGCCTCATTATTAAGAAATCTTAATTGAAGTTAAGTGCCTGAAAAGGATCTCATTTTTCTTTATTCCTACAACAAAGAAAAGTTGAATTGGTGTTACAGCCATTTCAAAAGTGAGTTGTGTTTTTATCTTTTAGTGAAAATACCAAAATTAATTAGAACATGGATTTTTTAATCTTGTAACCATTCATTATCAGCTGAAAAAGCTGCAAACATTTTATGCTCAGGTTATGAGTTCAGGCACTGAACACCATCATTTTTAAAGAAAACATCCATTTCTTCCAAACTGTAAGAAGAAAGGGTTAACACATGCACCATTATGCACCATTCTATTTGTTCTCAGTTACACCTGAATCAATGCTTTTTCCTTAACCTGTTACATTTTTTATCTCATTTTTTCTTGTAACAGAGGCCCCAAATGTGGTTTTCTTTTGCCATTTTTATTTGCTTCTTTTTATATGAGCTCTGCTTCTTGTTTAAGAAGACAATATTCCTCCTGCCATTTTCTTTGTTGTTTGTTTTATTTTAATCATGATTTACTATTTTCTCTCTTACATTAAAACAGATATAATCATCTAATATCTTTATGGATTCTTCTGAGTTATTGCTTACATTACCTTTCACTTATCCTTCAAATAAAGCAGGTAAGATCCATACAAGGTCATTCCCAAAGGATATTAACTTTTCCAAATTGGGGCACAGCAGGCAATGGAGTGATGGAAGGAAAGCCCAGATCACAGCTGAGTCAGTGAATCATAAGTAGATGATTCAAAGATTGAATTTGAATCCATCCCCAAATACAAGACTAAGAAAGGAATTATAGTTCCCCAAGCCTGTTTGGATCCCCAAATCTATGTCATCAACAAGCATGTGAATAAACAGGATGAAGACAAGCACAGTGGGCAATTCTGAGATGCATCACTCATTTCAGCTGCCTGACCATAGAGTAAGGCTAAATCACACATATGCTAATGAAAGAGATGCATCACTTTCTTTAGTTCACTTCTTCCCCTAAACCTTGTGACTATGCAGTCTGTTTTAAATAGTGAAAAAGAATGCTTTTATGTGTGTCAGCATTGCCTTTAAGAGCAATGATCAAAAAGCATAAAGTGACAATTGTCCCAATTCACATCTTTGACCCACATGTACTCTTTGAGAGATGGTAATGAAGGATTCTGACTGAGACAATGTTGTGTCTTCTTGTAGGCCTTTTTAACCAGGAAAGGTGTCTAATATGCCATAAGACCACATGAAAGACAAAAGGATATAGAGATGGTGTAAAACAATCCAGGCCCAGGAAATAGTAACAAAGTTCAGGGAACTTTCTGTTATGGAGATTGATGTCTTCTCAAGTGTCTGACTTCCCCCTGCAATAACTGCTTTCCCCCCAGGCCCCTAGAGTTATGTCTGAAAACAAGCTGAACATATAGAAAAAAAGATTAGCTTTGTAGCTACAGGAGTTCCTGCTCATGATTGCTTTTGCAACATGAACTGCCAGTCTGATGATATGAAAGAGGTCTGCATGATCACAGACAGCATGGAGGGCAAACTGTCTGACTGTTAACTCTTCCAACAAAAAACAGGGATTGCAGAAGAAACCAGCAGTAGTCAGGATCAAAACAAAAAGTGGTGGCTGCGGATCATGAACAGAGACCTCAATGAAAGGGCAAAAAAATCAAGCAAGTATTTGCAATACAGATCTGCTGCGCTTACTAGGTAGACAGAACCAAGACGTTAGGTATAAGGAAAAGCAGCTAGAAGAATACTTTTGGAAATGTTATATGTATGAGCTCTGTTCTTTGTTCTCACCTATGTTCAAGGCCACTAGTGGAAACACTACACTAAGAAAAACAGGCCTTCCATCTGCATCCACGCAACTTTTCTCATGTTTCTATTAGTCACTCATCTGTGTCTTGTTTTTCAGACTCTTATAATTCTGTGTTCCCACAACTCAGTCTAAAATGGTTTCAGAGACTTCATCAATGAGGAACACAAGATCATGGTAATTTTTCATGCCCTACCCATTTCGAGGAAGATGCATCTATGAGATCAGTTGCTCAAAGTAGAAAAAAAATAATTGTGTTTTGTGACTTATCTGTGTCATCTGAACTGTATATTCTGTTTAAATCCTTTCTTTTCTGGAGAATCATGCGTCAATACAAACCTTCAAAACAGAGCACTGGTTTATCAAGCTATCTATTTGCTCTTCAAATTTTTGACACTGACTTGATATTTTGGACACTGACATCACACATCATTAAGATATCTAAGTAATTTCATCATCTATTTGTCTGCTCTCAACCAATATTTTTCCTCTTTGTTTTGCATGTAGACTTCTTTCTCTAATGAAGATTTACACAACAGCTGAAGAGATAAAAGTAATCTAAAACAAATAAAGGAAGGAGGAAATTTGTATAAAGAAGGAAAGAGAACACTGGAAAGCAAAGGCTATTACCTACTGAAAAAGGAAAGGAATGCCCACTGGATAAAGATTGTCTTGACTGGCAGATGTCTGAAGTAACAATTTCACAATAACCATTGCATAATGGTTTGCTATGAGAACACTAATTTGACATAAAAAAGACTTTAATCCAGAATAACTCCATTGCAATTAAGACTGTAGAATCATCTCATCTTATTTAGCTTTAGCTTGAAATAAAGCTTTCTCTTTTTTTTTTTTTTCCTCTTTTTTTCTTTTTTTTAAAATAATGTTTTCACATGGGAACTTTTCTGGAACAGTTAAATTCTACTGGAATACCTTCTTGGTATGAGCTTTGCTGCTCATTTCCTCCTGTCTAGATGAGGTTTCAGCATGTTTCTTCTGCATGGGTTTGTTATCAAGGCACAATTCTGATTTCATTTATATAGCACCATTTTATACCAACGTACACAAATAACTTTGAGTCATTCCTGATTTAGTCTGGTATGAGATCAATATCAAGATTTTATGGTTGTTTGAATTGATACTTTCTCTGTTTAACAGCCAAGCTGGAAAACAAGCTTGGGTCAAACTATAAATTTTTTTTTTTCTCATCCTTGCTGAAATGAAAATGAGGTAAAAATAGTTTACTACAATATAACACATTGCATTTGGCCCAAGATGAATTGTTTCATATATTCTAAGTAAAACAAAGAAGGGAGGTTTCAGAAAAATAAAAATTCCTCTAACTGCTGCTGTTTTCTTTGTCTTCCTTTTACCCATGTCCTGGTTTGTCCCACTACTCCAAGGCCTGAGTTTGCACCCACCCTTTGAAAAATAGTTACAGCTCCTAGTTTTAAAGTCATTTCATGAAAATGCCGTAACGTCCAGGCTATATGCCATTCTAAGAGGTGTCATCTCCTTTCCTGTGGTATTTTTACACCCACTTTAAATAGCATTCTTCATTATACAAAAGTCAGATTCGTCTGATTAAATTCAGATGTCTACATCTAGATATCCTCAGCTTCCATTAAATTAAAGCAAAAAAAGTAATTTGAGGGTCTGATTCACCTGAAGATGTAAAATAAGCACAATATGTTTTTTTGGTCTTTTAGTGCATGTTAGGCAACCTTAAATGTCACAGAAGACATGACTGCCTACACTGCCTTCTACAATGCCAGATCTTATCCTGATTGATATGGATCATACAGACACTTTGTTGCTCTTTAAAATCAGTGGATACTGAGCTGGATAGATATAACTTTTGTCCAAGTGTCCAAGATATCCAGTTTTTATATATTTTTCATGCTCTTGTATGAGGAATGCCTTTCTACTTTCCAGTTAGTTTAAAGCCAGGGCAAATAAAATGCAGATGCAAACATGTATTCATAGTACCTCATACATATAATTACTGGTGGTTTTGTGAGACAACAGTGGGAAATTGAAATAAAAATACTACTTATTCTACTTACTTGTGTGATCTAAACATCTAAACAGAGCTTGTTTGTGATTCTGAAGTAGGACTGAACAATTGCTGTTATGCTCTTTTCCACTGTGGGGTAACACCAGGGTTGAGGCTTCTGTAGCACTATCTTCCTCTTAGACATATTGTAACAATAGCTCAAGTGGTTTAAAGTTAGAATGTCTATTTCTTTTTCCTGAATATAGAACAAGTCCTGATAGGAGGGACAAATGCAACATGGAGACATGTAAATACAGTGGATGTTTGAAGCAAATTGAGATGAATCCCCAGCATTTCACCTGACAGGTGAACATCTGAAGCACCAGAGAAAAGGAAAATTCCTATCTTTGTGTACTTATATAACTCATGTTTCAATTTAAATAGTTTGTGCAAAGCCAAGTAGTTACACAGGAGTGTCCTCACACTTAACCTCACAAAACCTTGCAGCTTCATGGCACTCAAAAGAAAGAAGACATTGAGTGAAATGTTTAGAGTGGACTGAGACTTGAAGGCTCTGCACTAATACCCGATCTTTTTCCCTCTGCAGTTATGTGGATGAAGATATATAAAACAAATAGATTCAAAACTAATTAGTAAATTCAGAGTAAATGTGTAAATTTTGCAAGAATGATTGAAACCATAGTTAGATTTTAAGACATCCAAAACTTTAACCCTAAGTGGAATTACTCTTCCACTTAGGAAGATGCACCCAGTAGCTCTCGAAAATGATGGACATATCTGTTGCCCCCTAATCATTTTGTGTCGCCCTTGATTCCCTCAGCAACCTATGGGATTCTCAGCTAGCCTAGATAGCTCTTCACCAGAATATGTTCACAGCCATGACTGCAATAAGGAAATAAATGCCCCCCTACTTCAATTACCTGGCAACAGCATGAGGTCTGCTGTGTAAGACAATACTGATTTCACATGCTGTGCACATGTTTTGAAAGCATTATCTAATTGCATGAATTATAATATCCCCTTCCCTCATCTCAGCTTATATAAATCACTACTAGAATAAGTACCCAAAGGAAATTTCAGGGAGTATATGAAGTCTTCCTTTCTTTTTCCCTAAGTAGATCCGATCTCAGTAGAGAAAGCAGCCCACCACTGATTCCAGGAAAGAGGAGGAGGGTGAGAATTGCGCTGCAGAGGATTTGTGAGGTGTGGAGATATTTTAATGTTGCTGGATGAAAAATCTGTTACTAAAATAAGAGTAGGGATTGAATCCACCTTCACCAAAGTGGAGGAATGTTGGCTTCAATAGTTTTAAATGCTCCAATAAAAATGGTATTTTTTCATAATTCTGCCCATGCTCACTTTCAACTTGGTCTCCATAAATTGCTGACATTTGATGAAAGCTTTGCTCTAGGCATTTCATTTTCATTATTGATGTTTTGTGCTACCTACAGAAAAAAAAAAAAAGACATCATAACTTGAGCAAAAAAAGTTACAGATATGAAGAATACATGATATAGGTCATGGAATGACACAATTCTAGGACATTCCAAGCGTGTAAACTTAATAAAATAGACATTAAATGTTAAGGTATAAACATGATCTGAAATGCCAAAATAATGTGCAAATATTCAATTCTTTATTAAAAACTGTATATTTCATTGTTTAATGTCATGTTCATCATAAAAAGCAAATACGACAGTGTTTCCAGGAAGAATAATTTTATTTAAACAAAAGAGGAAAAAAATGTGTAAAACTTAAGTGGACTAATGTTTTCTTCAGCATGTATAACTTGATTGGTATCTCGTCAAAGTTACATATAAAAGCCCGTCATATCATAACCAGGTCATTTTAAGCAGTCCTTGCACTGTGTAGCAGAGACAATGTGGGATTCAATGTAGTGAAGAACTCAGTCCATAGTATGTTTCTAAACCAGGTTAAATTATGGGAGTACATTTTCCCTTTACAGATGTTTAGATGATACAGTTCTGTTCTATACAGTTCAGTACAGTTCAATAAAAGCCAAGAAAGACAAGTGATGCAAAAACCCAAAGCTGCTCACCACCAACCACCAATGTCCAGCCAATCCTTGAGCAGCAGCCCCCTGGCCAATCTTCCACCTAGTTTTATTGCTGAGCATGATGCCATATGGCATGGGATATCCCTTTTAGTCAGCTGGGGTCAGCTGTCCTGGCTGTGAGCCTCACGACTCCTTGTGCACCCCCAGCCTCCTTGCTGGTGGGGTGGTGTAAGAAGCAGAAAAGGCCTTGGCTCTGTGTAATCACTGCTCAGCAATAACAAAAACATCCCTGTGTTATCAAAACTGTTTTCAGCACAAATCCAAAACACAGCCCCATACAAGATATTATGAAGAAACTTTACTTCATCCCAGCCAAAACCAGTGAAGACGACTGAGGACATCATTCTGGTTTTACTACTTCTTCAGTTCTTGTTTTTACTCTCTGAATAGGTAGCCACCCTAAAGAGATGTTCTGCTGTATGTTCTTTCTCTAGAGATGTTTTTATATGTACCACATGAAACAAGCATAAAGAGAAAGTATGTCTGCATTGCACTTTGGGGATAGAATGGCTATAGTAATTTCCCACAGGTCCACAACATGGATTTGACATATGGTCTAGACTCAGGCCAGATCTTCTCTGCTATCACCTGAACCATTACCACGGGTGGATGATCTGAGGGGTCAGAAGCAATTACATGTGAATCTGACTTTATCATTCCTGCATATGACGTTGAAGGCAAGAGGCTGCCAGCCCATGTAGCTGCCAATCAAATTTTGAAGTTCAGATGAAGCCTGATTGATGTGGTAACACCACAGATAACTTTTTTTTTTTGCTTCATCTTGCAGGGTTTTTTGATCTAATCTAGGTCATCCCACTCTGGCTGGGGGGAGGGAGGTTGGACTAGATGATCTTTCAAGGTCCCTTACAACCCCTAACATTCTGTGATTCTGTGATTTGCTCCCATAAACTACTTTACCTTACTCTGACCTAGACTCACCCCTCTCATCGCTTCTTCCTTCATGTTTCTGTCTGAAATATTCCTGTTAAAACCTACCTGTACAGCATATGTCTAGTGACTAATGAGATATTTACCAAAACCACACGATATGGCCCAGATAGGTACAACTTTCCTTCCCTACCGTTGTGTCTGTCAAGTCTTCTCCATGTATAATCTGGTCAGAGCAAGGTTCCTCTGCTACTCAGTGGTACACAGAGCATAGCACAGAGGTATCAATATGTGATATCAGTTGATAATAATCAACTTCTGTTGATAATCCAGTTTAGTTGGTTTTTATTCAGTCCACTATTCTGTGTGTGTCTTCCATATATTTCTTGGGTTTTCCAGCACATTTAGGGAAATAAAGAAAATAGCTGGTTTCTATATTTATTATAGTTGGAACTTGTGTGCCTCTTTAGAAACAAATTTTCTACACTTAGAGGTATTGATAACTAAAGAACCATGACATTTTTTTTCCTAGGTATTCCTGCAGACAAGGCATGTAGTTTGCTGTCAGTATAGACACTAAAATAAAATTGAATGTCTTTTTCAATGAACATTCACCAAAATGTAAACATAAAAGCTGTCATTGAAATCTATGCATATCCTAACAGTTTTTATTATACACTGGTACTACCTTATATTTTTACTTAAAATACACATTCTTTTTTAAAAATGTAGATGTATTAATCAACTTCTAATTCTGGAGTGTAATGGAGAATAACAATACACATATCCATTGAAATGAACCTTATAATTTTTAAATATTTAGTGTCACTTCCTTCATTTGAAAAATCAGGAGTCTGCCCTGGCATGTTATATTTCCTGGTGGAACACAGCATAATGGAAAAATGTTGTCTATGCACTGCCATAAGAACTTCCCTACCCAAAAGTCTTTTGCCTCTACAGAATAATATACCAATTCTTAAGGAAATTTTCTTTTCTAGGCTCTGTAGGAGGACTGCAAGGAATTATGGCTCAGAAAGTAAAGGAAAATGTGTATGATCTCCATTTTCTGTAGGGTTGAAAGAATGATTAGCCAACATCTGCTGGGAGTGCCAGAAAGTTAGGGAAAACATTATTATCTGTAATTAAAGTAATCACTATTTAAAAAAAAAAAAAGCATATTTCCTTGAACAACAAACAATGCAATTACATCAGTAAGTAAAACATATCAAATGAGCTAGCCTATGTTTACTAGCAGTGTGTAAGTCATATTGTAAAGGGAAAGGGGGAGAAAAGAGCATGTCATAATTGATATCAGATGCCAGTGAGACATGTTTTTTTAGCTGCATTTGGGGTGTTGTTTTAATTTATTTTTGAGCCTGCTTCCAGCCTACTCTTGTGGCTGATCACAACTCGTCCACTAGAGGATGCTACACTAAATCTGCCAGTATAACAGCACAGGAAGTCAATCCCTAATCCATCTCTGTCAAAATGGTGCATGTCAGATTAAATAATTTTAAAAGCAGAGTTCTTTCTCTCAAGTGCACTTAACTAGTTTCATCCTATAGCTGAGAAACCATTGCATCCAATGCATTTGGGTTTTTAAAGAAGTTGCATCTTCTGAGGAAGACTCTAGTTTTACAAAGAGCTTGTACTACTAGTTCACATGTCAGATCATACAGAAACCTTACTGTCTTTTAGTTTGATTTGTGACCCTAAGTAAACCCAAGATCCCCTCATGCTAATCAATTGATCTAGGCATCAGGCTTAATGAAAATTCCCTATCTACAGCAGAGTAGAAGAGCATCAAGAGGAGACAGAGGAAGGAAGAGGCAAGCACCCAGCTTGTGGGCTGCCTAGTTTCCCACACAACCTAGCCTAGGGCTATACCCAATGGGCTGTTAGCTACTGTGGGCTACCAGGTCTCTTAGCTGTGTTTAGCAACAAATTCTGTCTGAGACCTGATTAGTGATAGTGAGTTTCAGAGGATTTCAGAGTATATTTCCTGAAAAATGGTTTTAGTTTAAAAATTAATGATCAGCACTAGCAGCCACTAAAATCTTGGTGGATAACTGCAGTTCTTATTTCTGAATATTATTGAGTAAGATTGTTCAGCCAGGTCCTTAACTCATTAAGAGGAACTATCTGTTCATGGGTGTCCCACGTTGATGGTTATTATTTGTGAGACCAGCATTAAACTGATGCAAAAATAGTGGGGTGCTGCATTAAAAATAAAAAGATATACTAGTGTGTGTGTGTATATATATATATATATATAATTTTTCTAAGAGAATACAAAACAAATATATAATTGCAGAAGAGTTTGAACTTGATTGCTGTGAGTCTGAACAGAGAGTCTTACATTTTTATTTGGAGAATTTACATGAATTCAGCATAACAGAATTGGTTTTGATTGAGATCTAGGAAAAATAATCTCAGTGATGCCATAATGCAAGATTCAGAATTAAAACTGCAAGGATTATCAGAATTAAATCAAGAAAATAATGTGATTAAGAATTCACATATAGACTACAATATTGCTTTGCTGAACTGCATGAGGTTCACCTGGGTCCACTTCTCCATCCTGTCCAGGTCCCTCTGGATGGCATCCTGTCCCTCTGGCACATTAACTTATCATTCAGCTTGGGGTCATCAGCAAATTTCCAGCCTGTGGGTGCACTCAATCCCACTGTCAATATCATTAATAAAGGCAAATTCTCTCCCTTCACCACCAAGCAGCACAGGGGGACAGGGAATGGAGGTTATAGTCAGTTCATCACACATTGCCTCTGCTTCTCCATCCTCCTCAGAGAGAGGACTCCTCACACTCTTCCCCTGCTCCTTCATGGGGTTCTACCTGTGGGAAACAGTTCTCCATAAACTTCTTCAACATGACACCTTCCCATGAGCTGCAATTCTTCAGGAACAGACTGCTCCAGTGTGAAACTCCACAGGGTCACAAGTCCTGGCAGGATCTGACATAGGCTTCCTATGTGGTCACAGCTTCCTTTGGGTGTCTCCACTGGTTCTGGAGTGGGGGACTCCACGGGCTGTAGGTAGAATCTCTGCTCCACTCATCCTCCATGGGCTGCAGTGGGACAGTCTGCCTCACCCTGGTCTTCTCCACAGACCTGGGGGGAATCTCTGCTCCTCACTGACCTTGGTGTCTCCAGAGTTGTTCCTCTCATATCTTCTCACTCCTCTCTCTGGACAAAATTGCAATTGGTGTTGTGCAGGGTTATTTTTCCCTTTATCTCTATTATCCCAGAGGTGTTACCACCACTGCTGATGGGCTCAGCCTTGGTCTGCGGCAAATTCATCTTGGAGCCAACTGTATTGGACACAAGGAAAGCTTCTAGCTGCTTCTCACAGAAGCCACCCCTGTAGCCCCACCACTACCAAAACCTTGCCATGCAAACCAAGTACACCTTGATGATCCTGAACTGCTTAATCACAAATCACTCAGGTGGTGACAGCAATATAAGTTTGATATTGATTTCCTTTTTAAAAGAAAGACTCTATAAAGACAACCTCAGGAGTATTCCTCAGTCCTTCCTCTTCAGCTAAGTGTCCCGCGGAAGATGAAATGCAGGCCTGTGGTTGGTATTGGTATTTCAACCTAAGCTGAGTTGCCAAACATTTCAGCTAGCAATGTTTGTCCCTCATGAGCCATGGAGAAATTAAAATCCATTTTTCTGTTGAAATAATTTTAATCTTTTCCAGAATGTAAAAAAATGGATCTAATACAGACTTGTTTTCACAGGCGTCCCCACTAAGCCCCAGGTTGTATTAAATGTATATTATTAATATTAGAGATGCAAACTATCTCTATTTTATGTAACAACAATGTTGTCTAGTTTGTAAATATTGTAAAACCCCATGTACTCCTTGGTATATATTTGTAACACTAACATAGTTACATATATTTCTTCATGATTATTCTAATGGTTTAAATTATATGCATTTGGAAGGACTCATGGTAAATATGCATATCCCACATATGCACTACTTGCATATTCAAACTTCGAAGGAATATTATCACAAACTCAAGTAGTTGAAATTTATATAATACAGAATTATTTTTTTGTGCAGATGCAGTCTGTGATACTGTGATAGTTTTTAACCATGATCCTTATATCCTTTAGCAGGCCAGAGGAGGAGTAATGCTCTATCCATTCTCTAATTCAGTATATGATCCTATGCCTTATTTATCAGCACATCTAACAGTGTACTTGAACATCCAGTGTGCCCACTCCTGGGCTCAAATCTTTTAGAAATCAACGTAGGTAAGAAGTAGAGCGTACATGAATTACTATTCTTGCCAGCTAGTACAGCCACCACTGCCATTCAGAATAGCCTTTTGACTAGCTAAGCTATCATGCTGTCCTTCATTTTGTAGGAGTGGGGATTGTGTTACCCTTCAGTTATGTATGAACCTAAAGACCTTCCACAAGGCTTTGCCATCAAATGCCACCTATAAAGAACATCTAATTTGAAAAGTCAGTTGGCTGAGAGAAGTGAAATACTGAAGTCTCTATGAAGAACATATGTGAGATTACTCTTAAAGTAAACCTTCACTAAAATGTTTTGAACTTTAATTATTGTTATGACTGCCTGTTGACAACTGAAACATTTTTTTCTATTGACTCAAGGATACACATTCTGCATCTGGTTACCCGTGCCTATTGAGACAGATGCCTGGAAGAGCAAGTAAACCTGCTTGACATAACAGCAAAGAATAATAGAAAATTTGCTGGAGGAAACATTACTACTTCCCCAATCATTCAAAATCCAATTCTTCTGAAGCTAGGAGTTAAGGTGCATCTATAGTGAGGTGCAGAAAAGTACAGACCAGCTCTTCCAGAGTCTGGGATAGTGGGTCCAAGCCAGCTTTCATCCAGAAACTGTTCAGACACATTGACATGTGTTTGAGTTGATACATGCTTCTTCTCAGGAAGGAGAGTTGGGTGACCAAACCCAGTCTTGTGTTATTTGTTTATAAATAGTTTCCAGTGCAATGTCAGCTCTGTTCCTTACTAAGAGCAAGGTAGACCTCTGATTATGTGTACCTGTCAATAAAGGCACCCCTCCCCACCCCTCTCTTCTTCCTAGTCTCAACTTTACTCCATAGTTCTCTACCTCCTCCCCTCAAAGAGCACATGGGCATGGGGAATGGGGTTTACACATTGTCTCTGCTGCTTCTTCCTCCTTAGAGAGGACTGCCCACACTCTTCCCCTGCTCCAGTGTGGGGTCCCTCTCATGGGAGACAGTCCTTCACAAACTTCTGCAATGTGAACCCTTCCCATAGGCTGCAGTTCTTCACAAACTGCCCCAGTGTGGCTTCCACAGAGTCACAGACCTTCAATAAATTGACTGTTCCAGTGTGGGTCCCCTATGGGGCCACATGTCCTCCCAGTAAACCCGATCTGGCATGGGCTTATCTCTCTATAGGATGATAAGCCCTGCCAGGATCCTGCTCCAGCATGAGCTTCCCATGGGGTCACAGCCTCCTGTTCTGGGGTGGGGTCCTCCACAAGCAGCAGGGGGATCTTTGCTCTGGCACCAGGAGCCCGTCCCCACCCTCCTTCTTCAATGACCTAGGGTGTCTACAGAGTTGTTCCACTCACAACTTCTCACTCCTCTCTCTCGCTACTCTTGCACAGTGTTTTCTTTCCTCCTTCTTAAATCTGTTACTTCAGAAGCACTGCCACTGTGGCTGATGGGCTTGGCCTTTGCCAGTGGCAGGTCCAACTTGGAACCAGCTGGTATTTGCTCTGTCAGACCTGGGGGAAGCTTCTAGTAGCTTCTCACAGAAGCCACCTCTGTACCCCCCTCCCCCACTACCAAAACATTGCCATGCAAATCTTAAACACAGAAATATAATAATACTGGCTTTATCAAGGTCATTGTTAAAAATTCTTTGCAGATTAAAGGGTTATGAAGGAAAAGAATAAGACATACTCACACCTGTACTTAAATTCAGACATTCTTTTATAGCTGCTTCAATGTGTTAATAATCTCAGAAAAACTCGGGTCCCACCCTTTGAGCTGCTTTGATCAGAAGTTTTCCTGAGCTGTGTCCTTTTTATTATGTTTAAGTGGGCTGCCCCATTTCTTTTGTTGGAATGTGACACACAAACATGAGTTCTGCAGCACTGCCTTCTCTTCTTGTCCAGGCTGGAAGGATCTCCACCTCTCAAGTAGCCCATATGGGAAGATAACACAGCATGTGCAATCAAAGAGGAATGGATATTTTCTACCTTTCTTCTCTTTTATTCTTAATTTGAATTTCTGTGGAGTTCCTTCTTTAGCATATGTGTTTTAGATTCCAGAAGACTGCTACAATTTCTTATGAATCAACAGAGGAAAAAGTATTCAAAGTGCTCATCTGTGTGTGAATTGGTATAAGGAAAAATACAAGTAATTAAATTCATTCATTTATTTATTTTATTAATTTTAATTAATTAACATTTTTCCAGCATCTATATGTCACAAATATGAAGGGGTTTTAACCTTTTCTAGATTTAAAATCATTTTCTGCCACCTTAAGGATTAAGTTAGAAGATGCAGTAGACTCATATTTGTCACAGATTTTGTGTAAATTAGCCCTGCCAATTTCAAGATCCAGGTTCTCAGTCTCCATATCTGTGTGAGAAAAGTTTCTTTGACTGCTTACTGGTGAATCCAATCACAGCCCAGGAACTGCCACAGAACAGCTAGATTTGCAGGCAGCCACTGTGATATGGACCAGAAAGAAAAAAAAAAGCAAAACCAAACCAAGATTCAATTCTAGAGAGTGAAAGAATTTATTGTGTATTTGAAACAATTTAAAAGAGATGATTATAAGAAAGTTCAGGCAGGCAGTTATGATCTACTGATGGTATTTTAAAGTATCAGTAAACATAAATCTGAGGAGGGCAGCACAGGCTGGAGCAGTGCCTGCTTTGTGTTTGGAATGATTACCTATTTACTGCCCCTTTCAGCAGCAAATCAAGCATTTTAATTTCTGTCAGAAATGATTTTCTGGATCTACATATTAGTGGTCGTATGCAAGGGTAATTTATAACATGTCAGTATATACTTTAAGAAAATCATGTTTAAGCACTTACGTGGCAGCTGCTGTTATTCTAGAAAGCAGACACTCAGCACAACACAATTTTGGGGGATGTGGTAACATTTCCAGTCACCTTCATGCTATTTGAAACTCTATGATTCTATGATCATTCTATGATCATAGAATCATAGAATGTATTCAGTTGGAAGGGATACTTAGAGGTCATCTAGTCCAACCCCCCTGCAATAAGCAGGGACATCTTCACTAGATCAGGTTGCTCAGAGCCCCATCAAGCCTGACCTTGAATATCTCCACGGATGGGGCCTCCACTATGTCTCTGGGCAACTTGTTCCAGTGATCTACCACCCTCGTACTGAAGAACATTTTCCTAATATCCAACCTAAATCTCCCCTTTTTGAGTTTAAAACCATTGACCTTACTTTAGCTCTTAAAAAGAATTTTAGACAGAAAGCTAGTTTGCAACAGCTGTGTTAAAAATACTGAAGTAAACTCTAAACATAAGGATATTTACTAATAATTTTAAATAGAAAAGGCAAATTTGCCCTCCGTTTGCTTAAAAGGCCGTAATAAAATTGAGAAGCAAAATTATAGCTAAATTAAATCTGCCAGCTATGTTTTTTGTTCTACAAAAGCTATCAAAGTGTAACAATGCTATTAGTGTTTGAAAATCATACACTTGAACAGTAAAAATACTTGAAAGGCACAGCATATGTGGCATTCTAAACATATGTATACTTTTCCTTTATGTTTTAATGCATAGATAAGAACAATTCCCTTCATGTCTATGCAGGAAATCTTATTAATGTAAGTAAATACATTATAGGAATGAAGGGTTTACAGAAGACAGAGCCAGGATGTTTTCAGTGGTGCCCAGTGAGGAGATCAGAGGCAATGAGCACAAAATGAAACTCAGGAGGTTCCCTCTTTTTTTACTTTGCTACTGTGAAGGTGACTGAGCACTGGCACAGGTTGTCGAGGGAGGTTGTGGAGGCCCCACCCATGGAGATACTCAAAAGCTGTCTGGATCTAAGACCGGACAACTGGCTATAGATTGTCCTGATTGATCAGGGAGGTTGACCAGATGAGATTTGGAAGTCCCTTCCAACCTCCACCTCTCTATGATTCTGTAAAAAATATTCAGTAATGAGCAGTCTAGGAAGATACGCTACTGATTTGTGTCCCACTGTCATCTATTATATATATCACATGGATACCAAGATTTTACTGAGTTTTAAATGAGCCAAATATAACTTTTATTTGCAACAGACAGTTAAAATCCTTATGAAAAAACACCACAAACCTCCGTATTCTTATCGCTGCCATAAATTCCCATAAGATTCTCATACTACTTTTCAAATTAGTTCTTTATTATTACAATATTTAGTTGTATACTTGTTAGCATAAAATTTGTATAGGATTTATATGACATTGTCCCTCACAATTGAAGTTTCTTCCCCCTCACTATTTTGACTATTTTTGACTATTTTGAAAGTTTGCAAAACAAACACAGTTTACAAATATACAGAATTGCTACATTACTGTAAATGAAAAGGTAGATCCACCTAAATCTGTGATCAAAGTTTTGTTAAAATTTCTAGCCATGGATTTTAGTATTCTAGAAATATATGAATAGCAGATGCTGAAGTGTATATATTTGAAGGAGAAGCAAAACAAGTAAAGAAGAACAGAAATAAAAGCTTCAGGTTGTATGTACATTAGGTAACATAAATCCAGAAATATTATGTTATATTTGAAAGCAGTATTTGGCTGTTTGGGAAAAAAACCTTTGTTGCATTATTTACTCAGCATCAGGCAGATAAGATGATATAATTACTTAAATCTTTGGACTTACATTTTTAACTTAATTGGTCTATTATTTGGAGAAGCAAGTGTTTGGATGTGAGAATAACAGTAACCTTTAGATCAGAAATTTTAAACCATTTTCATCTTGTGAGTCCTAACATTTTTTTCTCATTGATATGTGGACTCTTGCGTAATATGTTTTGCCTGCTGGTAGCAGGCCTTTTGCTTTTCACTCTCACCTGTAAATCTTCTTCCCCTAAGCTTGATGCTTGAACTAATGAAGTGATGGATATCGATAATATATTGCTATCCTGAGTATGGACCAGTGATATGATAAAGAAACATGAGATATAACAGCAGTGGCCTTGACAGGTCACTGTAGGAGCTCTTATTTGGTGCTTTGGTACCAAAGGAGTTATTTTCTCTTCAGAAATGATACTGTCCTTATATGTCTGACTGCTTTGTATGGTTTTAATCAAGACCTTACTATTCACAAATTCCTGATTTTTAACCAAAATATCCTTCAATTCAGCACATTAATTTTTCATTACAAATGAAAATTTTTCATTACAAATGCAACTCTACCAACCAGTCTCCTTTGCCTTATATTTCACATAGATTTTGTTTTGCTCCTAGATTTCCTTCCTTGTTTCAAGACACAGGTTTTTGACCAGCCAGTCTGACTTCCCATCTTCAAAGATTCTCTGATCTGCACCACCATCCACCCTCCTCACTTGTTCTATTTGCGGTGTCCTACGTTCAGCTTCTGTCCTCTGTGCCTCTGCATAAGGCAGCTTCTCCAGTGACACTTGTTCAGTGTCAGAAAGTGGACCATTCACAACGCAGAGACAGGAGGTTCTTTCTCTCCCTTCTAATGCCTGGCCCGGTACCAGTCTAGGACTAACCTCCAAGTATATATGGGGTGACATGTTCCATGTCGGGGTTAGTGAATGAACCATTTGAATAAGAGAAGCAGCAGCACAACATATTGTCTTGTGGGAATGACATATCGACAGCTTCAGAAAGTGGCGGGGAATTAGAGAGCAATGAGTAAGAACAGAAACTTCTGGGATTTTTGTGGTCAAGCTTTAGCAAACTTCTAGAGAATTCATACAAATCAGACTTTTCCAAGATTTACATCATGGTTGGTTTCTCGTACGGATAGAAAAAGCACATCACTGACACAGAGACCACCCTTTTGCCAGATGTTAAGTTCCTGCTCCAATATATGAGGAGGGCACAAGAGCCGCCAAAGTAAAGGTTACAAGACTGGTTTTTTAAAGAGTAAAAAACAGCATGTTTTTCACTTGCTTCACAGCAGAAGCATTTTGGCTGAAATTTTCCAAAATATTTCTTCATAAGGCAAATGCCATGCATGGAAAATTTCAACCTAAACAGTTAGTTTGGCAAAAGTATAAACAACTAAGTCTTATTAACAGGAAATGTTTCAAGCCTTAATACTAGGCAGTGCTACCAATTCAGTGTATAATTTACTCAGCACCACCCTATTGCACTGACAAAGATATTCAGCTGCTTGTAAGGTCAACCTGTGAGATTGGAAGGCAGGAGCGTTAGGTGTCAGTTGATGTTGACGAGACTTCACTGCCAAGATTCTCTTTTAACCAGAGTCTTTGCCCATCGTTTGTAGCATAGCTGATTATATTCAACACCCACACCATATTTTGGAAAGCCCTTTACTAAGTTTGACATTCATGGTGACTTCAACAAATATGTAAAGAAAGAAAGATGGGCTGGAAAGTTTCCATCAAAGCTGTTGTGACTGAAGGTATATTTTGAATCTTTTTTATGCTTCCATGAGGACACACTCTACCTGTGTGTGTTTTCTCTGTTGGAGGGGAAAATGAGGTTATCCACATCATAAAACGTATGATACATGACCATGGCATATCATTGAAGACTCCACAGCAGTGATGCCAAGACTGAATAATGCAGGTTACTGATATGCAGGTTTCTTTATCTTTGCGGTTAGAAGAATGACCATAGGTGGTCCAGACCCAGAAACATATCAGAGAGGTGTATTTTGTTAGGCAGCCCCTTTTTCAGGAGCTGGACTTGATGATCCTTATGGGTCCTTTCAAACTCAGTATATTCTGTGATTCTTTGAGCTGATAATGTAAGCGTAACAAGACACAACGATGACAGTTTTTGAGATTTCTCAAGCTCAGACATGGATTTGAACTAGAAGCACTATATTCTTGTTGCTTCCCTTGAAAAATTAAGCTTCCAAAACAGAGGGAAGAAGATGCATACTTACACCTCACCATTGCCACTGAGGGCTGCTAAAAAGGGGTGACTGCAGCAGCAGAAGCTGTCAGGCGTCTCTTGGGCTGAAAGTGGTTGAACAGAGCATTTCACTGAAACAACATCCTTTCCTGAGCTCATAGAGATGATACCACCTCTTATCTAGCACTGCTGTGCTGTATCAAAGCTGGCTGCTCAAAAACAAGAATTGAAGATGAAAGCACATATCATATCTTAGAGGGTAAAATGCTCAAGGAAAAATACAGAAATAAAGTAGAACCAAAGTCAGAGCCCTAAGAATTAAGATAAAATTGGAAATAAATTTAACCATGATAAATATTTTAAAATTGCAGAAATGTATTGTTTCATAGTCAGATAATCTCACAGTTTCCATAGACATATCATGAAATAATTATGTGACTGTGATTAAGGTAAAATTACGTTGTAGCGGGCAACAAGAATGCAGTTTGTGACTGTATGACTTCTAATGAATCGGATACTATATTAAAGAAAAAATCCATTAACCAGGCTTAATTTGATATCTAGGAAAGCACTGAGGAGCAAAAATTGCTTATTTCTTACAAAGCCTAGATCTGTCATTAGAAATGAAGAACAAGAAACTGGTCTTCAGAATAAGCATCCAGTATCTCAGGCTTCACTGGAAGAACTATTAATGTACAGAGTAAAATAAGGTTTTTTTCTTTCCCTCTGTCCAGGTTGAATTTTACCTGCTAGCAACTCTGCAAACATTGACATTCACTATTTACATCAAGACAGCGCTCAAAGTTTCTGCAGCTTTCTACTTAATGATTGGAGGGATTATTTTATTACTAAATATTCTTTCATTTCACCTTTTGGGAAAATTAAAAAAAAATATTATGATTGACAATAAATGTATAAGGAGACAAAAACCAGGAGTACAAATGAAGAGAGACAGAGAAGACGGAAAGTATACCTTTCTGCGAGTTCTGAAGATTTTTGTTGTACTTTCATTTATTTATGTTTAGATTTGATCCTTGGAAAAATAATTGTGACTGAAAGGAATAATAGCTTTTAAAAAGAAATGTCAGTACCAAATACCACATTCCATCTACCCTAAATAACCGGTTCATTTTAACTAAGAGCTAGTGCCGAGCCTTGGCTACAAAGATGCTGCAAAAATACCGATACCAGCCTTGCTGAGAATTCGGTAATTTACTTTATTTCATCTACTCATAAGAAGCATGGCCCAGTGAATTAAATGGCAGCTGGAAGGTTCCTGGATGGAAAATAAGAATACTGATTTAAGAAAAATGGTGAAGTATGAACATTTGGTTTCATTTTATAATAGAATAAAAATTGCATCCTTTGAAATATTTAATTTAAAATACAAGAGGCAGTCTTGCTTATTCTCCAAAACAGCCCACACCCCAGTGGTTAGGACATTGGATAAAAATTGCTAGTTTTTCAATAAAGTGTATTTTGCTGGAAAGCAACAGCTCATTAAAATTGAGGCCGGGGGTGGGGGGAGGGAGAAGCGTGGTATCTGTTTATCACAATGTTACTAAAAGAATTTTCAGAGCTAGAGCTAGGGCAACTCTTCTCATCCAAAATGTAAAAGTGCCATTACAAAGAGAGTTGAACTTAGTTCTTCTAGGTCCTTAAGGAATTCCCACAGGAGGATGACCATTAGGTTTAGACTTGATTTCCTACTCTGCAACAGACTCCCCATGTTATCTTGGACAAGCTGCTTTGATACAGATTATTTAAAGGAATTGAATGTTTAAGCCCACTATGTGTGCACATTTTTTCCAGTTTGACTGCATGGTCTAATCTTAAAAAAAGTCCAGAGCACATGTCACAAGAAGATATGGAAACACCAACTACAGACCATCAGTGGATAAGATAACAGTTTGACATGCATTTGTTAGTGGTGGGAATAAATACAGTGTGCCTGAGTGCTGATGGCAAAAGATGCTGAGAACTTGAGAGCAACCAAGTTCCAGGTTTGCACTCTGCTCCCAAGGCTGCAGACTTTGGACCACTGAATTGAGCAGCTGGCAACTCTGTCTTTCTGATCTGTTTTAGAGAACAGTCCAACTACATTTTAAAGCTATTTTACCCAAGAGACTACATGACTGGGAACAGTTCCAGAACCTCACTGCTTTTATTTCCAAACAGCATTTTTAATCCATTAATCAAATAGTATTAATTTATTGCTTTACACTTATTTGCCAACGCTGTACGTTGACTTAAATAACTTATTTCTTCACTGGAATTTGTGCACCTGATGTATCTAGAGCCAGGATTCATATCCATTCTAAACTTTGCTTTTCCTAGTTAGACAGCTAACGCCTTTTAGTATTCCTTTTAAAATAAAGTTTCTGTGGCAAATTCCAGTAACACTCTTCCATAAATCTTCCAATGTAACTTCTTTTCATCACATATATGCATTAATACTTCTCTATCTTTTTCTGGTAATATGTTGTTGGATGGACCTTAGGATCCCTCAGCTTGATTCTGGGTCTGTATGCAACTTGTTCATAGGCCCTGGTCCTCTCTTCTTTTTTATACTTGATGGTGGATGAACCACTGGAAAGGTTTAGGAAACCTTTCTATATACCCTAATTCTCTACTGTCAAATTTAATCTCATTTTTATTGCTTCAATTTTCAAGTAATTTGATTTTTCCAGATATAGATAGATATATATATATATCTATATCTGATGATGCTTGTGTCATCAACAGACTTCATTTGACCATATTTGCTCTTTGTGCTGAGTTCAATATTGGAAATGTGAAATAAAACTGGCCTGGACACTGATCCTTGAGAAGGTCCAGTCAGAAATTCTCAGCCCAGTCTGCCCTTTTTAACATATACTACTTGTGTTTCCTCTCACCCACAAAGAGTTTTCTGCAACAGTCTTAATTACTCTGATTTAGCCTCTTCCAGCCTTACTGGTATATACAGTACATAAGATATATATACTATAGCAGTTACATACTGACATAGACACAACTTCTGGTATAACTACAGGACATGAACTGCTGCTCCAAGTTAATGTTTCAGGGGTTTGAATATGATCTCCCACATCCTAGTGAGTAACCAACATGGAATATTACCGTAGATTTCATAACTCCCATCTTCTTGGAGGTGCAGAAATACCGGTCTATGCAAAGGTGATGTAATCAGAGTTTAATACCAGGAAAGGTTTTGGAGCTGTGAAGTGCAGGAAAATGTTTGATTGCAAAAGCAAGTGGGGCATCTGAGAATGAGTTTTCCACTGGTCAAACCACTGTATGTTATGTACAGCAAACATAAGTTAAATGCTTGTATGTCCCTAAGAATATGTGCCTTAACCATCTGCTGTAGCAGCTGCCGTTCTGCAAGCACAAAGTTACTTCCAGTATAACTTGTTCATAAGTTCGAGTCAGGTGCATATTTTGAATTTACACTCATGTGCTGTATAATCTTCAAGTTGTAGCATATGCAGAATCATAAATATGGTCAAAATTACCTGCAAATCTGCAAAATATTTCTTTATTGTTGATCACATTCATTGTTTTGTTCCCAAATTTCATACAATAAATGCTAATGAAGTAGTCGAATGTCTAATACTGGCAGCTGGAAAAGCTACTGATATCTGGTTTTCGCTGCTTAATTTTCCTCTGTTTTAGCATAAGCATTTTTCTAGCATGAATGGACACAGATTTTCCATTAAAAACTGTTAGCAGTGGATGAGTAAATGTCTGCCAATGTTACAGCCAGTTCATGCAGAATCCAGCTTCATGGTCTCGCCAGCACAGCAATTAGGACCACATGTGCTAGAGAGGGAAGGGAAGCCGATGCATAGTGATGACAGTCCCATAAGGCCCAATGGCTGCATTTCCAGTCCTGAATTTCAGAGACTTTTTAAAACATATCAGCCTATTATAAAGTTTCTGGTTTGTTTATTTAAAATCCACAATACTTCTTTCCATAGTATTATTCATCTCTTCTTTGACTACTTGTATCTATGTCTTACTATGGCAGGAAAAGCCAGTTTTCAAATGACATAGTGCATGAGCAATCAAAACATACTGTTGTTGAGGATGTATACAGGTTCTGACCCTATAGGTAGCTATATGTGTGTGCATGTATAAAAATCATAGAATCATGGAATGTGTTACCTTGGAAGGGACCTTTAAAAGTCATCAAGTCCAACCCCCTAGCACTAAGCAGGGACACCTTAACTAGATCAGGTTGCTCAGAGCTTCATCAAGCCTGACCTTGAATGTCTCTAGGGATGGGGCATCTACCACATCTCTGGGCAACCTGTTCCAGTGTTTCATCACCCTCATTGTGAAAAACTTCCTGATGTCTAATCTAAACCTACCCTGGTCTAGTTTAAAACCACTGCCCCTCGTCCTATCGCTATATGACCTTACAAACAATCCCTCCCCAGCTTTCCTGTAGTAGTGGAAGGCTGCCATAAGGTCTCCCCTGAGCCTTCTCTTCTCCAGGCACAACTCTCTCAGCCTGAAAAATATACAAGGCTATATAGCCTGCAAGTGTTTAAACCATGAATGACTAATGGGAATGGCACCAGGCTTTGGAACCTTCTACCCTTTGGTCAATGGCTTTGTTTCAGTCTTGATCAGTGTGGCAGATGTGTCACTTGTTTAGCAGCCTGTGTGAAATTCATTTGGAGTTATGATCCAATTTCTTCTCAACAAATGTACAAATCATGCTCAAATATCTGTATCATAGTGATGCATTTTGCAACAGGGATTGTAAGATCAGATGGATATGAAAACCTGACTGCACTACTGCTGCAAATTTTAATAATTATTTGAGAAATTAAAACGCAAATGTTAAATACATGTAAATAGGTTATGACTGTGATTTAAGCATAAATCCAAGTTCAAATGGAATAAAATGATAGAAGCAATCAAGGGAAAAAAGATCGACTTTCCAAAGTAGGATTGGAGGCTACTGACATGCAGAGATTTCTCTGACCTTAAGAACCAAATTGCATATTTGTCAGAGAACAGCTTAGCCTTGCTCAGTGACACTGGACACAGAAAAAAACATTACTGAGGGCTGGCACAGTGTCTGAGGTGCCAGGGAACAAGCTGTGTGCTCACTTGAGCCAGGATGGAGGCAGAAAATCAAGCTATCAGTGCAGAGACCAGGAGGACACCCAGTTCTATGATTCACAGTTTAAAACACAATTCCAGTCCCTTCTGCATTATCTGGGCAGGCTGTGTGTTGGCCACCCACCAAGCATACCTGTCTCCAAAGGGCATGACACATTGCCTGCATTAGCCACCAGCCTGTTTTGGCCAGGCTGTTACACCAGGCCTGTCACAGCCCCTCTTAATTGTTAATCTGGTAAATACAAAGCACATGTACTGGCACCCACCTGGCCCTAGTGCATAACACTGCCTAGTTCGTGCCACCATCCCTCTCCCGGACATTGCTGGGGACAGCCAGAGTCATAGCCCCTGCCAGGCTCCATTCCAAGTGTGACGTTTGGATGGGCACTCCCAGGCTTGGGAGGAGAAAGAGGTTCAATTTGGGGAGAGAAGAGATATTAGGGTTGTGGTCTTATGGACAAAGAACAATCCTAGTTCAGTTTTTCACTAGTTTTACTGGCCTCATCGTATCAGATACACTCTGCATGAGGGATTGAGGACCCAGCTGTCGACTGTGTAATTATTGTGGGAATTCAGTGGTACAGAGTGAAGGCCTCATAACATAGGCAAGCTCTGGGGTCAAGGATATTTGCCTTTGGTGCATGGTGTACTCTTCAGATAAGTAGTGGAGTCACTATACTTGCTGAGTCGTGCTGCTGCAGAGTGCTCAATATTTTCAATGAGTTTCTTTAGTTGATTCATTAAGCACTGTACTTGAAAGTGAATTTTTTTGTGTGAAGACTCTTACATTTGTCAAATAGTCAAATAAACAAAATAATTCCTTTAACTTTGCATTGATAATATTCGCCATCATTCTCTGTCCATTCATTTGGGGCCCAGAGCATACAAAAAATGCCTGCAGTATGCTGAACTATGGAAGCACAATATTTTGGTTAGGGTGGGTACTTCCAGAAAGAGCCCTGACATCTAGCGACTAAAGGTTGGTAAGAACTGGAATTCCCCAAAGGGTTGAAACCAGACTCTTTCTTTTTCTTTTTCTTTTTCTTTTTTTTTTTTTTTTAAGTGTTGGTCCTGTGCCAACAGGATGCTGTTCTGTTACAGCGTTGCAGTGAAGTGGTTAGGGTCAGAATTGCATTTAGGCACAGTCATTGTTGGATAACTGCCCGTCCAGCCTCATTCATTCACATACAGTACATATGCTCATAATGCATTTCAGGGCCTCTGTACATGGACTTGAAACCAAGAGAGAGAACAATAAAGATTTAACCAACCAGCATAGCTGGTTCTTTTCCCAGTCTCTGAACTTCATCCAGAAGACAGAGCCAGATGTGGCTTGAAGGAAAAGCCCATAATCCAGAGAGTGAAAGAAGAAGGTGAAGAGAAAAGGAGTTTTCAGGACATCAGTTAAGGAAAAAAAGTCTTGCTCACATATGGGACTAAGGAGTCTACAGATGTGCACAGAATGAAACCTTATCCTCAGCTTCAGGCATACATTTCTCAGGAAATCACTAACTTCCAGTGCGGCTCCTCATATTGGTTTGTTAGATACAGGAGTCCTGAACTTGCACTTCCTCTTCACATAATGCTCTCCTGATATTTTAAGAAAATGGATTTATGATATTCTTGTACATGGATCCTAGCAATCAGAATGTGGCTGCAAAATTAAGATTCTTGTAAGATGCAATTTAAACAATCTCCTTTAGGGCACAGCTATGCTATAGAGTACAGTGCAGTACCGTGCAGAGCTATGTCATGTGAGGAGAGGCAGAGGGACCTGTGGCTGTTCAGCCTGGAGAAGAGAAGGGTGGGTATTATAAATATGGTGAGGCACGACACCGTAAAGAAGATCAAGCCAAGATCTTCTTTGGGATTTCCAGAGAGAGGGCCACAGGCTTTGGGAACTAATTGAAATACAAGAAATTCCTTTTAGGTGTAGGGGCAGGGGTGGGGTTTTATGTGAAGGTGACTGAGCATGGAAACAGGTTGTCCAGAGAGCTTGTGGAGTCTCCGTCCTTGGAGATATTCAAAACCCAGTTGGATACAACCCTGTGCAAGATGCTGTAGCTGACCTCAGATTGAACTAGATGGTCTCCAGAGGTGTCACCCAGCCTTGACATGTGCTTCTAGCAGTGATTTGGTGGCTGTAGGACAAAGCAGCCAGGCTGTGTTAGCTGGGGATATGATCAGCCTGCTCAGCCAGATTAGGTTTTGCTCAGTGCCACCTAACAGAGTTTTACAACTTCTGACACCTCAGCTGGTGTCTTTGCATGCTGCTACATTTAGATCTATTATATCTTCCTGTTAAGAGCTTCATTGCTCCATGCCAGCATCCTACATCTGGCCTTGCATTCCCAGAAAATTCCTTCAGTTTACTTTCTCTTGTTTTAACTGCTTTTCAAATTTTGTATTGCATTCTGAAAGTCCAGAGATCCTATGTGAGAGCCTAAGAAACTGGACAATTGAGAACATTATGCCCAAATTTAGTGCTATTATCTGATCACAATACAATTAGTAAAATCAATTTTTGTTGACAAGTCTATAAAACACATATTTGACACTTTTTCTCCGCTGGAGAAACCTCACTATTTTCTGCTGAAATGTCAGCCAAATAATATGAAGTGATATCTTCCGATTAGAGCTAGATTTTTAAAATAACCACTCTTTCTATTAATCAGTTTTATGTGCACTTCAGCAAATGCTGACAGAAATATTCTAGTTAACATGGGAAAAATTAGAAAATAGAAACATAGTTTTAATGCAGAAAACTTGTTCTTTTTTATTTTATTTTTGTTTTAAATGACAGCTCTGGGGTGTACCTTGGATTGAGTTACAGCATGTCAAGAATATGGGGTGAAATCCTACCCCTATTGAAATCACAGACAAATAGGCCTGGGCTTCATGCATGAACTGTAA
This sequence comes from Hypotaenidia okinawae, assembly GCA_027925045.1. Taxonomy (NCBI): domain Eukaryota; kingdom Metazoa; phylum Chordata; class Aves; order Gruiformes; family Rallidae; genus Hypotaenidia; species Hypotaenidia okinawae. The sequence continues at coordinate 89,215,721 of BSDF01000003.1, forward strand.
TTGGCAAGACTTAAATGTCATAAATATTCATTTTGTTTGGAATTAACGATGGAACAAGGATATGTGAAATGCTGTTTTTGAGACACATTTTGAGAACCATTTTAAGAGATGCACTCATTTTACCTATTTGGTAAAATTTTTGGCCTTGATTCTTGTCTCACAGTAACCTTGAACACAACAGGTCTTGCTAGGTCATCGAGTTTAGTGTTCTCTTATGATGAATGACTACTTTATAATAATAGAATCACAGAATCATTAAGGTTGGAAAAGACCTCCAAGACCATCTAGTCCAACTGTCCCCCTACTACCTATATTACTTACTAAACCATGTACCTAAGTACCTCACCCAACCTTCCCTTGAACACCCCAAGGGACCGTGACTCCACCACCCGTTCCAATGCCTGACCACTCTGTATTCATTTATCCAGAGATGTCCTGAATACTCCTTGGCTTTATTAGTCTAAAGCAAAAGCTCTTCAGTTAACCTGTTACTACTGCTATTTTATATGCATTGTGTCACTTCTGCACTAGTACTCCAGCAGAACTGAAAAAGTGAATTGGCTAGAATAACACAATCTACCACAAAATTAATAGAGAGCTACCTTTTATAAATCAAAGCAGCCCAGAGAGGCTGGATGCAGCTGTGCATAAACAGGAAACCCCTTCTATTCAGTGACCTACTCTGTGAGCGCACTGGCTGACACTAATGGATCAGAGTTTCTCTTTGGGCTCAGCACAGATCTGTGACTGGACCTCAGTACCACGTTTAAGAACCTTATTGTTTTGGGGTCATCATTCTGGTATTAACAAATATTTTTGTTCCCATCAATCTTAAAAAAAATGTATTTGCCTAGAAAGTTTTAACATCTTATGGTAGGTACCATATGTTATTAAAACACATTCACCTGCAAAGTTGTGTCCATTTATCTTTTGACAATATCAATAGCGTGTTCTGGTCATAATTTAAAACGAAGAGGCTGCTATAAACACTGATCTTAGCACTAGCTGGCAGGTTTTGTTGAGACAAATTGATAGGATGCTGTATATATTTTTATAACTTTATGTAGCTGAAGAAATCTCAAGCAATGAAACCATAAGGGAAAAAAATAAAACCCTGTTTTCACAGGATCCAAACATTCAGCTGGCTGTAATTTTATAAATCCTTGGAATGAGTCGTGCCTGGAATAGACCCTTGACTAGTATGGCATCATTGGAGGCTTGAGGCCTCTTTCTTTGCCTGCAATGTTTCTTTTGTGGGCAAGTACTGTGAAAATCGTCTTTACAGCTCTCATCAATCTTAAAGCACTCTGGAGAAACATTTTAATCTCCATGTACAGATGGTGCAAATATATCACAGAGAACTGAAAGGACCTCCTGAAAACTACCCAGCAGGTCAGCAACAAAATTGGCATCTGTGTATTCCTTCTTCAAAATATACTACTTATCCAGACATATTATTTCCCAAAATGTTATCACTTTGAAATGGTTGCCAAACATTTCCTTTCCTTACCTTCTTGCTCTGATTCTCGTGGGCTAGGTATAAGACTGTCCTGGGCAGCCAGGAGTGATGCAAACAGTCACATTCCTAAGCATTTCACTGATTTTGTGTCTCTCTGGTTTTCTGTGTCTAGGAGACAGAGGAAAGAAACTACAGCAATTGCACATGCACTATTCTATGCAGTGGTTAATGAATTAAGGGAAATTAGTTATTACTGGCTGGGGTTTACCTTCTCATTCCCTAGATAGCTATATTATTAATGTTGAAATTCCTTTTTTTTAAAAAAATTGTTTTGGCTTGTACTATATGTGCATGTGCATCCAGCCAACTGTATAACTATAATTCAGCTTCAAAGGCTGGAGAAAGAAAACCAGAACCACAATCTTCTGTGATGTGATTTTGATAGCCGCAGCCTGACTGACAAACTGCTGTCAGAGTGACATCTCCAAGGTCTAAGGAACATCCCAGCTATACCACTTGTTAATGTATGGACTATTCTAGCCCAAAGGGATTTAAGGCTTTAAATAATGGCATGATTTGTTTTCTAGGCTTGGATGCAGTTTGTTAAGAGTTTGTGTATTTAAAAGAAGCCTATCTGCAGTCATTTTATTGGCTTCTGTTCTTTTGGTTATGCTCTCACAGAAGTAGCCTTGCTCTTGTGCTCTTGCTCTAGTGCTACCCTTCAGCCTTGCTTTTGCTGCACAAAAAAAAATCTCAATCAAATGATCCCTCAGATCAGGCTAAATATCTAAGTGTATCCAAGCTGAGAGCTGCTGCTTTGGTAAGACTGGTAATACATCCCCATTTTAGTGTGGATGTATTAAATAAGCAAATGCTATATCTCCAGCATTATCCTAGAATTTCCAGAAAAAAGCAACCCCTCCCACTGCCCACTGGGAAAGCAACAGAGTGGTTCAACATATTGATACAGGAAATATTCCCAGAAATCCTGCCAGTGCACCAGCATGATGCTGGTGAGGATAGGTACGGTTGTCTAGTGCATTAAAGAAGATGCCAGTCAATTACAAGCTCGCAAGCCAAGCCATAACTTCAGTGGCACATAATGACAAATAGTGCTACCTAATTAAGAGGGAGAACTGTAAAAACTGTTCAAATTCGATTTAAGACTTTAGAAACAAAAAAAAAACAGGGAAAGGGAAGTTACATACTCTCCCACATGTGTGTTTGACAAATATGATAACTGCTTTATTCTGCTGAAATGTTATTGGGCAGATTCTCACTTGTTATAATTTAATGAGGCTGTGGTCATTCATTTTAAAGCAGCTTCAGTAGATGAGAATCTCATTAAAATACTGAACACAGTAGAAAATGAGAAAAAAACTCCAATACTAATGGAACTGTTGCAGCACAGGGACAAGATTTTGAATAATAGAGGGCCAGATTCAGGTTCTGATTTTGATACAAAGGTTGTCTAATTCTGAAACACCCTGACTACACTGCAAGTGTTCCTGGTGTCAATGCCTCACATGGTCTTAGTACACTGTATGTCAAGTAGATTCCTTACTAACTGGTTTCACATATTCTTCAATAAATACAGCTTTTGGGCCCTCTGCACTTGCTAACCACTCTCCTATCTAAACACGAATCAAACTTCTTGCTAGAGACTTTCAGCCCTTGTCAAGAGATATTTGTATATGTGCAGAAGTTGTGATCTGCCTTTACCATATATCAGATATGATGAAATTTCTAAGGGATGGGGGAGGCTAGTAATTGAATTCATTACAGGGACTCATATAGCTTATAAACATTTTACACCCACTAGGGAGAAAGTTATGTTTCATTATGTGATTCAGATCATTATCTTCTGTTCAGCTGGTGTCAGATTCTGATCTGTTTTCTTCTGGAAACATTGTGCTTCCAGTTTTTTAACTTGACATATTTTCACATTGCTAATGGGTAACTGAGTGAATGTGATATATTATTGGGTAACAAAAACCTTTGTTGTGGTATCTCAGATGAACCATAAGTGTTCTACAGGAAAATGGCAGACATGCTAGCAGATGGAAATGATGCTACAACTTGGAAGACAGCTCTGGATCAGCAGAGGAGCATATTAAAGAGTTCTCAAATTATGGCAAGGAATTAAAAAAAGGAAAATACTGTTCTATCAAGACTGGAACTTACATGCTTGGTGAATAACATAGTGCAAATTAACCAAATAATATATTCACCTGAGGAAATGACAAAATAGAGACCAATATGAATAGCAGTACTCCAAACATAAGTACTCAAAGTAGAGAGATGCCTAGAAAAGATTACATGCTTTTATATTTTGTATTCTAATCACATATATCGTCAGTAACTGTGTTTTCTAAAGAGTCATTGCAGGAAGACCAAAGATAACAAAGAGAAGTGACATGCTGTAACACTATGGAGAAACAAAAAGAAGTGTGCACAAAATATCTATTCTGCATAGTCCAATTCCAGACAGGTTTGTTAAATCATTTGCTGATGTCACATAAGAAAGATCAGTGGGAAGTGCTTGCAGAGAAATTACTTGAAATTCAAGAAAAGAACAAAACCCTTTTGAATGAATAATGAGATATGGTCTCTCTAGAAGTCAGACTTTAAAGACTGGAAAACCTGCTTTGCAAATGATAGGGCAGTAATGATGTGATTTAAACAAAGCTATTTACAGTCACCGATGAGATGAAAGCAATGCTGCTGTGATGGCACAGAAAACATTGTCAGATCTCATAAGAATCCTGAGTTGTTGCTGATGACTCAACGAGTCATATTTACCAAACTGAACACAATAAGTAGTAGAACAATGATTTACTGACATAATGCAACCTACTGTACCTGATGTACAGAGAGCCCTACAAGGCCCCATGAGACAGAAATCAAAGATCTTGTAGAGTGTTCTGGATAATCATAAAGATATGCAGGATCCATCCAGTCCTTCTCAAGTCCTCCACCCTCACCTGCAAACACCTTTTAATCTTGGCCATCATATTTGGAGCCTTGCAGTCAGACTTGCCAGGGGCTCCAGGTTGCCCCTGAAAATATCATTGTTGCCCTTGTGGAAAAGCAGCAGGGGACAGCAGTCCCAGGGCTCGACAAACCTCATCAGATTTTTCTAAAACATCCCTGATCCGACCTCCTGGCATGCAGCAAACCCCTCCAGGAAGCAAGTTGGGTGGGCAGACAGGGACTTCTGCCCTGAAGCAGGGATTCTCCCACCATTGCTTTCCAGTGCTACCACAGGGCTCAGATGCCACCAGCTCAGAGGCTTTATGGACACAGATGCCACCACACTATCTACTACCAAGGCACTGAACTTCTGGAAGCTGCATGCTTTAATTACACCGATGAGCTGTATTGCATTATAAACTTCAGTAAAACCTTACAAAGGCAGTAAAAGATGCAATAATCATTAACAATTGTGTCGTGTACTGAGGTAACTATAAAAATTTATTTTTAAAAATTGAGTGAAAAATCGAGCTAGAGGCTTCCCATTAACATTACTTCTCATCATTCATGGTGGTTTATGATCTTGAAGTGATGAATCCTTGCTAGAGGGCATTACCTCAACACCACAGTCCAATTATTGCTTATGGCTAATAAAACCTCAGAAGTTTATAAGAAAATACCACTAAGTATATGGTATGTAACTTTTCATTCAAAGTCACATCCAAATGAACTAACCAAACTATGTGCTGTACTCTTTAGTTTGGGAACATTTTGTTTTCTTTGTAAGTGTAACACAGCAGGTACTGAGGACATTTTGGATGTTTTCAACTGCCCCATTTTTCTTGCCTGAAATGCGGTCTTTTTAGCAAGATGATACTATAAAAGTCTCCTGTTTCAGAAGAACTGTCCACATACTGGATTTAAACAGCCAAAACACAGTGGGTTTTTGTTATATTATATATATCATATCCCATAGAAAATAGAGTGGAAGGAACCTCACAGAGTCAGCAAATCCTTCTATGCTATATCCAAACCATTCTTGGCAGATGATTGTCTAATGCTGGTCTTCAAAATAGCCAGTGACAGAGTCCACAGTGTCCTCAGAGAGTCTGTTTCAATTCTCACTCTGCTCACTGACAGAGTTTTGTCACTGGGGTCTGAGCTACAGCATCTACAATCTCAGCCTGCTAAAGACAGAACAGTTTGTTCTATTTTTTACCTTTTACATATTTAAAGAGTGTTATCACCATCTCCAGACGCCCCTTCTCCAGTCTAAACATTCCAAATTCCTTTGGCATATTTTTTTCCATAGATCATACTTTCTAGACCTCTGATCATTCTTCTTCATTGTACTTTTCCCAAATGGTCTATATATCCCTTGAATAAAGACCTCAAAACCAGAACATTGTGCTCCTGCTGTTGTCTTATTAAACTGAGTAGACATACCTTATAGAAGAAATTTCTGTTTATACATATCAGAATATTTGCCTTTCCTCAGCCACATGACTGCTTCATGTAGAGTTTGTGATGTATTATAGCACTCTGAGCTTTTCCTGAACAATTGCTACCAAAGCTGTTGATCACATTATTTACACAGACTATTCTATATGCTTGAGTATGTGTATTGACCCATATCTTATATTTTGAACCACGTTTGCAGTTCATGAGGATTGTACTATTCTCTTCTAGTTTGCTTAAGGATCACCCCAACTTGGTATTATCCATAAAAAGAGTAATATCACTCTCTATACAAACACCTACATTGGCTCTAAAGACAAATAGAAATCCTATTTGTCATTACATTTTAGCCTTACGCAAATCTTACTGCAGTTTGCTAAGACAATATATCTTAAAATTGGTAAAGGGAATGTTATGAGAGAAGCTGTCAAAATTCTGACTGGAGTCAAGAGATATCTGGCATCTATTGACTCTTTTCTGTCCACAAGGCTTCCTACTTTGTCATAAGTAGAGTTGAAGCTAGTTTTTAGAGGTTTATTCTCAACAAATCCATGTTGGCTCTTACTTACCTCCCCATTATCTTCCAAATGCTTACAAATAGTTTAGTTGATTATTGTTCCAGTACTTTTCCAGGAACTGAAGTTAAAATGATTCCTCTGACTCTTTTTCCCATTTCTAAAGATAGGGTCTGTATTTGCCATTTTCCAGGCTCGCAGACCTTCACCGTTCCCTTGTGTGTTCTTAAAAACAATCAATAGTAGCTTGGAAATTATTTCAGTCAGTTTTGTAAGTGTCCTCAGCTGGATCAGAGCAGGGCCAACTGATTTGACAACGTCCTAGTTGGATGAGAATTCGTCTAACTTTTTTTTCCTACTCTATCTGCAACTCATCTCTTTTTATTACTGATATTGTGATAAACTTCTGACCACAGTTAATCTTTGCATGACAAAGGAGTGCTGTTGTGACACATTTTCTTATTGCCATTGTTCATTAGATTTTTAGTGTTTAGCTCCCTTTCAAACGTTTCAGAAGAGACAAGAAAAGTTAACACTTTTACAAATAAATAGATCAAGACATAATTCTGATGTTATTAGCACCAGAAGAGATCGAGTCTTGCTCTCCAGGTGATTAGTGTTAAGACGAGGGAAAGCAGAAACAGCTTCCAGAGAAAGGAATCTCATTTGAGTAACAATATCTTGAGCTCTGAATGTGTGGATTTTGTGCAATTAGGTTTCCTTACTGATTAAAGTATTGTTACTCCTGCAAAACATGTTAAATAAAAGAAAAATATAATGAGCAAGCTTACAATGTGGTCTCATGGACTTCATGAAGAAGTGCTCACTACTTTTCATATTTTAAAAAATTAGTTAAAAATAAAATTTCCAAAAGACAAAGGAATAAAGATGTTAAGCCAATTTTTTCAAGTTCTATAAATCCTCACATAAATCCTTCCAATGGGAAAATCTTTAAATCTTCAGCTTCTAGGAAAAGAAAGAATGTTGATTCTGGCACCAACTGTTCACCATCTACCTATCATTTTTCATGAGTTACCAAAGATGAAGCCAGTTAGGCACACATGATAAAATTCCTCTTTGTGGAAATGTATAAAAATCTGTCAGGTTTGTTTAGAGACTTTTAGCTTCACCTACCTGTTGTTTAGCTAACAGACAAGCCTGTCTTGATTAGTCCTTTGATCTAGTCATTTCAGTTCACAGATGTTGCTCTCACATTCTAGCCAGATGAAACAAATGAAGGCATCTTTTGCAAATATTGTCCTACGCAAGTGCTGAAGTCCGCTTTTGGTATTTGATTGAGCTCGAGTTTACCTATGGGAGGATAGCTGTCGCCATTAAATCATATCAGGCATTAGTCAGCCTCAGGGGTTTTCTGACCAGCCCCAGATGAAATCAACTGGGGTGGCAGGAGACCAATGCCGGGCAGAAGCAATGGGGAGTTACAACCACCGTCCTCCTTTCTTTCATTGTGCAGCACAACCCTGTTACCCCCTTACCCAGACGCTTATTCCTTGTGTGTCAGAAAATCCTTGGAGGGTGCCCCTGTATAGCTTGGAGGTGCTCCTCTGGGAAGTAGGAGCTCTAAGGCTCCCTCAAGACTCAGAGAGAAATAAGGTCTGTGACTTAGGACTGAGTGGCTGTTTGCTGAAATCAGCATTCATGTCTTCAGAATAGGATTCCCAGTGTCAAGATCCAGCAAGGAGTGTGTCCAGTTATCATCTTTGCCTAGCATTTCCAGTCAACTAACTTTAAGCACCTGCTTTCCCAATGGACAGAAATACAGACCTGCTCTTCAGTTTGAATCTCATGAATAGCCAGCTTTGTGGGTCTTGACCAGAGAGATGATCTTCAGTCACCTGCTGTCTTGGACAGTTCAGACCCAGTGCCTTCAGTTGCCAATGAAAATAGGGCCAGCTAAGATTTCTGCCAGTAAAACTATTTCTTTTTTCAGATCATGTTCAGGAGCTCTGAATTTCCAGAATTCACATTTCACAAGCAGTTCTGCTGTGTAGAAGGGCTGGGGATTTCTGGACTTACAGCATCTATCTTCTGGTTCTAAGGCCAGGGGTATCAAGGCTTCCAGGCACCTTCGTCTATGAAGAGGAACTGGCAGTGCAAAGGAGAAAGTTATTTTTTCAATTAAGTTTTATTCTGCTTCATAGAACAGACCTTTAAAACAGTAAAAGTTTTTCCTGAGCGAAAGAAATTTTCTCGAAGTTTTGATCAAAGTGTTGATCAAAACTGGAGTTACTGGAAGTAAACTGAGAGAACAGCTACAGGATGAAGCATATGGGAGGACTGACAGATTTTCTGGTGCATTCCCTTCTGAGAGTTAGAAATTTATAATGTTGCATATGTAAAACATGTATGTGACATTTTCTGTGACAGGTGTCTTTGGCTGAATAGTTTTAGAAAATGTCAGAAAAAAATACTTCAGCTGTTGCTAAAAAATATATATGATGAGAAAAAGGCCAATTTATATCAAGAAAACAAAAAATAAAGGGGAAAAAAACCTCTACTTTCCAATCTTTCCCAAGAATGAAGAAAAATAGTGTGTGTTTGTGTATGCTGGTTATACCTCACCCATCTTTGCACCCTTTCATCTGGTATACTGAATGAGGCAAGATAATTAAGGATGTAAGGGAATCAAAATAACAATTTTGAGCAGAGAAACAAAGATTATGACACTGGGCACGATGAGTAAGAGGCAAATTTAAGACGTTCCTTAAGAGTTGAATGTCAGCTTTAAAATTTTGTGTCAAGTATGGTATATAACGTATGTATGCATGCTGTAGGATCAATATATCACAGTTGTAGGAATCCCATCATTATCTGCAGGCAATGAAACAATCTATTTCCAACATTACTCAAGGGACACCAGAAAATTCTGCAAAGGACCCAGGTGTTTGCTAGCATCTGAAGGACTACGCTGGGGTCTGTGCTTCCTTTTTGCAAGAGGCTGTGTATCAAGAGGGTTTGTTATAGCCATGTAGCTGCACACAGATAGGTCAGGTCCACCACTGTTCCAGGCCAAGAGTGGGTTCTGTAAAGCAGATCATGAAAAGGGAAACACAAGAAGAATTGGGTTGTTGTTTATCAAGTGAGCAGGGTCTGGCATGACTGGCATTAAGCCAGAACTAAGAAGCTTAGTCCTTTGTAACTTGGTTTCTGCACCAAGCTTCCAAGCATTTTTGACCATAGCAGTGTATTTAATGAGATACTTGTTCCACATCTTTACGAAGTGTTTTACCCATGTTAAGTTTCACAACAACATGCAATATTCAGGAGCCCATCACCAGCAACCAGGATCTCCAGGGCTCTGCTCTGGTCTGCAGATTTTATTTACTCAGGATATGGATGCAGGAAGCTCAATGCAGAAGTTTCTGCCAGATTCAGCTTTAATCTGGTCTGGCCATCATATCCCACTGCCATTATCCAGGATAAGTCAATCTCAAAACATATTGGACAACAGACAATTGACTATAGAGACATGAAATTAATTTCTTGGTCTATGCTGCTACTTGAAGAAGAGAAACAGAGCAGCAGTAGTTTAGTTGATGATCTTACAATCCAGTACTGGAAAGTACTTGTGTCATTGATTCAAGTGCCCTGCTACTTCAGAAACCACTTCATCTAATGCTGTTCATAAATTTTTCTTGAAATTGGTTAGATTTCTAGTCCATACTACAGCCCCAAGAAAGTAATTACAGAATAGTATTGCTTTGATTATTTGAATTACTATGGGTTCCAGACCAAGTTCCTGGCTGGTTTATGAATTATAGTTCTTGTGCCAATATTGTTCTTTAACTTAGATATCCCTTCCTTTTCCACATTATTTATCTCTTGATGTAATCATAGTCACTAATTAAAAGGACAAAATAAACAAATCTTTTATCAACAGTTGTATTTCTCCAAAGATATATTATGTAGAATCCAATTCGGAGAAAAACCAAAATAAGCTGATACTCTGTCATTATGTTAAGAAAATATTCTCACTGTCAAGCTGAAAGTGAAATATGTGGTCTGGCAAATTCCTACCTATGCATATTATCTACCCTACTCATCATTGCCCTGCTCCAAAAAGCAGTATATGAGTGCTCCTGAACACTGGAAAGTGAACCAGAGGAGAAGATCCTGCAGCAAGGCCTTGGAGCTCTTTCCTTCATGGGAGGCAGAGGTGAATTCAGCGCAGAGCCAGGGTCCATCAGCACATCAAAATGGGCAGCTGCTGCATGCTAGGCCTGTATGAAATGACTGTACTTAAGAGCAAGTTAAATGTTATCATTTGGAGGCTATGGAAATGTTCTGTCTTTTGGTTTTTTGCTTCTTTTTTCTTTGTGTGTAAGCATGAAGTAAAAATAGTAGATGTCATAAGATATCTGGACCAGTCAGGCTCAACTGAGCCAACTGGGAAATCCACCATTGGATTGTTTCCATTTATTTCATTTGGGTTTGGATAAAGCCCCAAAACTACCTGACATGCCAGAGTGATGCAGGGTCTTGGCTCATTGGATAGAGGAAGTGCTTTTTTTTTTTAAAAAAAAGTATTGGCCAGCTGTATTCAAAGGTGAAATCCTTCCACCTAGTCCCCCAAAACCACAGTGTTCATATTCTTGAAATGTTTTTGTTAACAATTAGAATGTCTCCTGGAATCTTCAGTGAAGCAAGCAGCTCGTTGGGGGTTGAAGTTTTCCTCAAACCATGACCCAGGATTCTGTCAGTAGAGAAGTCACTACTTCCAAGTTGATGGTATGTAGGTTAGAAGGTAACATTATGAGGGTTTTCTGTACCATTTGGGGTTAAAACAAACAAGTCAAGTAAACCTTCAAGCGGGGTAAGGAACCCTGGGATAGAAGGCACCTGCTGTTTAAACTATACTATCATTTCAAAAAATCTTTGGAAGTTTGAAAGCTTTGCAAGAGTTTAAATCAAAGCCAGAGAAGAGAGAAGCATCTATCTCAAAACAGCTCCAAGTGTGATCCATTAGCCATCTGATTTTTGTTAAAATACAGATTCTGAGGGTCCCCAGTTTGATTCAAATGCCAAAGATCAGAAAGTGCAAATCTTGCAGTGTTCACAATGAGTGTCCAATCTTTTCTTGCTGGACCAAAATATATCTTGACCCCTTTACTGCATGATGCTAATTACATTAACTTAGTTGAATGTGCTGGGGGAAAAAAGAAAAGGTTGATACAAGGATTTGGGTGGGTTTTTTTGTTCTTACAACAAAGTTTGGTTCTACAAGGACTTTTCATATTCTTGACACACATGCAAGCAGAATGTATGGGCTGCGTACAGCAAGATCGGTAAATGGTCTCCAGTTCCTACTTTTGTTTAAACTGGCATCAGCAGAAGTACATTATATCCTCCTTTACAAGCTAAATTTATTTATTGCTTTTAGAAGTATGGCCTCACTATATAAAAATATATTAACTATCTTAGCTCATATTGTGTACAGAAGCTTGAATAGTCTTTGCCACCAACACAGAATGTCAGAAATTAGAAACAGATGGTAATTACTAGGAACAAAGATGAGGTTTCAGAGGAGAATGGATGCAGTGCATTCCAGAGCACATAGAGTATTTTTTCCATGAAGATTAATGGTGATTATAAAGGCATTGTGCTCAGTGAACTCACATATCACTGACTTACCTAGAAAGTGAAGCAGTCCATTTTTAGAGGCTGACATAATTTAGAAGTTTCTGAAAGGGTCAGTGTGACTGATAGGAACCTCAAATTATACCAGACACTTTCTTACACATTTTGGTTTGCAATGTTGGGGCCTTTATCTATTTCCCTGTTTAACTCTGTCTTCATTAGTCATTCAGATATATACACGTATTGCCAATTGTTTGACACAAATGAAAATATCATACTATCAGAAACCATAAATTCCATACTTGGACAAGACCTCTGCTAATTTTAAGGAACAATTGCCAGGTGTGTAGTTTCAACCATTTGGCAAATGATCAGCATTTAAATATTGTGTTTGATATTTTGATGTAAAAATGCAATGTCTTTAAAAAACACGCAATACCAATTTATCTTATTTATCTTCATAGTCTTGCAGAAATGTAAAATTACAGTATATTGGAAAAACACTATCATTCCACAGGTGGTGGTAACATAGCTTAATAATGAATTTTCAGAAAACCTGCTTTCTGTGGAATTGCTATTGCTTTATTCATCCCACAATTTTAGAAAAGATAATTTACCAGTATAATATTCTATGAAGCAATTGGATTTTATGACATAACCTCATAGCAAGTGGATATGCTAAGAACTGAGATATTCAATTAAATTAAATGAAGCAAACAATTATCAGCTGCAGATTTTGTAATATTTCTAACCTCTCATCATTAGGTAAAGTGTGTCCTTTAGTGTCTAAATTCAATATAGCAAATTTCATAGAGGGTTATTGTTCTGAAATGCTCTGCACTAGAAGCCTGCACATGGAAGTGGGAAGAATAACACACAATTTTAACCACTTCTATGCTGTACTCTGCTTCAATAATGTAATAATATTGGCTTAAAAGGTCTTTTGAATGGTGTGGCAGATCCCCTGGGGTCAATTATCTAAGAAGTATCACTGCAAACCATTTGTTTTATTTCTGTGGGAGCACACAGTAAAAAGGAGAAAGCTAAATGAACAAACAGTTCCTTCTCTGGAGACAGATACATTGCCAACATTCCTGGCATTGGACAAACTGACATCCACACTAGTAAACATCTGAAACACCATGCCAACTTCTGCTGCACCACTAACACAGGAAAATACTTTCCAAATAGAAAGACACCAATGCCAACAGGAAACCATCTATCCTATTCATACTTGTGAGAAGGCACAAGGAGCTTCAGAGCCAACGAAAAAGGGAATCCATGACAAAAATGCTGAACCAGTCTACTGATAACTACATTTCTTGAAAACCTTCCTTTGGTCTGAAAAATCAACTTGCACAGGCCACTCTTAAATCTCACCCATTCCTGCTCCCCTGGACAGTTTTAAAAACCAGGGCAGTGCAGAATTAGGTTTGTTTTGACACCCCAACCCTCCATCTCAGGAGCCACAACACCAGAGGGCTGTTCAAGTTCAGTTTGCTGGAGGGGAGCCAGGGGACTGAGCACCAATCTCCAGCCGCACAGATCCTTTCCCTGGCACCTCTGTTGGAGGTGGGAGAGTTTCCCTCGGCAAAAGGATTAGACACCACTAAATGCTGAGATATTAAATGGTAATGCTTTAAGGCACACCTACCAAATACAATTCTGTTGATTAGATGTTTTGTAAGGAAGGTGATTAATTTACTTGTACTCCTTTCAAATACTTTAAGTCATATTAGCTTGAAAAAAATTCTCGATTCAGGAACATTGGTAATAGTCGTTCACAGAAGAAAAGGTGAAAACAGAAATGCCTTTCAAGGAGAAGTGTGCTTGTATGCATAGTCACCCTGTATATATGCAAAATACCAGGTGTTTGTCCATGCATATCTACAGCTGCATTATTTAGAGAGAGAAAAAGTTGCTAAGTGAGGAAAAACATTTGTTTTCCTTTACAACTCCTTGCCAGTTAAGTTGTAATCATTAACCAAAATACAATTTTAATCTCCTAATTAGAACTGTGGCAGGTTTGTATTTTGCAGCTATCGTCTTCTGATTAGACTTTGAAGGCTCAGTAGCTTATGCCCAAATTTGCTATGTAAGGGTGAAAAATGTGTTTTAAGACCTGAAATTCCTTACAAATATGCAACATATACACATGAGGTATAGTTACTGGATTAGTCACAAAGCTAAACACATATATAAATGTTTTCAGTCATGGACTGTGCAGCTATATATGCCAAAGATTACATTAGGCTTCCACATCTTACTGCTTAGTCCTTGTTGCATTACTCATTCACATCCACTATATGCTCAAGAGCAGCCCTTCATAAAATGACCTTTTTTTTTCATTTAAATGTTAGATATTCTCTTCAGAAGGTGCCATCTTGTGGTGCCTTTTTCAAGCAGAAACATCTGCTGAACTCTCTTTTCAGTTTTCAGCACAAGTATTTTAACAAATACAGAATTCAGTCACTTCTCAGTTCATCCAGATGCCTTACATACAGAGATGCTTATAGACATTTCTCAGCCAAAGGATGTGGTTTTAAAACACAAAATAAAGGCTTTTCTCTGTGTATCTTTGTAGATTTCAGATGTCTGCAAGGCTTTGGTTCTCTTATTTGCATTGTTTTCTTAGTTTACTGAAAGGTCATTTATCTTGGCAGAAGATGTTTCTACTACTGAGCATTCACATGAACAAAAAAGAAGGGCCTCTTGGCCTCCTTAAAAATTTCTCACATCATTTAGCCATGATCCAAAAAATTCCTTCCTGGAGGATTTTCTCCAAAATGCATGTATATTCCCATTGGTTTCAAAAAATTTATTAATACAATGTGTAATAGAGAAGATAAATACTCTTGTTCCATCTTCAATATTGAAATGGAAGAACACAATTCTTTGTTCACATTGAAGTTTCTATCCAAATGTGCCTGAGAGTGGAGTATTTGCAATTATCATGTATTTTGTTTGAGCTGAAAAAATATTGCTGCATCCAAATACTTCCCAGAGGTTGGGCATTCAGGAATTCAAAGCTGGATTTTTATCTTCCACTTAATCTTTTCCAAAACTCCAAGTCTAAGTCCCTTCAAACTTCTGGGTGTAAATACTGCATTTAAATACCCTGATAGAGCACTACTGTACCCGACAAAATATCTTACTGCATTGAGGCAGTGTCCTGTGGGTTAAGGGCACTCCTGTGGGTTAAAGGTTTGCTGTCAGGGCCAGGGCCTCTTTTTCACATCCCTGCCCAACCTCCAGATTGCTGCTTGTTCTTTGCTCCTGACTTCTGCTATTTTATGTCACAGTTCTGTGAGAAAGAGTGAGCTGATGCAGAAGGGAAGGGGAAGCCAACACATCTGTAATTAAAACCAAAAGTAAAAGAAAAAAAGGCATCATGCTGTTCTCAGTATGTAGCTGGTGGTGCTGAGACTATCACAGTCTCACTCCAGCAGTGATCTTATTTTGGTATACTCCAAGGTCTACCCAGCTGCATGATGAAACTGATAGATGAGAAGCACACTTGAATGTGTAAATAGGCTTAGCAGACATTGTAGACTTGGATCATTCTATCTGGGGCTGTGCAAGATCCAGACAGATGTAAAAGCTCAGCATGGGCTTCCAGCCCATTTGGCATGGAAGGTGCCACTTAAGCGGAGAGGCTGTGACATGCTCTGATGGACAAATGGTCTGAGGGGCACCTGCAACACCCTGCTTGGATACTCATGGCAATAACATTTGCAACTGTCACAGAGATGAATTATCTGGATGAAGAAATAAGGTCTGGGGTAATGCAGGTGCTGTGTATTTATGCCTTGGAAAAGAGGAGACACTCTTGGCTGCTAGAATGATTTTGTTTGGACATTTCAACAGTTTGAGCTTCAGAAGATTGGAGTAAATCAGTCCATGTTATGTGATTTACACATTTGGATTGCCAACACAAACAGGCACAACCTAACATGAAAAGGATGAGATGGAAGATATCACGCATAATTAAAACGTTTGCAAATGCATTTACAGCTTTCCTTTTACATTGGTAGAGTATGATACTATCAACTGTCCTACTGAGTTGGTCAAGACACTATTGTTAAATATTAATAATCTTACAAATTGCAGTAAAGCACCATTACCATCTAAATCCTTCATGCCTTTGGATTCAGGTGAAGATGAACTCATGTTTTTCATCCCCTGATCTTCCAAATTTTCTTTAACAATGGGTGCTTTGCCAGTGTTTACCATTACAAGACAAGACAGTTTGAAGTATCGCATTTTTTTCTGAACTTGTAGACAGGAAAGTTCTCAATCCCTACCACTCAGTCAAATGGATGCATAACTTCAAAGATCCTGCCCAGCAATGAAAACAAAATGTTGGTGACAATAAGGTTTTTCTGATCTTGGGTAACTCTGGTTTTTGTCTGGTACAACAGTGGGCAACATTGCCCTCAAAAGGAAGGCAGGATCAAAATACAAGGTTCTTGGAGCATAACTTTGGACATATTTTACCAGGGGAAAAAAAAAGTCTAGCTGATAGGAAAAGTTTTGTAAGGGAAGATGAAAAAATAGTAGTGGTAACAGACTGCTGTCCAGGGTATTGTTTAGAATCTTCTTATTAAATATATATATTTTTTTATATATATATAAATGGTAGATTTGGCAAGAGGATGCTCTACACAGTCTAAGTGGCAGCTTATGTGGATGTGGCAAAGCAGTATACAGCAGCTAATGTCCAGTCTGCATCGTGGAAAACAGAGACTAATTTTATGATAGTGTCTCAAATCAAATCACTCATGATTTCAATAGAAGCAAATGAAAATGAAGATTCAGGCTGTCTCCTCTCCTGGGTATCACATCCTTGCTTCTCTTCTGTGGAGAGTAGTCTCAGAGGTACATTACACCTCAACTCAGCAAAACCCTTCAGCACATGATTTCCTTTATGCACGTGAGTATCACTTCCAAGGACTCAGGAGTTAGAAATAAAGGCTATACTTAAACATTTCTGAGAAACAATTCCTAACTTCCTTTTATGGCAAAAAGAGTCTAATAAAAGTCCTTCAGTCCTGAAGAGCCCAAACAACAAAAGGAGTCAGTTAATTTAGTGCTGGCCTTGCTTCCTGGCTCACAGGCAGTAGGCAGGCTTAGCAAGGCACAGCTTCAGTGAATATTTCACTTACAGTCTGACTAATAGGATTACAGAGCCAGCTTTAACAAGCTGATAGTCCTTCCTAAGAAGTTTGCATCAGAACTTCAGTGCATCCCTGGTGGCCAAGTTAAAAGAACCACAGTCATGAAGTCAGCCCTTTCATTAATTTGTTGAAACAAGCAGTAAAGCCAAACATACTAATCGAGTCAGTCTCCTAAGATATGGGCATGGAGGTTCATGCTTAACAAAAACTTGTTCTCTCTGCTCTGGGATCACATGCATTAATAACTTTAGAGGCTCTTACTGGGTATTTAAAATAATCACTTTTTAGTCTGAAGCTTCAGGTATGTCCCACATTAGGGCCCCTCACTTTCATAAGCAATTTCCCATTAAATCTAACAAAAGGTTCTAGAAAAAAATCAATTCCACTTGCAAAAAGAGCTGCTTTTGCTAGGTTTAAATCCTTCAGAAATTATGAATTGTTACAGTGGGCTCTTTTCTTGATTCAGACAGGGTGGACAAGGGTAGTCCAGTTTGTGATCAAACTCTACACTTTGTTAGTAAAGCAAGAGGCCTTCATCTATACTCTCAAGAATGCTTGCTATCTGGGAAGCCTGGGTTCAGGTATGTGCCCTAACCACATCCCATTTCTGTGATAGACTAAGGTGCTGGTGTCTAAGATGCCCTTTTCCCTCTCTCTTCTCCATATCTTAGTTTCTATGCTAAGGAAAGTAAAGTGAATGGCTCAGAGAGGAATATGACATGTTCATAATAAGTGCTTAATCTGGAAAAGGATTCAGAAGTGTATGACAGCATGCATAAAACAAAAACAAACCTAGAATATAAGCTAAACACTGTCTGAGACCTGGCTTGTCCATCAGAAACATAAACAGTGATATGGCTGTTGTTTGGAAGTGGAGTCAGTGGTTCAGGACTCCAGACTACATTTATCTGGCTTTACCGACCTCTTCTTTTTTTGTTGTTAGAAAATTCCCACTTCTTCTGGCTTGACTCACTAGCATCTAAGACATATTTGGTCTTCATTGATTTAATCAAAACATCACCAGTTGACTTATCTTGTGTTGTTGGCCCCCTCCCATAATCTTGCAGTGATAAGCAGAAATTCATGTCTGACATTCCTGTCTTTCCCAGTCAAGATTTTAACCTTTCAATTCCATTTTCCAGTGCTAAATCTAAACAAATACATTTCTTGTGAATAACTACATGTAAACATATTTAAAGTCCATAATCCTAACCAAGATCAGTTTTTACTAGGTATTTGGTTTGGTGACATTGTTGATCTCATATTGCATCCTTTCTTAATTTCCAAAATTATTGGTAAATCCTTGTATGTATGCCTTCAACTGACATAGTTCATGCCTTTGTACTGTGTTAGGAAGTTATACAACAAGTAGTTCTACTACTACTAATAATGTTGTTTGCAAAAATCATACACCACATCTTTCAGGAAAGGAAACAGATTTTAAACTTGTAGTTAACTTCAAATTGCAAGTAAAGTGGGAAGACAGGGCAGCATCAGATGACCCACTTAGATGTAGTCTTTTGTCATTTATGTTGGTTTCTGACAGTCTCAGAAGCTACACTCACAAGGACACACAGAAATATACAGAGAAGGACAGTTGTTTATGTTTTGTTCCCTTGAGCTGACTCATCCATATACTTCAGCTGCATATACGTACACAAATATGTTATTGAAATAGCAGCAAGAACCTTAGCTAAAAAAAATGTTGACATTCAGAGTTAACGACACCATTGCTAGACAAGTGATGATTTCAGGGACCTAATGACAGATGGCATTATTATTTTTCCTACTGGACTTTGCTTTCATTACTCTGCTTATAGATGAAAGCAGCATCAAAGCCTGAGGTTGGAACTATGACACACTCAAGACCCTGTTTGGAAACCTGTAGTTTAACCAGACAGCTTTTATTCCAAGGTTTTGTTAATGTAATAATAAAACTTCCCTTTTACTGACTTCATAGTTTACCATATTTGCTTCATTGCTGGGAGTCCTACAACAATATTCACAGAATCACAAGGTTGGAAAAGACCTTTAACATCATCAAGCCATTAATAAACTGTAGCATAGCACTTTTACAACTAATTTTTGTGTGGTATTTTGGTTTTATAAGTGTGCTTCCTGTTGGGAGCTACAAATATTTCAGATTTTCTGCTTATTTTTCAGCCTGTATTTGTCTAGGCATATATACTGTCTTGAAGGGCAAATTAATTTATTTCTGCCACAAGTTGGATTCCTATTAGGTATTTCAAGTACATTTTTTTTTTCCAAAACAAAACCTGCATGTAAACCAAAAAAGTTCCTTATTTTAAGCTAGAATTAATTAGAATTATCTCATATCCTTATGGCTGTGACATGAAGAAGAATGTTGGATAATAAATATCCATCCATATGCCAAAATGTGCTTTATCCATAGCTAGTTAGGACCAGAAAGAGGTCTCAGAGCATTCTCCCATAGACATGAGGGTCCTGATTATAACCCACAAAGGCTTTCCAAGTAAACCATTTCTGTCTTGGCTAGGTAACTGGCAACACGCTCCTGAATATCTACTCCTGCTTGTAGAAGGTGCATAGTAAGGGGACTTGGAAGTCTGAGATCCATGAAAAAGACGGTTTTCCTTCAGCAGGGAACTGGAGACTGGAGGAAGTGTTCCATGTAGGGCAAACCAAAGACAACAATGTGTCCCAGTGCTCCCATGACTAGATGAAAGAAGACATCCAGCACCTCCTATGCTACTGGGACTCCAAAGAGAACATCATCTAAAGGTTTTTGATGAAGCTTGTGGGTGAGCACACAAAATTGACTTAGTGTAAACAAATGTGTAGACTGTGATTTTATAAATGTATTATGTTTCAACATTTTGACCATTTCTTAAAAGACCCTTTTATTTAAAGGCGCTTGCAGGTGCAATATCAGTTATAACAAACTTCCACAAGAAAGAAATTGTTGTAGCATTGCATAGTACTGAATGCTTGCCACAAATAGGCAAACTTCAGAAGTGATAAAGTTGTGAAATTCCAGATTGGCATGAGTAGGGGCAGAAAACTTCACTTCTTAGAGGGACCTCGATGGAGGCAGAAGGTAAATTTACACAAAGTGTCATTTTTTGTCATTCCTGTGGTAACAGCTATGCTTGGATTCTTCACATAGTCAAAAGTGTCTGATAGATGCAGTGACTATGTCAATAGCAATAACTTAAAGATGCTTGGGATTGTTCTTTTGTCAATAAGGCCAGCTGACATTCAATAACCTGTGTCCAGAACTGCTTATGAGAAATTATGGAGCTTGACACAGGCAACCTGTTTGGAATGATCCTTGGTCTGTCTGGTCCCTGATCCTCACCAGGAACTGTCAGAAAGTGAATTAGCTATTGTGGACCTAAAATGCACCATGGACATTTCTAAAAACTTAGCTATACAGAGTCCAGTTTCAGTAACTGGGAAAGTTTCCTGGCAGTCTTTATTTATCTGTACAGATATAACCAAGCATCCAAACAATTACAAATAACAATCATAGCATCATTTCAATATTTTAACAGGCATTTTTAAAGTAGAGGTACATACTTTTAGGGGCTGTGATGATAGTTTTGTTTTAATGTTTTGAATTAAAAAAAAAATTTTAGAGAATCATCTGTCCAATTAACATTTCATGAGTTTACATTTCACAGGCATCTCCAGAGGGCAAAAGCAAGTCATCTGTTCAAAAGTTTTGTGCAATATTTTTAAGAAACATTTTCATTCCTTCATTAAATGGACATAATTTTTTTCCAGTCTTCTTTTGTCTCCATTTTGCATTTAACTTTGATTTCCCTATTTCATGATGCACAGAGGAAGTTCCGACAATCTCCATCTATTAGTTCAGTTACTTTATGCTTCATTCTTGTTTTCAGCATTATCTGTTTTTTGAGGCTGAGTCCGAACATGCGTAAGAGAAGAAAACAAAAAGCATTTTGACCACCTTGCTTGGTTCAAGGAAAAGAGCATGTGTAGGTATTTTGCAAGTCAGCTGTTTCCACAGTAAAGTTATTACTATCAATAGCCAAATAAAAGGTCTTGCTAGGAGTTTTGGAATATATTATTTTGCTGTGTTGTTTACTACATCAATTCTTCCATGTATCATGCCATGCAATGCCATTATTTCTTTCCTGAAAATATATGGGCAAAAAATCAAGATGCAGAAAGTAAATAGTTCAGTGAAAATTCTAATAGTCTAACTAGATATTTTTTACGTGAGAAACAGATGAAACTGATGCATCACACTTTGCTACTTATTATGTAGTAATTCTGACACATTTGCTGCTTCAGACGCAAATGACAGGAAACCAAGAAATATAATAAATAAATATAAATGGAATAAATAAATTAGGAAAAAATATAGACCAATAAATCATTACATACAGACTCCCGCAGGCTTCATTCTTGCATAGCCATTCTCATCAACCTTAAGTCACGTAACTGGTTTTGATTGTTACCAACACAAAATCTATTTAAATAACAGTTATAGAGTAAATCTTTTATCATTGGTGTAGCTTCATTTAAGAATGATTGTTACCTAAATTAGAGTGCTATTATATAAAATTCCTTCTCTCCTGATAAATGTGGTTTTAAAATAAGCAGGAAGGAAGAAAGAAACGTTAGTAGCAGAAAATGCAAAGGAACGGTGAGATGAAAACTGGAAATGCAAGCTATAAAAACACTCAATGCAAATAGTTCTGAGCCAAGTGATGAATCGCATTAAAAAAGGCTTGGAAGAGTGAGAAAAGATGCTGCCTCTTGCTGTCCAGTTTCTACTGTATTTACAGAACCTGAACTTTATAAAATGTTTGTATGACACAGTATTGCATGAAACACAGATGTCTCCTTAATGAGAAAGCCTGCTTGAATCCATTGTTTCAGACAAAATAAATAGAAATGTTCTTTTGACCTACATAGCCTACACATCAATTTTAGAAATTCTAGATGGCAAGAGTGAGATCAAACAACACTAATGGCATAAACTGTGTGATAACTTCAGGACTTTTTTTTTTCTTTACAAAGTTCGCTTCAAAAACACAAAGCAAAGAGCCCTAGAAAACGTCCCAAAACAGGGCATCTCCATCTCACAAACCTTCCTCAAAACGGTGAATGAAGAGAATGAAAAGATAAAATGAAGGATCTGTTATTTCTAGGTGTTGACATAGGTGCAAGATCGTCTTTCGTGGAAAAAATTTTATTGCAGTGATCTGCAGCTGGCCTACACAGTTATGTGCTCTTTCATGGCTTATTGTCTATTGTCCATACACTTGTAAAAGGTGGTTGCAACAAAGGTACTCAGAGCTGCATGCCTAGAGGACACCAGTAAGAAACATTGAGCACATGGGGTCCATCTGAAATCCCACTCTTTGGCACAGCCTAGACATCTGACTCAGTATTGCACTTTGGACATTCTGATACTCAGAGCTCCATATCATCTTCTGTGAATTTACCTCATTCATTATGACTCACATTTTTGTAATTACTACTAATGGTGTTTTCAGTGGAGACTGTTTCTTTCATAATATACTAAGTTCTAGACTGAATATACAGGAGCATGATATTCGGGGTTTGGGTCCTCTTCAAGCCTTGTAGTGATCTTGAAGAAGCCATTTTCATCTTGTCTTTTGGAGGGAAATATCACAACAAATTTGGCTTGCCTGGAAACTCCCAAAGTGTCAGAAACCCTGAGAAAAAAAATCTCAAAAAAATCAGGGTGCAAATATAGATTTAGACCAGGAGAGACAGATGAAGATGACAACTTCTCATATCAAATTGCCATCTCCCTCCAACTGCAATGCCCAGCCATGATTTATTGCAGAACTGCGACACTTCCATCATGCTTTATATTTTGCTCTTCAGATTTTGATAGGAAGTGCTTAAAATGAAACAGCGAAAGGAAACAAAACAAAGAGCAAAATGTTCTACAGGTGATGAATTACGAAAGAAGACTACTAGGGGATATAATATTGCTACAACCTAAGATGCTCAAGCAAACCTAATAATTAGTTTTCTCACCTAAATTGAGCTGAAACAAACAAACACTTCAGATACACCCTAGAGATCTGCTTAAGACAGAGCAGCCCATCCCAGTGGTAGGACAGAAATTCTTACTTTACAGGGACTCTGTTTCAGAATGTATTTTCATCCACAGCCATGGGACTGGTCTCATATATGTCTCATATATGTCTCATATATGTCTCATATATGTCTCTAGCTCTGCAAACACATGGGCCTAAATATAATTTTCTGTTACTGTTGTTTCTGTTTCCTTAGTTTATGAATGCAGTTCCTGTGGACATGGGGCATACAGTTGCCTCTACAAAGGATCTACCTTTGTGCTTAGTGACTCATCTTCTGGAGAGTTCTTCCCTGTATCAATATATTGAAAGGACAACTGGTGTTGGTAGAGATGGAATCCTTTCTTTTTTTTGGGGGGCGGGGGAAAGGGCAGGGACACATGGCACAAAGAAGGCTTTTTTTATGCAAACAATGACTCTTTTTTTATTAATGTCTCTGAAGGGCATGATAATGTCCTTTAGCACTTCAGCACCTCTCAAAAATAATTAGAAATAAGCTACATTAATTGTATATTAATGTTCAAATCCCTGTTATTACGTCACATATGGTCTAAATTGCAAGACTTGAAATAACAAATGTAACATGTTTTGAAAGTGCTCACTTGACAAATCTTATAATTATAATATAATTCTCTACACCTTATTAAGTTTGTCATAATTTATGTTCCACAAATGCTTGTTGTACTTCAGGACCTGGCCGAAGCCCAGAAGAACAAAGACAAACAAAAATGACAAAGCAGATTAATGAGATATTTTAAAATCTCAGAGCAGTTTCAGTGGATTTGAATTCTGCCAAAAGCTGGAATTTTGTCCTATTTTTTCTCAGTGATCCTGTATTAATTTTCCAAGACTTGTATCTCTTTATCTCAAGTTCTGAAAAGTTTCTGAGATGTGTGAAAACAACATCGAAAGGTCTACACATAGATTGACCAAAAGTGGGTGAAATAATGAAATTGTGTAGACCCCTGCATTTCTGATATGAAAACATTTTTTTTAGTTCAGTTGATATTAACAGATGAATTCAACTCTGCTCTTATCACAGAAGACATTTCCATTCTGCAATATTTTTACAATTAAATCTTACCCATATATTATTTATTTATTACGTAGTCTTTAAGTTTCTTATTTCTTACTCTGAGTCCTTGCCACACTTGGACTCTGATAAGCAAGTTTCCTGATGACAGCAAGCTGTGTGGTGAGATTGTTCTGAGAAACCTGATCTAGTAAAGATGTCCCTGATTACTGCAGGGGTGTTGGACTAGATGATCTTTAAAGGTTCCTTCCAACCTAACACATTCTATGATTGTATGACTTGTGAGATTTATTTAGGGATATAGGAATTTCTTCATTATAAATAAAGTCAAAGTGACTTCCTAAGGCTTCTGGTTCAAACAGAATTTATGATCATAATATAGAAGCACTAGGAATAATTTTTTGATCTGTTTTATTGCCTTAAGAATTTATTTATGTATAAGAAACAATCTTTATTTTAAGGTTCAATTCTACAGATCCTATTGGAAGTTAAGAACAGATGAGTACAAAAGCTGCTTTCTTATTTGTAGGAGAGGTGGGAAATACATGAACAGAAAGAAGTCTAAGGAGGTATGGGACTCCTCACATTACTAACTGCTTCTTAGAGGGATTTAAGGCTGCAGAATTTGACATTTAATTTCATATACAAGCAGTGCTGAATATTAACATGAAATGACAGTGGTAACATTATGTTACAATTTTGTATTATAAATGGACACTAATTTTTCCTGAAGATTACATCTGACCACAAAAGTACTTCAAAGACTAAGTTTTATTCCATTGAATTGGTGAGGAAACTCCAATGCAGAACAGTGAAATGACTTGCTAGAAATAGTCCTGGATATATCATTCCTCTTGAATATTATCTTCCTTAGTCTGGGGATGATAAGTTATTCAACAAGAAAAATGTGGCAGGTTTTTTTCACATTGAATGCCAAATATAATTATTGTGGTGTTCTCTCGGTTGCTAGTAAAGAGTATTTGATCCTACTGTGATTTTGTGAGTTGTTTTGAATTGTTACATATTCAGTGTAAGTGCCTTTGTAACACTTGTATATATGTACATGTCGCTAGAAAGCTGCCTAGTGAAGAAGGACCTGGAGCTATTAGTTGACTGTAGACTGAATATGAGCCAGCAGTGTGTCCAGGCCAACAGCATCTTGGCTTGTATCAGTAATAACAAGGAGTGTGGCCAGCAGGTCCAGGGAAGTGACTGTGTCCCTGCACTCGGTATTGAGAAGGCTGCACCTCAAATACTGTGTTCAGTTTTGGGCCCCTCACTACAAGAAAGACATTGAGGTTCTGGAGCATGTCCAGAGAAGGGCAACAAACTGGTGAAGGGGCCGGAGAGAAAGTCTTATGAGGAGCAGCTGAGGGAACTGGTGTTGTTTAGCCTGGAGAAGAGGAGGCTGAGGGGAGACCCTATCACCACCTACAACTACCTGAAAGGGGGTTGTAGAGACATGGGTGTTGATCTCTTCACCCAAGTGACAGGTGACAGGACAAAGGGGAATAAGCTCAAGCTGTGCCAGGGCAGGTTTAGATTAGACATTAGGAAAAAATTCTTCACTGAAAGTGTTTTTGTGCATTGGAACAGGCTGCCCAGGGAGGTGATTGAGTCACCAACACTGGATATATTTACAAGGCAGGTAGGTAGATGAGGTGCTTAGAGATATGGTTTAGTAGAGGACAAGTATGGTTGGACTTGATGATCTCAAAGGTCATTTCCAACCTAGTGATTCTGAGATTTTGTGACACATGCTCTATTCTTACTGGGTTTTTTTATTCACTGGCACATTACAAATTAGATTACAGGTTATATAACATATCAGTCATATGATATCAAATGAACACATCACTTCAAATGAAAGACAAATTCTGCTACTTGTGTTACCTTAGGGCTTTAAACACAAACATTTCTCCAGGAAGCTTGTAATCTAACAGAACTGTTCATCATAGTCAAGTTTATTAACCTAACTTTGCATTTGATAAAAAAGTAGAAAAAAAAAATGCTAATGTGTAGAGTTGGCTTCCAAGTACAAAAGGGGTTTTTTGCTACTAAAAGTACTGAGCTCTTGTTTGTTAAGAACAAAAAATCTATCATGTGGCATATCTGCATATTAGTCATAAACATTTTAAAAGAAACTTAGTAAAAAGGCAATATCAACAGAATTTCCCCATTATTATTTATAGGCACCCATGATCCTGTGCATCCAGGATCAGAGGAGACACAATACTCAAATACCTTACATGCAAAGGCATGAGTTTTTGACAGCCAGATTTTTTTTGTCTTTCTTTACCCACCTTTATCATGTTGAGACTTCAGCCCAAAAAATCTATGCACTGAAAAAGGCATAGGTAAGGGTACGTAGACTATTTATCACATAAAGTTTGTCTTCTGCTTACATATATTTCACACTTTCTTTAGTTAAAATAGGTCTAGATTCCTAACTGAGTTATAACAAAACAAAATTGTTTCAGCAGCTCCTACAGTAGTAGAAGGTATCTATTCTTACCTCTCCTGGCATTAATCCTGTTTCCTGTGGGATTTTCACACTTGCTAAAAGAGATAAAAAAACAAGAGATAAATTTATGGTCACTTTTTGTTCTCTCCTATGCTTTGATACACATCAAAATCAGGCATTTGCAACTTACCTGCTTCTATAAAAAATGTCCTTATTTTCTTCAGGAGGTATCGTATACATGTCTTGGACTGCCTGGAATTATGTCTGTTCCAGTCTTAAACCTTGTGGTGTTAATGAGCTCAAACTTGAAATAATATCATAGAACCACAGAATATCCTGAGTTGGAAGGGACCCATAAGGAGCATCAAAACCAACTACTGATATAACATAAGGCTATGTATGACAGTAACTTATCACAGAATCACAGAATGTTAGGTGTTGGAAGGGACCTCGACAGATCATCTAGTCCAACCCCTTGCCATAACAAGATCACCTAGAGTAGGTCACACAGGACCAAGTCCAGGTAGGTCTTGAATGTCTCCAGAGAAGGAGACTCCACAACCTCTCTGGGCAGTCTGTTTCTCCTTATATCATAGGAAACAGTAATTTAAAACTAGTTTAATCTTTATCTTTGTTTTTCCTTATATTGCCATCAAATGTGTATATTCAGAACTGATTCAAAGTTTGATTCAAATTCCACTGAAGTCATTAATACATTGCCACTGACTTTGATGAGTTTCAGACCTGATCTGTACAGAAATCCCTGTATTAATTGTGATACTGCCTATAAGAAAGGGCATTTCTTGTGATTGCTCACCCAAATCCTATCTGGGGTGCAGATGCACCAATGGACCTGGAAGCCGTACTGTGATACTGTGATGATTTCTGGTAATTTGTCATGGCCTTCACCCATTCAGGAATCTTGCTGGTGCTATGAGATTCCCATCGACACCTTTCTAGAAAAACAACAAAGTGCCAGTGTTTCAATCGCTTCTCTGATTGGAGTGTATTTTGAAGGTGTGAAATCCTTGTCCTTCTCTTTAGTTATGCTGTTTTCATTGCTGATCAATAAGGATATGCAGGGAAATCGATCAGAGAAAAGTACATGAAAATGTATTTAGGTGTCAGGAAGGAATAATTTTAAAAGGGAAGAGTAATACAACAGAATTGTTACACTAGATAAATGAAAACATGACAGTCACGTGAATAAATACCTACAAAAGAGTTGTTCATGTTGTATCATGGCTGTGGGCAAAGACCAGTTGGCATAAAAGAAACAATAGGACTGTATAGACTGATGATCAGCCTACAGACCTTTGTATTGTGTTATCAACCTGTAAGACAGTGCTGCTAGGAGCATCTGATACTGTAATTGCCAGACTCTTTAATCTTGATCATCATCTGCAACAGTTGAGAGTAGTTCTGTTGAATTCAGTGCATCTGTAATGATTATATGGATAACATTCAGTGTCAATAAAATAGTTTGGATGATTTAATAGGGCTGAGCAAGCACCACAGAATATTTTTCAGAGATAGTTAGTTAAAAAGGAGAATGAGTTCATTTTGGCTGTGTTTCCCCTCCTTTCTCATTCCTTTTCTGGGAAATCGTGTATTTATGAAGAGGGAGCCCCCACTGCACCAGCCAAAGAGAATTATGAAGAAGTACAGGTTCCTGAACCACAGTGAACTGCATTCCTCTATATATTATTTTCATTGTTTAACACCTAATCTTAACAAACATTTTTTCTGGAAGCAGTGTTCATGGAAACAGCACATTTCAAATTATTTTTTCGATGCGACTTTTGAGAAAATAAACATACTTATCAGCTGGTCTGGCGTGACATTCTTCCAGTTGAAGAAGAAAATCTGTACTAACATATGTGTGGCTAATTAAAAATCATCAACATTCAAGCTAGTTGAAAAACCACTCAACTTCCATTCACAGAAATTAGACCTGACACTTACATATAAAAAAATAAACCCATAACCCAATATGATTATAAATCAAAAAAACCCACCATGACCCCACCAGAAGCCATCCTGCAAGAGCCTCAGTTCTTCAGTGAAACCAGAAGGCAGTGCTAAAACAGCTTTAAGACCATCAGCTTCCCTGGACAACTAGGAAGTTCACAGAACCTAACTTTGGGGCAGTTTGGGTAGCTCAGCTACTTTGGAGTACCTAACCCCAAGTTTCAGGAGTCAGCCCACAGTCAAATTCTGCATCTTAGTACAGGGCATCAAAATTAGCAGCTGGCTTTCTCAGGATTTCCAGATCCCTGCTGATAAGCCAAATGGTGAGCCAGGAGCCAAACCATACTTAGAGCCTCAAACCCTACAGTACCTACACACCCAAGTAAATAACACATTTTAGGGGTCACTACCTGCCTCTCTCTGATACGGACAGCTGAGCTTTCTTACATGCTGAAACAGGATATCTACATCTAAACTACCTGATAGAAAACAACCCATACTCCATGATAAATCCTAAGATGTAGCCAGATGTCAAAGACAACTGGGCTGGACCAAACTAAGTTACCAATTTTTTCATGTGGACATCTGCATGCCAGTGAACAGTCTTTCCTCTGACTCTTTCATTTACTAATATGTACCCCTAAGTTTGACATTTACAGAAATGAACAACCAATGCTACCCAAGGAACCCTGCAACAAATCCTGAAGTCCAAGAAAATTTATAAACAAAAAAACCGAAAAGGAAATATTTTTTTCTTTTAATGGAATGGCCTGTGGGATGGAATGGACCATGTTAAAGGAAGGCATTCAGTGGTTTGTGGTAGCTGGATTTATTTTATCCCATGTTTTTCGTGTTGTCATATTTTTCATTTGCAGGCTTCTTTTCCCATACTTCACAGCTATCATTCTTTATGAATATTGTTTTGATTCCTTACTGACCAGAAATATCATATTAATTATTCTCAACCGTTCTCTATATAAGCAGCCTAACCATACCAGTAAAAAAATTCAACATGTGGCCCCAAAATAGATCCAGTCTCTCATTAGCAATACAGTAATGTGACAATAAATGTCTTATATGACATGATGCGGAGGACAAGAGGAATAAACTACACAATTTGCAAAACTCGGGAATTTTCCAAAATGTGTTTCATTTCTGTACAGGCATGTTTAATTTGTACTCCAGGGTGTTTCAAATGCAAATCCCATCATATATGAAATTAAATTAAATTTTTTTTTGCTCATAACACTTTTTAATTCTATGCTAACAAATACTGCAGAAAATCCTGAGCTTGCTTGAATCTTGCCTCCCTGCCTATTCCTCTCTCTAAGTGATCTGGTGACTCTTTCTAGCCCCACTTCATCACGTGAGACCTTTACGGATCATCTAGTCCAGTCCCTCTGCCACAGACAAAGACATTTTATTAATAGATCATGATCTAACCCTATCTAACCTGAGCGTGAACAGTTCCACTGATGCAGCACACACAACTTCTCTGGGTAACCTGATCCAGTGTCTAGCCACACTCATAAAAAAAAATCTTAAAAAAAAATTAAACAATGTCCAATGTCTCTCTGTCTTTCTTATAGGACCCCTTTAAGTAATGAGAGATTACAACAAGGTCTCCCTGGAACCTTGTCTTCTCCAGGCTGAACAACCCCAAGTCTCTCAGTCTGTTCTAACAGGAGAGGTGTTTCGACCCACTCATCATTTTTGTGGCTCTCCCATGGACTCATTCCAACAGGTACATGTCTTTCTTGTGCTGGGGGCTCCAGGTGGAGTCTCATGAGTGCAGAGTACAGGGAAAAAATCATCTCCCTTGACCTCATGGATCATGCTGTTCACCATTCCCTGTCCTTAGACTATAATAGGATTTGACCTGTTTTATTAGTTCCTTTCTATGTTGGTATTTTTATAAAAATTCAACTTAAGCCACACATGCTCAAATTATTTATGAAAGATGGCTTTCCTTATACCAGTTGCCTGATAAAAGCAGCCAAGCACACAGAGATGTCTAACACGCAGCCACATGGATAGAACAACTGTGTGTGAAAGACAAAGGTTTGACTGTTTCAATGCTCAGATTATACTTCCCCTGATTTTCAAAGATTTAGGATCAGGCTGTCACTGCACAAATAGCAGTGATCCATCTTTCACATTACTCAGACAAGTTGATGATGAAAGCATGTGACCTGTAACGGGGGCAAAACAGCTTTATGTGAGAAAACATTGCAGTGGAAGTGCTTAATTTTTAATGCAATTTTGTGTATTAGTAATTAGCAACTGACAGATTAGTAGCTGATTTTTTACTGAGGTTTGGGTTGTTGGTTTGTTTGGTTTTTTGTTAAGTTCATTGATTTAACAGATTATTAGTTCAGCAGTTTATTTAGTGATAAACCAGATCAGTCTGCTGCCTCTTCTGGCATAGGCTGGAGTCCACTTAATGGAGTTAGTTGTTCCATCTAAACCATGTGGAAAAAGCATGGCAAGCACGGAGAGTCATATCCAAATGCAACTCATCCACATGGTTTAGAAAATGGACTAGTCAGGTTATTATCAAATGGTCCAGAAAAAATCTAATCCTACTCATTTCCCAAGGTTAAAAATATCCAAATTTATCCTGAACTCCAATAGTACTTAATGAATTTCTGTTCATGAAAACTAGAGCAAAAACGACAACGCGGGACTTTCTTCAGTATTATTCTATTCTATTATTCTATGCAGTAACATAAATTAAAAACATTAAAATGAAAATTCAGAAAATGAGAGATTTGAAGATTTCAAGTTATGGACACAACCAAAGTAGAAGTTTGTATTATCAGAGCAGGCAGTGCTTTTTGGAACTGAGACATCTATTTATGGCTAAATTCTAGGTTGAAATAAACAGAACTCTTCCTAAATATTCATAATAGTCAGATGTCCTTCGTTTTCCTTGTCTAAACAACTGAATCTTTGATGTCTGCTACAATATGCAACTGACCCTCCAAGGCATTTCTTGTCTAATTGAAATCCACCAAATATCCCATCTGAAAGTTCTTTTCAAATTGCCAGTGAATAGAGGGCTTGTAAATTGTTGCTGTGCACAAAGTAGGTAATTATGAATTAGGCATACTCTGATGCTAACGCCACTTACAGTCATTCACATTTTCCACTGATGTGAAACTTAAAAGGGCACTAAATTGGGTTGTGGTACTTCCTGTTGCGTGGTATATTTTTGTTGCTTCATTTATAAAGTTTGGAGAAGTCATTTCATGGCAGAGTCAGTAGTTTTACAAGCTTCCAGTCATTTGCTTGAGAAGAAAATCTTTCTGTTTAATAAAGGTACTATAGTGAGCTTTGGAAACACAGTAACAGTGCTTGTTAGTGCAGGTCCCTAGGTCCCACACAGACTAGCAGTTGGATTAAAATCTCTCCCTTCCTGAAATCCTCAAGTAATATGTGGGAAAAATTAATTCCTATTAGAGACTGTACAGATGAATTCTCCACTGAGGTTTATGGATTCTGGGATTTTATGGAAAAAGAATGAACACAGCCTAGAAATAGTTCATGTTTTCAACACGCTGTGGATTTTAATTAACACTTGAAAATTTCTGCAATTTGCAAATTAGGATGTCTATTTTCGAGATAGAAAAAATACTTGCAAAAAACAGAAATAGAAGTAAAAATTAAAATCTCTCAACTCTTGGAATATTTTTACTGCAAAACAACTGGAACAGTTTGGCTTATTACCTAGATCTACCCAAAAAGGCATAAACAAATGGCCTGTCAAACCATGAAATGGTTGGAGTGAGGACCTGTGAGCCCCATCACCCCACTGACTCCGACACTCAATGGGTCTCTCCTAGCAGCTCATTTGCCCTTTTTTAAAAATTTTTTCTCCCTGTCTAGTCTTCATAAGTAAAAAAAAATAACAGACTACTGAAGGCTCCTTATGCAAATACTAATACTCTAGATATGTCTCTTCCCATGAATGATCATTTTAAAGGTCAGGAAATTATTATACTACATATCTTTATTATGAGGAACATTGGTGGCACAATACCATAAACACTTGGTTCATTAATCAAAAATAACAAGCCATAATTCATATTCTTTCTAGTATGTGCCTAGAAACAATTAATCACTGAAGAAATAATCTAAATGAAAGCACTGAATTATTTGAAGCTTGCTTGTATATTAATTGGGGGGACAAAGTCTGTTTTTATTACATCATGTGCCTCTTTAGGTTCACATATTCGGAAAGATTAATTGTCCTTATGATTTCAATTCCTAATGGCATAAAGCCAAAAGAAATAAAATGTATGAAGGCTGCTAGCTATAAATGTCACAAAGAGAAGGTTCTGATATCTAGGATCTTTCTTACTGCCATTTTACACTGATTTCACTGTGCATACCTGCTGATAATGTAAGTCATGCTTCTAATAAGACCATCGTCAAAAGTCACTCCAGAAAATAGTCACATTGTTTTGTTATGCTTGTACTCTGAACCTTAAGCAGGGTTTTTTAAATCACATCCTTGTGCAGACAAGCCCCTTTGTGGATGAACACAGAGACCAAGCTGTGAGCAGTGTCAGTTAAAAATTAATTTCCTAAGTTGAATCTGCTTCTGAAGGCCTTGTAAAATAAAGCAGTTGACTCTGCATCTGGCTGAAGTGGATGAAACAATTCCTTCCACTGACCCTGCTGCCGGAGAAATTGCTTCCAGCCAGGCAGCGACAGCAAACAGCTGGCAGAGAGAGGGGGTGGAAAGGAGTTACCCTCAGCCCTCTCAGCATTTCCACGCTGATTGCTGAGCTATTGCCTGAGACTTCTGGACACTGAGGACTGAAGGATTTCCCTTAACCTTGCTTGTCCACATCAGCTTGTTTGTGGGGACCAAAGACCAGATAACTTGGCTGCTCACTTCTCTGACCCTTCTATCTCCGTGCTGCAGCATCTCACAGTACTAAAGGAGGGGAAGGCTATTTCTACAACACTCGGTTCTGGGCTATATCTTCTATCTCACTCCCTGTTATATGAAAGTAGATTTTTATGATTATTATTTTTCAGATCAACACACTGTACTATTTTAGGCAGGTATCTGCAAAGGAACCTTTCTCTGATAGAACATTTGCTCATGATTCTTTTTTCACTTTACTGGCTTTTTTTTTTTTTAATGCTCTTAATTTTCTTCAGCCTAATAACTGCTTCATCTCGTACAACTGAAATTGATGGAAATTCTAAAACTATTTTAAATACAGACTTTTGTAAGAGTAGCTAAGAAGACAGGAGCAGGCCACGATAATTGTAAAAAAGCCTCCAAAATAAAAGGTTTAAAATGTTCTTAGAACTCTGGTGTAAAATTAACATTTGCATCAGCTGTTTTATCAATGTCAGCAACTCATCCACTGGAACATTCAAATACTAATTCTTGGTAACCTGGATATGCTTACCACTAATTTCTGCATGAAAAAGGCATGCAGATATGCTTACATTGCTCTTAGGGTTTATTTAATAACAAATTTTTTATTTGGTTACAACATTTGATGAGTTGTATGTTTCATTGCAATTTACAATGCTGTACTTTCAATGTCAGTGGTGTGAAAAATTAAAAAAGTAAAGATGTTAAAATATGGAAAGATTGTGTTGCATGTTTTAATATCAAGACAAGTTTTAGACTATCTATGTAGGGCCTTGAGAAATATTCTGGTAGATGTATTTTAACCTAGTGTAACAAGGTAGTGTTGGTTGAATTTTTACACTAAGGGTTGCCTTTTTTTTGTCGTTATTTCTTGCAAATTTTTGTCTGTATCTACTGCTAACTCTCACATGCTGAACTGATTTTGAAATTCAAAGTAATTTAATGGAGAAGGTAGGTAACATACAGAGTTCAGCATATGTATAAACATGTTAAAAATCCAAAAAAATTATCTTGAAATCTATGGTCTTATTTGGAACTGGAAAGCCCCACAATAATGATGCAAGTGGTACCAAATAATCACAACACAGCAGAATGATCCTACAGAAAAGACTGATTAAAAGACTAAACCACTGAGCTATCAGCAAGAGTTTACACTATCCTGTCTCAGGTCTCCTATGTCTGCCCCTTAAAGAAGAATAAAAAACACTTTCAAAAAACTAACATTTTTCTAATCCACAAACACAATAGCAAAACAGAAAAATTTTGAGAGAGTATCCCTTCCCTCCACCAGCTATTGTGTTACACAAGTTGCAAACACGATGTACATCTTTTCAGTGATTAACTTCTCTCTCTTTGCCACTTTCATCCCTGTTACTGGAAAGATTTTAATGATGTTTTCTTACAGACATGACCCAATAAACAACTAATTGAACAGTGAGCATTGCATTCTGGTTTTAAATGGTTTCTAAGGTTCCTTTTTCAGAAATGATGACAAGACAGTGATCCAGAAAACAGTATCTTGACCACACTGATCTGCTCAAGTAAAAGAGGAGCACTTTCAAAACACATTTCATTTTTAGTATTGTTGTTTATATTCACCATGAAAGCGAGAGCTTACAAGGTAAGGTCTAGAGGTTAGAACTGGGAAAGCTGGAGATGGAGAAGTCATTTGTAACATCTGCCTATCTCCCTCTATGACTGTATTGGTTTGTACAAATTCAGGAGCTTACTTCAATGGCCCTTTAACCTACCTACTTCCCCTGTCTTCGGACTCTAAAAATGTGAAAATCATTTGAAAAGCGTAAAAAAGAAGATACAGAAACATGGTTTTGTCCTCGTGTGACAAACACCTTAGATGAATTTGGGCTTCTGTATAGATCCCATGACCTCATAACATGTCAGAAATCGCCACATTTCCTAGATGCTGCTGATCACTGGACCACATTTTCTCCTCACTTGATCTCTGAAATGCCAACAGGCAGATTGGGATGTTCAGCTTGAATGGTCTAGCTTGAATTTGTAGCGTGTCGGAAAGCTGGTAACTTCTTAATGTCTTCAGTTATTTGGTTTGCCATCACATGATTGTATGAGGATGCTTTAATATTGGATACCCTGTTAAGTCAACCTAAAATATGGTGAAAATGCAAAATTTATTTACGTGGTCTGCCTTAAGAAGTATTTCATAGCATGACTCCCCTTCTAGAGATGCCTATTTTTCTTCACTGGCTATAAAGGGAATTTCAGATGTCTAAACTAAGACACATGATCCCAACCTCAGCATATACACTTCAATGTGAATAACATCCATCTATTCAAACGTGTATGTACATAAACAGATATCATGACAATATTGGTATCAGAGTAGTCACTTATTAATTTTTGAACGTTTTTTGAGAACAGCCATACGTGTAGTCAATTATTTTGAACAATGACAGATTTATTGTGATTGATGACCAAAATCCTTGGCCTGCATATTGCAGACAGGCCCACCCTGCTCTCCGAAGAGAGGAATCCCCATCAGTCTTCTTATTCAACACTCACATTAGACCATTTTTCTCATTCAGTTGCAATAAAGCCTTTCTGCAGGATTTAAGCAATCATTTTCAGCAATCAAATATTTAATGTAGATAATGAAATGAACTCTTATAATAGCTGCCAAATCCCTGCCAACCAAATAATGGATATAAATACATTCCTTTGAGCAGCCATGAATAGCAAGCAAATTAATAACTATCTTGATTGATTTATGGGCAAGTTACAGAAAGAAAAAGCCTGTAATGGGATACAATATATGCATCATATACTATGAATTGCTGAAGGAATGCCAGATCATCTACTCTGGCCACCTGCAAACCATAGGCATCAGTATCACACTGCGGCAACAACCCATGGAGAAGAATTTACGTTCTAAACCAGCAGCTTGGATTAGAAGTCTCCATGGAACTATTTAGTATTCTCATATGTTTATTGAGTAGTCCAGAGGCTACATAGGCTTTTAGGAAAAGTGTCTCACTTTTGTGTAGATGGGTGCTGAGAGTGAACAGGGGCTGCAGAAAATGGCTGCTGTAAGGATCTGCTGGAATTCTCTGCGGGCCCAGGCTGTAAACATCAGCCAATTCAAGGCCAAAGTTGCTGCTGACCAGGGCTGAGCCAATCAAGAGTTGATCAAGAGAGAGATTTGCACTGGAACAGGTTTGCTGGGGGGAGGCTTGTGACCCTGTGGAGGACTGGGACTGAGAGACATTGTGATTTATTACTGCCTGCCATAGCAGTGATCCACGGTGGGGCATCTGATGAAAGAGGAAAAAGCCCTGTGGGAAAGGACTCACATTGGAGAAGTTCGTGGAGGACTGTCTCCCGTGGGTGGGACCCCACGGTGCAGCAGGGAGAGGGTGTGGAATGAATGCCACCCACCCGGCCAAGAAGGAAACCAATTTGCAAGGAACTGACCCAAGCTCCCATTTCCAGTCCCTGCCCTCCCCCGCCCCCCTGCCATGACTGGGGGGAAGAAGGGAGTGAAATCATGACTAGAGTGAAGTCTGCTAAGCAGGGAGGGGGTGGGGGGCGGGAGGGAATGGGGGGAGGGAGATGTGTTTTAAGATCTGGAAAAGAAAAAACAGCTCATGAAGAAGAGACCGAGAACCCTATTTTCCCAGACCCTGCCCTGCCCTGTGCCACAGTGGGGGGAAGAAGGGAGCAAGATCACGACTAAAGGGACAGAAAAGCTACATACATTTTTATGTCTGAATTCTCTGCTCCTTTCAGGCTTACTTAAATACATGCAATTTTGTGTTGCTCCGTTGAGACAAGTCCAGAATTATCTCCTGATGCAAGACATCTAACTCAAAGAAGTTCATTTTGAAAATCATGGTGAAACTAATTTTCTATTTGCTAGACCTATGGGTCAAAGCACCAAACAGGGAAGTTGAGTTACTTTTCACTGTAAAGTAACAGAAGCAACTTGGATGTCCCAGATCTTGGCAAAAATGTTATGCAACATGCTCTCAATTCTCCATCTAAACTTAATGAATCTTATACTCTTACTCCCCTTTCACATCACATGGAGGTTCCACCACAATCCACTCTTACCATAAAATTGAGACCATTTACTGGTCCAGCTTCCTCATCTCTACTGGATGGATATGGTCTTCTTGTATGGGTTTCTGTTTTTTATCATTGGCGTAATGGTTTGAAACTTGCTATTTCTCTACTCTGGGTAATGCTTCACTCTGACAGACTGCTATTAGGCTCAAGAACCTGGGAGGTCTGAAGGTAGATCTTACCAGTGGTAACCTCAGCCAAAAAAAAGACACAGAAATCAAACAGTGAATTATAACATAAGAGAGACGGCTTTTTAATTTTGAGCACCAAACAGTGCTTTCCTTTCTTAGATCAGATCAAAAAAAGCCTGCTGGAGAATGCTTTAATTCTTTGTGGTGAGCAGCTTCCACAGAGAATGTCACAAGTAGTTTATGAATCGCACATATTCTTCCCAGAACCTCCCGGTGGCTAATTTGCATTGGACAGGATAATCCCAGTGCACTCCACACATACCACCCTTTTCTCACTGCTTAAACTCAGAGACATGGAAAGGGACCACAGAAGCTGGCAGAGCCAATAAACCATTCCTATAATGTAAGTTAATATTTGAAAATTGCATTTGAGAGATTTTGTTGCCACTTCGCCACATAGGTTGCAGTGCAGTACAACCTTCAGATGTGCCTCATGAGGCAGAATAGTTTACTTCCCTGCCCGGTGGCAGCTCTTTGCCACTTTTCCTGTTATCCATTTCTTCCAATTTTAGAGCTATGGATTTTTCTAGCTGGCAAGAAAACATAGTGAGTACTGGGTGTAGGAGAGAGAACGTAGCTTCTCTGTCTCCTATTTTAATGTTACAGCAAATGGTAGGAAATCAGATGTTTGAAAGTAAATAACCATTTAGAAGGACCTAACAGATTTATGTTCAGGTGTCTTGTATACTTCATATGGTCTATTATTTATATTAAATGACAATACTATTAACACCCTCAGGCTCTGTTTAATATTAAAGAGTAGTTTCCCTGACTTATTTAGAGAGAGGAATAAAGAAATAATAGGGATGCAATTAAATCATGATACACTGGTCTACATCTACTCTAGCTTATCAACAGACTCTTCAAGAGTCTGACAGCTAATCAGCACATGCCTGAATGATATTCTCTTTCTATTGTATATTCATTTAACCCAGCAGATGCAACAGGAATCTCTACAGACCACCGCTGCTACACATATGTAATATAAAGCTCTTTCACCCACCAAAATCCTCACATGTATACTCTAAAATCACTAATCAAAATAAGACTGCTGTGAAATATAAATCAAAATGAACCTTCTCAAATAAAAATGAAAACACACCAAAAAAATCACTCCCATCAAATTAAAATTTTATTGGAAGTTTGAGGCTTTGGGAATGAATTGCAATACCTATTTATACAGCAAAGGATGATGTAAGAGAGCACAACAGTAACATTCATCCAAGTCCATGAAATCTATAAAAATGTGACTCAAAATTTTTTTCTTTTGTTATTTTAATAGTCACACTAGTACCATATGATAATGTAATTAAGCAGCAGGGACAGTGTCATAAAAGAGAAAAAGTTCACTTCTGCAGGAAGTAGCATAGCATATGAAAAAGCCTTAACATACACACCAGTTCTCCGCTATTGTTCCAAATCCAACCAACTTCAGAAACTGCTGTTGCTTCAGGCTTATTAGTGTTTACCAATACTGTGTCCAATCTTTTAGACTAAAAGGTTTCTAGATAAATTATTTGATTTAGATATGCATTATGTAATACCTCAGTAAAGTCTGATTTGGTACTTACATCAACCTGGCACCTGAAGCTCTTATTTGCTTCAGAAGATGAGAAAATGGTTTGAAACATTGGTTGAATAAACACAATGAAAATTAAAAGGTTTTACTCAAGTTCATTATTTACCATAAAGGTGACTGTGATCAAGATTGAGTCATAGTGGCAATTTCTAACGCAGTTGTTAATACTTGGTAGCTAGATGGAAAGTTGCACCATTTTGGGGGGTAGCCTGCTGTCAATCCCTGAAATGAGGGCAGGTGCTTATCTTGCCCTTTTTACCTTAATGTTATCCCTGGAGTAATGACAATTAGGCACAGAGTGAGTAAAGAAGAAAACCTAACTTCCTGTTATTTTACACGCGCATTTGTTGTAGGTTTGTATGGAAAGGTTCTGGTGGAGGCAGGGGGTGCCAGGGTGACTTCTGCAAGAAGCTCCTAGAAGCTTCGCTTAGGTCATAGAATCATAGAATCATAGAATCATAGAATGGTCTGGGCTGGAAGGGACCCCAAGTATAAAATTCCAACCCCCTGCCACAGGCAGGGACACCAACCTTAGGCCTGGATCTACACAAGGTTGCCCAGGGCCCCATCCAGCCCAGCCTTGAACACCTCCAGGGATGGGGCATCCACCACCCCTCTGGGCAGCCCATTCCAGCACCTCACCACTCTCTCTGTAAAAAACTTCCCCCCTAATATCTAATTTAAACCTTCCCTCCTTTAGCTTTAGTCCATTCCCCCTTGTCCTGCCATTGTCTACCCTTTTAAAAAGTTGATTCCCCTCCTGTTTCTCTGCTCCCTTCAGGTACTGAAAGGCTGCAATGAGGTCCTCCCACAGCCTTCTCTTCTCTAGGCTGAACAAACCCAGCTCTCTCAGCCTGTCTTCACAGGGGAGGTGGTATACACATTGCTGTTTGAAAGTGATATGTTTTGTGGGTAATTAGTGATGTAACCAACTGCTACTGTGGAATTAATTTAGAAGTATAGCAAAAACTCAACTAAAGTAATATTACAAGACAGTTCTGGAAGGTGTTTATATAGTATACAGGGTTAGACACTAAAATTTTGACTGTTTCTGCTCAAGCTGGTGCTGAAAGAAGAGACACTTAAGCTTATTATTTAGGAATTGTACATTGAAGTGACACCAACTGTTCAAAGACTTGGGAATATAAAGATCATAGGAATCAGATTCAGAGCAGCCCCCATTAGGATCAGGGAGCTTCTTAAACCAGGCTGTGAGAAGTGCCAATGAAAAACTTTCCTGTCACATAACACCTACAATTACAAGGATAACTTAGGTGAGCTCTGAAACATGGAGTATATCCCCATGTGTCAGCTAAGTCAAGGAACATTGTTGGCACATCCCATGGGATAGACAGAGCTGGTGTCTTTAGGGTGAGATGCACAAGGAGTATCTAGATTTGGAGTGAAACGGTGATTTGAATGGGGACTTGCTTTTTCTCGAAGCTTTCCTACACTCTCAGTTATCAGTTACACACCTTGTTCTCCCAAAGTAGCCTTTCAAACTCAGGCCCTGCTGTCATATTGAGGGTAATAATTAAAAATACCATTGGCCCTTAGTTTGGCACATTACTTCACAACTGTATGCATCTCCTGGGACTTAAACTTTCAGTGAGATCACCTTGAGTTGTGGCAGAAACCATTCCTCATTCTATTTACTTCAGGGTGTGTAAGTGCTGACCCATGCAGGAAGGAGAAAAACCTTTTCAGTGATGTGAATTTTCAACAAAGGAACTCCTTAGTGAAGCACATGAAGATATGTCTGCATTTTGTGGAGAAGCATGTCCTGAGCCATCCCCAAGCTGCCAGGAGCAGAATGGAGTGAATCCATACGGTGCGGTGCAGAAACAAGGAGACAAGTCATCCTGGATGCATAAGCCAGATAGCTATATTCTCATGGTGCTGTTACTTGGTTAATAATGCATTGTTCTCTTTTCATTATTTCCAGAATTATTTGACATTGCTTTAGGTCTGACAGAGTAAATACTAGCCAGCTCAAGGATGGATCTGCCGTTGACCAATGCCAAGCCAATCAGCAACAGTCATAGCACCTCTGTGAATCACATTTAAGAGAAAAAAATGTAAGCAGCTGTCTTTTGCCACCAGAGAAGGGAGTGAGAAGATGTAAGAAACTGTGCAGACACCAAGGTCAGTGAAGAAGAGGGGGAGGAAGCTCTCTATGTGCCAGAGAGAAAGCTTCCCCTGCAGCCCATGGGGAAGACTTTGGTGGAGCAGGATGTTACCCTGCAGCCCATGGATGAATACAAGGAGCAGAGATCCTATCTGCAGCCTGTGGAGATATCCCATTCTGAAGCACGTGGAGACAACGGAATACACTGTGACTCATGTTGGAGCAAGCTCCTGGCAGGACCTGTAGCCTGAGGAGAGTACACCTCATAGAAGTGTCCCACTCTGGGGCAGTTGGTGAAAAGCTGAAGCCCTGTGGGAAAGGACTCACATTGGAGAAGTTACAGAACTGTCTCCTATGGCTGGGACCCCATGTTGGAGCAGAGGAAGAGTGTGAGGAATGCCTCTCCCTCCACAAGAAAGAAAACAACTCGTGATAAACAGACCTCTAGACTTCTCTGCTTTTCCAAGTTTAACAATGTAAAAATGAAACTTTAAGGACTTCTTAACAATCCACACTTAGAGCATTTTTCTTTCTTCTGTATTACAGGTAAATGAAACAGACTGAAAGCTTAAAAATTATTCTGAGTTTCTACTCAGAGTTCTCAAAATCTGTATTTCTCAGGTTCAAATTTAGATATATATTCTTCTAAATCAGAGTTGGCATGATACTTCAGGTTGATTCCACTGGCCAGAAATAAATGACGAATTACGTTGTGAAGCATGGTCCTTTCCAAACTATATGATTCCTCTGTGGATCTACAGATGCTCAGAAAATAACTGCTTCAAAATCTTTGTTTTATCTACGAGCAAATTTTTTTTTATTAGTAGCATAATAATCTCAGTCAGCTAACTAGTCACCCCAGTTTTCCAGACAAAGAAAGGTTTCCATATTCAGTCATTCCTTAGGCACAACATGAAAACCATACAGATTTCCCTTGGTCAGTTGCCTCAGTAAGTCACTAAATGTAGATTAAGTTTGCTTTGCTGATGACACTTTGCCCCAAAACGCTGTGTACGGAGCATGTGTTTTGAATTGTCTGTATATGTATCATAATAAAATGTTCCTTCATTCCTAATCAAAACACGTACTAGTACACTTTAGGACACTTTTCTTCTTAGCCAGCTTGAGACTTGATTTATATTTAACTAAATGTTCCTTTCTATAGGAATTCCAATTCAATTCTGCAGAGACGAGCATCTCTGCATTCTTCAGATAGTATGCATGGCAGAAATATCAGAAATGTGAAGCGTTATTTAGGCATGTGTGCATCCAGCAGACTATGCATGCTTTCCATGCCTGAATAATCTAAACCAGAATACACAATATGAAATGTTCCTCCCTATTACCCCCCACAGAGTTCGCATAGCATAATAGCTTTCTGAATCCTTGGCACTCTAGAATCAGTTGCTTTGCTGTCATTCATCCTGGGGCTGACAGGGCTGTCTCTGAATGCTGGGATTCAGCATATGCCTACATTAATGCCTGGCAGACAGTGGTGATCAGGCATAACCTCTAAGTTTATTTGTGGGAACTGGCTCAGCCCTGTGAAACCAAGCTTAATTGGAAAAAAATGAATTAAAATGCAAGGTCTGTAAACAGGCATCCCTAAATCCCGAAGGAGAGAGTTGTTAGAGCTTAGTTGCTAACTGAGCACACTGACTAGCTTTGTCATGAAGCTGACCGGTTAACAAGTTTCTTTAGCCTCTGTGTGCCATTAATTGGCACTTGCACTGGACTAGGTTTTGAGAGAAAAGGGTAGTTTAGTCATTAAGCTGTGGACTGGTATGCAGTAAACACAGCATAGTTTCCCAGTTGTGCCACAGACACTTTATGATACAAATGTTATGTTACTCAGTTTCTTTGCATCCTAATTCCTCAAACAGGGGATAATATTGCTATAATGCTGCAATGCTTAGTTCTTTGTTTCTAGTATACACAGATATATTGTGATGATGAGAGACTGGTAGTAGGCAGACAGAGCAAATATCCTTACACTGGACAAATATCCACTGAATGTAAATTCAGCAATCTAATGATTTCAGTATTTGGCATTTAGTAGCAAACCCATCAGGCCTACAGTGTGAATAAATGCCTCTATAGCTGGTATTTCTTGCAGTGGAGATCAGGATCTGGCCCTTAGGCTTCATAAAATCAGAGAATTACAACGTAGTTTGGGTTTGAAAGAACCTTAAAGCTCATCTAGTTCCAGCCACCCTCCATGGACAGGGACACCCTCCACTAGCCCAGGTTGCCCAAAGCCCCATCCAACCTGGCCTTGAACATTGCCAGGGAGGGGGCAGCCACTGCTTCTCTGGGCAACCTGTGCCAGTGCCTCATCACCCTCACAGTAAAGATTTATTTCTTTGATTCTAATCTATATCTACTCTCCTCCTACCACTTGCAGGACCTTGCTTTTGGCTTTGTTGAATTTTATGAGGTTCAAATGGGCCCACAACTCACAGCTGTCAAAGTCCTTCTGGCATCCCTTATTTCCAACATGTCAACCACACCACACAGCTTGGTGTTGTTGGCAAACTTGCTCAGTATGCACTCAATCCTACTGTCCTGGTTGCTGACAAAGATGTTAAACAGCACTGGTCCTAATATCGACTCCTGAGGAACACAACTCATCACTGGTTTTCACTTGGACATCAAGCTGTTGACCACAACTCCTTGAGCATGATTGTCCGGACAATTCTCTATCCACCAAGTCATCTGTCTGTCAAATCTATGTCTCTCCAATTCAGAGTCAAGAATGTAATGTGAAACAATGTCAAACGCTTTGCATAAGTCCAGGTGGATAACATGAATTGCTCTTCCCTTACATGCCAACACTGTAACCCCTCCATAGAAGACCACACAAAATTCTTTAGGCACAATTTGCCCTTAGTGAAGCCATGCTAGTGGTCATGAATCACCTCCTTATTTTCCATGTGCCTGAGCAGAGTTTCCAGGAGGGTCTGGTCCATGATCTTATTTGACATAAATATGAGACTGACCAGCATATAGTTTTGCAGATATCCCTTTTTTCTATTTTTAAAAATGGGGGTTATGTTCCCCCTTTTCCAGTCAGGGGAAACGTCACAGGACTGCCACAACTTCTCAACTATGATGGAGAGTGGCTTAGCCACTTCATCTGCCAGTTTCCTCAGGACCTGCAGATGCATCTCATCAGGTCCCACATACCTGCACACCTTCAGGTTCCTTAGATGGTCTCAAACCTTATCTCCCACAGTGGGCAGCTCCTCGTTCTCCTTTGCCTTCTGTGTCCTGGCCAGTGTAGCTTAAGTACTTGCTGGCAAAGACTGAGGCAAAAAATTCATTGAGTATCTCAGCCTTCTCCA
Source organism: Hypotaenidia okinawae (assembly GCA_027925045.1). Lineage (NCBI taxonomy): Eukaryota > Metazoa > Chordata > Aves > Gruiformes > Rallidae > Hypotaenidia > Hypotaenidia okinawae. The sequence goes on from BSDF01000003.1 coordinate 89,260,701, forward strand.
TATCCTGGGAAACGAGGTGTCCCATTTCCTTCCAGAGAGGGCCTGTTTTCCCCAGTCTTCTATTTATCATTGACATACCTATAAAAGTTGTTCTTGTCCTCAAAGTCCCTGGTCAGATTTGATTATATCAAGACTTTAATTTAAGTTGTCCTGATGACTTCTGCTTCTAAAAATAATCTAGAAACAGATTGGAGAGTGTAAGCTGTATGCTGAAGTGCTAGCTCATTTAGGAAATCTTTTTTTTTTTTTCTTATGAAGCCTTTAAAGAGCATTTACCACACTGCCTTTTCTATTTCAGCTCCTGCAGCCTACAGCAAGAAATGGTGATGAATAAAATGGTTTGCCAGATGAACTGAAAACAGACTTAGCCTAATGTTTGTTATGGCCTATTTACAATGCTGGCTGCAAATCTCAACCCTCCCTTACCCCTCCATAAGCCTAAAAGAACGGTTTTACTTAGACTATGGAAAAGTGATATTTTTCAAAGCACTCATCCAAACAGAGATCTGGCTGCAAGGGATATTGTGGGCAACAGCATGTTGTGCCCTTACATGAGTGCTTATAATAATGGTACTTTTTGTTCTTGCCATGGCTTTTGGCAGAAGATTTGCCTTTTGGGGGTTGAAAATAACTACACCAGCAGTATTTGTGTGACATGAGTGTGAGCCATAAGCTTTGCATTTTACCTCAGCGTGAAAACCTATGTTGCCTCTGAGGAGCTCATGTGTATTAGCACAAAATAGACAGCTTGTTTGAACACCAAATCTTCAGCAAATACAACTGGATTTGATATTTTACTGAGTTACAAAGGCACTCCAACTCCTCTGATGAATTAATCCCTTCCCTCTTCTAACACTCATTTTTTTGTAACGTAGGTTTGCAAGCCAGGCTGTAGTCTTGAATCTCTCTTCTACGTTCTTGCTCCCTCCTAATTTTTTCTAAGACAATTTCATTCTTCAAGGGGCTCCCACAGCCTCAATCTGGTTATTTTCCCAGAATGTTACAGATAGTGTGGTTAGGGAACCACAATCTCCCTGGGAGCTGTAGGAGAGGCGAAATGCCTAGGTTTAGTAGGCAGGGCAGATGGTTGGAAGGTGGGTCTTTTTGTTTACACACCAGAGATTGGAAGAAAATTTTAATTCTGGTTTGCGATGAGGCTGTTGATAGAAGGTATTTTCAATCATCCTTCAGTATCTTTGGGAGATATCAGCAATAGAGTTATACTCTTGCCACATAGGACAATAGGCTTCCCAGTAAACTTGCATAGAAAAGACTCTTCTCCTTCCTGAGGGTGGCCAGGAGGATGTGATATGAACAGTATAAGTTAGAAGTGAACATCATGGAGGTAGGCTAAGCTAGAGAGGAGAAGTGGGGGCTTCCCTGAGTATCCAGTTTGTAGAATATAAATTCACATCCAATTACCCTTACAATGGCTTTTGAACCAGAAATTGCCTGTAATTTGGGTGTTGAAAACTGTGGAGGATTTTTTCAGCCTCGTTATGGTGGCATCAGAAGGATCAAACCCAGTATCCAGGGCCAAAATCCCTATTCCTTAGTCCAACTGAGTTGCATAAAGCAGGCAAAATAAGACAGCTTGCAATTCAGGATGATACTGAGAGTCTATGAGAGTGTGCTCAGCCAACGTGTGCTTGGCCTGGAACAAATAAAACAATTCCATTAGAGTCATGAAGAGACTTCTGAAGGTGTTGACAATTGTTTTCAAACAAGTACAAACAAAGAAGGTATAAATCCAGTTGTTGTGTGATGAGACAAATATTTTAACGTGTCCCTAAGCATCAGTGTAGTCTCTTATGAATAGTGCAACAGGCTACAACTGAATCTTTACAAAGCTAAGCTTTCAATTATTATGCAAATACAAAGTGTTTCAAAGAGCTGTATATGTTCTCTAACTACCTAAACTCGGACTAGTAAATTCATACGGCTGAGCAGAGTGAAAGGTCTTTGCTTTGGTCTGACAGGCTAATGAAGTGAAACTTCAGTGATCTTCACTAAGACATGTATAGATTAAAAGCTTACTACTGTTCTTCCTGCTGAAGCCCAGCCAGGAACAACAGAGGAAGGCACAGGGCTGATGTCATTGTCTGGAGCTGTTGAGACCACATATATCAAACTAGACATGCTATGGAGGCTAAATAATGTGTTGCAAGTATTGAGGGCTTTAAATCTAAAAAGCCTCATACTGTTTTGATAACTTTAAATAAAGAACCACCTAAACTGGCAGTGAACCTAGAGAAAATCCTCTGTGCTGACTACCCTTCACATCTACGTCAGTTTTTCAGCAGCATAAAGAAAGTACGTGAATTCATGCATTCGGAATGTACAGAGACAAGAGATTTCTAACCATACCTCTGCTTGTACCAGAGGTAGTAAATTTGTTTGAAAACAAAGTATGTGTTCTAAGCATGAGACACTGAAAGCATTTGATATTAATCCAGAACGGATTAAATGTCTCTTCATATGCATTGCTTAAAAGACTATCAGTGCAAGACAGCTATTCTTAAACCCCAAATGCACCAAAAGGTAACTGGCATGCACAGATAAACATCAATGTCTGAGTGGAAAGAAAGCAGATCTCCAGGTTTTATTTTGAAGTCTTACCCATTTAAGAACTATTTTATATTTTATGCATAATATTGTTTTAATTTTGTTCAGATTTTTATTTTAATTTTCTACAAGTCTGCCTTTGATTACATCTCTGTATGAAGCAAGTGCTTATCCTCAATGAAAACAACAAACAAAAAATGTAGGCCTTTCTTTGCACTCCTTTATGGCTCCTAAAAGCCACAGAAGAGTTAATAGCAAAATCCTTATCCTATTACACATACTACACAGATTGCCATCTGCCTGCATTATTCTGTGTGGCATAAGCACCCATCTGTAATACAATTACATGCATTCAAAGTAAAGTCAACCAATTTATCCTACGGATTACTTCTAGGCAAATTAAATAACTGTATCATATCAGTTAAAACACCCTTCTCATTACTGCAGGTAAAAAGAGAGTCACTAATTTTAAAATTGCCATGGTTATTTCTAAGAAGAGAATCCATAACTATGTACTAAAAATTAAATTTCATTTGGATTTTGGGGCTCAGCTATAAAATATTTATGGTCTAAGCTGAAAGATATTCTGAACATTATATGGATGAACATGAAAAGCATCCAGTTCTAATTTGGATTTTCTTCAATAAACAGTAGTCAAAAAGTTTTTAAACTGATCTGTTCAATTGTTAATTTCAGAAAAACAATCAAACACAAAAAGATATGATTTCTCTATTGTATGGCAGAGTATGCAAATTATTAAAAAAAAAGGAAACTAAATGACAAAAAGTATTTCCACAATTCTGGATTGCAAAATGCTATAAAATTATTTTCTCATAGTTTCTATAGGAGAGACATACCAGTGTTAGAGGTTCATTATGTTAGATGTAAAGCACAGGTCAGTAGGATACATTTTCTTCCTACTTGAGTCTGCCCCATTCACTTCATTTACTGTGAAGCAGTGAAGCTATTTTACTAAAAGTATACATTAAATGGGAAGTCTGTATGGAGGTTACATGTACTGAATAATCACAGTTTCCCAGCAGGTGTTCACACTTAGAGTTGTACCTGCTCAACAGCAGTTTTTAAGTGTAGTAATTCTGAGGCAACTGCACGAAACATAATTTCATCCGGATTACAGCTGGTTGCAATTTTCTGGAAAACAAACAAACAAACAAATGACCAACCTTCCCTCCCCCGCCCCCCCAAAAAAACCCCAACCAACCAACCAACCAAAAAAAAAAAAAAACCAAAAAACAAACCTTTTTTCTTACTTGTAACCATTCTTCTTCAATATATGTTCTCAAAATATAGACTCTTGCTAGCCTGTAAATCCCGCAGATGGATGATTTCCTGCCGTAAAGATACTTAGCAGAATACAAATAAAGCCCATCTCAAGAGTGGGAAGAGGCTGGAGAATGTTTGCACCTCCAACTCCCTGTTGGACACAGAATTCCTGTGTACCCTATAAGGATGTTGAAGAAGAGGTGTGGGAGGGAGGGTACCTATAGATAGGCAGGTAGGCTGTAGGGCCTGTGGTCATGGGGCCACAATACATATGAGTGATAATTGATGGACTGGGCATGCTGTCTGAGAGGGGCACAAGCAAGCACTGCTTCAGGCACTATGATCACAGGACAGCCTGGAGTCTCAGGGTGGCCAAAATCAAAATGAAAATAATGGAAATACCAAAACTTACCCTTAATAGTAAACCAGTAGTTTTTACATCAAAGTTTCTACTCTGGTAATATTTCAGATTTTGAGCCTGGTTTAGCACTAGAGCTACATAGTCAATACAAGAACTTTCTTCCAAGTTATCAATGCCTTTTGCTAGTTCCTCTTTAAATAGTGGCATGACAGTCCTTGCTGTAAAACTAGGTACCCAGAAAAGGGCCAAGTAGCTGTGCAAAGGCTTTGGTTCGGGTGCAAATAAAGGAGTAATTTAAGATACTTCTGTGTTCTTGAGAATAACATCCTGATCAGAGGGTAGAAGATGGAACTGCTTTGCCGGATAAGACAGACCTTTCTGCAGAGCCTAGTGGCAGTGAGAAAGTGGCTCTTCCTTAAGGACATTTGCATTTCCAGGAAAAATCTCATGTAAGGAATATTCTCAGTAATTGTTAATTCTGACATTCCTTCATTTTGGGTTGACCTTCACTGCATCATCTGTCGCTAATGTTTTATTGCATGCATGTTGCAGGAAGCTGTGTTTCCAATCCTGTGCTGCTCAAGCCATCGTGGTGGTAAGGAAGACACCTTTAATTTCATTGCATTCCCTGTGAGCAGAGAGGGATATCCATGGGGATAAGTGCAATTACTTTGAACTTTCAGATGTCAGGAAAAGGGAAATCAGTTAAAAGGTCTAGATGTTCAGTTTATATTGGACTAAGTATATATACGCATAAATTTTGGTTATGAGTTATTTGCTTATATCTCACCTACCAAACTCTGAAAAATTTCCCCTTAGTGCTACTGGCTTAAGAATGTAACACATGCATCTTTATTTAAATAGTGCTCTAAAATGTCATTGCTTGGGAATTATCTCCTCTCCCTTGCCGAGAAGGTCATTACAGCTTTTGCTGCTGAACATTCATTGTGACTAGGCTAGAGATCTTAATGAAACAAGCCTTAGATTAATCAAAATAAACTTCTAAATAAACGGAGTGTATTCAGTTAATAAGACTTAGTACTCATCCAGATATTGTCCTCTTTATTCTGAATACATAACACCAGTATCAGTAACAGCATCCCAGAACTCCAATATTAAGTATAAGCAAAGCTTTAGGGACTTTTTATTGTAGAAATGGAGCACAATCTCATTTTTCTATGTAAGTAGGAGATCTGACAGTGCACAAGCCTGGTTCTTTTAGAAAGTATGGGCACAATGTGTCCAGCAGTTATAAGCTGTTAATGAAATACAGTTTTTGTTTTCCTTTTCTTGTCACTTTAGATTCTGAGAAGAATCATTGAGTAGTACTGCAATTTGTGGTTCATGTGGAAGGAAGACTGGCTAGAACGAGGTGTAAGAATTAGATACATATTTTAATTAACTACTTTCCTGTATTGTAACATTGACATTTGTCTTCAGAATATTTGAATTAAGGTCATTATTTAAGCTCATAATACATTCTCATAAGCCTTTCCCCCTAAAATTGGTAAAACTGATGAAGAAAACTGAATCTTTAACAACATAAAGAGGTTCTCTAAAATGGAAACGTTACTCTATTAAGCAACTTTAAAGCTTGCCTAAGTGAGGATAACAAGCACATTCTTAAAGCCACATTTATGGAACAAATGCTGTATAATGGACAACCAGACTGATCATTCTCTGTGAGATCATTTTTATGAATTTCATTATAATGCTCTGAGATAACCAGCTCTAAACAGTTTAATCTTACAAATCAGACATATTCTGGCTACTGTGATGGAAATCTTCAACTAACCTCCAAAACAGCTCAGAACAGCCAGAATAAATAGCAATTGTGAAATATTGTTCCTTAAACTTAATTAGGTGGTAGATTCTTTTTGGAGACTTTCAGAATTCTAATACACAATTTACAGAACAAATAAAGTCATTTTTCAGCTTCTGACATCACAGAATGTTACAGTCATATCTCTTAAAAAGAATTGGAAATGTAGTGTCAATTGATAATAGAAAGACTGCACTTTTTTAAAATTTGGCTTCACAAAATAGCTCTTCAGAACATAGGGAGTGTTTCTGAAGAAGTCTCAATTTATTTTCCCCTTGAAGTGTCCCAAATCATTAAAAACTTCTTCAAAAAAATTCAGAGTACTCAAGGGCCTTCTGTAACACCATCACACTGTGACTTCTTAGTAGCACTGGACACTGGGAGCAATGGATTTATCAGAGCATCACAAGGAAATGTAAGAGGGAGCATTTTCTCCACTGTGCAGCCACAAATCAACCCCACGGTGCTTCCAGCCTCAGCCCAAGTCTATCAGAAGGCCAAGTATATGTTTTTTTCAGAAGCCTAGCATAAATGTTTCCAGAGAAATTCAAGCAAGCGTGAAGTTTCCAAGCCAAGTTGTGGTGCTGCTCTCAGAATTTACAATTCTGAGAAAGTATTCTACTTAAATGGAAAAACAAACAGATTCCCCCCAGTAGTAACCCCTTCCTCCATGTGCACAGACATCTGTCATAGTTTATACAAGCTAAAACAGAGAACGTGGGACCCTAATACTGACACTTGCCCTCTCTTGTCTGTCTGACAGGCTCTTTCAAGAATCCTTTAGCCCATTATTTGGTAAAAATCATTAAAATCAGTCAGTTTGTTTTGGCTGAATTTGAGACTGATTCAATCCATTTTGAACTATTTTTTTAGTGGCTTCATTACCCAAACTTGTATGCATCTTTGGGGCTTGGGAAATGTTGGCATGAGTGCAGTGTCCTTAGTTTCAGAAGTATTAAAACATCTTTCCCTTTCACCAGGGTCTTATTTCTCTCATTACACCATACAAAAAGAAGCAAGAGCTCCCCTTTCTGCTGCCAAATTTTATTCTCATAATAATAACAAGAAACAAAATCACAGAACTGTAGGGTTTGGAAGGGACCTCAAGAGATCAAGTCCAACCCCCTGCCAAAGCAGGGTCCTTAGACCAGAATGAAAAAAACAATACAAAAATGAAAAAAAAAAAAGAAACAAAATAGCTCTTTTATATTCTTCCTACCATATATTTATGTAATTAAAAAAAGGGTACAAGACAACTGACTCTCCTGCCAAAATCTGTCAGTGTGCCAAAAGTTAATTCCTATTTAAATATTGTCATAAAGGCGTATCAAATCAGAAGTGATTATTATAGGTGATGAAAAACACAGCAGAAATATAAAAGAGAATAATGAAAGTCTGAGTATTTAGTGTAGTTTGATCTAATTTTTTCTTGGAATATCATCTCTTTGCAAATCGTGGGACATCTTTACCAGGGCAGGCAAAATGGTTCACAATTTCACAACGAAAAGCTAATCAGAAATGTGTTTAAAAATTTGTTTCTATGAAGCTGAGGATTAAATTAACTGAGAATAAATATACCTATGTCATTAAGAGATTTACAAAAATCTGTGACATTTTACAAGCAATGGCAACCCCATATTTACCAGGTTACAAGGCTACAGACTTCTGACACATAATTGGAGATTTCTGGATTCCTCATATTCTGTACAATCCGGTCTGAACAACTGATCTATCTACCGATCTTCTGAAACTCCGTTCCCACACAATTTTTTTTTGCTTTATTGTTTTGTGAATTGCTTCTTTAGCTCTTCTCATTTCTAATACAGTCCTGCTCTGTATTTTCCCTTCTCTGTTATAACCATACTACCTGATAAAACGTAACTCAGAATTAAAGAGATTACTTCATGAATTTATATGACTGTAATATTTGCAGTGTTGAAACCTGAGTTTCTTTGTGCTCAGACAGTATCCAGAAGCAGTCTTTCTTTCTTTAAATGTAAGTAACTTTTGCATTATTAATTTTTCTTTCATAATTCACTATTCTTGATATTCAGATGTTGAGTTAAATTATCTATTTATCTGTTTTATTCTTGTACCTAGTGGGTTCTAAGTAGCGTTTCTAGCTAAGTTAACATGAGTCAGTTTGTCAATAATATCCCCGTCTAAAGTCCTGTTTCCATGAGGAATGGTGGAAAAATTATTTTTCATTTAATTTTAAAGCATGAAGAGAATGAATATTTGGAGAGTTTTCAGAAAGTGTAATATCAAAGACTGTGGGCATTGCGAGAATGAATTTAAATATTTCAGAAAATAGTCAGACATTTATGCTAACGCATTTATCTGTATCTTTCTGTATACAGTCCAATCTAGCTGTAATATTAAGTAATTTATTCAAAATCCCTGTTTCAAATAAACCTGATAACACATTTTCATACTTTCAACAAAAACGGCTGCTCATCACCAACAGCAACAATATGTAGCAAAGAGTAGATCATTTTTCCAAAAATACACTAACTTGCAGCCATCTGTGATTCACCAGATCTATAATTAATAGGCTTTAAATTGTCCTTTGGGGTTTAGATGGCCTCTAGCTTGCCTTTGTCAGATTTATTCCATGTACAAATCAGTGTACTTGCATTCTGAAAACATATATTTTTGAAATCCACATTGTCTTGCAGAAATAAATTCCATTGTTTTGATACACGTTGTTGTCCATTTTGCACCTTGACAGTTGCTAATCTGATCTGATAGCTGCAGTTCACAGACAAACTACAAAGAACAGCTTTTTTCTCTTCATGCTTTTTGTGCCTTCTGAGATGTCACAAACCTCACTCCTATCATTGCCCCAGCTACCTCTTTTTCTGGCTGACCTGCCTTATTGGATCACTCTTTTCATGGCAGCTTTCCAGACCTTTTGTCACCCTTGTGTCCTTTCTCTGAATCCTTTTCAGTTCTGCTTCAGCATTTTTGACATGTGGAGAACAGTACCCTGTAGTCAAGACAGGGCTGCACTGTGGACTCAGGAGTCACATAATGAAGCTTTTTCACTCTCTGCCTTTCCCTGTAACTACTCCTACTATTTGGGCTGCTTCCATGGCTGCTACTGAACTATTCATAGAAATAGGAATTATAACTCCAAGATTTTTTTTTTCCTGAATAGCAACTTCTAACTCAGAGCCCATCAACAAATAACACATGAGTGTGTACATGCATGCAAGTAGCTAGTTTAATTATTTCTGGTGTATTTAGTTATTTTTCTCTCTATGCATTTAAATCCATTCATTATCACTGATTTTCATAAGTCATTTTACTCGCGTCATCACATACTACACACACTAATTTAATGTTAAGTAAATGGAGATTTTAAAGGAACTTGGGTTTCATTTCTAAATCATTCAAATTGGATTGGCTATCTTCTTGCTTTACCCAGCAGTAAATGAGAATAAGGGGTTTCTTACCACGCAGAATGAGAATAAGGAGGGTTTTTTCCCTCCCCAGAGTGGTATTGTGTCAAGGAATAAAAATACCAAGAATGACTTAACCTAGCATATATATTTGACAGTAACTAGGAAAAATCTTTGTCAAGAAAAATTATCTACAACTGCTTTTAAATTTGAAAATCAAGAAATGGTTAACAGGTTTTAAACATATTCTTCAAACACAATCTCTCCCATTTAGTCTAATAAACCTGTGTTATCTCTCTGCGATGCCTTTTCTTTCTGCTTTGAGTCATCACATACCTATGATAATTATTGAATTTTTGCTTAATACAGATGATGCATTATTTTTCTCCCTGCTTTTACCACTGCAAACTCAAAGCTTTCTTTCTAGTTTTTACACTGTTCCTGTGTGATTTCAGGCAGGTCACATTTCTCTTAATTCCTCTTCTGTTTATTGGGGTTAATAAGTCAATGAAGGTAAATTGAGAGATGAGGTATGCTCATATGCTAAAAGGAATGGTAGCCATGTGTGTCACAAAAGGTAGAGTGAAGGTTATAGACCATATTCTTTAATTGTGGTCTCAGATTCATCGGTTAAGATCCAAAGTTCATTTATATGCACCTGAATAATGCCCTTAAAATGACAACTTACACCATGACTGTGAGGACAATAGTGTTATTTATACAAGGAGATGAGTATTTGTACTGACTGAATATATATTCAGGTATATAGGTGTATGAATGTTTAGATAGTGAAGATAATGTTGATTTTTGGTTGTGTGGGCTTTGGTGGGGGGGTTTCGTGGGGTTTTTTTGGGGGGGGGGCTTGGTGGTTTGGTTTTTTTTTGTTTCTGTTTTTTTGTATATTGTGCTTCCATTTCAATTAATGATTTCTAGAAACCGTAATCAAATTACTTGAACACTAGGTTGCTGATCTGATCTTTGATCAAAGCAGTACAACTAGTGATAAGTGCAGTTACTTTGAAACCTTTTGATAGGAGTTTCAATTGCCTGGCTATGTACTAAGTACAAAGAAGGCAAGGATATACATATCATTGATTCCACAAAGCAACTCAAAAGAAACCTTACTTGTTCTTGTTGAAAATATGTAGTAAATTTCCATACTAAGAAAATATCTTTAAAGACATTACAAAGTGTCTGAGAAAAAAGTAAATTCACAATGAATTTAAGAAAACTTGCTACTGTGACAAAGAGTTTATCACATCGCAAGGTAAATTTGCACACTGCAAGGTAAATATCACAACATACTATTTGTACTAAATGATAGAAACTGTCTGCTGAAGTGGACCAAGAGGGGAATCCAGCAGTGGTACAGCCGGGATGAGGGGTCCTGCATGCTGAGCAAGGACAGAGTGCAGGCTGCTGTAGGCTAGGAGAAAGACCCTCATTCTTTGCTTCTGGTTCTGATCCAGATTTACGACTGTGAATCAGGGCTGTCCCAGAGCAGCACTGCCATGAACTAGAAGACTAGTTTCTTGTAGCAAGACAGTTTTGGGGATCATAACAGCACTGACACTGTCACGTGCTTAGGCTAGAAAATTTGCATATTCCTCTGGATCAGCTAAAGTCTTCAGTAGGAGTGCTGAAACAGCTGAAACAAGAGAGGTTTATGAGCTCCAAGCTGCTACCCAGAGACGCATGTGGAATTATTCTGAGGTGTTGCTCTGCAGTAACATGTGGGTGTTTTGTAGGTAGTTTGGAAAGCAGGAGTCTAGCTGGAGGTCTGGATATTTTTATTAATCTCAGCCGTTTTGTAAAGCTCATTACTGGAACCTCAGTGACCTTTATGCAACTGGTACCTTTCAACCATCCTTAATTTAGCCTTGAATGTTCATTTCAGTGTTATCCTTTTAAATGTGCATGTTTTATATTGCTGTAATCTTTCAGACAGACCTAATTTAAAGAGTAGCTAGCAAGCTGCTTTTGGAAATAGGATGTGGCAAAAAATGGGTTACAAGCAGCTGTAATTAATGTTTCCCTTTAAAATCAGCTTGTTAAAAGTAACTTGGATATGTTTTTCAAAGAAACCAAGGACTATTTTCTCCTGGCCATGTTCCAGAAGAATACATTTGATGCTCAAAGAACTTCTATTAAATGGCAAAGAAAGTCCAAAAATCATTTTGCAATGGAAACACTGGGGATATCACCCTGAACAAAGATGTAACTGCTGTTGCTGCTCAATGCAACCCTAGCATGCATTTGTTATACTTTGAAATGGGGAGAATGAATACAGATGCAGATGAAAGATTTCAGGAGAGAATAGAGAGAATATCCAGACCAAAAAAAAAAAAAAAATCTGGAGTATTTTAATCAAGTTTTAGAAATTGTTCATTGCAAAAATGGACTGGATGCAGAATGGAAGTGAAAGAAGAGTCTGGTGAGTGTCATAGGTGAATTGAGTATGCAATGACTCATATTAAAGGGATTCTTTTTCTTCACACATTATAGTGATTTTTTGGATATAGGGTGAAAAATGGCACTTGCTGAAAATAAAAGTTTTTTTCTTTGGTATTTTAGATAAAATATTTTCTTTTTGTACATAGAAAAATCTATACATCTCTCAGTCAACCAAGCTGAGACTTTTGGCAATCTAGGTAGTCAAATGAACAAACAGAAGAAACTTCTCTGGTATGTGAGAGATATAACAAATATAATGCATCTTAGTTCCCAAATGCTGGAAACAATATTTGACATAAAAGTTTTTAACTGTTTGGTTGAAACAGTGTAGCTCAAATAATCTCATGGGCTTCTCTTTCTGTAATTAGCACACAACAGCACAGATGCAGAGATGCATTCTGAGCAATGGCAGTATGAATCATATAATCACCTGGGTTGGAAGAGACCCTTTAGATCATCGAGTCCAACCATAACATAACCCTGACTAGCCCATCTCTAGATTATGTCCTTAAGGACTTCATCTATATGCCTTTTAAATACCTCCAGGGATGGTGCCTCCACCACCTCCCTGGGCAGCCTATTCAAATATTTGATAACCTTTTCAGCAAAGAAATTCTTTCTCATATCTAAATATCTTCCTGATATCTATGAAAACATAAATCATCTTTGTGTGGTGAATTTGTACTACTAAAAGAGCAAAGGATGAAAATAAACAAATATGCTACTAACCTAAAGTCTTTTAAGATGTCTTTCATCTTTGATTCATTTAGCTGATAGACACTAACTGGTATACTAATAATGAAAAGTAATCAACACAATTGTCAGAAGCAACTCAGCACTCTACAGCCTTTTATTTTAGGAAAACCGTGATCTTTTTTTTTAATTCTATGAAACTTAGATAATAAAAAGTAAATTCACAGGGTGGGGGGACAATTTGGTTTATAGGAGAAGAAAATAATTTATGATCAACTGGACCTGTGCAGCATATCTAGCTCTGTTGAATGAAAGGGCTGACTTCAAAATTAGATCAAGTTGTTCGGATTCTTAATACCTTATTTCACTGGCCACAAATAGGAAAGGAATTGTGGAAAAATCAAAAAGGAACAAAATGCTTCCAAGCCACTTCCTTTTTTTTATGTTCTACTTGGTTTACATAGAGATTTCAGAGAAGTTCACACCTCGTATAGTTGCAAAGCTCCATGATATCAGTCTCAGTGCTTGAAAGAAGACCATTACCATCACCTAATCTGACACAGGGAGTTTAACAAGTAAGTAGAACACAAGCAGTAGGTCTTTCCTGACTTATTATTTATTCAGACTTACTGCGGTGTGGTTATCTGTTTAAAAAGAAAAAAAAAAGTTAGAAAAAGTTAGATGTGTTAAGGTACAATGGGAACTTTATCCAGAAAAAGTTTCTTTGATTCTGCTCCCTCCTGCTTCAGGATATATTCAGTGTGGATTTTATGAGGAAATATTTTTAAAGCAAATTCTTTTAAAGCACTAAAGGTTACATGAAATAGAGACTACGTACATGTCTGACAGAGCTTTAAGGTTAGCCCTACACACTTGTTCTTCATAATGACCAATGTAAAACTACCAAAATTACTTTAAAACCCTGCTACTCATAACTTTTTAAAAAGGGAAAACTCAGCTCCTCTGGGCAAGCCAGAAGGTTAGAAAACCAGTTTTCCCTCTGTGTACTCCATTGTTCAGGACCAGCCTTTCACCCTGGATTTGTCTTCAGCCCAGCAACTTTCAAAACTTTCCCAAGTTATGTCAGTGTTCACGTCCTTCCTGAGCCTGGTGATGTTTTCCTAGCACCTCCAAAGGCTGGCTGTTGGCCTATGTCCTGCCCATGACCCAGGAGCCTTCCAACCATGACGCACATTGCCACCTCCCTGCTTGCTGAGCACATAGCTCCTTTCTGAGTGCAAATGCTGGGCTGCTTCCCAGGAAGGCGCAACCTCCCATCCTGTCAAATGTTTCTACATGACCCAGAACATGACAGGTAGGATAAGGCCAGCTTGTACCTTTCTCAGCAACATGTCTTTAGTAAAGCAGAACATATGGTGCACATGCAGTAAACTGAGCACAAACAAAACCTTTATGCAGTCTGTAACAACATGCAAAAATATGGAAACTCTGACATAGACTAGAACATCTCTTCGAAAGAAGATTGGCTTGCTGGTGGGATTGGCTTTGACAATAACATTTCAATCCAAAATTACATTTTTTGCCCCCCTCAAATATTGTGAGAGTATTTGGAGCCAACATTTGAGGAGTGACAGGGAGAGAGAAGAAATCGCTCATTGTTCAGTATAGTGCCTGGCAGTTCTGTCAAAAAAGAATGAATGAGAAAATTATTTGCTTCTACAAAGAATCAATCAATTACTGATTGACTTTTATTAAACCTAAATTTTAATCAGGTGGTCGTAGTTCAGTTTCATGTGAGCAAAGCTATTTCCACGAGTATACCATCATTAGAAAGTGAGAAATCATGTAAAAAAAAATTAAAACAACTACAGTTTGTGAATTACAAGATGCCCAAGTCCCAGTTTGTCAGTTGAATAGAGCAGAACCAGGATTTCAACCCCTCTATAAGATGCCAGGACATTCCTTACCAATTTGGGCATAGCCTCTCACCTTCCACCTCTTTTCCTCATCATCTTTTTCATAAACTCTTATCCAAATAGGGCATAGAGTAAAGGTATTCCCTCAGACTTGTGCTTTGTAAATGGCTTGTGAAACCTGCTGAAATGTTTAAGATGCAGAACAGCATGTGAAAATAGAAGGAGAAGTTGCACAATATTTTAGAACATTTGTTTGGGGAAAACAAAGTTGCTTGAAAGGCAGAAACAAGCCTTTGCTAACAAACATTGAAATTTCAGAGTTTATCATAACTCTAGACATGATTCTCTAAAAGATTTCTAAAACAAATTTATCCCAGTATTATTTTTGAGTGAAAATGACAAACCGCTGAGGTGAACTCCCAAGGGGCATGATGGAATATCTCTCCCTTAGTTCTTCAGCCTAAGACTGAATGTAATTCTGAATACACATCAGCCAAGCAGAGGGAATGGAACACATGTACACACACAAAAAGTGCAGGGTCTTATGCATAATCTTTTGGGTGAAATGTAAAGTGTCTTTGCAAACAGGAGAACGGCCTGGATTTTCCAGTGATCCCTTTTGACCTAAAAGCTATGAAAGAAAAACAAAACAAAATCAAACTATGAATCAGAACTCTTCTAAGTAATGGTCCCTCAAATGGAATGTTTTCTTAATCTGACTATTTCTGTAATGCTGTCAAATCGGCCAGTCATATTTTCCTGGTACAGTTTGTCCTCCATTTACTTTTTACCCTTCTGGAAGTTTTCAATACTAAATTATACCTACATTTGCATTAATGGAAGTATTTCCTGAGGAAAGGAAAGAAATGTGATCGACTGGACACTATTTATCATTCTGGTCATCTTCTGTTTTTCAGTTTGATTCACTTCTCTTCAGCCAGCAAGGCTGTTCCAGGAATTTGGAAGTGTTATTGTCAGTCCTTTGAAAAGATTATTACTTCACTGTGTAACTACTTAATTTACATAGAATCTGGTCCAACTGTTTGTGATCTGTCTAACTGTCTGGGCATTGCCTTTCTTGTTCTTTGAGAAATACCCCACCTCCCAAAAAGGTTTTTCCAGGGAAGCAAGAATATAAAGAAGGTTAAGAATCTGACAACTGTGAACATGTGCTGAAAACTATCGCAGAGAAATATGTATTCCCTTTTTGTGCCTCTTCCCTCCATGGTCTGTAGTTTATGTAACACAGTGTCAGATGGACTGTGGTCTGCAGACAAGCCAAAGGAGTTCTTATTTCGGGGGGGCAGGAGGGGAAGCACGCAATGACAAGAGAATAATTTTCTTTTAAAAAGTTTTTTTTTTTAATATTCTTAGGACACTTCAGTTTTGTGACAGTTAAAGATTTTTAGATGAAGAAAAAAAGCCAAGTAAATCCACTTCATTGAAACTATTTTGTTGGGGAAAGAAATAAAACTGGACTTTTCCTAACCAACTCAAGCCTTCTCTGCAGTGTAAACAAAATCAAACTATGTAGGTTCAAGATGCAGGGGCAAATCTTCAGCCACAAGAAGGGAAATAGCAGAGAAAAGGATCAGCTGGAGTTGGAGAGATTTAATATATTGGTCTTATCACTCTTTGGAAAGTGGGAAGGAAATCCTCCTGGTTTCCTGGGAGCTTCTTACCCCTTTGTGCCTGCTCATAGCTTCTTCCTTATGTCTTCACCCATCCATTCCAGCAGCAGGGGCTGCCACCAACCAGAACTTTCACAGCCTTTTGTCTCACTTATTTTTTTCCTTGCATCCAGGGCCTGGGCCTGTGCCTGGGCACTGTGGAATGCAGCCCCCCATGTCCCCCTGAGTCAGTAGTCCCTGTGCCACACAAGGTAGTCAGCCACCTTAGACCAAACAACCCACAGGTGAGGTCATGATCTTCCTAAGCACAGTAGTATAAGCAGAGACATGTCAAAGCCATCTCATAGCCATGGGCAGTGTCTGTCACCCTGTTGTGGGGTGGATGGAGACTCAGAGCTGACTGAGAGGAGGCACAGCTGTATCCCTATAGTTCTGTGATTCATGAACTCACCTAAAAGAAATGTAGAACACCTCAGTTAAACTGACTTCTTTGTCAGAAAGGAAAAGAAAAAAATAAAAATAATATGGATTAAATTTTACCCTGTCTTTAAATGTGAAAAAAAAGACATAGGAAAACTGTACATCACAATTTTCTTTTAAGTGCCTGCCCACAGTAAAACTTAAATTGTACACTTGTCTGCAGATGACTGCATATCATCATCATGAATAGTTAATTAGTACTTAACAGTCTGTTTCTATTCACTACAAAAATCTTCCTGGTCCTCTAATGTCAAGAACCAGTGCAGCCCAATTCTAGTCTAATTTATGTGGGCTGGAAGGCTCCTCACAGGTCGAACTGAGTTGCCAGTTATGACAGGAAACCACAAGCTATGTAAACAAATGGACTATTTAGTAAAGAAGACATCCAGCTTTGTGTTTAGCAATTTTTTTAAACAACTAAGAACTCTGACTAACAATACACAAAATTAATGCAGATAAAGGATTTATTGAAAAGTTGGCATTGAATATTTTGCCTTCTTCAGAGGTTTAATGATTCCTGTGTTAAGATGTTCCCATTAAATTTATATTTTTGGCGTGTCTGTCTGATGTAGGATTAACAGTGAACAATATGAAGCAAATCTGTATTTACCGAGTTAGAAAATGTATCATATAATTTCAAAGAAAATTATAGTTGCACCACAATTATGCAAAGTGAATACTAAATTGTACTCTCAGATCTTCTGTTACTTAATATTTTTTTTCCTGATATATATGTTTAGATCATACTTAATAAAGCCAAGGGACACTTACACGCTCGGATGCCTTTTAGAATGAGCAGCATCAGCCCTTGCATTTCAGTCCTGTGGGAAAAGAAACTATGCTATCTGTAGCTTTGACCAAGTGGTCTACTCTTGGCATCTGTGCTCTAGGACAGGAAGCAGTAAGATCTTTTTCACACTTAGGCAAGTAGTACAGATGACACATGAAACTGAAATTCTGTTTCAAAGGAAAGCAGCAGATTTTTTTTTCTGTTTAACCACTTGGACATAGCTTCACACAACAAACCCCGTGCACTGATCCATTCACAAGACCAGGGCCTTTCTCAAGGGTGCAACCCACAGAAACAGAACAAAAGCTGATATTTTGAACAGATGGCTGAGAAAGTACTAAGTATTAGCTCTTTTTCCGTGCTGTGTCCTCTCTGCTACCACATAGCCATAAGTTGCAGCTAAACCATGTGACAGGATAGGTCCAACAGGCTGATGATCAGGATATACATGCACAGTGCACAGTTATTCAGATCTTTGTCCTGTTTTAGATCCCAGTCTTGGTAGAGTCCCAGAAAAAGGTACTACAAATGCTTAATTTTCATATTTATGTGTCTTCTCCTCACGTATTCTGAAATTATCTGTATTCTTGCAGAATTTTCTTCTTGAATGTATCAGTTTCAAGAAGAAACTCAGCAGCTTGTGGAGTGAAAACCATAAAGGAAACCCCAAAAATATATTTTATTTTATCATGCATGACTAACCAAGTACCAAGGCAGCTATTTCTGGCTTAGATTATTAAACCCACCCATAATTCTTCAGAATTCCAAAGACAGAAACATTATAACACAGTAGGAAACATAACAGACTGAATTTCAGCTCATGTTTAAGTACTATTTTACACTGTTTAAGCATTCACCTTTTAAATTGCTGTCTCTCCAGACCATTCCATTTCTCATTTAGGTTGACACTCTCAGATTTCATTAAGCCTCTTTTTATCAAATATTTTGAAGCCTTAAAATATAAATTCCTCTTTCATTAGGAATACGTGACAACTAGCATTAATCTATTAGACTTCCCTCTAGCATGCAAAGGAATTATTTTGGTTGATTCATCATAAGCATGGTGATTTCGGTGTGGAAATCAATGTCTTTGAAATAATTGTACTCTATAATGCTAACTAGGATATTAGTCTTCAATAAGTATCACTATCTGAGTGCATTAAGGTCATGTTCTAGTCTGTATTTTGTGCC
Organism: Hypotaenidia okinawae; assembly: GCA_027925045.1. Taxonomy (NCBI): domain Eukaryota; kingdom Metazoa; phylum Chordata; class Aves; order Gruiformes; family Rallidae; genus Hypotaenidia; species Hypotaenidia okinawae. The sequence continues at coordinate 89,279,253 of BSDF01000003.1, forward strand.
TCTTCCCGATTTCTTAGATTTCTTTTCTTTTAATAAAAATTCAAAACCAACCACTGAGAAGATTTTACTCTGAAAAGGAAGAAGGCTGAGAGATTTTGAACTGCTCAGTAATCAGCTTCACATTGACCTGGAAAATGAATCCTGCATGGCACTGTAAAACCATCAGATAGGGAAATAGGGAGATAGAGCAATAAATAGTTATTAACCTGAAGGGAGCCAAAGAAAAGTCTAGTTCACATGTTTCTATGTATTAATGGTTGAACTTGATGATCTTAAAGGTCTTTTCCAACCAGAATGATTCTGTGACTCTATGATCTGCAACAATTCCCACCTCTATTTACCTATGTATATGCTACGTATCATTGAAGTTTGAACTATTTACTTCTACACAATGCCACACCTTGTAAATGGATATATCCTCATGAATAACATTTATCATGTGCTCATGCTCTTCCTTAAGTATAAGCCTCTTGCTTAAGTATAAGTCACTAGTAAAATTTTTAAAAGAGCACATAATAAAACTATTTGGCATAGCACTTTACAATGATTTCAAGAGATACAAGAGATTCAATGGAACAGACTTACAAAGACAGGCCATATGTGGAAGTCATGCCATTTCCTTCTTGTTTCTAACAAACTAAAACCAGACTGTTTAGTCCTACACCTAAGAAATAAAACTTAAAAAAAAAAAAGGTTCTTTCCCAGCTGTTTCAGATAAACTCTCTCAGATGACAGAATGATGAGTGCTCTAAAGAAACGCTGTCACGTAAAACTAATAATATATTTTTTGTCAGAGGCAACCAATATGTCCTGGCTGTGTTTCTCATTGGACAGACAATATATTATTGGTGGACATGAACTTTAACCTGCGGTTTGCTAGTGTCTTTTGGCAGAAGGAACTTAAGCTGGACATCATTCCCTGAACTTACTTTGATTGACCAAATGCTGTGTGATTTACCTTATTAGGAAAGGTATCTGAGAACAGAGGCCCCATCAGCATTCCACATGAGAGACGTTCGCCACTGACCAGCTTATGAAATTACAGTACAGAATTCTAAGAGATGAGCATTTCATTTCCAATGCCATTGTCATTGCTTTATTTTAATTGCACCTTGGAAGATGAGTGTTGCAAAGGTAGTACTAAGGTCCTTTTCCTCCTACATTTAACTTATACATGTGCCAACTTCTTCACATAGTAAACATCAAATAGGAGATATAAGTACATGTTTAAAATAATTTCTTATGACAATTCAATTTACTGAGACCAGTCTTTGGCTGCCTACTCCTGCCCTGCATGTTTAAAATCGGGTTGCAAGGAGAATGAGCAAAGGTTATGTTTCTCTCAAATAAAAAATCCAGTTGTTACAACGTTCTGCTACAGCAAACTTGAACAGGAATGTTTTCGCAGTCAATAACCTTTTGCAAACTCCCCAGCACACCCAAGTGAGGAAAGGTATTTTAGTAGTAGAATTCAGTCACATAATCATAAACAGAAAAGTCACAAGCTTAAATGTAGCAGACTCACTAGACAGATAAGAAAAAAATATAGATTCCTTTAAGCACTCATGCTTTTTTGCATTTGAAACGGGGATGAAGCACAACTGGCACGATTCGATGCATGGCACCTCATTGGTTTCTGCTGGTCTTTGAGAAAGTCCTGAAGTTTTTTTCACCATCAGAAAACCCCATCACATCCAAGTCTGCTATTCAGCCTTCATCTGAACATAGAGATGTAGGTTTGGTACCTATTGCAGAGATTGCTCTAATTATCTTTCTGCAAAAACTGTAATGGAGTATTCCCCATGTCACTGGAGTGCCTCCACAGTATGAGGTTTCTCTGCTTCATGTAGCACTGAGGACAAAGCAGGAGAGACAAGGAGATACGTATCCTGTTGTTGACATTCAGCAGATTTCAGGGATATTATACAGATTAATCTTCCAGGAGGAGTTCAACCTCCTTATAAACTTGTGCTGGAGGAAGATTAAGAGGAAGACATCCCCAAAACAAACTCATATACCACATCATGCCTGTCTGAGAAAACATGCGAGGAGCTCATTCAGGGAAAGAGGAAGGCAGCTCTTCATGGATCTCCATAAGGAAACATGAAGGTTACTGCTGCACAATTCTCAGACAAGTTGAAGTAATAAATAAGTGGCCTAAATAAACGAAATCCCTCTACCATGTTTTCATCTTCCATGTGTGGGACAATGAGGTCTGTGTGGCAGGCACAGCATAAATTTCATTCTAGTTTTCATACAATATTAAAAAATATATAAATGTTTTTTTCTCCAAAATAAATCAGGTGTTGATTATTTTGAAAGGCAGTAATACTGTCAAATTCAATAACTAGAATTTAGAAGTGAGCTGGCTGGTTTTACTCAGAAAAAATTGAGTATGGATCAATAAGTTTGATTACACTCATAGATATGAAAGGAAAAATTAAGTCCATCAGCCTACAACATGGCAAAATGCCTCAGCGTGTTTCTTTTCTGTGATGTACCTCAGCAAAGTTACGACTGAGTTTGTGGAGTATTATATTTTCAGCACAAATCTTACAAAGCCTCAAAGGAGAGTTGGGAAAGGAAGACCAGAAGAGATAGGTCTCATAATTGCCAGACTGGCTGACCTATCTTTTCATGGAAGGCAACCTTGGGGATGCACTGCTGTTCATCTCTTCTCCAGGCACCTGCAGCAACATCGAGGGAGCCCAGTTCCACCCTTCTCTCCCATGAACCACATCAGTTACTTTCTGCCTTATCCCTCAGGGTGTCCTGCTCAGCTGCTATCATGCAACTGATGACTTCCCCAAATCTTCATCAACGTCAGCACCCCACCACCATACACCTTGACAGTACCCAGAATTTCCCACAATGAAACTTTAACTTAAAATATTAAATGTATGCTTGGATGTCTATATGGACACTTCCTGAGTGAAATCTCCAGAGGTTTGTGATCATCAGCAATTTCAGTAGCTTCCTGCCCAGCTCCTCTGAGCCACAGTGTTGGCCACACCACTGTTCCTGCATTCTGGCTAGCAAAAGGAGTTATCATCACCTCTCCACTAGAGCTCCAGCAGCTCTCAGCTACTTTTAAAGAAATACAAAATGTCTCTGTGTAGTTATTGTACCTTCTGATGCAAAGTCAGGATATATTTTATTTTATATTTCACATCTAGATTATGGTATTACAAAATTAAGCTCCTTTCCCTGTCCTGTCCTTCCCTGCCTTTTTTTTAAATTTTATTTTGGCAGGGAAGCTCCAGATCATGTTGAATTCAAAGGATGAAAACCACAAGAATGAAAGAAAACCATGACAATCTTTGTTTAAATCACAGCTGTATGACGTCAAAAGTATTTGCTCCTGGTATTTATTCCCTATTGTCAAAATCATTGCAAATAGCAGTCCATCTGAAACACATGGATTAATTCACTGACAGAAAGTAAAGCAAGAGCACTGTGAGCTGTATGAAACACACCACACTGACATTGGAGGTTATCCACTTGCATTGACTCAAAGATTATTTATACTCATCTCTGCTTCAAAGTTAAAAGATGGGATGCTGATAAAGCTGAATAACAATTATCTGACCTGCTATGCAAACAATATGAGTGACTCCTTAAGACTAACATTTGAGATTGGCTGTGCTAGCCATTTATTTTGGCAGTGCTCAAAAAGAGATCAAATTGAGGTGAAATTGATTGAAGACAAATACTGATTCCTGTGCAATGCACCGCCACTTGTCCTAGAGTGTCACATCACATGAGGAGTTGAATGTCTGCTTGTTTTTTGCTTGCTTTCCCCTGAATAAGAAACTGAGGTAATTCTGAAACAAATTATTACAGTGAAAGATTGTGATATATTTAACATTGAGAATGGACTCACCTCTAAGGTTTATTGCAAAATCCATTCCCAGCCAAATCACACAATCATGATGGTATCAAGCAGAAAAATACCTGCAATGCCAGGTGAAAGAACTATCCAAAACCTTCCTACCACAGCTGTACTTGGCTCTGTTTTTCAAGAACACCCCTCTGATAAGTGCAAAGAGGACAGGGACCATCTTTATTTTTCTTTATTTTGTGCAAGCCTGGGCTACTGAGCTGTGGTGCGGCTGGCCTCCTTCCTGAACCTGGATGCAGTGTGGCTCAGGATCTTGGCCTGCACATGTCATGCCCATGGGGATCTCATCACTCCTAAAGTTTTCAGTTTTAATTCTTGAAATGAATCCTCTACTATTCTGCAACAGAAAACCACTTTAAAGAGTATTTATCTGTAAGGGTTTATGGACTTCATAGACATAAATTAGATTATTCGTGTAAGTGCACTTCAGTAAATGCTTAAAAGCTCTGCTCCGAAGAGATGGATTTAGAAATATTAGCTGTATAAGCACTATAATAACAAAGTCCCTGTATCCTATCTGATTGCCTTCAGACCTTTAATATTTTGCATGCCAGCTTTCAGTTTGGGAATAACCCAGCCTGTGGGTTATATAAATGACCCAGAGAAGCTGTACTCCATGACATAGCAACTCTTTCCTTCCACATGAGCAAACAGCTGAAAAGGGTGAACCCCCACCTACTTCTGCATGAACTTTTGTCATGAGACTGGATCTCCAAGACAACAGAGAACTCTGAATATAATGAACAAAAATTTCCTGCACTTCCCTTTACCCTTTCTGTACTGTTTTGAAAAGTACATTCCTTTCATGGAATCACAGACTTGTTTGGATTGGAAGGGACCTTAAAGACTATCTAGTTCCAACCTCCCTGCCATGGACAGGGACACCCTCTCCTAGCCCTTTTTAATAGAGATACAGAGAAACTGCATTCTTCCACTGTGAAAGTATTACCACAGCAATCAAGCAGATTTACCAGTGCCATCTATTCTCAAGTAAACATAACAAAATAATTAAGGTTTGAAATATATTGTCACAAGCTGTTTTGTTGTTTGTTTGTGTGTATTTTTTTAACTGGATGTTTATTTTGCCAGCATTCTTTTATCAGTACCGAAATGTATTCAAAACATGAAAAAATGAAAAAGAATACATGAAATGAAAAAGAATCTCAACTCCCTTCTTAACAGTAAAAATCTAACATAGCAAAAGAGGAAATTTATTTATTAATAATGACTGTATCACATAAAAAAATCATCCTTGTTTTTTTTTGTGTGTCAGCAAATTTTTTCTTGTTGGAGATCGATATTGTCATATATTTTGTGTGCTTAACTTTCAAACAACACTTGCTGCAAACTCATTTCAGCTTTTGAGTTTCTTGACTCATAATACCAATTCAGTTATATATGACTGATTTCTAGGGAGTGTGACTAATCACTTCAATCTCATGCTACTCCTACTTTTACAATAGATAAGTAAGATTGCTAAAATTATTTCAGAGATAAATTTTCAGACATTTTATAATTATGTGTGAATAAATACTATTCTTATGAATAACCTCATAAATATGTGAACACTCATGATCAACAAATGATGGACTCTAATATTGAAATATTATGCAGTAAATTTTTCACATAAATATCTTCAATCCATTGTTGGTGTTATTCAGCTAGCTTAATCTCCTGGGTAGTACTGCTTTGTAATAAATCAATACTGTTTATATGTATAAGAATGACATCAAGATATTTGACATTAAAAAGCCAATAAGAAAAAAATATGTAAGCTAGCATTTATTTATGCATCCTTATTTTGCTATTTAAACTTTGATGTGACAGTGTTCTGAAATATTTTAAATTATACATGAACACCCTGAGGTATTTACATTTTCCCAGTGGGTAATACATGGTCTGTGAATAAAGCCAAGTGCTTGATCCTTGCTTTCTCCAAAACAGAAGCCAAAACCAGGAGTCAAGCCCATTTGCAAGGAGGTGCTGTAGATCTTTTAAGTCCCATTTCAAGCTAGAAAGTCAGCCAGAAAAGCAAAAGTTTGCGAAAAGCTACAGTCACACCAGCTAGCAAGGACTACTTCACCTCTTCAGAGGAGGGCTGCTTTCCTTTTTAATTCTTCCAGAAATAAATATGCAGCTCAGGTAGCACAGGAAGATGCAATGCCAATAAGAAAGAAAGGCACAAGCGAAATATACTGGGAGATTGACTTCCCTCCTCAGGGGGAAAACTGTAAAAGTAGTTGGTGACTTCCCTCTGCTGGCAACGAGGAGACCCATCTGTCTCCCAGACCCAAGCATTCCTATCCAAAATGTCACTGACAGCCTAAAGAAGCACATCTGGGCTCCTGGTACATATTCTCCTTCATGCAAAGACACGCGCCTGGGCCAGAGTGAGCCTAAGCAGACCACAAGTGATCACAGAGCTCTGGCAGTGATAGGGGTTTTTCTCACCAGCCCTCCAAGGAGAAAATTCAAGGGTCAAACAGGGACAAACACAGCCCAAGGGTAAATATGCCAATAATGTCAGCAGCAGGGCTTTGCCTTCCTTAACCATGGGGTGAAATTTTGTGAACTCATGAGTGAGGAATGTCTCCCCCAAAAGAAGATGTGGAAGAGTATCTTCTCACACTTACAAATGCAGTGAGGAATGTTTTAAATTAAGAGGGCAGGAAGAGGGAGCAAATTCCTCCAAATAATTGTAAATAGGACAGTAGCTTAAAAGATAGTGAACAAAAGTTTGCACCACGGAATCAAAAGAAAGATAAACAGTGATAATGCATCAGCTGCTAATCCAAAATGTCTTTATCCCAATGCAGGAGACACGTAAAGTAAATTTCAGAAGTAGAAAGTTCTAATGTATAACCCAAACCACGATTTAATTGGTAGAGACAATTTAATGAGCTAGTTTTTATGCCACAAATATTAATCAGAATCACAGAATCACAGAATGTTAGAGGTTCAAAGTGACCTCAAAAGATCATGTAGTCCAACCCTGCCCCTCCAGAGAAGGATCACCTAGATTAGGTCACAAAAGAACACGTCCAGGTGGGGTTTTAATGTCTCCAGAGAAGGGTGCTCCAGAAGTTCTCTGGGTAGTCTGTTTCACTGCTTCACAGTGAAAAAGTTTTCTCTCATGTTCACATGGAACTTTCTATGCTCCAGCTTGCACCCATTGCCCTTTGTCCTATCACTGGACATCACTGAGAAGAGCCTGACTCCATCCTCCTGACTCTCACTCTTTACATATTTATAGACATTAATGAAGTCACCCCTCAGTCTCCTCCAGGCTAAAGAGACCTAGCTCCCTCAGCATGTCCTAATAAGGAAGATGTTCAAATCCCTTAATCATCTTAGTGGCCCTGCACTGTACTCTTTTGAGTAGTTCCCTGTCCTTGAACTGGACACAGTTGTGGTTTTACCAGGGCAGATGTGGTCTCACCAGGGCAGAGTAGATGGGAGGAAAGGACCTCTGTCGACCTACTAACCATACCCTTTCTAATGCACCCCAGGATGCCATTGGCCTTCTTAGCCACAAGGGCACATTGCTGGCTCATGGTCATCCTGCTGCCCACCAAAAAAACCTGTTGGATCTTCAGCATCAGGAATTTTTAGGAACATTTACAACATCTGTAAGGAGTATCAAAGAGAAAACTGATGCTGTCAGATGCAATCAGTAGATGAGAAAAACTCCTGAGGTCTCTTCCAACCAACAGTTCCATGATTTCCTGATCTCTGTGTAAACCTAAAAAATTAAATCATTCAGGAAAGCACTGGAATTATTCAGAAAATAGGAATTTTGTTTGATTAAAAAAATCCAGGTCTGCTATCTTTTTCTTTTCCTATCAGAAGGAAACCAAATTCAAAAGATAAAAAGTGCCATTTCGTTCGTGAGCTGATTACAATGCAAGGGGGTTCTTGCACAGCTCAGGATAAGGATCTGCTTTGTCTGGTTTGAGACAAGGATGTTTTGTCATGACAAGATCATCCTACTTTATTAAATGATCAAATAACAACTACCTGGCCTGTTGGTCTCACATACTCTCTGTTTTCAGGTGGATTTTTTTTACCAGGTATTCTGACTAGGGCCTGAAGACAACTACTGCAGCTTCTGTTGGTTTTGCCACATCTAAATACATGCAGTGTAGCAAAAGTTCTGGTTTCTCTCAGTTCATGTTTTCTGATACATAAAGTTTCATTTTAGAATTTCTGTTCCCCTCCAGAAGTGGCATACTATGCTCTTTCAAGTCTATTTCAATATCTTATGACAACAGTGTATACGCTAAAGTGTAATACTATGCTCTCATCCTTTGCTCAACAGTGAAGGCGTTTCTTTGCTGCTCAGATTAGTTCGGTAGTAAAGAGTGTCAAACTTTGACCCAAATTTTCAAAAGAAAACACATGTCTACAGACTGAATAACTGACTTTAACAGTTGTCCTCCTGCAGAAGACATTAATTTCTACAGAAATATGATAAGCAGCACATTTTGGCAACAGTCACACAGACTCAGGCTGCACAGGACTGGGTATTTAATGAGGGATAGTACTAATGGTAATGTATGTTGCCTATCTGTAGCATAAAGATTTCAATTTTTGTATAAGTGATCCCTATATATGTCCACCCAGACAGTTTGTGTACTGTTAGTGTAGCTTTACTGAAGTCAGTGAAACTAAATTGATCTAAACCGAATGATCTTCGTTAATTCAATACAACAGAAGGTATGGATCACCTGTATTTAAATTAAAACATATTTATATGTGATAATGAGAAGCAATGATCTTAGCTTTTTTTAAAAATTCTGTCTATGAAAGAACTATATCATTATTCCTCTGCTGTAAATTTCAATAAAAACAACATCTCATTTGCTACGTCTGCTGTTCCAGCAGTCATCTTCACATAATTTTCAAAACATGTCAAATTTAAATTGTTTCTGATGGAGACAAATGTCCACTTGGGACTGTGATGAGATCACCAAAGTCATATCTACTTGTGACCAAAGCAGAAAAACACATTAACTCACCGTTTTTATTACTGCAAGTTTCACTTCCTACGAGCAACATTTATGTGGTCTCAGTGAGAGGGTATTAAAGTTTAGATCAAGTCAGGGTTACAGCAATCCAATATAAGTGATCTTCCACTTCCTCTCTGCTGAAAGCAGACCTTTCTGGAATAAAGCAGGAAAATTTCAGAGGCCATCGTTTTGTACTGTGTAGAATGCTCATGGGTGTCATGGTGGACATGCCATGAAGAAAGTTTTCTTCACAATTATCATATTTATGCTGTAAAATTTTGAAGTAGTGCATATTTTATCATTTGTGCTTTGTTTTAGCCTCTTTTGATATCACAGGCCTTACAAAATATATGTCCAGTTCTTCCCCACAGAAAGACTGAATTCTGTATGCCATAGAACTATTTTGTATGCCTGTGGTTCCTACACTCTCATGGAAGAATGAGTACTCCTTTTATCTGAAATATAACAGTCAGAGATGCTCAAGACAAAGTAGTCACCAGTCCCCAGAAACCAAAGGTTGCTCATTCAGGATAAATTAAATATAGACATGTTGTATCCATCTCACAAATCTCCTAATCCTGCACACATCTATGCAAATCCTCACTTACGAATTATCAATTCATGGCCACAATGATCCCATTGAGACCCTCCAGATATGCCTCACTCTCATAGTCTGAGCAGCACTCACATCTGAAATCCCCATTCCTCTGCTCTGTTTCTCTTCCTCATTTGCCTTAATAGTCTTCATCTCCCAAGAAGTCCTTAGTAAAAAGTCATTGGCTTGAGCTTGCAGTCAAAGTCCTAGGGAATTAAATCATCTGGATGCTCAGTGAGGCAATGAGTTCAACAGATGGACTCAAACAAGAGTTCATTAGGTCTACAGAGGGCAGAAGGGGAGAAAGAAAATGCAGTGACAATTCACAAGTGACAAATTACCATTAACCTCAACAAAGCTCTCTGGTACTTGTCCAAAGCCAAGTCCTTCTCTGAAAGTTGCATGACTGGGCAGCTGTTGACTCCTCCCTTCCCTTCTACAGCTCACTCACCACTGGCTGCCCCAAGGAAATGGAATGGCTGAGTTTTGGATGTCCTCAGCAGCCTGCCCCATATGAGGTTTCAGGGAATGGAGATCCTGGATGCATGGTTCCCATCCTGATAAACTACCTGCTCAAAGCTGCTGCTGCTGCTACTTGCTCCCCTTCACCAGTTCCCCCTCAATTATCTCTGAGTTTTCTGGATTCCCTGCAAATTGTATTTGCTTCTAATCATCCTTGCTAGCCATGACCTTTTACAGTCATTTAAATTAGCCAAGTTCACCACAGTGCTTTAACATGTACTCTGTTGGCAGAACTCCTGCTCTGCTGCAACCATGGCTCGCTGAGCCATTCCTGACACAGAAGCCTCTGGCAGTATTTCAGCCTCTAAAAAAGGAGACACTGATAGGCATGATCCATTCAGCATCCATGCCACAGTATGACGTCTTCAGTCTCTTCTTTTTTAAAAAAAATTAAAAATTCTCAAGATTCTTTGTGCAGTTTTTTCATCAGGCCAGGCTGCAGAATGCAGCTGTAGATCACCCTGCAAATCCTTACACCAGACGCTGAAGAAATTTCTTGCTTATGCTTTTCACAACTTGATTATGAATCACATCATATCATTCCTTCAACTTTATAACAGAACTGTTTTTTAATAGAAGTGTCACGTGCCATTGCCAAGCTGGGTATAAGCTGGACTTGTTTCTGCCTGTCTACTGGCCTGCTCTAACCTCTCCCCTCAACCCTCCCCTCCCCCACCCTGATTCTGTTTTTCACCATTGCCCTCAGCACCAGCGGGAAGACGGTTTTTCTAGGCTCTGGGAAGCAACATCTCTTGCTCAGGCTTCAGTTCGCCAGCGCACACTGTTACACAATACAACACAAGTAGCTCCACTACTCTTGCTAGAATTAGTCTAGACTTTCATTAGTGCATTAAAAAAACAACCAAAAACCTGGTCTAGAGAGAGTTTGAGATGCTGGGTCAGATATGCATTGCCGGCCTGGTGTGGAGCTGTAGTATAAAAAAGTTAAAGCTCATCTTCCTAAGCTCCAGTCTTGCAGTAAAAGAAAACCTAATCTAAATTCTACTGCTGCTGTAAATCAGAAAAGAGCTTACTGACACCTGGATAGTGAATTCAATGGATTGCAGAACAGGTTCTTAATGCCTTAAGGCAATCTGCAGACCTTACTCTAGCTTTAAGGCAAAACTGTTAGGGAACTTCAGTGGTTACAGGTTCAGGTTGATACAAACCATGGTTTAGACTGCTTTCCCAGCAAAATTAGTTTGGTGATTTTTATTATCTCAAAGTTGTAAATGTACAGAACAGATGATAGAAGTCTATGCCCTCTGCCTCTATTTTTCTTCTGCCTTATATTTGCAGGAATTTGTTTTTTAATTCCTTATATAGTGAAAGAAACACCAAATGCGTTTCCAAGCACAGTACATGGAGCTTTTGAAATGTACATACACAAAAATAGTGACACTGTAGCAGACATATGAAAATTAGAAGAAAAACGGTGTTACCAAAAATAAGTCTCTTCTGAAATGAGCAAAGAAAAGAGTTGATGTGAGAGGGAAACCAAAAGCAAATAAACAAAGGGAAATGAAAGTCTGGGAAAATAAGACAAATTAAACCAAAATAATCAGATTCAATTTTCCAGAGTTGCACTCTGGATTACTGCTATTATTGTTCTTGAATTTCGGTTTCAGGAATGTTTGACTGGTTAAGAGGATTGTGCTTTTCACCTCATTAGCTTGATTTTTAGAAAGTTCATGAGAACATCTTTCTTTATACTTCATCATGATTAGTCTGTGGTTCATCTCTATTCCCAGCTGTGAAGTGCTAAACTATCCTTTGGTGGCAAAACATCAGCATCAATTTGAAAGTCCCATGTCCAGGTCAATGCTCATTGTCTCAAACCATATCACCAGTTCATTGAACTATGTAGTTAATGGTGAGAGAAACAGAAAATTCCCTGGATTTGAAGATGGCGGGAAATAACTTCTGTGAGGACATAAGCAAAAGGCAAGATTATGTATCTAGCCAGCAATCCTCTAATCCTCTGGTTAGGTTAAGAACCACTGTGAAAAGCTTAAAAAACCCAAACCCTGTAAATTTGCGGTAACATCTTTACTCTCACTGCAATAAACTTCCACTGACCCATTTTTACTGGCTTCTGTAAACAAAGGGAAAATGACTGCAAAATGCAGTGTAGAAAGGTATGGGTGTGAGGATCTCTTCTGCATTTTTGGTACTTTATTGTGTTGATTCCTCACTAATCTATTTCTGGAAGAAGAATCAATTTGTGGATATAATGTTTGAAACTGTGGGATATAAATTTTTTGGGGTTGTTTTCATCAGTCAATCAACTCATCTCTACGAGGATCCTAAATCCATTTCACCAATGCTTAAAGCTGCACATCCTGCAAATTTATAAGGCTCTCTCCCTAAGCCCTGTCATAAAGCAAGTAAAACAGAACTCCAATATTGTGGCTTTTACTGAGGAATGCAAGTACAAATACCAATTCAAAGGGAAATCTTGAGCATCATGAGAAGTTTAACGTAGAATACTAATTATTTTTTTATAAGAGTAGCACTTAAACTTTGAAGAAATAACTTGTTTTCTAACAGAGACTTAAAAAAGATAATAGTGCTCTTTTCTTTCTTACTTCTATACTCTCTAAGACTACTTTTATGTTTCTTTTACCAAGAAAACTTCTTCCTTTGAAGCTTAAACAAAAATTACCTCTGTTGTATGCACAGCCCCACATGTCTTGGAATTTGCACAAAAACACCCCACATATTTTCATTCCTCAGAGTTTAAATTACTTACAAAGTGTCATGGCCATTTAATATATTTATATGCAACTCCATTTTCTAACGTCTTGGATGTTAAACTACTGTTTTCTGTAGGCAAAATAAATGCATTCAGGGCTCGGAAATGCCAGAGAGATTTACAGTTCTTGCTGAGTGTATCCTTTGCTGTTTTCATAGGGAAAAAAAACCAAAAAAAGTACATACACATATCAATGGTTGTTGCTATATGTAATGCGTGATAGGTTATTCTGGCACAGTGAAGATACAGAAAAAGCACAACGTTCAGACAAACTTATAAGAATATATCCAGGAATAAGCACAACATTCTGTATGTCAGATGGATTTGTTTGCATGCCTCACAGAAACAGAAAAATGGGGTTGGAGCAGCAGGAGGACTTGTTTAGATAAAAAGGTGAAAAAGGAGTGGCAAAGAGGAAAGTAGCAGCCTGCTGCAATACAATGGGTATTATGATGCTATATGCCATTGTAGTTATGTGCCTCAAACTATCCATCCAAAGGTTTTTTCTGGGCAGCAACTGGAGGAGAAAAATTAGATGTGTTTATGTAAGGTTTTTCAGATTGTTGCACTTCCAGAACTACCCCCATTTGTCTGGCCTTTCATACTCTGTTCTCAAAGATTCCGATTTCAAGTGCCACTTCACTGCCCCAGGCGTGGGCTCACATCCTGGCTTTATATAGCTATGCTTAGGTGTCAGGTGTCCTTTGGACACCCAAGAAGGGATCTGGGTGCAGTGGGAGCTGGAGTAAAGTGTCTCAGTGTTCACTTTCTTGTGCAAACAAGGAGAACTGCAGAACTGCAGTCAGTTCTCTTCAGTGGCCTTCAACATTTTCTGAAACCATCAGTCTTAATGCTGCATCTCTTAGGCTTGGGAAAATGTGTGGATGTCACTGAATATTCGTCATAAGACAGGAGATCAGACGAAACACTTCTTTACTCCCCAAAAAGCCTGAAACAGAGTAGAAGAGAGATTGAGGGACAGGTAAAGAAGCAGAGAGGCAGTTAATGTGAAACTCAAAGTCCCTCATTAATCCTTTGAGGAAAAAGAGAGTTTTGTCAGTAAAAAAATTTGCACTGTGGTAGAGGCTCTGGCATTTTTCCAGCTGCCTCTTAACAATTTTAGGATCCAAAAGGAAGTGCCCAATAATACAAGCATGAAACGATTATCCTTTTAGTTTTCTTTCCTATGAAAAAAGGTTTTGCGCATTATAGTTTCAATTATTCCTTGCATGGAATGAGCTACAGGGTAAAAATACTCAGGCAAAAATCTATTATGCACTCGGGAAAAGGTAGGTAGATAGAGATGATTTATTTTTAGTCAAGACCTTTAAGAAAAAGAAAGCATTGTTCATAAAATCTAGTTTCTATTCAGTATTGTTGAAATATGCCTCCTGCAAAATTTGAAACATCAATTTTGAGAAGAATTCTGCTGAGAGGCTGTGTTTCTAAATCTAGACTTACCTATATCTTTTAGCATAAAAGATTATTGTCTTAAATTATCAATTCTGCTTATTCCCACCTCCAGCCAGCAGTTTGTTTGCAACATCACTCTTTGTTGCCATGGAGCCATCTATGATAACACAGAAAGGGATTTGAACTTTGACTACAGAAATTTCCACCCTTTAATATAATCTGTATAAATATCAACATTCAGATGTTAAATTATGCAAATCTTTTCTCAATTAACTAACCCTTTGCACATTGCTTAATCTTTCCCTTTGACCCTTCATTAATTTCTCCTTCTCTACAACCATTCATTCATGCCAGCATCCTGTAACTCAGGCAGCATGCTGCAGTACCTCCTCCCTAATTTGTCATTTTACCACACGCTGCCCACACTTGGATTGCTTCCAAAAGCTCTGTGAGCCCTGACAGCCTGCTGCAACTCTGCTAAACCCTTTCAGTGCTCCGATTCTGTACACTCAAAAATATCTTACCGTAATTAGTTACAGTTTGACCTATTAGAGTCAGCCACAGCCTTATGAGCACTGACAATTTAATTGTGATTTTTATGACATTTACTATCAATAAAGACCCTTGAGTGCAATGATTGCAAATGAATATTTATGTCATTAAGAGGTCATTGTACTTCTAAGTCTGTGTTTTCAAAGGGAATCAGAAAGTTATGAGCATGTGCTCTCTGAAAGGATCAATAGCCAATTTTTTCTGTTTTAAATATAATCTGAAATGGCTTTCATTTTAAAAGCATCACGGTTACAGGGTCATGTGGCAGAATATTTTTCTCTTAGTCTCTGCTACTGAACATACTATGGTCAGATTTGTAACAGAAAGAGGTTAGCAGCGGGACCACATGTTACATTTAATATTTCCAAGAACATTGGAGGTGAATAAAGAACTATTGTGGGTGGCTAGGCTGCATGGTCTACTGGAAAGTTAGAGAAAGGAAAGAACTAAATGAAAATCAACTTTGTTGAAATCAGAAAAAGCAAAGAGCAGAAAGGATCTGATTCCTCAAAGAATAAATTTATATGAGCTGAATTATGTTGATGATTTTATGTAAATATCTATGAGATCAACATATGAATACTGAAATCAATGAAGGTCTTAAATAACTTTTTGTGCTTGTACATAATTTATAGTTCATGCTATCCTACCAAAATCATCAGCTGGTTCAAGTGTATGTTTGGCAAAAGTTTTACAGAAATATCATCACAATATGCAACAGTGGTTGGGGACAGAGAACAATGTAAATGCAAAGGAAAGAAAGAGTCCTAAATGTCACTACATTTCGGTGACTCCAAAGTCTTTACAAAAGGATCTTTAAGTGGAAGCAGCCCACTGTTTCATTTCTTATGCCTTTATTCTCTTTTCCTTTTATGAAAAGAATTGTTCAATATTATAAAGCTCCTGAAATAAAGTTCATTATTAAATGCTTCATAACAGATTGTACCAAAATGAACCTATTTTCCCTAGTCATATGCTCTTGCTCTTTCAAAGGATGATGATTTGCTTTTGTCAACAGCAAAAGCTTAGCATTGTGGATAAAAAAGAAAGAGGTTGTAATACTTTCTTGCTAAGTTTCATATATATGTGATGAACATCAAGGGAAAATAGCTCTATGATTTCTTTTCCTTTCGTAAATGAAATAAGCTCTTTTCTCATTGAATTTGCAACATAGGCATGCTGTTTCAACAAGTTTAGATATACGTTAATTGTAAACCTTACCCTCTGCCAATGGCAGTAAGATCTTGATAGACCCAAAGGAAATGCTGAGAGTGGGTAAAGAGGAAATGTAAACATAATGCTGTAACACATACAGCCCAGTCCCATGAGCTAGAAATCTTTTTTTTTTTCATCTTTTCAGCTGAACTATTATTCTATTTAAAGAAAATTAACCAGATTTCAACTTTATACTCCACATGCTGGACATTTGTCTCAGTATTAGTCAAGAATTTGGTTTCAAGACAATAATTTCCAAAATCTGGAATTGTTCCTCACTGTACTTTCTGGGGCAAAAAGATAACGTACAGAACAAAACAGTGTCATGAACAGCAGTTTGTTTCTTATTAAAATGACTTGGACCTAATTCCTCTGACTTCGTTTTCACTAAAAACTTTCACCAGATGAATGTTTTTTTCCAGCTTTTTATCCTCAGTGTTGACATTTCTCACATCTGTGAGCAGTCCTCCTTGACCCATCTTTACTTCTCATATATTACACTCATATTTTCCCAAAAGCTAGCTTGTGTCTGAACTGTGGTTTCTTTCAAAATAATCTGGCTTGTTTTCATATTTGTATATTCCATTATTTTACTGTTTTGAACCATACTTACTATTTTGTGAAAGGACAAATAATTGTATCTGCAGGTACATAAGAAACTATTAATTTCATGGAAATTAAAAATTATTTTAAATGGGGAAATTCTTAGGCCATGCACACTTTTGTTGTTTCTTTAAAACAGGTTGCTAAATTTGTACTGTATTCTTCATCTAACTGTATAGAATGAACTAATCCGGGTGTATCCATTTTCATTAGAATTTAAAGTTCTTCAGCACCTTTGACAATAGTTACTTTATTCTGAGTTCGTATATTTTCACTTTCATACTTTTACATACTTTCTCCTTATCCCTTTACATTCCAGACTTGTCCCTCTCCTTTTCTTCCCTAAGCACCCCATAGTCCTGTGCTATCCTGAAACACTCTTCAGTGTACTCGAGTTTGGAAATTGACTTTTGCACATCTCTTTTTTTCATCTCTGATGACAAAAGAACAAAAGGAACTTGTTTCATGTTAAAAAGTGAAGAGAATTTGAACAGAAAATTGGAATGGAAGTGATATGAAAATGCTTTAATCTAATTTTTGACCTGAAATACTATCACTAGTATACTAGTCCAAACACAGTAAAATCAAGAGGTTAGCTATAATTTGGTGTCATGGCTATAGAAAGAAAAAAAAAGCTATATTCAGAGGGCATTTTATAAGTCAAGTAATTAAAATAGCTATTTTAATTCCATTATTTTTTAAACAGCAATTGCAGTGTTGCACAGATCTGATAAACTGCAGTGCTGTGAAATAGAGCTTTGGATTTTTGGAATAAATGAGTGCACACAGGATTTACAACAGAACTTTAAAAAAGGTCCCTAAAATAATGAATGACTAGTGTATTACAATAGATGATTTCTTTTTCCCTTCTCCTTCTCTGTGCCTCAGTGTTTATCCTGATCACGTTTATAAACACTGACATTTCTTCTCAACCTTAATTTTGATCTCTTAAAGTACTCTAAACTATTCTTCTCTGCTCACTCTCTACTCTGTGTTTTTGAACTCATCTAAGAATACATTCCACAAACCAGGACAAACTCAATGTTTGAATTTTTTTAATGGTTGAAGTATGTACAATTTCAGGCTTGCTTTTAAAACATTTTTAAAGTCTGTTTAGTCTTTTCAGTTTAAACACAGATTTGTTATTTCATCAGGAGAAATTAATCTTTGCACAAATATGGAATGAGAAAACTAACGAAGTTTTTAATTTAGAGAAGGATGACTATGAACAAAAAAAGCTGTTTGAAGGTGTAACTTTAGACATAAAATGGTAGTTCCATGGAACATGAAAGAATAAGCAGAAATATCGAAGGTATCTATGGGTCACTACTAGAGAAAAACAGAAATCTTACAAAAAGTACTTAAAAATGTGCCTGCAAACCACAGGCACAGAATTCTAACTGGATCCTTCTACCAAATTAAAATTTTTGCATTCTAGTTGTTCTGGAATTCCAGAATGGAAATTAGCTTAAAATAAAATTAGAGGAAAAATATAAAAATCTGCAGTCTTTGATTCCTCTCATACTTCTTCGGCATGGTTTGCTTTCCTTGGCGTTTACCCATAAACTCAACTCATTCCTTTCTTTGAAGGCCTGTTTGCTCACTGGCAACTGCTGTGATTCTGTTCATACCAAGGGCTCCATCACTGAAAATATCAGTCCTTCAGGAGTAGTTCTTTCTCAAGGTGAACCTTGCAAATTCTAAAGACAAACGTCAAGCAAGAGGCAAACTGAGCAGAAAAAGACAGTGACTAGTTAAGAACAAAAAAAGACATTGTCAAAAGATCACAGCCCTAAGGACAGCTCTGGTCATTCTGAAGGTATTCTTACACACATTATCCCCCATATACTGTTTTGGCTTAACATTTGTTGTTCATATGTTGCCCATATCATGCAGTGGTCTTTTCCACCACGCAAGTTCTCTGATTCCTTGCCTCCCCTTTCGCAGAAACACAGAGTCCTTGTTCCAATTCTGTGATCACAGAAGGTTGGAAAGCACCTCTCGAGATCCTCTTGTCCAACCTACTGCTCAATCAGGACCACCTACGGCAGGTTTCCCAGGGTTGTGTTCAGACAGTTTTTGAGTATCTCCAGACATGGATATTCCACAACTTTTCTGTGCAGTCTGTCCCAGTGCTCAGTCATCGTCACAGTAAAAAAATGTTTCCAGGTGTTCAGAGGGAACCTCCTATGTTTCAGTTTGTGCCTGTTGCCTCCAGTCCTCTTATTGGGCTTCACTGAAAAGAGCCTGGTTCTGGCCTCTTCACAACCTCCCATCAACTATTTATAAATACTGATGAGATCCCCCCTCAGCCTTCTCAGTGGGTAATAGAGAATTTGAAATGGAAATTCCTGCTGTTCTGTAATTATGAATGATTTTTGAAATAGGAGAAAGCAGATGTTTCTTTTCCTTATATAGCGTGTTGCTTTTAGACATTAATGTTTCAATATGTGTTGATTTCTGCCTATATTGTAGACTTACTGAATGTTATTGTCAGCTGAGATATAACCTCAAAAAAATAAGGTGTCATTGATTAGTTTCATTGGAATGAAGTTCTTTGTTGCTATGTCATTTAAACATATCATAGTGATAGGTTTTCTGACTCACACAACCTCCCAAACAGCTAAATGTCTCCCTGGGGCACTTGGTGTTTTTAGGAGGGTTTGTGTGACCTGCAACCTTTCTAAGAAACATTTAAATGGGATTATTTAAAAAAAAAAAAATCCCAACCAAACACTACACCTACCTTTTTGGTAAATTTGTCTTTTGCAAAATAGTTAAGAAAGTTGAAATATATTTCCTTGAGGTTTGTATCAATTCAAAATGCTGCCACATATCAATCCATATAATGCATAGTTAAATTAACTGGCCTACTCGCCATAAGGGTTAGGGTTCTGATCCTAAGATTTGGGGCAGCACTATTACTTGCAAGAGCCAAAGACAAAGACGCTGTGCCTATTTAGTGTCACCCCACTTGAAAACTGACGCCAGTTTGTTTAAGGGTAGGGTCAACTATAATAGTAAGCCCAGACAGCTGTCAGGGACTGAGGATCCCACCAGGAGAAAGAGTATGAAAAGGATGCCAAGTCTGAGGAGCAAGAGAAGAAGAGAGAGGAGTTGTTTGCTAAGCCAAGCATGCCTGACTTGTTTCTGGAAAAGTGGCAGGAGCAATGAGGAATAGGACATGCAGAGACTCATAACAAGACATTCAAGAACCAGCTGTGATTTCAACATCCCATTTGACAAATTGGAGCAAATCATCTTTAGCAGAGCCTGGGTCAAATAGAAGTGCTATGTGGATAGGTTTTTTTAACAGGCTTGTTTGTTTTTTCCAGCGAAGCTTATCTTAATGAGCAAGAGGGTTTGGAAGTGAGTTCTATGTGTTACGGAGATTCTGCAGGAAGAAATCACAGCACAAAGACTTCAGTTCAGTTTATTAGTTTTAAGTTTTGCCTTTAGTAGACTTTTTTAACTGATCTTCAAGTGAATCCCAGGCATTGCAAAATATGAAACTAACTAAATATATATGTGCTGAATCAAAAAAAATAAACCCAGCTAGTATAGATATCTCTGCTGTTATTTCCATTCCAAGTTTTCTTAGTTTTGGTTTGTTTTTTGTTTGTTTGCTGGGTTGTGGTGTTTTTTCGTATTAAAAACTATCAAAGTGCACAGGCCAGCACAGCTTCTATTTGGTTCAGAAGTAAATTTTTTCCTCTTCATTCTGAAAATCACATGTCTACTCAATGTAAGTAGGGCAATCATTCTTGCTCTAGTGCTCTTCAGTCATGTCTATTTGCTATGGCAGAGAACCAGACACTGGAGCTCAACTGACTACACTCTTAAGGTGTAATAATCTGTTGGATGATTGATTTTATTCTTTTTTTCCTGGGACATCTAATAACATTTCCCTAACACAGATCAGGAGACAGAATGGGCCACAGGCCATTCCTGAAAGGTAAATTCAGATGTGGCTTGGAAAGCAAAGGAGTTTAATAGTATGGTCACACTGTGCCAATTGGCCTCAGGGCCAGAAAATGGGCCTTGGGAAAGTTAGGTTAATTAGCAGGGATAGTAACCTAAGTGACAATAAAAAATACAGAGGAGTGTATATATAAATAATACTTCAAGATGCTAATTACAGGCAAGAACTTTTAGTGAATTTTCAATGCTAAGCAATTAGTTAAACGTTACGGATCAAAGAAGCTTCTCTAACAGATCAGTTAGATGGAAGGATTGACTTTAGGAAGGCTGAATGACCGAAGGTATTGCAGTTTAAGTACTCCCTTATTCAGAGTGCTACTAGTCCCCTTATTGATGCAATACAGAGTTCTAGCATACTGCTTTGTTTCAGCTGTATGTTTGTTTGGGTTTAGTTGGGTTTGGTTTAGGAAGATTGTTTATTTATTTATTCAGTAATAAATAACTGAAGCCCACTTTGGCAATGTAATCTTTATGTTCCATTTCTCCACTTACCCAAAATCAGTAGGTTACTCCAGATTTAAGTGAGCTATAACCTGAGTGGAAACAAGTTTAATTCAGTGGACATCGTGCTTTGCTTCTTTCCCAGCCTGATAACTTCAAATTTAATTTTTAAGTGATGTGCATCACTGCACCAAAAAATAATGTAACATGTTAATTCTGAGCCAAGGAAAGATCTCCTTAGGTTTTCCTTTACTGATTCCCTGAACACCAAGGAGACTTGTGCAATATAAATTAATTTCAGGCAATAGTTCTGCATATATCAGAAATAAGCAGAATGTAAGGAGGGTTTTTCATTATTTAGGACCAAATTCAGTTACATGGGATGGTTTCAATATTAAAAGACTTACTGTCTAAATCAGAAAATAATAAGGGTTTCAACTACATGGTTCATTCCTGTTACATATACATTAACTAGCTGCTGGCAAGAAGGTGGGGCAAGGGAAAATGTCTGTAGCTTAATGGAAAGGTACTTCTGAACCTTCAGATTTTGCGGTGTAAAATAGGATTATGGGATAAGGACCTTTGGCTTGAAGGATGAAATGAAGCCTCTAGAGGGGAGTGTCTGAAGAAGGATGTTTGGACAGTAACTCTATTTTGGGGAAGTAGAGGAAACATGGAAAAAACACAGAAGGAGGAGAAACAACATAAAGGAGACAAGGGAGTGGGAAAAGAAGGAAGAAGTAGATTAGATAAACCTCTGCAAGAAAAATCCACACCATTCATGTCTTCATGTAGTTATCAGGAAAAGCAATGTATGAACAGCCCATATAATTTCAGGTTTTTCTTTCCCTTTTAAAAATTTTATTTTCTTTTTCCATCCTTTACTGTTATTACAATGATGTTCTTTTTTTCTTGCTTTCCAGCTTTCACACCTTTCTCCATTTGTAGATTCATCTGAGGGTTGGTTGTTCTGTGAATGTCAGTTAGATTTCCTTGTCCTTGAATACTCCCATCTAGAAAATTTATATTGGTTATGTTTATGAATACTAGGAACAATCTTGGGGAACAACCCGTGTCTGACAAAAAAGGCTAGGCACAAAGCTGCCAGAGAAGTCCTCTTATTCCATAGTAAAACTATTTATTCCCAGTCTGCAGTACTACTTGGTCATGTGTGACTTGTAAAAATAATTACGAGTCTGACACAAGTTGGGAAAAAGTTTATAAACATGTGTTTTTACTAACTGAATTCAAGCAAGTACCTGAGAACATGGCTAGTTATTACCCTTGCTCTAGGGTACTTTCTACTAAATAACAATTTGAAGATAGTTATTAAAAAAAAATTACATCTCATGCTTTTTCTGTTAGAACCCTGAACAATGGAAAATGAAAGCTGATTATGCAATTGTTATTAGCTGCCAAACACACCATTACCGGTAACTGGCTTTCCAGACTATTTTGACAGTTAATGTGGGGTTGAGAAATGTCTGATCTAAAATGGACATGGTGCGTTTAACCCAAGTAGCCAATGACTCATGGAATGTGTCTTGGATGAAGGAATATGAACTTAGGGTACGCTGAGTATGCTGTGTTTCAAATTTTACTAAAGATATCCTAATTGATGAAAACATAGGAGACAAGTTTTAATCTTGGGATTTTAGAAACCTAAATGATGATCTTTATATATTTCCACCATTTAGTACTATTTCAAGCTAAAGTTAGAAGGATACTTCTACTACAAGTTTATACTCAGCCTGAAATAGAAGTATCACCTAAACTTCATTTGGCACTCATCTTTATTCAGCTTTCACTAAATCAAAATTGGTTTCATCTTGTATCACTTTCCCCAGGCGTCACTGAATTCTTTAGTAGGTACATAAATGGTTCTTTGCAGGAACAAACACGTTAAGCAGGTGAAATCATTCTCCTCCATGCACATACTTAGAAATAAGCATAATGCAATCACCCTTATACATGACTACATACTTTATATAACATTTTCTCAAGTGAAAAAGGCTGATAGGAAAACAATAAAAAACCATATTCCAATGGAACATTTAAATTGAGTGAAGTGTATAAACCAGTAATACTATGAGTAATGTCAATTATAGTAAACATCCAAAAAGTACTATAAACTTTTAATCACAGCCAGAAGAATGAATATGGAAGACTGAACAAGAAGTTTCTAGAAAGACAATTTATTTTTCCAAAGTTCTATTTTTAGGAACAGTGTTTCTGCTAGTGACTTTTTGATTCTCTTGTGTGCCTGTTTTGTTTCCTGGCAATAAAATAATTTTAAAAACCCACAACAACCCACAAGGCAACAAAAAAAACAACTGCTCATTTGCCACCCTATTTTGTCACTTCCTTGAGAGATGCACAGAATACACTCAGGGTATTTCCTGGTGACTCAGTGGTATAGTAGCAATATAACCAGGAGTTGATATGAAAGTACAATGCTATGAGAACTGAACAAAGTTTTACCAGTCACAATGAAAGTGTGACTAAAAGAATTTCCTTGGGAAAATGACAATTTTTTTCTTTATATATTTACACTACAATATTAAATATTAAATATTGAATATATAATTGCATTATTCAAAATGTTATGTGACTGTGAATTAAGCTATCTCAACAAATAACCCTAGACTTCCAAAATTATCCACCAGCTTTCCAAAATTTTAATTCTGATCTGAATTAAAATAAGTCAAGAAAAATATCATGTCATAGTATACATGTCAACTCAATGATACCATTTAGCAATAATTTAACTTTGTCATCAGCTAAAATTCTTAGTTATGTGCACTCTGTAGGAGTTGGAAGTGATCTGCATTGTGTGTACAGTGCCTCGTGTCACAGGCAACTTCTTTCCTCAGAAGGGAAGTCTGAGTAAAGCTGTTAGTGTTAAATCTGCTATCTCCAGGAATTTAATCAGGAATTTAGTGATCTCTCAAGGAAATTGGAGGAAACACATACTCCTTCCCTAGTGTTCTGTTTAAAAAAATTCTTTCATGCTCCATTTCTGTACCTATTTAAATCATTCAAACTATCTAAAACCTGCAGTCAATCTAATTTATGCGCCACTCTCTGGAGGGTGTATTATATACACTAATATATTGAATCTTACAAATCTTTTAAAATAACAGTTCTGCTTCCTCAATGGTGGATCAAGAAAGAGGGATTAGAAAACATCGATCCTGAAGAAAGCCGGGTATCTGCTACACAGCTTCTTAGTCTTATTTGGCAAGCACATTAGAAATGTTATGGATAGTCCCATTAACATCACTGCTGGTGTGAAGTAACATACACCAGATCTGCCACAAAAATGCATCCCTCAGACAGTCCATGACTGTCCTCCAACCCATTTCCTTTCATCCTGAAAGAAACCCACAGACCATCATGCCAGTTCTGGATGGTACAGCACCTTACTGGAAGGAGGCAAGTTCCTCATCCTTCCTTCTCGCTGAATTCACCACCACTCCTACTGTTTTGAGCCCTTGCTCTCATGGGACCAAGCTGACTACATTCTGAGCAAGATGAGCCAGAATACAGCTAAACACTATGGAAAGGTCAAGATTATTTGTTGCCTCAAAAGCCAGAACTTGCTATAAAATGAAGAAAAATCTTTTTTTGACTTTTTTCTTGCCATCAGTCTGTTCTTCATGTACAGCCTATCATATTGCACTCAGGCCATTACACCAGATTTCAGGGAGCTGCTTATATCATATACATACCATGCCTGAATTTGGCTTACACTCTCCTCTGCAAGCTACATAGGGAGGATGGGGACTGCCAAAATCAATATTTTTTTTTCAGCAATTTTAGACAAAGGATGAATGCAAAAAGTAATTTCAATGTAGAAGGATAAGCCACTTCTGTTTAATAAGTGCTAAAAAGTCCAAACAAATATATTTTATATTTTTCCTTTAAAACTAAGTTTCGTCCTTCTCTCAGCTTACCAGTGCAGGAACCGTTCCTGAAGTGATACAGAAGCAGTGCCAATTCTTACAGCAAACATGAACATTTTCTCTGTTTCAAAATTCATATCCAATTTTGGCAACTAAATGAGAATGTTCTTTTTAAAGATATTTGGATAAAGATTAATCTACCATACTCACTATGGAAAGAAAAATATTAGGTGAAGATTTGGAAATCCAAGTGTATAATATGGAACACCTGCAAAACCTATCTCTTCATAAATTGTATTAACAGAAATTCTTCATCACTTATCCCTTTTCTGTAGAAATCCTTCTTGATACAATCATTTGTCTTCCTAGATGGCATTGGGAGGAACACAATTAGTAGTAGTAATGGAAGAAAGAATATAAAAATGACTGGATGTGCATTTGAATGACCATATTCACTTTTGTAAGGCCTAGCTAACACAGCTTCAGTCTCTATATATCTGTAGGAAAAGATGTTGTGCCTTAGTTGTGCATTCTAACCCTTGTTTTCAAGAGATTTTTAACTAGAAGGGCTTTTAAAAATAAATTTTACTAGCAGAATTAATGGAAGAACTTCTAAGGTATTTTGCCTTCTTAAACCTTCTTAAGTTCTTTTGCCCAAACTCATGATAAAAGGACTCCTCAGAAATTATTTTAGAAGGAAGTGCAGTAGCATAAGGTCACTAAAATGCACCCTCAGCAAGTTTGCAGATGACACCAAGCTGAGTGGTGCAGTTGACACACCATAAGGTCAGGATGTCATCCAGAGGGACCTGGACAAGATGGAGAAATCGGCCCAGGTGAACCTCATGAGGTTCAACAAGGACAAGTGCAATGAATTGACAGAGAGCAGTCCTGCAGAGAAGGACTTGGGGGTGATGGTGGTTGAGAAGCTCAATGTGAGCCAACAATGCACACCCACCACCCAGAAGGCCGATTGTATCCTGGGCTGCATCAAATGGAGTGTTGCCCAGGGAGGTGGTGGCTGCCCCCTCCCTGGAGGTGTTCAAGACCAGGTTGGATGGGGCCTTGAGCAACCCGGTCTAGTGAGAGATGTCTCTGTCCATGGCAGGGTGGTTGGTACTTGATGATCTTTAAGGTCCCTTCCAACCCTATCCATTCTATGATTTTATGAAAATACTTATTTCATCAAGCGTGGGGGAAGGAACTTGCTTGCCTGAGCTTGCCATCACTTCTACAATTTTGTGCCCTTGCTCTCAGTAGACAAAGCTGACCATATTCTAAGCAAGACAAGTACACAGTTGAGCTCTTGTGAAGAATCAAGATTACTGAGACAACAAGCTTAATTCCCAAGAGAGAAGAGCTGAGTCGAGCCTCTCTCACTGTAAGCATGCCTAGCTGGGACCAACAGCCGTTCCTGCACCATACTGATGTTGACCTGATTTCATTATCACAAAATAAAGACAATGCAATTGTAAAATCATTTGTAGTCTTAGGAGGAAACATCTATGAAGAGATATCTGAAGGCAGAATTCAGTAGTTTTAAAATGGATCACCCTTAATGTACATGTTCATTTTGGGCTTCAGTTTTTCCTTCGCCATAGATTAATCCTAACCTTTTAATATTTTCTTCTTTCTTAGTAAGACAGAAATATAACATTTCAAAGAAATAAGAGCTATGTAAAATCCTTCTCTTTTCAGTGCTTCTATGCAGAATGGTTTTCTCTGACTTTCTGTGAACACGGAATTGGCTGGTTATCCATTAAAATTCATTAATAATGAATTTAAATGTACCGATAAGGTGTTTCAGGTTTTCACATCTAGAGAACTATGCCTGTACCTCATTTTGCACAGTCCCCAGCCTCTTACAACTGATCATCTGCCAAGAGTGTATGAGAGGGAAGCAGGTTTTACAAATGACACCATTTATTTAAAAACCAGCAATTTTATATGAATATTTATATTTCTGAATATTCATAGCTTATATTTCAGAGTCTAACATGAAATTGTAATAGGTTTAGCTCTGTATGCTACAACACAACAAAGCCCTTATTTGGCATATTTTGGGGGCCAGAAGCAGAGAAAAAATATGTTCAGATGTCATATCAGGCTTATGAAGACTTAGCATATGCAAGGTAAAATGTCCTCACATATTTTATTGAAGTGGAGTCCTAAGAAGCAGTGATTTTCCAAGCTCTTTAAGGTCACATTTACTTAGATTTTTTTTTCCAGAGAGCTTAATATCTGTGTTCTTTTCATGTCCAGAACAGGAGGAATTTCTGATGCAAAATCCAAGCAAGTTACGTGCAGTAGAAAGTTTAATAGGTAGGAATATAGAGAAAGTAGTTAAAATATCTCAAAGATAATGAACTAGAAGAATGTTAAGTCCATGAAACAACTGTATTAGTAGCAATTATATATTGTAAATGTCAGTAACTAATACTGAATTTGTCTTGTTCAGAAACATGGATAATGACCAAATTGCCACCCTACATGCTGGCAAGATAACAGATTTTGTTCTGAAACCACTTTCCATGAAGTTTAATAGGTGATCAGTTCATCTGGTTTTGGATCTGCCCTTCCAGATGGCCTTGTACTTCTATAGGTCTGTGTTCTGCAGTTTTGACTCATGGAAGTCACACCTGAGTTTATGAGAATCCCTTTTCATATAATCATAGAATTGTAGGGGTTGGAAGGGACCTCGAGAGATCATCGGGTCCAACCCCCTGCCAAAGCAGGAGCCCCATTCAGTCCTCATGTACATGTCAGTATAAATCAAAGGGAATTCTAACAAGCTCAGTGGGGAAAAGCAATGTGAGAGAGAATTGCCAATCCCAGCTTGGATCACTTTTGAATGTAGAAAGAGCTAAAAACTGTTCTGTTTGGAATATCACAGAGGCATTGCTCCTTTGCTAAAGGTTGAAGGAATGCAGTGTGCGCCAACTTCTGCCTTGCCCAAAATACCCTCTGTGACAGCAGTGAAGAGTCACTGTCAAAAAGATAGCTTTCCTCTAGTTTGTGATTTCTTCACATTTGGGAACACATCTATCTCTTCCTCCCTTCTCAGCAGGAAAAAGATTTATTAACATCATTGCAATTAAGGGACAAGAGCGGTGCAACTAACTTGGGAAATCAATACCTCATTTTTCTCTGTTAATGATGCACAAACTGAGCTGGCCTTGCTTGAAATTTAAAGTCAGAGGCTCCCAAGTGCCTTTTTTATGTTGCAGACCTGCTAGTTAAAGACATAGACCTCAGTTAAGGAAAATTATTCTGGTCAGATGACCAATCTACCAGGTATAGCCAGTATTATCAACATCAAATAATTGCTGATAAACTCTGGCAATCACACTAAGATTGGAAAGGAAAATAGAGCAGATGACACAGCAGGCACAGACAGTGTTTTGCCCATGAATTCAGGTTTATGTTTATCAAGTAGTAAGTAAAGTTTCTTCCAAAATTAAAAAAAATAATAGTCATTATAACAGATCCAAACACAAAGTTCTAAATCAAGAAATCAGAAAAAACCAGGACAAATACATAAAGTGGAGAAAGCAGTGACTCCAGAAAAGATGGAAGACTTGAACAAAATTAATCCACATTTCCCAACTTGATACTGTGTCAGGAAGAGCTAATGGGCTTCCTACTTAGTTCACATGACAGGTGGAATCATTATTTTCTCTAGGAGAAATAGCCAAACAATACAGGGCTCTTTAATCTAACAGAAAGAGCTAAAGAAGAGTGATAGAAGAGCTCCAAGCTCAGCTACTTCAGGTAAAGCACCAACTATTTTAAAAGTGATGCTCACTGGCTATTTCTAGTATATTAGGAAAGGTTTGATGGATTTCCCATCTTTTGGGAAAACCAAATAGGTTTGGGTTTATGGGGGAAATTTAATAAAGTGTTGTATGTTTAAACTAGATTATAATGGAGTGATAGTCAGAAGGATAGAGTCTAATCTCTACAGCAAATGGAGACAGAAAACATTCAGAAAGATTAAAATTTGCTTCTGCCCTAAATTGTCACCCAGAGAAGAAACAGAGGTAGCGTTCCTAGGCTAAATTTAACATTTGTGTTGTCTTCATATGGCAGACAGCTTACAGAGTGCGCTATCATCTTCACCAAGCTTAGATAGGAAGAGCAGGGTGAAACTAGAAAAGGTTTTTAAATGCACAATATACCATTGTTGCTTTGACTTCAGTTATCCTCAGGTTTGTAAAAGAATATGTCATTAAAAAAAAAGAAAATAAATTTGCTTCCAACATTTCTCCTTCAATCCTAACAGCATTTTTGACTGGCCATTCTTTAGTTGCAAATGTGAGAGTAGAAGAAATTAGTCTACTGAGTCTTCTCTCAATTCCATGGAAACTGTGACATTATCAGAATATAAACATCAAAAGGCCAAGAACAATAAAAAAAACCAAATAATAATAACTAAAGAAAATTTATCTCCTGTAAGTTACTAAAACCAAGTTTCCTGAAGTTCTTCCAACTTTGCTTAACTCAATTGAGGTCTACCCTGTGAATATTGGAAGCAAAGAAAACATTGTGAGGGTCTTGTGTAGGATGGCTAATTGCTAATCCCAACAGCAACTTCTTTCCAGAATTGTAACACTTACCAGATATCAATCTATCGTCTGGTGTCAAATATCTATTCACCTGGTATCCAATCATCAAAGAACATTTTGTGATATGTCATATATCATACTTTCTGCTGGAAGGGGGTTGTGTTCTAACAGAATGTATCTCTAGGGTACAGTTAAAAGAAAAAAGAAGGTAAGAGAGCCACATAAATAATTAAAATTAATTCATAAATAATAAATAATTAAATTAAATTAATTAATAAATAATAAATAATTAAAATACCAGCCAAGAGGCAAAGAGTGTAAGCAATGAGAGAACATAACAGAAAGATACAGAACCAGAATTAAAAAATTTAGTATTAAGTGGACATATGAAGCAAAGTCTTTAAAGACTAAGAGCAATGGAAAGAAATAAAGACATTAACTGGCAAAGCTAACTCAAAGTTTAGTGCTCTCTGTACTAAGGGTTAGATCACCCAGGCTCCTACAAAGGTGACAGTGAACAGGTCACTTGAGGGTCAGGAATCAGATCAAAGCAAGAGACCAATGAAAGGAAATCAGCCAGATCTGTGCTGGTATCCCTGCAGTCTGAGAGAAGCTATATGGTGTTGTGTTTGGGAAGATTTTGCTGTGGTACCACCCATGTATGGCAAAACAGAATATTCCTGCTGGAATATATACCTGAGCAATGGAAGCAATGGAGATCCGAGGAGATAGGTTTTATTCCCAACCATTTTATTCTGTGACCTTGGAGTACATCACACGGCTTTATGGATTGCACTTCATTCCATTTACAGTAGGAATAGCATATAAATACTGGAGGATGAAGAAAACGGTGAGAAGTATGGGGATAGCAAAAGGAAAGAGGATGACTTTAAAACCAATGTTTTTGTAAGTCAGTATGACCCTTTTGAATATTTCATGGACTCATTCCTCAGTCCTTCTCCAATCCCCTTTGCATGAACTAGCATTCAAGTCAAAAAAACCCTGTTATCTTCAGAAGAAACTAGATTTCATGACTCTAAGCGGTCTTTCTCCTGCCTGTTTTGCGGTGAGCTTGTGAACCTCTGTTTCAGACATCCAGTATGGTCATCATCAGTACATCAATTTCTTCCTTCACCAGTTATGCTACAAGCCTGTGTCTCAGCTCTGATGCCTTAGGTCTTGGAAAAAGACTTCTAAAACCATTACCTCAGAACATTACTCTGGTAAAAAGACTGTCGTTTACTGAAGAATCACAGGATAATTAGCAACAAATGTCTCTACCTACAATGTGTTGTTTACATTTCAGCTCTGTTTTATTAATTGCCAGACGTCTGTGACCATTTTCCTTACTCCCAGTTGCTTTCTACTGACTTCTCCAAACTTTAGAAACAATTTCATCACAACAATTATCCAAGGAAAAGAAGACCTTGTGCGCTTGATTGCTCTCCCAGCTGTGGATGCTCAGCTATGTAAAGAACCCTGGCTACAAATTTCTGATATAAACTTAGTTGCCTTTGTTGTTTGAACAGCATTTTTACTAAGTAATTTCACTCAGAAAACAAGTGTCTATTCAAGCAAATGCTGCAGCTGTGGGATGTTGCAGACCTTTTGGAGTCACGGAAAATCCTCCTGCTAATGCGTTCCTGGATTCATTCTCACATCAGTGGTGTCAGAGCAGAGTCTTTTCCATGCCTGTAACTGTTCCTCCAAGGCCAACACACAATAATGTTTATTCTAGGTTTCTATCGCTGATGTTTTCCCTCGTGCACTATTTGCATGTGTGTAAAATATTGGGATGTGTATGTTTTGCCATTGGTGTTCAGCTGGATGCACTGAAATGCCTTTCTCAAATAGCTTCCAAGGACCTTTACTACAAGTGCCGTGGAGCTGTTCCCCTTATTTCTTTTGGCCTTGCTTTTGTGTTCCTAAATTAAGTCAGATTGTTAATTGACCAAAAGGTTGTATGTGTATAACAGGTCAGCTGGCTGCAAGTCCTGGAACAGACTTCTTCACATTCTAGGTCTTGCAGCTCTAAATTTCTCTGACCTTCTGAACTATTACTTACCGTGATGATTCTTGATGACAATGGACTATTTGTTATTAATTTTTTTTTGAGAATTATTTTAAAAGGAGAGAAAAGACAAGAACTGGATGGATATATGATGCTTGTCTGTCACTTTCTCCTCCTTGAGCAATTGCTGCAAAGTCTCACAGATAATTACCATCAATCACACGGATAAGCACAGGGAAGCTTCATTGACACAGAAAGTTTGGTAGTTGGTCTTCTGTGAATCCTAGAGAGGCTTTGACACAGTAAGTTTGTAGAAACCTGTATCTCAACATGAAAATTTACCTATTAAACAGAGCTTTATAACAACACAGAAACAATTCTCTTTTTAATAGATCACTCTTTGTAGGAATACACTTTATACTTCTTACACTAGGCTTTTTACCTTCTGTGAAATAAATTCTTAATTAAGATAATTGTGAGAAAAGTGAGGCCCCCTCCAAATAGTTGCTATGGGGACTAAACTAAAATCTTTAGCTCAGTCTTTAGGAATTCTTAGCAACCCAAAAGCTTACCACCACTTATTTTCTAAACTTTCTTTTGTAAATAGTAAAAGTGCCCTCAGAAGGAAAGTATGTTGTACACCAGAAGCCTAGCATCTGCTAACCTTTTTTTTTTTTTTTTTTTTTGGCTCATTTTTGTAGTCTTACTCTGTTTGCAAGATACATGAATCATGACATGGATTTTTTTTTTTTAAAGTATTCCAGGCAGTAAATCTGGATATGACAGAATTTTGGATCTCTAGTTTCTTAAGGTGCCATAAGAAACTCTAAGCAACTTCTAAATAGAAAATATTTATACTTTTTCTTCACACAAATGCTGGAAAAAACCTCTAATATAATCAAAGAGATTTGCAAGATTGTTTATTGTGCACAAAATAGGAAAGGCTGAAGTTTACCTGAGGTTAGAAAAGCTAACAGAGGACAGATGATTGATAGTTAAAAATCACACTAGAGTGACCCTGTCTTCTCTTGCAGCAATGGTAAGACTAGATGGTGTATGAGGACAAACAGCACTGTGATCTGTCAGCCATACTGCACATAA
The DNA here is from genome assembly GCA_027925045.1 of Hypotaenidia okinawae. Taxonomy (NCBI): domain Eukaryota; kingdom Metazoa; phylum Chordata; class Aves; order Gruiformes; family Rallidae; genus Hypotaenidia; species Hypotaenidia okinawae. Next base: position 89,311,822 of record BSDF01000003.1, read on the forward strand.
AGAGGAACACTAAAAGGACAGGTCCATCTCTCCCACTCCACTTCAGAAGATGGTAGAGCCAACACATCTCTCAAGTGTTTGTACACAAATACATGCACAGGAGAAGTAAGTAGGAGGAATTTAGAGTCCATGCATGGTCAGACATCTATGACATCATTGGAAATTCTAAGATGTTGTGGTACTAGAGAATCTGTAGCAATACAGTATTGGTCACTGTTAAGGAAGATAACAATTAGGGAACACTTAAGGGATTTGGACATAAACAAGTCCACAGGATGAGACAAGATGCATCCTTGTGGGTTCTTGTAGATACCATCAAAAATCCACTCTTGATAATTTTTGAAATGTGATAGCAATCACAGAAGTTTCCTGACAACCAGAATGAAGACAAATATAACCATCTTCAAGAATGGCAAAGGGGAAAATCCGGAAGATAAAGGCTTACTCAGTCTAACCCATGAAGACAGTGGACTAAGGCCTTTGGGAAGCCGTTTTTAAAGACATGAAAGACAGTATTTGAGAAGATTGAGCATGAATTTATGTAGGATAAATCAAACCTGACAAGTCTGACAGCTTTTTATGATGAGATGACTCATGTTGTAATAAACACTTTCGCAGCATTTTAACTTGAAGAGAGGCAAAGGAGTAGGAATCTTTTAGTAACAAGAGGTTAATACTCCGTATTCTGCTATATGGTTATAAGGCAGAAGTTTTCTGCAATTATGAAAGCCTATTGCACTCATTTATAAATAAATATATTAAAATAGACATATAGAGACTGTGACACAACAGAAAATGGATCCTACTCAAGAACTTTATTTGGACCTTCTCTGAGTTTGGCTACCATGACTTTGGGGTCAACCGACTGTTAAGATGTGAATTTTGGATATACTGATGCCCCTAGTTTAAATTTCTATTCTCTCTTATCATCATAGAATCATAGAATGTGTGAGGTTGGAAAGGACCCTTAGAGGGCTTGTATCTTTGTTCACACAAATATTTCTAAATATAGATGTTTCTTCATTTCTTAAGAAGTGCAGCAGCTCAGCACCAATTAAATACATGTCAAAGCTCTCAAGTCAGACTTAGATTGACTATAACTCCTTACTATCTTGAGATTTACAGAAACAATATGTGAGTATTATGTTCAAGAGCTTCAAGGTGGTCCAAAAGATCTATAACTGCAGGGGAAGGAATACATAGTTGAAAATCACAAACGTAACAATGATAGTCTATTGAATAACCCAGAAACATAATTTCAGTTTCTGCAATCGTCTTGCTATAATGCCTGAAAATACAGTAGTACTGTTTTAAGGCCCCCTATGTCATCTTTTCCTGAAATAGTCCAGATTCACAGAGTCATTCTTCATTCAACACATTTTTTCTGGATTTTAACACTGGTCTCTTAGAATATTACACAGGACTCCTATGTTATCAACAATGTGTCAGCAGGAGCTACACATGATAATTTGCACTTTACCAAGCATAGATGAATTAATTGCCAGCAGCAGAAACACAGAGAAAAAACACTCTCCAAGCCCCATCCATACATAATGGGAATCTGTGAAGATGTTTTCTTTCAGAAATTGCTCATCTTCAGAAATTACTGTACATTTTTCTTAATTCATCTAATTTTTACATCACTGGTTACATTTTCATGAACACAGTTGGTTCTTGGTGATCATGTTTTTTTGACAGGCCCATAAAATGAATGAGACACACTTCCTCAAAGTGTGTCTTTGGATGTCTCCTAAACCATTATCTCCAAAATCAAGTTAAGTTTTGCTGGATTTTCTTCTTCAAAGACTTTTTATTGAGTTTCTATCTTCAATTGCTCTGCCCAAGATGTTATATTCACATACTAGTAAAAGTTAAATTAAATAGTTAACATTTACTATTTTGGTATATTATGTGCATCTCAACAACTCATTCAAATATTCTATTAAAAAACTAAGATGGTTAAACTTAGATTCTAAACACACACTGTTAAAAATGGAAACCTGTATAACAAGTCTCATGAACTAAAAAATAAGTAATTGAATTAAGCAGAGATGCTTGGAGTGTTGTAAGAGGATCTTGTTTAGTATTCAGGTACCTGACATCTCTGTCATTTTTTACTCATATTTTTCCATTCACTGAAATGTACCAAAACCTTATCTTTCCACATAGATAAACAAATAATATTGAGTCCGTGGGGTCCAGAGAAAAGTTACACTTTTCATTTTAAGCTTTAAACATAACAACCTTATTGCTTCCAGACTGAAACAATATATATACTGAATCTCTTGAAATATTGTAAAGTTATTGGAAACACATTAACTAAACAGTACAACAGCCCACCAGTGTTTGGACACTTTAATCACCTTCTCTTCAGCTGAGATTTTGTAGAACATAAAATGTACTTCAGAACTTCTTCATTTGGCCCAGTGTTCTTTTGGTTGAAAATCATCTCTTGCTACTGCCAAATGGGGACATTTCATGTGTTATTGGCAGCTCAAAAGAAATGGTTTTAACACATGCAAACCATAAAGTTGATTTATAGTTAAACAGTTAATATACTGTATTTGGCAATGAATACTGGCTACTTATAATGTAGCTATAAATTTAAGGGTGTTTTTTATGATGTAATGTTATCTACTTATTGACAGTTTATCTTGTTACAAGTATTGTTGAGAATGCAGAATCTAACATTGCTGCCAGTATAATATTTTTTCCCTTTTTTAAATGTCACTGGTTCTGGATTCCTTTTCTGATGACCAGAATCAGGTCATTTTCCATATGAGCATCTACATATTCCTCACCTGTGGCTCATGAGTGATAGCCAATGTTGACTGGAAGATGTACCACTGTTTGTGATTTTGAACCTCTGGCCAGCAGTACTACTCAATATCAAAATTCCACTGGACTCATTTTTTTTCCTAGAGGCAATTTCCCTAGAGGCAGGGAGCCAGGACAGGTGTTACATGCATATGGGATTTTTGGTTTGAGGGTAGACCTGACTGGGAAATGCAATGAGGAATAGAAAATAAGGAAAAAAAAGGGGAGGGTGTTTTCCAGGTTTAAGTACAGAGGAGACACTGTTTCTCCACAGAAAAGCACACTCTAACTTTGAGCATCCTCTAGTCAGGATAGTAATGAGGTCTTCACCTGGGACAAGAACAGAATAACAGTGACTCAAAAAAGCTTTATTTAAAAACAACAAGCAATGGATTACAAGGTGATGTTTCCAGAAGAAATTAAAATGAAAGTACATCCATTTTATTTTTTTATTTCCTTGTTGAAGCAGAGTGCTTGTTACAGTTCTTTTCTATGAAGTTTACTGGGTAAATTTACTTTTTGAGAAAAAGTTCAATTGAAATACTTTTTATCTTCTACAAAGCCTTTCACATGCTGAAAATTAAAAATGAATTGGCACATCTGTGCAACACTCAGACTGGTATGGTCCAAGATGTAAAGCAATCTCTAAGGTTAGGCCCTATCTGAGGAATACCATGCCGTAAGGTCTTAGATTGCTTTTCTGTGTTTAGATAGAAAAACAGTAGCTCTCCAGCTAATATCTTCCCCAGCTGTTGGCACAAAGCAGGTGTGCTCACCACCAGCCCTGGAAAACCTCATCTGCACCCTTCTTGCTCAGCTCTAAATTGGCCACCCTTGCCAGGATTTACTTCATGTATTTTAGGAGAACTCTTTAAAGTCACTGGACAGACATGTCTTTGGGTTGGGAATACTATATTTAAATATCATCAAACAAAAGCCAAGAGACATTTTTTGTTGAAATCTACAGTGAGAGGAATATTGTTTTTCCTGCAGTGCCTGTTCACAGATTTAACAAATATAGATGCCAATGTAGCCAACGAGATGTAGGATTTCCCTGAATCATGGTGAAGTGATTGTCAGTGGTTGCCTCTCTTCTATTCCCCATCACAGTACAATTTACTAAGGACAGTTTATGTAAAAAAGGTAAATGATATGTCCCAGAATGTCAGCCCTGAAAGTCTATAAGGATCAAAAGAAGTAAAGCAAAAAATAAACAATATAAACAACAAACAATACTTATGAAAGGAACAAGAATGAATTATCATAATACCTGAAACAAAAGCATGCTATAGATTTTATCAGATTACACCTCTGCATCTAATATGATGCCTTCTTCCATATCGTGTACATGTGTTTATTTTTCAATGGCTATTATAAAAATGTCAAAGTATTGAAGTTATTTGATGGACTGGCCTTTTGCAAAGCCGAACAAACAGTTTCAGCAAAATTTGATTCTCTAGCCTGTATTCTTTTACATATCTCAATTTAATTTCTGTGATTTTAAATCCCAAGCATTATTCCAATAGAATCCAACCGTATCTCCCAATAAATGTCTTTTTCATGACTCCTCATTTTGTACCAAAGGCACACATTTTGGGCATCTTACAGAATCATAGAACCATAGAATGTGTAAGGTTGGAAGAGACCTTTAAAGGTCATCTAACCCCCCTGCAGTAAGCAAGGACATCTTCACTAGGTCAGGTTGCCCAGAGCCCCACCAAGCCTGACCTTGAATATCTCCAGAGATGGGACTTTCACTACCTCTCTGGGCAACCACTTCCAGTGATACCACCCTTATTTATTCTCTTCAAGGAGAAGTTAGTGAGGCAGTCTTGATCAGGTACTGGCATTATTGCAAGCCTTCCCCTTTGAGCTTCAGTTTATATTTCATGCACACTCCTGGACAAATGAGAGTAAGCAAAGGAATTAGGGTAGTGGAAGCATTAAAATGGCTGACAGCGTAATCAAAGGTAAAAAATTTCAAGTTATTCTTTAGCTTCTAGAGCTCTTCTGTTCAGGAAAGTATCGGTTTCAGCGCCTGTAAAGGGGCATTTACAAATACCATGCATGTTCTCTGCCCTAGAAAATGATGAATGAATAAGAGAAAGAGAGAGAAAGAGAGAAATAAATCACATAATCAAGAAATACATTTCTATCAACAGTCTACAAGTCTGCCTGTGTAGCACTGTCTCACAGTGTGTCTTTCATATATCATCTTAGTTTTTATACACCTTGAAAGAATACTGCTCTACCTCATCTCCAATATTGTCATACTAAGTAATATAAAAGAATCCTTATTTCCTACAAAGTGTAGGCACATATTTTATATTTCTTCTTAAATGTGACTATTTTTGCACTGAGAAAAATTCTGAATTTAAAAAAAACTAAACACCACCAACTCACTGTATGGAGTAGAATCAGTCAATACTCAGTTGACTTTACAGATGAGAATCATGTGTTTTCTGATGCAAAAGGATTTGATAAAAGTCAGAAGATCTTCTTTTAGTTTAGAAAAAAACTAGCTGCAGGGAATTTATATTGATGAAATGATAGATGATACATACTCTACATTATTACATTTTTGTAAATTATAGTCTTTTTTCTGTTAATTTATTTCCTCTTTCTTAATTTTTAATGTATATATGAATCAACATTTATATTCTCTTAGTTCATGGAGACTGACCAAGCTGTGGTCTTCTGTGCCAAAAATGGCCACATTTTCCTAGTCCCTTACCTCGCTGTCTCGCTGTTAATGAAAATTTCCAACCCAAAGGGCTACCAGTTCCAAACAAAATGTGCAGAAGTGGAGAAAAAGACATATAACTGAGTTAAGTGATAGATGCATATAAACATATCTTGTCCAACAGCAGCCCGAAGCAAAGTTACCCTTCCTCCTGCTCTCTTATTTTATGTTCAGGTCTTTTGTGTTATAAATTCAGGGGCAAAATTATGCTCATTTATTTGTTTGGAAAGCAGCTATCATATATGGATCACATATAATTTATTATTTTTTCTATGAATTACCATATAACATAATAATTATCTTTATGCAGTCATACAGCAACTACTTCTAATACACTCTATAGCTGTCTGCATTTTAAGATATCATTTACTATGACTGTATGTGGAATAGGAATGCCATTCAACCATCAACTTCTTAAGTACAGTTATTATGAAGAAGAACTATGTTGGATTAAGTGGGGTTTTTTATAGTCCATCTATTTTTTTCCATAATTATGTCTACAATTTTTAAGCTAAGAAGTCAGCAATTGGGACTTGAAAATGGAAGTACAGAAGCCTTGGGGACAACAGTACTATGCAAATAGGGAAGGTCAGGCTGCATTTTCTATTAGTAGCTAGTTCTTTCCAAGTTCCAATGTCACAGCTACACTTCAGTGTTTGCTATGCTGTAAATAAATATTCCAGCTGACACGTATTACTAATAACCCATCATATTTGCCTAATACAGTTCCAGAGCTTTTGAACATAAGGGGTTGGCCATATCTACACAGTCAAACTTTTAGCCTCCAAAAGAGTTTGGCAGTTCCCAAAATGCCTCTTGGAAGCAGTCTCAGTCCATACCATCTCTCAAAGCAGGGAACTTGCTGGAAGAGAGACACCTGCACATGAAGGACCTGCTCCCACTTTACAGGTGGTCAAGCTTGAGACACCAGGGATGTCCTTCACTTCTGTCTGGCTCATGACAATAGTAGCACCAGTCAGCTCAGCTTAGACCCATTGTCTCCAGTGAGAAGCTTAGATCCAGGTCCTGCTAAAGCCCCACCCTGCCATGGTAACTATATTAGTAGAAGCATTTGTAACTTGATATTAAAGAAACATTTTAATTCCTTTTTTAAATTGAATTGTTTCCTGCCTAAGACACTGGCACTAGCCATACAGACTGTTTTGCGAGGGTACAGCTCACTACCCACGTGAAGATACTGACAAACATATTGTGGTTTTTAAGTAGGTCTGAGCCCAGCTGCTTGGAACATGGACTGTGGCGTATTTCAATTTCCAAGCTGATGGGAGAGGAAAAGGTTATCTGAATAAGATTTAGAATATGCCAGTTAAAAACAAATGGTATTGCATAAAGGAGAATGAAAAATAGAGGAAACTGTGGGGTGGTTAAACAAAATAGGCTGTTTGCAGAGGGATGCAGGCTCCTGACAGTACTGCACACAGTAGGCATGGAAAGAAACAGCGAACAGTGGAGAATGAGGCATTTCAAAGTGAAGCAATATGTAGATAACAAGTTTGCCTGAGGCTTAAACTATTCCTTAGCCTTGTTGTTAAACAGAAAAGAGGACAGTGTCCCAAGGAAAAAAAGACCAACTTCCATTTTTAAGAAGTACAAATGTCATATTTAATGGCTTTTATCAGTGGGTAAGAAAAAACAGCATAATTAGAATTAAGGAAAGCCAATGAAAGCCCAGAGCAATAATTTTCAAAGAGGTTCTGTACTGAAGATGATAGCTCAGGATTAGGAACATATTTGCACTAGTGGTTTAGCATGAATAAAGGGGGTTTATAACTAAGACAGATAGGAATATAAACTGATGACAAGCAACAGTTTTATATATTGGTAAGCTCTGTGTTAAATAGGAGATAGTTGAGCAGTATCTGAAGCAATATATAGTCAGGAAATTCCTGCAGGAGAGTCATTGTTATTTATTTCTAAAATAGGGGTATGTAGGAATCGCAGCTACCCCACAGACATATGCTTGAAGTTCTACATACCTGCAGAGTAAAATACTTACTTTGTTCTGCAGTTTGGCATAAAGACAGAGTATTAAGACACACAGAGAATAATGCTAAGATTTTCAAGATAAAGGGGAGAGGCACTTCTCTTTTGGCAAACCACTAAGGTCAGTATTTTCTCCAAACACACATCATGCAGACACAGAATGCTCAGTAGTCTCCTAGATTTCAAAGGAACTTCTAAGTATACAGCTGATGGCAGAATATGGGTCTTAGGTTCAATATCTTAGTGCCACCTATGATTTCCTGGAGTAAGAGTACATATATCTGATGTTTTGCGAGGCCACTTTGATAGTATGTGGGCTGGTTTTGGCTCAGATACAGTTAATTTTCTTCACAGTAGCTGGTAAGGAGCTGTGCTTTAGATTTGTGCTGAAAATGGTGATGATAACATAGGTATGTTTTTGTCACTGCTGAGCAGTGCTTACACAGATCCAAGGCCTTTGCAGTAGGCTCCTCACACCACCCCACCAGTGAGGAGGCTGGGGGTGCACAAGGAGTTGGGAGGGAACACAGCTGAGACAACTGACCCTAACTGACCAAAGGGTGTCAGCATGATGTCATGCTCAGCATATAAATCTGCGGGAAGAAGAAGGAAGAGGGGGACATTTGGAGTGATGGCATTTGTCTTCCTAAGTAACCATTACACATGATGGACCCCTGCTTTCCTGGGGGTGCCTGAAGTGGGCAGTGGGGAATGAATACCTTGCTTTGCTTCCCTTATGTGTGCAATTTTTTTTTATTAAACTGTCTTTATCTCAACAAAGGAGTTTTCTCACTTTTTCTCTCCAATTCTCTTCCAGACCCCACTCGGGAGGAGAGGGTGAGCTAGAAGCTGTGCGGTGCTTAGTTGCCAGCTGGGATTAAACCATAACAGTATGCCAGGTTATCTGCCTGCAGAACCACTGCAGACTGGTAACTCTAAGGCTTCAGTCTGTCCACTGCTGTCAAGCAGGGTGTATTGTCTTGGACTTGGGATGAACTGGCATTCCTACATGATGTCTGGCTACTGTTCTTCCAAACCAGCTCACATCTGCCTAAAACATGCCACAAACACATACCTGTGGTTTCTTCTGACCTTAACTGTTCTGTGGTATTATCTTATGAGAAAGAATTGAGGCTGACTGTCATATTAGAAATGTGCTTTCCTGCAAGTGGTGATATTTTCTTCTTACTGTCCCCATATCCAGCTGATGCAGTGCCTCCACACTGCACAAAAACACAAAAGCCAAATGTGCAAACAAAGCTGAGTGTCAGGAGCACAGCAACTTTCTCCCCTTTAATCTCAGTATTAGTCAAACTATTTCTTTAATAGAAGTTTTTCATAATTGCCTATCAGATATTTCCCAAGATAAACTACTTGGTTGTTTTAGAAATGTGTTAAAAATAAATTACTAACATATATATAAACAGATCAAAATATAAAATCCATTTGGGAAATAAAATTTTCTCCATAAACAGTTAATACAAATCTTCTATTTGCTTCCCTTTTCATTGGTAACCTTTAACATAAGCTGAGAGAAAGCAAATGCCTCTTGGAACAAAAGCTGCATGCCCTTAGCAAGCAGTGCATATGGCAAAGGAAAGGTGCACAAGGCTGTCTCAGCAGCGAGAGACTGGCTCATAAGCTATCTTCCACAAGCTGCCAGATCAAAAATCACCCCTATCCCACAGAGGCCTCAGCTGCCTGCCTCCCTTCCCTTGCCTCTGCTTTATTTTCCTCCTTCTCTCCACCCGCAGCCCAACCACCAGAAGCTCCTCCTGGTGTTCCTGAAAAGAAGGGCAGTTGGAAAATGGAAAAAAATGTGAAAGAGTGACAAGAATCTCTTAGGTCAAGCTGTGCAGAGCTTTAACTAGAATTTAAATGGCTTCAGTGCAAGAAGCTACATACTTTGAAAATATAAGTAGAATGAAAAGGGAAACGTTGGATAGGCATCTCTCATTACGTAGCGGTGCCTGGGTCAAACTCGTTAAGCAGGACTGCGGTTCCTTCTATCAGAAGGAGCAGTTCTGAGTCTTTGTAATATCCTAGGCATTGTTCCAGCAGAGTGTTTGTCTGAAAGCACAGGAGAAGGAGGCTCCATGGAAGTTCGAAGAGCATTAAAGTAGTGCCAGCAAGTCACTGCACACAGATTTCCAGAGTAAGTAAAATGTCATAGTATCCCAATAGGCCATCACAAACACCTACAAGGAGGATACAGACACAGAGGATAGTCTAGGATCACAGATATCTTTTCATACATATTTCATACTTCAATTTGTTGCAAAACTTCATCTTGGGTAAGGACTCCCAGAACTGCTTCTTAGGGAACATTACATAATGCAGGATACTAGAGAGAGATATCCAGCACATTAGGAATTAACACCGTCCTTATCTCCTCTCTGCTTGCCTCCTCACTGATCATAGGAAGAACATATGGGGAAAAAAAACAGGAGAAGGATGCTAGGGGAAAGATTGGGCTCTGCATATGATTTTGAGAAGAACTTAATCTATGGACTAGTTCCTGTGCTTTGCCTGGCATTTCTTATGGTATACTCCTAATGATTATTATCACTTAATCTCAAAAGGGTCATTTCCTTCTGTCTACCAACAGCAGCCAAATCATCCCATTCCCTGACAGCTTTATTTCTGCTTCAGCAGGGTCACACAAAAAGAAAAGCATGAAGCTATGTATGTCATGAAAAATCTCTTGCATAACTCAGAAATTCATAGAACTTGGAAACAGCTGTATCTCATTTTCCAAGGCCAGCTGAAGCTCCATCCCGTTCTCCCAACCTGTTCAGCCTTATCATACACATCAGCAAAGACACTGACTGAGAAACAAAGTTCTCTGAAGAGCCTTATACAATATGAGCCATATTTAGAATGGTCTGTACAAAGCAAAATTCTTGACATTGCAAAAAACTCGGGTAACCCTGATTACAGTGAGATAGTGGCATTAGTGTCATTGTTATATTTATGTACAGAACTTTGGAAGGAGGGAAATAAAGAGGCTCATATGAGGCAGTAGTAAAGCCTACAGTATATGACATTAACATTTAGCAGATTAAGTTGTACGATAAACTTGATGTCTGCCTCTAATCAAGTGCTGAGGTTATGTTAGCTCAATGCACATGCTTTCTCATTAAATACCTTGCATAACCTAAGTAAAGCTGACTCAACATTTATTGAAGCGCAAAGGCATTTTAAATGTGGTGAAACTGAGAAATTCTGTTGGGAACACAGGTTTGCTGAGGACTATAAATGCTATATAAGCCTTCGACAGAATCTATTCACAATAGTTGTTTGGAATAATAGAGTGGTCACTGAAACATACTATGTCTGAGACGCTGAGGTCAATGTTAGGGTTCAGTAAAATACAAGAATGTGATATCCCACTGAGCCCTCTATAAAATCTAATTTTACATTTTTCAATATTACTCCATGGTGCATTTATTTTATGCCATTGCATGTTAGACAACAAAGAAAGCACACACAGCTTTGTCTATTTGTTTTGGTGCTTGACACATTCTGGTAATAACTTTCAATTGACTAAAGTTGCCCTTGTTTGTATGACCAAATTACTACAATAAACATGAATTACCACATGTCAGTATGTGTATTTTAGAAAGTTTAAAAGGGAATTGTGATTTATTAGAAGCAGCAGGAAGAGTTGCATGCGGTAGGAAGCCATCTGCAGTGATTATGGAATTTGACCCCAGAGTCAGTCCCTGTTGTCTATGGCCCTGGCCCCACACTTACACACTTTCTCATGAGGAATAGGTTAGCCACACTGCTAATACCAAAAGTTCGTGTCCCCATCCCATCTCTTCCATTTAGTTTGTTTCTAACTAGAAGTAGTCTGCAGGTCTGACAAGCTGTTTGTTTACTTTTGGTCAAAACAAGCCGCTGCATCAAAGCCAGGATGCCTTGCAGAAAAATATTGATTTTGATAGCACTTGCGGTGGGAGATTTCAAGCATTCAGGGTAGATCCTTGGATCGTTTCCAGTGGCAAGAGACATAAATTCAAAGGTTGACCTTTCTGATCACAAAACAGATGTTTCATCACAATTCCCTTTCCTGAAAATATTTGAAAGGTTTTGGTTTGTTTCTAATTCAGAAGAAAAACAAAATTTTGAACCTGTTGTATCAAACAGAATTTTTTATTTCAGTCCAGCTCTTCATCTTCTCAAGGTATTGTTGAAATTTAAACTTTCTTCTGGGGATGGGATGCTGTCACAACAGCCATTCTTTCTGGGTGTGTTTCTGTTCATCTCAGTTTTGGAGCCTTAGATAATAATTAAGGGCAGATTATTGTCAAAGGGTATTTAAGTGATATTTTTTTACATATTACTGTAATATTACAACCCTTACCCTTATGTCATCTTTAGTGATGTAAAAGAGCAAAAGTGAAGTCATTAGTCTTATTTTTATGAACAATGATTTATAGGATCAGCCTCTCCTTTAAAATAGTGGATCCAAACAGATACTTTTGGTGTTTCCCACTCCCCATAATAAGAACTAAAAAGCATGTTGCATGAGGCCCTGTGAGGGCAGTGGCCTGAGTGGACACTATATTTTTAAAATGAAAGACAAATGCTAAACACTGATTTTAATTTCAGAATTATCCATAGAGTTCTGCTACAGTTCATTATTCAAACAAACAAACAAACAAACAAACACAAAACACACAAAAATGAGCTTGAGATATATAGATTGTACTTAGCAGTACTCCACAACAAGTAAGTAGAGGACTCTTGGTGCTACATACACAAACTGGAAAGATGACACCAAATTGCTTCTATAGCTTATGCTATATCTTTGTAGTGTGCACAGTATTGATTCTGTACTAATAATCACTTTGACAGCGGAAACAAATGAGCAATAGCTGTAGTTTATGTCAGTTTTTCAGAAACAAGTTTCAATCAATCATTTATGCAAAATATAGGGTTTAGAAGATTTAATAAAAGTACTGCAGATGATAATTTTAGTCTATTTCTTTACTTTTCTGACACAGAAATACATTTAGTCACTCCTTGTCAGCAAGCATGAAAATAGTTAAAACCAGTCTTCTTGCTCTACCATTTATATAGCAGAATATAAGATCTTGCCTATGCTGACTAAAAGATTTTGATTAAGAGGTAAAGAGGTGACAATTTCTCACAAAATATTCTTTTAATAAACATCAGAAGAACTAATATATCACTCCCTATGAAACTATCCAGGATTTGGGGTCAGAAGCAGTGTGTCATCATAGAACAAATCAGTCTGGGATACATATGCTGGAAGTTTCACTTAGATCTTTTTAGTCTGAAATTCTTCTGGGTTGCTGGGATATTTAAGATAAGTAGGTCAGAGAACTTCCTAGCCTGAGCTGAGCTAAGCCTCCACAGTAAACTAAGCAGCGCCACAGCTCATTACGTGGCCTTGATACTATACAGCGTAATATGGCCATGCACATTCTATAAAATTCTTCTATTCATAAATAAGGTGGCTGCTGATCCTGTATTGGAAATGTATAAGGAGATTATATCACAAAAACTGGAAAGATCCAAGCCTCTAAGGGTCTGAGCCAAGAAGAGTGACAGCAGCTGACAACCAGGGCAACCCAAGCTCCAGGATATACAACACAATTGCCCTAGAGAAAGGGAAAGTAAGATAAATTTCCTTACTGGAAGAGAGTAGACGGTTTAAATTGAGTGCACAGTTCCTGTACTTGATAATTTCCCTCAAGACAATCATCTTTAAAGAAGTCAAGTTAAATCTTTCTTGACTTTGATTATATATAAGGGGTTTTTAGTGTTGTCTGTTTATAATACAATAAGACTCATAGACAACTTCATATTTCACGGTTGCTTTTTTCCCCTATTTCTATAAAGTTCATTTTGGTTACAATGTCTTTATTACTTTTGGTCTTTATTACTCTAGAAGACAAACTTCTAAACCAGAGCACAAGGGCTCCCTGTGGGGTGAATGCTGGGAATGATGTGAGGAAGGGACACAACAGGGACCCCTGGGACCCCAACTGACCAAAGGGATATCCCATATCATATGAGGTCACGCTCAGCTTATAAGGGGATTAGAGAAGAGGAAGAACATATGGGTGGCATCATTTAGAGCTATTGTGGTTTTCTTCCCAAGTAACCATTATGAGAGATGGACCACTGCCTTCCTCGGGATGACTGAACACCTGCCTGCCCTTTGGGAGTGGTGAATGAATTCCTTGTCTTCTGTGCTTGTGCACATGGCTTTTGCTTTACCTATGAAACTGTCTTTATCTCAGATGAAGAGTCATCTCTTCTTCACCCCTCTGGTTCTCCCCCATCCCACCAGGGAGGGGTGAAAGCCAGGGAGGAAGCAGGGGGTGTGAGAAGCTGCATGGTGCTTAATTGCCTGCGGAGCTAAATTATGACATTTATGTTTCAGAAACCTTTTTGCATATTGTAGGAAATCAAACTGAGAGAAAGTTTTATGTGCTTTCTCATAAATATGAATCAATGATAAAAGTTACCTGATAGTGTGTTTCCCAAAATCATAATGTAAGAGGAAACACAGCTCCTAGGGTGCACTTAAACTACATATGTGTTCAACGGTAATGAGATATTTATTAGATATTAGATATAAGAAAGAGAAAAGTTCATTCTTAGGGCATTTGATACTGAAAATTATATATTAAGAAGCGAGTGTTACTTGCTCTGTAATGACCAAGCCATGCCTAGGAAAAATCCTAAGTAAGGGATGGGCATAGTGTTGTAATTATATTCTAACCCACTGTGTTAATGACTTTGTTCCTGTTCTTTTTTCCTGTTACTTTTTCCCCAGTGCTGTAACGGAAAATGAAGCCTTTGCTTGTTAACTGTTCATTTATTTTGACGGCTACAAGCAAAACTGCAAAGTTTTACAAGGAAAGGGCACTCTGTTCATCCAGAAATAACATGTTCAAAGAAGGCATTACATATACACAAGTCCTTTAAGTGTCTGCAACGTGGAACAAGTTTACATTTCATGGAAGGTCATGTGTCTTTCCTACCAAGTTTTTAGGCTCAGTTTGAGACAGGATTCAGGAAGAAACTCTTCCCACATGGGCAAACACAAGTGCTCTGCTGGCAAGGAAGAATTAGTCATGAGATAATTTAGCATAATCCCATTGTCACAGAAGGCCTTTTAAGATATTCATATACTACTTTCAACATACTGATCTTTTGCAAATGTATTTCTGATGTTCTTCAGACAGAGACAGCGCTGTGTCTGATGTAAAGAACCACAGAAGACTCTAGCAGAGATTTCAAAAGCACCCAGTGTGTTTGCCTGAATTATTCTTATACCTAAAAATAAAACCAGATCTGAAAAAAACAAACTTTGAACCTATTTTCAGCCTTAGAGAGGTCTAAAACTAGCAGGATGCAAGGGCGCATATGGGGAAAACATGATGTGTTTGGGAGGGTAATATTACAGTAATATACATTTCCACCAACTGCAGACAGAAAGGTTGAATGCATATTTATACAGCAGTAGTAAAAAGCTGAGTGATTTAGCAGAAATTGAAAACGAAATACAAGAAGGCAGCCAAGAAAATAGAAGGCACAGTAGTTAGAAATTCTATGCTGAATGCTACAGAAAGGAAACTGTTCATGAAAGAAGAAATGCCTAGGCACTAGTCAAGCATTGCTGACTTTAAAGTGAATATTTTAATGCTATGAAGTTTTGTGCACTTTGGGCATTTCTGATGCTTAATTTGAGTTAAATAATTTGTTAAACACGTTCTGTTGGCTGAGAACTTTCCTAAGGCCTAATTAGATATAAGTATACGTGAGTGCTTGGGTCTGCAAAATATAATTTTTTTTTTTTTTTTTTTTAAGTTTAGTTTCATAATTGAATTCTAGTAATAAAAAAAAGTTAGCATATGAAATTTTCTAGTTTGACACATTATCTGAAGTTTATATTATTTAATTTTCTGATCTATCATCTGAGGATATTTTCCTGCTGTGGGATTGCCCATAAATATATTATGCTGTAGAATCTTAAAAAAATAAATCCATCTGGATGAAAGCAGATTTTCTCACAGATGTTGAAATCCATCTCGTTTCAGTTTAGCTACTTTCACAGAATTTAAATGTCTTCCGTAAAAACTGTTCTTTTGTAAAGAATCAGTATTGATTTGCGTTCGTGTGCAACTATTGCTCCTTGGGTTTTTTTAAACATTGATACTGACATTGTCACAGGACAAGAAATCAGTTGAAATACTAGCCTGACTTAAAACCAGCCATATAATTAATGTCTATTAAGGTTACTGTAATTTATTTTATTAGCTGGGTATGAAAGACTTCCCACTGAAATAGTCCGCTCCAGTGATAAGACAGAGAGTAATCTGTCTAATGATGAATAATGCTTTTCTCTTCTAACTGCCAGAAAAGGCACAAAAGCTTTGTACTCTACAATAATCTTCTGTATTGTGAGTTCATTTCATGGTCTGCATAACACTCTTGTTTCTCCTTCCAATTGCATCTCCTAATTATTTTAGGAGTGGCAGAAGAGTCATAGAATCCGAACATGTAAGGTTGGAAGGGACCTTTAGAGATCATCTAGTCCAATCCCCCTGCAGTAAGCAGGGACATCTTCACTAGGTACGGGGAGACTCTCAGAGCCCCATCAAGCCTGACCTTGAATACCTCCAGGGGTGGGGCCTCCGCTACCTCTCTTGGCAACCTGTTCCAGTGATCTACCACCCTCAGATTGAAGAATTTTTTTCCTAATATCCAACCTAAATCTCCCCTTTTAGAGTTTAAAACCATTACCCCTCATCCTATTGCTACATGTCCTTTTTCTCAGGTGTGTTTTTGTGGGCCTTCCTTTATTTTGGAAATTAAATTTAAGTTTAGTTAATTTAATGTTAAGCTATCCCAAATTCAGAATTGATGGTAGATATTTTCCCCTGACATTTCTAATGTCTTCAAAAAGTCTACTCTTCAGATTCCTACTTTTCTTACCACTGTTGAGATGACTTCACCCAAGTCAGATGATCTTGGTTGACACTCACCTGTTATTTTCTTCCCTTAGAGCAGTATTTTTCAGATTGTACGTTAGTCTCTGAATTTGCCAAGCTTCTTGGTTTGGGTTTAAAACCTTGTTATAATTAGCTGACAGGACACACACCTCATCTATCAAAGAGGGGCATAAATGTTTTATTCTTGATATCCCTTGAAATAAATACTTGTTTATTCAGCACTCCCCCTCATCAGCAGCTTATAGCACTGTTATTTTGAGATTACAATTTAATAATGTTATTCTGGCTGCCAGTTAAAGTGTTAATATCAATCCAAAAATGGTATAAGATTTGCATTTTTCAGAAAAAATCTTTCATCAGTGGATCCGATTAAATATATTGCCATAGGAAAATGTTTGCCTGTTGGAAACATATTGCAAGGAAAAGATCATCTCATTTAGGAAAGAGAAAAAACATCTTGGAAAAAATGTTGTTCTACCACACTTCTGGAATAGTATATTCCTCCTATTTACCTGTACTGTAAAACAGATATTTTGGCAGAATTTTTTGTTTGTTTTGTTGGTTTGGGGTTTTTAAATCAGAATTTCTAGTTAATATTGGACTTTCCTACTGGATGGAAATGCTGAATCTTGAGTCTTTATGAGTGTGATGTAAAGACACTCGAGTGCGGGGTTTAAAAATAAAAAATAAGAATAATTTCTTTTTGAACCACGTGCATTCAATATGTGACTACTGCAGGTTTCATGGATACAACGGAGAAACGCACGTACTGCGGTTTAGAAGTACGACGACCCTTATCACAACCGCAAGAGATTCACAAAGTGCCCTACTGCCAGCACAGCAGTCAGAGTTCAGTGTTACCGCCCGCGACAGTCACCTCACTCCCTGCTGCCGCCCGCGGGCAATTCACAAGGCTCAATTTTCAACCCCAGCAGCCTCACAGAAGGCACGATCACCAGCGCACTAAATACTACGTGTGTGTTAGTCAATAACCCGAGACTACAAACTTAAAGCATAGCAAATATTCACTTACCCATCTCTCTGGTAAGGGTTCTCAGTACCTTACCCCAGCCAGACTCCTGGCCAAGGCAGAAGGGTCTCTTGGCAAAGTTGGAGAAGCGGCTCCCCCGTCTCAGGCTGAATCCCAGGGGGGCTATTTGATTTTTTTGTCTGTTGTAGGTGACAGTGGGCAGGGCTGTGTTCTAGTGGACAATGCCACCTTCCATGTTTGTCATTAGCAGTGATCTCCCTTATCTTATGCCCTATCTGTTGCATCTCTTTACATTGTCTGGGACCATTAAAGGCAAATGGAGACCCTCTGGCTTGCTTTTATCTTACTGCTAGACAACTGAATAGTGGCTTGATTGGGGCATATTGTTTGTTGAAGGAATTTAAGGGTCAACCCAGGCTGCAGTTGGTTGAGTTGTGCAGCATTGTCCATTTAGTCTCAGTTTACAGGACAACTCAAGTCTGAGCTATCTACACAGCTCCCCACGGGTTGTGTCTGTGGAGATGGGGCCTCAAGCAATCCAAGGCTGAGTCGCATTTACAGCCCCCCATAAATCGCCTGAAGGGCTAGACATGGCTGAAACTTGTTTGTGGAACTCTGAGCCAAATTATCCTTACAACTAGCCATCTTCATAGCAGGCATCAGGTGAGATCCTCTTGGAGAGACTGCAGACGTGTATTTCTGTTCCATTGTAGAAAAGTAAGTGTCCAAGAGCAGAGAGGTTGATCTGTCAAACTGCTAGTACAGACAACTGGTTACATTCAGTGTTTTCACTTTGGACAGTAAGTCTAAAGTGGGAGTGACATCCATTTATTTTCTCTTAGAAGGCATTTCGTACCGACTTGTTCAGTTATTCCTCTAGTTTTAATCTCCTATGCTAGAGCAGAGATTTTCAAGTTTTCAGCAGTTTCTGAAGTGTTATAATCCTTATGCCTGATTTCACAGCCATCCTCACTCTTTTTGCATGTGTATAACTGCTAAGAATTCAAGACAGTGGAAAGACAGTTCTTTCAATATATCCCAATTCTCTTTGGTTTCATTAATGCTGGAAGGGAGGGAGATAAGCCAAAAGTAAAGCATAACTAGGATGAGACAAATTATTATTATTGTTGTTGTTGTTGTTGTTGTTGTTGTTGTGGTTATTATTATAGCATTGGTTGAATTTAGAATTTCTGTTCTGCAACAAATTCAAAAGAATTTAAACCAAACATGATGTTTTGAACCAAAGTACAAGCTACACTTTTTGCTCAAAAACATATTTGTAATTGTAAGTGTAAACACAAATGTAAATATAAATGTAAGTTTAAGTTCACTGCACAAATCATTAGCCATCTTCCTCACCTCTGAAAGGCACTCAAGGTCACTGCTGGAAAGTTGCACACAGAAGATTTCTGGGGAACTTCTCAAACTAACTGTCCAGCTCTGAGAGTAAGGTTATTTTGTAGGCAAGGGTCTCATATGATCAACCAAAATGTATAAATCCACATCCCCCAGCCTCTGTAGCTGGGAGAAGATTCTACAGAGCAATCAGTGAGGCAAAAAGCAAGTCACTGAAAGATGTTGGTCAGAAAACACTGAAGAAATATTATCATCTAAAGATACCGGACATCAGCAGAATGTTGTGGGTTTTTTTCAGTTAATCTCCATTAGCAGTTTTCTGAGATTTGCTTATCTTACCTTATTTTGATAAATTTTCTTTTCCAGCAAAAAGATCTGAAAAAAAACCAAATTCTTTTTCTCTCCCTCTCTCTCTCTTTTTTTCTTAATTTTTTTTTTTGAGATGGAGATTGACTTCTGGATTATTTCATAACAATTAGCACAATATTTCAGAAAATATTTTTTTTCTGTGTATAAGATCATTCAAGGAGTGTACCAGTTTGACTAACTCAAATACCTTTGCTGAGACTATAAAGACATGGTAGTTAAGGATTTTCTCTTGAATACATCAATTTATGGATGTTTATTCAGGCAGGCTTATTAATAAATCTTCTGTATATATGTTGTCGTCTCCATCCAAAGAATTAATGGTTTGCTATACTATAATTAAGAATAATTCCTATGTCATAATCCATATACTTGGATTTCTATCCTAATTTAGCTGGAAATTTTATATATGTTCAAATTCTCAAAAATCCCATGATAATTCCAGAAGTATGTTTTTCCTCAGGACCATTGTCAGCATATCACAGAATCATAGAATCATAGAATTGTAGGGGTTGGAAGGGACCTCGAGAGATCATCGGGTCCAACCCCCTGCCAAAGCAGGCTCCCTAGGACATTTCACTCAGATAGGCATCCAGACGGGTCTTGAATATCTCCAGAGAAGGAGACTCCACCACCTCCCTGGGCAGCCTGTCCCAGGGCTCTGTCACCCTCACTGGGAAAAAGTTTTTCCGCATGTTGGTGCGGAACTTCCTATGCTCCAACTTGCAGCCATTGCCCCTTGTCCTATCTCCACAGACCACTGAAAAGGGGCTGGCTGATTCTCCCTGCATCCCATGCTTAAGATAATTATAGACTTTAATTAGGTCCCCTCTTAGTCTTCTCTTCTCAAGGCTAAACAGTCCCAGCTCACTCAGCCTTTCCTCATAGGGGAGATGAACACTTAGGGATGCGCAAACACCGTGATCACTGAATATAAAAACATATTAACTTCAGTATAGCTAATATGAGTGAGGGATCACTGTTGTCCATCATATGAACTTCTCAGGATAGCCTATATTTTTAATAACATATGCTTCAGTGCTTCAGAAATAATATACTGAAAATTAATAATGCTGCAGAACAATCCTTAGCAAAACTTTTATAAAGTTCCTAGATAAATAGTCTTTGCAAACTCCCCACAATTAGTATTTACATAGTTCAACTTTTTTTCATAATTACTAAAAATATTTTTCTTTTTAAAAGGATGAAATTTCTTTCAGATAATTTTTTTCCTTAGTTGCTCATATTTAGCCCACAAGGCTGAATCCGGGACATACCGATCATTCTGTGGCAAAAGACTAGTGTCATCATAAATCTGGGTTTATGACCTCATGACTGAAAGAAACAAAAGAAAAAATGGGGTTGTGAAATCACTAGCAAGATCAAAGAAATGCAGTGGTGAAATAAACTGCCATGTTGCATTCGATATACTACAGCATTCTTACAAAAGAATACATTTAGCTTTTGACATTTTAAAAGTCTGCGTTTGCAGAGCTGTAGATAAACTGCTGCTATTTTCTAACCAAAACAAGCCTTCACCATGTGCTTTACCAGAGTGCAATGAAAGAGACTGCCTTCATTATCCTAATGACTGTTATCACAGACAGACTCTTGGATCCAAGTTTTGCTTTGGTTTTCATGCTTGAAACCATTCCACTGAAGTCTTTGGAATTAATCTCCATTTCTATTCTTCGTTACTAGATATAACACATTTTTGGAGACCTTGTCTAACTTCCAATAAAATAAAGCAAAGGCCTGCTTTGCCTGCATGGATCACTTTTGTTCACCTTGAGCATAATTTGTGTATCATGGATTAGTTTGCAGCAAGAGTTAAGACCGAAATTGCTGACTGGCTTTCCACTTTATCTGCTTTTGTTGATGGTTCGAGGTTTTTTCCCTCTAAATTCCTTTTTCAAGTGTATTTTTTAAAGCAATTATCATAGTGTCTGTTTCCACTAACAGATATCCACTGAATAACAGGAAGAGGAAAGCAGGTTTTTTCTTGTGGAAGAAGGACACCTGGGCTGTGTTTTCACTAACAAGCCAGTCAAGCTCAAGGCATGGGTTGAGTGCTACTGTGAAATTGTCCATATTACATACATAGTTCTTAACAGGCCTGGGGTTTGCCCATACCATATGCTGTTATCACAAATAATGCATGAGTACCACTCAGAGGTTAATGTGGGGCAGAGGCTGTTCCCAAATAGAGTATGAGACGTCCTTACACTGTGGAGCAAAGAGAAAGGGAAGGCTTGGCTCTACAGATGTGACTGGTGCATCTCCATTTGCACTGAGAGACAGAAAGACAGACATTTATTCACAAATATAGTCCTGGATGCTGGGGCATTAACTGGAAGAGTGAAGTACACTAATGACAGTCAACAAGGATAGTACAAAATAGGAAATCACGTAACAGACAGACATATTTCTTGGAAGGAATTTTTTTCAGTTAACTCTCCAGATCTAGTCATGTCTCTGGGCATCCTGGAGTGCACAGGCATAGTGGACATCAAAAACTGCACGGGAAGGAAGGAAGGAAAGAAGAAAATAAAGTGAGTCATGTAGTGCAGATGAAGATGGCACTGGTTTTTTTTTCTAGAACAGAAGTGAGAATTTGTGTTTCAAGAACTGAAGTATTCATGAAGAAATCTGAGGCATGTGAAGAATACACAAATAAATAGATGACAAATCTGGCACAAACTTACCCATATTATCACTAACATATTTTACACATAAATACCGAATGTAAGAAATTAATATCCCTTGAACTGAATTCTGTTCAGAGAGACACTTACCTCTCAAAAGGATCATGGAAGTGAATTCACATATGTCCTGCATAGAATGGGAACTTATTTTTTGACAAAGCATATACTCATTTACATTATATAAATATAAAGTAATTAGTAAAAAGCAAGTACATTTTAACACAAAACGAATAGAAATTACACTGAAAAAATATTTTTAAAGCTGACAATAGATAGGTAATACCACACCCTTTCATAATGCTGAAAAACTTGCTGTGTTTCAAGCATTAAAAGGAGCTCTTCATTTCCAAGTCTCAAACCCTGAGTCCAACCCTAGCCATGCATAATTGCATGGTTAATTGCAGTTCTCCAACAAACAGGACATAAAGCACCAGCTGTCCTTAACATCCTTCTTCTTAATCTTGAGACACATAACATCCAGCATTTTGCTGCCTTCTTCAGTCTGAAGATTCCCAAGCACTATCCCAAATACAAGCATTGAACTTAAAAAAGGTCATGGAAAAAATGGTAACAAAAAAAAGAGCACAAAGAATTGGGATAAATCAGTTTGGGGTTTTTTTTAACTTATTCTGAGGATAAGGCACCAGATGTTGAAATAGGTTCTTCAGTCACTGCATTCCCCCGAATAACCTTACCCTTAAAAATAATGCTAGCCAACAGAACCACCCATCCAGTGAAGGGAACATAAGCTGTTGACCACAATTAACTCCAGACCTCTTCTTTCTTCTCCCTGAAGGCTGCTCAGTCTCAAGGACAAACTAGACTCCAGTTTCAGATTTACAACCCCCCAACATAACTGTAGTTATGACAAGAAGAACTATACACAAAGAAGAAAAGAAAAAAAAATGTTGACAACTGACTCCAGCTGTATTCCAAACTCTTTCAGGCAGAATAAAATTAACTGGCTTCTTCAAGCTTTTATATTACCAAAATGTAATCCAGACCTAATCCTAACTGTAATGGATCCATACTTCCAGTAAGAAAGAAAATTCCTGATTACAATCAATACCAGCCTGAGTTTAGGATAAGGCTTATTTTTTTGGAAATAACTTGCATTGTCTTACATTGGAGAGAAAGGTCAGCTGGACATATTTGAGTTAAGCTTTTGAATTAAATTAGGAATTGAAACTGTAGATAGTGATTCCTGAAAATATTTTGAATCACACTTTAAACTACAAATGCATTTTACAAAATCAGTGTGAGGCACCATTATTCATATATTAAGAAGGCCCTGAAGTTCACTTGAAGTACTATATTTGCCAGAAAAGAGCTGAGGGATCATGGATCTGACCTTATAATAAATAATAAAACAGCAGAAGAATCTGGACTCCACTACAGTGTCAAGTAAGATCTACACAAATCTTCACTTAACCATAGCTTTGTTTATTTGCAGGAGATGAAGCATTGCTTTGAACTATTCTGTAGGTATTTACACAGTTATTGACACACTGTGCTATTCTGTGCTTTGAAATGTTATCAGAAGTTTGAATAGTTATTAATGCTCACTGCAAGGAGCTCATTTCTACCTTCTCTGGGAATCGAATAAGTTGACTGAAAATATTCCCTCAACCGTCTGACCTGCACGACAAATGACAGTGGTCTTTACCTGCCACACAGCTGCACCGGTTTCAGACTGTATTGGTGGTGTTATGGAGATAGCTGGTGTCAGCAGTTGTTGTTCCTTGTTGAGGAGACAGTAGATTTAGAATTAGCTCTAGGATGACTTTGGAAAAGGAGACACACCAGTGTCACCTGTGTGCAGTGTATGCCGAGCCTCCTGCCAAGTCCAGGTGAGGGGTGCAAAGGATAACCATCAGTAGTGGTACAAAATTCCATGTCCACAGACAAAGACAACAACAGCCCAGCCTGGAGTAATAATTCTCACTGGCTGGAGCTCTGTGCAGTCTTAGAGTTTTGAGTGATTGAGTCTGTGATAGGTTCCTTATCACAGACGTGGCAAATGGGCCTATGACTTCTGCTCCTGGAGATGACTTTTATTTTCTTTTCCAGCACCAACATGTTTTAGCAGCAAATTCAGCATGGGTCTTGAGAGGTGGATGTGAGTAGGGGTCCTTATGGAGAGCATACTGGAAAATCACAGGTGTATGGGGTGTGTAAGGGTGAGGTGAGGTAATAATGTTAGAAGAATAGTATGAAAGAATGAGAGTGGATGCAACATATCAAACTACATGGTAAAAATGCCATAATTGGATACATGTCTATGAAAAAGCAGCCAAGTTCACTAAGACTTAGAGAGGGAATTTTATCTGATGTTCCTGTCAATTATAGAAAGCTATTAAACAAATTTTCATTCTGTGCTTATTATAGATATTTTCATGCTCACCAAATTTTTACGGTCTGTTGTGGTTATCTTTGTAATTTCTTCTGACAAATGAAAACCTCAAAGGCTCATTTTTACATATACTGCATAAATGACTAATGCATACACATAAGTCCACTCAGTGGAAAAGATTCATTTTAATCACAGAGGAATCCTAATTTTGCAATAATAGCCATAGTTTGTGTACATGTAGAAACTTCATATTTCAAATAAAATATGACAGCTGTTACTTCAAGAAGTTATTTTTTCATTTTTAGTCACAATAAATAGTGAAAAAACATAAAAATAGCTTTGAAAAAAAAAGATATTATAGTGCTGATTCTGTAATTGTAACGCAAACTTTAACCATTCGTTGTCCATAATGTAACACCTTGCTGTGAAATCATTAAGAAGGTCTGTATTGGCAGCCTTGACATTTCTGTACTCAGTAATACATCTCCTTTAAGAATTACTCAAGGGGAATAGGTGTTGTTCTGTGAAATCTTACATTATTTTTTACACTATAAATGTGTTTGTATGTATATATATATGCATATATGTATATACATATATACACACACCACCTATTAATAATTTTTTGCTTCCTTTTATAATATTATGACATTACTTTCTTATTCTTATTCCTATACCTACACATGATATTTAGTATACAAAGTTCAAGAAAAATAGCAACTCAGACATTCAGGCGTGCTAGTAAAATCATGTTTCTGAGGCATTTCCCTTTGAATTTTTAGACTAAATGAATTATTTAATAACTAATTCATAAAGTACATCTGCAGCCATCCCAGTAATACAGAAGAAAACTCGTAATGTAATACCTTTTCTGTGTAGCTCCTGTAAGTATATTTATATTTTGCGCCATTAATTCATCATCAGGTTTACAATTCTATGTCTACATTAACATTTCAGTAAGCTGAACTACACTTAATGACCAGGGCTACACCTTTCAAGGAAACCTCCCACAAATCATCACCTAATGAACAGAGTGGTCTCTCTCAGTTTAGTTGGATGAAACTAAACTAAGAGAAACTAAACTAAATTAATGCACTCCAAGAGAGCTTTAATTGAGCTTCCACCACTGAGGGACATGTCATCCACAAGACTGATCTGGAACTAGACTGATGTAAAACCTCCTGAAACATGTATGGTGTGGATATCAGCCCTGGGCACCAGCAATTTCCATTTACATACCCCACTGAACGTCTATACTAAGGGGTAATACAAATGTTCCCGGAAAATGCCATGTCTCTCCAGAAAGATGCAGGTACTTAAATGAGGAGCTGCATGTGCAAACTGCAACAGGAAACAGCTATAGTAGTCAAAATTTTTGTTCATGTAAGACAGAACAGAAATAATAAAGACATGATTTGTAATGGCCCGCTTTTAGAACATTGAAAACCTACACATAAAATTCTTAGAAACTATAAATAATACTAACTTCTCTTTCTTGCAGAGTAAGAGAATCTTTTAGCCCAATACAGAGTATGAACTGTGTGTAATATTTTTTTCTAAAGTTTATTACCCCTCCATGTTAAAATTTCAGTTCTAGAAAACAAATATTACACTAAATTCATCAGAAACCTGACTGTAGTTTTGTTTAAATGAGCTAGATTTATTTAATGTCCTTTAAAACATACGTATCAAAATTAATCTTTTTATACCTGTGTGGACTTTGTATTCCTGAGGGTATAAGAAGCTACTCTGGAACTGACTGTGCCTTAAGTTTTCTTGAACACACATTCACTTCATAGCAGTTATTTTCAGTGTTATAGGATTTTTTCAATTTGTGTTTTTGTTTTATTTATAAATGTGGAATCCCATAGATTAAATTATTCTTATGTAATATTGAAGTCAACTTTCTTCTCTGGCAGTGAACTCCTTGACATTTGTATATAAATGTAATGATAGAACAGTGTGATTTTGATAAAATAAAGATTAAAAAACCAGCTTAATAAAATATATTCTTTACTGTTTAGTTGCAAACTTAATTCCAAATGTTATCTTTTGTATCCAGCAGAAAGTTCTCATTAAGTAGCAGACATACAACACATTCTTCTTTCTCCTTATGAAGACAACTTCATTGTTAACACAACAAAATATATATCTGCCCGAGGACTGGTCCTCATGTGAGAGGTTTTTTATATTATACATTAAGTGACAACTGATACCTTTTATGTTGTACTTAATAATTATTTAGATCATGAAAATTATGCACGTTTATTCTTCTATACATATGGTTCATATGTTTAACTTCTGCAGTCTGCTTATCCAAAGGAAGAAGACAACTTCTTGTTCCACTTTATGAATAAGCGTAATTGTATATGAGAATGGGGTGAAACACAACCATACCACAAAGAATTCAGTGCATTATTATGCTGTTCTGAGAATATAAATACAATAAAACTATGTATAGAATGAAAATTATTTTAAACCACATATTTATATATTGCTAAGAAGACACTCTTGGATTTTTTACCCCCAAAAAATTTGGTATGAGTTTTGCAAAGCTGACAGCTACAAGATCAGTCTTATCTGTGAATCTACTCCTAGAGTTATATATATAAAGAAGTTTGTTCTGAAAAACTGATTAAAGAATTCATTAGCGAAAGTAATCTTCAAAGTCAAGAATTTAATGAGATAAACCCCCGACTTTAAATACACCCTTTTCAGCCCACAGCAGGATTTTATTTAACCAAGGATTTCTTTAGAGCATCTGCAGCTGGAACAAGGGGGTTCACTCACAGGAACTGGCAGCCTCAGGCTGATCTAGTTTTGACCCTAGAAAATGGCAGAAAGCTGCACATAAACTCCAAATGTTACCCATGGGAAGAAGTTGAGTCTTGAGTTCAGAGGTATCACAGAGAAGTTCAGATGGCACCACATATCACTGTTCAATCTTTTCCAGAGACTGAACCAAGGCATTTTAACCTAAATTTTTAACATCCGATAAGCTGAAAGATCCTGAGTGAGAAAAAGTGATCACTGCTGAAAGAGTATTAATGGAAATATTGTTCTGTCTATGAACACCTTCTCAATATTGTTCCAGAGTGGGTATTTTGAATATATTCCACCGTAATAAAACCACAAATCAAGGGAAAATTGTGATTCAACATTCTATTTGTTGAAAAAACTTACGGCGTAACTGAATTCTGATGTGAAACAAGTAAATATGCTGCGCTTGGCAGTTAAGTGATTCTTCTCTCCAAAGTATTTATTTAGCCATTAAGAACAAAAATGCTCTGCAAGGAGTGAGAAAAACACAGCATAGTCCATGCTTTGTATGTTTAATTAAGTCAATGCCTTTCCAGAGCAATAGCACGTGCTCTATTGCAGCTGGTTTCAATGCTTGTTGCACCGTTGAGGATGAAGTTAACTCCTAGCAGGTGGCACAGGAATTACCTCATATTCAAGGACACTGAGCACTGGCTGGGAAAGTACACTGACTTCCAGAGAAACCCTCAATGCTGCCTAGGTGAAACAGAAAAGGGAATCTTGCTGAATTCACTACTAATATCCAGCAGAAGGCCAGATGCTTAAATGTATAATTTCCCATGTTTGTATTTTCAGCATCATCTTAAAATTGCAATGAAAATGTATTTCTCATTTCCTAGGAGTACCAAAGTTGGAGGCCTGGACAATCTAAGAGTTCTTATAGATTAATTTCCAGCTTCAGTAAATGGCAGCTCAGGGACTTTATTGATAGCTTGTCTTCACGCATGTGAAATGGGAAAAGATTCCAAAAGAGACATAGCTGAATTCTGGAAAAGCCACTCAGTTAGTTTATTCTGGTTTCCAAAACAAAATTAAGAAATTATTTGATTAGTAATCAAAATCACCTGAATGATGAAAATGTTTCTGTAGTAGAGAGCACAGGATTCAACAAAATATTATGGCATATAAAACTTCAAGTAAGATGATTCGTTGGCCAAGAAGACCACTGTGGTCATTGAAAATCTGTTACCAAATAAAAATACTGTCAGTTCGCATGGAAACAACTTTCTGTGTTTGGTAGTAAAGAGATTCATCAGTCTGCCATAAATTTTACAGCAATGAGTATAGCTACTTGGGTCTGTTTGCTTGGACAGACAAGGAGAAATCTATTGGATACTGTCCCTGAAATTTATCTGAATTTAGGAGAGATACCAGCTGCAACACAGCAGATAACAGAATATAATCCTGAGTTTATGAAATCACTAGGCAATTAATTAGTATAAGAATATCACATAAAGGTAAATGTTTTTTATGTGGGAAAGATCTTCATTTCATGATAAAGTGGAATAACTATGATAACTTTAAACTAAAGTCAGCGAGCATAGAATTATTTTCATTAGTTTTCTGGAATTAACCACGTAAATACAACCACCTTCTTTTCAGAACAGCTGTTTAGTTGTAATGCAGTGCTTAATGCTGTGGGGTGACCTATTTTATAAAGTCCTTTTCAATGTGAAGCTGTGATCACCTTTATAACTAATCATATATTTCACATTCTAATAAACATGAGAATCATCTGTGATGATTCTTAAATCAGCATATAAAATGTGTTTCTCCATCCCTGTGGCTGGTTTAATGACACACCCATGGAAAATATTACATTGATGATTCCAGATTTTGGTTTTACTCTGATGGGACTCTAAAAGCCATGTTAAACTGACCAATTGTGATTTACAGCTAATTTGTCTTCTTCCTGGAAAATGTACGAGTGAACTACTTAAAACAGTAGCTGTTTTCCTCATTCATCTGTTTTGGATCACAGTAATCCTGGGTTTGGATGAATGATAACATGAAGTTAATGTTTATGGTGTTCCCAAGTATTTACTAAGTATTACACAACTGTGGTGCCACAACAACATAAAACATTTCTGCTTATTAACAGAAATTGTCTTTGCTGCATTCAGAATAGTAAATCAAAAGAACACATTTTAAATTTTCTGTGTAATGAGACATTCATTAGCAAGATGATTAATTAATGTTCAGAAAGGAATAGTCACAATAGTTTCCAAGTTACCATGTTTGTATGTCTATTATCTTTCTACAGGATCTCCATGAAGAAGAAAATATGAAAAAGTATTTTTGGTGTTTCCATGACCGTTGTTTTGCCACAGCCTCAGTAGAACTCAGGAAAGCATTGTGAACAAATAATGCTCTGCTAGATGGTGAAACTGCCAATTATTTGAGGACCCAGAACCAATGTGGGTATATAGGAAAACCAGCTTTCATCTGACTCTTCTGTGAAGCTCACTTGTTCAAGCTCTATCATGTCAACATTAATTATTTTTGCCTCGCATGTATACCAGGAGGAAAACTTCTGTATTCTCAAAAGGATACCAAGAAATTTTCCTGGATCCTCCCTAGCACTTCCCTTTAATCAAGTAAACATTTTGAGTTGAAGTATAGTCATTAACCTAAGTAGTAAATGCTAGATACAATCCTTGCACAGATGACACCAACTTAGTTCAAAATTTAGGAACACTTGTCCCATGCCTGAAGCAGAGCCAACAAATCATGGCTCCTGATCATGTCAGATTCCCAATTTCCAATGTGCAGCCCATCATCATAGGACTTGCATAGTGACAATATGAGTTGCAAAACCAAAAAGATCACAGAATCACAGAATCACAGAATTTTTAAGGTTGGAAAAGACCTAGAAGATCATCCAGTCCAACCATTCACCTAGCTCCCACTAAACCATATCCCTCAATACAACATCCAGTCTTTCCTTGAACACCCCCAGGGATGGTGACTCTACCACCTCCCTGGGCAGTGCATTCCAGTGCCTGACTACCCTTTCTGAGAAGTAGTATTTCCTAATGTCCAGTCTGAATCTCCCCTGGCGCAGCTTGATACCATTCCCTCTAGTTCTGTCACTGCCTACACGGGAGAAGAGGCTGACCCCCAGCCCACTACAACCTCCCTTCAGGAAGTTATAGAGAGATGTGTACCTATAACGTAACAATTCCTTTTTGAACCTTGGTAGAGAACTATATTAAACTCTTTTAAGACTTTATAGCTTGACTGAAGGACTGTTGTCCATCTTTGAGAACATTTCACAGCAAGATTTCAGTTTTCAAATTTAAATCAAACAGAAGGGGTTGAAATATGCCAATATTTATGTCTGTTGGCAATAAAACAGTGCTGAGAGGCCTGTAGCCCATTACAGGGCAGGTTGCCATTCCTCCATGTTCCTGTCATGGCCCCTGAGGCACTGCTAGATCTGATTGTCTTTACCCAGCCCCACCTGGGGCTTCCCCTATGCTGTCCACTCTCCAGAACTCATGTCAGCATCTAAGGACCATCAGACCCTGCACAGCCCTGCCCTGCTTCAGCTGTGAGCCCCATTAAGCAAAACCCACACCTGGAGCTATGTCTGAGCCTAGCCTTGGCCTGTCCTCATGTTGGTGTCTAATGTCCAAGGTTGGAGTTGCCCCCAGTGTCCCATACCCTGACCATCCCAGAAGAGCCCTAGTCACAGTCCCACAGGGAGCCATTGACCCACGGTTCATGCAGAAATTACTCTGGTCCAGCCAGTATCCAGCTAAGCACACATTCCCACCAAATCCACACTCTCAAAAACACATAGGCACCTTAGGATGACGAATCTCCTGGGGTGCCCCTGGGAGGGGCTGCATGAAAAGCTCATGTCTCTGAGGGAGTTACTGGTGTTCCCCTGCTTGCCATTGTACAGGCAGGATACTTTAATCACATAATCTAACACACAGTACAGACTTCGGTTTTATTGTTCCTATTCTCAGAAAATAGAACAATCTATATGGAAAAGGAGACCAACACATCACACCCCAAAAGACAAAACTTCAGAGGTATTTTAGATGGTATAAATTGGTTGATTAGCATAGAAAATGTCCCTGATACTTCTTCTGCTTGCCAGAAACCCTCTTATGTCCTTGTCTTTTTATCTTTATACCATTTATACAGCACTCTGTGCAATGTACTAGGTTGTTCATTAGGTATTCCAAAAAGCTAAAGCTTCAATTTCTCTAATTTTTAACTCTATTAAAAAAAAAAACGAGTTAATTTACTTGTTCTTTAGTAAGATAGGGTTGTGTCCAGGTGGGTTATGAATATCCCTAGAGGAGACCTCTCTGGGCAACCTATTCCAGTGCTCTGTCACCCTCAAAGTGAAGTTTTTCCTCATATTGAGATGGAACTTCCTGTGTTCCAGTTTATGCCCATTGCCCCTTGTACTGTCACTATACACCAATGAAAAGAGTTTAGACCCATCCTCTTGACACCCACCCTTTAGATATTTATAAGCACTGATGAGATCCCCTCTCAGTCTTCTCCAGAGTAAACTGACCCAGGTCTCTTATCGTTTCCTCATATGAGAGATATGAGCCCTCATCACAGTTGTAGCCCTCCACTAGACTCTTCCAGTAATTCCTTCTCTTTCTTGAAGTGGGGAGACCAAAATTGGACACCATACTCCAGGTATGATCTCACCAGGGCAGAGTAGAGGGGGAGGAAAATTCATCCCGCAACCTGTGGGTCATGGTCTCCAGGATACAACTGTAATGCACTCCAGGATACAACTGTCTTCTCTGCCAGACTTTGCACCACCTATCACAACCCTCTGATCCCTGCCATTCAGTCTGTTCTCAATCTACCTCACTGTCCACATATCCAACCCATACTTTCTAAGACAGACTATTAGGATGTTATGCAAGATAGTGTCAAAAGCCTCACTGAAGTGGAGGCAGACAGCCTCTACTGCTCTCCCCTCACTTACCCAGACAGCTACCATGACACTATAGAAGGCTATCAGATAGATCAGGCATGAGTTTCCCTTGTGAATCCGTGTTGAACACTCCAGATAACCTCTTCTTCCACAAGTTTAGAGATGTCCCCTAGGATGAGCTGGCCCCTCATCCTTCCAGGAATGGAGGTGAGTCTGATTGGCCTGTAGTTTCCCAGGTCCTCTTTCTTGCCCTTCTTGAAGATCAGAGTGTCTTCAATGTATATGTATTTCTAAAGATTTCTTTAAACATTGGTGGTACATCAAAAAATGCTGTACAGGAAGATATTCAATTACCCAGATAAACATGCCATAATGTCCTTGTGATTTTGGACACAATAAAAAATGGATGTATAAGTCTTGGGGTTTTTTAAAGTAATTTTTAAAAAGTGGAATGCTGTTGGAAGGTTTTCCTTACACATTTTCAGTAATGTGTAGTCATTATTAGTACTTGACACTTAGCATTTTTGTAGTAATATAGATACTTGAAGGTGAAAAATAATTAGTCTCAACATAAAAATATAGTTGTGTCTTGTACTTTGTCTTCATACCTTGAAAGAAGTAGTGTTGGAAAATGAGTGTCTAGAAAGGGTCCTAACAGTCAGCAGGGTTCATGTTCCACGTGAATGCGCATTGTGTGGTCTCTGTAGGAAAAGTTCAAATGTGAAACAGGTATTGGAGTCCTATGCAACCAAGAGTGAACAAGAGCCAGATATCTTGAAGTGCTAGGTGGGTGAAACCTTGTGGTTGTGAAATAGGAATTCTGTGCCTAAATATCTCACTGGATCTTGGCCTCACTGTAGAAAAATATGCTGGCATGATATTCACAAGTGAAAAACCGTGTGTGTCCTTTTTGTGAACTCCTGGTATTAAACGTAAATCACAATACATGGCCGACTTAATTCAACCAACCTTGGGAGAAATCAAATTAGCATGTCTTCTTCTTACAGATTAATTTACTGGCACTATACTAAGTAAAAGGACTAAAATGATGGATTCTTTAAAGTTCTTCAGGGTACTTAAATGAAGAAAAAATGACATTAGAGCAAATGAAATAAATCAACTCATTAAGATGTACATTTACATCCAGTGTTACAAGGCTACTACATGCACTCTCTAACATAAACAGATGTGAAGTTTAGGAAGGGTAGTGACATGACCATATGCATCCTGGCAAATGTTTAGAACCACATTTCCAAAAATACAGTGGTAAATTTCAGAAAGCTTAAAGACCTAAATTTTCATTTTTAAAATGATCATTTTTTAAAATTATGGGTTCTAATTCAAACCAAAATAATTATTTTACTTTTGAAGGTATGTCTGACATTAATTAAGCATTGACTAAACTACACACAGGTTATCATATTAAGGGATGCTGTTTCTGGAACTCCAAAATGATGACATTCAGTTGTACACAAGGAGAGATTGAATGTTTAGGAGGGTGTTTATTTAATTATTTTTTTTTTTTGCTTTTGCAGGGAGGATTAAGTCTTAGAAAGGCATGGACAATGCCTGTCTTTTCATAAATCTCTGTAAGGATTCTGGCGAGTAAAATGCCTAGGGGAAGATTCAGATGAGGAGTGCTCTAACCAGACTTTCTTCTTTGATCCCACAGTCCAAGAGCTCTAGCAGAGACTTTCCATTTCATTTAATACTGGGTGCCAACATGATACCAAATGATGTCTGCAGTTCAGCATTTTCAACGCAACTCTCAAAGGAGTGTGGCCACCCGGATGGCCAGTGGCAGAACACCAAAGGCAAATTTTGTAGGGCTATATTAACAGTTTTCATTAAAAAAAATTATATTCTTTTCTGCTAGATATTCAACAGGAATAAATACAACTGAAACTAAGTGTAGTACTGTAGATCAGATAAAATTTAATTAAGCAACTAAACAACTTGAGAAAAATGGTTTTTATGGAGAAGAAATGATGTCACGTCACTAACCCACAGAAAAAGAGTTTAATGTTTTCAAATGTCAAGACGATAATAAAAAATAGAAGGGGACTAAAACCTATGATTTATCACTCATGTAAGAATATATCAGAAAAAAAATGGAAGAATGGCAGTCACTGAGTTTATGTTGGAAGTCACTAAGGAAATCTGGGTTTTCATTGTGAAAGAAATCCAGAACAATGATTAGAACTATGTTTTCCTAGGTGGATAATTTGTAAATTCCCAGATGTATTACTCCTCAATTTTGCAATAAATAAGACAGAGACAAATTTCTTATTATTTCCTAAATCTCATAAAAATAAACCAGATGAATACAATTTAAAATAGTAGAGGAGGTCAAGATATTTTAAAGTATCCAGGGTAAAGTGTATTTTTGTTCTGTGTAAAGATATGTATTTTAGTATTGGAATTTATTTTTATATGTAATACTATTTCTTTTAGTGATACTTTTTCTCTTCCAAAAAAATAGGAAATACAAAAGGTGCTTAGGATATTATGCATTTTTTTCACATTCAGGAACTAGATGAAGGTGTTAATGGATATAATCAAATTAGTAACCCAGAAAATAAATAATTTTACTGGGGTTATTCACATATCAGTCACATGCACATATAACAAAAATGCACACTTATGTATGCCAATAAGTAAGAGGAACACTTCAAGAAAACTGTTAAACCTGAATCCAACATTCTTTTAATATATATAGTCATGTTACACAGAAGTACTTAACCTTTTTTTGACATGCTGTAGTATTGCAGTAAAAGCAAATAACACCTTATTGAAAAATCCTCTATGATAGACATTCATTTGCCAAGGGTAGATATGAGAGGAATTAAGAAAGTCTTTCTGAAATTATATGGAAAATATAATAGAAAAAATAATTCCTCTAAACTGTAAAGCCATGTGCAGTCTGACAGCAGGTATATCAATATTAAAATATGAACTCAATTTGTTCATACCTAATGAAAAAAACATTACAAAGGCCCTTCTCTCCAGAACAGGTAATAAATAACTTCTCAATTCATTTGATAAATTTTCAGGATTATAGTGAATAATATAATAACCTGCGTGATAAGCATAATATTTTACAACCAAACCTGAAGCTACAGTAAATCATGGTCATGCACAATGACTGCAATTTTTCCAGTTCTGTTGCCTTTAGAGTCTTAATGTATCCCACATTTGGTTGTTTTTGTTGGCTCTTGCTGTTCAAGTATGTAACCAGCTCTGAACTTGAATGTCAAAACACAAAGAGAAGTGTATGGAGCCCCCTTACAATAATCTGGCACTGAAAATACAGGGGGAAAAGAATCCCCAACCTTTAAAAATATCAATGTTTTCTTTCTGTAAGGTCTCCTTAGAGTTATTCTGAGCTAAAAATTAACATGCTTTTGCCATATGCACTAGGTGACCCCTTTGTCGTTGGGGTGAATCTTGGCAAATATGGGACAAAGTAAGATGGGAGTCAATAATTAAGATGAAAAAACAGTATAGTGTGACCATATACCGTTTGTTCTGCAGACAATTTTTGATCTTACAAAAGCAAATTATATAGAAAATTAATTCCTTTAATAGTGGTAACTTTTCAGCTGTTATTCTAAGCAGATGGCTGCAGTTCTATCTTACACTAAAATTGTTTACTCAGTAATTTTGCCTGTTATCTGACCTAAGCTTAACAGTGTCTCACCCAGTGGCATGTGTACCTCTACCACTTCTGTTGGGTGCAAGAAAAATCTTTGAAGATAACATAAATCTATAATTTTTCCAGAGACAATGTCACCTAAACAACACAAATGTACAGCATTATCAGTAAAAAGCAAAATGCATACCTATAAGTTTAGGTATACAAATATATATACTCACACATATGTGTACATATTTACTCAAAATAAAAATTTATAAATATATATATACTGTCCATAATTCCTTTTCCTGACTTTGAAGATATTATCTTCTGCCATGTCAAAATCATAGAATAATAAAATGGCGTCAGTTGGAAAAGACCTTCAAGCTCATCGATTCCAACTATCTATCCAGTTGTACTAGGACCAAGACTAGACCATGTCACCAAGCACAACATCTACTCTTCTTTTAAGCACCTCCAGGGATGATGTGTCAACCACTTCCCTGGGCAGCCTGTTCCAATGTTTGACAACCCTTTTAGTAAAGAAATTCTTTCTAATATCCAACCTAAACTTCCCCTGATGCAGCTTCAGGACATTTCTCCCTGTCCTGTCACTAGCTAGCAGGGATAAGAGACCAACCCCCACCTCACTGAGGTCTCCGCTAGGTCTCCTTTTCTCCAGACTAAACAATCCCAGCTCCCTCATTGCATCTAGTTACAAATTTTTACCAACACTAGTTAAAGAGAGCGCCAAACTTTGGAAGTGTTAATATGTGAGAGTTTGTTTATCTTTTTAATAGTAATTAATAGTCTTTTAAGGCATTTACTAGCATTTGCCTACACAATAGACCGCTTGCTCTTCCTTTTTCTCCTAGATTCATTTTTTTTGCAACAGATTCCTGCTGAACTTTTCAACCTTGTGCTGGATATACTAGATATGTTGAATTTTTCTGGTCAGTACTTTTTTCAGTCTGGCTTTCAAAAACTTGCAGATCTTTTCTAAATCTTGTTAATTTTAATAGAATTTTTTACAAAAGCGATTAAGGCATGTTAGTAGTTTTATTGCATATTTCCAAAGATGTACCAAACTTATACTGCTTCCCAATATCCTCCTGAATTTACACCCAAGTTTTGTGGTCATCCTTATCCATACACTGAAATCTTTATTTCTGTACAATATTAATAACAAATATGTTTGGCATACTTCTTTTATCTGGTTATATACAGATGAGTTGGAATGAAATTGTATAGTCATTCTTGCTTAGGGTGAAAGCTGAAATTTGGCAGATTCTATAAGCTCCTATAGATGTCAGTGGAAAAAAAAAGCGATTCTGTTCTTGTACTTTCAGGCTCTTAAAACCTTAATAATCTGAATAAGTCTTGAACAATTTCATAAACAAAGCAATAAAATGTCAAGCATAGTCATCCCCCCCACCCCTGCTGGCCCACACCGTACCACTTAATGAAAGAAGAAAAAAATTCAGTCCCAAATGACAATAAGACAGGCATTGGAGAAGATATTTGACTATGAAAACAAAATTCATAGCTTCAGTCAGCTATCCAAGACAACAAGGTCAGCTTCTGCCTTTGGCTTTTAAAACAAAAGCTCAAGCATACAAATCCACCAGTCAGAGGAAATGATTACCATAAACAAATCTGGAAAAACGTCCTGCCATTTGGAAGCGTATGCAAATGGACATTCTCTTCATCTCTGTCCCACTAATCCACACAAAACTACGCACATTGTAAAACAGGCTTAAAGAACTTATCTTCCTTGATTATCCAATTGAACAAAAATTAATATTTTAGTGAAACACAAAAGGCAGATTTCATCCCAGAGAAAGAAGACAGAGTTATCTCTCAAAATTATCTGCAGATTTTGAAGAAAGCATAGTCATCCAGCAGCAGAACACTTTTTAGAAAAATGTTGATTGACAACCCGGGCAAGTCTTCAAGCCTGTGTGACAGAGCCCAACTGTTATGTGATGTTGCTTCTTCCCTGCACGGAGCTACAGCAGCAGTAGTCTCTGATCCCCTGCCACATCACAGCTTTAAGTGGCTGCTTTCCACACCAATGGCATTGACACTTTGCTGGCTGCACATCTATCCCAAGCTTTTGCACTTACAGTACCTGGCACCAGTCCCTATTTCTCCTTCCCTGGATTTTTTCCAGCAGTGCTTTTCCTGGTCATAGAGCTCTCGAGCAGATCCCCACTTAGCA
Organism: Hypotaenidia okinawae; assembly: GCA_027925045.1. NCBI lineage: Eukaryota > Metazoa > Chordata > Aves > Gruiformes > Rallidae > Hypotaenidia > Hypotaenidia okinawae. The sequence goes on from BSDF01000003.1 coordinate 89,349,752, forward strand.
ATGTTTTTTTTTTTGCTCCCAAGATTTTTTCATTTTTTTTTTACTCGTACATTTACTGCCTCCTGCCTTATCATTGGACTAACTACAGACAAGACAACTTTTCTTTGAAGCAAAACCCTGTAGAAGTTAAATACAGAATGAACAAGGTTAAATGCTCTAATGGAAAAAAGATAAAAATTATTTAATAAAGAATGATCTTTAAACACACAATTGGGTAGTTATAGCAAGGATAAAATTGTAATGAGCAGTTCAAAAAAATTTTTTTTTTTTTTTCCTAATAAATTGCCTATAATTTTCTGTTAAGTATTTTCTTAGGAAGTCCTACCACACAGCACAGCTAGGTAGTGTAGGTCCAGTGGAAACGAAGTTATCTATACCCATGAGTTTTAGGGTTCATGGGCTTTATGAAGCCTGCAGAAGCCAAATTGCTCAGTATGCTTTTGCATCACAGAAAGTCTGGTTTATATGCCAGATCCTGGGAATTATTGACAATTAGGTCTTTTAGTGTCTCTACAGCTATTTCCATGCAAATATTGTATTACCTTTTTTTTTTTTTAAATCACTTAAACATGTGTGCATTTTTACGTCCATTGGCAGAGGCTTTCAAAGTTCACTGCTGCCTGTCTTTAACAAGTAAGAGGGTGCCTCCAGAAGCCACCTGTGCGGCTGTGTGATATCTTGTGCTCACTGTCAGAGAAAGTGTCACACTTGTCACGCTCCCAACTTGTCACACTTCATAGAATCATAGAATCACAGAACAGTTTGGGTTGGAAGGAACCTCAGAGACCATGTAGTCCCAACCCCCCTGCTGTGGGCAGGGACACCCTCCACTAGACCAGGCTGCACAAAGCCCCATCCAACCTGGCCTTGAACACCACCAGGCAGGGGCAGCCACAGCTTCTCTGGGCAGTCAACTCTGTCTGGCTTCTTCAGTGACTGGCCATCACACTTTTACCCCGTTCTCTAGACAGTAGTTAGATGTATTTTCCCCTTTTCGCATTATTAAAATGTGGAAAACCACAGCTCAGACTTTGATATTCCCTCTGATACACTGTGTAGTCAAAAGGGCAAGTGGTAAGTGCAGAGATATATGCTCACAGAATTGCACATAGTCCATAAACACTAACCTGGCAGCTAGAGAATAGGCCACAGCTCCCTGCTATCTCAAGGAATAAACCACATGTACCACCCAGACAATTCACACTCTTGCGTTAAGGTATGTGGAGACTCTACAGCCTGGTTTAAGATTCCTCTTACTACAAAAGCAACAAATCCCAGTTGTTTTCAAAAGAACTCATAAAGAAGATCATCCAAAAGTCAGCAGGAATCTTTCCAAAGGTTACAGGGGTGTTTTTGAACAGGTCCTAGGTGTGCAGTAGGATTTAAAGACTTCTTTCTCTTTTTAGCTATGTGCTCTCTATCTTTCTGCATGTTGTGTGCCTGTTACATTCTGCTGTCTTTTGTGTGGTGTTAGGAGATGCATTCCTCATTGCTTTCACTTTCCCCATATCTCCAATTTTGAGATGCAGACAAATGCAACCTCTCATGCTTTTCAGCACCAAACTCTCTCCACAGACATATTGCCAGTCTCACCTACTTACGATTCAGATTAATAAATTTCTCTCAATGTGTGGAATCACTTAAGAATATTAAGGAAACTATCAGTCACCTTTTGAACAGTCAAAATATCTAGGGTCTAAAAGATATTTTTCTTTGACAATATTAATCTATGGACCACCCCCTATATTCAGTGAGGTGCACTGGCACAGGGACTGTGAGTAGCTGCAAGCCCAATTTCTAATATCATGGAGGAAACAACTGCTATTCTACCCTGACTTTCATTTCTGCTGTACTTATCAACTACACTTAGGTACTTTGGGCTATAGTAGGGAAGCTGCATGGGTAAGAACTATTGGATTGACCTTGTATACTTATACACCCATATTAAATCCTCCCACAATCATGGCTGGACAATAAGGTGAATAAATCTCTTTAAATAAACAGATAGTTCTCCTTCCACACACTGATCCAGGAAGTCCACATGGGAAGTCCAGATGCTCTCCACAGGAAATCATAATTAGCACTGTATCACTGTATCTGCGCTACCATTCTCTTTAATACTTATCTAGGCATAGAAAGATTGTAAACTCAGGAAAGAAAACCAAACCACAACCAACCAACAAACTGTATATGAACGACATGTTCCATTAAATAACTAACTGAGGTTCCAGTGCATCTTGAAAAGGTGAACTATCCCATAATTTTCATAGGTTTCATTTTTATTTCTAAGGGCATATTTAACCTGTTAGAGTTTGGTGACATATTTACTGCCATATCCAGAATTAAGGAGTTTTGTAAATACTCTGCTTTCTGGAAATTTGCTTTGAAGACTTTAATAAGTATATGAAAAATCTTTTTGCTGTGAGGACTAGGACTGCAGATGGCCGAGAGAAACATTTCTGCTGACTGTGTGGCAAATAGAGTCTTCAGATGCAGCAGTAGACACTGTTTGAAAATCTTTTTGTAATTAGGACATGAGGGTTGTGAGTTCAAGATGTCAATTAACCACAGAACAGGCTGTGTCCAAATTGTTTTACTTAGCTGCTGTGTGAGACAGAAGGACTTTGCAAGATGTGCCTCTTTAATCAAGCATTTCACCATGTAAGTCTTCACCGCTCTTCATTTTTTAGCTTTTGCACTAGCAGAGCCAAAGGCTCCATCCAAAATCCATATACCACTGTGCTAAGATATTTGAAAAAATGTGAAATAACTTTCTGAAATAACTAGAAAGGGGAAAAAAATGTTCTAGTTAAATTTATCAACTTATATGTAGCTTTTAATAGTTTTGTTCTTTGCTTATAATAAGCAAAGTCAATTCTTTACAGTCATTGTTCAGTTATCACAAAATGGTTAGGAAGTAGTGAAATCCACCAGAAAGGTAACTGAGTGTAAGAGCAATACTTGTAAGCATGAAGACTTAGAGAGCTATATGCTGTATTGTGAATCCTGTATTTATAATAGGAACTTTTTTTCCTTTAACTTACTGTCAAACTGACAGCTAAAATATCCAAACACAATTATCTAAAGTTAGGCACCAAAAATTGCTTGGCTTCTAAATATGCTAAATATCTATCATTTTTGTACCTCTAAGAAAAAACTAAATAATAATATAAATATCGATGTTGTGAATTGTTCCCAAGACATCTGCTCACTCAACGCAATATGGGATATCAGTTTGAAACAAAAACAAGAGCTTTTGACTTTCTGTGTGTTGGTATGTTTGTTTTAAGGGAATATTATAAGTAGCTGCCAGTGGCATTTACATCCTTTTTTCATTTAATCAAGTCAGTCTGTCATTAGAATTCCAGAATACTCTGAATTAGCTGAAGCGTTGAACAATGCACAACGCACACAAAAATGTTACCGTATTTAAGCAGATTCAGCATCTTTTAGCAATATCTTAAAAAACATGTGGAATTGTTAAAGTTTGTTTCCCCCAACAGATTTTAATATTTTGCCTGAATTTTATTTACTTATTTCTTCAAATAAAGAAAATCCTTTCAAATAAAGTAGAACTTTGTTTTTATTAAAAAGTAAGGTAAAACATGTCTGAATTATTATTATTTTTTCCTATTCATTCAGCATTCAGTCTTAAGCCCACACTGTTTGAGCAACCAATTGTCCCTCCAAGGCAGTTGAGATTGGCTAGGTTACCTTTGCTCCCTGTCCCAAATTTCCATCTGGATCTGGGTGTTCTTGGTTCTGGGTTTCCAAGTGAGGAATTCCCACCCTGAGGCAGATGGACCAGACTGGGTCATTGAAGCAGGATACCTCCTTTCCAATGCCAAAGACCCTGTTTCCTCACCCTTTCAAATACAGTCTTAAGCTTGTGGGGTGTTTTTAGCTCACAAGCAAAAGACATTTGCTCATGCATAGCTTCAATTAGTGCAGAGGTGGGGTTTTTTTTTGTTTGGGGAATATCTTTTTTAGTAGGCTATCTTGCAGTGATGCTTGATCATTCCTCTGCACATGCCTATTGATAATTTATCTCAAAACACCAAACCTTCATGACAATACAGAGATGTTAATCTTGCATTAAGACCCTGCAAAAACTTTTGTGCAGAGAAGCCCACAGCTGCATGGCTTAGTGGATCCTTCTTCATGTTGCATTTTCTTTTGCAAACTCACGCACATCTTTCCATCTCTAAGCGAAAAGGCAGAAACAGGCTCAAGCACATGCACATTAGCGGAATGTCCAAAACAGATACCTGTGGAAGACACTGATAACCCCACTAGTGTCAATTAATCCCTGCCTCTAGCCCTGCTAATGCTGCTCTCAAGTGGATCTTCCAACACATATTTCTTTCATCCCCATATCTGGCTCCTCCCTGGAATGCTTTCCTTCCCTCCCAACACAATCTGAGTTCGGACACCATGTGGACCCTAAAGCAGAAAGGAATGACACTCCCGTCCATTTCTTTAATAAACAACTGCCAAAGTTCTGTGCAAACAGCTATGTCGTTGGTGTATAAGTATTTACATGGTCATCATTTTTATATAAAGCTTTTCATCTCCAGCTTTTGATTTTTATATTTTAAGATTCAGCCTCATCCATCATCCTATTGCTGACAAATAGTATTAACATTTTTTCCTGCAAAAGAAGTACAAAGCATACAGAGTTTTTAACCTGACCTAGATACTATATAGGTCTTTCTGCAAAAGAAACATTCCATTCATTTCTAGGTATAAGGGAAAGAAAGTTTCAACTGTAAACCCATCTGCTGAAGTGATGTGTCTTCCTGTTTATCTGGCAGCTCTCTTCTCAATTTCTTAAATTTTCTTCATTCTTTGTAATGTGACAAATAATTTAGAGAAGTAAGAAGCAGAAGAAATTTTGAAGTAATGAGGTTTGTTTATTCTTATTTCTGCCGTAGTGTAGTTACAGAATTCAAACCAGCCATCTATTTAGCAACTTTTTTTTTCCTCGGACTTAAGGTATAATAGTTTTCTACGTCAGGGTTTATTTTTTAAAAAATTCGTTAGCTCCTTACAGCCCCTGCTATTTCTTTCATGTAATTTCTGTTTGGCTAGGGCTTGAATTCTAAGGCTGGGTTTGTGGTGAGCAAAACACATTATGTATTGATTACATACATGGCATGCAGTATGCATATAGCAATGTTTCCTTGTGCTTGTCTGACATCAACATTGCACTCAACATCAGACTATGAAAAGGATTCAAATATCCTACAATCCTACAATGACAGTATAAGGTTTGCAACCCCAGAAAGAGGTTCATATCTGGTTTCTGCTCTTTCTTGAACTTAGTGACATCTCCCAATTGAAGAACCAGTGATTTTGGCTGATACTAGTTAGTGAGTGGATCAGAGAAAAGATTTTACAGCATTTGCTGCTAACACTTGAGCATCCAGGCTTTTAAATCTGTGCAATGTCAAGTTTACTAGGATGTGCTGGGAGAAATGTGTGCAAGCCCCTTTCTGTGTTGCATTCTGGACCCAACTTTGAGTTCGTTATGCAAATGTAAAACAGGCCAGTGGAAGGTTTTGGCAGTGCTATGCAAGCGAGAGATGCACATTGTTACCATGCAATGAGCATGTGTCTTTCAGTAAATGTCTAACTCTTTGCAGTGTTTGGTAAAAAAATTATTACCATCTGCCGAAGAAGAAACTTCTTCAAACACGCAGGCCACATGACAATACAAGCCAGATTTTGTTCAAATGAACCAGTTGTGCCCAGCAACAAAACCTGCAGTCTCAGTAGACCATAGGTTGTCTTTCTTGTGAAGTTTCCTAGAGTAGTTGTCACAGCAAGAGGACTTGCTATTCCATGGGGAATTGCAGGGCCTTTGGGAAGCCACAAAGCTGTTTTGTGATTCTGAAAACAACTGGAACCACTTCCTGCCATTGCATCTCTATCACCTCCATGGAACTTGCACAGAAGGCCAGGCAACCTGGCTCCTATGTCTGAGGATTTAGGGAGCATCTCCACTTAGTCCTGACACATATAGCCCTGTCTCTGGCAGGTCCTATTTCCTTTTCACCCTAAGCTCTTACAAACCATAGCAGCACAACCAGTCATTGCTACCTTGGATGTTTAGTTACTAGAATGCTTTACGGCCTAGTATCTCCAAAAGGCATGGAAAGAATTAGTAGATATATTGCATTACAGGGTCAGAGGATGAGTCAGTACTTTGGCAGTCATTAGAAAGTTCCTCAACAATACAAACAGAAGCTTCACCTGAGACTATAACTTCCAGTACATAATATATGATCTAACTGACTTTGGTGCCTGCCTCGTGTATAACTGTGATTCATTATCCTTTATTGCCTCTGTGAAATGGGGCTCAAGGTCACAAGAAGGACAACGCTGAGCCTTGTTCCACCACCAGGAAATCATGGAGGGATTGCACTTCCACTTCTATCAGATAAAAAGACATATGGTGAATACCAGACGATCAAAAACTGGGAAAACGAGTCAAGAGCAGGGTATCTAAAAAGATCAGGGAGCAAGTACACACCCCTTATACTGTCTCATTATGGAACTGACAGTCAGATCATTTCTCCTGTAAACCTTTTGCCTCTAAAGACACATGCTGCGATCCACATACAAGCTGGTAATATGGATCTTCCATGTGCACTCACTTGCTTCAGTCCAATGAGCAGACAGGACTCTGCTCCACCAGGGTCTGATGCACTCCAAAAGAACACACCTACATACTCTCTCAAAACACCTTCAACTTGGGACACATCCAACAAGTATACAGATTGATGAAGCAGTAACTGGTAGCACCATATCAGTAATGAGAGGATTCATAAGAAAAGGATAAAACTAATAGCAGATCTTAAAAACAAGTGAGAAATCCTTGCTTTTTATTTTATTTTTAACCCTAACTCAAATTTTCTTGGTGAGTTTTACACATGATTATGCACACCTGCTGCATATTTTTTCCATAGCAAAGCCATATCACAGCTTGGCATAGCTCACAGCCCTCAGTTCAAAGCCATCTCAGAACTCAAATATGAGTATAAAGTAGTAAAAATAGCAAAAAACCAATTTTATTTAGATTTTTTTTTGTGTTTCTTATTTTATGATACTATAAAGATCTTGAGTTGCAACATTCCTTTTTATCTAAAAAATTCTTCTAGTACAGATTATTCTGGAAGGGAGATTTAAAACTTTCAAAAAATATATTTGACATTATGAATTTTAAAAAAATAAAATTCACAGAAAGATTTGTGTTTAGACTGTGTGCAGGTATTTCATTCAGCTGTTTTTAATAGTTTTATTCTTTGGAAAATTTGGGACTATAATTGTTTCTGATTCCAGTGGAGGAAGGCATTAACCCCAAGTGTTCTCCACAGAGTCAGTAGGGAGTAATGAACACATTCAAATTACGATTTGCCACATCCCAGCACAGAGGTCTAAAATACATTTCCTGAGCTTTTCTTGCCTCTTTTTTTTTTTTTTGCCTCTCAATGTTGTCATATGGAGAATGCAGTCTAAGCAAGCCCAGCTTCTGGAGGGGAGGTTCAGCTCCCATGTTAAGCATGCCTTTGCATCATCTCCACTAGCAGAAAAAACTACCTTTGAGAAGTAACTGCATCAAAGGCCTTTTTCATCAACCACTTTAATTAGAAATGTTCAGGGCTGTTATCTCCACAGTCTGAGTAATGGTGCTATGAGAGGGGAATGATTAATACCTGTATGTCTCATTTTCAAAAGAAACCTGACCGTCACTGGAGACAAACCTCAGACTCAAAGCAATATTTTCTGATTTGGGTACCTAACCTGGGCAACCAGTTACCTAGCTCACCTTATAAATCATAGCGCCCTGACCAGAAGTGTGGAATAGCTGCAGTGCTGACTGTAGCCAGGTTCAGCCTTGGCTTCTTTGGAAAATTTAGAACTGCTAGCAGTACATTGGCATGTTCAGTTGTGAGATTTATCTTATATATAAAATTAACTTGTCTAACATCAAAAGAATTTGTCTAAGGTATTATATGATAGCTGTGGAAAATAAGCTGCAAACACTGCACTTATTTTAAGCTACAGTACAAGGAAACTTATGATATTGATTTTTGCCCCATAGTTAGAACATTCATTATATTTTCTAAAACTTCCTTTTTATCGAAGTAATTGCTTCCAAAATGAAAGCAATACCCTAAAATTACTTTCTTTTGGCTTTGATTCAAGGTAGTTTTCACAGCAAAGATGACAGTGATTAATTCAGAGGCTATATAAATAATAAAAAAATAAATTCAGAGTGTAGTTCATACGCATCAAAGCACATTTCTTCTCCACCTTCATTCTTTTTAAGGCTATGTAATTTTTTTTTCCTTACTTAGTAAGCTTAAAATCAGTTCTACAGCAGTGACATTCAAACTTGGCTATAATATTAATAGTAGCAAATTGCCTGCAGATTCTCATTCATTCAAGCTCTAACCAAGGCACTGCACAGGACAGAACTTAATAACTAGGTCCTGGGGTTCAATGGTTCATTTTGGATCTATTCTTGAAATGTACCACCTTGGAAACATTGAGCTCTCTCAAGGCGTCAGTCATGGCTTTTACTTCCTCTCAAGTGACAGTCAACTGGTTTCTCAGGCCAACCAATTGCAGGTACTCTAAGCTTTCTGTGAAGGACCGTTCCTATTTGGGATAAACGCAAAGACACCAACTGACTTTGGTCACAAGACTCTATTTTATCAGGGTTGTTTGCTTTGGGTTGGGTTTGTGGGGTTTTTTCCAAATAAATGGCTCTCCAATATTCAGGAAACTATTGCTATGACCTGGATAGTTTCAGTTTACATAGTAAAATAAAATAAAATAAAATAAAATAAAGATGTCAGATTAAATATCTTATAAATTAATGGGAAAAAATGTGATTTCTCCATATCAAAAAGTAGCAAATAATATAGGACAATCCAAAAGCATCAGGTCAGAAAGATCAGGCTTTCTGAGGACAATTTTGATGAATTCATCAGACCAGAATGGTCTAGATTATTGATTATTGCTGAGACCATGGCTCCTCACCAAAAACCCTAATAGCACAGAAAAGTGTGCAAGCTCTAAAAGGCCTCATTTTCTTGGTCTTCTACCAATAGCCTGTAGTTTATTAATTTTATCTCAGAAAAAGTTTTTTCCTTAGTATATTTTTACTAATATGATTTGAATACTGTCACTGTATATTGAAATGTGGAATCTTAGAAGAACTTTTCAGTTAAATGATTATAATGCTTTGAGAATTCACATCTTCTTCTTGGACTATTCTCACCTGTTTTATCTTGTTATGGCAGTACAGTTAGTGCCAGAGAATTTACACAGATGGCTTAAAATCAGACAATTAAAAATGAAAAATTTAAGAAGGAAAACTTCAGCTAATTATGTTGCAGAACTACAAATATTAAATGTTACTTTTTTTTTCTTCTGTATGATACTAGAAAAATGTTTTGGCCTAAGAATTTAGAAGGAAATATACTGCACTACTGAGACATACTAACAATATTTTCTATAAATATTGCTTCATAACTCCTCAGTACTCAACAAAAGACAAAAAGCATTAGTACAAACAATCTTATCCCACTGGACCTTGCAACCCATATCTAAATCAAAGTTAATCTGTATATGAGTCCTAATCTTTTTGATTTACAGTCATAGATCTTTCCTGTATTTTCTGACACAAATCTGAGGGTTATAAAAAATGTAGACATATTCTAACTCTTTCTGTGGAAGTAGAAACTCATTGTTTCTTTTCATACTATTGAAACAACAGACAAATTCAAGATAAAAGAATTTTATGCTTTAGAATGAGCAGATTTATTGTTTTAAAATATGAACATTCTGTTCCATAAAATATCAATAGCTATTTTCAGATACTTGTAAATGACAAAAATCTTAGTAGATCAAGGTTGATATGTAAAAAATAGGTTGTGTATAGGTTATTTTCAGTTTTATAGATTTCAGATTAGTTAGGATTGCCTTCAAAATAAAATTAATTTTTATTCTAGAAACAACTGCATTTAAAAGAAAAGAAAAAACAGAGGGGGAAAAGGGTCTTCCAGCTCTGTCTTTTCAAATTCAGAAGGAACCTGAACCATCCCATTGAATCTGAATATGGCAGAGATGATGCACTGGGGCTTGCAAATAAGCAGAGTAAAGGTCAGCCAAACCATGTCTTCACCATACCTCTCAATCAAGTCATTTAACAGGATTAAAAAGAGGCCCAAACAAGACTCTGTACTCTGTCCTTTCAAGTAAACATCCCACCTTATTGCCCTGTTTAAACTAAAGAGTCCAGGATGGTTTCTCTAGTACCGCATCCAGTTCTGCCAGCAGCCACAGTCAAACTCCATATCATGCACAGCATCCACCCTGTTATGAAACAGAAACCAAGGCCATGAGATAGTGGTGAGGTGCTGGAACAGGCTGCCCAGAGAGGTGGTGGATGCCCTGTCCCTGGAAGTGTTCAAGGCCAGGTTGGATGGGGCCCTGGGCAACCTTGTGTAGGTCCAGGCCTGGAGGTTGGTGTCCCTGCCTGTGGCAGGGATGTTGGAACTCTGTGATCCTTGGGGTCCCTTCCAAACCATGCCATTCTATGATTCTATGATGCTATGAGCCATAAGGAGCTGCAGAAAACCATGTAATGTCCCTGGCATGAATGTCAGGAGATCAATAGTCCGAGGAGGACTGTAGCACACAACTGCTAAGAAGTTCAGGTATCATGTGTGAAACTAAATATATGAAGAAAAAGGGAGATTGTGAGGAAGGACAAAAAGGTGAAACATTCTGTATTCCGTAAAGAACTCCTCACAACAGTTGCACAAATGCACACTTAACAATCAGTTTCAAGAGGAAAACAGAACACTTCAGTTGACCTAAATATAGACACTTTTACATTAAGCCTATCTTCCTGACAATATCTAGTAGACAAGTCTGATACATCTCCTTAGAAGTCACTCTCATAATTCAAATGTGGTCAGTTCATGTTAATAACTCATGCTTACACAGCAGCTGTAGCAGATATAGGTAAATGCTAATAAATATTTTGTGTTACTTTATTGAGAAAACAGATCAGGTGTCTCTGTAGTACTATTTAAGACGTGTTATCTTTTCTGACTATCACAACACCCCTGTATATCTCAAGCCATATCAAAATCTGTAAACCAGGAGATACCTACAAAGGTGGAGGAAACCAATAAGCAGGAGGAAAGACACATATTAGTCTGAGAGTGACACTAGATATCACAGTATGAAATGAGTATTTTGAGAACTCATTTTATCAGTCTCCAAGGGAGACACCAACTGGAGAACCTTCTTTACAAGGACAGCACAAAACATCAACAGAGTCATTGATATGCCTGAAGGGTAATTCTGGCTGATTTTGATCCCCATCCCCCAGGATCTGCAGAGTTCCCAGAAGGAAAGGGATTATAGTATGTGCTATAGATTATAGATTTAAAGCTATACAGCTTTTGTCATGTAAACCTTGAAAAAAACCCAAACATTTCCCACTTTTGATCGTCCTTATATATTTGCTTTTAGGTCATCCTTATATGCTTGCTGCCTGTGTTTACTGTGGACATCAGCCAAGCTCAGTTTGCAGGAAGACTGATTTCATTTTCCTAGTCCCTGCTTTACACTCATAACATAGACCTTGCCCAGATAAGCTAAAAACTTAGAAAAGAACAGCTGACCTCTCTTTCTGAACAGCTACCAACAGTTTTAAGTAGCTAGCTAGCCCTAGCTTAAAACAAAAGGAACAACGACTGAAATTTTGTTATGTCCACTTAATCCTCCTGTAATTATGGATTTAGTTTCTACATTTAGTAATTGTTTTGTTGTTTTAAGCATACTAGACTATCCTCATATGGTTTCCATATACCAGTTACATCTTATTCTTGAAATAATTTTTCTCCAAACAGCCTAAGCTTTGCTTTCCTGTTGTTGTCCATAGCCACACATAATTGAAGAAAACATCCTTAAACACTTTTCAGTCAGCATGTCTGTCTCAATTGTCTGTGTTTTAACAAAGTTACGTTTTATCTAGCTATTTTAAACTTTTCTCATGAATCCAATATTATTTTTGTGATCCTTCCCTGAACTGCATCCAGTTTGCTAATGTGTTTCCAGTAGTGAGATGCTGGGAGCTGTGGAGCATTCCAGATGCGACCTAGGTGCTATATGAAGTTGCAGTTGCACTATGACATAATTCTGTTAATGTCTTAGGCCAAAATGTTGTTGGCCTTGTTTGCTGCTACATTCCACTGACAGATAACCCTTAGAGTTAGCCATTCATGCTGCCATTTCTTTTTGGCATCTCTATCTTACAAGTCACTGGCTACCCATGTTTTTCATTAGTTTCCCCAAATATCTATTTTTGTGTGTTTCCAAATGGAATGAACTCTCTTCTGCTCACAATTTTACCTTTTGGTCATAATGTAATATATTATCTGTGTCCAACTGTTTTGGGCTCCTCTCCTCTTGTAGCTGTCTACTAAATTTAAATAGAGCCAAAGGGAACATGCAACTATGAAGTAGTTCTTAGTCTTAAAGAAATACAAACGTTACTGCATTGTTTTCCTCCATCTTTGTAAGAGTTAAATCATTAGGCCCTTTTTTCTTTTTCTGAGTGATCTGGAAGAGAAATTAATATACTTGAATGTGAATCGTCATTTTCCTAATTAACCTATTTCTCGATCTTTATTCTCTTATGCTTAATTTTTATTTCTTATTTACTCAGAGTTGTAGATTTTTTCTATTCAGTACTTATTTATGTATTTCTAAATGGGTACAGCAAAGCAAGAGAATTGTCTGCATTATTCAATTTTGTGTGGAACCTAAAAGGTGTATAAATCAAGTTGTATTTGATGTCACCTTCACGTGTTTTCCCACCATGGGTATTTTATTCCATATCTACTATTTCAAAGGAGGTACGTCTGGCAATTATAATACCACAGCTTAGCAGGCCAAGTGTAGAAAACATGTGCAGCAAGAAAATATGTTTCCTCTTGGTTCCTATGTCTTTTATTCTGGAGAAATCCTATGCCTTCCATGCAGAGAGAAAAAAAGCCAACATCTGTTTCTGCTAATGTCTGTTTTAGATAACTATCAGATAGAACAAGGTTTTAGAGTACCGGAGACCAAATCTTCTAAAATTTAATTAAAGTACACTTTAATTAAAGTACACCTTTTTTTGCCTGGTTTTGAATGAAGCACAAATCTATTTTAATACCTGTAACTTGATTTTTTTTTTCATTTTAATAAAGGTGAATTTTGAATAATAAAATGTTATTCCTTTACATAAACAGAATTGAAGGAAAAGGGTTCATCTGGGTTTGTTAACCGTTGCTCCTTTCCTCCATCAGGAATGATGTACACCATCTGGACATGCTCAAAGTCTACCTGTCCATTCCTAACTTGTTACTTATATCCAAACAATTAAATTAAAGCAATATACCAACTAATTTATTTGTCAGAAAACAAAAGTTTACACTGATAAAACATATTAAACTCAAAATAATATGAGGTCTCCCAACAATGCTTAGGAAAGATATTTGTCTCTGGGTATCAGAATAATAAAGGTTTAAGAAAAGAATTGAAAGAAAGAGACATCCACGTCTTACAATTTTGAGTAGTACCTCTAGAAAAGACCTTCTGGCATCCTTGATATTTGCTTCAGTTTTAGTGGGCCACTAACTAGAGAGGTCTATCTGCTTTATACCATTCACTCTACTGGATTTCCTCCAGGAAGTTATTAGAAATTTACATTTGGTCATATTTCTTTTACATCCGAGAACACTACCATCATTTCTTGGAACTGTTCTGATTCCTTTACTAGTCATGCACAGCAGTCATTTCAGGAAGGCAGATTTGGGTATTTAAAAATGCCAACGTCTTAAATACTCTGCAAGAGTTTTGAACCCAAATGTGTAGAATGCTCATAAAATTAGCTATTCTTATAAGAAACCTACATTGCTTTTGGTACTAATGCCATGAAACCATGCTTGAAACCAATTAAGTCAAAATTTTCAGAGGACTCCCTTCCAAGTGTAACTCTGCCCCAAATCAAAATAAATGTATTATTTTAAATGGAGCTTTTAACATCTGTACATCTCGGTTGCTTTCATGCAGGAAAAGGTTTGGGTGTAAATTGTCAGGCTGGGCTAATTTCTAGTCAATCTTTTGTTTACACACTGCTTACAGAATTTTTCTCCAAGGACTTTAACTCTGGGTAGTGAATTATCAGGCAATTTTTTTCAAGGTGAATGTATACCTGTTTTCTCATTTGAACCACAGACTGGCATATGTTGATTGACCTGGAATATTATTTACAAACCGTAGCAAATATGGGCTAAATCTCATAGTAAAATATGCTTACATCTGAACTTCATCTATATCCACATTTCATTGGAAGCACCTAATTTCTTATATTAAATTAATCATTTTATGTTCCTTGAATTCTGCCCAAATAGTTGATGTTCAGCTCTTACGAAATCTGGTTACTTCAAACAGGTATTTCATGTTTAAGACTAGTAAGTCATAAAAACAGACACCTCAGAAAATTTTCATATTCATATTTTATAGAACTGTACATCTGTGTTACACTGTTTTCATCAGAAGATTGAATAGTCTGAGTAGATTTTAATCAGGTGTAAATTCACAGACTGGGTGGAACCTGAACCAATTTATATGTCTTGAAGATTTGTCTATATATATCTTAATGAATGGATTTATAAATGTACTCTTACATTTCATACTAGTTATGCATAAGGAGTAACATACACATAAGAACAGTTATTTTCACTCACACTGAAGGTTTATTTAGACATGTATCCAGTTCCCTGAAATGGCCAGCAGAAGCCAAGCCCTTCATGCATCACTATCAGTGCATTCATGTGACAGGAATCTTCTCACCACATCAGAGGAATAGTCCTGTCAACTTCCATGAAGACTGGAGACCTACTGAACTGGGACTGGGGTTGGGTGAGTGGTTTCCCAGTACTCAGGGTTGCTCTTCTACCACAGCCATCAATGTTTACTGCAAGAGGTCAGGATTTCCTCCAATTCTGAACTCCTCTACTACCATGAGCAAAGATTGCAGGAGAGTAGATCTTCCCTACACCTCTGTTCTTACCCCACACAGCCTCTGGCCTCACAGAGCCCATCATGATTCCATCACAAAGGCCCATCCTGTGCATCACTTGTGCATGTCTCACATTTCCCATTTTGTAGAACCTGGTAAGAATTTCTATTTTTTCCACCTTCTAAGATCCTCATGTAAACATGAATCTTTGGGTTTAATTTATAATATACCTCAGTTCTGTAAGAACTTTCACAGAAAGCAAATGGGGTCTCTTATTTCAGCTATTGCCTACACAAACACTCAAGACGGTGCTATATTTCAAAACTGATTATAAATCTCCAGAATATAAACTGTCAGTTTGTCACTTTCATTCTTTGGATTTACAAAATGATGGGAAGCATATTTCTAACTGTTCCAGAGGCTTAGGTGCAATATGCTTAGAAGTAGCATAGCATTAAAATGAACACATAATAGCAGAGAGAAACATGCAACATAAATATCTCATCATTCCTTATTTTATCTTCAGCTTGAAACAATATTCATGCACTAATAAGCAAATAATATATCCTGAAGTTCAGCATATTTGAACTATTTGTTACATAGACAATATATTATAAAGTAATACATACTGACATGTTTTCCTATAAAAAGTAATTTGTGCATGTGGTGAATCTTCCTTCAGTATCAGTTTTCCTTTGAGCATTGTTTCATCATACAGCTTTACATAAGAAAGTTGTGAAGTTCATTGGTTTGGCATAAGAGTATTATCTTTTAATGTACACTGGGTTTTGGTTTCTAGTCTGCAGAGGCAATAACTTGGCTGCTTAGAGTAAGTCCATGTTACATTTAATATTGCATTAGCAAAAAGCACACTTTTCCTCATGCTTTAAAATGGATTTCCAAGGTTTCAAGATGAGAATGTACGAAGTCAGTAAAAGTGAAAAAAGAAAGTATACCTTTACCACCTTATACTGTTAGGTATATAAGCAAAAACTACTAGCATTCAGCAGTTGCCAGCTCCTCAGATTCCTAGCCACAGGAGAGAATTATAAATTGATTTTTTTTTTTAAGTAGCTGAGTAAGTTTCACCCAATCCATCACTGATCCTTACTTTGTTCAGCAAATATTCAGTTGATTTTCACATTCTGATCTCACAAAGCTCACAAACTGAACATTTCCATCTCACTTCAGAAAAACTCTCATCAAGCAGAGGTGTTATGCTCATGTCTTAGCTTGATTAAATTCAATCACAAGAAAAATACTGGAAATTTTCATTATTTGTAGTCCAGATTTCTAATCCTTTAAGCACTGATTAGCATCTTTGTTTTAGCTAGTTGATCAAAACCTCTTATGAGCATAGTTTCTTCTTACCCTAGAATTTGGACTTTCTGATTGATTTTGTGGTTTCTTTCTATAATGACAGAAAGTCCAACAAGGGCATGCATGTTTCTAATACTAAGAAACAAAGTGTTATTAGACAGCATTCAAAATCAACTCAAGGATAGAGAAGGTTGAAAATGCAGGGAAAGAATCCTGAAATGCATTTGAAAGCAGAACAGGTGTTTGTTTTGTTAGCTGTTGGCAGCGTTACTGTCAATACATGACCTCTATTAATGTCCACTAAAATTGCAAGATGCTGCCAACCAGTCTGGGTCAGCACTTTCATGAGCTCCATGCCTTAAACAAGTCAGTTTTTAGTCTATGCACCTGGTGTGGACGGAAGGCTAATAGTCCTATTCATCATTAAATATAACTATATGGATTAAAAAAAAAAAGAAAAAAAAAGTTCTGGCTACTATAAGTACAATTCACTATTTCTGAAAATAACCAACGGAAAATTTTGAGGCAGCCAGAGAATATCCTTGAATATTATTATTGCACTAGAAAAAGCTTTGGGGCATAATGAAAAAGAAGAAACTCCTGGAAATGTAATGAAGGCTGCCTATTCATAAAAATGTGAAGGTACAGTAATTTTTTTCTGCCCATTGTGTTTTCAGGGTCAGCATACAAACTCACAAATCATTTGTCTGTCAGAGGGTGACCTTGGATGCCCCAAGCTTTATTACTTGGCCCGTAATACATACCATGGAAGTTTTACTATATGACTTTCCCTGCCCAATTTACCTCATCTACAAGAAGTAAAACAAGCAACTTTAAAGAAAATACCTAAGATTCTTAGGAAGAATGTGTTGATTTTAATGAAACTTCAGTTTCAGTTTCAACCTCACTGTCAGTTGTGAGTTCTAAAATATATCTCTTTATAGTATCAAGCTTATTCAGAACAATAAAGAATAGCTGATAGGGTTTTGCTTTTTATATCATTACATTGTGTTTGCCATTTCTTGTGAAACTCCCCATAATACAAATGTATGCATGTATAGGTATGTATATAGACACTGCAGGTGAGAGAGGAGATTTAGGAATTTTGTTTCGGGCAGCCAGTTTCCTCCTAGTCTTCAAATGATATTTGACATTTGGATTTACACTGGATTTCATTACAATATTTGCATTTTGCTTCATTTTACATTAAAACCCTATTATTAAAATGTAAATAGAGAAACAGGTTACTAATTACTATAACAGCCAAGAAGCACATTTTCAGAAGCATTGCAAGGGCAGAAATACAAGGATCTAGGGAAACATGGTACACCGACTTCTACAGTAGTTTTTTTAAACCCATTTTACATTCTCCTTCTTCCTTTGTCCTATTCAATTCCAATTGTTTGTTGAGAATTTTCATAGATGGATGTTACAATCACTCACAGGTTTTTTTTAAATTTACTCATTTAAAATAACACTTCTGGCTGTTTAGTTTTAGAATATAATGGCAATACATTCTTCTACTTTTCAAGAGATAAAAAAGAGTAAAAAAGAGTTTGCCAGAACTTTAACAGAACAGCAGGTACCCCAATACCTAATTATTACATATATTTTTATTTCCCAAATGGTTATGGAACTACTGTGTGAGAAAGGTTAACATGACAGAAAATGCAATCCTGGCAAATACTTTGCTTGCAAAAAGAATATATAAAAAGAATAAATGTAATACATATTATAAACATTAAATAAATCCTTGCAAATGCCTGAGCTCTGGATACTATAGTAATATGTCTGGTTTAGGGGAAAGGAGACAAAAACAAGGATCAGCCACATCATGCCTTCTTTGTATTTATTCCTTGTAAGAAAAGCTGCAGAGAAAAGGTATTGCCAGATCTCATTGTCTCATCACAAGTTTTATATTTGTTTGGTTTAAGTTCCAGACTCAGCAGTACCACATCTAAATCCAAAAATTAAGCTCAGCTTTCATTAAAAGAAAATGCACTAAAATTTTAAAGTGGTAGCAAAGTGAACAGTAAAAAGTTACTAAGGATGCCATAAATAAAAACCACTGTAAGTAGTTCAGTATTTTAATTTAGTGCCATCCAGAAATTCATTTAATATGCCTACAACATCTAATTGTTTCTCTGTATGTATTTCTGTCCAACCATCTGCTTGCCCCTGCCCCAGTTATTTTGGAACCAATTAGCCAGTTTTACCTAGATGAAAAAAAGAAGTTGAAGTCTGAATTGCTAATCCTGTAAGTTTCATGAAAATCAGTTTGGTTTAGAAAAAAGTTCCTGATGTATGCAGGGAAGGGAAACAAAACTCCATGTTTATACATTGAATTTTTGCAGCTTCCTGTTGGCCAAACAGTGTGTGCTTGCTGGCCTGACAGATCAGCATGCAACCCTGGGGCCGTTACAGGAAAAATGGGATTAGTGAAATGTGTGGGACTACAGAGAGGGAAATAAATCTTTAGGAAATCAGACATCATTGATTTCACTGCTCAGAAAAAAATTTGCCTTAAATCTCATCATTTCAAGTGATGACAGATGGGTATGGCAGTTTAATTGTCTTGTTTTCAGGTCACTGCATATTGTACATTCTGGTAAAGAGTCTAGGACCATGTGCTTCTTTCTGGCTGCTCCCCTCTGGATCAGCATAACTTCTAAAGCAGGAAGGGAAAATCCTCCTCTTGCAACAGAAAAATGAACATGCAGCCAGAGGTCTCCAACTGCAAGAGGCAATCAGTGGAGAGTCAGGTATAGGCCAGTGAAGGAGTCAAGAGGACTCCTAAAGAAGGTTTTCCTGGAGACTTCAGAGGATCTGTGCATGGTTTCTGCAATTTAGGAAACCACCAAAGGTTGCTGTACCAAAAGGAAAGCCAAAAGGAAAGGTGCTGTCCTGCCAGGATGCAAATGAGAAGATTCGTTTTCAAGACTTATTTTTAAACAATCCCACCCAGAGATCCTGAGTTTTCTCTCTGGAAAGAATTGTTCCAGCTTCCTATTTTTGGATTTTATTGAAATATACCTCTAGAGATTGGAAGCCTTCAGCGTCTTTTGGCATGCTTAATTTAAGAGAACTGCCCAGTTTTAGTGGTGGAACAATTCCAACTCAAGGCACCGGCTTGACTGGGGATCCCATCACATAAGGCTTTTTCATGTCCTGAGGTCATGACTCACCACTTTTAAAGTATAAGCCTGGCAAGGCTATGGTTGTATATTAGCTTTTGTACCATGGCAGATCATACACCCAAGACCTCAAAATCAAATCTATGCATTGCAGCAGCCAGAGCTATGTGGGCATCTAGCAGTCCTAACAGTTGCTTCTATAGAGAGAGGTTACCAAAAAACAATTATGGCTTGTAAACGTTTTGGTGTTTGGGTGTTTTTTCACTACTCCATGCAGTTTATACACATAGATTTTAGAAGCAGATGCAATCTCCTTCTACTCACACTCCATATAAATGTGTCTAGCATAATTTGAAAGGTATGGGTCTGTATTAGCACTGGTTTAAACCTAAACTAAATCTTCCTGTCTCTCAAAGGCAGAAATTTTTATTTGGGACAGACATTTTCAAGGCACGGTACTAGGATGACCACAGGAATGCATTTTCTGATGTGTTTAAGTATGAGAAGTGTGAATTCATTGAGAAAGAGAAAGTAGGATGATAATAAAATGTTACAATTAAATCTTTAGGTTAAGAAAAGAACTGTGACAGAGCTGTAAAAGTATTAGTGTAACCTGAAAAAAAACCCCAAAACATGGGGCCAAAAATACATTTCCATTCCATATTTTGGGGAGTTCTGGTTCATCTCTCTTATACCCCTTTTCTTTTCTGAATCATCTAGAAAGCAGAATTTTCATTGCAGAAGACATCTGTCCAAAAGACCCAGGGAGAATGGGGAGAGTTCTCTGCAATTCAAGAATCTGGTAACAGCTGCTGGACAGAGAACAAACCTGTAAGAATTTAGTGGAGAGCATAAAACCAGGAAGGTGTTTGATTTTTTTTTAAATTTCCCTCTAATTTCTGCCCTTGTAATTATGATTTTTCCCTATTTAGAAAAGTTCTGTGTTCATAATTTGGGGATTTTAAAAATTATTTTAATGGAAATATTTATTAAGGGAGTTCTATCCTGAAGTTTTGGACACCTAGGTATCCTAAGAGGCTTTTGCAGTGTTTCATGTGTTGGAAAGACAAAATGCACTATTTCATAATATTTTCAAGGAGACTTTACATATTATCAAAATCCAGGTGTTGCAAATCCTAAACTCTCCTACATCTCTTCCCAGGCTCTTTTGCAGTATCCCTTACACTTTCCTTCCTCTCGTAATGTCAATTACTACCTAAAGTATTCAGAATTTTAGTTACACTTTTTCTCAGAAAACAAGGTTTACATGTCAAGAAGAAGAATTGATCAGAAGTCAAATTTAAATTTAGCATTTATAAATTTCCTGGAACACTTTGGTTTGACAAAGATTGTGAGAACTGATGTAGGATAATTAGGGGTGGGGTTTTTTCTGTGTAACAGTTGTCCTGAGTGTTTTGATAAGTGTTATTTTTTAATAAGATTTGCTTTGAACTATTGGAGCTACAAGTTTTGTGCCTAGAACTCCATAGTTTTATTTATTATTTTGAAATGTGAAAAAGCAATTAAAAATAGAGCTGTATTAAATGAATTATAATAGTTGTTATCTATATGTATGACTGTCATAGTTTAACACCAGCAGCTAAGCACCACACAGCTGCTCGCTCAAGTCCTCACTGGTGGCATGGGGGAGTGAATCAGAAGGATAAAAGCGAGAAAACTCATAAGTTGACATAAAGACCTTTTCATAGGTCAATCAAAAGCAAAACTAGGAATTCATTCCCCACTTCCCATGGGCAGGCAGGTGTTCAGCCATCTCCAGGAAAGCAGGGCTCCATCACGCGTACAAGTTACTTGGGAAATCAAACACCATCATTCCAAACATCCCACCCTCCCTTCTTTTTCTGACACCTTTTTATGCTGAGCATGATGTCATATGGTATGGGATATCCCTTTGGTCAGTTGGGGTCAGCTGTCCCGGCTGTGTCTCCAGCTTCCTTGCTGGTGGGGTGAGGTGAGGAGCAGCAAAGGCCTTGGCTCTGTGTAAGCCCTGCTCAGCAGTAAGGAAAACATCCCTGTGTTATCAACACTGTATCCAGCATAAACCCAAAATACATCCCCATACCAGCTACTGTGAAGAAGGTTAACTCTATCCCAGCCAAAATCAGCACAGTGGCATATAGTTGTGTCCCTTTAATTTTATTTACTTTTTATGTTCTGTAATTTTCCATTTATGATTTATCACCTCTAATACAATCTACTTGAAAAATTGCAAAGATTTTTTTCCATTTTTCAGAGCAGTCAAACAGTGAAACTGTATAAACAAAGACAGGACTGCCCAGACTTGGGTCTTGCCCTATTTAGTCAGCAGGTTAATGGCACCAATTTGGCCCCAGTCTCGGGCCCTTCCAGCACCTTGTGCTGATTTGAGATGGTTCTTGTGAGACACGGGCCTTTGGAACCTTACAAAAAGGATGGAAAAACACTTAGCTACTGCAAAGGCCACAGGGCGAGGAGAAGGTACAAGGCTGGTGAAGCTGAGGGTCAACCCCAGGGTTTAGTAAAGAGCTGTAGCAAATCATTCTTCTCCAAGTGCAAGACAAAAGGAGAAACTGTGATCACAAGTCCAGTTCTATCCAGGATTTCTCCCTAAGTAAGGCAACTGCCTCTTCAGCAGAAAGCTTTTGTCATAACTGCAGTACAACATTCAGAATCAGCTCACTGTGACTAAAGACTGAGGCAACAGGCCCAGCCAAAAGCATTTTTAAATAACATTCCTTCAAACTGCACCGTCTGTTCATTCTTCTAAAGAACACTTAAGACTTCGTACTTTTAAACAAATGGATTGTCCAGGGCAATTCTGCAAAAGTAATTCAGACTGAGCTGAAAATATGTACCACAGACATGGCACAAGTGATCCAACCTGAGAGACTGAGCTACAAATTTTCCTCTCTGACAATCTGAAGTCTCCTTTTCTTTTTTTTTCTTTTTCTTTTCTTTTTTTTTTTTTTTATTTTTCACTGTCTGGCCCAATTAGTTTGGACTTTTTGCTGGAAGCTGGCAGTACTGTACATCTTTGCATTTCGTAACCTCTGTCGTGTTCAAACCACAAGTGCGAATTTGCCAGGGGCTGGTTCCTCAGGGGCATAAGGACAGAATGGGTTTTGCTGTATCCCTTTCTTGCTCTGACCTGTCTTCCTCTAATACATCCTTGCTTTTAACAACTTCTTTCTAAAAGTTTACTCCCCTTAAATTTTTGTGAATTGTTCTGTTTGAAGCATTTTTAAAGACCTTTAATATGGACGTTTAATTCTTTCTTGTTTTCCCAGCACCACAACATTGGTTCCAGAGGAAAAGAAGTTTCACAAAGCAGATTATTTTTAAAAAATAATGTGCTGAGTATGTTCAGAACTTCATTATCTCAAGAGCCACAAGTCCCTTTTCACAGCTTTGTTACTTAGAAATAATTATTAACGTTACCAATTGATTTGGGGATAGAGCAAGACAGAAAGTGTCTGTTTTTCTGAGTTCTGTATCACATTACAGAAAATGTACTATTAACGCTGAAGTCTTTTTTTCCTATTCTCAAATCTCATTTCTTAGTTTCTTCTCAAAATATTTAAATTGAATTGTGTTTCCCCACAGTGTACTTGCTCCCAGAGTCACATAACTCCATCTCAGGGATATTATATCACAGAAATCTGGCTATTATTAAAAAGTATTTTGTTCCCAGTTCTATTTGTAAATGTCTTTTAAAATTATAGGTTGAATCATAGACCCATCTTGTTATTTATTTTTACAAACAGATGCATGCTAAACATGTTTTGGTATCAATTTTAATAATTTTCTTTTTCCTGACTTTTTGTTCCTGCCTAATTTTTAAGAATAAAAACCAGACCCAGAAATATCATCCACAGTTTATTTGAAGAAAAACTGGCTTAGTCTCTATTTCTCCTTTTTTAGCAATGTTATTTTTTGCCAACTTGTCAATTTGTCAGCAGTCCACAAATTAGCAGTGTCTTAAATGTACTATCAGATCATCTGGTCAAACACTACTTTCTTCTTGTGTGATAAATTAAATGCGATGACATACCTGACAGTGTCCATTTAGCATTTGATTTCTACAAAAGAAACCTCACTGTCTCAGGAGCTTCTGAGGTGCAAAGAAGAAAACATATAAACACACTAAATGAGGTCAGCGGCTGCATTGGAATATAGACATAAAACAGAACAAAAATAATAAAATTTATATAAGAAGCAGCCTTCATCACCATCTAGCTTGCTTCCATTTGTGAGAGAGAAATTTATGTTTTCTCCTAACTTCAAACCGATTTTTAACATTAATATTGAACTAAGCAAATAACACAGGATTGGATAATCATTTTTACTATTATTTTAACATATGCAACTAAAGAATCCTTCACATGAGTGTTTTTACTCAGAACACGATAGTTGCACCTAATTTAAGCTATCTCTTTTTTTTTTTTTAAATTGCTGATATCATGCAGATTTCTGATCTGATACAAACTAGGGTATCAGATAGGCTGTACAAACTATAGACACTAATTGATACTGATAGGTGTTACTGCTGTTGTTTCAACAGTTCTGCACCTGAGACGTTCAGCTGCATACAGAGCCACCAGAATTCAGATAAAAATCCTTGTTTTTAAAGGCATGCTCCCACAGGTGACACTTTTTTTGAGTAACAAAAAACTCTAAAAAGCCTATTCAAAGGAAATTTCAGTAAGAATGGCAAAAATAATTAGACACATCATAAATCTGAACTTCAGAGGTATTACACTTAAGGTTTTAAGGCCAAAAATTAGCCTGTACCATTGAAGCATATATGTTGTCCACACTTCAGAACGGTTTAGTGCAGGAAGAAGAAAAGCAACATGCAAGAGCAGAAAAGCTGTCACAGGAGGAGAGGAGAGGTCACAAGACAATACAAGTCTGCATCTTCAGCTTTTGAGCAGTAAACCGGTTTCAGGTCCTGTTATTAGGTTCATCATGACTATGATGCTTGATGACAAACCTCTAGACATCCTGCCAAGAAAATGTCCCATCGTGCCTGGCACAGTACAAATATAAATGAACCCTCAGTAGATTCTGAGGTGGCAGAGAGTATAAAGGAGACCTGGGACCATGTGCTAAACTGCCAAAACTTCAGGTCTCTGACAACACCAGCTAATTAAGTGCCTTTGAAAACCAGAACAACTAGTCTGTGGAATCATTGTGTCCCTCTGCAAATGACTTCGTGAACTTCAGTGTAATTGATGGGATAGCAAGAAAGCATCAGACAAGGAAAATTTTGCAGCAAGAGAGTTTGTTTCCTGTCTTTTATCTGAGTCTTCTAAAGCCTAAATAGCCTAACATCTATCGGGAACATCAGGAGTTCAACATGCTGGTAAAGTACAATTCTTGAAAGCTGTATTTATATGCTGCTTTTGCTGCCTTTAAAAATCCTGTTATTTTTTCACAAAGCTCTCATTTGTAAGGACACATACAAACTAACCTGGTAAAATCGGGTTTTTTTAACTTACCGAGTCAACAGCTTATCTTGCTCAAGTGTTTCATGTCTTTTCTGGTGCCTCCCTCTGTCCACTCCTCTCTACCTTACCTTTCTAGCATGATTCTGAACAGGACTATCTTTACAGTTTCCTGATGCTTAGCCACTGGACACAATGTTAATTACCATCATTGGTATCATCATCATTAACATTATCATAACCATCATCATAGCTAGGGACACCTGTGCCCAGCTGTTACAACACACTGTTTGCTCCCTAAAATAATGTAACACACATTATTTCCTTTTTTTCCTTTTCTTCCTTTCTTTTCCCATTCTTTCCTTTTTTTTTTTTTTGGGGGGGGGGGAGTTTTGTTTGGGGTTTTGGGGTTTTTTTTAATGCAGCTATATTTGTCCAAACCAAGTGACTTAGAAGAGGTTCCAAGTCTGTTCAGGTGTTTATGTCTAAACCTTACAGACGCTGGTACTGATGTAACAGCCAGTAGAGGCGGTCTGAGTTTGCTTGGATAACACTGCCCCATGCTGGTTTGTAGGGAAAAGTCCTCGATAACTCTTCCTTTTACCAAAATCTTTAAAAAGAGCAGGTGCTCCGTCATTTTAACTTGTACGGTCTTTTTCGCTATGTTTCCTCAGGGTGATAATTGGGTTTTGTTCAACCTTTTTTCCAAGATATCACACAAAATACCCCACTTTGCTGTTCCTAAAAACAAAACACAGAGGTAAAAATGTGACTTTCTAAAATGCACCGGACAGGAAGGCCCATATGTCCTGATTACAGACAGCACCCAGGATGCCATCTCACAGAGAAATGGATTTCCATAACTCATCTCAAAAAGATCTTTCCAGTGGAAAGGAGCATAGGAAATAGTATTAATCTTCTTTGACTTTGAGACACATTCCCAACTTCTTCTCTGTGTTAACATTTATAAGCATCTATAGCAACACTTCTTACATCAGGGCAGCTACTTTACTGGGAATAAATATTGTATTTTATTAGTATATAAATAAACATAGATACATGCAATGAACTTCTGTAATAGTTTCTGGTAATATCTGTATCTCACAATCTAAATTTGGTGAAATTAGCACTGGGTATGGGAAAAACATGCAGCTATGAAGCTACTACGTGAATAAATGCAATTCCCATGCTCTGCCTGAAAAACACAAAACAAAATGAACAAAAAAGCTGAGTCAGTAAGGCAGAAATGAGAAAGAAACACCTAATCAAGCTGGAAATGCTTAGCCACCCAAGCACTTGTGGCTGGCCATGAAGTGGAAACAGATGAACCATCATCAAACATTCCTTATTTTGCCAGCACGCCACTGCAAAACAAAGAAATACAAGATTGTAAGGATCAAAGGCAGAGTTGAAGGAAATCAAATCTATATGACCAGAAAGTACATGTTGGTTCCATATATATCCCTTAATTTTAGACAGCCTTTTCCCCATAATTTTATCTATTAGTTCTCCCGACCTCTGGGATTTTCAGTAGATGTCTCCAGCTGAAATACTAACTCAATATGGCTCCCATTCAGATGAGAAATATGACATGGTCAGCACTCAATATAGTATGGTCACAGCAGGATCCCAGACACTAACTGCCTCTGAATGTTTAACTGTTAAACAGCTCAAATTTGGTGAGATTAAACAAATGAGAACACATCACCTTTAAGAAATGCTTTTAAAGACAACCAGTCATGCCTACATATATTTTTATTGAAATATTTCTAATTTGCTGCCATTATGTTGTGTTAGTTTTTCTTGGTTATTTTTAGGGGCGGTGGGACTTTTTCCTTGTCAAATTTAAATTTTATGGGAATAATATTGTGAAGAACTATGCAGCTATAGGCCAGAAAGAGGATTTCATTTCAGGTCTTCTCCTGGGACCCATGTCTACAGCTCTTAAGGCAATATATGAAAGCAATACTGTGACTGCAAAATGGGCTCTTTGTAGGCCTTCATTTGTGTTTCTGTCAGCAAAGGGTCAGGGTATGAACAGACCCAGTTGCAATGTTTGTTTGGAAAGTAGGTTCTTTTTCCCAACCTAAACACTTCTTATAAAGTCTTCCTCCTCTAATGAAGTGCAGATGTCTACCCCTCCCATCAGGACTGAATGCTTTTGCTTACCACAGTGAGTATATCTCCTTTCTTTTTCTAGGGAAGAACAATAATCATCTCTGCTTGTGACAAGTGCACCAGAAGCCCCATAAGAATCAAGAAATGCTGGGTTTAGTGTATTAGAAATGATTAAGTGGATAACAACTACTAATGATTGCAACATAAGAAAAATTTTCTTGGGGTTCATCATCTGAGTTAATTCGTCCAAAACAGTAAAAGCCTCAAACATGTATCTTGCACATACTTTTTTTTCTTCACTGACATTTTACGGGTAGTTTCCTACCTTGAGATTTCCCTTCCTGCATTTGCAGACACTCTCTTGGAGGAGACAAGTCCAACAAATAGTTTGGTAAAAATCTGGTGAACCAGAGAAAACTGAAGTGATACATGGTCTTAAGCTTTACTTTTTCCTATGCTGTATTTCTATTCTCCCAGTAAAGATAAAAATTTGCAATGGAATTGTTAGAAAAGTTATATTCTTTATAAATAAATTTCTTTAGAAACCTTGAATTTACTTTTTTTTCCCTTTATACTATCATTTTGTCAATATGACCTCACATTTTTGGGGATTGACAGTAATAACTGCTTTCTGAGACAAATCTGTACTCACTTTATGGTCACATAACTGCATCATATTTCCTTAGGTTAAGAGAATGTCATGGAGAAAAGCATGAAAAGCCTTATTATATTGCACTGTACATGTATACTGTGTCCACGTAGTTACTTATCCTGTCAAAGGCGAAAATTAGATTTAGTCACTAAAGAAAATTAGATTTATTTGATATGACGTATCCTTGACAAAACTATACCAGCTAGTTTTTGCCTTGTCTTCTGGCTATTTACATTCTGATTGCTTTAACTTTTGTGTAGATAGCTTTATGATTTCTTCAGTCATTGTTTCTGAGGCCGAATTAGATTAACTAATGTGCAATTTCTTAGCACTCCTTTTTTTTGCAAAGTTAGGATTATGTTTGACTTTCTCTTGTACTGTACCCATGTTTTCCCATCATCACTAATTCTTTAAGGAAACTGGTAAGCAGAGGAAGAAGGCAGTGAAGAGGGGAGTAGAGTGGAGGAGAGAAACTTATCCATTTCTAAAGGAGAATGAAGCAGTCATACTGAGTGGTTTGGGACATTTTAGAAGCTGTGCCAATTAGAAAAAGGCAAACAAGTACAAAGTGTGAGGAGATTGAAGGTAGAGCCCATTTGCTCATGAAGGACAGAGTTATAACTGTGAAAGGTGAAGAAGGAACTGTAAGGAATGAGGAGCTTGACATAAGCTCTTGGTTATATATCTTAGCAGAATTTATTTAAGGTGGGTTAGATAAATATGGGAACAGTCAGTATGGAGAAAGTTTATTTTATCAACTTGCATAGCAGCACAGGCAAGTATTACAATGCTCTATCCATCTATTTAAAAAGAGGCTAAAAACTGAAGACGCTGAAGGGAATGGCCAGTTAATCATTTCAAGGATTGACTTAGTGACAGAGACATCAATTTAATATATTTATAGATTTGCAAGTCAGCTTGATTACAATTTAGGCATCCTTTGCTGGAAAGGATATATATCATACTAAAGAATTCTTTGTTCCAAAGAGCAAGGAATAGCAAGGACTTATTCTTTTGCTGGTTAACACAAACTTCTAGTCACTGATTTGCTTATTGAAGAAAAAGAAAATATAAGCAGCAAACACATAAGCAAACATATTCCCAGTTATTCCCAGGCTCAGCTTATGTCAAACACCTGTCCTCCCCATCCCTGTTCTCAGCACCCCTTGTTTTTGCTGTGTGTTGCACTTACAGTCCCAATCCCTTTGGTGAAGCAACAAGCAACTCAACAAACTTGGAGAGATGGGCCCATGCAAACTGCATGAAGTTCAACAAGACCAAGTGCAAGGTCCTGCATGTGGGTTGGTGCAATCCCAAGCACAGCTACAGGCTGGGTGGAGAATGGACTGAGAGCAGCCCTGAGGAGAAGGACTTTGGGGCGCTGATTGATGACAAGCTCAACGTGAGCCAGCAGTGTGCACTAGCAGCTTAGAAGGCAACCATAACCTGGGCTGCATCAAGAACAA